>JAESVG020000003.1:1354165-2708330 GCA_017309325.2 Elsinoe batatas | reverse complement strand
CCTAACCCTAACCCTAACCCTAACCCTAACCCTAACCCTAACCCTAACCCTAACCCTAACCCTAACCCTAACCCTAACCCTAACCCTAACCCTAACCCTAACTCTCGTACGGGCTATTAAGGACTTCCAAGGCAATTCCGAGGTTACCGAGCTAGATAGAGACCTTATCGCTCTTCCTCCGACACGGCGGCTCAGGAATTACCCTTTATAGGAAATTTTGGCGCCTTCCTTTGTAAATGCAAGGGAAATCGCCGAAACGACTCTAAAAGGGGTAGTCTCTCTCCCGCTCTACGGACCCTCCTCCTCGTCCCGGACTTACCGCCGGATCTACGGGCTCTAGTAGGACCTACTACTGCCCCCCGAACTGCCGGAACCCCCGCCGACGCGCCGCGAGCGCTTCAAACCACACTGTTCACACAGGTGCGCCGGCGGCTATTTCGCCCCCTCTCTCTCCCCTATGGACATTCTAATGGATCTACCGGACGTGGACGACGCTAGGAAACGCTACCGGACCCGGATCCAAGAGCTCCACCTCGCTAGACTCGCGAGAATCCGTCGAAACCTCACGGAAGAGCAAGAAAGTACGCCGACCAGAAAACGCAAGTTTTCTAGGCTCCCGCTGGCTTACTACGCTCCCTATGAGGCGAGACGCTTCTTAGCGACCTAGACGTCGCAGCAGCTCTATCGATTCGCCTCTAACCCTGGTAGAGAAGGCACAAGAACTTTGTCGCCACTGCGGACAAAGTTACTCTTCGACACGAGGATCGCTGCCGGCGCGCACGCCGCAAACTAGGGTTAAACACGACCTTATTTGCCACGCACTAACCCGTGCAATTAACACAATACCGCAAACGCAAGCTGTATTAGAACCGCGGCGAAGAGAATTCGATCGACGCATCGACATAAAAATCGATAGGCCTAATCGAACGACCTTTATCGACGCTTTCTATTGCATCCTTGACGAGGAATTCGGCGCGGACGACCCCCCTCGAAACCCTTAGAGGCGTAGAGGAGGATAAGAAGCGAAAACACGCCGCCTTAGGGCGCGGGTTTAAGCCGTTTATTTTAAGTCAAGGTGGCCTCTTGGGAAAGAGACAGCGACGACGTTTAGGAAATTCAACATTCCCTATCCTACGGCACGGAACAATGGCTATTAGGCTATATATTCAGTGAATCTAGCTCAGATAATGAGCTAGAAATTGGGCGGGATACTTTGTCAACTAAAATTGACAATATCTCAGGGAGTTCTTATTGGATTTTGCTCGTTTTTAGTTTATTATATGCGTAAAGAGGTGGACTAATTACGGTGTAAGTTTCGTAGCAAGAAGGCTACTCGTTGCTGTGTTATTTAGTTTTGCCACCGATTTGGATAGAGTATATCATAGTGGAACTCACTGAATGAATGCTTCTAACCCTAACCCAACCCGACCTAACCACCCTGACCCTAACCTGTCGGGGTGTAACTAGGCTCATTCTCTTCTCCTCGAAATTCTGAGCATTTTGCACCTTGTTTTATCTCGTTTAGAGCTGTTTTGGTGGAGTTATCGCCGGTTGAAATCTGTCATTCTGTCGTTGTGCAGAATTTGCAGTGTAAAACCGAGGTCTTGGCGGAAAAATCCGACAGGAAGAACTTCAAAATTCGACCTCTGGGACAAAACCATCGATATCTCAACGGCGCGACTAGCTACGGCTACGAAACCGACACCATTCGACTCGGTTTGCGATTCCGTATCGAACGGTACTACGAAAGTATCGCTAGCGTTATTGCCGCCGCCGCTAGAAGCGAAAACAGCCGAGAAAGAGCAAGGGAAGAAAGCAGAGGATACCTCACCTATTTCGGGTCTTATTCACGTCGGAGGACACCTACGTAGGAGCCTTTTACTAGGTGATCCTACTCGACGTCAAAAATAGGCAAAGGGTTCGCCTATTGACTCCAGAATTCGACTCGAAACTACCCTACCTTATCCTACCTCCACCCTAGGATATTCGACTATTTATCGACATTTCGGACCCGTTCGACCTTTGCGGGGCATCTACGGAACTAGACGAACGTCGTCGACGTCGAATCGTCGTCGTAGCTTATCTGGTTCTCGAGATATCGCCGAAAACCTGTCGATTTCCCTGGATTTCTCTATGCCGATTTCTACCCCTTCTATTTCAGGATACCCTTGGGATAGGCTGCCGATTACGATTAAAAACACACATGTATGGAAGGGGCAACCCGGATGGCAGCTATTAGCCCAAGGCATCGCTGATCTTATCGCTTTCTTACTACCGATCTCCTACTTTCTATTCCGGACTTCCCTGAATATCTCGGCCATTTCTCGACATTTCGGACCCGTTGACCTTTGCGGAGTATCTACGGAACTAGACGTACGTCGTCGATGTTGAATCGTCGTCGTAGCTTGTCTAGTTCTCGAGATATTGCCGAAAACCTGTCGATTTCCCGATTCTCTTTTGCCGACTTTTTACCTCTCCTATTTCAGGATACCCTGGGATAGGCTGCCGATTACGATTAAAAACACACATGTATGGAAGGGGCAACCCGGATGGCAGCTATTAGCCCAAGGCATCGCTGATCTTATCGCTTTCTTACTATCGACTTCCTACTTTCTATTCCGGACGTCCCCTGGAATATCTCGGCCATTTCTCGACATTTCGGACCCGCTGACCTTTGCGGAGTATCCACGGAGCTAGACCTACGTCGTCGATGTCAAATCGTCGTCGTAGCTCGTCTAGTTCTCGAGATATCGCCGAAAACCTGTCGATTTCCCGATCCTCTTTTGCCGACTTTTACCTCTACTATTTTAGGATACCCTTGGGATAGGCTGCCGATTACGATTCAAAACACACATGTATGGAAGGGGCAACCCGGATGGCAGCTATTAGCCCAAGGCATCGCTAATCTTACCGCTTTCTTACTACCGATCTCCTACCTTCTATTCCGGACGTCCCCTGGAATATCTCGGCCATTTCTCGACATTTCGGACCCGTTGACCTTTACGGAGCATCTACGGAGCTAGAAGTACGTCGTCGATGTTAAATCGTCGTCGTAGGCCGTCTAGTTCTCGAGATATTGCCGAAAACCTGTCGATCTTTCCCTACCTCTTTCTCTCGACCTCGCTCCTCTCTACTTCGATACTTCTAGGTTCCCGGCGGCCGATTACGATTCAAAACACATGTATGGAAGGGGCAACCCGGATGGTCGCTACGGATTCTAGGATTTATCGATTTTATCGCTCTCTCTTACTGCCGACTCTTTACCTTCTATTCCGGACTTCCCCCTGGAATATCTTGGCTTTCTATCGACATTTCGGACCCGCTCGACCTCTGCGGAGCATCTATGGAGCTAGACCTACGTCGTCGATGTCGAATCGTCGTCGTAGCTCGTCTAGTTCTCGAGATACTGCCGAAAACCTGTCGATTTCCCTGCCACCCCTTCGGACCCCTACTTCTAGGCCCCCCCTTAGGGATTCTACTACCCTCCTGGCTCTGGCGCTCTTTCTAGGTCCTTATCTGTTTCTAAACCTCACCGCGGAACAGGTGGTAGGCCTGTTTAGGCCTAGAAAAAGCAACACTACTAAGGGTAGTATTCTGTCTTGTTTAGGTAGCCCTACACTACCTTACACCTTCTCTTTCTGGATTTGGGCTTTTATCCTACGAAAACTAGCTCTAGGGGAACCTGGCCGCCTTAGGGTAGCCTTAATACCCTATCTATTAGTAGTAGAACTAGCTCATTTTCGACCCTTCTTATTCTGGACTTCCCCCTGGAATATCTTGGCTCTTTGTCGACATTTCGGACCCGCTGGACCTTCACGGAGTATCTACGGAACTAGACCTACGTCGTCGATGTCGAATCGTCGTCGTAGCTTATCTAGTTCTCGAGATATAGCCGGAAACCTGTCGACGCTTCGGTTTTCACTTCGAACGCTCATTTCTCGGTCATTTCTGGCCGAAATGGGCCCGTTTTTGTTGCGTTCTATTCTAAAAGAGGAGGACTAATTATGGTGCAAGTTTTGTAGCGAGAAGGCTACTCGTTGTTTTGTTATTTGGTTTTGCCACCGATTTGGATAGAGTATATCATAGTGGAACTCACTGAATGAATGCTTCTAACCCTAACCCTAACCCAACCCGACCTAACCACCCTGACCCTAACCTGTCGGGGTGTAACTAGGCTCATTCTCTTCTCCTCGAAATTCTGCGCATTTTGCACCTTGTTTTATCTCGTTTAGAGCTGTTTTGGTGGAGTTATCGCCGGTTGAAATCTGTCATTCTGTCGTTGTGCAGAATTTGCAGTGCAAAATCGGGTCTTGGCGAAAAAATCCTACCGGAAGAACTTCAAAATTCGACCTCTGGGACAAAACCACCGATATCTCGACGACGCGACTAGTTACGGCTACGAAACCGACACCATTCGACTCGGTTTACGATTCCGCATCGAAAGGTACTACGAAAGTATCGCTAGCGTGATTGCCGCCGCCGCTAGAAGCGAAAACAGCCTAGAAAGAGCAAGGGAAGGAATCAGAGGATACCTCACCTATTTCGGGTCTTATTCACGTCGGAGGACACCTACGTAGGAGCCTTTTACTAGGTGATCCTACTCGACGTCAAAAATAGGCAAAGGGTTCGCCTATTGACTCCAGAATTCGACTCGAAACTACCCTACCTTATCCTACCTCCACCCTAGGATATTCGACTATTTATCGACATTTCGGACCCGTTCGACCTTTGCGGGGCATCTACGGAACTAGACGAACGTCGTCGACGTCGAATCGTCGTCGTAGCTTATCTGGTTCTCGAGATATCGCCGAAAACCTGTCGATTTCCCTGGATTTCTCTATGCCGACCCCGACCCCTTCTATTTTAGGATACCCTTGGGATAGGCTGCCGATTACGATTAAAAACACACATGTATGGAAGGGGCAACCCGGATGGCAGCTATTAGCCCAAGGCATCGCTAATCTTACCGTTTTCTTACTACCGACTTCCTACCTTCTATTCCGGACTTCCCCCTGGAATATCTCGACTATCTATCGACATTTCGGACCCGTTCGACCTTTGCGGGGCATCTACGGAGCTAGAAGTACGTCGTCGATGTCAAATCGTCGTCGTAGCTTGTCTAGTTCTCGAGATATCGCCGAAAACCCGTCGATTTCTCCCGATTCTTCTACGCCGACTTTTACCTCTTCTATTTTAGGATACCCTTGGGATAGGCTGCCGATTACGATTCAAAACACAAATGTATGGAAGGGGCAACCCGGATGGCAGCTATTAGCCCAAGGCATCGCTAATCTTATCGCTTTCTTACTACCGATTTCCTACCTCCTATTCCGGACTTCCCCCTGGAATATCTCGGCTATTTCTCGACATTTCGGACCCGTTGGACCTTTGCGGAGTATCTACGGAGCTAGATCTACGTCGTCGATGTCAAATCGTCGTCGTAGCTTGTCTAGTTCTCGAGATATTGCCGAAAACCTGTCGACTCCCCTCGATTCTCTTATGCCGCCTTCCCCCCTCTCTACTTCGATATTTCTAGGTTCCCGGTGGCCGATTACGATTCAAAACACACATGTATGGAAGGGGCAACCCGGATGGCTACTACGGACACTAGAAACTATCGATTTTATCGCCCTCTTACTGTCGATTCCCTACCTTCTATTCCGGACTTCCCCCTGGAATATCTCGGTCATTTCTCGACATTTCGGACCCGTTGGACCTTTGCGGAGTATCTACGGAGCTAGATCTACGTCGTCGATGTCGAATCGTCGTCGTAGCTTATCTAGTTCTCGAGATATCGCCGAAAACCTGTCGATTTTCCCCTACCTTCTTCTCTCGACCTCTCTCTTCCTTACTTCGGTAATTCTAGGTTCCCGGCGGCCGATTACGACTCAAAAACACACATGTATAGAAGGGGTAACCCGGATGGCTACTACGGACCCTAGGAATTATCGATTTATCGCCTTCTTACCGCCGATCTCCTACTTTCTATTCCGGACTTCCCCCTGGAATATCTCGGTTATTTCTCGACATTTCGGACCCGTTGGACCTTTGCGGAGTATCTACGGTGCTAGACCTACGTCGTCGATGTCGAATCGTTGTCGTAGCTCTTCTAGTTCTCGAGATATCGCCGGAAACCTGTCGATTTCCCTGTCACCCCTTCGGAACCTTATTTCTAGGCCCCCCCTTAGGGACTCTACTACTCTCCTGGCTCTGGCGCTCTTCCTAGGTCCTTATCTGTTTCTAAACCTCACCGCGGAACAGGTAGTAGGCCTGTTTAGGTCTAGAAAGAGCAACACTACTAAGGGTAGTATTCTGTCTTGTTTAGGTAGCCCTACACTACCTTACACCTTCTCTCTCTGGATTTGGACTTCTATCCTACGAAAACTAGCTCTAGGGGAACCTGGCCGCCTTAGGGTAGCCTTAATACCCTACCTATTAGTAGTGGAATTAGCTCATTTTCGACTTTCCTTATTCTGGACTTCCCCCTGGAATATCTTGACTTTCTATCGACATTTCGGACCCGTTGGACCTTTGCGGAGCATCTGCGGAGCTAGACCTACGTCGTCGATGTTGAATCGCCGCCGTAGCTCTTCTAGTTCTCGAGATATCGCCGGAAACCTGTCGATTCCCCTGTCACCCCTTCGGAACCTTATTTCTAGGCCCCCCCTTAGGGACTCTACTACCCTCCTGGCTCTGGCACTCTTTCTAGGTCCTTATCTGTTTCTAAACCTCACCGCGGAACAGGTGGTAGGCCTGTTTAGGTCTAGGAAGAGTAACACTACTAAGGGTAGTATTCTGTCTTGTTTAGGTAGCCCTACACTACCTTACACCTTCTCTTTCTGGATTTGGACTTCTATCCTACGAAAACTAGCTCTAGGGGAACCTGGCCGCCTTAGGGTAGCCTTAATACCCTATCTATTAGTAGTAGAATTAGCTCATTTTCGACCTTTCTTATTCTGGACTCCCCCCTGGAATATCTTGGCTCTCTGTCGACATTTCGGACCCGTTGGACCCTTACGGAGTATCTACGGAGCTAGACCTACGTCGTCGATGTCGAATCGTCGTCGTAGCTCGTCTAGTTCTCGAGATATGACCGGAAACCTGTCGACGCCTTGGTTTTCACTTCGAACGCTCATTTCTCGGTCATTTCTGGCCGAAATGAGCCCGTTTTTGCTGCGTTCTATTCTAAACGAGGTGGAGAAAATATAGTAAGAGTTGGAAGTTGGTTGCTTTTGTTTTGACTTCGTCACTTTCGTTTTACTACCCTTTAGATACAGGATATCGCTGTAGATCCTCTGAATATATGCTTCTAACCCTAACCCAACCCGACCTAACCACCCTGACCCTAACCTGTCGGGGTGTAACTAGGCTCATTCTCTTCTCCTCGAAATTCTGCGCATTTTGCACCTTGTTTTATCTCGTTTAGAGCTGTTTTGGTGGAGTTATCGCCGGTTGAAATCTGTCATTCTGTCGTTGTGCAGAATTTGCAGTGCAAAATCGGGTCTTGGCGAAAAAATCCTACCGGAAGAACTTCAAAATTCGACCTCTGGGACAAAACCACCGATATCTCGACGACGCGACTAGTTACGGCTACGAAACCGACACCATTCGACTCGGTTTACGATTCCGCATCGAAAGGTACTACGAAAGTATCGCTAGCGTGATTGCCGCCGCCGCTAGAAGCGAAAACAGCCTAGAAAGAGCAAGGGAAGGAATCAGAGGATACCTCACCTATTTCGGGTCTTATTCACGTCGGAGGACACCTACGTAGGAGCCTTTTACTAGGTGATCCTACTCGACGTCAAAAATAGGCAAAGGGTTCGCCTATTGACTCCAGAATTCGACTCGAAACTACCCTACCTTATCCTACCTCCACCCTAGGATATTCGACTATTTATCGACATTTCGGACCTGTTCGACCTTTGCGGGGCATCTACGGAACTAGACGAACGTCGTCGACGTCGAATCGTCGTCGTAGCTTATCTGGTTCTCGAGATATCGCCGAAAACCTGTCGATTTCCTGGATTTCTATGCCGACCCCGACCCCTTCTATTTTAGGATACCCTTGGGATAGGCTGCCGATTACGATTAAAAACACACATGTATGGAAGGGGCAACCCGGATGGCAGCTATTAGCCCAAGGCATCGCTAATCTTACCGTTTTCTTACTACCGACTTCCTACCTTCTATTCCGGACTTCCCCTGAATATCTCGACTATCTATCGACATTTCGACCCGTTCGACCTTTGCGGGCATCTACGGAGCTAGAAGTACGTCGTCGATGTCAAATCGTCGTCGTAGCTTGTCTAGTTCTCGAGATATCGCCGAAAACCCGTCGATTTCTCCCGATTCTTCTACGCCGACTTTACCTCTTCTATTTTAGGATACCCTTGGGATAGGCTGCCGATTACGATTCAAAACACAAATGTATGGAAGGGGCAACCCGGATGGCAGCTATTAGCCCAAGGCATCGCTAATCTTATCGCTTTCTTACTACCGATTTCCTACCTCCTATTCCGGACTTCCCCCTGGAATATCTCGGCTATTTCTCGACATTTCGGACCCGTTGGACCTTTGCGGAGTATCTACGGAGCTAGATCTACGTCGTCGATGTCAAATCGTCGTCGTAGCTTGTCTAGTTCTCGAGATATTGCCGAAAACCTGTCGACTCCCCTCGATTCTCTTATGCCGCCTTCCCCCCTCTCTACTTCGATATTTCTAGGTTCCCGGTGGCCGATTACGATTCAAAACACACATGTATGGAAGGGGCAACCCGGATGGCTACTACGGACACTAGAAACTATCGATTTTATCGCCCTCTTACTGTCGATTCCCTACCTTCTATTCCGGACTTCCCCCTGGAATATCTCGGTCATTTCTCGACATTTCGGACCCGTTGGACCTTTGCGGAGTATCCACGGAGCTAGATCTACGTCGTCGATGTCGAATCGTCGTCGTAGCTTATCTAGTTCTCGAGATATCGCCGAAAACCTGTCGATTTTCCCTACCTTCTTCTCTCGACCTCTCTTCCTTACTTCGGTAATTCTAGGTTCCCGGCGGCCGATTACGACTCAAAACACACATGTATAGAAGGGGTAACCCGGATGGCTACTACGGACCCTAGGAATTATCGATTTATCGCCTTCTTACCGCCGATCTCCTACTTTCTATTCCGGACTTCCCCCTGGAATATCTCGGTTATTTCTCGACATTTCGGACCCGTTGGACCTTTGCGGAGTATCTACGGTGCTAGACCTACGTCGTCGATGTCGAATCGTTGTCGTAGCTCTTCTAGTTCTCGAGATATCGCCGGAAACCTGTCGATTTCCCTGTCACCCTTTCGAACCTTATTTCTAGGCCCCCCCTTAGGGACTCTACTACTCTCCTGGCTCTGGCGCTCTTCCTAGGTCCTTATCTGTTTCTAAACCTCACCGCGGAACAGGTAGTAGGCCTGTTTAGGTCTAGAAAGAGCAACACTACTAAGGGTAGTATTCTGTCTTGTTTAGGTAGCCCTACACTACCTTACACCTCTCTCTCTGGATTTGGACTTCTATCCCACGAAAACTAGCTCTAGGGGAACCTGGCCGCCTTAGGGTAGCCTTAATACCCTACCTATTAGTAGTGGAATTAGCTCATTTTCGACTTTCCTTATTCTGGACTTCCCTGAATATCTTGACTTTCTATCGACATTTCGGACCCGTTGGACCTTTGCGGAGCATCTGCGGAGCTAGACCTACGTCGTCGATGTTGAATCGCCGCCGTAGCTCTTCTAGTTCTCGAGATATCGCCGGAAACCTGTCGATTCCCCTGTCACCCCTTCGGAACCTTATTTCTAGGCCCCCCCTTAGGGACTCTACTACCCTCCTGGCTCTGGCACTCTTTCTAGGTCCTTATCTGTTTCTAAACCTCACCGCGGAACAGGTGGTAGGCCTGTTTAGGTCTAGGAAGAGTAACACTACTAAGGGTAGTATTCTGTCTTGTTTAGGTAGCCCTACACTACCTTACACCTTCTCTTTCTGGATTTGGACTTCTATCCTACGAAAACTAGCTCTAGGGGAACCTGGCCGCCTTAGGGTAGCCTTAATACCCTATCTATTAGTAGTAGAATTAGCTCATTTTCGACCTTTCTTATTCTGGACTCCCCCCTGGAATATCTTGGCTCTCTGTCGACATTTCGGACCCGTTGGACCCTTACGGAGTATCTACGGAGCTAGACCTACGTCGTCGATGTCGAATCGTCGTCGTAGCTCGTCTAGTTCTCGAGATATGACCGGAAACCTGTCGACGCCTTGGTTTTCACTTCGAACGCTCATTTCTCGGTCATTTCTGGCCGAAATGAGCCCGTTTTTGCTGCGTTCTATTCTAAACGAGGTGGAGAAAATATAGTAAGAGTTGGAAGTTGGTTGCTTTTGTTTTGACTTCGTCACTTTCGTTTTACTACCCTTTAGATACAGGATATCGCTGTAGATCCTCTGAATATATGCTTCTAACCCTAACCCTAAATCGATAGGCCGACCGGAACGACCTTTATCGACGTTTCTATTGCATCCTTGACGAGGAATTCGGCGCGGACGACCCCCCTCGAAACCCTTAGGGGCGTAGAGGAGGATAAGAAGCGAAAACACGCCGCCTTAGGGCGCGGGTTTAAGCCGTTTATTTTAAGTCAAGGCGGCCTCCTTGGGAAAGAGACGGCGACGACGTTTAGGGAAATTCAACATTCCCTATCCTACGGCACAGAACAATGGCTATTAGGCTATATATTCAGGAATCTAGCTCAGATACGAGCTAGAAATTAAGGGATACTTTGTCAACTAAAATTGACAATATCTCAGGGAGTTCTTATTGGATTTTGCTCGTTTTTAGTTTATTATATGCGTAAAGAGGTGGACTAATTACGGTGCAAGTTTCGTAGCAAGAAGGCTACTCGTTGCTGTGTTATTTGGTTTTGCCACCGATTTGGATAGAGTATATCATAGTGGAACTCACTGAATGAATGCTTCTAACCCTAACCCTAAATCGATAGGCCGACCGGAACGACCTTTATCGACGTTTCTATTGCATCCTTGACGAGGAATTCGGCGCGGACGACCCCCCTCGAAACCCTTAGAGGCGTAGAGGAGGATAAGAAGCGAAAACACGCCGCCTTAGGGCGCGGGTTTAAGCCGTTTATTTTAAGTCAAGGTGGCCTCCTTGGGAAAGAGACAGCGACGACGTTTAGGGAAATTCAACATTCCCTATCCTACGGCACGGAACAATGGCTATTAGGCTATATATCCGTGAATCTAGCTCGTATACGAGCTAGAAATTAAGGGATACTTTGTCAACTAAAATTGACAATATCTCAGGGAGTTCTTATTGGATTTTGCTCGTTTTTAGTTTATTATATGCGTAAAGAGGTGGACTAATTACGGTGTAAGTTTCGTAGCAAGAAGGCTACTCGTTGCTGTGTTATTTAGTTTTGCCACCGATTTGGATAGAGTATATCATAGTGGAACTCACTGAATGAATGCTTCTAACCCTAACCCTAGAGAATAAAATTCTGCACGTAATGATATATATTATGCTTACGTAATATTAAATCTTGATTTAGAAATAACGAAAAACTGTTTCCTTGGTCTAATTTATTACTTACGTAATACTATAATATATTAAAATACAATAGATTTTTTAGGGATTCTAATGATATATTTATCTTAGTCTATATACTATTATTTACACGTAAAAACGCGAAAAGAAACGAAAATCACACGAAATTTTCAAGGGTAATATAACTCTATAGAGTAAGAGGCAATTAGTAATACCCTACTCTACTCTACCCACTGACCACCCTAAAAGAGAGTAGAGTAATATATCTCTAATAGTAGTTTACTAGTAATATCTCTATTATATAGAACTAATTACTATTAAACTCTATATATAAGTACTATATAAGATAAGTAAGTATATTATATAAGCGAGACTAGCTACTACTAAGTAATACTCTAATACTATACTCTTATAAGAGAATACTCTAGAGTAAAGAGAATACTTAAGAGTAAAAAGAATACTCAAGAGCAAAGAGAATACTCGAGAGTAAAGTATTATAGAAAGTAGAGCATAGTCGGGAGTAAGGCGCAGTTAAGGGGCAAGGTAGACTCGAGAGTACTAAGAGAATTATCACGAGACAAGAAGAAGCCTAAAGAGAACACGGACGTAAATACAAGGTAGAGAAACTTTGAGAGCAGGTGTAGCATTAAGATGTACATGTATCTGCCTGCTGTACAGCGCATTGTTCCACCATTTCGACACTGTTACAAGCGTTTACCACTTCCATACCTTGGGCCCGAAGATCTCGCCGTCGGCAACGACTTTCCGGACAGCGGTTTGTGCTCCATCCACTGTCGCACCCACGATGTTAACGCCCCACCACTCGGGCATAGCGCCTCCAGGAAGCTGGACACAGAAGAAGAGGAAGATGGCGCATATGGCCAGACCGACATCCAAAGCAGCGGACGTGACGTAGTTGTACTGCATCCACCATCCTCGGAACTTGTTACGGATCAACTTGTTGAAAATGTAGCCGACGAGAACCCATGACAGCTGGTTCCTTGGTCAGTAACATGATGAGAACACTCAGACGCTTAAACTTACAATGTTCATGGCCGAGTATGGGGGGACGTATCCCATGCTGCCGAAGATCAAGGGTACACTGATGCGGCGGATGAGCGAGACCCTTGGGAAGACGCGCGCAAGGCCATAGACGATGAAAGGCGTGAAGAACCCAATAAGCCAGAACCATTGAGTGTTAGTATACACCGCGTCACCCGAGAAGAGATGCTTTGGTCCAATGGCGCCCCAAATGACCGACGCATTGTAAAATGTCTTGATGTAAGCACAAGTGAATTCACCCGAGGCAGCGGCGGTGCAGACACCTTTGATCGCACCCATAGCCCACTCGACAGTTGCGAGCTGACAGAAGCAAGACCAGACTGTTGCGACCAGCTGGGCAAAGAAGAGTGATCGCTGGGGCACGTGCATGTAGTGACCGAGCTTCAGGTCCTGACTGAAGTACAACGCTTGCGTCATGACAATGTACCCGAATGTCTTGAACATCATCATAGCAATAGGCCTACCAGGCTGTAGGTACCCGATGATGAACTCCGTGAAGACGTTCAAGCCAAGTTGAATGTTGGTGAAGGCTTGGATGATGCCAATGGGGATAGTCCAGGTAGCGGCGATGACAAGTGAGAGGATCACAGAGTACCAGGCCATCTCAGTAGGGTATGCAAGAGCTGATGTGAATGCAAACGCAATCATGACAACGAGGAGTGCGAGATACCACCATGTCGGAACCAACTTGTACTTTCGCATGATCTTCATGTGGACGTCGTCGAGTTCGCCTTGAGATGACTTCCAGCGACGCCAGATCTCCTTTCCATGGAACAAATATGTGTGACTGACAAGTGCAGCGATGGTCGCGAAACTGGTGGCGTAGGCGATACCAAAGGAGGTGGACAGGAAAAGAGGAGAGTAGTCCTCGTAAGCCTGAGGGTCAACAACATGCTCTGGAGTGAGGATGCGCGAGGTGTTATAGACCGCTCCAGTGTTGTCCAAGATACCATTCTGTAGGATGGGTACATAGTCACCATACCAGGCACCAGAAAAGTTGATGGCAGGGATGACGATCCAGGCGAAGAAAATGATACCGATACCTGTATTCGCCAAGGAGTGCCAGGGAGCGATCAGCGGGCTATTATAGAAGGAGTTGATTTGGGCCCAGTCGAGAGTGAAGCCGGTGAACGGGTACAGCAGCGAGACACCAGTGGTCTGTCCAAAAAGTTGATTGACCACGACATTATTCGGTGCTGCCCAGGTTGCCCAGGCGAAGTAGCTGAAGGCTGGGATGATGAAATCTGGGAAGAATGACCAGACAAACATGCCGGCCATGACATACATGAACCATCGGAAACGAGAGATGGACCACCCATGGGTCATGGAAGGGTCGCTAGGGGTGCGATCATGCAGTGCGTACATGAAGCCAACGTTGACAAGAGCGCCAGGCCAGATCATTGACGCAGGTTCGACCAGGAACTTTCGTACAGAGCCGGCCAGACCGAAACCAAGGCACTGAGTCGACAGGGCAAATAGGATATTGAAGCCCCAGCTGAAATCCTCAGTACCGAAGTTGTAGAACTTGCGAAGAGAGACGACAGTATCGATGAAGTATCCAGCACCACCACCAAAGGCAGCATTAGCCATAGCAACGATGATGACGTGCTCTTTGACGTTGAATGGACCAGGATTGAGGTTGCCCGTCATGCCGAGGAATTTGAACTCCTTGTCTGGTAGTACCTTGGCGCAGAACAGACCGATGGGATAGGCGATCAACAAGACCACGTATGGGCCAATTGAGATCGGTGGGTAGCGGAGAAGAAATAGAGCGTTGACTCCGGAGCAGAGGGTGGTCATGAGCAAGCCAATGACCCATGCACGAATGGTACTTGCGGGAACATCTTGGTCGTAATTGCGGACGACAGCTCGTACCTGAACAATCAATTAGCATCAGTATCATCCTAGACGGCAAGATTCTGGACCAACCTCGGGATATGGCGAGTTCTCGATGACTTCCCCCACGAGCTGAGCCTCTCCCTTGGCGTCGTGTGCTCCAGTGACAGCATCGAGCATTTCGATTGCCTCGTCGGGCATGTTTGGGTCCCATTTGTGATCTTGCCGGAAGACATCGAGTCGGTGATTGGCTTCTGCCTCACTGATGTCGCGGACTACTTCATCAATGACAGGGGTGGCATCACCGTGGCCGACGACCATGTTGGTGGTAGCGGATCCCTCGCCATTGTTTTCGACCTCTGCGGTATTGACAGTGACAGGTTCCTGGTTCGTGTTTGCTCGCTTGAAGCCAAGTCGACGACTGAATGCCTTGGAGGACGACATGACGATGCAGAGTGATGAGGGGAGCTCTCAGGGCGCGCAACGGGGCTGAGAGCGGGTAGCGCGCACTATATGCATCTCATCTCTTCGATCGGCAGAGACGAGGGCACGCACAGGGCTGGCCGGTTGGAAGCGCATGATACGGGCGCCGAAGCTTGATTATCGTTTGCCATGCAAAGGGTGTAGGAAGCTTGCGGGGTCGACCGGTGGAACACAAGATGACCTGCCTGATCGGTGTTAACCCTTATCACAAGACTGCATCCTTGGAAACGAGACAAGCTCATGCTGGAAGCTTATTCGACACAAGACTTGCTTGGCCGACGCGCCTCGGTCATCACGCTTCCGGCGCCTCGTTTGGTCGGTCGCTTGCACACGAAGCTCTGATGAGTTTTGTGCGGCGACTTGCGGCACAGTAGTACCCGGATACTGCAAATGAGGCTCTGAGTAGAATTTAGCTGGTGTCTGACGATCCTGCCTTATCTCTGAGGCCACTGTATGTCTGAGATGAGTGTGCAGCCAATTCGTCAGCTTTGACAGGTGGTGTGCGCCAGATTTAAACTTCTTCTAAAGCCCTGTGGAGGGCTTCTGTGGGTCTCATTTTGAGCTTCCAGGCAGTGTAGAGAGAAGTCGTGTCCTAGAGTCGCTATATGGCCGCTGAGAATCCATGAGTCCGCCATTTCCAGGAGCAAGTAAGTGACTTTGTCACCACAGATAACACATTGGCCGCCTGGGCCGCTTTATCGGGTGCAGAGCCCATCCACAGCTTCCAAGGCTTAGTGAACACCTCAACTTCCATCGATGTGCTCCATGCGAACATCCGTGGACCACCTTGTGATGCCTAAAGTAGCGATAGCACCGTAGGATCATCCCATGTGGGCCTTGACCTTGGCTCAATCGACTATTGGAAGGGAAATCCAGCCGAACCTTTTAGGGTCAGTCGCTGGAAACCAGAACCTCCTCCAGGTGGGTGTCATCTGTTAGTGAGGTAAATCGATCGGCACGATGGCTCACCAAGAGGATGCAGAGCTTCTTGTCTTCAATGCTGCTTCGGACATGATAGTGCTGATCGTATTCGACCTTATTTTCCCCCGAACAAAGATTGGGAACACAGCTCGGATGATCTCGCACGGTCATGGACGGATCTTGATGGAAGTGGCGGGAAGGATCAAAGTTGCATAGCTGTACAGCGCTCATGAGCTCTATACCTCATATGTCGCTGAGGTGTATGGCATGTATGGCGGTCTATCGAACAAGTCAAAGTTCTCTGCCACGTATAGATCTGTAGCGTCTGTGGTAAGCTGTTGGCAGCGTGCCCGACGTATTATTCGGAGTGATCGGCAAGATTCTCAGAATGATCCGAGGTCTATGCTGCATAGCTGGACCGATTTGCGATGAATAGAGGTTGTGTCGACCCCGAAAAATGAGTGGTAGTCATTTTGTGGCGGCAGATCTCGGGCAGCACGAGGCGGAGCGGATACCGTATGAGCACCAGACGTGCCGTCATCAATACATATCTCTCAAGCACCTTCTCAAGAAACTCAGAGGACTCATACTGAATGTAGGCATTACCATCAGCTTACACATAAAACATCATCCAGCTGCACTGGTCATCCATGGCGCTTACATGAGTTGGCAATCTCAGCAACTATATTGATGATACCAGCCGCGCCCTTCGAATTATCGCATTTGTTGCAGACTGTGACTCCGATAGACATTCTAGCACGTGCTACTTCTTACTCTTTTCGACCTCTATCCGCTGCTGTTCTTTCAGCATATGCCACAATGGACCACTGGGTGCATCTTCACTGGCCAGCATCAGCTCTACCATCCTCAAACTTGATCCACCTGTGAGTTTAATATCGCTCAAGAGGTCCCTCAATTCCTCCCATGTACCTGCCCTCTTTGTGTAAGTTCCCTCCTTGGCTCCCATCATGGCCGGAGCAAGAAGATATCTCCACCTCGAGACATCATTATAGCCCTCCTTCAGTCCATGAATACACCTCTCTATCGTATACCCATCGTTGTTCAGTAGGAAAATGATCATGTTGAGGTCCTCTCGAATGATCGTGCCGAGCTCCTGAGCGGTCATCTGGAAGCTCCCATCACCGATGAAGAGAATAGTACGGTCCCCGACATGGCTCTTGTTGGACCTCCCGAGATCACGCTGCGCAAGAGCGGCGCCCAAAGAAGCGGGAAGCATGTAGCCTATCGACAACCACGTGACCGGAAGAAACATCCGGCAATGTTCAGGAAGTTCAAAGTGCCGAGCACCGTGTCCTGCTGTGCCAGTCTCACCAAGTATGATGTCGCCTGGCTTCAATATGGGATTGATGACCGACCACAACGCCGATTGGGTGAGAGATCCTGACTCAGGACATGACACGGGCGACGATCGAAGTGACGGAGGTGAATGTTTTGGAGGAGAGATAGAGGAGAGTGCAGGCAACAGCGCAGCCAACAGTAGACGAGGAGAGACGTCCCTGTGCTTGTTATTGTGGACGGTGATAATGTCGGAGAACGAGATTGTAGTAGTGCTAGCCGGAATGCTTGAGAAAGCATAAGTATTGGTGGAGCTATAGTGCGGCCCGAAGGTCATGACAAGGTCGGAGTTTTGGAAAGCGTCTTGGACCTCTTTGCGGTCGAACCTACCCTGATAGATTCCGTTGAAGTTCGGAAGAGTCTCGTTGATCAGGCCTTTGCCGAAAGCTGTCGTCCAGGTGGGCCAGCCTGTGGCTCTCACAAGTTCTTCTACTTGTTCCACGATTCGCAGAGATCTGACCTCGCCGTCGACTAGAATGGCAGGACTCTTCGCAGCTTGGATCTTCTGAAGAACGTCGTCGAGTACGGTCTGCTGTGACCCTGTTGCCAACAGCTCCGGTATGGTTATGACAGTATCGAGGGAAGAAGCATCGACTTCGGAATCCACCATATCGACAGGAATATCAATATATACAGGCCGACTGTGCACCAAGCATTCTCTCAGTGCCCCGTCGATCTGGCTCGTCGCTGTTCGTGCATCTCGGATGCTGACGCTTGCCACCGTCACGGCTTCATACATCTTTGCGAACCTACCATATTCGCCGTCGTTGAAGGTATGATGGACTAGGAGCCTCGCATCCTGGGTCGATCTGGGCGGACTTCCAACAATATGCACCACCGCCGCCCTCTCTGCATAGGCACCTGCGATGGCGTTCACCGCAGACAGCTCCCCCACGCCGAAGGTTGTGACGAGGGCGCCGCATCCTTTGATTTTGGCATACCCATCGGCTGCGTATCCGGCATTGAGCTCGTTCGCATTGCCCACCCAGTGCAGTCCGGATGGTTGAACGTGATCCAGGAGAGTGAGATTGTAATCACCAGGAACGCCAAAGAGAGTGTCGATTCCTATTTGCTGGAGTCGTGCGAACAAGTAATCTGCTAGAACGATCTCTTTCGCCATGATGGATGTAATTTGTAGACGTACAAGGACATTCAATGGTAAGAATTTATGGCAGCTAAGCTTGCTCCTGTCCCGTGATCAGGAACGGAGTTCGGAGAGGGCGGGGTCAAAAACCCTGGTCCTCATGACATTGCGGCTAAAGGTGTGTAGCGTTGACGTAGTCCAAGCATAAGTATTTCTCATTTGACACTATCAAAGTTGGATCCTTCTGACCCTTGGACAGATCAAGGACTCCTCCAATAGTATATCACCTCAAACGAGAGAGCTGATAGTCTTATGTAAATAGCATGAATGGCACGGTTTGCCGGATATTGGGTTTCCGGAGCCAGTGACTCGGAGCAAAACTGGCTAGATCGACTATCCAACCAAGAAAGGCAAGGCACGATGAGGCATGGGGGTATGCCATCCTCAGGCGATCCGGTACTCACTTCTAGAGCAGGACTACAAAGGTTTGCCACATTGCTGTGGTCACATTGCATGAAGTGTCCTCTATATGGGTTGTATCCATCCTTGGTCCATGAAGGACATGAGCCACTTGCAAGCTGGAGAGAGCTCATGGTCGTGGATAAGATTACGCCGGCTGTGCGTAGAGAATGATGCGGCTGATCCCGATTCTACGCGAGCAGCTGCGCAGATATTTATGATCCAAGGCTGATCTCTGCCTCGAGAAGCTTAGGTTTTGACATGTGTCGCTGAAAGGATCCCCTCTAGATGGTATCTCAGGATGGCCGACCCACTCTACCATGAACGAACTCGATGAGGCGGCCTCCATAGTGTTGGAATTGAACCAATTGGCCCTTCCGATAGGGTCCCGGTGCTTGCTTTGTGTGGTCGACGGGGTACGTGCGGCATGCTCAAGTGGGATCGGAGGATACTATACAGGGGATCAATCGTTCCAGGAATGCAAGGTTGCTGTGCATACACAACTCGTCCCGGCATCTTATCAGACCGCCACTATGTGCCTGCTGCGACACTGTCGTCACCCACAGGCAGAGTGGTATCCTGCTCAACGTCAATCAACAATGGATGTCCTCCCAGATTCAACCAGAAATCGGCTTCGAAGTCGGGAAGCTCGTTGTGAGTCCATGAGTCCCAGAAGACTTCGCTTTGGTTATCGTTCGGCTGTGCAGCAGTCTGTGTAGAACTATTCAATAGGTAGTAGGGCAGTCTGCCGGTGATGATTCTGTTCAACAAATTCTGGATAGTTCTTGTTGCCGCATCAAGTAGGCCGAAGTTTGCTTCTTCGAAACGCACGAGCGCTCCGGTCTCGACTTGAGCGACCAACACCTGCAAGTCCTGGATGACCTTTGGCATCTCTGCTTCAAAGTGTACACGGAGGGACGGATTGAGGAGAGCAAGGCAAATCATCCCAGCTGCCGCAAGGCCATAGTAAGCGACCTGTAGAGTCAATAGCTGACGAACGATTACCTATGCAGACTCACCTTCCAGACCAGAGATGTCCCGGAATTAGCTAATGTGTCCTTGAGAAGTGCAGCTTCTACAGCGAGCCCTAGCATTTCAATGGACAATCCGATCATGTCTTTTTCTGGAACAATGACTCGGCTTGATCGTGCTAGCTGTGCAAGGAATAATGTGTGCAAGTAGTTCAACTTGGAACCGACAAGTAGGTCCCGTCGGAAGGGCTGCATCTCGTAAAAACGTAGCGGCTGGTTGAGCCGTAGATGGCTGGGAAAAGCTTCCCATTGTACTCTCGCACATTCGACAACGACACTGTACTGGTAAGCAAGTATTCAAGAGATTGGGATCAAAGCACACACTCGATTCGTGCTCGACGCTCATCTGAGTCATCTTCCTCCATGATATCCAGCAGATCGGCTTTCAGGATGCCGCAAATCGCGGCCCACTTAGTGTCTGTGGTATAATTAAAAAGATTATCCTCCTGCCAAGTTACCGCTGAACGCAGCGGATTGCGGTCGCCTCCTCTGATCAAGATTCCAGAGTGGGGGAGATAGAATTGACAATACCGTCGGTGCAGACGAGGCGGTCTTCCGAGGAAGATCGATACATTCTTGTCCGCTGAGTATGCACGAGCAAAGGCTGTCCTGCGCATCTCGATCACAAAGGGTGGTAAGAATGTCCTCACTTCTATCTGTCGATGGTGCCCAAGCGCAAACAGAGAGCTTATTACGTCTCCAAGTCGTCGCCAGGAATTGTAGCCTACCACAGTCAGCTGAAGAAGTCGATTCGGACTGGGGACTGACTCTGATCGCCTTCGGTGCATGAATGGAGGACAAAGTTCTCGTACTGAAGGGCAAGCTGCAGGTCATTCAGGCAGTCAAGAGTCAAGCAGATCCCCAGTATGCTGTCAGACAAGTGCATGATTGCTCTCTCGAAAGGCAGACGATTGTCATAGTCATAAAGATCATCGAAGGTTGAGTAGTCCCCGGCTGCCCTTGCCACAGCCGTCACGAACAGACCGATTGTCTCCCACCTAGCGTTTGAGCCACAACATTGTGAGCAGAACTGATCAACGCTCGTGGTCTGCTGCATTTGTACTGGTTCGGATGAGTTGCGGAACAAGAGCTCTGACAATTCATCGGCCGATCTCGTCTTTTGCCTCAATGCTTCGATGACTTCAACGGCAGACTCATAGCATTGTCGGGAAATCAATTCTGCGAGAGCCAGATTGATGCCTCGTTCGATCCAGCGTTGCACCAATCGTGAACTTGGCTTGATTGGCATGGTCATGACAAGACTATCCAAGAGCCGAGCTCCATAGGCGAGCTGCTCGACACCCACAAAATTGGACATTGAATCAGAAGGGCGAGAACGCTCCAGCGGAGATTCCTGGCTCGTACCGTTGACATCGGCAGGTATCTGCTCGAATACATTCGATAGACTGGAAGAACCAAGATAGCCAGGATTTGGATACCGAGTGCTTGTCAAGCCTGGCGTGGCAGGTGTTGCAGGCGTCACGGCCGTCGCAGCCGTCGGCGACACATCAGCTGCGACGGGGACAGCGGCGGTGCTTGACACTCGAGTTATGCTACGGCAACATCAAGTCAGGTCGATAATGTTATGGGTTGCGAGGAGGCTGACCTCGGCGTGGATTTTGGTGTCCTCCGGAATGGCTTTTCTCGATACTTGCAATCAGGGTCTCGTCCTCGGTTTCGGCACCTTGAGCACACAGGCTGTGCATGATCGCACGCCAATTTGGCGAAGCGGCATGGATCACATGCGGCTGACCTTGTTGGCATAGATGGTCGCGGTTGCACAGGAAGCAGTTTCCGTGGAATGAGAGAAGGTCGGAGAAAGCTCATCGCCTGGGAAAGCTTTTCGTGTCGCTCACTCCGAGTATCGGAGTTCGGGGCTGACATGTGATCTCCGACCCCCGCCAACCACTCCGCTAGCTGCAGGAGTGTCTGCCAACGCCATCGTCTCAATGTACCACAGTGTTTGCATTACTTAACGGGTGTGGAGAATACATGATGAATGTGCCTAGCGGACGAGCAAATCTTTATCAAGCTAGAATGTTATGTACACTAGTCGAATCGTATCTTAGCGACGTCCACCCTGCTGGATGCCCTTGAGGAAACCACCATATGTGGGCTTCTTCTGGTAGTTCTCATCCCAGAGAAGAGCAGCTCCTTCACCTGCGAAGACACCAGGGATCCAGGAGTACTTGTCCGAGACACCCCAGACGGTCATACCAACGCACCTCTTCTCGGCCAAGCATGACCTGGCGACCCTCTCCCAGGCTGCAGCGGCAACAACGAGCTTCTCAGGGGTGGCAGGGGTGTTCATCCTGATATCAATCTCGGTGTAGACAACATCGACCTTCTCGCTGGTGTACAATCGAAGAGCTTTGGTGAGAGTAGCCTCATCTGGTGCAGGGCCTGGAGCGGTGGGAGTCGACTCGGAAGCGAGATGGGCCTGCAGACCGACACCATCAATCTTGACACCGTACGACTTGATGAGCTTAACAATACGCTGAGCACCTAGAGCCTTGGCCTCAGCGTATTCCAAGTTGTAGTCGTTGTAGAACAGCTTGGCCTTGGGGTCGACCTCGTGCGCAATCTTGAAGGCAATGGGGATGTATGCCTCGCCGATGGTGTCGTAGAAGACGGATTCACGGTAGGTGCCGTCCTCGTTGAGAGCCTCGTTGACGACATCCCATCGTGTGCAGCGACCCTTATAGCGGCCAGCGATGGCTTGAATGTGCTCACGCATGACCTGGATCAAAGTCGCATTGTCGAAGCCGCCCTCGGAGACCCAAGTGGGTAGCTGACTGTGCCAAACAAGAGTGTGGCAGTGAATCTGCAGCTTGTTGTCGGTTGCATACTTGACGTGTGCGTCGGCTTGGTCGAAGGTGAATTGACCGCGGGCAGGCTCGGTTGACTCCCACTTCTGAGCATTCTCAGGAGTGATCGAGTTGAAGTCGTTCTTGTTGCCGTAGATGGCCGCCTCTTGCGTGTCTGCCGGGTTGCGGAGAGTCACAGCAGTGCCGAGGAAACCTCGGCCACGATCCTTGATGGCCTTGTAGAGACCTTGTGCCTTGTGGCGCCTGCCAGCAAATGTCAGTAACATGTTGTACCAGACTGCTAGTATGAACTCACTCATCCTGTGGCAGGGCAGTCACCGCGCTCGCACAAGCCAGCACGGCTGTGACGGTGGACAAGTCGAATCGCATGATGAATCTGAGTGAAGAGTGTTGCAATCAAGTCGGTTCGAGAGGGATCGATGTGTCGTGAAAGCAAGCAGGAACCTGCTTCATATATACACGATGCATGTCGCCCCCTCTAGCGTCTTCAGGCTATTATTCTTGCAAACAAGATACCCTGTGGAAATTGTTCGACCACCTCCCCAATCGGTATAGAGGAAGAATTCTGGGGGATCCCCATGGGCCTGGAGGAGATGAAAAGGCCAAGGCTAGATTTAACCGGCTTGGTATGCAGACAGCGGCGCAAGATGTTCGGACCGGTGGCGACCAAGGCTATTCTTCTTGCACTTACTTGATCCGACACCTTTTGCGCTGCGGGAAATTCACCGCGTGCAATGAGCTGTCTAGCATGATGATTGAAGTCGACGATGGTGTTCCTGAAACGACAACCCCTCATATCATCGAAACGGACCAAGGGGACCGAGGGCGAACCTGGAGATCAATCTAGAATTCTGGGGTCAACCACGTGTTTACCCATACCAGAGACCCCGCAGATGATGAGTACCAGAAGATATTCAAACATGTCACACTTTAGGCGGATCTGACCGGGCTTGGACTCTTGATCTCCGGGCGTTCATATGAAATACCCGCGAGGTCGGGGTCGATCAAGTTCTTTAGGCGCAGATCTTCCATGTTCCAAGAAATGGACTGCCGGCAACAGTGCTTTACATCTATGTGGCGCTACGATCTTTCCCTTCGAAGCGGGTGTGCTTCTGTGTTCAATACCCAGTCATCTAGACTGACCACATCCGGCTCACTGAAGAGCAGGTACGCATACTTCAATGTCTCACCCGTCCAGAAGCTCTCCATCTTGTCCTCAAGTTTGGGTTCCGGTACGCTCACATCCTTGATCCCAGCATGAGCGATATCCGTCCTCGTGTGTTTTACAATGGATTGGAACATCTTCCAGCCGTCGTCCATGAGCTTGCGGTCCCCAGTCAGTCGATAGAGGACGAAGACGCTTTCAAGAGCCTCGGGTCGTAACATATACCGCTTGTCATTCAACCTCGTGAATCCAGGTGGCAGGCGGCGACGTCGAATGGCTTGACGGGTTTGCTCATCGGGGTCCTCGCCCGGTGTCCTTTGTCCTCGAGTCTCTCCCCCGCGAATGGCTTCGTACCAACCTTGTTCAGTCCAGGTGCAACCTGGATTATCCTTTTCCTCACATCGCTGGACCGTGAAAGTTTCTGGCATTATGCCAGTGGGCATCGACTCGTACGCCCAGATACATCCGTCTGTGAGCTTACGAGCCGTCTTCAGATCTTCCGGGCGGGAAAAGAGCTTAGCACCCAAAGCGACCATACCGCCGACGAAGCAAGTGAGATGCTGTGATTCGGAATCTGCATGCAAACTCGTTTTGGACCACCCCTTGGCGCTGCCGGAGAACAACAGATTAGTAGCGTTGGGTGTGACAGGTCGGAAGAAAAGTGTTTCGTTGGCTGCGGCCAATGCAGACAAGTACATCCTCTCATACGTCTCATCACGGCCGTTGAGCAGCAGATACTGCTTTGGCAGATATTCGTAGGTCGAATCAGCCATGCTGCCAAGCGTGAAATGGTTGTCGGACGCGAAATTTTGCGACTTTGCTTTCAAAGTTACAGGCCACAAGCCGGGCACATTCGTGTCGTTCTGCTGCGCGGCGAATAGGTCCATGACGCGAGCAATAGCATCATAGTATTTCATATCCCCGGTAACCTGGCTGAGCCGAGTGAATTCCAAGGACAACGAGCCATACTCGGCAAGCAAAACCGAGAACGGCGTTTGTTGCGGAATCGTATTCATAGCTGCTCTTTCCCAATACCATTGGGTGATCGGCATTCGATCAGGTGTGTCGAAGGCTTTGTACAGCATGTCGCCAACCTCGGTAGCCTTGTCCAGTAGCTTCGTTGACTGGGGAGATCCAGCACTGAGATCGTGTGCACTGAGTAAACCACCAAGATATCTAATGGTAGTTTCAAACAGGCTGATGCGCTCGTCCGGACATGCCGAGAAATCGACATAGTCCAAAGCAGCGACAGCCTTATTGAACTCGTCCTTCATTCCCATGATCCACAGGGTATCTAGAGAATCGACCAGGGTGGCTCCCCAACCCCCAAAGCCATTACGCGATGTTCCTGTCAAAGGCCCTACCTCATCCTGGAGCCAGGCGTGTTTCTTGTATCCATCCCATGAATGTACAAAGGCTTTCTTGACCGCCCTCAGTCTTCCTTCTCTTTCCGTCCGCTCAGCACTTGATTCTGGAGGAAAGTCGTATTGGATCGCGGGAATGGCCTTTGGGCTGTTGGTCGGGAGAGGCCGTGGGTTTTCTACTGGATATGCCTGCTGGATGTCTTTCCAGGAGAATCTCGGCGTCGGCTTCTTCAGATCTTTGAATAAAGACCTAGCTGTGTAGTCGGGTGAGAAAACAAGGCTAAAGGATAGAAAGACAATCGTGACAAGAAAAAGGGCGACCGCCAGGTGACGCCTGTGAAGGAAAGGCATTTCTGGCCGGGCAAATGAGTGAGATCCCGGACAGCGATGAGAAAATACCGTGTAGCACGTCGTCAATGAGTGTGAGGAGGCATGGTTGAAGAGAACCAAAGACCCTCGCAGCCCGCGAACCTGACAGGTTGAGCTCTTCCAACACGAGCAAGCACGCGCCCGACGTTGAACAGCTCCTCGGTGCTGCAGTAGAGTGTTGAGTTGACGAAACAGTGGACCTGGCGGCGCGCTGACGATCGCCGGGCTTGGCACACGGAAAGGAGAAAGAAAAGCTAAGTTAGGGATGATCAGAGATTGACAGGGGCAAGTTTTTATGGAAACCATCCTGACAACTGTGTGTACAATGGGCTTCTCCTATCTGTCGTGCTGTGTTCCGCGTGTCCACCTGCTCGCACAATTACGGCTCCGACGTATGTCTCATCCAGCACAAAGCTGATCTCGCGTGCTGCTTGATGCCATAGACGCATCAAATCGCAGTCACTGACAAGCTCAGCAAAGATCAAGAGCAAGATCGATCTTCGAGTCGAAACAAGTCGCTGCACCTACTCGCCAACAAACCCTGACCCCCCGACATGTCACTGCAATATGAGGGAGTGATCAAGGAAGTGGCCGACAAGTCCCAGCATGGCCGGTTTGTCGAGTCTAGATTTTGTGCTTGGACTTATAATTTGGCATTAAAGCGTTACTGAGGGCAATGTCATGATGAAATTGGGTAGTATGAAGAACAAATGCATATAGGACTGATTGAATCGGAGTACCGCGGGACCGCTCTTGCGAAATACACTTCCAGCCCCGCCTGCCTGTTTGGTCGTGTTCCGCTCCACGACACGATAGCTATCCTCCGCTTTCATTTCAATCTCTCGCCCTGCTCAACACATAGTCCAGCAAATAATATCGCCGTCGACCTCCATCAGCAATCATGTCTAGCAACAACTCATCCTCTACCAGTAATGGCTCGTCCTCTGGAGCTAGAGGCAGCTACACTGTGACAAGTTCCGGGACGAACTCTCAGGTACATGCTCGTTTTCCATGCTCACAGGGGCTGGACTCATATCTGCAGGGCAATCACTACTGCTCCCGTGACTATGGCTCATCCGCCACCAACTCCAACTCCTACCATTACTCCAACTCGTAAGGCTTCCATCAAGGTACCTCACCAGGACGCAGGGCTGACCACCCGCAGCAACGGGAGCTACTACTACTCCAATCCCGATGGTTCCACCTACTACAATGACGGAAACGGAGGAAGCACCTACAACAGCGGCAAGGGGAAATAGCTGAGAATCGTCAGGCTTTGAGGTATAGCCTTCCCAGAAGGACAGAGAGCGGTTGTTCCTTGTGATGCGACAAGAATGGTAGATGGCATGGACAGGCTATCAAGCCAGTAGAAAAGCCACCGCGGAACACAATCCTGTCCATTTTGCGTAATAGCGGCTCTTGTTTCATGCCGATCAAGAACTGTGCGTCGGTCATACTAGTTTTCCATTCGTTCCCAGTGCACTATCAGAGTGACTGCTGTCTCTTGGATGTGTGGTCACGGCCAGTCATGATCGAAATAGTCTGTATTACTGCACCTGCCGAGAGATGCAACAACGATAGCACGGAGTTCATATCAACTACATGATTTCATATGATGTTGATCGGTTTGGCAAAAGGAAAACTGCGACTTTGATGTCGGGCAGGATGCCAGACTGCTGACTCAGCGGAGAGCTGAGGCCTCCTGCTCAAAGTGGCTTCTTTGTTGATCGTGAGACTGTCACCTGGTCAGAGAAGCTGCATCAGAATGAATGCTCGACAATGATGATCACCATAGCTCCATGAGTCGCTGTCATTATGGCGGCACATTTCCCATCCCTCGGGCAGGTGGCAGTCCTTTCCGCAGCCCTCAAGGTTCTGTTGTGGCCAGCATAGTCCGTATCACATCGATCATCTTAGATTACGTGCTGACTGAAACTAGCAAGTCGACCGACTTTGAGGTACATCGGAATTGGCTAGCCATTACAAAGTCTTTGCCAGTCCAACAATGGTATTACGAAGTACGATCCGTGACGTCTTCAGCGCCATTCAGAGAATAACATTCGCAGAAAACCTCTGAATGGACGCTGGACTATCCTCCTTTTTTTGCCTACTTTGAATGGATACTGTCTCAGCTTGCCAAACATGTCGACCAGGGAATGCTCGTCATCGAAAATCTCAATTACGATAGTTGGCAGACAATCTTCTTCCAGCGGTCCACAGTCATCGTCTCAGAGCTGGTGCTCGTCTATGCCCTCTATCTGTCAGTATCATCCCATGGGATGACATGACATCTGGCTGACCATGGTCACAGCTATGTCCAGACAAGTCCAGCCTCTACAAAGCAAGCATCGCATGCGACGGCATTATCGATACTTCTCTCGCCAGGCTTGCTAGTAATCGACCACATTCACTTCCAATACAATGGTGCCATGTACGGCGTACTCATCCTCTCGATTGTTCTTGCACGACGCCGAACCAATCTCCTTGCCAGTGGGATCGTGTTCGCGGCTCTCCTATGCATGAAGCACATTTACCTGTACCTTGCTCCGGCATACTTTGTATTCCTTCTACGGACGTACTGTCTGTCACGCAACAACATGTTCATACCGCGTTTCTCGAACTGCATAAAGCTCGGTCTCGGCATTGTCTCTGTCTTTGGTGTGGCATTCGGGCCATTCGTATACTGGGGACAGATGGATCAGGTGGTCAGCCGGCTCTTTCCGTTCTCGCGAGGTCTCTGTCATGCTTATTGGGCACCTAACGTCTGGGCAATGTATTCATTCTCCGACCGGGTCTTGATCTACCGTAGGGCTTCTACCACCTCACAATGTGTATGCACTGACACTAGTGCCCAGTTGCGCCGTACCTTAAGCTGCCGCTCAACCAAGACGCAGTGAACAGTGTCACCAGAGGTCTTGTTGGTGACACGGCGTTCGCTGTTCTACCAGACATTACGCCAAGGATGACATTTATCTTGACTCTGGCCGCACAGATTGTGAGTATCCTACTCGCCTGCCTGACTACTCGACTGACCCTGGTAGCCTCCACTTATCAAGGTCTTTTTTCAACCAACGTGGGAGAACTTCGCCGGTGGACTCACCTTATGCGGCTATGCATCTTTCCTGTTCGGTTGGCATGTGCATGAAAAAGCGATTCTGCTCGTAGTCATTCCCTTCAGCTTGCTGGCTCTCAGAGACCGGAGATACCTGGGTGCATTCCGCCCTCTTGCTGTGTCTGGACATGTCTCCCTCTTTCCCTTGCTATTCACGGCCCAAGAATTTCCAGTCAAGACAGTCTACACCGTATTCTGGCTCATCCTTTTTCTGATGGTGTTCGACAAGTTGGCTCCTGCGTGAGTGAGACGTCGTACTTGATGAATATGCCGCTGACACTGTTCAGATCAAGCCAATCACGGCTCTTTTTACTGGATCGCTTGACAGTGCTTTACATTGCCATCGCCATACCATTGATATTATACTGCTCACTTATCCATCAGATGGTGTTCGGGGCGAGACTAGAGTTCTTGCCACTCATGTTCATCAGCTCCTACTCAGCGATCGGGGTATTTGGCAGCTGGCTGGGATTTCTCGTCGTCTTTTTCACATCATAGTGGCAGGAATGGACCGCGTGTGTAATTCGAAGAGGATGATAAAAGTCTCGGGACATGCTATTCCCACGCGGTACCTTGATTTGCCAGACTATCAATGCAACCAAGTTACTCTTGAGATCTCAAGCTTTGATTTGATATCAAAAAAGGGGTGGTGATGAGCTGAAGTGAGAGAGCAATGCTTGTTCCAAGGCGAGGGGTGAAGCATAGCGCCGTGTTTGCGGAGAAGAAAAGTGATCTTTTTTTTTCCTCAAAGGATCGTGCATCGACCGCGGGAGCTAGAGAGCTAGTGCAACCTTAATTTGTGCGGCGGAACGTGCTCTGGCGGGCTCTTTCGCTTTCATCACTTGCAGGTCTGCAGAGTCGACATCTTGTCCAAGACCTACGGGACCCTCTGCTCCATACAAAGTCTCCTCCTCCATGTCTTCTCTTTCTTCTTCAACTTTTGCGCACTTGTTCATCACCACCACGCGATCACGACTTCATCAGGACTTACCAGCATCGGAGCCATAGTCCGGAGCATTCGCGGACCCTGTTTCAATAATTATTTACGCGTCTGAACAGGCTCCGCTACCGCAGCATCATACCCCAACTTTGGTATTGAGGCATTGAAAGAGCTTGGCGACATACACAACGCGTCCAAACACCTTACTACGCCACAAGATTCGCTCAGAAGCATCTCGCGACCATTTGGTCTTGGTCTGGTCATCTATTCGACCGTTTGCTGCAGCGCGGGGCACTTTGCATGAGGCGGATGGTGGCACTATATCAGACCTCTCACCGAGTGTCTCTTGCGGCTTCATCCCTGCCTTGTAGACCTACACAATGGTACGCGCGTGCAGCTCCATCTCTTGGGACTCTATCGCTCACTACATGCCAGGTACACTACAAGCGCAGGGCTTTGACCACCCTGGACCCTCCGCCAATTCTCTCCCAAGATCAAGAAGTCAGTGGCACAATCACTCAAGAGCAAGGACACGAGCTGACACTGGACAGGTATGGGTCATGCGCGGCAGCAACGAGATCTTTACGAGCTACGACAAGTATCTGGAACGGTGCCACATCCCTAGACCCGCTTGGACAAACACCAGCTGAACTCTTCCAGATATGACTTCTACCTACAGCGAGACTTTTCCGACGAGGTCAATCGTAAGAGCGGCATGACCTTCTTTGAGGCGCTCGAGTCGGAAGTATGGACCTTTGGAACACAGTCGAAGAGGATCTGGGGCTGAACTATTGCAGAGCGTCAATGCGGCCGACATTGATAAGAGCTTTCCAGAACACTTGCGAATACCAGTGCTCCGAAAGGTTCAATTCTCCCAGATTGGTCGTATGGAAGATCTTGGTATGTTCCATACCCATCCACCTCCGGACATTGCTAACAATCTGCAGTTTCGCACGTGTACGAAGTATGCGCTGAACCCTCACATACAGCCAATTTCAAACAGATACTGACCAGTCTAGGAATTTCGAAACGATTTCTTTCCCGGCGAAGATGTTCTGGTCAACTTGGACGACGGAGCAGCAATGGATGGCGTGGTACGCGAAAAGGCAAACTTCCCAGAACTTCGAAACCCGGATGGCTCTGTACAACGCCCGGCCTTTGCTCGCTACTTTGTCAAGATCAAGGACTCACAAGAGGAGGCTTTATTGGATGGTGGACACATGAAGCGACACCGCAATGCTTTCACCAAAGTCAACCTCAAATTCTATCTGAGGAACTGCTTGCGGCGTGATGCCTACAATGGAGCCCCTTGGCTCGTCAAGGAGCACTTGGCTGCACTATACAAGCTACCCATGGCAATACCACTGCACCTCACGCGCGATGCGCAGCTAGCCCAGTCCCGAGCCCAAGCACAGCAACAGCGAGATTCACCAGTCGCAAAGCCCAGCAAGAAAGCAAAGCCCGTAGGACCACCACCGTTCAGCATGGATCACCCCGTCTACCAGGATGTCGAGCCACAAGTCAAGCTTGAGAATGGCAAACCAGAGCAGACACGGGTACCACTCGATGATCTGGACCTGTCTCCGAAGAAAGACGTAGCCAAAAGGCCCGCCCTCAAGTTTCTCACCCCATTGAATGGAACACCAGACGCAGAGACGGGTCTGATAACAAACTCAGTCGGTCCATTGCTGGAGATATGGAACGCCTTGAACGTTCACTGGGATATTTTCGAACTTGATGCCTTTCCCTTTGACGACTTTCTCAACGCCATGAAATACGAAGTTCGTGACCTTTCGCCGCCCTGCGAGATGTTCGACGAGGCACACTGTGGCGTCCTGAAGATGATTGTGGACATGAGCGGAGAAGTTCAAGCCCAGATGCCGTCTATGGGGGAGGATGATCCCGACGATGAAGACAGCATTCTGGCCGATGACAGTCGCCCGCATAGCCCTACAGAGCCACCCAGCACAAATGGCAGAAGTCGTCGATCAAATCTCAACATTGTCCAGAATGTGTCAGACCAGAGTTCTGGTCTCGAGCAACACATTGCAAAACTCTTGGGTGGGAAAGACTGGGTCACTCGCTTAGCTGCCCGCGATCTTGCTGATGGAGGCTGGCAATTGATCATGCTTGGATTGCTGTATCAACTCAGTCTGTCACCACTATACGCCTCCCGCCTAGAACCTATCGTCCACCACCTTGCACCCATGAACCATCCGACAAAGATCGACGTTCGCGACCAGTACAACACTCTCGACATCAATCATCGCATCACTGCTCTCGCCCTGGTCATTCAACTCAGTATGTCCACCCAAGAGATGAAGAATCACCTCGAACACCGCGGTGAAGAGATGACCGTCATCCGCAAGCAGAAGGTAGAAGCCCAACGCGAACGAAAGGAGCATATCCGCGATCTCAATGCTCACGAACTCGACCGTCGTGCCAACAACCCCGATGCCTTCATCGACGAGGAAGAGAAGATCAACGAGGTTGACACCCCTGTGCTCGCCAACGGCCAGGCCGACGACACGCTTTCCACCAACGGCGGCATGGATGATGAGGATGACGATACGCTTCGAGGTCCTCAACGCCGAGCCCATCAGATGCGCAAGCGTAAGCGTGAAGAGGAGATTGCTCGTCAACGAGAGGAACGTCTTGCGCAACTGGAGAAGGAGAAAGACAAAGCGGACAAGGTGAAGAAGTACAAGCGCATTCTCCGGGACATTGACGCAGCAAAGAAGAAGATTGCCGACTGCGAAGCGAGAATCGAAGGGTTCGACGAGAGGCTGAGAGAGATGAACAATGCACGTATGCGGGCAATGGGCAGGGATAGGTTCTGGGGGAGATGGTGGTGGTTCGAGCGGGTCGGCATGCCAGTGGACGGAAGTAGTGGGCGAAGAGTCAAGCGACAGAAGGTCTCACATACAGATGCCGACGCAGGGGATCCTGGATATGCAACGGGTCGACTTTGGGTGCAAGGCCCGCTCGACATGGAGAGAGAAGGCTTCATCGAGATGAGTGAGGACGACTCCAAGCTGTACGCAGCTCGACACGGCACTACCGTCCTCGAACGCAAAGCCGCGGAAGAGGGCTCTGAGACCGTCACCACCGCACAGCAGTGGGGGTACATCGACGACGCAGACGATCTCGACAACCTCATCACTTGGCTAGACGAGAAGGGACGCAGAGAGAAGGACCTCAAGAAAGAGCTTATGGCATGGAGGGATGACATTGTGCTTCAGATGGGCAAACTGCGCGCCTACCTCAACCCGGAAAAGGAGGAAGAGGATGCCACTCGAAATCGAGTCTCCACACGACACACGAGGTACTACGACCCCGAAGATGTAAGCTGGCGGTTCATGCGATGGCACAATACTCGAGCTTCGGTCAAGGGTGGACGACACTGCCAACACTCCGGCAAGGTGGACACGAATGGCACCAAGATCAAGCTGCCCAAGCGTGGTAAGGAGAGGCACCCCATACTTGACGAAGCCGTTGTCGAGGACGAACCGCCGCGGAAGCCTAGAGGTGCAAGCGGACGTGCTGGCGTCAATGGAAAGGGTGTCGCGACGAAGCGTATTGCCAGCCAGACAGCCAAGGAAGCCATCAAGGGATTCGCTAAAGAGGAGCTCGAGGCTGAAAGGAGCAACGGCAGGCCGACAAGGAGCACAAGGAGTACTAGGGCGAGCAAGGGCAGAGAAGACGAGTCATTCGAGGAGATGGAGGTGGATGCTGAGCCCGAGCCCGAGCCCGAGCCCGAGCCCGAGCCCGAGCCCGAGCCTGCTCCCATTGGTGTTAGGACAAGGAGGAGTGGGAGGAGAGGTTGAAGTATTCGATTACCTGTCGACCATCCTCCGAACAATATGAGTTCCCGTTGGTATCCTGCACGAGCACCGCTCCTTGAACCAGCGCTTCGAGAGCCTGTATACTTAGCCCACGGAATGTGGAGCTCTCAAGGGCGTCGACGACGTGGTCGCAAGTCCGATGACGGGTATAGGTGGACGAAGTGGACAGATAGCAGTCGTCGCCAGCAAACGTTGCTAAGACCATGAACAATGTCGCATGACACGTCACTAAATTGAACGCTGTACCATTTGCCCAAACATTCGAGTTGATGTAGACTTTGCTGCAAAAGAGGGTATCTCATTACGAAAAAAGAGGCCATGTAGAATCAATACCGATCACCATAATGCCGTTGATCCCGCTGCTGTGATTCCCCGGGATGCCCGCCATACGCCATGCCTATCCCGTTATCGTCCAGGGACGCCCGACCCTGCGACTGAGACGACGTGTTATAATCAAGCCCGGTCTGCCCCGGTGTGAAGTACCCTTGGGTGTTGTACATGTCTTCGTGATCTCGCCCCCCGTACGAGCCGGCTGTCGGCATCGCAGTCTCGCCGTGACTGTTCGATGGTGCGGGAGCGAAGCCTTCGGATGGAGAGATGCGAATGACTGGATTAGGTCCGCTGTGCTGAGTGGATGGCGAATGGTAGGGATTATTATTGTGGGCAAGTCCCAGATCACCGGGCTGGGGATGAATGACGCCAGTTTGCACGTCCGGATCGGAGTCGGCGGGTCGATGTGATGGAGCGATGCTACCGGCATTGTGCAGCAGTCCAGCTGTATCGCTATATCTGCCAGTGCCCGTTGTAGATGTTGGTCGAGCCGATGAGGCTTTCGTGTACATTGGCACGGAACCGGGTTGCGATGAGGAAGGTTTTGTCTGCCCATCAAGCTGGCTCGAATAGCTTGTGTCCTGGAAACGATTCCTGCGCCCGACAAAGAGCCATCGAAAGCCTCGACCGGTGGCCTTAATGATATCCCAGGGGTTAAAGGCATCCGCAAGAGCTTTGATGCCTAGGAAGCCACCGACATACTTGGTTGGCGCTGCCTCTGGTGAGTCGGCGCCGCCAGATGACAGGACATTCTTCAAAGATATTGCATATGGCTTCCATGAAAAAGCAAAAAGGTGCATGACTGCAAAGATGGCCATCTCGATACAGAGTAGTGTAGAGGGAATGCCAATCTTGATGTCAGGGTAAGCCAGCTTGTTCGTCGGCTGCAGAGGTCCTGATCCGGACGAGAGAAATGATATGACAAGCTACGATGATCAATTTGGAGGCTTGATGAAGATTACGAGGGTACTCACCGTCTGCCAGAAGGAGAAGAAGATGACCAGCTTGATGCACAGCACCTTCAAGAATGGACGATGTGGGGCCAAGTCATCCTTGAGCTGAATGTAGAATTGGATGAGGCAGAACATGGCGACAGTAACGGAAGAAGCTTCGAATACCATGACCCAGATGTGCGCGAATTCTGGGCTTAAAGACTCTGCGCAAAAACGATCAAAGTACTGCGTCACCACTGAAACGATGGTGAAGAGTACTCTGATGAGACAGTATTGGAAGACGGAGACCCAGATGACCTTGGGATAGTGTCAGCTAGTCACGCAAGTTCGGCGCATTACTCACATTGAACCAGGTCAGGCCGCTTCTCGGGATACGTAACGGTCCCCTATCTTTGCCGCCAGTGCACTTCTGCAGTCCAAAGACACTCCAGAACCAGTTGACAGGCCGTAGCTGGCGAAAGTATTCCTTTTGCTCATGCAGATCAGGAGCAATGTAATGACACATTAACGTGAAGAAGGATGCAATGGCAAATGCCTCGTAACAGTCCCGTAGGACTTCGTAATATATTGCATGTCGATAATGGAGAAATGAAAGAAATGAGACTGTGGAATAGATGGGTATCATAAGAAGAATCCGGATAATGCTGAGGGGGCGTCAGTGGCAAACTTGAGTAAGAACGAAAATACTCACTGTTTCTGCTCGGATGGCTTCGAGTAGTGAATGGCATGCTGGAATATGAGCCATAAGGCGACAACGACTGATATGAGGCCGAAGACTGCAGAAATGATAAGGCCGAGGTGATGCCATGTCAGACCATTCTCCCAAAGGGCCTCTTCGTTGACTGATGATGCTGTTAGTGGCGTCAAGGTGACAGACGTCTGCGGACGTACTGTAGAGATCTTCCAATGTGGTATTACAGGCTTTCATGGTGGCGATTAGTGGTGGAATGATAAGAAATGAGGTTACAGAATGGCAACAGAGTCGTGCTCATTAGGCTCGCGCCAATCGAGACAAGCCGAGGTCGTACTCAGCCGCGCACAAATGTGACGACGACGAGGTCGATATATGTAATTTATCGCTGGATGGAGCGGCCAGTAATAATGTCGAGCAAAAGGAGGCGCAGGGAGATTCGGACATGATCAATTGTGGCTCGGCAGGGATGCTTGACGAAAATGCCAATTTCGAACCTTGTTTCACATTTGCACCTATCACATGGCGCGATGCAAGACCCTCTGCAGTTTACGATGAGCGCTATTTTTACGGGCATCGACGTCAGCCCAAACTCAAGTCATATTTAGTATTTGACCATGGATGTGAGATCGGAGAGCAATGCCCCGTAATCTTGCCTGAAAATCTTCGTCAATTGGAATCGTTACTAATCTGCGATATAGACAAAAGAAAGAGCACATGAATCTGCCATCATGCCGCCGCTGCCACTGCTGCCGGCTGGGAATGATACGGAGAGACCTCGTAATCAGGAATGCCGGGATGCACACCGACTCTCTCCTTGGCCAGCAAGTCGACCAGCAGCGGACTGGGTCTGTTTGCACGGCCGGGCTGCAAGAGGCCCTGAGTCTTGCTGAATTGGCGGACCTCCTTTAGATATGCGTCAAACAAGTATGAACTGTCGAGTGGTCCACCCTTGGCCTCTGGGTGGAATTGAGTGCTGAAGATGGGCCTGTGCTTGTGAATCATGCCCTCGTTGGATCCGTCGTTGAGGTTGACGAAGTACTCCTTGAAATCACTCGGGATGCTCGACGTATCGACAGCGTATCCGTGGTTCTGCGAGGTAATGTGACACTTGCCAGTGCTCAAGTCGAGAGCTGGGATATTGTGAGCACGGTTGCCATACTTCATCTTGGTAGTCTTGGCTCCCACGGCCATTGCGAGGAGTTGATGGCCCAGACAGATACCCATGATGGGAATCTGAGATGAGTCGATGAGTCTGCGCAAGTGGTGGCTTGTGCTCTGGCAGTGAGTAGGATCACCGGGTCCATTGGAGATGAAGACACCGTCAAAGTGATTGGCGATCTTGTGGATGGGATAGTCGTAGGGCAAGCAAGTGACCGAAGCACCTCGAGAGACCAGGCTGCGGATGATGTTCTCCTTAACACCACAGTCGATGAGTGCGACGTGCATATCGCCGTTGGGCGACGGAACGTGGAATGGGGCCTTTGTAGACACCTTCTTGACCAAGTTAACGCTGGCGGGGTCTTCGAAGGCTTCGTCCTCGTCGGCGTCGTATTCCTCGCCTACTACAATCTTTCCAAGGGAGGAACCCTGCTCACGCAGATGCGTGACAATGGCACGAGTGTCGACGCCGGAGATGGCGGGCACTCCCTCACGAGCGCACCACTCGCTCAAGCTCTCGACGGCGGTCCAGTGGCTGTATTGAAGCGCAACATCGGCGACCACGATTGCAGCTGCCTGAATGTTGGGCGACTCGAAGTACTTGAGGAGACCAAACTCATCCCTGACCGAGGATGGCACGCCGTAGTTGCCGATCAATGGCTGGGTGAAGACGAGGATCTGGCCTCTGTACGATGGGTCGGTCATGGATTCGGGATATCCGACCAGGGATGTGGTAAAGACGGCTTCACCGGAGATGTTGGTCTTTGCACCAAAACTCTTTCCGTGAAAGATGGGTCCATCACGAATGGTGAAAGTGGCTCGCTCATAGCTAGGCTTGGTGGCTCTGGTCGAAGTGGGGAGGGGGATGCGGCTCGTGGGGGAGACGACGTCGGCCTTGGATCTGACCTGGGCAAAGGTTTTCAGGCTCTTGTTGACGCCAGTAGTGCTGAGCCTTCCGGCAGATGTTTTGAACATGTTGAACATCATGGTTGAAGTAGTTCGGGGATATCAGATAGCGGTGTGAGTCAGGGATATCGTTCAGCAGACCGAGGCCTTCCAGAGGTGGTCTGAAATATAGTCTATGAGGCATTGCATGTTAGTCATCACTATTGAATGATCTTTCCATTTTGTTTCCTCAACTTCTGTCGTTCACGAGCATCCATCTCTTTTCAAGCCCAATAGAAACGCGTTCGAGGGGTAGTCGAGTCACGTACCTTGCGAGGTGAAGAGCGTCGCTGCAAAACGCATGGACACTGTTGTCTGGCACGTCAATGGGACGGCGGAGGGTCAAGTTGCGATGAGTCGCTGAATGGAGGTTTCTGTCAAGTGAAAGAAGTCTTTTTTACCGTCCCTGTCGAAAGTGTGACGAAGTGTTCAACTGCAGAAGAGTGGATCTGCCCAAGAGTTTCCTGGGCCGAGATAGGCCCTGCAAAGAAAATGTGCCCAATCAGCTTTTTCTCTTTGTACTCGAATTTTATTCGGCCACTTTTGCGTCACCCCCGATATCGCACAGAGTATCACAAGTTAGATGAATATTATTTCCAAGTTTCCAACCCATGCAACATTCAACAAACAATAACCTCGCAAGCATCCCTCGCTACTGTGCAACTCATTGGAGGCTCTAGATTCTCGACAACGTGGCATGAATCTCGGCATCCTTCAGCATCGCGTAGTCGTCGATTCACTACGCATCCGAGCGTGTAAACATGGCTCGTCGCTAGTAAGTGATTTTGCACACTTTCCACTACATCTTCGATTGTCAGCCATACACTCCGACCATGCAATCAAATCCTGCTGGCATTCGCATCGATGATTTTTCAGGAGCGATCATAGACATGATCATTAATCTATGTCCCTTCGAGGATCTTCCAAACATCATACTTGCTTCAACTCGATTGTCCCGGCCCGCGACTCGAAGATTGTTTCGCCAAGTTGTGCTTAAACCCACCGAAGAGTCAATATCCCAGTGGAAAGCTGTCACTCAGGACGATAAGATCCGACAGCTGCCGAAAACAATCACAATATGGTCTTACTCTGACATTGACCTCCGGACCTACGAATCCGACGGCGACGAGTCAATGGTCAAAAAGGATGTATTCTTTGATGCTCTCGACCATCTGAAGCGATTCGAGAATGCACAGTCGGTCATTTTACTTTCGACACCCGATGTTTGCGCAAGTGACCATGCAAGAAGCTACTGGATAAGCCTGTTTGAGGATCCCTCATACCGAAAGTCAACGCTGATGCGACTGTTTGGAGCCATACAAGCACGCAACAACGACTCGACAACTATGATCAAGGACTTGACATTCCGCAATCTGCAGAACATGCCAGTCCCAGAAGTGACTTCGAGCGAGACTTTCCGAAGCGTGATGCAACTCATCCAAGGCTTGCATGTTCAAAGCACGTACGAGTACAACGAGCCTGGTCCTGATCACGATCTATATAAAGTAGAACGGCGTGTATTCTTGAGGATTGGATCCAGCCCATTTCCGGTCAGCTAAAACGTCTTTCGCTGTACGACCGGACTAATTGGGGTATCCTGCCGGGTAGATTCCCCGCTGAAAGTCTGCAATTGCCAGAGCTCGAAGAACTGAGTCTGGGGTATTACACCATCGGTCAGGACGATCAATCTGACTGGCTCTTCAGGTGCAAGAATCTGAAGAGGCTGAACCTGCACAAGGTCCAGATTCTTAGTCATGCAGAGCTCATGGACCAAAGAATTGAGTCCTGGTCCGTCAACACAAGTCCCTGGCAAAGCATCGCAAATCCTGACCCTAGGTATGGAGTTCGCGTTGGGAGAGGAGGCGGTATTCGGAATTTTTTCAAGACCAACATCAGATGGGCAACTTTCTATAACCGTATCGCGAATGAACTGCCACACTTGACGCAAATCACGATTGCTTATGGCAGTAGCTGCGAGGATGACATACAGCACGACATCCAGGAGCGGGATAACCTGGGCCTTTCGTTCAACACCAAGAGGTACGTGGCCTTCTGGGAAGGGATTTTGCCGAACCCTTGGCCCGAGGCGGAAGAGCGAAGCCATCACCCAGAGGATGAGCTCAGTGGCAAGATTGAGTGGTGCCGCACAGAGATCAATCCACATGCAGAGTATTTGGACGAGGATAAGGAGGCGTATGATACAATGGTTGGAGCTATTCAGCAGCGACGGTCAAGGACGTGCGAGTGATAGATCTGCTTTTTGCATGTCTCTGCAGTGGAACGCACAGGTATCGTTATGCCGAAAGTTCAAGCTTTCACATCTTGCCCTTTCTCCCTCTTCGCCTTCTCTCGTGCCCTCGCACTGTCCTTGAGCTGCTCCCAATGACTCCTGTACTTTGCAATCACCAACTTCTGCTTCTGACTTTCCATACTCAGTTTCTCCCTTTCCTTCATCTCCCTCTCCAGCTGGGCTTCCATGGCCCGCATCCTCTCCTCCATCTCTTCGCGGACTCCTGCAGTGCCACCACCACCCATTGGTGACCGGGAGTGATGGCTGACTATACTCTGGTTCATCATGGCCATGCTTGCGTCTTGGGCGTGACTCTCGAATGCTTGTAGACGATGACTGAGCTTGTCCAGTATCTGTTTGAGAGCTGCATTTTCAATCTGCAACTCTTCCTCGCGGAGTGTATTATCCGTGTCATTGACAGCCGGGATGATAGATGTCTTGTGCTTGCTCTTGCTCTTGCTTTTGACATCTACTTCGGGATTCGAGTCGAGATCTTCCCTGGCATCAACAAATTCGTCCTCGTCCTTGCTTCCACCTTGACCTCGGAGTTCTTCGCGCGTCTTGGTGAGAATGTTGGCGTACGATGCGGTCCCACCACTAGTAGGTATAACGTAGAAGGACTCGCCGGGGCCAAAAGCTGGACCAGGATGTCGTTGTTGTTCTTCGAGGGCTTTGAGTGCGGCGCGAGAGAAGAGGGCATTGACATCTGGGCCGGTAGACACGCGGGCTGAAGTGGACGGTTTCTCCTTCTGAGTCGGATGAGTCGAAGCTGAAGGTGACGCAGAGGCTGATAGACTGTCCTCGGCCTCAGTCAATGGCAGACCAGGGAATGCGAGCATGGATGATAGCTTGGACAGAGGCCCACTTGTCAGCTGCGAGTAGAAACGGCTGAAGCCTTCATCCGCAGGAGACTCGACAGAGGCCGAGGGCGAGGTGTGACTAGCATTGGGAGGGGGCTTAGGATGCTGGCCAGTAACAATGCTTCTCGGTGGGTTCGATATGCGTCCGGTGGCTTGTATAGGTGATAGGGTGGAGGCAGCGCCAGGATTACGACGACTTTGAGATTGTGGGATGCCGCGACGGGAAGCTATGTCTTTGGCGAGTGAGGAGGGAGCATCTCGACTCTTCAGAAAGGCGGTCGTGGTCAGCTTCTCTGGCGATGCTGTTTGCGCGGTTCCTGATAGAGTGACCACAGGGACCTGTGATGCGATCTCATCTTGGATCGCTTCTTCCTCTGCTCTCTTGATCTCGGTGGCTGACACTTTCTTGCTGAACTCGTCCTTTGCCTTGACAATCTGTGCTAGCTTACTGTGGTGGTCTTCGAGAAGCTTAAGGATGCGGAGGACCTGGGAATCATGTGAGTAGCATCACTTGAGGATGCGCGTGGAGGACTGTACTTCAACGTCGGATGTGTCTTCGACCGCTCTTGCATACTGCTCGGCTGCAGACTCGTGCTCCGATCCGGCGACGGTGAGCCTTGCCCTGGACGTTTCTTCCGCGGCGCGCCGGGCGTGAGAATGAGCCTGGCGAGGCGAATCAGTCCTGGACACGCTGTCTCGGAATCAAAAAGTACTTACCACTATCAGCGGAGCTTCCTCCATTGCTGTGATTGTCGCATGTACTGTATGAGTCGAGATTAATGTAGGACTGAATGAGAGAAGCAAATGACTCGCATGACCACGCGACGCGGAGTCGGAAACGGAGAAAGGGACCAACCGAGAGCTTAAAAAGTGCTTTCGTCATGCGGCTCTGCTGGCCATGAAACTCTGGCTCGGAACGTCGATCTCTCTGCCCCACAATCCGCGTCTCTCAAATATCGTGAGGACACTTCTCTTCACTTTGAATAACACAATCGTTTCATCCCATTCGCCTCCAAGTTTTCGACACTGGTCAGGGATCGTCCGTTCGGTGGTGTTTCTATCAGACATGGACCGGTAGTTCCCCTTGTCGAAGCCCTCACAGGTGGCGCCATACGGAGCACCAGAAACAGCTTCACTCGAGTCGCAATCATCGATGCAAGGCATATAGACGATCACCATCCCGAAGTTTGTCATGGCGACACTCATTGACAGGACTCCTTCACCATCGCCAATTGGCAAACGTGGACTGTTCAAAAAGGGACGCAAAAAGGACGCCAACGTCTCTTCTCAATCTCTTGTCAGTAGCTCAGGCGACGATGTCGAAGGCGTTACTGTCTCACGAGTCTCCACGGACAGCATCGTTGACAAGCTGCATGTGTCTCGACGGTCCAGTGAAGGTAGTCGGCGCAGCGTAGATGGCTCCCGACGATTATCCAAGCTTTTGCCTGGCAAGATGAAGCGTCGCAAGAGCAGCACGGCAGAGGAAGGCGAGAGGCGTGGCAGTCTCCTTTCGACAGAGGCCGCCGTCAGTCGAGATGCACGATTATCGCGACAAAGCAGCAGCACATCATTGAGCAAGACGGCCAGTGTTCACAGCAGTCTCATGACGGAGGACTCGAAGGACCAACTAGATCAACAGAGGTAAGCAACAATTATTTCATCATGACATTGAACCTGGAACATCGACCCGCAGACGAGCCTCGGTGGACGTTCGTAACCATTCGTCAATCTGGCCTCGTGGCTCTCAAAACTGGGAATTACGCATGCTTGATTCGACACAAGCAAATCCCCGCCAAAAGGCAATTCGATGGATCTCTCCAAACCCAGATTTATGCATGGCCCGTGCAGTCGAGGACCGCGAGCCGTTTGAGGATCGGATCCATTCCAGCAGGCCTCGTCAAGCTGCACAAAGTCGGCCCATTTCATCACTTCAGACGACAGTTGTAATCCCACGACATCCCCGTCTTGCGCCCGTCTCAATCATATTTCGTCTTCCGCCGCTGGCCGGCAACACTGATTTTACGCCCTCTATCTGCTGAAATTAGCGCAATCTGTTTGTGACGGCCTCACTCCGCCGTCTCACTCTGTTGCGTTCCCGCGAGGCTGACCACACGCGACAGTACTGCTCCTACTCCTATACGGCCTACCATCTCACCACACGCCTCCCACGCTGGTTATCTCACACTGCATTCTCCACAAATCAATGCGACCACAGACATACAGGTCATCACCTCACCACCAGAGGAGGATACCTCTCCACCGCCCAGACAGCCCCTCCCTGAGCTCCCCACTCAACGCAAAGACTTGGCACCCAAACCACCCCTCGAACGTCGTCATAGTCCTGTCGACAAATTCAAGAGCGCGTTCACACTCGGAAAGAAGAAACAATCGTTGGAAGCGGATAGGTTAAAGAGTGCGGCGTTTGGCGGAACAAGCGGGTCGTCCGGGGCTTCGGAGGAGAATACTAATAAGCTCAAGGCAGGAGCAGCTGAAGAGCCGCCTCAGGACTTACAGCAGCCCACCGGCATCAAACCCGCAAAGGCTGTTGGCAAACCTCTTGCATCCACAACTTCTCCTAGAACTCCGTCCATTGATACCACCAAACGGCCGTCGACCCCACCGAACGTCGCCGAGGCGCCGGAAACACTCATCACGCCACCAACTCCGACACAGTCATCTCCGACCGAGCACACCTCTCCTTCCAAATCGACCACCGACTCGCCAAGCTCGCGTGGCCGCGCAAGGCCAAAGTCGTTCAACATCAGCGGTCTCACTGGGTCAAAGTCTAACAGCAGCCTCTCCGGTCCGCCTCTCACCCCGCCCATTGAAGAGACAAAGACTCCGGGCGGATCTCTTACCTCGCCGGCGCCCACTGGTAGTTTCTTCTCTTCCGTGTTCAACGCCGCCCAGAACGCTGCCAACCAATTTAGCAACCCATTCCAAAATCAAACAGGAAAGAGCAAGCAAGATACCCCAGAACGAGCTGTACCCAAGCCCATCCTGATTCCGGAGCAGGAGGTGGATCAGCCAGGTGTGGAGACCCCAAAGCTGGCCAAACAAGCACCAGTCATTGATTATCCTATGAAAGGAACCTCCCGACTGGTTAGCTTAGGCATTGAATACCCGGAACCAAGCCCAATGACAACCACATTCAATACTTCCGCAGATGAGCGGCAGTCGCGACCCACGACCTCGGACAATCACGGCCCAAAGGTAGACGATGGGGCCGCCAATGCCGTTTCAGCGGCCTACGAGAAGCCCGTGGTACAGGCAATCGCTCAAGCGCAAGGAGGACGACCACAGTCTGTGGCTTCACAACGAAGTCTGGGAACCGAGCAGTCGCCGTCGCGAGCCACGACGCTACCTCTTGACAATGGTGATATTAAGCGAAGTGGTAGTATCAGAAGCCGATTGAGTGACAGGAAGAAAGGCCGAAAGCGAGGTAGCTCCGTCGGCACGGCGAACACGCTAGGTCCCACGGTCAGTCACAGCACCTCTACACTCGCTCCGACACCTTCGATCGCTGGCAGCGTCGTACCCAGACCTACCGGATTTGCGGTCGCAAGCAGTAAGCGCAACAAGGACTTTCACGCTCTCTTCCGAAGTGTCCCTGAGGATGATTATTTGATCGAAGATTACAGCGCGGCACTACAACGAGATATTCTTCTCCATGGTCGATTCTACGTATCGGAAGGACATGTCTGCTTCTCCAGCAATATTCTCGGCTGGGTCACCAACCTGGTCATTGCCTTTGACGAGATACAGACAATTGAGAAGAAGAACACAGCCATCGTCTTTCCCAACGCCATTGTCATTCAGACGCTGCACTCCCGAAATGTATTTGCTTCCTTCGTTATGCGAGACTCGACTTACGATCTGCTCCTCGGCATTTGGAAGACATCACATCCCAATCTTCGCATTCTCCCCAATAGCGTCTCCCTGGATAATACTGGCGACGGCGAAAAGACCGAGAAGGGCGAATCAACGGGTTCAGACGATGGGTCTGATGACGGCTCAGATGATGTCTACGATGAAGACGAAGAGGTAGATGACGATTTGGTCAGTATAGAACACGACAATCTCGGCAGTGCTGCAGCTAGTGACGCTGGTGACGGATTGGCACCGCGGAAAGCTTCGTCCATGCCTCTCGGAGGTGCTTCGCCAATTGTGGCCATACCGAGAGGCTTCGATGGTCCGCCTTTGGAGCCTGGGGCTACCGCTCCCGCCGGTGCAGACTTTCCAGGCCCGGCGGGTCACGATCCCACCGAATGTTCGGACACTTCAACACACTACGACCGTCCACTGATCGATACCACAATCCCCGCACCAATGGGCAAAATCTATTCCTTGGCCTGGGGACCTCAATCCAATACCTTCATGCGCAAGTTCCTCGTCGATGATCAGAAGTCTCGCGAGCTCGAGTATGAGACGTCAACTGGTCTGGACAACACACACAAGGTCTTTACTTGTAGCTACATCAAACCTCTCAACGCGCCGGTGGGACCAAGGCAGACGAAGTGTATCGTCACGTCTACGCTGCAGACGTTCGACCTCGAGAAATCTATCAGCATCGACTGCTCCACACAGACGCCTGACGTGCCAAGCGGAGGTATCTTCACAACCAAGACACGATACTGCCTCATGTGGGGTCCCGGCAACTCAACTCGAATGATCGCTTCTTGCACTATCGAATGGACTGGCAAATCCTGGCTGAAAGGACCAATCGAAAAGGGCGCCAATGATGGTCAGATCCAGTATGTCAAGGACTTTATTGCAGCCCTAAAGACCGCCGTGGCCAGACCAGCAAAGGGTGGAGCAGTCAAAGGGAAGAAGAGTAAACGAGGGGTGGCCAAAGAGACCGCAGTCATTGAAGAGAAGGTTGTCGCCAAGCAGGAAGAAGATTGGGGCCTGTTCGACCCGTTGCGACCGACACTCGGACCGCTGGTGGGTTTTCTCAAACCCTTCTTCACTCCTCACATGGTCATTGCCGTGTTGTTCGTCCTTCTCGTGCAAAGTTGGTGGATGAACCTTACCCCACGAGGCGGCAGAGACATGGTGGGCTTTGGTGGTGGGAGCAAACAGCGCATGGCTGCGTACGAAGCAATGTGGGCGCGAGAAGAGGCAGAGTTGTGGGATTGGCTGGAGGAGCGAGTCGGACTGGACGCTGGTATCACAGCGGTTGAAGGGAGACAGAAGGTCATGACGAATAAGGTGGGCAAGAAGCTAAAGGACGAGAAGATGAAGGATCGGGAAGTGCATGAAGCTATTCGCATTACTGAGGAGCGACTGGGTGCGTTGAAGGAGGCCGTTGGCAAGAGAAAGGCATAAGAATTCGCAAGGTTTTCATTGCATATGGCGGCATTGTCTGGTGTTTTGGGATGGTGGCTCCGCTTCTTACAATCATTGCAGCAAGCGAACCCTGACAGTCAAGTTGATACCAAGAATGAGGAATGTGGATCTCTCATTGCCAAATCGTCCGCTGTGACCAATTCCTGGGTATCCTACGGGCATGAATGAACGGGTAGTCCAAACATGAGTATCTCAGTACATGACTGTGTCTTCACCAGCGTCGACTCCATTGTCTGCTTCATCTTCACTCGGACTTTTGCTTCGTTGCTTCTCTGGAGGTGACACTGCTTTGTCGGCATCCTCCCTCGCGTCATGTTCGGGATGTTTTTGCTCCATATCCATGTCGTCGTCCTTGTTCGTCACCTCAACACCATCCTTCCCAGGCTCAGCAGCAGTCTCGTCTTTCCTTTCTGACTCGTCCTCCTGCCGCCGCTTCTCCTCCTTGCACGATTCTCGCTCCTGATCTACATCGTCCTCTACCTGTCTTGTGTTCTCCTCGATCTCTTCTTTTTGCTCCTCTGTCAACTTCCACGGTCGCCAATACACTCCTGCCGAGCCCTTTGTCTTCAAGAACCCGGCTCTGGAAATCTTTCCTTCCCACTCCCTCTGCTTGTCCCTCTCTTCCAGTAGTATTTGCCTCTTCCGCCGCCGTCTATTCAGCTCTGCCACCTTCTCCGCCTGAACTCCCGCTATTTCCTCATCCCGCTTTGCCAGCTCTGACCGCTTGCGAGCTTCGATCGATGCGCGACGAGCGAGTGTCTCCTCACTGGGCGCATTCGAGGTGAGCGATGTCTTGCGATCTGGCGCGGTACGTGATCGAGGGGTAGGGCCACCGAGTAGACCACCGAAGAGGCGGCGCGTGCGTGTCTTTTCGTCTATGGTTGCACGAGAGCGTTTGCGAGGGTGGTCTCGAGAGGAAGGGGAGGGATCATCGATCGGGTGGGTAGTCGATGGTGGAGCGGAGGGCGAGCGAGAGCGCTTCCTGCCGTTGATTGGTGAGGGTGAAGGGGAGGCATGGGTTTTGTCTCCATTGAGGGAAGCTCGAACCTCTGGCGATGGGGATGTCGAGGCTGCTGGATGTATTTTGGGTGCCGTCGAGGGGGGTGGGACAGAGATCGCTTTTGCCATCGTGTGTGCCGTCTTCTTCGGGTCTCCTTGTGTCAAACCATTGACTGTCAGCAGCCACTGTGACGATCGGGACTAGCAATGGAATCAGGCGCAAGAGAGCAGCTCTCCGAGTGTTCGAGGTTTGTCATTTTGCGGAGAATCGACATGTCCGGGGATAGATACACTTTGAGAGCGGGCACAGAGATCATTTTCCAACTAACCACGCCTGCATTGCAAATCTTCCATCAAAGTTGGTCCGTCTGACGTATCATTGTTGCTTGCCATGTGACATGCCTTCATTGATCGAGCTTGACGCAAGCTTCGGAGAACCCATCGCTGGCAAGTATAAGTATTACTCCTCGACCTGCTTCTCCGGGCTCCCTCTCCCTTGAACCTCTACAATATCGCACCACACCTTCTACAACTTCTCAAGACAATCATCCTGCACCGACACCATGAGCACCAACCGCGCCGCTTGGCTTCTGTCCAAGGGAGCTTACCCCTTTACCCTCGACTCTTCAGAACTACCACAGCCCGAAGCCGACGAGGTCGTCATCAAGAACCACGCCCTCGCCATCAATCCCATTGATTGGAATCGGTTGGAGCGTCCGTCAAGGGACTCAAGGTTGGCGACCGGGTCTTTGGTCAGACGACATACTTGACCAATGGGAAGATTACCCATGGCGGATTCCAGCACTTCACTGCTGTACCCACCACGGTAGTGATCAAGATCCCGGACAACATATCCTATTCCGAAGCCTCAGTCTTACCCATCGCTGCTTCCACTGCGATGGTTGGTCTGTACTCCCCAGATCATCTCGGCCTTCCGCTGCCTTCTCTCCATCCTAAGGATTCTGGCAAGATCATCGTCATCTGGGGCGGCTCTAGTTCGGTCGGCACGACCGCTATTCAGCTCGCAAAGGCGAGCGGTGTGAGCGTTATCACGACAGCTTCAGCCCATAACCACGATTTTGTCAAGTCCACGGTGGGAGCCACTGCTGCTTTTGACCATAGATCTCCAGCCGTGGTGGATGACATTGTGCAGGCCGTCAAGAGCTCTGGCAAAGAGTTTGCTGGCATCTATGATTCCATCTCCTTGAAGGAATCGGCCGAATCCATCGGATCCATCTTCCACAAGCTTGGTGGCAGCAATAAGAAGCTTGCTACAGTCTTGACCGATGTCCAGGGCTTGCCGGACGACATCAAACCAGTCTTTGTCTTCTCCCTGGAAGTGCTCAACAAATACAAGGACATCGCCGATCACGTAATCATACCGGGTAAGTTCTTGTACGAGGGTCTTGAGGCCGGCTCCATCAAGCCTTTACCTGAGCCGCTCATTATCGGCAAGGGTCTGGAAAGCATTCAGAAGGCTGTGGACAAGAACAAGCAAGGAGTCAGTGCAAAAAAGGTAGTCGTGGAGTTGTAGGAGCTATGAGATCTTGGGGAGTTGTGTCATAAAGCATTGACGATATATCTATATCTATTCATCAGTCTCGAGCAACATGCACTGGTTAAAGAACTGGTTGGTGAACAGGTCCTCCAACTTGATGTTGTCAGCTTTCAGCAATTGCTTTCCTCTCAACCAATCCACCCATTCCTTCCACTTCCCGTCATCCATTTGACCGAGTGCAAAGGCTGTGGTCGAGACCGTGTCACCATAGTAGCCATTGATGGCTTCTTGACTCTTCCGCAAGAAGCATTTCGGACGTGCCCGCGCCCTGGCTGGGAAAGAACGAACCCACGTGCTTATGAGGGCTCTTAACCACCGGAAAAGGGCTCAGTTGCGGGAAGTGAATGCATAGGCAGACCAATCTGATGTTGAAGCTGTACCATGTGTCAGGGGATGAAGAAATTGAGCATGGCCATGCAGTGCATATTGTGACAAATGACTGAGACCCAGATGCAGTAAACCATCACGAGACTGTCAATCGGACAGAAAAAGTTAAGGTTTGATGTGGGCGAACCAGCGAGAAGAGAGGAGAGCAACACGTGGGCTGAATCTTTGGACGACAGACGTCTGACGCTCCGAATGCCAAGTCCTCCCCTTCGCCTTGTCCCCCCTCGAGCCTCACACCCTCGTCCGCCAAGCAACGCCATCCGCCGCTCACTCTTGCCCACGCTGGTACAACGGGGCCGAATCAGATGTCGACATGTCGAAACGCACCACCCTCTAGTGCTGCTCCACCCGAACGAGGAAGGCCATGTGGGCTTGCGAAGCCAATGCTTCGATCACATATAATCGATCGTCTTCCTCCCATCATTCTCTCTCGGCGCCAGGATCACATCCCGTCTTGACTTCTTCTTGACATCTCTTGACCACTGCGTTTCCGTCTCTTGTCAGGAACAGCAGCGGCAGAAGCAGTCAACATGCCTCAGCTATCCCAGTTCGACTACATTTTTGCCATTGGCACATTCTTCGCATTCCTCGACGCCTTCAACAACGGTGCCAGTACGTTCATAGTCAAGCCAAAGGTTGGCCGAGTACACATCTAACATTTCCCCCAGATGATGTCGCCAACGCGTGGGCTACCTCGGTCTCTTCCAGGTCCATCTCCTACCGATGGGCCATGGTCTTGGCTACTATCTTCGAAATTCTAGGAGCCACCACAGTCGGTGCTCGTACCGCTGAGACCATCAAGAACGGAATCATTCCCAACTCCGCCTTCCAGGGCAATGCCGGCGTTCAGATGCTCGCCTTCACCTGCGCTCTTGCCGGTGCCTCCATGTGGGTCATGTGGTGCACAAAGCACTCCGCCCACGTCTCCTCCACCTACTCTCTCATTTCAGCTGTCGCTGGTGTCGGTGTCGCCACTGTCGGAGCTTCCAAGGTTCAGTGGGGGTGGAACGGCGGCAAGGGTCTTGGTGCCATCTTCTCCGGTCTCATCATGGCTCCCACGATCGCCGGTAGCTTCGGTGCCATCATCTTCGGCTTGATCAAGTACATCGTACACGTTCGTAAGAACCCAGTCCCCTGGGCGGTCTACACCGTCCCCCTCTGGTTCCTGATCGCCGCCACCGTCTGCACGCTCAGCGTCGTCTACAAGGGATCTCCCAACCTCGGTCTCAACAAGAAGCCAGCATGGTACATTGCCAGCGTCACTCTGGGCACTGGTTTCGGTGTCGCCGTGCTCTCCGCCATCTTCTTCGTCCCATACATCCACGCCAAGGTCATCAAGAAGGACTACACTGTTCGCCCCTGGATGATTCTTTACGGCCCAGCCCTCTGGTCTCGCCCGGCTCCCGCTGATGCCACCCACGCCGCTGTCCCCAACTACGCTGTCGTTCAGGATGACGATTTGCCTACCACCACCCCTGCGCCTGAGGCCCAGACCTCTTCCTCCGAGTCTCTCGACTATGAGGGTAAGGAGACTAGGACCCGCTCAGCCGCTGTCAAGGGCAGCGAGGACAACGAGAAGAGCTTGGCCATGGTGGACGCTCCAGAGAAGACCCAGGAACAGCTCCAGGCCGAGGCTGACGCCAAGGTCAACGAGAAGCTCTGCCAGTCCAAGTCTCCTATTGGTTGGGCCCTCCGTTTCCTCCGCGATAACCCCATGGGTCGCGGCCGTATCTATGAATTCCACAACCTTGCCATGGCCATCAAGCGTCTCCCCGCCCAGATCACCGTTGGTCTCCTCTACGGCATGCACTACGACATCCACGCTGCTCAGGCCGGTATCAAGGGGACCGTCGAAGGTGACCGCATGGCCCGTGTCTACAGCCACGCCATCCAGTACCCCAATGAGGTCGAGCACTCCTATTCCTTCGTCCAGGTCTTGACCGCCTGCACTGCTTCCTTCGCCCACGGTGCCAACGACATCGGTAACGCTGTCGGTCCTTGGGCTGTCATCTACAGGGCTTGGTCCACTGGCAGCGCTCAGGCCTCCAAGGCCATCGTCGACTCCTGGCAGCTCGCTGTCGTCGCCATTGTCCTCTGTATCGGTTTCATCACCTACGGCTACAAGATCATGCGTGTCATGGGCTCCAAGCTCACCTGGCACTCTCCGTCCCGTGGATGCTCGATGGAGATGGGCGCCGCCATCACCGTCCTCGTCTTCTCTCAGTTCTCCCTTCCCGTCTCCACCTCCATGTGCATCACCGGCGCCACCGTCGGTGTTGGTCTCATGAACGGTACCTGGAGGGCAGTCAACTGGCAGCGTGTCGGTCTCCTCGTCTTCTCCTGGATCATGACTATCCCCATTGCTGGTACCCTCGCTGGTGTCATCATGGGAATTGTCCTTAATGCTCCTCACTTTTAGACAGTCACGATTTACGGTTTCATATAATAGGTTGAAAGGTCATAGGTTGAGGACGTAGCGCATATATTCGCATCCATACTATCATGTACTAAAAGTCTTTCACTCAATACTACTCCCCCACCCAGTAACTGGACTGTGACAACGTGGTCATCATTGGGTGTCATGATCAGCACTATTTCCGGTCCTGTCAAGGAAGCCAATCAATTAGACGCGCGGTAAATCAAGGTAAGAAGCCGCAAGCTCAGCATTGGGTTCGACCTCCTTGCCTTGAACAGCGGCTGCGAGCAGCGCAGCAACGCCTGCGTACAACACGGAGCGAATCATGATGGCCGCCTTGGAGATGAACTGGGTATGGAGGCAGCGGTAGATCTTGAACGGGCGAATCTTACCACATCTTTATACTAACCTCTCATTCGCATAACCGCAGTTTGCCGACGTCCACTAACCCAAAACCAAGCATTCCATCCGCGCAAAAAGTCGTATATTCCTTATCACGAGGTTCCATGGCAATAGCATACGCCTCGCGGTGAAGCGGACTGAAGATGTGCACCTTGGCAGAGGTCTTGGTATTCCAGAGTGAGGTATACCAGGGTCAGAGCAGACGGAGTGAGAACAACACCTTCTACTTAAGGACAGGTTGCACACGAGACGTGGAAAGCAAGATGAATTCTTCCGAGCATTCCATCGATCGCTAGCGTTGGCGGCGAAGCTGCATGCCTTCGGTGAGACATGCGAGCTTGGCAGATAAGAAGTCCCCAGGCCTGAAGTTTTCGATAGCGCGAGTGCCCAGCTTCCGCCACATGCTAGCCAGCAAAAAAGAATCCTTTGATCGCCTTTGAATGATACCGCGGCGCGTGCCAAATTGCGAGAGGCGAGGAATAACTACAACTGAACGAGGAAATGTAGCTCCGCCCGCGCAGACTGCCTCGGCTAACAGGTTGTGTCGCACGTCGAGGTTTGGTCATTCAACGCCCAACTCTTTCTCGTGGATCGTCACGTCGATAACATGCATTTACTCTCACCGCAGCTGTCTATAGGACTACTTGAAGGACTTGTATTGCTGTGATTGGCTTGTAGTACTGTGGTTGGAATGCTTTCGTCGACATCAACTACCGCGTCGCTTACCTGTCACTAGCCAAGACGGCCACATCGAGGAGTGTCATTGTAGAGGAATCTCAAGGTTGCCAACAAGAAGCTCACGTGTTACACCATAATTGAGATATCGGGAACCTGTATCGAGTAGATGCACTCGGTTCCGGATCAGTAGCAGTTCGAACAGCGACGCACCCTTGACCTCGAGTACCAAGAGCGCGTCCCTGGCTAGTACGATAACACTTCGGACAAGAATACCGTACAAGTCTGAGAATTACCCGAACAATTGTCGGATCCATGCATGTCCTTTTGTCGCAGCGCTGTAGGTCACCAGCAGTCCATGCAACAATGCGGATACATATGTGTCGCTCGAATGCCACTCTATTGACCTGTATGCACCAGTCAATATTTTCTCGCATGTGGTTGGCTCTCTTCTTTTTGTAGTCTTGCCATTTATCGTCATGACCCGATGCATTCCGCCGCGTTGGTCATACGCAACCCCTGGTGACAAAGCGGTCATTGCCATCTACTTCACTGGTGTAGCGGTATGCTTTGCTTTCTCAACAATGTAGGTCGCATGACCTGTCATCGTGAGCGGAGGACATCACAGCTCGGAATGCAGTTGGACTTCCAAGGCGTTTTGTTACTGATGTGGGGAGCTACGGTGCCACTAATATATTACGGCTTCATCTGCGACCCCAAGCTTCGCTGGATCTATTGGGGCGTCCAGACAGGTCTGGCAGCGGCTGCCTCTGTCTTCACATTGCAGCCCAACTTCAAAGATCCATCGCTAAAGATGCTGAGGGCCGTGACATTCGGAGGTTTCGCTTGCTCCAGCCTGGTGCCGATCATACATGCCATCGTCCGTTATGGATGGAACATCCAACAGAAGCGTATGGGCTTGATCTGGGTATTTGCGACGTTGGCGTTCAACACCGCAGGAGCCACCGCAGGAGCCACCGCAGGAGCCACCGCATACGCCTTCAAGTTTCCGGAGGCTGTCTGGCCAAGGAGATTCGACATACTCGGCTGCAGTCATCAGATTCTGCATGTCGCTGTGATATGTGCTGGTATCACTCACATGATTGGCGTATTGCAGGCGTTTGACTACCTTCACGACAATGGCGACACTTGCCCTCGACTACCCTAAAGCTGCAGACGGAGCTGACTTTGTGTTCGGAGCTGTCAGAGAGAGGATTCTGGAGTCACACGTGACTGGTGCTGCATTCCAATATTCAACGAATGACAATATCTGTGGCAGGGCTGACGGATAGGAGCGGGAAGCGGCTGAGACCAGTATTGATGCAACTACACCCACAAGGACTTGGTCCGTTCCGCGCGACCATCCTGTGCTTCACACAAAGGGCTGCAAAGGGGCGAGCAGCAGCGACTACGACGAAGTGGGCCCGTCCTGCATTGGAGTGCTGTCGTTTGGACAGCACACAGATGGAGGGTAGGGGAAGAGGTCGGGGCGGTTTGATCACAAACGGGCATGCGTTCTCCCTTACAGGCATTAGCATTTCTAGTGATGAACTGTAGGTGGAAAAATGGGCATGACGGGCGTGGAGGCAGGGTTCACACGATGGGAAACGGTCTGCAGCAGTGCGCACAGCGGTTGTAAAGCTGCAAGCTGAGAAGGAGGACCTGCAGATAAGCGGCTTTGATGTGTCTCTATGCACAGATCATCAGCACGGGAATACTCATCCGTCCTCTGTCGTTCACGTCCTCACCCCAGCGAGCCGCAGCCCGTGTCGGCGGCCAAGCATGTTCTCATGCGGTACTACTGTAATCTGTCACGAACCTTGGTATTCCGCTTCCAGCATAGCTTCAGCCACCATGGCGCATTGCACGAGTCGGCGTGCCTCGAAACCGGTCTCGCGTCGTCACAAACGGGTTGGATAAAAAGACACCTCCTGCGTGAGGCGGAAACGTCTTCGCGGCGGGCAAGTCGCCTTAAACTGTCTCGGTCTCACATGGTGTGGCTTTTTTTGGTCTACCCTCCCGCGTCCATCTCGTCTTTGGACCAGTCTGTGGCTTTCAATTTCTCGACTCTTCCTCCTTTTAGTTTCTGTCCCGTTGAAACATCCTCCGGCAAGGCTTGTCGTTCGTCTCAAGCTGATCGAGTATCGAGACCGCTGCATTTCTTATATATCCAGGTGAGCACCATCAGGTGAGTCGAACGCACGTTACTCCTCAACCGACCCTTTCCCTTTTCCTCAACGGCCATTGGCAACCACAGTCAAGCATGGCCTTCTTCCGTGCTACACTGCTGTTAGTATGCTCTGTATTGCTCACATTCCTTCAACTTTCCCAAGCCCTCGCCGACACAGATACGATAACATGGGGCGGCGACAACTCAAGAACTGGTTACGAGACTAACCACAACATGGATCCCGCCGTCGTCAGCAGTGCAGACTTCGGCCAGATCTGGAGGTCAAAACTACCCGGTAATTTCAACAACATGGGTCCAGAGCAGATCTTCTCGCAGCCACTGGTATACACCCTGGCCGACGGCATACAATATGTCTTCATCGCCACCACTCAAAACAACATCTACAAGATCAATGCAAAAACTGGAGATATTGTCGCTAGCCGGAATCTGCACGTACCCTTCCTGACTGCCGACCTTGATGCTTGTGTCGATATCAATCCAACAATCGGTGTCACCGGTACTGGTGTCATTGATCCCGCTACCGGACTCTGGTACTTCACAGCAAAGACGTACGCTCCACAGTTCCAGGATGGCAAATTCAGCCCAACAGCTACCCCTGGTCGCCGGAATGGACGCTACTACTTCCACGCCATCAATACGAATGACTTGACGGAGGCCGCCAACTTTCCAACCCTCATCGATGGAACCATCTTCCGCAACAACCAGCGCCGCATGTTCATTGGCGGCGACACACACCAACGGCCAGGTCTGCTGCAGGTCGGCGACTACATCTACACTGGTTGGGCCTCTCACTGCGTCAAGTACAACTTCACTGGCGCCATCATTGGCTTCCACAGGACCACTGGTGCCGTCATCGAAGCCTACGCCATGCAGGGTGGACCTGAGCCCATCACCGTGGAGGGCGCCGGCATCTGGATGAGTGGCGGTGGTCTTGCATATGACGGCAAGGGAAGCATGTACTTCTCCACCGGCAATGGCTATGCTTCTCAATTACCAGCAACCGGTCGTTCTGTCCAAGGCCGCAACCCACCGACTTCTCTTGAAGAGGCTGCAGTCAATATGAAAATAGCAGACAACGGGACGATACAGCCCGTCGATTTCTTCATGCCGTGGGAGAAGACGCAGCTAGACGGAGCTGATAAGGATCTTGGCACGTCGCCGCTACAGATCCTGCCGTCTGATGTCTTCTCCTGTCCGAATGACCGGCGAATAGGGGTGGTGACTGGCAAATCTGGTAAGACATACTGGCTCAATCTGGACAATCTTGGAGGCTATCAGATGGGTGCAAACAAGCTCGACGACGTCATCCAGGTCTACCAGAATGAGAACTCAGTCTACGCTGGTGCCGGAGTCATGCCGTTGGCTGGTGGCTACATCTACATCAACGTCATTCAATTCAAGACACACGTCTTCAAGTTCGGCTGCAATGCTGCGGGTAGAGCTGCATTCACATACGTTGCAGATACGGCAAACAAGAATGCCTACATCCTGGGTGTCGGACATGGTGCTACCACGTCCCTCAAGGGCAGAAAAGGTACTGGTCTTCTCTGGACCACGGATGTAGAAGGCCAAAACCTCAGAATCTACGATGCTATCCCACCCACTGGCAGCTCAGAGCTCAGGCAGCTGAAGGGCTTCAACATTCCTGGCGTCACCAAATTTTCTCGCCCAGTCTTCGGCGATGGTCGTGCATACATTGGGACGACTCAGGGTTTCTTGTATGCCTTCGGCTCTCCCGTCAACGTTCCCCTGAACTGCTCTTCACCTTGCAACTTTGCCAATACGCCAATCGGAAGCACCTCTGCTGCCTTGACAGTGTCTTGCATTGCCAATGTAGCGGCTACCATCACCAATGTTAATCTCACTGGCAATGCCAATTTCAAGATCGCTAGCGTACCTGGACTGCCTGTACAGCTTGCGAGAGGAGCTACCTTCACTTTCCAAGCCACTTTCGCACCACAGACTGTCGGTCTGCTGTCTAGCGATGTGATCATCACAGCATCCAGCAACGTCGCAGGCTATTCCGCAAACACGCCCATCTCACTAATCGGTAATGCCAATTCTGCGAAGCCTCTATTGTTCGTCACACCGAATACAGTATCTTTCAACACGATCGCCGGGCAAGGCGAGAGCACGCAGACTGCCATCTTTGCCAACAGCGGAGACAGCCTTCTCACGTTGGCTAATGTTAGCTACTCGATCGTCTCGGAGCAAGGCCCATGGATCACACCCAACACTACATCGGACGGATCCGTCCAGGTCGGCTTTTTCACTTTCTCTAGTGTCCCCACAACCATCCCTGCCAACAGCAATGCTGTAGTTAGCATCAAGTACGTCCCAAATCAAGCAGGCAACCATGCTGTGTATGTCATGGCCTATTCGGACGGTGGCAACAAGATTCTTGATGTCTTTGGAACAGCTGGCAGCCAGCCTACAGCCCTCTTCGAATTTCAATCAGTAGATGGTCAAAGCTGGATTCCATACACTCCAGGTCAGAACTTCAGCTTTGGAGATGTAATTCAGGGCTCAACCCGCCGTTTGAACTTCAGGGTCACCAACAATGGCTCTTCCACAGCTGCTCCGCTTTCCATGACGGTATCGAAGCCACCTTTCGGTGTGCCTGGCATCGTTGGCGCGGCCAACAACATCGACCTGGCTGAAGGAGAAGTTATCGCTGCTGGTCAGAGCAAAACTGCTCAAGTCTTTTGTGCAGCACCCGAGAGACAAGTCAACACGCCCAGCTTTAAAGGATATGCTCAGTGGACTATCAACACAAATGATCCAGTACTGGGCAAGCATGATTTCGTCTTTGAGTGTAACGCCGTCGCTCAACAATTAGGTCCGCTTCTCAGCAATGGTACAGCCAAGTATGGTTATGTTGGCTGCTACAGGGATCTTACACCTGCTCGACAACTGGCCGATCAGCCGTACGGGGATAACAACAATGGCAATTCCCGATGTATCTCCACATGCGACTCCAGAGGCTACAAGTTCGCAGGTACTGCATACACAAGCCAATGCTGGTGCGGCAACTCACTACCGCTCATTGCGGGGTCCGAGGATGACTGCAACTATCGTTGCACAGGTGCTCAAAATGAGACTTGTGGTGGTAATGGTGTATTCCACAATCAGACTATGTTGTCACTCTTTGTGGAGACAGCCAAGTTTGATGGCAATAAGATCTCTCCGCCGTTGACCCTCCTGCAGACCGTCGGCGACTACAAGTATGCTGGTTGTTACGCTGAGAATGGTCCAAAGTCGTTCAACCAGAAGGGGACCAACACGAACATTCTCACTGCCGAGTACTGCAAGGATTATTGCAAGGGTTATAACCTTTTTGGCCTCCAATATGCCAGTGAGTGTTATTGCGGAACGACCATCGATACATCGGCCAAGCTGGTCAACGACTCAGACTGCGGCATGACCTGCAAAGGAAACAACAGTCAATACTGCGGTTCTGGAAGCAGGATGCAGGTCTATCGTCTGGCCAGTCTTCCTTCGCCGTCTACCACAACTACCACTAGCGTTTCTTTGAGCACCTCGACCTCTCTCGTTTCGATTGACCCTGCTGCATCTCCCACCACGTCGACGACCACCACCTCAGCTTCGCCAACCCCGACAGGACCTTCCAACCCGCCGACCGTGGGGTTTTACAGCTATCAAGGCTGCTGGACCGAAGTACCAGGTCGTGCCCTTCCGCAGATGACCTTCGCCAACTCCAGCAATACCAACCAGCTCTGTGGTCGATTCTGCGCTGGGTATACATGGTTCGCTACTCAGTACACGAACGAGTGTTTCTGTGGCAATACTCTGCATAAAGACTCTGCTCCTGCCACAGATGGTCGATGCAATATGAGGTGTGCGGCGGATCAATGGCAAATTTGCGGTGGACCAAATGGTCTTTCTTTGTACAAGTATAATGAGACACTGGCACTCAGCTCTTCCACAACTTCTACAACGACCACTAGCTCAACCACGACGACCACGTCTTCTCTGACAACAACAACAATTGTATCTACCCTGACAACAACTACGAGCACGTCGAGTTTGACGACCACCTCTGCTGGAAGTCCTCCGAACTTCCCGGTTCCTTCGTCCAGCCTAACGACGACCTCCACCACCACGTCTACAAGCATTATTCCTACGACGACCACCACTACCACACTACCGCCAACGACCACCACAACTCTAAGCCCGACCACCACGAGCACTACCTCAGCAACTCCTGTCCCGACAACCACCACAACTACCACAACAACTCCTCCCCCAACCACCACCGCCTCTCCCACAACTACCACAGCAATAACAACGACGCTCCGCACCACCACCTCTAGCAAACCCACCCCCACCGTCGTCCCCTTCATCTACAACTCCACAATGGGCAACTACACCTCCCTCGGCTGCTACAGCGAGAAACCCAACGCCCGCGCCCTGCCTCAACTCTACTACAACACCAGCATGTCCGTACCGCTCTGCGCCCAACGCGCCGCCACACTCAAGTACAAGTACTTCGGCCTCGAGTACGCCACGGAATGCTGGATGGGCAATGTCCTCGACTCGGCAGCGGTGCCTTTGAACCAGACAAAGTGCGCGATGATGTGCCCTGGTGATCAGGGGACGTATTGTGGTGCGGGGATCAGTTTGCAGTTGTACAATTTGACGAGTGGGGTTGTGGTCAAGTCGGAGTCTTGAGGGATGGATAGCTTTGGATTGATTGATTGATTGACGACTTGCGATGATGATTATAGATTAGATATACTTTATACTTGGGAGCACTTGGGTAGATGGTTAATGTTCAATGTCTTTGACTTCACAAATCGCTTCCTCTGTGATGAGCTTGAGATAGTGACGCGCAGGAATTGGCGAAATGCTCCTGAGAGATGCCGATTCTGGCAGTATTTCAGTTGTGTGAACTACCAGACTTCATGACGAACGAGCTCCGTATCTACAGCGGTATCTGGAGATCGTCTACTGTGCCCAAGTGCAAGATTTTAGTGGTAATTGTACTGCAAGTCCTACCAGAACTGGTATTGCTTAGTATTGAAATGAAATTCATGATCGTCTATTCTACACACCACTGTCCAGCAGCCTATCACAACCATCTCAAACCCCTTGCTGAACACCACCCTGACCTCCTCCAACGGCATCCCCTTACACTCCGGGTAGCAAAAGATAATAAACAACCAACCCAAGAAGCAAATCCCACAATAGAACCCAAACGCTCCACTAGGCACGCACTTCCAACGGGATCAACTCCGTTCCGATCCACGCAATCGTCGCCACACCAGAGCTGTAGCACGCCACGTACAAGATGATGGTGACCAGGACCAACGTACCGAGCCAGCCGACCGTGTCGGACGTGACGGTCAAAGTGGCCAAGTCGATGGGGATGAAGCGGAACGCGGCGACGGCGACGGCCATGCAGATGGACATACCTAGCACGGTGATGCAGAGGATGAGACGGCGGCCGAAGCGGTCGACGAGAATCAGATTGACGAGGGAGAAGCCGACGATGGCGAAAATACGGGCGGCGTAGTACATGAGTGTGTTGAAGCCTCCGAGCTGGGAGATGGCCATGATCATGCAGGCGGTGAAGACGGCGCGGGCGGTGGATGGGGTATTGAAGATGCGCTTGAAGGATTTCCAGAGGGGTTCTTGGGTCATGGAGCTGAGGGCTTCTTCGATGGACATTTCGACGGATTTGATCTTCTCGGCTCGCTGTTGAGGGGTGGACTCGCGATAGATGCGGAGGAGGGCATCGAGTTCAAACACAATATGAATACAGCTGTAGTAGCCTATTCTAGTAATATATCCTCACACAAAAATGGAATGCCCACGAGAAGTCGACCTTCAGAACGACCTCATCGTAGCCATGTGTAGAATGTAGAAGAAGATTAGCTTCCGAAATGCAACCTCAGGACCGCGATACAATACATCCGTCCATCCCTTCGCTCCATGCTTAATCCCCACCGCCACCGATGACAAAGGAAAGTTATATACAAGATAGGAAGAAAAGAGTATTGCCGCCAGACTACGTTTCTCTTCCCCATGCCGGGAATACACCTGCGTTTGCCGACGAACAGACAGATTTGAGAATCTGAGGCGACAGGTAACCCGAGTTAGCCAGCGGCGTAGAGTAGGCCAGGTAGTTTCCGTTGGGGTCGATGATGGAGAATTGCAGATCACCTTGACCACCACCGTTACCCCACTGGACACGGACAGGTGTCCAAGTGTTGGCTGTGAGGAAGAAAGAAGCAGTGACAGGGGTCTGGGGTTGACCGTTCCAGAACTGGAGCAAATCGTTGTTGGCACGGTTCCAGCCCGAGACGGCCTTGTCACCGACCCACAAGAGGGAGATATCGTCCGAATAGGGGAACTGGAAGTAGTAACGTCCAGTACCACGACCTGCATATAGGTAGAAGGTGTGCTGCATGACCAAGCTACGGCCGTCGATACCAGTCCTTCCGTAGATGGTGGTGGATGCTGTATCGGCATTGTCTTCTGCAAGATAGTTGGCCACACCGGTAGCGGCAGGGGCGATGGTCTTGTAAATGGTAGGGTTGTAGGCAGGGTACGAGTTGGTGTTCTGTCCGCCCAGGAATGAGTTGGTGTACATAGCATATGAGATGGCACCGGTCGAGGATCCACAGGTTGGAGTGGGATAAATGACCTTGACCGTGACGGTACGGGAGACAGCTGCCGAAGTGGTGGTGCTGATAGATGTAGCCGTGCCTTGATCAGTGTAGACCGTGGTTGTGACAGTGGCGCCCGACGTAGTTGCGCTAGTCCGCAAGCCAGGAGTTTGGATGATGATGTAACCAGTCAGATCGTTGAACGAGGTGGCAGTCACAGTGCTAGCACCCGTCCAAGCTGTGGTGTAGGTTGTGTAAGTGACGGTGGCGACCTTGTTGCCGGCCTTGAAACCAGCATACTTGCTTGTCAACCATGCGAGATCGGCGCCATTGGCAGCTGGGGTTGGGTTCCGAACGCTGGTAGACAAGTCCTTGAAGTAACAGACACCTGCAGAGGCCGGGTTTGTCGAATCGTATGCCAGGAAGGCGAAACCATTGCAGTTACCAGCGAAGTTGTCGCAGAGATCGAAGCAAGAGTAGAAGTCAGGAGCAGTAGAGTTACCAACATCACCGGCATATTGCAAATCATAGTTGCAAGCAACCGTGTAGTTGTTCCTCTGCATGTCAAGCAGTGTGAAGCCAGTGCTGCCTGTCGTACCGAGATTTTCACAACCAGCAGCGGCGCCAGTGGGAGCTGGAGACCACGCAGGGGATACAATTCCAGGATCATGGCCGTACAGCTCAGTACCGAAACTGTTGGTCAAGTTGTAGATGTAGGTCTGACCGTTGTATGTCTGACTTGAGTAGGTCATGTAACCATTGGAAAGGACGCTAGTGTCATTGTACAAGACGCAGTATTGGCCCTGGTAGGTACCCTGGTAAGTGACGTTGAACGTGTTGTAGTAGTTGCAGGCTTCATAGGTGCTGAGTCTGTTGGAGATGGCTGCGGCGCGCTGACTGTTGCTGTAAGCTGTGCATGCAGCAGCGCACCTCGAGTCGTCGAATGGAGTAGTCCAGTAGTTGTAGTTGATGTACTCTGGCGCACTGAAACCGTTCACTGCACCAAGGAGAGCAACTGCCTTGGTATAGTTGGTCTGCCTGACCGGGACAGGGTTCTTGTTGTAGCCGTTGTTACCAACGGTCAGAAGAGCAAAGTCAGCTCTCCATTGGCCGGTGTTGGTCGCGTAGCTGGAATAGATCCACTGGAAGTAGAGACCGCAGCCGACTTCAGCTTGAGCAACAGGGTTGCTGCAAACACCATTCGGGTTCGCGTTGTTACGATATTGTGGTTCCCACTGGGGCGAACGACTGAAGTACATGTTGAAGCCGAGGCACTCGTCCCGTACATCACAAGCCTTGGCGCAGAGCGAGGGCGTGTATGAGGGTGTCTGGAAGTACATGATGTAGAGTCCAGCGTCTCCAGGCACAGCACCAGTCTTCTGTACCTGGGCAAGTTGGTTCTGAAAGCTCGTCCAGTATCCGGCAGGCGGAAGCCATTCGGCAGCGGCAAGACGGGACAAGTTGGCGTCATTGTAGAAACCTGTTGGGGTGTTGGGTGACGACTGGTAGGGGTTGAGAATACCCTGGGGGTTGATAGTACAACCTGTGTTGTTTCCCACCGCATTGATGGCTGGGACTGGCAGAGTACTGAGTTGACGCTTTTGCTGCTTAACTTTCTTGGCCTTGGTGGTTGCAGCAGCCTTCTTCTTCTTGGTGGTGGCAGCAGCCTTCTTCTTCTTGGTGGTCGTCGTGGTCGTCTTCGTCTTCTTGCCCTTCTTCTTGGTTGTGGTGGTAGTGGTCGTAGTCGTTTTCGCCTTCTTCGACTTTGTGGTCTTGATCAAAGTGGCTGTTGGGGTCGCCTCAGGGCCTCGCACGCCATTGTTCACTCGTTCCTGAGATTTGACCGAGCTGAAGGATGACCAGAGGGAAGCAGCCGAGGCCTTGACCACCTCGTCCCACGGCTTAGTGATGGTGATTGGGATGTCCTTCAAATCTCTGTGATCGGCTGGAACTTTGTCCATATTCAATTCACCATCCTCGGCTTGATTTTCTTGAGCCTTGACCTGCGCTAAAGTGGCGAGGACAGGCAAGAGACCTGCAAGTACACGCATGATTGCCTTGACCAAAAGTTGAAATGGGTAAAGGTGACCAAGGTGAGGAGCCCAAACCAGTCGGGAAGAAAAGCATTATGAAGACCTCGTGAATGACCTGGTGAGACTCTTACCTTAGAAGCGTTGTATGCTCCAACTGCCGCCCGTCGAATATAACCGGTGAGCTATGGACAACGGCTCGCAGAAAGATCCAGCCATGGGGGTTTTCAGAAGTGTCGGTCGTCCGTCCGCCGCTGATAGTAACCAACGGTCGCAACGGGCGGCCATCAAGAAGGCTTTTGTGGCCCATCTGCAAGATCGATTACTCGTTTAGATTGTCGTCAATGTGTCTCACGGGACAAAAAGCGTTGTATACCTTGGTCTCCATTGGCCTCATTTGGGGTGATGAAGACAGCCCTACAGCCTTGAACGGCAGTTGTCGCCGTATCTTCTCGAAGCTGTCTCTTCGTGCCTCTGTTAGATGGATTAGAATCAATTACTACGATAAGTCGAGCTCTCTTGTGAGCGAATTCGGGATCATCTGATGGTTGATGCAGTAAGGTGGTGGGTGGAGGAGGTGAAGTCGTCGACCGCGGGAAGGGGCCTCGTCATCCCCATGCACCATCGCCAGTTACGAAGAGGTTTGATCTACAAAGGCGACACACTCTCCGGTTTCAGCTTGAAAGATCTGCTATGGACAGTCAAAAGCCCAGAACAATTGATAATCCAAATTTAAAGGTCGTGAAGTGCTAATATGGCTCATGCAATCATACACGGCGCATGTCACTATGGCCTGTACGTGTGTGGCTTATCTACCGATGGCTTCCATCGATGAGCATCACGTTGCTGAGGACGAGGTGCTGTCACGGCAGCCAGGCACAAGGCGGCATTTGCACGGCAACCGTTGCATGACAAGAATTGAACGTTAATGAGCTCTGACTATCCGTTCTCTGCCCAACGCAACTCCCAAGGATAGACGAACAGCAGTCTAGACTGCTGGCCTTGTCCCGTCTGGTTGATCGCCAGCCCAGCTCTTGAACTTGCGTGCTGACAGACCCAATTCAAACATGCGGTCGATCTCGGTCGGCTTCCGGTCTTTCATTTCCGGCACGATGAAGTATGTTGTCACCATTCCCAGTATTGACAAGGCCGTGAAGATGAAACCGGTTTTACCTTTGAGATCACCGGCGTCTGGATTGTAGGCATATGGTAGACCCATGGCGAAGACCCCAGTCCATAAACTAGACGTCAGCCAGCCTAGACCTTGCGCCTTTGCTCGCAAGCGTATTGAGGAGACTTCTGCTCCTACCGCGTACGAAGCGGGCCACACACCAAGACCAGCGACCGTTATGACAACCATCATGGTGATGGCAGTGTACCTAGTTGTAGTCAGTGTGTAGCCAGGGGCATGGTGCATCCAATCTAGACCTACCAAATGACGACGGTGCCTTGGTAAAACCCCGAGATGCCCATTCCCAGCCAGAGCAAGGTTAGGGCCGAGAATGTGCTTAGCATGAGAGGACGACGTCCAGCTTTCGAGATCAACCAGATGCTGATCAGATTGGCTAACAGACCTAGAACAATACCGACGACCAGGAAAAGCAGACTGTTTGCAGCGTCCATGCCAACCATTTGGACAAAGTAGCTTGAATTAGCAAGCAGCGTCACACCCCAGAGTTGAGGTGTTGTGTATGCCCAGAGAGACACCAGTGTTCTTCGCTTCTCGCTTAATGAGAAGCAGTCCTTGAACTTTGGCGGTCTTGTATCCTCGCCAGAATTGTTCTGGTGCGACCGATGATCGCCGCCTACGACGGTCTGACACATCTCTTCGTAGACCAACATGACATTCTCATCCTTCTTCCGCAGGCGACCAATTGCATCCATGGCCTTCTCCGTCTGCCCTTTTCGAATCAACCAGATTGGACTTTCTGGCATGATGGCACAGACAACCAATGGACCTGCAGCAAATGCCCACTGTGACGCAAGCGGGATCAGATAGGCAGTTGAGCTGCGTGAGTATCGCTGGGTGGCAATCACGACTGCTCCGATGAGCTGACCAAGCAGAGTGAATGCTGGGATAAGAGACATGATGGGTCCTCTCAGCCGAGTCGGGACAATTTCCGACATGAAAGTCTGTGTCGTCGTGATGATCTGGCCGACGCCAACACCGAGCACGATTTTCCCAACAAGGAAGGCGGTGCGACGTCCTACAATATCCTTGGGCAAGTTGGAGGTAAAGCAGATGGCGACTCCGGCAGACACAATGATGGTACCGAGTACAAGAGACAGTCGTCTGCCGACCTTGTCTTGTACAAGTCCCGCAATAGCAGCTCCAAGCATTGCACCGACAGGACCGACAGCTTTCCATAAAGCAAGCCAAGTCGCCGGAATGAGGGGGCGACCATTGAGTACCGAGCCAAAGTCGCGCCTGCCAGTCGTCAGTAAGGTATCCACAGCTCACAGTCAATGACATATATGAAGGGTAGCATGGACGATACATTACCGACAACAGCAGTATCGTAGCCGTATAGCAGAATCCCAAAGGTCAAGCCGAACCCATATAGCACCACCTTGGGATATCGCTTCGAAGCTTGCCAGAGTGACTCTTTGGAATCAACATGATCGCGTCCATGGTCATTGAGTGGTGACTCGTCCCTCGAGTCGTCGAGTGTTACCTGTCGTGAGGCTAATTCGAGGTGGGTAACATGCGATTTTTCTTTCTCCGGTTGAAACGCCATGGCTACCGTTCGACGAGGAGAGGGATAGCTGTAGAGAGGCTACCGGCTTAATCATAAGAGCGTGCGGTACAGCACTTTGAAGCCGAGGCAGATGAAGCTGCATGGGCAACGACGGGAAACAGATGTAGCAGAAGGACGCGAGTGCTGGCTGTACATGTTAGCCCAAGAGTTGGCGTGCAGCGAGAAGGGTCATGTTGGGGATCTCCGACCGAAGCGATGTAGCTCGGGCTTGGTGTTGTGACGGAGGGGTTGTGATTGGTATGTCCCATGAGGCACTCCGTCGCCGACTTGCACTACTCTACGTACGCAGATCTCAAATCCCTGTCCGCAGACTGTCCTGCATCGTGTATCTATTCAGGACTGCGTTCCTGGATGGAGAAGGCCACGCTGCTGCTGCTGCGCTCACCCGTTCAATGCCTCCTGATGTCCTGTGAGATGATTTTAGAGTGAGAACGAAGGATCGCTACAGATCTTGTTGTAACTGGCAAATCGGATCGAGAGACGTGTGTTTCATTCAGAGAGTTATAATAACTGATTATCTACTATATATATACTAACTTATTAGTACTAGTTCTTTAGTACTAGAGAAGCTATACTAGCCTTCTATTACAACAGATTATACGGAGTGGCTAAAGCAGAAGGTGGTCGTTTAACGATGTATCTCTATAATGATAAGTCGCAAGTCTTAGCTTGTGGCTGTTAGTTATTATCGTTGAAGATGATTAAATAATCCCGCACTCGTCAGTAATGACATGTTAAAATTATGACTAGGATTACAGGCAATATGGTACATCGTAAGAGGTGTTCGTATCAGACATCCTTTAGACTCGTGTAAAGAACGCCATCGCTTGATCCAAAGACTATCGCACTGGGTCGAATTGCAAAAATTTTCCGGCTAGTTGTCGGGTTGTGAGAGGCGAAGTGACACCAACGATTCGCTCAAGCTGAATCGTGGACATACTCTTTATGCGTAGTCCGCCTTGACCCTGCGCTGGGATTCAGAATCGATGAAACTGCCACGGGAGCGGGTGCTGCGCTTACGGCCAAGGCGGCTGCTGTGGGACGAACTGTCACGTCCGCCAACAGATCCGCCGATGCAGAAAAAGACAGTAGAGAGCATGAAGGCGGCAACGGCACCCCAAGTAAAGCCGTAGGCGTAGCGGCCAAGGCTGGCTTCCTGGTTGTTGGCGCGGAAGATATTGCGGCCTTCAACAGACCAGGCACTAATGAAGAGTCAGTATCGTGATCCTACCATCAGGCTTGATGTCTACGTACGTCATGAGAGCGGCAGCCAAAGTCTGGAAGAAAAGAGCAACCATGGCATTGAAGCCAGAGATGTAAGCACCGAGGCGAGTGCAGAGTGCAAGGATGCCAGTCAAGAGAGCAAAGGCGGCAAAGACCAATGCCATAAGGTAGAAGACCCAGGCAAAGCGGGACAACAGGAAGAACTTGCGAGTGCCGATGAAGCCTTCAGGAAGCCCGCTGTCGGTGCCAAAGTTGCGAGGAGGATCGAAGGGATGAGCTGGGACGAGAGCACCACAGTCGACGTTGCGGGATCCATCAGCGCCGCAGATGCCCCAGTATGTCCATCTTGATGGGTTCCGCGCTCCTGATACGCCGTCGGTAGAGACCTGGAGGAAGTAGGAGAGGTCGGTGGGAGTGCCAGTAGATGTGCCGGAGAGGATGACGAAGAACTGAAGGACGACACCGGCAGCGAGTAGGGTAAGGCCGATTAAGCCGAAAAGTGGTCCTGTATGTCAGGTTAGGGATACTGGTTATAGGGATGTGAGGTGTGATGGCTTACGTGCAGCACCCATTGTAGACGGCTGTGGTGTCTTTTGAAACGAGCTAGAAAGGGTATGTGAGATTACAGGGTAGAGGCCTAACGATGCATCGGAAACGCAGGAGTTGAGAGCTGGTGGTGAGCATATAAAAACAACCTGTGACGCAAATTCCTCGAGATTTCCCGCGAGGAATGACGTCGTCCCGCAGCCGGGTCAACGCCGAACCGTCGGTATCAAGCGATTGGATGTGAGCTAGATTCACGCAATGGGCCGTCGAGTTGTGGTTGATTGTATTTGTATATTGCATGATGTTAGCCCACAAAGCCTTGATAAAGGCGGACAGAAGACCCATAAGGCGCATCAATCATATTTGCATCGTGATCACAAATTCACAGAGCTAATATCAGTCCTTGCAACCACACAAACAAGTCTGAACCCCGACAGCCTCAAGGTTTGACCCATCCCAAAAAGTGCCACAAACCTGGCCTCAAATGATCGTCATCCGGCATGCGTCACGCGTGGCTCCCCCATGTCAATTGCTGGGGCGTGGTGCGCCTCGACATGGTCAGTGTGGCTGCACCGATGGCGCTTGTATACCGTCTACTTCTGAGCAGCCCGACAGGATCGTGGTCTTTGCAAAGTGTATCGCTCCGTCTTTGAGCGTGACCATCACGTGAATAGATCTACATGTCTCACCGTCATGCGTGATGAAGTGCAGGTTACAGCTCAGGAGTTGACAGCCAAGGTAACCTGGGAACTCCAAGTAGTGGACGAGAGGTAAGGCATACTGTGAAGCAATGCTTGAGCTCATGCTTCTGGTGATTTGTGTCTGCGCTGGCATGTGATGAATAATGATCTGTGTGCTCCACGAATCGAAATAATCATTCAGCAATCCATGGTCACATGACTCGCAGAGCTTCATTTCTCCTTACCACAGTGCAGCTGTCTTGACTATCGTGACATTTACGCCAACTCCCTCCAGCTCGCACCAATGTCAACGACTATCTGGCCGCCTTTACCTGCGGACCAGCTGGAGAAGGAACGACAATCATGCCTTACACGAGAGCTCGAATGGCTACTCTCGGCCTTGCAGGAAACACTACAATCAATCAAGGCCGGCCTCGAAGAGTGCTCCGCTCTTCTCGCGCCGCGCGACTCTGGTTCGACACTCGTGCTATCGTCTCAGCGATCTGAAAGCCTCAAAGGCTTCGTCACGCTCAATGGCGCACGCATCACGAAAGGCGACATTCACCTGCGCATGGCCTCCCTTCCTCGAGTAAGCGGTCAGCCCAGCTATCGTCTGGCCATATCCTCCTCCCCTACTGCTCCCGCTCTGGTCGTGGATCAGCTCATATCCGCGCGCACTTTGCTGAACTATGCTCTCGATGTTGTGGATGCTACAAGATGGACCGGTGATGCGAAGAATGCCGGATACATATCCAGTCAGCTGCGGCTGCTGCACGAGAATGTTCAGGAAGCAAGAGATGAGCTAAAAGGAGGAACGGACACGGTCAAGACATGGCATGAGGCACCCCTAGCGAAGCAGATATTTGACCCTCCTCTACCGGGGCCAGTATCGTTACACTTGAGTATTGCAGATGCTGGCTTGGTGTTTACCGTACGCACACTTGAGCCAGCACCGGAAGGCAGCAGCACTGGAGCGTCTACACCGAATTCCACCTATTCGCAGACATATTCGGGGTTGAGCATCAGAGATCGCCTGGCGCAAGCTCTAGGAGCACCTCCAGCGCCTAAACACGATGAGGCAGAAGAGGTCTTTACGTATCGCAACCAATTGGTCAAGGTCAGGGAGAAGCTCAAGATCGAAACACAAGATCCTAGCTTGATGGCTGCACTCGCAAAGCTGTCCGCGCTGGAGCACACTGTGGCGCTGAGTCGAAAAGCTCTGGACGTCGTCATGGGGCACGAGGAAGAGATATTGTGACGGACACCATGACTTTCTTCTCTCTACAATCCATACGGAGTATTTCCTGTCCTTGAGACAAAGCAGAAAAGCGGCATTCTTCATTCTTGGCCACGAGGAACAGGCCGAGCGCATCTCCGCGGTGTCGGAGCAAATCGCTGCAGATCTCCGACGGGCAAAAAACATTTCCATGGCATCCAATGGCTTATCAGCAAATGACAAGCTGCTACATAATTATTTCGACCCGCCTATCTAAACTGACTGCGGGCTCCCATTCACATCACAAGCAGATCGCCCTCTCTCTTACAACCCCCGCCTTGCCCCTCCGACGCCGACTTCGCCTTCTCAACAACCATCATGCCGCCTTCACTGCTCACAGCGGTCGACTCCCAACACCACGTACATCTGATCATCGGGTCAAACCCACTCGCTGGAGCCAGATGCAAGAAATCGCTAGACGTAGGAGCTGTCCCTAAACTCATCGCGTCCGCCGATGTGAATTTACACTATGGACTAGCAAAGAGCGTGGGTGAAGGAAAGATTGAGTGGATAAAACGTCCTTTCAGCGACTCTGACCTCACGACACTTGGCAGAGAAGAGGTAGATCATGTCGTGGACGCCGTCTTTGTCACATCCGGCGGCAAGTCAGCACTGGGCACACATATTTCTTCGCTATGTCGACGTCTCAGAATACCCGTCAACGTCGCAGACGCCCCAAATCTCTGCACCTTCACGCTTCTGTCGTCACACACAAATGGACCCGTCCAGATTGGCGTCACGACCTCTGGCAAGGGCTGTAAGATGGCCTCGCGCATACGGCGAGAAATCGCGTCGACCCTGCCTCCAGATCTAGGACCCGCCGTGGACAGACTGGGAATACTTCGAAGGCGAATTTGGGAGGAAGATCATGCTTTGGGCTTGACTTCCGACCTTGAAGAGGAGGACGAAGTCTCTGGACAGTCGTCGTCATTCAACCGCCTTGTCACGCCGTCCGACATTGAGGCCGCTCGGAATCGACGGATGCGCTGGCTCGCTCAGATCTGCGAGTATTGGCCATTGAAGCGACTCGCGAGTATCACAGACAACGACGTTGCCTCGATTCTTGCTTCATACAAGTCGGAGACACGGTCCTTGGCTCCCACAGCCGAGTCTGCGATGCTTTCGCCCGCCGAGCTTGATTCGCGAGCTCGGACCGGCCGTATCATCCTTGCAGGCTCCGGGCCTGGCCACCCTGACCTCCTCACCAATCTTACTTTAAAAGCTATCAATTCCGCATCCCTCATCCTCGCAGACAAGCTCGTTCCCGCCGGCGTGCTCGACCTCATCCCCCGCCGTACCCCCGTTCGCATCGCTCGCAAGTTCCCAGGCAACGCCGACGCAGCACAGGAAGAATTCCTCCAGCTCGGTCTGGCGGCTGCAAGAGAAGGACAGACAGTGCTCCGACTGAAGCAAGGAGACCCATACCTATACGGGCGTGGCGCGGAAGAGTACGACTTTTTCACCAAGCATGGTTTCAAGGTCACAGTCCTTCCAGGCATCACCTCCGCTCTATCAGCACCCATGTTCGCCAAGATCCCTGTCACCCACAGAGGCGTGAGTGATCAAGTCCTAGTTTGTACTGGCACAGGCAGGAAGGGAGCAGCACCTGATCCACCGTCCTACCTTCCAAATCAGACTTGTGTCTTCCTCATGGCTCTTCACCGACTGGGTGACCTCGTCGATAGTCTCGTCAAGGACGGAAAAGATTGGCCCCTCACTACAGCCTGCGCTGTAGTGGAAAGAGCAAGCTGTCCAGATCAGAGAGTAGTGAGGACAACATTGGAGTACGTCTGTGCAGCCATCGAAGAGGAGGGTAGTCGACCGCCCGGATTGCTTGTAGTGGGCAGGGCATGCGAAGTGCTGCAGAAGCCTGTGCAGAGATGGGTGGTCGAGGAGGGCTTCGAGGGGTTTGAAGTGGCTGATATTGGCGACCTGGAAAGGTTCAGGTTCGTGGAGGAGGACACGCCATTGGCGACTCCCATGTAGGTGGGAGAATGTGTATAGAATATAAATGATATAGACATGAAGAATATGACTCGATGTACATCAGCTACTCTGACAATTCGGATCAAGATGACCACTAATTCAATTGACTAAATCGGGTATAACATTACACTGACTACCCATTCCAGCACGTATCAAGCATTCAAAAGCGTAACAGCTAATTCGCCTACTCATCTAAGGCCTCCATCTGAACGCAGGATTCTTCCAGTCCAAATCCTGGATCTGCTTCTGACTCAACCCAGACAACTCAGCATCAATATCTTTTGCCTCCCTCTTCTTGTTATCCCTCGTCATCCAGAGAAGTAGCAAAATACTGCAAATCAAGATAGTGCTGCTCGTAGCCAGATTCAAGCCATTACCGATTGGGAAGTTTGGTCCATCGGTGGAGAGGAACGACCAAGTGGCGATTAGACCTCCGATATTGCCCAACATGACGTTAAGACCGATGGCAGACGAGCGAGCCGTGTCGGATACCACGTTTGCGGAGACCTGAGCATTGGTCAAGGCGCCAAAGGCAAAGGCTCCCGATGCGATGATGAATGTCGCGCCGTAGCGGACTTGACTATCTGTCGAGGCGAGGAACATGATGTACCCCGTCATCATCATCGGCGCTCCAACGATGAAGAAGATAGTGCGGCGGTCGAAACGCCAGCTTAGGAAAGGGAAGAGGACTGTGAAGAAAGCTCCTACGATGTATGGCGGTACGGTATAGAGCTGTTGTCGCACCACGGTATAGCGGGGGTAGATGGTACGCACGATGGTTGGTGCGAAGAAAGCTAGACCTTGGACGGTGATGTTGTCGAGGAGGAAGATGAAGGATACAGCGATAGAAACTGGCGAAATCAGACCCATGATAGTCTTCTTCGTGTCGATCTTGTCGAGGACCTCAGTAGTTCCAACGCGCTCAGACTTGACGCGGGCGATGGCCAGATCCTTCTCTTCCTGCGTGAGCCATCTGGCAGTCTCGGGACGGTCCGTGACGGTGAAGAAGGAGATAAAGGCGAGGCCGACAGTGATGAGACCTTCGATCAAGAAGATCATGCGCCAGGACCGAATACTTCCAACTGAATCAATCGTGAGGATAGCAGAGGCGAGAAGACCGCCAAATGCTCCAGCTAGGGGCGCCATTACAATGTACAGTGACAGGCGGAAAGCCAGCTCACTACGACGATACCAGCGAGACATGTAGTAGGCGATACCTGGAAGCATACTACCAGAACAGTCAGCTGGTAGTTCTGTGCACGAGATAAGCCTGGCTTACCCAGCCTCAAAAATTCCAAGGAGAAACCGCACTCCCGCTGCCTGGGCCAGATTGTTGACGAACGCCGTGCAGATAGAGACGATTCCGAAGAGCAATGTGAGCAGAGGTATGAACTTGCCCTGTTCGTCTACATTAGCCTGGTAACGGTGTGAGAGTAGAGGAGAGGTCACTGACGGGTCCTATCCATTTGCAGGCCATGTTGGACGGGATCTCGAAGAGGATGTATGAGATGTAGAAGTAGCTCAGAAGGGCATTGTAGTCATTGCCACGCATTCCAAGGTCTCTCTCAAGACCGGCGAGACGGGCATTGCCTGGTAGTTTTATCAGTCTTGAACACGTCAGAAGGCAACCAGAACCACTGACCAACATTGGCGCGGTCGATGAAGCAGAACAAGTATAGAAGGGCGACAGTAGGAACAATGTAAAGATCGATCTTCAATCGAAGGCGAGCCTCTGCCTTCTTGTCGAACTCGATCAGCGAACGACCGTATCTGCAACCAGGTTAGTCTATGAAGCGCTCATGTCGCACTAGACCTACTGGTCGGTAGCAGCACGACCTTTCTCGGCAGCGTCGTGTGCTGTTTCGTTCTGCTTGACAACGACCTTCTCGTGATTATCGGTAGACGTCATGATGCCGACTTGTTGTTCACCAGAACTACTAGAGATGGCTCGAGCAGCAATCTGGAATCTCGTATCGAGACGACCTGGTAGGATATATAGAGAAAGCAGGGCCGTTTTACAGGAGGGAGAGAGGAAGGGGATATCCAAGAACGTCTTGAGACGAAGCGAGCTTCTCTCCCTCGCCATCCAATAGGGTGCAGGGGCGCATGCCAAGCTCCAAGCTCCAAGCTCCAAGCTCCAAGCTCCCACCCTGCAGTTCCGCGACATCACTAATCTGCGAACTCATCGCGGTTTCTGCATGTCGTTCGTCCCGTCGTTGTGGTACTCACTTGATCATGACAGGATCGACACGCGTCTGTACAGCTTCATCCCACAGATTGACCACCTTCTCACTCTGCCATGCTGATAGTCATGCTTCGCTTGTCCCTCGCCCGGTACAGATGCCAAGGACGGTGTCGCAGTTTTGGGCAAAAGGCTTCCATCAAAACAAGACGCGGGGTTGACTTTGCTTTGAGCAAATGCCGTAGACACTTCCGCGTGCTCCGGAGCGTCCCGCGGGATTTCGTCTCGCCTTTTGCGGCACATTGCGCGTGCTTTGATTCGCCAGAAAACCTGGAGGCCCCAGATCGTTTCTCCAGTTTCTGACGATTCGGTTAAACCCCGCGATGCTGTTGTCCGGTAGACGCGTCGAGTTCATCTCCTGACCTTTACCCGTGCTCGTAAACGAGCTTCCGCAAATTCTTTGCCTTTATCCTTCCTCGCTAGACCTGAGTCCACGTTAGACGCCGTTGGTTGACATCGAAATTGAGCTTGGCCGGGTATCGTGCATATTTGAGACTCGACAGCGCGAGAAGTGATGGGTTGTGTTCTGAGATCGATTCTGGTCCGGCAGATACGGAACAGGACTTGTTGAATCAGCCACTTATATGCGGTAGGACGACTGACCAAATCTTCGACGCGCACAAGTATAAGTACTACTAGCGCGTGCAATCCTTTTAGGACGTCAAAGTCGCATTTGTCAGCGGCCTCTGATGACAGACCAGAATACGGCTGGGTTTAGTCCTTCGGGGATCTGACGACATACCACTGAGGACTCGACACGCAGTGCCTCGGTCACCTTGACTTTCCTTGGGAATCGCATGCCGGAACCTCCTCATCGACCAAGAAAGCCAGGCTACTGCTCTCGCCAACGACTACGAAGGAAGCGATGGTATGTGAAAGTCTTGGAGGGAACTGCTCGGCTTCGTCAGCCATCGGGAGGTGCCGGAACGGGCTGAGGTGCAGACATGGGTTGAGGTGAAAGAGGTGAAAGATATGCAAGTCCGACAGTCTGCGGAAGGACGGAGTCCCTGGTCGCAAGCCATGGCCTCTATAAAGTCGCCACCCCACCACCTCCAACTTCACACCACATCTCACAACAATCATTCAAGATCAAGGCAAGTCATTTCTAGGTCATCTGATCATCTCTCTCATTCACTGTACATCTATTCTCCTCGTCCCCTTGGTATATACAAGAAATTACACATTTTGTTTCGCCACCTCCCTCCTAAGCAGCCGTTACTCATGAGACTTCTCCTATACCATCTACGCACAGTCGGGAGGCAGATCAAAGGCCTCCTGGATGCGCGGGTGGTTTCCTACTGCACTGTACCCGAACCCTCTCTTCGCAAACCCACGCCATACCTCGCAGCTGTAGCGACCCTTGGTGAGGGCGACTTCAGCATCGACAATACCGTTGCGGGCCTGGATCAAGGATGGGTTGCAGGGTTGGAGCTTGAGCCCGTCAGTGACGAGCTTGAGCATCAACCATCTGCCGTCGGTTGGGACTCCTTGGTCGTCGTACTGAGGGTAGATCTCATCACTGTTCCCGCGAGCGTCGATCAAGTTCCACATGACGTCGTACAGAGCGGTATTCCAGATGTGGCCTACGGCGTGGACAGCGGTGAGAGCGTTGACATTGGTGAAGGTCAATGGGTTGGTCTCCAAAGACGTGGAGTATGGGTAAGCACGAATACCCCTAGGGTTACCCGACACATACTCGCCGATAGGGTAGTCGACCTCACGGGTATCACTGCCCTTGACACGAAGAGCGGTAGCGTAGAAGTCGGACCAGCCCTCACCCATACCACGACTCTCAAAGATGGTTAAGCAACGTCCGTTCCTGCGACCGCCAGTCAAGCGGTTGGAAAGTCCGTGCCCGAACTCGTGAATAACGACACCAGCGTCGAGGGAGGAGTCGCGGCGAGGCGTGGTACGGTCCCAGATGTACATCCTCATGCGACCACGGGTTCCATCAGGTGGGGTGGCGAAGTTGGCGTTATTGAGACCGGAGCCATCCTGAGAGTTGAGGATGACAGCATCTCCACCACTGCCACCGCGGCCGAAGTTGTTCTCCTGGAAGTTGCCAGCAAGCTCGGTGAAACCAAGGGCGTAAAAGACCTCGTGGACAAGGTTGGCGGTGTAGAAGAGTTGCGCGGTCGAGAAGTCTTGGTAGTCAAGGGGATCTTGTCGGGCGAGGTCGAGGGGGAAGAAGAAGGCGCGGTTGACACCTCCCTGAGGGCGGCCCTCGTTTTCAATGTCAGCGGTACCGTCGCGGTTGAGCTGGGCAAGAGCGTTGTTGCCGCGGGTGTCGGTGTATTCGGTACCGTTCTGGGTGAACCAGCCGAAGGGGGAGAATAGCACGTTCTCTGGGTTGGCAACGGTGGTGATATTGCTATCGAGAGGACCAACTGCAGGCCAGGGGAAGACGCTAAAGGTCGAGTGGGAAGTGTAGTCCGAGACGGACAGGATGTTGTCAACATCACCATCAGCCTGGATGTACGAGGTCAACCAAGCGTCACCAGTGTCGGTCTCCACACGCCATGCTGGGACAACCGTATCTGGGGTGGGGCGGTAGTAGACAAGCTCAATCTTGGAGGGCTGTTCAAGACCCGCAGGCTCACCAGCCTTGAAGCGACCAGTGCCATCTGGGTTGAGGGGAACGTTTGACAGACCACCTGGAAGGTCGAATGTGGAGCGGACACGCTCGAGGGCCTGGCCGGGTCGGATGAGGGAGTCGACATTCGGGGCCTGGCTTGGAACTTCACCAGTGTAGACTGACGAGCCGAAGGAGAAGACAGTGCCATCGCGGGCAATCTACAGCTGTCAGTCCAAGTTCATCATTAGAGATGTCCCATGGTGTCAACTCACATTGACGTTCACGTCAGCATTGTCGAGGTCAACACCGTTGATCTGCTGGCGGAAGTAGACATGGCCAATACCGTTTGAGCTCTGGTATGAAGCATCGGCCTTGCGGAGGGTGAGACCTGGGAATTGCCGGGCAATGAAGGCGTCGGCAGCAGCCTCGAAGTCGCCGTTGTAGCGGCTTGGTGGAGCGTCTGAGGGAGCGTCGTTGTTGTTGGTGTAGGCTGTGAATCCCTGGGGCTGGAAGTCGTCGATGGAACGAGAGATTCTTCCAAGACGACCCTCAACCTGAGGCTTGGGGTGAGCAGCAACGGAGCTGACTGCAGCAGCGATTGCGATGATCTTGGAGAGGACAGCCATGGTGAGATTCACAGTTGATGGCGCACGAGATCACTGAACAAGCAGAACGCCTATGGCACCAGAGGCCTTTTAACACACATGGCTGCGGCAAAGAGCGTCACGATACCTGCCCGAAAAGAGTAGTATATCAGAAGTGCAACCTGCCTGTAGGATACTAGAGTGTCTTGGTATACTTGGCAAGAAGCGGGAGAATTTCCACAGAACGATTCTGACTTTAGCAGAACCAATAAAGATTGTGGTGTGATATGGGTAGATGATGGCAAAAACTCTGGAAGTCGGGCAGAGAGGCAAAAATTGGGTGGTGCTTGAGGGACGTGTATGGAGCTCCTTCCTAGATGGGAAAGCTGTGGTCCGTGTGACTTGATAGACGGTGGCTTGACAAGACATGCACGACCACTCTTGTTCTTCGCCTTTATGCGGGGGATGCTTGGACGTCCGGAAAGAGAACCTTGGACGAATCTAATGACCAGTTACATCTGAAGAAATGTAGAGATTGACGTGAGTGCTGGAAGGATCATGAGGATCATTTGCAAGGTCTTACTTTTTGACGGTGGGAGTCACGCAGATGACCCAAGCATGGCATGGGTTGAATTACGACTTAGCCTCTGTGATGATACGAGCGACCGCGTTCTCACGATATCACGCAAGTCCCGTGATGCGAGGACCTAGAAGGCGGCCTGAACAAGAGACCCAAGCTGATAAAGAAGACCTCAACCAGGCAGGAAATTCTCGAGTGGATCTGGCTCGGATCTGCCGCGGTGTCGATCGGCTCTGGTAATCCGCAGGGATCTGGGCACCCGGCGAGCGGATCTCCATGAGCCCTCGCAGTCAGGACAGACCTCGGAAGCATCGCGTGGGAAGACAAGGGCACAAGTCGGGAGAGGAGGGAGATTTGGACCCTTTGTTGGGCAAAGCCAGGTTAGCGGCGGACGTCGCAATTTACATATCTTGGCGCCAAGTATTCGCCGCTGGCTTCGGGTTCGCTCCGCTGATCTCATGGAGGATTCACGGTTAACCACGAATGATATTCTCACTACTGGAGCCGCTCTATCCTAGTGCTCTTCGCAAATGCACATAGTATTCACTAGTGACTGTCAAATGCTCAAAGTTCTTCCCTATCAAAATCTTGAGTGATAAACCCGCCTACAATAGTCTTGCATCCGGGCTGGTAGTTCTGCTATCTATCCGGTTCAAGGCGCTTTACCGACAAGACCATTTCGATGCGTGCTTGGGGGTGTGTTGAGCAATATGCTGCAACCGATGTGCTGCAACACCGCGTTATGTTCATGTGCAGCTTGCATTGTCATGATCTTCCTCGTGGTTCCTGGCTCGTCACTGTAGTGGCATCGTTCCTGCGGTGTGGATAGGGCTGATCGGGACAAGGCCCAGCCAGACACAATGGTATTCCATGTGGACGTATGAAACGAGCTCTGTGGGGTCGGGCTCTCCACGATGATACAGGAATTAGCATCAAGTATTGTTTGGTATGCTCTGGTGCGGTTATCCTTCGCCAGAGAAAGTAGAGTCTCATGTGCCTCGAGCATTCTTTCCGAACTCTGTCAGTAGAATATGCAGGGTCGTGTGGCGGTTCTTGGCCTTGCAGGTGGCTGCTTGTGCGGCTCTCCCGTCAACTTCAAGGTACAGTACCGAGGATGGCCGTTCTATACCGAGAGCGCCACTTCGCTGCACATGGTCAAGGTTGGGTCGCTCTTTCGGCTTTGCGGATATCTTTGCGTATTTTGCGGATGCTGGTCTCGACCTCTCGAAGAGATCTGGAAGCATTGATGGCGGCTATGATCGGTCCGGTAGCCATGTCCAAGAAACTTTTCTGACAGCTGCGAAGCTGGGGCGGCACCAGAATGCCGAACCATTTGATGGGATCTGGCGCAGAATCTCCGTCCAGATCCTGAGCAGGTTTCTCCGCCGCATAGTCCCCAGCTTCGGTGGCCTCTGAAGCAACCTTGCCGTTCACCTTTGACGCTGTGACATCGGTCTGTGAAGATTCTCGCCTCTCCAGTCTCAGGGTTGTGGAAGGCGTGTCAGCCACCGAATATCTTGTGGCAGCTTGCATCCTTTCATCGTAATAGTCCTGGCCATATCTGGTCCTCGTAGTGTTCTTGAAGTTTGCCTCTGCCAAAAAGAATGTTCCCTAGCGCTCTGTCAGACTCGGCTAACCCGCGGTCCACTGCAAGCACACACGGATGAATGGTATTTTGCGATCTCCTGCTGTGCTTTGGAGTACTGATCCAAGAATCCCAGATACTTGATCCACAGTGCCTGGAGGTCCTGCTTGGCTGCCTCGATATCAAAATTGTCAATCTGCATTATCTGCGGCTGCTCCATGTTCTCTGCAGGCGTGCCGGCCATGAGGAGGATGCACTATTGCCTCGCGGTGTGGCTCGGGTTGCCTCAACAGAGAAGGTCACGGTCGTTGTCGTCCGTGCATCGCCAAGCCAAATGACGCTGATCGCCTTCCCCGCACCCAAATTTCCCCGTTTTCTCCTCACCTTCCTCTGACCAAAAAACCTCGGGACGACCCCGACAAAAAGAGCCTGCAGGGTTCTCTCAGGAACCATTCTGTATCGAATCGGTGCCCAGGCGCTCCCTCAAGCATTTTCCAAGGCCGCCAGCTCGTTCTCGAAGGAACAGATGCTCCCACGAGCACGAGAGTCAATCTCGGAATGAAGCTGTATGCTCTGCACACAGTCTGCACTTCCAAGCAGTACTCATGTTGCGATCCTGCATTCATCACGAAGGAAGAGTGTGACGTACAGTCCGGCAGGCCTTGACCGCACGGAAGAATTATGGATGCCATGCCACATGCACTAACGATATTTCTCCATCGGCTCTGATGCCGTGCCTGAGCAGGATAGACCATAGAAGAGAAAGGCAGGTCGATTCCTTGTCTTACTCGTTCCCTCGACGGTCTGCTTCTTGGGTAAGAAAGCTGATCACTCGACGCAAGATGCCTTCTCTTCGCAACCTAGCTTTACTGTCTTTAGCAACTCTAGCAACAGCACATGGACGGACGAAACGATGCAAGGTGCCATCGCAGTATGCAAAGTCGAATGGCACGCTTGACGACTCGCCTGCTATTCAAAAAGCCTTTGCGAAGTGTGGAGTGAATGGCGTCGTGGAGTTTGGGCTCGGACTTGACTACAACGTCCTCACTCCGATCAAGGCCACCAATCTGTCCAATGTGGAGATTTCAATGCTTGGAAATCTGCATCTGCCGACCAATATCACTGCGGTTCAGTAAGTCTACCATCTCACATATCTGTTGATTATCGAGAGTCAAAGAAGCCCATATCGTGCAATACCCTACCACAACGACAACATAGTGGCAGGACGGTGGCTCCAAAGACTGGCGATTCCGAGGATATTTGGCTGCTATGGCCACGACCACGCATGGCGGCTTGAGTAGACTCACTGTCGCCAGGACGTGTATGCAGAGTGTTTGATCATAAAGGGATCATGGACACGCGTGACTGTTTGGTAGTTGTGACGATGCTAACACTACCAGGGAGATCGTCAACGCTTCAGGTGGCAATCAGCAGGCTGGCACTCTTTATTGGTTCTGGTTCGCCGGCCCATCCATCGACTACGTGGGCACGTCAAATGTCACTACAGGCTGGATCAATTCGTACGGCCAACAGTGGTGGGACACGAACCCGGTCAACGGTACAGGAGCTATCGCACGGCCGCATCTGCTCCGGTTTAACACTACCAACTCCGTCATGAACTACTACAAATCTTGGAAGCCAATTGCATGGAATACGCAGCTTATCGGAGACAATATCACTGTCAGTAATGCTCGCATCGAAGCCACTTCGAACGGCGGCTTCCCTTTCAACACCGACGGCTTCGGTGTTACTGGGACGAACATTATCATCCAAGACTCTCACATCAGCAACGGTGACGATGCCATTGCAGTCCAATCACCCTCCCACAACGTTACCTTCCGCAGGAACTTCGTGGGCTATCAAAGTCATGGAATGAGCATTGGATCTCTAGGCCAGAACCAGGCAGTTGCGGCGAACGTGACCAACATTCTGTTCGACGACAATGTCGCCTCCAACATCCTGTACGGAGCTCGCTTCAAGTCGTGGATTGGAGGTAAGGGCATTGCAAGGAACATTACCTGGTCGAACATCAGACTCGAGAATGTCACCCAGCCAATCCTGGTCACCCAGACTTATGTCAATCAAGGTTCCAACCAAACGCAGCTATTCCCGGGCCAAGTCACTGGGAGACCCAACAATTCCAGCGTCATCATGGAAAACTTCAACTTTGTCAATATTTCTGGTAGTATCAACAGCTACAACCCAGGAGATGGCAGCTGCGTGACTGATCCGTGCTGGTATAACGCCGGGCTACCGCAACTCGACGGCACCCAGGCCATCATTGTGGAGTGCAACACCAATTCGTCATGCTCCGACTTCAAGTTCACAGGTATCGAGATCTGGCCGCAGAAGAGCGAGCCAGCCTCGGTCATCTGCTTCAATGCTACTGCGTCTCTCAACCCGGAGCTTGGATTTGCTTGCCAGAATGGCACTTTCTTCCCATTGGAGTAGAGAGATGGAATATCTAGAGAAATTAGTTGAGGAACAAATAATCATAGTGTTGAAATTAAAAGGTCATGTATGCATTCCCTGTGATTCTGCACTATGTGAGGGGGCGATGCCCCTCTCTGACCGATAATATCGCTGTCGCTCCTGATGCACCCCACCTTGCCCATACGGAAGAATGATTACTCCCACGTCACGACATGGGGACGGCAAATAGGTGCCGTGACATGGTCGACAGATTCTGCTAGATCTTCCGTCTCGACTTCACCTTCCTCGAATATCGTTCGTGACAGGAGCATCAACCATGGAAGTGAACAACTCCTCCAATCCATCTGACCTCTTCTCCGCCCAGGGGCTGATAGTCGTTATCACAGGTGGCGGATCATAACCGTAGCCAGCATCTCGGCTTTCAACCGCGAAGTCACGGCCGGACTGGCCTACACGGCGAGTAAAGCCGGCGCGGTGTTGCTGGGCAAAGCGATGGCGCATTTCCTCGCCGGGTGGGGGATACGGAGCAATATTATCGCGCCTGGTAGGTTTCCGAGTGAGATGACGGCGGGAGGGGCGGTGGAGTTCCCCGTGGATAAGGTGCCGGCGGGAGTGCCCGGCGCGTTTGAGGATATGGCGGGGACGGTGCTGTATACGGTGGGCAAGGCGGGGAGTTATCTGAATGGGAATGTGCAGGTTTTGGACGGGGGGAGGTTGAGTGTTATGCCTGCTACGTACTAGTTTTTATTAGGGGTAGAGGGTTGGCATAGATAGTGGTAAGTGAAGACATTAGATTTGAGTATGGTACAGTCTATCAATCGCTGGGAAACGCAAAACGTGGTATCGTAAGAACCGTTGATCTAATCATGCTCCTTGCTGTGCTTATTTTTTTTTATAAGTTCCTTGCGTGTATGTAAAACGCCGCGCTGATGTGACCAAGACTGAACACTAACAGTCTAGATATCCTTGCGAGCAAACTTGCTGTGGTTCACACGCAGGGTGCGACCGTACTTGTACAGGACGAATGGGATAGGGATAAAGGCAATGGAGATGAAGCCCAAGGTACTGCTTGCCCAGTCAATGCCGAGCTTGTTGTACATTGCAGTAGCAAATAGCGGGAAACCAGCGCCGAACGACGAACGGAACAAGTCGTTGCCAGCGTAGACCGATGCGACATAGTCTGGGTAGGCGTCGCCGAGATAGCTAAGGATGGAGTTGAAGAGGCAGAAAGCGCCGAGTGAAAACCATCCTGACCCAATGATGGGCACAATCCAGTGGGTGCGGCCGGCGGACCAGCCGAACCAGAACAGGCAGATGGGGATGGCGAAGCAGCCGAACATGGCCGGGATGAGACGCTTCTCGGGCTGGATGTTTCCGTTCTCGTCGAATTGCTTCTCTTGGACGAATCGCAGGTAGGCGAAGAAAGGACCGATAGTGACCAAAGCACCAGCAAGGATACCGAGGTAGGTAAGACCAAAGGTACCTTCTGGGAAGCGGTAGACCTGGAGGAAAGTGATGGGGAACGACTCAAACCAAATGTACAAAAGACCGTAGATTAGGGCAATGTACAGGTTGAGCAAGAACACCATAGGCTCCTGGAAGTTGAGAGTGATTGGTCGGACCAGCACCATCATGACAATGTCTTTGCCCGTCATGGACTCACCCATGAGCATTGGTGCGCAAGTAAGCTTATCATTGCCGGTGATCTTCGCAATGCGGCGAGTCTTGCGGTAGAGGATGTTGGCGGAGGAAGTCTCAGGCAGGAAGAAGATGAGGACGAGAAGGGCGAATCCAGACAGCCACATCAGCGGCCAGATAGACCAGGTCCAGCCCTTGGCAACGACGGCGAAACTAGCGACGGTAGGGCCGAGGGTGGGACCAGCCACTGCTGACATACCCCAGACAGACAAAGCATAAGCTTGCTTCTTAGGTGGGTAGATATCGGCAAGAGTGGCACCGCCAGTTGCAAGTACTGGCGATCCGAAAAGACCAGTCAGGAAGCGGAAAGCTAGAAGCATGCCGATGTCTCTAGCGTAGATAACACCTAATTGGAAGACAACGAAGACGATCAAGGTGAGAATGTAGATGGGCATGCGACCAATCTGGGGGATTTCTGACATGGGCGCAAACACCATGGGACCGAGGCCGTAGCCGGCGACAAAGAGGCAGAGACCAAGGATGGCGACAAGTTGGCTGACTCTGAATTGTTCCATAACTCGGTAAAGACCTGGTGTATAGATGGCCGAGCCAATGTAGACACCGGTGGTGAGTAGACAGATCTCGAAGGTTACAAAGAATTTCTTCGGTGTAGACCAGTTGCGCGGGTTCTCTGGATCATTTGGTCCATCCCAATCGATGACGGTAACGTCACGTCCCTTCTCAGAGTCGACTGGTGTGCCTGCGATATTGGACACCTCTGGGATGGCTTCTGTGGCGGAAGAGCTAACACTACCACGATCCCCGCGACCATAGAGTTGAGTGTTGCTTGGGCGGGGTGTCGGTGAGGTTGAGTCGCTCTTCTCAATGTCCTTCTTCGGAGCATCTTCTGGTGGCGAGATCTGGCCGTATCGGGCCATGTTTGTCGACTTTTCATAGTTGTAGTACCTGCCAGCGATGGCTGGATCGCGTTCTTCTGGGTAGGTGAAAGCTTTTTGACGAGTGGCCAGACGGACGGCATGGCCAAAGAAGCTGTCTCTGATGAGATCGGCCACCATCTTGACGATCGTTCAGGTCAGATATCAAGATTGATGTGGTGGGGAGTCAGTCAAGGGATGGTGGGCGGGATGCAAATATAGGTGAGATGGCAGGATACGCACATTCCGTGCCTTCACGTGGTCGGAACATTCAGTAGCTCCGTGAGATGAGATATTCAACGAGATTGACGAGACGTCATGGCAGATCATCACAAGATCTTGCCAAGCCAGAAGTTATTTTAGATGCAAGCATCAGAATTTGGCGCCAGAAATTGTTTCGATTGCTTGTTCATGACAATGAATACTGACCGTGAGACCTGTCTTTCGCGCATCGTACTGATCGCTCATACTGTCTTCTTGAATGCGCATTTCACGACTCTACAGATACGTGGGAGGATGACTGCCCCCAGTCCCAACACAAACAAAATCAGATGTCGATTTCAGATCTCCAGTCGTGGTGATCCCGAGATCGCAGAATTTGATGTCAGATCTTTGGCCCACGCGAATCGATCCGATTTGATCATCGCACGTCATCTTGCACCTTGAACCCTGCATCGATGATTTCAATCGCGGAGGACAAAAGCCTCCGTCCTCTCCCTGAGCAACGAAGTCGTGCTGTTTGGCAGTGGTCGAGTTCATCCGTTGCAGAACCCTGGAAACTGCCGACTGAGTCATGATGTCAATCTGCTTTCTGGTACTCACGGCCGGTGGTGGTCTCGACCTTTGCACGGTACTTGTTGTGACTTGCAATCAGGTCTGGTCGACATGGGTTTGAGACTCTCCATTGTGCTTGTTCTTTTCGAATACCCGTAGTTGCCCTGGAAGCTTCCGCACTGCTCCATCTGCTTGGTCTTCATCAATCATCAGCAACTAACTTACCAAGCATGGTAGTATGCTACTGCTAAAGTCCGTCCTCGGATGAACCACGCGCCCGACCAAAATAAGTCTGCGAGCCTGCTCGTGGAGCAGACAATGATAAAGTGGCGATAGAAAGCTTCATGATGAAGTAGTACAATGTGCTTCACAGCTGTGCCGAGCGAGTCCGGGAATCAGAAATACTACCAAGTGGTAGTAGTGGGTGCACGAAATATATGTGTATCCTGTCGCCGTTGCCCAGTGACTACGTTGATATCTAGGCGAAGATGAGACCTTGGGGTGTTTGACGACTCATCCTTAGGTATCAAGTCGCATGGCCTGAGATGATAACCGTCGTGATTACGAGCTGCACTACAGTACCATCATCAAACAGCAAAATATGTCATTCTGAGATCCTTACATATAGCTTTGATGTCGTGACATGTTTTCGACGTCGGCAACGTGCCGAGGCCGCAAAGCAAATTCAAGCTCAGACAGAGCTTCTTCCTCGACTTTCCTACAAATCAATAGATATCAAAATGTCATGACAAGACCTCAATGCAGCGCAGCACACTGACTGCATCTCGGACGGCTTCACTGCTGCGTCCTTCATGGCGTGCCCGACCATCCGGCGCCGCCTTCAGCCTACGCCTGTTCACCTCTAACCATCCACTTCTCCTCTTGACCAGAACGAATGCGCCTCGTCCACAACTACCTTTCCTAGCACAGCCTGGTGCTCACCTACCTCGCTCTCTTGTACAAAGACAGGTCGCTCGTGTACTCAGTACGGAGAATAAGCAATACGTAAGAGAACAGACGGTGCTCGCCGCGAAATGGACAACCCTCGGATTTGTCGTTCTCGGACTTGTAGGATTTGCTACATACAGCTGGAGGTGTGAGCTTGTGGAAAGGATCAATCCGTCTCCCGCCGAGTGGTCTTACTTTACGAGAAGCGCTTGGAGGACCGCATGGCTGCAATATGCAGACGACGTCGGTCAAATGGCACAGGTCGATTGGGGTCGTGTTGGGGAATACTGGAGGCTGTGTCTGCTCAGACTTGAGGATCTTACGGGAGATGGCAGAGGCGCCAAACAGATTGCACCGCAAGGCGCAGCTGCATATGGAGTGGTGAGAGATATCGGACCCGCCGCCTTTGATGTCACAGAAAAGTCGGAAGCATGGAAAGCCGGATACGCAGAGACAGTCATGAAGGCAGCACTTGCTGCGGAACATCTGCAAGATATGGTGTTCGATCGTCGACGCGGTACTTTCTATCCCAAGGCCACTGTCGAGGGGCCCTCGAATCCAAATCCGAGACTACTACCACCAGGTAACGCCCAACCACGAGAGGAAGACTGCGAACCCGCATTTCCAGACCCGGCGGTCCTGTACAATCGTCTTGCTTATGGCATCGGCTTCTCGACCAAACAACGAGTCGATGCCATGCTCGCTCATGCCAATTGGCTTGAGTTCAACAAGAACCACAAGGCAGCCGAGGAGCAGTACCAGTATGCACAAGCTGTCGCTCAGACTGCTATTCCCACCAACGTATCACCACTACACACTGTTGATATTGCTATCCCCGCCACGGACGCCAGCATCATAGACAAAAATCCTGCTTCGGCGACTGCGAATCTCGTCTCAACCTACACCGCCCAAGCGACCTATCTCTCTCGAACTTCACAAACCAAGAGTGCCCTTCCGATTCTCCTCTCCACTCTTGGTGCGGTTCGGCATGCTCAATCTCATCCTACGCCGAGCTCGACTTCTGGTAGCATTGCTCAGCCCGCCCCTTCCGGCCCGCTTGCAGAATGGTCCGCCAAATTCTTTCGACCAGATGAGTTTCCACTACCACTCCGAACAGGCGATGAGCCATTATCCACTCTCTCGCAGGCAGCCCTCAAATGCAAAGAGGCAGAGTTGATGACATACATCGGCGAGATCCTCTTCTCCACCTCATCAGGAAGACAAAATGACGGTCTTGCATGGACGAGGACTGCAACGGAGCAAGCTGCCACTGCCCTCAGAGATGTAGCCGCTATCAGTCGAACCGTACCGGGTGACGGAAGCGAAAAGGAAAGGGAAAGGGAGAGAAGAACGGGCATGAGCAGGGCGGAAAGAGAAGGCTGCCGAGAATGCGTGATCATGGGGCTGGGCAATTGGGAACTCATGGCGGCTCGTATGGAGGAGAAGAGGCTGGAGACTGGAGAGAAGAAGACCTGGAAAGAATGGTTCGCCGGAAAGCAAGATCAGCAGGTGCAGGATGATGGGACCAGGGTGGAGGTTCTGCGAAGCGGCTTGATTCAGGAGGGACTTGTGGAGCCATGGGCTTTCCTGGGCAGATGAAGAGCCACCAGCTCTTCGGAGACTCTGTGAAAGCTTTTTTGACCACCCTATGTCGTACCTTCGCTACGACCAGCGCCTCCCTCGACGCTTCAGAGCGAAATCCCCCTTTCCAAGGGCTGGACGCCCTACTGTGGGTTGAGACCATACCACTCCACCTCGACCAATTCGAGGAGAAGGTTTACGCTCGAATGAGCCTCAAGGAGTGTGCTGGTGTCCCATGAGGTGTCATTTACCCCAAGCAGTCCCCAGACGAGCAGATCACGCTACCATGGTGATGCATGAGTAGTTGAAAGAACGGCAACAAGGATAGCTATACAGCCATAACTTAGAGCTCATAATTATCGACATTGCATGGTTCTTCCCGTCCTCACCGCCAATCGGGCATCACTTTGTCCTCCAACCTTAACTCAATCTCCAAGCTCCAAGCTCCGATATCCAAGGACCACTTCCTTCGATCTATACGATGTGTGAATCTGCAAGCAATGAACCACAACCGCTTCCTCGCCTCTTTCGCAATCGTCCCCAAGACTCTCTTCCGCACAAACAAAGGTTCCAGCATTCGACTTCGAGCCCACCCAGGTCCCCTCCGGCCACGCGGGCCTTTCGATCTACTCACCACTTCCGGCTTGGTCAAGCCTAAAGCACTAGACCCAAAGACTTATGAATGTATGAATTAACTCCCAGCATCACTCTCGGTGATTGTGGTTACTGCGGTACTCTGACATACGACGTGACAGTCCCCAATGGCGCTTCAATGAGGTCAAACTCGCCTGCGCAGAGGAGAGTGCTGGCTACCTTCACTGGGCCGGACGTGATAGTCTATGAGGTTCCCAAAGGTACTCACTTTCTGTGATCAAGTTGAGACGAAAAGTTGTTGACCCACCGCAGGGACGATACTACCCAAAGAGCTGATCCTGGTGCACGAGTTCAGGGATCACTACTCGCTCCAAGCGGCGAGGGAAATGACGGTCAGAGGTACGCTACGAGTGCCACCAACGGAGGAGACGGATCATGACTTGACGATCGGGCGTAGTCAGAAAGACTAGAGGCTGACTTGTACAGAACTGAATGATCATCTCACAGTCTTCTTCGGACAGTATGCAATAGCTCATACCAAGAAAGAGTGGTACGCACGCTTCCCCGTACCAACGGAATGAACACCACATTGCTGGTGCTGCTAGATGCTATATGTCTCTTACGGCTACGGGCAGCATGAGCAGATGGCAAAAGTAGGCGTGTGACCTGCGGTATCACGACGGCTAGACATGAAGTACAGGGGCAACGACTACGTATACGTGACATGTTGCAGGAGATGGTGAAGCCGCTATTGTAGGCCTTCCAAGTGCTACAAAGCGATAATTCTGCAAACGCCCTGTCACGCCCTCCCGAAGTAGGGCCACTCGCACCTCCTTGCGAGGGATGGACTGCACGGACACAAACGGAGGATGTACGGTCACACAAGTCTGCCTGGAAGTATGTACGTTCAACATCTCTGCTCTCAAGAATATATACACTCCCCCAGATAAGACGTCAACTCCAGCCCAGCGTTCAACAATAAGCCAATCCCCCCAACAAATCCTCCGCCAGCACATCAATCCCCGCGGCCCTCCTATCCTCAACCCCAAACCCCACCATGACCACATCATCCAAATACCCCTGATACCGACTCCCGTTCGCCTTCCAGTTCACAGAAGTAATGTACATCATCTCGCTCTGGCCATCACTCACCGTCCCCTCCTCCCCTGCCTTTCTGCGCCCATGGATCCACAGCGGTTTCGACCCTATCGCGAAGGTCTTGAAGGGCGCCACAGCCGAGAAGAGGAGGACGTAGGGCTCGTAAACACTGTGTAGGTTCAGGTGGCGCTTGAGGTGGAAGATGGTGAGGATGAATGTGTTTGTGGGCGAGGGTTCGCAGGAGGGATCGGCGCGGCGGCAGAGTGTGATGGAGAGGGAGTTTGTCGCTTGGTGGATGGATTCTTCCCTTCCCTCGGTATCGGGGGAGGCGGGGGTCAGCTTGGGTCCGTGGGTAGCGAAGCACATGTCGTCTGCTTCGCGGGATCGCAAGGCGAGGTCCTCGCTGGCGGACCCGTCGGGGGCGATGCCGGCGAAGGAGCGGTGTGGGAAGATGTCGTAGTGTGCGTGGATGTTGCTGTCGAGGTCCCAGAAAATGAACCAGTTCTTCTCGATGGGTTGGTAGGGTGGGGGTTTGGCGATGTCGGTGGCGAGGCGGTAGGGGCCGCGGAGGTCGGTGAGTTGGTGCCAAACGGTGAGCATGCGGAAATCCTGGAGCCATTGGCCGAAGCAGTTGTGCATTGAGTTGGAACCGAAGAGGACGTAGGGTCGGTCGGGACCCCAGAAGACTCGTGCGTCATGGGGGCCGACGCTGAGGGCGAAGAAGTCCAGCTTGCCTTCGCAGTTGCCGCTGCTGGTGGCCGATATAGGTAGTATGGAGGCGGGCTCAGTGCATACGAGCTTGTAGTTCTGAAAGACGGCGTTGCATACTAGCTCTACGAAGAAGAAGATTCCGGTCGATCCGTATTTGTGCTTCTGCGCAATGATGATGAACGTATCTGGCTCGGTCGGATGAGGGATGATGTTGGGGTTGATGGCCGGGTATTTGAAGTCAATGTCAAAGTATCTGCCGTCCAAAGACGTCTTTGATTTGATGATATGGTATCCTGGCTGTGTTGAAGTTTCCGCAGGTGCTTCGGCAGGTGGCCATGGGATTGTGTCTACGGGCAGTGGATTTTCAGACTCTGCTACCGTAGGAGCTGGCTCGACCCAGGAGACATGCCCTTTCTCGGGCGCAATGACATGCTCCTTGACGTCCTGCGACTCCTCCTTGACTGGTATGGTCTGGTCATGCTTCTGCGGTAACGAAGCAGAATCGAAAGTCAGCAGCGCCGGGAAGTGGTAGACTCCCAGCCAAACGACGGGTATGAGCAGGAGGAGCAGGACAGACAAGCCCCCTCTAGCCGTTGTCACCAGCATGGTCGATTGCGCATTGTATCAGGTGTTGCGACGGTCAGTGTTTCCATATCATCGAAGTTTGATCATTCCCAAGACGGCGCGAGGTTTCCATGTCGGACAAGTGCACACCCGATCGAGTGAGACATGTGAAAGTGCTGGACCGAGAACAGGACCAAGGGCACGCCGCCTCTGACGATCACGAGAAGGAAAATGCAAATGGTCTGACACTTGTGCATAGCGTGCCTTGTCACGCTTCATTCGTTGATCCCCGCACGTTGACAACTAATTAGAATTACATGGTCATCACGAATGGCGTACCCCGCCCCCTCGTACCCCTGATCGCATTGACTCATGTCAAGTACTCGTCCGAGGGACGTGTCTTCCCGTGCAGCCAGGATCCGAAACGAATGGCTGGCCCGTCTATCAGACTCGTTCCCAGCTCAGCCATCCACAGAGTGAGGGGCAAGAGTATCAGATTAGGTACCAGGAATGCCAGCTCCAGTCCTACTGGCCCCCACTTTGGTACTGGAAACCTGTTTGTCCATCCTGGAAGATGCAGGGCATGTGCCTCTCGTGACCATCCAGTGGCAGCGTAGAGTCGATCGCCGAGGGTCCACAAGATGGGACCGTGAAACAGGTATAGCATGTAAGATATGCGGCCGAGGTAGAGGCAGAATCTGGTTTCGAAGAAGCGTTTCAGCCATGGTATGCGAGGAACAGCCGAGATGATGCTGACGGCGGCCCAGAAAAGGAAAAACCACTTAAAGTCGAAGACGGCTTGCGGCTTGAACCATGAGAGTAGGTGCCAGCCTGGTGAGTCCCTCAGGTAGGTCAAGTCGTTGGTGGTCGAAGGCACGCCACCTAGTAGAAGACCAACAATGAACATGGTGTACCAGATGGGTGTTCCAAACGGCTTCAGTGCGGTCATCCATGATGGTAGTTCGTGAACGGCGGAGTACATGTCGATCTCACAGAGGAAAAGACCGGCCGTGAACATGGCGTAGTGAGCTCCGTCCACGATATACATGAAGTAGAACATCAAGCCCGCTTCACACCAGAGTCTTGCTTTGCGTGTTGTTCCTGACAGCGCCAGAACACTACAGTATACAACGACTGAGCCCCGAATCTCTACGGGAATTGTCCATGAGTGCGGGTGGTAAGATAGCCATGGAATTTTAGGCTGGCCGAAGATGAAGCTGTAAATCCTGATTTCGTTGTACCACTTCCACAGCTCTGCTCTGTACGAGCCTTCTGGGATGAAGTTGGCAAAGATCCCGGTCCAGTAGTAGAATGAGACAATGCCAAAGCTGACGACGATGACTGGAATCCACAGTCTGAACCATCGTCTGAACAGAGCAGATGCCAGATTATCGCCCAAAGCAAGGTGGTCTCTAGAGTCAAGAAGTGACAGTGGTTTGGTCGATAGTACATAGCCTGAGAGTATGAAGAAGATGGCGACTGCCAGATGCCCTCCTGTGAAGAATGTACGTACTATTGGTAGTGTAGCGAACAAGTGTTCGTGATTGTAACCAAAGGCCGACTGCAGTGTCGACTCTGCATGCATAGCTTCATGACTCCAGAGTACGTGGTGGTGCCAGTATACCAGAAAAGCGGCGAAACCTCTGATTCCATCGAGATAGGCTGTCATTCGCAGTCGACCACCTCTCGATACATTATTGAGAAATGATGGTCGTATAGCCTGCACTACCCACAAGAGTGTCTGAAATGCCGCTGATGATCTGAGTCCTGCCAGTCGGCTGCGTTGTGGTAGAACCTCATCCTCATTCTTCTCAAGCAGACCGCCATCCTCAGCTGTGTCCGGCATGGCAATGGTATGTGTGTCTGTAGTGCGCGAACGACAAGATCATGTCATGTGCAATGTAGCACTCAATATTTACAAGCCGTTGCCATTCGTCTGCTCCTCCACATTAGTTGGAGACTTGGAGTAGGATGAGGAGTGACGGCACACGAAACGGGGAGCAGATCGACGTGCACTTTGTCGTGTTTCATTAGCAATCGTGGTCGGCCAGTGCCCACCGTAACCCTATGTCGCTTCAAGTCGTGCTGTCTTCTCTGATCGTCGCCACCCACGGCACGCGTTTGAGAAGCAAAGCAAAACTGCACAAGCCTGATGTAGCAAACGAGGTCCGGGGGAGACGACCTGAGATCGACATGGCCCGCTAGCGTCGAGTTCTGTCATTAGCACAGAGTTCTTCCTGTTCTCAGAAAAGCGTGAAGTGAAGGGCCCATCTGCAGCCTGCAGTGAATCGCCTCGTCTGTGCGCATCTGTAATTTCACACAGCCGATTGGTCAAACCGGACCTTTTGTTTTCCAGACCTCAGTCCGTGGAGGGCAGGTCAGCCAGGTCTCTTGTCGACGCGCTATTGACTTTCAACCCTCGAATTGAGCCCAACCTTGGCCGCTCTGACCCCCTTGGACGTATATCGAACGTAAAATGACATCGCTGCGATAATCCCGCACACGCTAACGTCGCTGCGTGAATTGGAGGCGCCAAACCATGGCTGCAAGAATACGATTCGACCGTGGGGGAGCGTGTGCTAGAGCCCTGCAAGTATACGTCGTTGTCCATATTTTTATTATTTGCTGTCTTGCTTTCCTACTATTTTTGCCCGTTTGCGGCCCTGCCTCGCCCCTATCGGTCGCTACCTTCTAGCTGAACATCTCCACGGTCATTACGACCATGAAACTCGAATACAAGGACTACGTCTCTAGGCCTCCGGCATTCGCAATGCCTACCCAAGTCCGCCGGATACTGCCTGCGTTGACAGTGTTTTGCTTGATTCTCATATTTCTCTGGAGCCCATACAAGGATATACCGGCGAGCTACCTGGTAGCAAAGGACCCGCGATTCCCTCGCAAAATCTGGCAGATCTGGAAGATCGATCCACTTGGATTCGAAGAAACTGACCTCAATCGAGCGAGGAGCTGGGTGGGCAAGAATCCGGAGTACAGATATGAGGTCCTCACAGACAAAAACGACCTTGCCTATGTCGAGCGCGAGTTTGGTCCAGATGGCCTCAACCGGTTGGACATTGTTTACACGTACCGGGAGCTGAATGCTCGCATCATCAAGGCGGATATTTTGCGGTACTTGGTCATGTACGTGGAAGGTGGAGTCTACGCAGACATTGACGTGGAAGCACTCCGACCCATCGGCAGGTTCTTGCCAGAGAGATATCAGGAGCGAGACGTGGATATGGTCATTGGAGTGGAGATCGATCAGCCAGAATTCAAGAATCACACGATCCTTGGGACAAAGTGTCAATCATTCTGCCAGTGGACTTTTGTAGGTATTCGAGACCACGTGCGCCGGGCAGAGCTGACGGACACCAGATGTGCAAACCGCGATTACCGGTCATGCTTAAACTTGTCGAGAACATCATTGCATGGCTGAAGACAGTCGCGGACGAGCAGAAGGTCGGAATTGCAGATATCAAGCTCGACTTTGATCAAGTCATCTCAGGCACGGGACCCAGCGCATTCACAAAAGCCATTCTGGATGACATGTCGGAACGATCAGGCAGAGACATCAACTGGGATCCATTCCACGGGCTGTCAGAGTCGAAGCTGGTCGGAGGCGTACTCGTATTACCAGTCGAAGCGTTCGCAGCTGGACAGGGACACTCCGACTCGGGCAACCACGATACGAAGTATTCATTGGTCCGGCATCATTACCATGCTTCGCATTGGCCGGAAGCTCACCCACGGTACAAGGTAGGTCTACCGAAGCACCACAAATCGAACGATGCTAATTGTCACAGCACCCCGTTTTCGGTCAAGTCGAAGACTGCAACTGGAACCGCGAATGCGTGGACAAGTGGGACAACGACCGAGCACACTTCGAGACCCTTTCGCAAGAGGAGAAGAACATGCGGATCGCCGTCAAAGAGCTCAAGGACAAGGAAGACAAGGAGAAGGAAAAGGACAAACCCAAATGATGACATGACATGGGGGGCGGGCGGAGAAGTGAAAGACGCAGGTACAGCGCCACCACCCAATGGCACCAGCCAATGGCACCAGCCAGAGTGAGGCATGTCATCTCGCATAGCAGCACCATGCGAAGTGCAAGGCGCGTGTGACATGACGGGCAGCAGGAGTCGGAGTCGAGTCGGGTTGGCAGAGCGGTCCGTGTGGCTGTCAAGGTCCAGGCGATCACAGACAGACCCCCGGACGGAGGTCCTGCAGGTAATAACAGCATAGTTGTAAATTACGGTCGAATATCTGTACATAGTCAATTCAGCATCGCTTGTGAGCGAGCCACTTTGACAAGATTCGTCCCAGGCTAGCGCCACATCACCCGGACCCGGATTTTTCGCATGGTATGGAATTACTTCTCGCCGCTCACTCGGCTGTCATACATCGAGACATGTGATTCTGGGGCAGAAACATGATCGTCCGGAATAGCGGTAACGAGCTTTGGGGGGTGGAACGGTGTGATGTGCATGCTGGTCTGTCTTCCATGCCGAAAAGATTCTTTGATCGTAGGGCTTGCTCGCTGAAGAGTCGGCCATTTCGCTTTTGTTCGTCGTGGACTTGAAGGTCTATTGCCGCTCTTCCGTCATTGCTTACCTTGAGCATCTTTACGCTCATTAGCAGTCATGTCTTCATCAAAGGAATTTGACTCGAAGCACCACGAGTCTGTCAATGGTGCAGCCCCGAAGAGGAAGGGTGGTATCAAGCGACACTGCGCGAGGTTCTGGTGGATCTATGTCATTGCATTGATTATCGTCATTCTGGCCGTTGTCCTACCCATGTAAGTCGATGCCATTTGCAATGCTCACGACTCACCAGCTTACTTCTTCTCCAGCATATTCGTCGGCTACCCACGATTGGCCCAAAGCGGCATCAACAAGGCCCAACTCGTCCCAACAGCTCAAATCATCCGCAACCCAGCACCAGACTCGGCCGACTTGACCCTCGACAGCGTCCTGCTCTCAGACTCCAGCCTTCATCCCGACCTCGACTCCTTCAACGGCTCCTTCTACCTCGAGGGTCAAACCACGCCATTCGTCTCCGTCACCATCCCCGCCATCAAAGCCGACAACGGCACCACAGCCCGCGTTCAGCAGCGTATCCAAATCACCGACCTCGCAGCCTTCACCCGCTACACCACCACCCTCCTCGCGACCAAGAACTTCCTCGTCAACCTCCGAGGTAGCGGCGGATTGGAGCAAGGCGGCCTCCCCCGCATCACAGTCAACTACAATCAGACCATCAACCTCACCGGTCTCAACGCCCTGCAAGGCCTCGAGATTACCCGCTTCCGTTTGGGCAACGACTTGCCCTTTGGCGCCAACTCGTTCGGCAACGTCACCATTCCCAACCCATCCATCAGCACGGCCGACTTTGGCGACGTCACGCTCAACCTCTTCGTGGGTGAGACGCTAATCGCCAACTCCACCCTTCCGGCCCTGACATTGACACCGGGGAATAACTCGTATCCACTGTATGCGACTGCCAACACGACTGCGATTGCCGGGATCTTGTCGCAGCCCGCTTACAGATGTGGTGTGATTCCGTTGAGTATCAGGGGGAATGAGAGCAGGTTCGGAGGTGTGCAGATTCCGTACTTTACTGCCCCATTGAGGTTGGCGACGATTTCCACGAGGTTCAACTTGACAGATACCTTGACCGAGGCTGGGTTCGGACAGTTGGTCAATGGAACTTGTGAGACGTAGCTGCTGGGAAGGGGAAGAGGGGTTGAGAACTAATGATTATACTTGCCATAGTACCTGCCTTCTCCTCTATTGACCATGTGTCTGCATTTTGTGAGGTTGTGAAGCTTGTTCGAGCTGCTGATAAGTGATCGCCTAGATCAATGTGAAGCTGCGCCGTAGCATGCTCCTCCCCAGGACTGAACTGATCAGATCTGGCAAGACAATGACCAATTGATCCACGTAGACTGGAAGAAGATTGGTGTCCAGCCCTGGTATGTCACTGCCCCAGCTCTTGCGGTCGTGCACCAAAAGCCAGTGTTTATAATGGCTGCTCATGGTCGTGGATATCGGATCGGAAGGGGGCTCAGGTCCCAAGCAGTGATAGTGTGATCAAATGGAGCGAACACGAAGTGTTCGTGTCGACCCTGAGAGATCAGCACGTGCCTCGGACCCATCTGATCTGTTCCGCTTGGCTTCACGTCGGAGGAATTTGCGACATTTCCTCAGGTCAGGAACACGACCTTCTCCGAAGCGAACATCCTATACTTCGAGGACTTCGATCGAGAGTGTCCGGAATATCCGATGTATCTTTAAACAATCCATTATTTGCCAGAACTTTGTAGTACCGGACCTCCAAAGCCATCAAGCTCTGACAGTGGAGAGAGTGTCAAATTCACATACACAAACCCTAGGCAGATGAAGTCCGACTTTCGTCAGCGACATTTCCAGATGCCCAGCAAAATAGGCCATCATGTCTCCGGGGGCTGACAGGGAAGCCTCAAGGCGGGTGAAAGTGTCATCCATCACTCTCTCCTCTTTCTCTGCCGTTTTACGTCGGTCTGTCGCTCGCTAGATGCTCATGCCTCGATTCCTGCGGCGGAGCTATATCGTCCATGAATAAAGGCTATAACTACAAGAACTCCATCTCGAATGGTCTCTTCTTCAACATCGCTGCACGCTTGTACGCCTACACTGGCAACCAGACATACGCGGATTGGGCCGTAAAGGCATGGGACTGGACGGTTGATATTGGTCTGTTGCAAGCCTGGAACGTGTACGACGGTGCCGACGAGAATCTTGACTGTGTCAAGCAAGACCACACACAATGGACTTACAATGCAGGCATCTACATGTACGGAGCTGCCACCATGTGGAATGTCACACAAAATACGGAAATGGCCGAGCAGTGGCAGGCCAGGACACTCGGGCTATGGAATAGGAGTACCGAGCTATTCTTCGCCGGAGATGCCCGGAACATTCTGTACAAAGTCGCCTGCGAACCTGGTAGTAATTGCAAGGTCGACCAGCTCAGCTTCAAGGGTTACCTCTCTCGCTGGATGGCCGTGACAATGCAAGTCGCACCCTTCATGACGCCCCTCATCCGACCATACCTGGAAGCGTCTGCGCGGGGCGCCGCCCAACGCTGTGCTGGCGAAGCAGGGTCGACTTGTGGCACGAGATGGTACGAGAGCGGATGGGATGGAACAACCGGTGTTGGACAGCAGATGTGTGCACTCGAGACTTTTCAGGCCTTGTTGCATACCTCGTCGCCGGGTCCATTAAGCAACAAGACTGGCGGAACGAGTGCGGGCGACCCGAATGCTGGCACAGGGAGGGAAATTAGTATCGAAGTGGGCACGCCGAGAACAATAGGAACAGGCGATAAAGCAGGCGCGTATATAATCACAATCATTATGGTGGGCGTGACTGTAGGTGGTGGATGGTCCTTGGTTTCTGGGTAGGACGACTGAGCAGGATTGGATGAGCGGTCTGGCATGACTTGGTTTTACGAATGTACAGATTATGAACCGATACCGATCTATCCTGCTCGGGCATTTGTGGATGAAGCGAAATTTCCGACGGACATCCCTGCCGTCGTCACAGGCACCATCGAACGACGGCGGCTTCTGTTCATCGTCCTTCATTCTGGTTGCTCAGCCTGTTTCACGTCAACTATCCAATCGGCACATGCCGTCATCTCAGCCTTGTCTCCCTTGCTTCGCAGCCCTGGAGACGACATGTGAAGGTTATCGCAAAATGTCGAACCATAACAGGCATCACCATTCGAGGATAGACTTATGATACCGACCTCGCAATAGTCTGATGAGGTCAAAATCGAATATCGCCTGGACAGCCATGGACAAAATCTTGAGATCGGTTGTTACCCTTCCAAACACACTCTTCTTCACCATCGCCGAGTCGTGGTTGTTAGCAAAAGCGGCGCCACGAGTCTTACCTCAGCACTCAAAGTCACTGGCAGGCTACAATGTCTTTGTCATTGCTCTCCTTCTTCTGATACCATTCAATACTACCACCTTTTTATTCTATAAACTTCTTATTTACAACCGGCTGTTCTCGCCGCTGAGATCTTTCCCAGCTCCCAAGGTAAGGCTGAGCTGTGTCGACCTCTGGATGAAGCTGATCAGAACAGACCCGGCAGATCACAAAAGCATGGTACCAGTCCACAGTGTCCATGAGAAGGGGTGAGAATTTTCTGAGATGGGCTTCCGAGGATGTCAACACCGAAGGCGTGCTACTTCTCCGTGGTGCTTTGGGTATTGATGTTTTGCTCGCTACTGGTCCCAAAGCACTACAGGAGATACTCGTCACCAACACCTATGACTGGGAGAAACCCAGCCGGGTCCGGAACTTCCTCAGGCATGTTCTCGGTGACGGTCTGATCATCGTCGAGGGCGAACAGCACAAGTTCCAGCGAAAGCATGTCAAGCCTGCTTTCGGCTTCCGTCAGATCAAGGATCTGTATCCAATGATGTGGAAGAAAGCCGTCGCCGTCACGGATGCTATCAACCAAGATATTGCCAGCAACCGGGTCGGATCTACCGAGATTAACAGCTGGGCAAGCAAGATCACTCTCGACATCATCGGCATCGCGGGCCTGGGCAGAGAGTTCAACACACTCAAGAACTCGGACGATCCGCTGGTTCAGACGTACGAATCACTTCTTGAGCCCACCTTTGAGAGGTTCCTGTACTTCATCGCTCGCACGCTGGGACCAGACAAGCTAGTCGCCAAATCACCATGGCGAATGAACAAGATCTTTAGTGACAATACGGCCTCCCTCCGCCGCATCACCGGTGACTTGGTCCGGGAAAAGCGTCAAGTCATGGAGACGGGCAGCGATCAACACTTTGACATTCTCTCCCTTCTCATCAACTCCGGCGACTTCTCCGACGACGACCTCTCGGACCAGCTGCTCACCTTTCTCGCAGCCGGCCACGAAACCACTTCCTCAGCCTTCACCTGGGCTGTCTACCTCCTCTCCACCCACCCGGACATTCAGGCTCGTCTCCGCCAAGAAGTCCGTACCGCCTTCACCCCCTCCCTACCAGAAGACCTCGCCTCCACCCTCGAACGCCTCCCCCTCCTCAACGGCATCTGCTCCGAGACCCTCCGCCTCTACCCCACCGTCCCCGTCACAGTCCGCCGCTCCAACCGGCCCACCACCCTCCTCGACCGCCCCATCCCCGCAGGCACAGACGTCGTCATAAGCCCCTGGGTGACCAATCGCCTCCCCGCACTCTGGGGCAAAGACGCAGACAAATTCCTCCCCGAGCGCTGGATCAACCCCGACGGAACGCCCAACAACTCAGGAGGCGCGGAGAGCAACTATGCCTACCTTACCTTTTTGCAGGGCCCCAGAAGTTGTATCGGGATCAACTTTGCAAAGGCAGAGCTGAGGTGTTTGTTGGCGGCTTTTGTAGGGCGGTTCGAGTGGGAGTTGGATATGAGGGTTGAGGAGGTGGTGCCGGCTGGGGTTATTACTATTAAGCCGAGGGATGGGCTGAGGGTGAAGTTGAAGGAGGTTGTGCCGGAGAAGACAGAGGGGTCGTAGGAATGGATGGAAGATGCAGAGACTTATCAGGACAGCATATGGCTGCCGTCTACCGCACTTGTGCTCTCGAATCCAGTAGTATAGGATTGGGATACGTGCCAGACCGGACGGTTTGTCGAAAGGATAGATACTGCTGGACAGTGATTGAGAAGAAGATACCAAAACTCTTTAGTTTCGAGATATGTCAATATTTCAACATGTGTCACTGATGAGTGGATGGATCACTTAAGCACGTGCATCCTCATGTCACTTCCACAATGCAACTTGTTGCCTTTAATGACAGAAACTGGTCGACCATAGGCCTGGTACCCTCAGAACATGGCCGAAGCTGACGCTGATGCTGACTCCCAGCTTGACCAATCATGGTATGATTCTGCTCAGCAGATCAGAGACGACATGCCTACCACGAAGAGACTATAGAGTGGCAACAGACCACGTCTTCTTAGCTGAGAGCATTCAGGCTTCCGCGACTTTGCTGATGCGGATCTGAGCCAATTCCATCCGACAGCAGTCTGGGTTGAAACACCGAACAGCGACGTCCGACATTGCAATAATCACGCAGGCTCTAGTGGCAGGTCTGGAGACCGGCATATTGCAACCCGCAGAACATCGGACGGAAGTGCAAGGACCGAGCTAAAGCTACCGTGACGGATGGATCTGGCTGTACATGAATTTGTAAGAACGACTTGAAGGACGACCTATCAAGTCTCGAAAAGCTCGGCTTCAACTACGACCCCGAAGGCCTTTGATAAAGTCCAATGGACCAACCCCTGGCCGAATAACACCCGAGTATGAACACACACGCCCTACACCTCCACAACCCTCAACCCCAACGCCCCCGTCCCTCCCGGGCAAAACCTCTCCACCTCCTCCACCTCATTGAACATCCACATCCAACTATACCCCTCGCACTGCCCAAACACATCATGGCCATTACTCGGCGTCTCACACCTCAATTCTCCCCCATCTTTGATCTCACACGCCAAATCCTCACCGTTCGTGAACCCAAACGGACTCGCGCCAAACCCACCGTAGTTCATCCCGCTCTTGGCGCCTTGCACGATCCACTCGTCTTCGGTCTGGAAGAGATTCTTCTCGTCGTCGATGCGGAATGTCACGGCCTCGGAAAGGGAAGGCGTGAGTGCGAAGAGATTGTACCATTCTTCTGTTGAGGAGGGGTCTTTGCCGATGTATTGCCCTGCTGCTTTGCCCGAGGCGATCTGGATGATGAAGGTTTTGGCGGCGGGGGATGGGGAGGCGGTGGGGAGGGAGGTGGTGCTGGCTGTGATGGTGGCGAGCAGGGTGAGGGTTGTGGTGGTCGTTGTGGCGGGGGCGGTGGCGTTGGTGGTGATGGTGATGGTTGAGGTGGACATGGGTGCTGCGGTACCTATTTGGAGGGAACAGGCGGAGGAGATGATGGATTTTGGGTATTTTGTCAGAACGTCGGGGGTGGGAAGGGCGCGCTTCGTGATTGTAGCGTTGTCTTTGGAGGCCATGACGGGGAAGATCGGGAGGGCAGTCATCTCGATGGCTTGTCGCTTGACGGGAGTGACGGTCTTTGTGGACGTTGCTGTCACAGTACTAGTGACGGTAGGTGTGTTGGTGTTTGTGACAGTGACAGTAGTAGTTGCTGGTGCGCGGCCCAGAGCGTCCGAGCAATACGGCTTCAGAGAATGCCATGAAACATCCTTGGAGGCTTGTCTGACGGCACAGTCTTTGCATGGAGCACCAGGATCGGTCTTGTTGCTGACGGCATAGCTGCTGCGGACAAGGTACTGGTCGGCGCCACGCCATTGACCAGCATTGGTGGCGTACTTGGAGGACCAGCTCTCGCTATACATGGCACAGTACTGGCCTTGTGGGTTTTGCGTGTTGTTGACGTATATGATGTACGTGTTGAAGAATTGACAGGTAACGACTGGGCTACCATCGCTTGGTGGGTGAGCTAGAGCATATTGGCTCTTCATGGTACAAGCGTCAGCGCAGAGCCTGAGGTCGAAGGGGCCCGAGTTGAACAAGGCCACACCCATGTAGCTGTCCCATCCTACGGCGTCGAAAGGGGCATTGATCGCAGCGTTGAGAGCGACCGGCATGTTGTACCCAGGAGGAGTGGCGATCTGACTTTCGTAACCATTCGACCCAGCGATGACTACCTGAAATTGGTTGCGCCACTGCCCAAAGTTGACGGCATTCTCGGTATTGACAGAGGAACCCCAGAAGACACACTTGATCATCGTGACTGACTTTGGGTTGGCACAAGCTGGTGCCGGATCGACGCTGGGGTCTCGCTCAAAGTAGATGTTGAAAGACGAACAGCCTTTGATGGAAGAGCACTTCTTGGCACAAGCATTAGTGTCGTAATTGTCCAGGGTGGTGAAGCCCATATATCCATAAGCATTATTTGAAGCCTTGAGATTCTTGAATCGTTGGATGTAGCCTGTCGGCGTCGGAGCGTTGACTGCTACTGATGAGAAGGCAGGACTGTCCGTGAATGCGGCAGGAATATCAGAGGAGATCGTAGGAGCATATTTGGCTCCTGTTGGCTGAGGGTCGCACGCCGCACGTCTCTCAAGTGGTCCGGTAGTCTCCTTGATGTCGAGGGTGATTTGTGGCTCGGCTTCGGAGAGGATAGCAGTCGGATCGTAGGTCACGATTTGCTCCGTGACGCCAGTAGCGACGCTGGAAGTCGGCGCTGGCAGCGCTTCAACCAGATCGAATTCGATATCTTGGGGCAAAGGCGCCGGCGCCGCAGATACTACCAGCGCGAGGAGGAACAGAGGAATTAGAGAATGCATACCGGATGCAAATAACAATATTAGAATATCAAGGTATAAGTAGAAGAACGCAAATGAAGGACAAAGATGCAAACGGAAAAGATGCTTGGTACCAGACCTCGCAATGACAGTGGATGCAGAAATGGACAGAGCGTCGAAGGCCATTCTATATATGCCATCAAAGTGTACCTGTCCTATGGTGTCTTCTAGGTAGTCTTGGTATATCCATGGTAGTCTTAACCTCAAACGTCAACGGTCGCCTTGGGTGGGACACGGCAGTGTCGTCAATTGGGACTCAATCTCGTCAGCCACAGGATCGCTTGGAATAGCATGTGTGATCATGTATTGGTGGTTTCCACATGAGTTCTGCTATGCCGTGGTTATCCTCCTGAGCAGGACGGCCACAGAGGTTATGAACTGTGTCAAATTCTCAAGGAAGAATGACGACCTAGCATGTGTGGCAGGTCGTTGAAAAATTCAAGAGTGGCATCTTCGCGAGTCGCTGGCTTGGATCTTAGAAGTCTCTGTTCTTGGCCGTTAAATGGCAACGGTATGACTGTAGCAAGTGGCGAAGCGAGCGCAGTGGTAACGGCTTTCTGTAACAAGCCGGCTCTCAGCACACTAATCCTACTCAACAGTTGATCCTCATTCATCCCAGGACAAGATGTGCATGGTATGTAGACGCTTATGGAGATTTGCGTCACCCACCTCAGCTGCCGTCTTCGTATCTGGTGGAGAATAGCTCGATCTCGACGCCAGCCGAGTTGGCCAAGTCTTGAACTCTGCTGGACCACTTGCCGATGAGCGGGTGAGACCGACTGACGAGGTCAAAGTCCTGCTCTGATTCCGGTCCTGGCACGGTGTAGCTCCAGATGCCATCCTCGTTAAAGTAGCTTGGTGAGAGGATCGACCCGATTTGCAATTCCTTTCGTGCCTCTTCGGCCAGAGCCTGTTTTTCCGGCTTATTGAGAAGACGAGTGAAGTTGTCCAAAAAAGATACGAGCCATGCTGCTCTGAATCCAAGCATGGCCCCAAGTGGGTAACCTTCGTCGAAGCCTTCTTGTACAAAGGTCGACTTGCTTTCAGCAATACCTTCTCTGTATCCATTCGTGACGTGAATACTGCGGATTCGAGGAATTTCCGAATGCTCCCAGCGGGTGTGAGACTGTCTTGAAGTACTGGGAGGAGTGTTTAATGTTGCAGCATCGGGGACGTCCTCGGTGCCGAAAACGTCGTCCAAAGGGTTCTGATACTCGACAGCCATGTCTTCGGCTGCACGCGGGTGGTACGACAGAGACAGAGGATGCCCTTGATCCCTGCTATCAAGCAACATGTTGTGAGTCCTCTTTGCGTCGAGATGATGTATCGACGTCCAAGTCAGTCCCAAAGTGGAGTTTTTCCTTGCCCCGGTCAGCCACGTGACCCGCTTTTTGAAAGAGAAGGAAATATTTCAGCACAAGATCTCCCGGACAAGACTTGATATAGACATGTGCAAGCGTATTAGCCGCTGCTCCGGGGTATCATTATGTCATGTGTATACTATACAATTGGCTGCTAGACTGCATCCACTGCCTGTGCCATTGGATCGTCCTTTGCCGCCTTGCTCCTGCGATATTCTTCTACATCCTCTGCAGACACGCCATTGCTCATCTCTTCATACGTCCGCTTTCCTCTGCTCTCATCAATCTTGATTTTCTGTGGATGATCCACCGCATTTGGAACGTGGCTCTTGAGACTCTTCTCTTCTGCCTCAGCCACGATCTTGGGGACCTCGACTGATTGAGAGGCTGCACTCTCTCTGCTCAACACATCCCCTCGGCTGAACGCAGCAGACTCTTCGATAGCCTTTCGCCCTTCCTCGCCAACGCAGTAACTGTTCTTGATGGTCGAATGACAGCAAGCATAGCCCCACTTGAAGTCCTTCCACCAGCTGCCCCACACCGAGGTGTGATTGTTGATGTGAACGTCCTCGGCGTACATGCTCTTTTCCTTCTTCTCCGAGAGCCCCTTGAGCCTGCCTTTGGCGTCGTACTCGACAAACTTTTCGTTCTCCGTGACTGATGCATTCTTCAGAGGATCTTTATGCAGATGTTCTTGCCCTCCATATTTCTCCAGCAATGCCTTTCGTTGTGCCTCCTTCTTTTCCAGAGCTTCTTTCTCTTGCTTCTTTCTACCGATCTCACCAGCTGTAGGATTTGCTTGAAGATTAACAGCATCCTTGTCGCCTCTCTCTTGTCGCTCCCATGCATACTTCTGTGCTCGTTCGAATTCGGCAGCGTCCCCTGTTGCAGCTTCGAAGCCGTCGCCGGCATCTGCACCTGTCGGATCCTGCTCAATGAGCGATCGAGTCTTGGGATCGTACTTTGCCGATGACTCAAGATCCAAGTTGAGGAGATACTTTGCTGTATCCTCTCGTAACCGCAAATTCCTGGTAGAGGTAGGTTGTTGCCGTCCCATGTCCGTCTCTGCTTCGTATTTGTCGCCATCTTCGATTGCCGCCGCTCCTTCCTCGTCGTCATGAACTTGCGTCGCTGAGGTCTGCTTCTTGACCTCTTCCAGCGCATTGTACTGCTCGACTACCTGGTCGTATTCCTTGGCGTCAAATCCATTCCATCGGTCCCGCTTCGCGTCCCAGCCGAGCTTGACGTCCTGTACAACCTCATCTGCCTGTATGTCCTTTCCAGTCCACCTGGCACCGTGCTTTCGTTTCCGCTGTAAACAATCCTTGACTTTGTGTGTCATTGCTCCGCAGTTTTCGCATGCGCCTTTTCGGTATTTGGTTGCTGCAGGGGCAGCTTTCTTCCCTCTGTCGTACCATTTTGAGGTCGCGATCGGATCGAGGTTCTTCTGGCTTTGTAATCTTTGATGCTCGAGGTAGTCATCCTGACTGGCAGTGGCATCGTCGATGTAGAATGGCTTTTTGGAGATGAAAGACGGGATGTACTCGTTGCGCTCGGTATCCTTCTTGGGGTCGTCCGCCGGTTTAGGAGGTGGTGGTGGCATTATGAGGACCAAATGACCACAATGGGAGACCGTGGAAAGAGCATGAGATCTGAAATGCAGAAGTCGGCAAAGTGAATCTTGAGATACCACAAGTAAAGTGCGGCTCTGCAAGATTGCGGGGCATTTTTGGCTGCATCTTCAGGTCATGATGCACCAAGCCATCCCTTCGACCCCTTGTTTACCCTGCTGCAACCACTTTACCTTTACGCGTCAGGTACAGGCCGCATATTTTGCCACAACAACGTCTGAGATCTCAACTGCAAGATATCTGATCTTCCTCTCTTCACACGGCCATTGCTACGGAAAGGCTCACTCAACCACGGCTGCCTGGACCTGGCTACGGCGGCGACCATGGAGCAGCGATTCTCACCAGATCATCAGGTCTCGTGAGGTATGGATCGATTCAGGGTACGCTTAAATTGTGTGGATCACTACCAGGGCACTCCAACTTCTCTAGATCCACCGCTATGGGGTGAAAAATCTCTGGCATCACAACAGAATGGACCACAAGTACCTGTGATCAGAGTGTTCGGGGCGACCGAGACAGGTCAGAAGGTTTGCGCTCATATACATGGCGCGTTCCCATATCTTTACTTGGAGTACGATGGCAGTCTGGACAAAGACTACGTGGATGCCTACATTCAATCCCTCAGGCTGTCTATCGACCACGCTCTGGCAGTGTCCTTCCGGCGCAACAACTATGATGGGAAGGCCATCTATGTAGCCCACATCAGTCTCGTCAAGGGCGTCCCTTTCTTTGGCTATCATGTGGGCTACAAGTACTTCTTGAAAGTCTACATCCTCAATCCTTTACACATGACCCGTCTTGCAGATCTGCTGCATCAAGGAGCAATTATGAAAAGGACCTTCCAGCCGTATGAGTCGCACCTGCAATACCTGCTACAATGGATGTGCGACTTCAACTTGTACGGCTGCGCCAATGTCGAAACAGACAAGCCCTACTTTCGTGATCCTCTACCGGACTACATGGAGCTAAACAGCCATGTCCACAAATGGCATGACCGATCTATTCCTTCAAGCCTGGTATTGCCCGAAGACGAATTTCCACGTCAGAGTCACTGCAGCATTGAGGTCGATATCTGCGTTCAGGACATAACCAATCGAGAGGAAATCGTCGGTCGACCTCTACATCACAGCTTTGTCGAACGCTTCTCGCACTTGGCTCCAGACCAGAAGCTGGTTCAGTCCATGGCTGGGCTTTGGAGAGATGAGACCAAAAGACGCAAGCGAAGAATGGGAATTTCGGACCCTGGCAGCAGTCCGTTTCCACCGGAGGTCCTTGTAAGTATGTCAGCTGACTCAAGGAACACCAGCAAAGGAGGCTGGATCCACGAGGATGAGTTCAGGTCACTCGTCGAGCAGCTTGCACAGGACGAGAAGCTGAAGGACGGTGCTAAGCACGTAAATTTCGATACCTTCGTCAGACCCAGGCCGGAGGAACTTTCTGTGCAAACCACTCTTGAAAGTGTCGAAGAGCTGTTCTTGGACAAGGTCACGAAATTGGCTTCAAGTGGGACCACACAGTCAGAGACCAGATTGAGCCGTCCAGATTCGACCCAGATTCTGGTAGACGAGAAGACGGTGCTCCGCCTGCGAGAAGACAAAGACGAGAAAGCTGCTGGATCAGATCAAGAGACTGTTCGAGCTCAGACTCCTGTCCAAGACCCTTGCAACGACTCAAGTACAGAATTACTGTCAAGCAAGAAGTCCTCAGCATCACCGGGACAGCCCAGTGAAGGCTCAAATATTAGCTCTCCAATTCGACCACGTAAGCGCTTCCTGCTGAACGGCAACGCTTCACAGAAGCGCCGAAAGATAGACTTTGCCGAGGACACCAAGCCTCCTGCTGAGACAAGGAGAGACAGACAAGATGATGAGGATCCTTACGAGCAGAAAGGTCTGACGGGTTCGCAACTTCTGGCAGAGCTTGATGAACGACAAGCACAGTCTACCGCTCAGAGATACCAGGAAACTGCTGCGCAGCATACAACTTCCTCACAAGAGCCGCTTCGCTTGAGCCAGTCATTTGGATATCAAGTAGTGAAGAACGCGAACGATCCTGAGCTTCCACAACGTCTCAGTCAGCAAGCGAAACTCGCGGGGCTTCAGACTCCGGCTATAGTGCAGCCAGGCCATTCTTCGAATGGGAGCCTTACGGAACCTGCGAAGAAAGCGTCAATCAGCCCAACACTCACAAATGGCTCACCACCATCGACCGCCGCGAGACTTGCATCACGCTACCGTTCGATGACATCCACGCCTGGTCATGCCTACGTGTTTCATACCACGCCGCCGACATCACTCGACATAGAAGCCACTCTGGAGCTCGAGAGTGGTGTAAATGTCGTCTATCAAGACGCCTACTACAGCGACGAAAAGGACGTCCCGGAGCGTTCTCGCGAATATGCTGGGCAAGATTTCAAACTGGAATCTATCACTCTACCTTTCCTGCCAGACTTTGATCCAAGCGGAACATCAGCCGCATGTCGAGGAGAGAAGCCCGCCATCGTGCCGGACAAAACCAAAGAGGATTTGTACCACCAAAAGCGCAGGTGGGGATGCAACTTGCGATGCTGGGAGATTGAGATCAGACCTCCGAGCTGGCAGGAGGTCAATGATTGGGAACAGACGGGATGCGACGAGAATGAGGACGTGAGCAATATCAAGCAGGCCCCCATGTCAAAAGTGAAGCGGAAAAACCGACCAGATCCCGAGCTTTCTCAGATTGAAGGCCCCACGCAAAGGAACAAACACGGGTTCAAATTTACGCAAAAGCAGAAGTCGACCTCTGTGCGTCACGAGACACAGTACATGTCGTCCATGAGCCTGGAGGTGCACGTCAATAGTCGTACCGACCTGGCACCGGATCCCGAGCAGGATGAGATTACCGCAATCTTTTGGTGTCTTCATTCTGACGATGATGCAGTCACAGATCGTGAAGATGGTCTTCGGCTTGGTATCTTGCTATTGGACGAGAATGGTGATGACTCCGGATCAATGACTTCAAGAGTCAACAAGCAGACCGACATCGAAGTGGCATACGAAGGAGACGAGCTTGATCTACTCAACCACATGGTCGACATAGTACGCGAGTTTGACCCAGACATACTCTGCGGATATGAAGTGCACAACTCCAGTTGGGGCTACTTGATTGAGCGTGCTAGGCTGAAGTATGAGTTCAATCTACCAGACGAGTTTAGTCGGATGAAGTCAGCCTCTCACGGTCGATTCGGCAAGGACGCTGATCGATGGGGTTTCACCCACACCTCTACCATCCGAGTCACCGGTCGGCATATGATAAATATCTGGCGAGCCATGAGGTCAGAGCTCAATCTGCTTCAGTACACCATGGAGAATGTTGTCTTCCACCTCTTACATCGCCGTATACCGCACTACTCTTTCGCGGATTTGACAAAATGGTACAAGTCTCCAAGACCACGAGATCTTGCCAAGATCCTCGATTACTTCATCTCCCGCGTCACCTTGGACCTTGAGATACTTGACGCCAACGAGCTGGTCCCAAGAACTTCTGAACAAGCCCGTCTTCTTGGGGTGGACTTCTTCAGTGTCTTCTCTCGTGGGTCTCAGTTCAAGGTAGAGTCATTGATGTTCCGAATTGCAAAGCCCGAGTCATTTGTCCTTGTGAGCCCGAGCCGCAAGCAGGTCGGGCAGCAGAATGCCCTCGAATGCTTACCTCTGGTCATGGAGCCTCAGTCTGCCTTTTACCCGTCGCCGCTCTTGGTACTCGACTTCCAATCATTGTACCCTAGCGTCATGATCGCCTACAACTATTGCTACTCGACTTGTCTTGGACGTATTGTTCCATGGCGTGGTACAAACAAACTTGGCTTTGCGGACTTCCAGCGATCCCCACGGATCTTGGAACTGGTCAAGGACCATTTAAACATTGCTCCCAACGGGCTCATGTATGTGCGGCCAGAGATGCGCAAGTCACTCCTCGCAAAGATGTTGGGTGAGATCCTCGAGACTCGTGTCATGGTCAAGTCCGGGATGAAGGTCGATAAGGACGATCGTACCCTCCAGCAATTGCTCAACAACAGACAGCTGGCTCTGAAGCTCATCGCCAATGTCACATACGGATACACTTCAGCATCATTCTCTGGCCGCATGCCTTGCTCCGAAATCGCAGACAGTATTGTCCAGACTGGTCGCGAGACGCTTGAGAAGACGATAGCTTTCATCCACTCTGTCTCATCGTGGGGTGCTGAGGTGGTCTACGGTGACACAGACAGCTTGTTCGTCTACCTCAAAGGCAAGACCAGAGACCAAGCATTCGACATCGGCAACGACATTGCCAAACGGGTAACGGACATGAACCCCCGCCCTGTCAAGCTCAAGTTCGAAAAGGTCTACCACCCCTGCGTCCTCCTCGCGAAGAAGCGCTACGTCGGCTTCAAATACGAATCCCGCAACCAAAAAGAACCAGAATTCGACGCCAAAGGCATCGAGACTGTCCGCCGGGACGGCACCCCAGCCGAGCAAAAGATCGAAGAAAAAGCCCTCAAGCTCCTCTTCCGCACCGCCGACCTCAGCCAAGTAAAAGCCTACTTCCAAAGCCAATGCGAGAAGATCATGCGCGGCAAAGTCAGTGTCAGCGACTTCACTTTCGCCAAAGAAGTCAAACTCGGCACGTACGCCGAACGCGGCCCGCCACCCCCTGGCGCCCTCATCGCCACAAAGCGCATGCTCCGCGACCCCCGCAAGGAACCCCAGTACGGCGAACGCATCCCTTACGTCGTCATCGCTGGTGCGCCCGGCGCCAAGTTGTTCGAGCGCTGCGTCGAGCCCGAACGTCTCCTGTATGACCCCCAAGCGGAGCTGGACGCAGAGTACTACATCAACAAGAACCTCATCCCGCCGTTGGAGCGCATCTTCAATCTCGTCGGCGCGAACGTGAGGCAGTGGTACGAGGACATGCCGCGGATCGTGCGCGTGCGCAGTCTTGCCGCAATGGGCAAGGGGAAGGAGGTCATCGATGGTCGCATGAGGAAGACAATGGAGAGCTATATGGCGACGTCGTTCTGCTTGGTGTGTAGGGCTAAGCTGCCTCCCATGGACAAGGTGACGCCGGGGATGGAGACGTTGCCGCTTTGTGCGGGTTGTGCGGGGAACCAGGCGGGGTCGTTGTTGGCATTGAGGGGCAGGCTGAAGAAGGCCGGGGCGCGGAAGATGAATATCGACGCAGTGTGCAGGAGTTGTGCGGATGTGCCGTTTGGGGAGGAGGTGAGGTGTGATAGTAGGGATTGTCCGGTGTTTAACAGTAGGATTAAGGCGGGGACGAAGTTGGAGAATGCAAAGGGGGTTTTGGAGCCGGTGATTGGGGAGTTGGAAAGTAGAGAGGCGGATCAGGGGCTAGAGTGGTGAGGGCTGAGGTGGAAATCAATGTAGAGCTTAGTTCAAGGCTGATGGATCCAGACATCTTGCCTGCTCGATGATGTTGCGTGGTTCAGGTGATACTCTTGTGCCTTTCAATACAGTAATGAAGGAGCTTCACAAGTCTGCTCTGCCTGTTGAAATGCGCTCATTGACCAAATGCATTCCATGGTTAACAAGACGGCTATACATGCTCAAAGGTCAAGATATTACATACTTCGCTAAAGCCCAGCATCCAAGGCTCTTTCGGTCATTTCATCAGTCATTCAATCCATCTCATCGTCATCTTCTTCTTCTACAAGATCAAATCTGCAAACAGTCAATATCAACAAGAATCAAGACACGCTCGGCACAAGACTCTACCCAGTGCACCTCTCATCAGGCTCTCTCCACTCCAGGTCCAGCGCATCAAACACCCTTCTCTCCGCCTCGACCATGGACTCTGCTTTGCCCTTCCACAACTCCATACTGACCACGCCTCTACCCTCATCCGCAGCGTCCCCACCACCACGACTGAAGAAGCCCTCGACATCAACAAGCCTCCCACTTCCTCGCTCTCGTACGCCGGAGCTGTCAAATTTCCATCCTTTGATATTCTTCGCGTACCTCCTCACGTCACGCTGGAATGTCGTTCCCCCACTCCAACCCATGACTGCGCACCCCACTGTCCGCCAGGGACTGATGATGATGTCCACTCTCCGATGCGGGGCAGGATTCTCCTCTCCATTCGCCTTTTGCTCTTCCGTGACTTGACTCTCCCAGCTGGGATCTTGCCAGACCACGAGTGCTTTGTCGAGTGTGTCGAAGCCTGAGCCAGCCTGGGTTTTATTCGCTCGGAAGGGCAGGGTTTGTTGGTCCCGATGTGTGCTGGTCAGTGCCAGGAGGAGGGTGTGAGTGATCCAACCTTCGTCTTCGAGACTGTTGACGATGTCGGTGACGAGATTCTTGGTGGCGTTTTCGTCTGGATGGGATATGATGAGGTCGACGTCGCCGCTGGAGTTCTTTCCTCGACGGTAGCCACCGACCAGGAGAGATTGGATGCGTGAGTCTCGGACTTTGACGGCGTGTTTGTGGATAATGGCTGCGATGTCTTCGACTTCCTGTCGGGGAATGCCGTCCTTGAATTCATCATAGTATTTGACACCAATCTGCTGAACTCGACTCAATGTGCTCCATCCAAACTCTATCACATCGTCGAGCTCCTTCCAGCCGCGCTGGTAGTAAAAGTCCCGGGCGGTGGTGGCACCTACACCCCAAATTTCGAAGAACAGCCGGAGGATCTTCAGATCTGCATCGTCTTTGGCTGCTTCGGCGGCCCGGAGCGTACCAGTGTTTGCAAACTCAACGAAGAGATTGGCGATCTTCACATCACAGCCTGGTAATCGAATGACCTCTTTCGGACTGGCAAGCTTGTATGGATAAGCAGCTAGGGCTGCAATCGAGGTGGAGTAGGCGCGGACGCCAATTTGGTCGTCCGTGAGCAAACGAGCAAGACGAACGTCCTTCAACAGCTCGATAAAGGTATCATTCGGCGATATTGGAGGCGTCGATCGTTGGCAGGCATACAAGACCCCTTGAGTGACCCATTCTGGTGGCGGTGGTAGGTCCGAATCTGGAATGTCTCCTTCGTGCTCAGACGTAGTTTCATGAAGCAACGGAAGCTTTTTCTGGGTCGAGTGGGCCCCAGCTGACCATGCTGCTGATGTGGCAATGTGTTGCGACTTGTCCCCAAATCGTCGTGAGCCATAGTCTCGCTCCCTTTTTGGACTGATCTCTAATGCCTCGGCCTTCGCTCTGGCTAGAATCGCTTGACCTGGGCTTTGAGATGAGCGCGGACCGTCAGCATCTGACAACTCCCGTTTGCGCTTTGTTGGCATCGCCGGCGGTAGCTCCGTGCTCTCTGACGCGGAGGACACTCGGACTCCTTCGAAGACTATATATTCTGCGACTGGTGCAAGTTTACCAATTTCCAGGCATTTGTCAACCCAAGCTGTTCGTATGACTTTGACGGTTGGCGTGTGGAGGTACTTCAGAATGGGGTCATCCGGGGCGGATTGAGCAGCCTTGATGCGACAAGTTCCTGTGCTAGGCTGGATATCTTCGAGGCTTCCAATGGTTTCCTGCGATTCAGACTGGGTGCTGGCATCATCCAAGTCACCATTGCTAATAGCATGATGACGACCATCAGCTCCAGGAGACTTCAGATTCAGGCTAATGGACTCCACTGCGCTCTTTTGGATGGCCTTATTTGACGGCAGTGGGACTTCTTCGGTCCATATGCCACAACCACGAAGATCAAAGAGGGCTCGACGTTTACGCTCGACTTTTGTGAGCACAATGTCAGCCTCGGAAGCATCCCATGATACTATTGCACCATGACGAGTGAGCTGGTCTTCGAAGTCTCCAAGTAATTTCTCTTCAAAGTGAGAGGGTGATACGCGAATGGCAGGCAGAGCGCCAAAGATGGACTTGCACTGCCGGTCTGGAGAAGGAGAAGGACCCAGGGTCTGAGATGAAGTCTGAGTTGGTGCCATGGCGCTCAATTGGGGAGGACGTCAAGTATGCGTCGAAGTGATGGTGAGGGCGGCTGAGTCCAGTGAGCGAGAATAGGTCGACTCATTGTGCGTCACACCTGTCTGACGGATGAGATTATGGAGCCAGGACAGATGTACGGTGATGGTTGATATCAAGGGCAAGTTGCCTCAATCTGAACTTTGGAACGCCATGTCATGGCTGCAAGCACTTCGCGTATTCTTGCCCGAGGAACAGGAACAGACGCCGAGGTCGGCAAAGACTGATTCCCCTCCTCCTCTTTCAATGTCCGCTGGCTTTCACCTGGTGGCACTGTCTTCGCAATCACAAGAAATAAAAGTGGCTCTTTTACATACTAGCAGGGCTCTCAATAGCGTGCAAGAATGTCCTTCGACACGATCCCGATATTAGACCTGACCCTGGCTCGAGACGAGGCAACGAAGCCGGCGTTCTTGAAGGACCTTCGATTCGCGTTGCTTGAGGTCGGCTTCTTGTATATCAAAAATACTGGTATTCCAGACAATCTCATAGAAGATGTCATACGCCTGGGTAAAAGTTTCTTTGACCTTCCCGAGGACAAGAAGCTCGCGATCGAGATGAAGAACAAACCTAGCTTTCTTGGGTACAGCAAACTTGGAATGGAAGTCACTCGATTCAAGGTAGATTGGAGAGAGCAGATCGACCTCTCAACTCCTCATGCACCGCCAGGACCTCAAGATCCCCTCTACTATAATCTTTTGGGACCCAATCAATGGCCTGATATGCCCGAGTTTCGGGACAAGTTTGAGGACTACATGGCTAGAATGGGTGAGATGAGCATCGACTTCACTAGCCTGATTGCCGAAGCTATCGGGTTGCCCAAGGACGCGTTTGACGGCTTCTTTGACGAGTCTCAACAACATAAGCTCAAGATTGTCAAGTATCCAGACCTCGAAGAACTCGGTGTCGAAGGAGAAGCTCAAGGTGTGGGGCCGCACAAAGACTCGATGCTGACCAGTTACTTGCTCCAAGCTTCTCACCACAAGGGTCTTCAGGTCCAGAATAATGCAGGTGAATGGATTGACTGTCCTCCAATCGACGGTACCCTGGTAGTAGCGATTGGTCAAGGCATGGAAGCACTGACCCGTGGAGTGTGTCAGAGCACCACCCATCGCGTGTTGAGCCCTCCACGAGGTACGGGCGCCCGCTTTAGCATTCCATTTTTCCAAGGCGTGAGCTATGATGCCACATTCGAGAGTATGGATGTTCCGGAAGCTGTACAGGCTCTCCGCCAGGAGGTGCTTGCCAGACGTGGTGAGAAGAAGGACGACATCGAGTTCACCTTTCGCAAAGGCCAATGGGATCACCTCGGAACTGCGACGCTGTATAATAGAATCAAGTCGCATCCTGACGTTGGCGAGAAATGGGTAAGCCTAGTAAGAATCAATACTACTCGGTGGCATTACTGACAAGGGCAGTATCCCGAGATATTCGCGAGCATTCGCGAGCAGCAAGCGCAACAAGGTCAGACATCCGAAACTCCGGCAGCCCTGAAGGATGCGATGTCAAATACAACAGCCACCGTTGCCGCTCATTGAGACTTGAGTAGCTTGACATTTTACTCATCGAGCTCACCACGATCGAAGAAGACGCCTCAGGTGACGTAGACGGGTGGCTTACGCGCTGATGTTTTGCCAAGAGCGGAAAAGGCAAAATGCAGTCGAAATCTTGGAATGAACAGTGGGTCCAAGCCACACTGGGAATTGCCATGTCATTCTCGTGGTACATTCATCTTTAGGAATGCATTTCAGATGTTGGGATATACGTGGGGATGCCAATGACTAGCTGGTTCTCAAGTCATGGCTATTCCTACAAGAACAAAACAAACACGGGACGGGACAAGGATGGAAGTGTGACTTGTCCACTCCAGCGTCCTCCGAAATTAGACAACCTGACGAAGTTCCACCAGCTACGCCTATCAACATGTGGTTTCCTTGATCCAAGCATGTTGTCCCCCGTCTTGGCTTCAATCCGCCAGGCCGAGACAAGGTTTGCTGCCGGCCCACGTCACACAATGTAATAGGTAGGCACAAAGATCCTATAGGAGCAGTCCGCTCACCATTGCGGTCTCATTGTCACCACTGCCATCTGTTCCTCTTCTATCATTATCACTTTCGCTCATAGGTAGCACGTCTGCTACAATGGCTCGCTTCACCCTCGCCTCGTCCAAATCTATCAAAGAGTCCATCCGCAATGAACTCACCTTCCAGCGCTCTCGCAGAGATGCCGCCCCTTCCATTGACTCCCGCCCTAGGTTTCTCGAATGGCTCCGCATAGTATGGCCAGATATCCTCACCATGATTGTCATTGGCGCCATCGCCCTCGGCGTAAGCACTCACCTCTGACCTCTATATCACTTCCCACTAACCTCGTACAGTTCGACAAAATGTGGCCTCCCTACCACCGACTCTTCCCCTACATCGACGCTAGCGGCACTCTCCTCGCCCCCGAGCTCGCCTATCCTAAGATTCGTCCTTCCCTCTCGGCCGCAGCCTCTGGCATCCTCTCCGTCGGCACCCCAATTGTCATCTTCGTCCTCTCCCAATTCTTCATCCGCCACTTCTGGTCACTCAACAACGCCGTGCTCGGTCTTCTCTACGCCAACATCGGCGGCTCCTGCTTCCAAGTCATGATCAAGACACTCGTCGGCGGCTTCCGACCAAACTTTCTCTCCTTATGCCAACCAGACTTCTCCCGTCCAGGCGCCAACCAGGGCGTTCAAGGTGTATATCACGACTGGTCTATCTGCACGGGCGAAAGCAAGGAAATCAAGAATGCCATCATCTCTTTTCCATCAGGACACACGGAAGCGGCATTTGCGAGTTTCGTCTACCTCAGCATCTGGCTCAACGCCAATCTCAAGGTCATGGGTTCCTACCAGCCGCGATACTGGAAGATGGTCGCCGTCTTCGCGCCCTTGATGGCTGCGATCCTCATCGCTGGAGACTTGCAGATGAGCTACAACCACCACTGGTATGACATTCTAATGGGAGCAGTCATTGGTATCTCTTTTGCCCTGGTCGCGTACAGGACCCAATTCGCTGCCATCTTAGATAGCTCGAAGAACGACTTGGTTTTGTTCAGGAAGAGTACGGTTGACAAGGCCACGGCTGGAGGGAAAGTCAAGACACGAGGAAGCACAGATAGCGGAGATTTGGTTTGAGATTGCATGATACCCAGTCTCTACGAGAGCGACCTTCACGATACTTCAACTTTTGTAATTTAGCAAGCGAGCGAGTCTACCCTCACGACCTCCGTGCACAGCATGCTCCACTTCCAATGAACACGAACAAATGTGCACAAAACACGCTGTCTAATATTTCCCCGTGCATGTCTACTGAACCAATCCCACTCTCACATGTCATCTACTCATACCGTACCTTACGCACTCCCATTCTCCCCCACCTTTCCCGCGGCCAGACTTCCCCTCACGCCCCCCTTGCCTCCCACCTCCCTCACAATAAAGCTCACGCTCAAATCCGCCTTGACATCAACCTGCACCTCCACCTTCCCTCCCTTCTTCACCCCCTTCAGCCCGGCCTCCGCGAGAACCTTGCCCTGCTTCCACAACTTCTCCCTGATATCCACCTCCTCTTCATCCTCGTCGTCGTCGTCATCCTCATCGTCATCATCGCTGTCCTTATCCCCGTTCGTGACCGGCTTCTCCTTCGGCTCGGGCTTGGTGACCTTGATCTCGCTCAAGCCCTCGCAGATGCGCACTAGCACGTCACCGCCGTTCTTGGGCGCCGGGATCTCGATTGTCCGCCGCACGGGTACAGCCGTGTTGGGCTCCACGATGGGCTCGAAGACTTCTTCGCCTACGCTTTCCGCCACGGTGGAGATGCCGATTGCGGTGGCGAGGTGGGGGGTGGCGGTCACGACGGGGTGGGTGGATTGTTCGATGTCGTCTTTTTCGAATTCGGAGATGAGGGAGGCTTGGATGGCGGCGCCGCGGGCGGAGAGCTCGGAGGGGTTGATTGCGGTCGGCGAGGTGGAGGGGGAGAGGACGGTGGTGCGTTGTGAGAAGGCGGATTGCAGGTTGCGGGCGATCTTGGGGATGTGAGAGGTTCCGCCGGAGAGGATGATCTCGCCGATGTCGAGCGGGTCGAGGTCGGCTTTTTGGATGGTGGATTCGATGAGGCGGGTGATGGCGGAGAAGTGCTTGTTAGCCAGAAGCTCGAAGCGTGTGCGGTTGACGGTGAGGGAGAAGTCAACACCGTCGGCAAGGGACTCGATGGAGAAGGAGGCGCTGGCACCGATGGAGAGGGACTTCTTGACGGCCTCGGCTTCGAGCTTCAGTTTCGACAAGGAGCGCTCGTTCTGTCTGGGATCGGTCTTGTGCTTTTTCTGGAACTCCTTCGCCGCGTAGTCGATAAGGGTCTGGTCGAGGACAGCACCACCCAGCTCGTAGTCGTGTGATGTGGCGAGAATGGTGTAGATACCTCCTCGGGACGCTACGACTGCAATGTCACTCCTTGTACCACCCAGATCTGCCAGGACCACAATCTTGTCTTTTGGTGTAAAGTCGGTCGATCGTGCATCGTACGCCAGGAGGGCAGCTGCCGGTTCGTGGATGATCTGCAGGATCTCGAGACCTGCCCCCTTTGCTGCCTCCTCCAAAGCCTTTCTCTGCTCTTCTGAAAAGTTTGTGGGAACTGTGATTACCGCCGCCTGAACTTCCTTGCCCAAATAATCCGATGCAGACTTTTGTAATCTCTTGAGATGCCTTGTGGTGATCTCTGATACCGTGACATTGTTTTGCTGGTCAGCCTCGGTGTCCTTGATCGAGAACGCAATCGTCCCAGACTGTTCTGATGGGTGTGCCGAGGGATGGCATGGGGTCGGGTCTATCGATTTGAAGCTCACGATATGTCAGCTTGTGATACAATCCCTGAGCGCTCTCAACATACTCCTTGCCAATGAAGTCCCTGAAGTAGGCGACAGTGTTCTTCGGGTTACGAACGAGCTGGGCCTTGGCCTGAGTACCGTGAAACTCCTCGCCCTCGACGTATGAAAGAATTGAAGGAATCTGTCGGTCTGTCCACCGTCAACTGACAATTCGCAGCCCATGAGTCGAGCGATACTGACCTCCTTCTTCGTTGGCAATGACCTCTGCCTTGCCGTCTGATCCAGTAAAGGCAATTGAGCTGTATGAGTTGCCGAAAGATATGCCAATGGCAACCTTGCCGGCGATTTCTTCTCCGTCGCTCATACTGACTGTGTGAGGATGGCGATGTGATTTGAGAAAGTTAGCAAGATATTCGCCCTTGTCCAGCGTCAGTCTTTGCCCTGGACTTTTTTTTTGCGGAGCCATGAAAGATGGCGGCAAAACTTCGGACATGTTTGTGCTGGTAGGATGCCATCATGGATCAATAACATCGATTGCACGGTTGTACTGGAGAACTTACCCGCCATGTCGTTATCACAGCTGGTCCTACCAGGAGACATGCTCTCATCCGAAGTTTATGCTTCGGGTTCGAGCAACAAGTCATTGGCTCTTGGACCAGGTCTTCGCTCTCTGAAATCTAGTACGGGTCAGGCACCCTCGATTCAATCTGTCACAGCTGGAAAACTTCATCACGATGCAAAGAAGAATGCCCTGTGGATCGAGCAGTCGGGAGGACGATATTTACCATCCGTCGGCGACCTCGTAGTCGCCACCGTACACCACTCGGCGGCAGATGTATTTAATTGTACCGTCACATCATTCACCCCATTCGCTTTGTTGGGTCAGCTCGCTTTCGAGGGCGCTACGAAGAAGACCCGACCCAATCTTGCGGCTGGAGCCCTCGTCTATGCCCGCGTCAGCAAGGTGGAGAAGTGGGGAGATGTCGAACTGGAATGCTTCAATTCGGCAACCGGAAAATCAGACGGTATGGGTCCACTGAAAGGAGGCATGACATTCGACGTAAGCAGCAGCTTTGCCAGGAGATTGATGATGGGTGGCGGCAAAGGTGGTGTGATTGTATTGGAGGAACTAGGTGAGAAGTTGAGATTTGAGGTGGCAGTTGGGAGGAATGGAGTGGTGTGGATCGATGCTGGTGGAGTGAAAGAGACTATCGCCGTCGGCAATGTGCTGAAAGAGGTCGACGAGCAGTCGCTGAATGAGGAGCAGCAGCAGAAATTGGTCAAGAAGATCCTCAGAGAAGTTTGAAATCTGCAGAGCACGCATGATGAACATTTCGCCAAATGTTCCAAGAACAACACTGGGCAGGAGGAGTGTACGAAAGAAGCCATGCAAGGCCGATCATCTCAGAACTTCTCAATCGGCAGGACTACAGCTTCGTACCAGCCGTAGCTCACGAGCTATTAATCCTCAACGGTCAGGTCTCGATGATGACTTCAAAGCAATGATGTGAGAGAGGCTGCAGGACCATGTAGTCAAGCTCGGCTACCGCGCTTCCAGACATCCAGCGCGGCTGATGAGGATCTGAGAATGAGGGGAAACACGGGCGGAAGAAGTTCCGTCATTAAAGGACCAAATGCCGATAGACACTAGCGCAGGAATATCAAGGATAGAACTTGATTGAGTCACTTGTTCCTTTACCAGCTATCAATGTACATGTACGTCCTCGTCTCGGAGCTGTGAGGAAGATGCAAACGTGTAGAACCTTCCCAAGGGTCTTCTCAGCAGCCTCCAAAGCTGGGAGGCAAATCCGCCCTCCAACCACGCGCCTGTTGCGGAGACAAGCTTCGACCACAACTACGACATCGCCACCGGCATTCTGGACGACAGGCCGAGTGACCCTCTTGACTGCGTTTGCCAGTTCGCTCACATACGTGTTTGGCGTTGGAGACGCTGGCTCATTCTTCCGCAATGCCTCCACCAAAGGACCATCGTACGCGAAGAAGCCTGAAATGGAAAAGGTGCGTAGCAATTAGCTGACCAACTTATGCGACTACATTTCATATCATGACCATCAGTGACTCTACTCCCAGGCCGTAGCTGAACTCCGCACGCTCCTCGGCGACGACGCCATCTCCACCGACGACGACGACCTCAAACGGCACGGCTACAGCGAATGGTCCACCGTCAACGTCGACGCCCTACCCATCGCCATCGCCTATCCTCAAACCACTGCGGACGTCTCCCAACTGGCCAAAATCTGCTCAAAGCACAAGATCCCCATGGTCCCCTTCTCCGGCGGCACCTCCCTGGAAGCCAACTTCTCCGCGCCCTACGGTGGAGTCTGCATCGACTTTGCTCACATGGACCGCATCATTGCCGTGCATGAGGACGACTTGGATTGTGTTGTTCAGCCTGCGATCAGGTGGATGGATCTGAACGACAAGATCAAGGATACGGGGTTGTTCTTCCCTGTTGATCCGGGTCCGTCGGCGATGATTGGTGGGATGGTGGGGACGAGTTGTTCCGGCACAAATGCGGTGAGATATGGGACGATGAAGGATAATGTGGTGAATCTGACGGTGGTGTTGGCTGATGGGACGGTGATCAAGACGAGGAGACGGCCGAGGAAGTCTGCTGCTGGGTATAACCTCACGGGGTTGTTCATCGGGAGCGAGGGGACGTTAGGGATCGTCACGGAGGTTACGTTGAAGTTGTCTGTGATCCCGCCGGAGACGAGCGTGGCGGTAGTCACTTTCCCAACGATTAGAGATGCGGCGTCGGCAGCATCGAAAGTATTGCGGGCGGGTATTCCGATCGGTGCTATGGAGATCATGGACGAGGTGCAAATGGGAGTGGTCAACAAGTCTGGATTCACGAAACGAGTCTGGAAGGAGTTGCCTACCATGTTCTTCAAGTTCAGCGGCACGAAGAGTCAAGTGAGGGAGAATGTCGACATAGTCAGGGACATCTCGAAGAAGTGCAAGAGCGGGTCTTTCGAATTCACGAACGATGCCGAGGAGCAGAAGCAGCTATGGAGTGCACGCAAGGAAAGCCTGTGGAGTATGCTCGCCTTGAGGAAGGGCGATGAGCAGGTCTGGTCCACGGATGTCGCAGTGCCCATCAGCAGACTACCGGACATCATAGAAGTCAGCAAGAAGGAGATGGATGAGCTTGGCTTGTTTGCAAGCGCTCTTGGTCATGTTGGAGATGGCAATTTTCATGAGTCAATCATGTATGAAGCAAAGGACAAGGCGAAAGTGGAAGAGTGCGTCAGTCGAATGGTGGACCGGGCGCTGGAGATGGAAGGGACCTGTACTGTATATGGAGCTACCGGTCTTTGAGTGCAGATTTAAGCTAACGTGTGGCAGGGTGAACATGGCATCGGCATTGGCAAGAAAACTAGCTTGGTAAAAGAGCTAGGTCTCGACACGATTGGGGTCATGCTGAAAGTCAAGGCTGCACTTGATCCAAACAGTTTGATGAATCCGGTAAGACATCCCGAGTCGAGAGAAGTGTCCCACTGACTCGCATATCAGGGCAAAATCTTTGACCTACCTGGACTTGCTCCAATCAAAACAACTTAGGGAGATGCCGGGGCCGTCGTGTTAGTCACGTGCATGTAGCCGAATCGAGGAAAAGCTAAGCAGATCAATCAAGGAACCTTGATGGCTCGCTGCAAGAATCGTACTTCCGATGCGGAAGCCAGTCCCGGGCATAGCTCAAGGCTTCTTAGGGATCGTAGCGATCTCGGTCAAATGTAAAATGCAGTCCGATGATAAGTTGCGCACCAAGTTCATTGATAACGAAAGTGTCGAGGTTGAAAAGGGGATATCGTGAAAAGCAGAGCCGCACTTTGATCCCCTCCGCATTTTTTCTGGCCACGTTTTGGATCGGCTCAGGCACAGGGACAGACAGCTTCACTGGTTTCGACCCGGCTGCAGATCATCCTCAAAATCGTGTCCCTCAGGCACATGCCCACCTTCCTTCATCTACCTAGACAGACCTAGCGAGGGTCTCCTGCATGTCTGGTCCCGTGAACGATCACACCTCGATACCAGTCTCTACCTCTCGACAATCACATATCTTGACCCATAACAATCAAAGAGACTTGACAGATTCCGGAGACCTCGAACTACAGAGCTTCAGGCCAGGAAGAGCAAAGCATCGACATACAGCATCTGCCGCCTCAGGATTCGAGTCGGAGCACTTACTGTACTCGTCTGAGGGGGATCACCAACCTGGTTCTTCACACCAAATGCCCCGCAAGAGTACGAGCAAGTCTCCAAATGGCTCTGTCCGTTCGCCTGTGAGCTCAACCTCTTCCGACGGCAACGGACACGCAATGTCCTCGAGCATCACGGGATCACTCCTCGAGCAACGGCGAAAGCATGCCTCGCTGGAGATTGGCGACAATGCCTCGCAGACAGAGCACCTCATGGGTCGATCTTCATTCAGTCTTGACAACAATGTACCACACTCGCCTAAGCTAGGGGAGCAAGAACGCTCTGTGGGCTTCTTCGATTTGCCGGACCAAGATCGAAGAAACTTTCTACTACTAGTCCTGCTGTACTTTTTGCAAGGAATACCCATGGGTCTCGCGGCAGGATCAGTCCCTTTCCTCCTCAAGAGCCACCTCAGTTACGGACAGATTGGTGTATACTCGCTTGCCAGCTATCCGTACAGTCTGAAACTACTTTGGAGCCCGATTGTGGACGCTGTGTGGAGTGCAAGACTCGGACGGAGAAAGAGCTGGATCCTGCCTATACAGACGTTGAGTGGCTTCGGCATGCTCTGGATGGGCGCAAGAGCTGAGCAAATGATGGTCGATGCAGGGGCTGGAGGCGACTCTGGTGTTTGGAGCTTCACATGGTGGTGGTTCGGCCTGGTCTTCATGTGCGCTACTCAGGACATCGCTGTAGATGGGTGGGCATTGACGCTCCTGTCTCCGAGCAATCTGTCCTACGCAAGTACCGCTCAGACCGTAGGTCTGACTGCTGGACAGTTCCTCTCGCATACGGTCTTCCTAGCATTCAACTCCAAAGACTTTGCCAACAAGTGGTTCCGATCACAGCCGCTGGATGTCGGACTTCTCACTCTTGGTGGCTACCTTACCTTCTGGGGATGGGCCTATCTCGCGGTCACACTTGGGCTCGCTATCCTAAAGCGGGAAGAAAGGACGAAAGAGCGCGATACCATCATGGAAGTGTACAAAGTCATGGGTGGCATTATGCAGCTCAAGAGCGTCCAAAGAATCATCATCGTCCACCTAATCGCCAAAATTGGATTCCAGGCCAACGATGCAGTCACGAATTTAAAGCTTCTGGACAAAGGCTTCAGCCAGGAGGATCTCGCTCTAACGGTCTTGATCGATTTTCCCTTTGAGATTTCTCTCGGCTACTACGCTGGCAAGTGGAGTGAAGAGTATGGTCCCATGAGATTGTGGTCTTGGGCATTTGTTGGCCGCCTCTTTGCGGCAGTCTTTGCACATTTCGTTGTTGCCATCTTTCCCAAGGACGGATATGGCACCCCTTTTCTGTTACTGGTCATCGTCGAGCATATCTTCAGCACCTTCATGAGCACTATTATGTTCGTCGCCGTCAGTGCTTTCCATGCCAAGATCTCAGATCCTCTGATCGGCGGAACATACATGACTTTGCTGGCAACGTGAGTAACAGGCAGACTGCGACATCCAGACCATGCGATTAATCTTTGAACAGGGTCAGCAATCTCGGCGGTACATTTCCGCGATACTTTGTGCTCAAATTCGTCGACATGTTCACGGCAGCGACCTGCACGCCACCAAGCATTCCGCCGAAAGAGCACAAGGGAGACCTGATCACGCAGGCTTTCTCGTGCGCCCTGGAATCGGAAAAGCACAGATGTATCGATGGCGGAGGATCTTGCAATATCACAAGAGATGGTAAGACCTACTCCTTCATCAATGTCTTTCAAGCTGACCTTTGTAGGCTACTACATTGTAAACATACTTTGCATCGCTGTGGGCGTGCTGACCTTCTGGGGCTACATTAGACCAACCGTGGCCCATTTGCAGAGCCTACCTCTCAGAGCCTGGAGGATAGCGTCATAGAGTAGATTGTTCACTGAAAATGAATGTCTCAAGAACGTGGACTCTGATTTGCCCTGTCCCGCGAGCTAGCTGAACATTTTTGCCAAGAATTTCCTCCTTCAGCTCCGCAACCTCCTCCGATCAACCATTTCCTTCATATCTGACTTGAGCTCAATGCTGCTTCCCCAACCAAGCAGATTGATGCAGTAACAAATGCCGCCCTCATCGGGCACGTCGCAATTACTATCACCCCTCGTCTCCCCCGACATTCCCGCCTCTCGACCCCCGTCCTCCCATCTCCACCCGGAAGACGCCTACTCCTCATTCGGCAACAGCAAATCGACTCCGCCTCGCAAGAACAGGAAGACCTCACCTTTGGGTAGAAGCGATACAATCACAGCTAGCAATAATGGGAGCGAGATTAGTCGGAGCAGGACACGTGAGAAGAGGAGGGGCAGGGATGGAGGCACAGTGCGGAAGAGAGGGACGTGGAAGAAGTTGCTGTGGGTGAAGCAGGCATGTAAGTCGCGGCTCCCCTTTATGCTACACTGGTGGTCGAAAATGTGGTATCGAACTGGTGCTGGGCTCAATCTGCAGTCGACATCGTCCCAACGGCATCATCACATTGATCTATCGCTACTTCGCTATGATCAACTTTCTGCTGCTCGAGGCACTGGTCGCTTATCTGACGTCGTATCTGGCGCCTTCCGATCAATTGCGCTCACTGGAGGTCGTCGTCACTGTCGTCGAGGTCTACGCTGTATTGATCACTATATACGCAGTCTCACCATTCGTTCTCGAGCTTCCAAGGGCAGGACCATTACAATTTCGCATGCACAACGATAGACTACGGAGGTTGTGATTGCTATTCAGTCCCAGACGTACAGCCTGTGGTGGCGTAGCGACTCCCTTCGAACATGCCTCCTGCACGGGATCGGACACGGCATGGTACAGGCCGCTCTCTCTTTGAATCGGCGACCTCCTTATCCTCGTCACGTATGACTGCTGTTAGTCCATCTGACTGACAGATTTATAGATCCAGACAACTATACGGACGAACTACAATTTTTATCACATCTCCAGCGCAACCCTCGATTACGCCCTTATGAGTTCTGGCCGCTGGTCGCTGACTCGACTATCATCGTGCAGCATGTCGCAAGTGTCATCATATTCATTTGCTGCTTCGTCGGCATCTTCCAAGAACGTGTCGCGCCAGTGTCAGTCGTCTCCTGGGCGACTTTCGGCACCGTCCTTGGATGGATTGCGAGAGACTGGTGGATCAGCTGCGAAGAGGAGCAACAACGACAAGAAGAAGAGCTTATAGCAGCTGCAGAGAAGCTAGACGAAGCAAATGCTGGATCTGGCGAAACTGCAAATGGAGGCACTGATGGGGTCACGACAGGCGCCACAACACCTGGCAGCGACAGTCTTGGTATCACTCTGTCCGGCGGTCTCGGTACAGAAGCTGCCAGCCGCACTACTAGCGTCGGCAGCATGTCTGCAACGACCTCTACGCTTCATTCTCGCAATTCGAGTCTTGCATCCGAGCCACGGCTTATTACGTCGCATCCACCACTCTCACCAATCAAGGACACCTGGACACCAGCTACAGCAACCCCGATGAATCTCACGACTGGACATCCTAACGGGGCCAGTACATTCGCAACTTACTCTCATTATCCTCCATACGAAGGGCGCGTGTCTCGATTCTCTCCTCGCAATCAAGAACGTATGGCCACGGCAAAGTCTGCTATGATCATCATCTGCGCCCTGCTCGGTCTCAGTCCTATCTTGAAAAGTCTCACCAAGTCAACTTCTCCTGACAGTATTTGGGCCATGTCTAGTTGGCTGATCGTCATCAATATCTTCACCTTCGATTACGGCGCCGGCGTGGAAGCAAAATTCCCTGCCCCATTAAGCACCAATGCTGGGGTTATGGCCAGTACGGTATTGGCAAGCCGACTTCCGAGCACGCTTCATGTTTTTTCATTGACTCTCTTTTCCATTGAGGTTTTTGGCCTCTTTCCTGTATTCCGACGACACTTGAGGCACATGTCCTGGGTGGGGCATCTGGCATTGACCGCCTTTCTGATTGTGGCAGCTGGTGGGGGGCTATGTATGATTATTACGGGAGGTGGATGGAGGGCCGCTGTTGTCGGAGTGGTCCTTGGTGGCTTGCTTACATCGTTAGCCATGGGGATGACGAGCTGGTGGTTGATTGGTCTGCAAAGATACAAGAATGAGATCCAGGGGCCGTGGGATCCGGCGCGGCCGATTCTTCGAAGACATTGGGATTGAGTATGATACCCCTCGAATTGCATTCTTTCTACTTTTCTGTCAGTCAATTATGAATCGTGGTTTGTTGTTGGGGACCGGCGAAAGTGCTGACTGCCCCTCCATGTCCTCGACCGCCCCGTATTGCGTCACGGGGAATTGACCTGCTCACATCGGGGACCTGTGTATCACCTCACCACTTTTGCATGGCAAAACGACCATTTCCAATATAAAAAACATTCATCACCACCATCAGAATGCCGAACGTCCTTATTGTCGGCGCCACCCGCGGCCTCGGCCTCGAGCTGGCAAAGCAATACAGCACCCACCCCTCCACCACCGTCTTCGGCACCGCCCGCTCCACCACCCCCAACGACGCCCCCGACAGCATCGAATGGATCAAAAACATCGACCTAACCCAAGAATCCTCAACCAGCACCCTCGCCTCCTGCCTCCCCTCCCCTCTCGACACCGTCATAATCTCCGCGGGCGTCTTCATCTCCGAATCCTTCACTTCCCCCTCCTGGACCGACGAAGTAGCAATGTACACCACCTCGTCCATCGCGCCCGTCTTCATCGTGCACCACCTCTTCAACGCCGGCCTGCTAAAGTCCGGGGCGAAAGTGATCCTCATCTCCTCTGAGGCGGGGAGTATGGGTCTCAGGCACGAGAGCGAGGGTGGGGGGAATTACGCGCATCATGCGAGTAAGGCGGCGCTGAATATGGTGGGGAAGTTGTTGAGTTTGGATCTGAAGGGGGAGGGGGTGGCGGTGGGGTTGGTGCATCCTGCGTTTATGAGGACGGAGATGACGAGGGGGGTGGGGTTTGATAAGTATTGGGATGATGGTGGGGGTGAGTTTGAACTTGTCTTTGGGGTTAAGAGCTGGAGAGATTGCTGACGAGGGTAGCGGTGACCCCGGATGTGGCGGCAAAGTCGGTGGTGGAGTTTGTTGAGGGGTTTGATATTAGCAAGACGGGGACGTTTTGGGCGCCGAGAGGGCCGAGGTGGGTGATTGAGACAGGACAGAGGGCTAGTCAATGACAACTACAGGGATATTGGAACGGCTGACAAGACGATGGGACCGAAGGACACGTTGCCGACGCCTTTGGAGCTGCCATGGTAGGCAGAGACCAGGGACAAGATCACGTGCTGATCTTAAGATCCATGGAGGGAGATGGAAGGGACCAAGGCAAGCATCGGTCTATCAGCTTCTATGAGTACTACCACCACAGCATGTGAGCTTCTGCTACTTCTCCTTCTCACCCACCCATTCCTCCAACTCTTTCTCCGTCCACTCCCACAACCTCCCCGCCAACTCATCATCAGTCCCATACCACCTCTTCTTCCCATCCCTCACCCCAACAGGCTTATAATAGCCCCCACTCTTCACCATCCCCAATCTCTCTCTCCCCTTCCCTTTCTCCTCTTTCCCCTCCCTCGGCGCCGTCCCCGCCCAAATCCCATTCAGACTCACCTCCTCCACACTCCCCATCACCCTCTTCATCACTGCACCCATGACCCTCCCTTGCATCCACCCTACATCCCTCTGTAAACCCGTAAAGGCAACCCCAGGATGTATCGCCACGGTCAACACCTCGGGTACCCGCCTCGCCAGTTCCCTCGCGTACAGGATATTGGCGAGTTTACTCTGCGCATACCGTCTCCATGCACCCAGTCGGCCGTCATCTTGCGTTGTCCTGAGTGTGTCGAACCGGATCCCGCCTTTGGGGGGACGTTCCGAGAAGTCCGACGTGTAGATTACGATGCGCACGTCACTGTCGGGCAGCTGGGCGGTACGTTGGAGTGTCGGGAGGACGAACTTGGTCAGTAGTGCGTGTCCGAGGTGGTTGGTGGCGAATTGAATCTCGTAGCCGTCTGTCGAGAGGGAGGGGGGCACGGCCATTATGCCTGCGTTTAAGAGGAGGAGGTCGAGACGGGGGAGGGAGGGGAGGAGGGCTGTGGTGGCGGCCTGGATGGAGGCGAGGGAGGAGAGGTCGAGGGGGAGGAATGTGATGGTTGTGGAAGGGAATTGGGCGCGGAAGGTGGAGAGGACGGTGTCGGCAGAGGATTGGGAGCGCCCGGTGAAGATGATGTGCGAGGGGGAGGAGGGGCCGAGGAGGAAGATGGTGCTGCGGCCTAGACCGGCCGTGCCGCCGGTGATGAGGATTGTCTTGCCACGGAGGGAGGGGATGTCGTGCTTGGGGTCGAAGTTCACCATTGTTGCTGAAAAGGGGGAATGTGGTAGGACCGGCGGGCCAGAACGATGACGTTGATATCGCCCTGATCAAAAGAGAGAGGTGAACCTAGATGCTAGAAGGAATAGAAAGCGTCATATACTTAGCTTTCATATACTCGATCTCATCACTCACAAGACCAGAGTATCAGCGGGCGAGAAAGATACGACTATTTCCATGACCGGAGATAAGTGCATACCATGTGCCGGTCAGGCGGACACAAGGGTGCGCAGCCCATGCCTAATGCTGATATAGCAACAACACTCGAAGAGTCGCTCTGGATAAAATTGAGGAAGGAGGTTGGGATTTTAACTTGATGCCTGAACCTGAGGGGGGCTTCGGTCAGCAAAACTGACGCCAAACGTCACCAAACATCACAAAGTGCCTTCCAAGACCATGTACTGACCGGACTTAAAGGATGACTTCATTCTCTAGACGAACAATGCGAAGACAGGATGCCCGAACCTTTCGCGTGCTGTTGTCATCCACATGATCTCCTCCCAAGACATCATGTTTTTGTAGCCCATCCCTTTTACTCCTCGCCCACTTGGAACATGGTCCAACGCGACCAGACTGAAGCGCTTCTTGGTCCACATCATTCCAACCCACGAAACCTGGGCGCTGCTCTGAAGGAGGTCCTGACACAATTCCTGCTCGGTGCAAATCGTGGGGGCCTTGTCTTTTTCGTTCATGGCCGTGGCAGAATCAACTCGCTTCAGCGCGTTGTCTGGTTGTGAAACGCCGACAGCACCCAGAAGATGCGGAATGATCCTCCTGCCGATCAAGTCTATCCACCTCTCAATCGTCTCCCACTCGCCCAGTATTGTAGGTCTGAGGAGCTCCCCAAGATCCCATAAATGTGCACCTTTCCCGGTAATCTCCAAGCTCTTGAGCCGGCCACCGCTACCCAGGCCTGGCATATTCGAGCCTTGTCCTGCTCTCTTGCCAAGGCCTGCAATCATTCCCTCCAGAGCTGAGGCATAGCCGCTTTTGATCCCAAGAAAGGCCATCTCGGCCGAGGTGTTACGACTACATCCTTCGAGATCGATGCGGAGGTGCTTCAACCAAGGCGCGCATCCAGACAGAGTCGGCAAATGGGCACACCACACTCCTGGAACATGAGCTGTGGGCGGTGGGCACGAAAGGAGATGTGTCCACTCTCTTGCCAACAAAGAAGCCGGAGTGCCGTACGAGCCTGTAGATGAGGATACCGGTAAGAGAGGTGTTTCGCTCAAGCTCAAAGTCAAGGACTCGATGTACCTTGTGTGCTTTGAGGGCGTGCATGTCAAGAAAGACAGAAGGGCAGAAGGCTGGGTGAAGGCTAACTCATTGTTGAAGAGTAATCGTTGAGATATCGAGAGATTGAGTATTTGACAAATCGATAGAAGTGCTGAGCCAAGTGGAGGCACATTTCGCGTGGTTGCTGATGTGGTTGAGAAGTAGGTGAACGGCCGCCTCGATGATTGAGATTTACCAGGATTGATGATAGGATCTGGCGTGATCAGAGCGAGCTCGACGATGGTGTCAAGAAGCTCGTTCGGGAGTTGTAGTAGCATTGATTGATGCTGGGGATTCGTCGGTCTTTGGAAAGCCATGAGCTATTGAGAGGTCACTTAGACTATCGTGACCAATTCGTCGTCGGAACTGGACATCAGCAGAAGTAGAAATCAATAGAGGACAACATGAAAACGACTCCTACAGGTGCAAGCAACCTGAAGCATGCTGCAAGTACCGTGATGGCCAGAAACCGCCCTGCATGGCGCGATAGCCGCGAGAGGCATGCGGTGAGCATTATGCTTGGGCATTGGAATCATCTGCCAGTATTCAATGACACGAATATCCAGTGATTGAATGTCTGATGGCTTTCGAGGCCGCAACATTATGTGGAGCCCTTGTATATTGTGATGCGTATCCAATACCGCAATGGCACAGTCTTGATCTCAGGATCCTCGAGTGGCTGCCATCGTCAGGAAACTCAAATAGCTCGACGCAGCCGAGCAAGCCGTGGAGGATATCACGGTAGTCCTTGAGCTTGTGCATGATAGAATGTGTCCCATAGTCGGTCGACGGTGATATAAGAAATAGAGGGAAGGGCTTGAAGCGGGGCAAATTTCTCGTTGCTGGGCCGATTTGTGCCGTGTCAACACGAAAACGCGCACATCAAAGCAGCGCGTAAAGTGGTTTTTGACAACCTTGGACCCAGCTTATGCACGCAAGAGAAGCTCGACGTCAAGGGTCAAGGCTAGAGAAGTCTGCCATCCCTCAATTATGCAGCAAGAACTTTTCCAGGAGATCGACAGGGTGGTCAACTCCTCCTACCCAACCCAGCTACAGGTGGGACATACCTTGTTTATCACCTCTCTGGCGGCTGATCTCCAATGCAGACACTCGCCAACATCCTCGTCCGAGCTGATGACCTCGACATTGAGACATGGTCGCTCAGCCGCCCGCATCAGATACAGCCTCTCATAGAAGATGTACTGGCCGCCCTTCCGGTGTGGTCCTACTGCCTGGACATCATTTCTCGTCTAGGTGCTATCAATCATCTACTAACCAAGCATTCAACTGATACCTTGACAGCAACTGTCAGAAGCACTCGAGATGCGCTGCTATCCATCGAGCCAGCTCTTTTACCTGGAATAGTCGACAAAGCCATCGAGCACTTCGACACCGACGGCAGGGTAAGTCTGTTAGACTCCTGGTTCATTAGTGTGCTGACATGACCAGTACCTTCCCGAGGCTGTGGCTTTGCTGCGATACAATCTTCCAGATGAGACTCCAGTGCCAGCAAGTGTACAAATCCTGCTTGTCAAAGTCTCCGCAAAGGCAGCCTCCAAGCTTGATTCGCGATCGGTAGGCCTGCTAGATGTCCTCCTGAGTGGAAGCTGCAAGGCATTGACAAGATCATTCTCATCCGATGGTCTTCGGAGGCTAGAGGAAAATGTGTTCAAGATCCTCAGGGATGCCTCTGATGTCGAGCAGCAGTTTTTGGCCTTGGTGTGCCTGTCAATAATGAAGAACTTACTGTCGAGCTCCACATCAGCAGCGATGCGGGCCTTTTTCGATGCTCAAAAAGCACATAAGACCTTACAGCTTGTAGTACTCCAAGTCATTTGGTCTTGTACAGCTCAGGGAGACCACAGGAAGGTCGCAACCGCCATCAATGTGGTTGAAGGTGTTCCAGAGACTGTGCGATGGCAATGGTCAGAGAAGAATGCGAGTGTCATCCGCAAGCTGATCGAGAAGCTCGGACAAGGAGACCTTCCGTCTTCTCTCAGACTACAGGTATGGAACGATGATCCTCGCGATGACAATCGAGACTGATCGGTCCAGGTGTTGACATTTCTCATCCTGCTCATTCCAACCTCGCAGCTTCCCCCGGCCACGATCAGCGCTTACCAAGAGCTACTTGATGGGGTTGGGTCAATCAAAATGCCCGTCAACGATCTCGAAATGGCACTATCAAGGTCAATACCTGTCATGAAGTCTAGATTGAATGCCCGAAGCGTCACAGCCATCCTTGAGAACGCAGCCAAGAACTGCCAGACCTCGCCCACGGATCACGGAAGCATCGCTCGGAGCGGTGCTCTCCTGTCTGCCATGAACACGGCTGGGGCCAACTTCTCACCCGACCAGGTCCACGGTCTCTGGCCTTTGAGCCCATCCCTCCATGCTGTTGTCAAGCGTCGGTCCCACAACAGTCTGGTCATTGGATTGCTGCAGTCACTCTCGACTCTATTGATCCAATCTGCAGTGGTGGCAGCTCAAGCTGGTGTTACAATTCCGACAAGTAGCATAGCAGATCTACTCAGCGTAAGCCTCGTACCACAATCGACCGCGAATGGACGGCGTCTTCACAATCCGTCTGCTCTGTTCTCGAGAAGATCCACGGGCCTAGTTTCTAGTCATGCGGGCTGGCGAGAAACGCTGTCAAAAGCGATCGAAGTCAAGTCAGCGACGGAGCACGAGACGATCCTTGCAGCCGTCACCTCGATATGTGCCGATCTCGAGCAGCGATGTCATGACTTCGAAGCACCTCTTCGAGCCGAGAAGACCAAGTTCAGCAAGCTACAATGCGAGTACAATGAACTGACCGACGCGTTCGGCAAAGTGGAGTCGCAGCTGGTTGACCGTGACGTACAAGTCTCAAATATGGAGGCAGAGCGACTCGCACTGCACGCAGATCTGAACAATGCAGTGAAGGAGAAGACGAATCTTCTGCTCCGTATTGATGAGGCGGAGGCACGACTGCAAGAAGCGCAACTAAATGCTCGAGAAGAAGTCGCTCGCCTTCAGCAGAAGTGCGAAGAGTCGGAAGTCCATCATGCTTCTGAGAAGGCCAGACAGCAGGAGGAGATTGAGATGTTGACTGGTCGTGGGAAGCAATTGGCTCGTGACGGACAGGGACAAACGGAGCAACTAAGGCATGAGAAGACCCACCGAGCTGAGCTTGAGAACAAGATACTGTCGATCGAAGCCGCCAGATCCGCGCTTGCGGAGCAGGTGGAGTCGACGACAGAGGCCTTGAAGCTGCTCAGGAACGACATGAGCTCGGCGCAGGACCAGCAGAAAGAGCTTCGAGATCGTCTCACAAGCGAGTCTAACGAGCTCAAGGGAAGCCGGGCCGCTGTCGAGAGACTGCGGTCGGAAATGCTCGAGCTCAAAGATTCGACTGAGCAAGAGAAGCAAGACTTTATCGCTGAGTACCATGCCAGTGCTAATCAAGCACGTGCCGAGGTTCATCGAAATGTTTCATTATATTTTGCAGTTGCTTACGATCCCAGTGGCAAGCTCAGCGAGTATCCATGCAGAATGCAATCACCTCTCTCGAAGGACAAGCCGAAGAAGTCGCAAAGTCGAATTCATCCGCAGTCCATGCCATGGAAGCTCGCCTGCACGACCAACAGCGCAAGGTAGGTGTGCTGACAATTGGCCTTGAGGTAATGCTGAAACATTCGCAGATTGAGAAGCTGAAAAAGGAATGCGGAAGAAAAGACGACCAGATATCTGAAGCACAGGAGATGCGCAACAGATTGATGTCCGCTATGGGCCTTGCGGGTACCATACGGCCTCTGGGTAATCCGCCATCGACCTTACCAATACGATCTCTGTCCTCGGTTGGAACTCCAGCACCACATCAAGTCAAGACGCCAGGACGAAGTCAAATGGATGGGGCGGATGAGATGGATCTATTATTTGACTCGAGTGTCTGGTCTCATCAGGAGCCGACTCCAAAGCGGACCAAACCAAGAAAGGCTTTCAAAGTGCCGACTCTCGCCGCACCTTTAGCATCGAGCTCACAAGATGATGCTACTGGCCAAATAAGGCCGGTGTCGGCTCCGGATCAACAGGCCCGTAAGCCCTCTAGGTCGGCTCGCTTCAGCAGGACAATCGACCGCCAACCGCTGGCCGAGACCACAGCGAATTTGTTGCCGCAGAATCCAAGCCCAGCAAAGGTGACCTTCAAGGATGTGGACGATACACGAGCTCCGATGACTGAGGCGGACCTTCAGATCCTTGAAGGATGGTCCTTCTCTGGCAGTGACGTTGTTGCAGGTACACCAGGTGAAGCTTTAGCGAGGACCATGGAAGGGGAGACGACTGTTGACGAATAAGGGCCTCGAAGCTCGACGAAAGCTTGTAGCTTCTGATGAGTTTAGCCATGCTGAATCTAGAATACCTGAATCCTCGTTGCCTGCTCTGAAACCTTGATGAGTCATGTGGCCCCTCATGTAGAATTGCTCTGTGTTCCCGCCCCTCCTTCTCCCTCTTCTGAGGCTGCGGTATGGACTGCTCAGGACGAGCAAAGTATTCCATACTGCAATCTCCGTCGTTTGATGAATCGATGGTCATGGAATACAGGAGTGAATAAAGAAACAAAATGGATGATGAAGATCTACTGGATGAGATCCGTGCAAGATGCACCTCGACGCTGAGATCTCCATTCCGAATTGCGACAAGCAATTTCTTTTTCTCCTCTCTCACGATTCCCGACACCATCAAAAGTCCGACCAAACGAGCAGATATGACCGCCGATGACACCGGTCAGATCGACGTGGTCCTGTAGAGGTCAAAGTCACGCAAGACACTGCCGCGAGAGAACGCAACGACAAGAGCGCACGGCGCCAGCAAGCGCCACCAGCCGGAAGACCAGACACAATTCCCAATCACGACCAACGACCCATTTCGATAATCAGTCATCGATACGAACCAGAACGGAGTCGACTCTAGCACTACCAAGTACCAAGCGAGTGGCATAAATACACATTCGCAGGAGCAGTGCTTCCTGCCCTTTGAGAAGCTGAATACCAACAACGTATTGCAGAAAAACTCTCATCATAAAAACTCACTACCATATTGAACTTATGTTCACCTTGACTGATTGATCCATCCATCAATCAATCAATCAATCAATCCATCGGTCAATCACAGAACACATGAGACTAGGTTTCATTCGATTCTTCCAAGGAAGAAAACTCCGAGTGCTCGTTTGAGCATTCCTTGGGCAGATTTATCAAGCAGCTTCCCGATCAATAGACTACAACCAATAACAAAATCTCAACATCACTCGCCTCGTTGCGACATCACTCCTACTTGACTGATCACAATCGAGCTGAAACAACGAAAATAGCCAATCGACCTCTACGTCCCTGCCCTTTGTACACCTCTCGTTCAGACAACAGCAAACATTCGTACCTGCCGCTGTGCGACCTACGACCTCTACACTATCAGCGGTCGATCTCTTATCAGACGCCAAACTATACCAGTCTTCACAATCGTCTCAGACTCCGATCGTTCACGAGCTACGCAGACACCACCTCCATTTTCACGGAGAGCCAGACTGGTCTGGCTGTGCATCAGTGGCCCTCGCCATCGTCATACCTGAGGTCAACATTCATTCTAGTGCCTCTATTCGTACGACTTCCCACGCGACCGCATCAGTCTCGTGCTGTTCACGACCACCTCCAATTCACCTCCAGCTCCACTTCATGCTATCAGCAGCTCGACCCACTACTCACTCCAAGTAGTTCTCACCTTCAAAGTACCACCAAATCACCCTCTCTCACATGCTTCCTCAACGCTGACATCTATATCAGATCGCTCTTCTATCCCTTCGCCTACTTTTCCTATTTCCCGACCCCAACAGGCTCAACATGAGGCACCACCATGGGTATAGACCGAGCCGCAGTCAACCAAGCGGTTGGCCTCCTGGCTTCGCGACTCCCCAATTCAAGCTGAGGGTCTCCAATTGCCCACCTGGGACTGATACTGCCGCCCTATATCGCCATTTCAGCGATTTTGGCATTGTCGAGTTCATCCGAATCGAACGATCCGAAGCCACGCAGAGTCAAGCGATCGTGGCATTCAATCCACCTCCTACCAAACTTGATCAATTCATGTACCAAGACGACCATGTTTTGTTTGATTACAGATCTGGCCTTCCATTCAGGCTGGTACTATCGTCTTTGCCGTACCAGGTTCGTGAAGTATCTTCTCCCCTGGACCGCAATAGGAAGTTCCCATCCCAGATCTATCTGCAGCCCAGTCACCTTCGCGTAGGGGTCCTGACGAGTGACGACGAGCTCATGGCATTACGTGCGGTGGATCCCACCAGAAGCCAACCCATCGCCATCAAGATCCAGATTCGAGATGTCCCGGAGATCAAAATTCACTTTCCTGCGCTCCGCCACGGCATTTGGCAAGGCGTTCAACTACGGTCCAAATTCTCCAACTTGCAGTCTGTCCGCATGGCCAATGGTCCTGGGTCGTCAAGGATCTTGCTCTTGACTTTTCAATATCCCCCAAAGGTTTTCTCGATACTACCATCAGAGGAGATACCAAACGTTGTCTTCGAAGCCGGTGAATGGTCAAGGAATCATCGCTACCGCCGCATCACGGATATCGACACGGATAGGCGACGTGAGAAAGCGGTTATTACACCTTTCCGCTTGGGCCATGATACCTTTGTTGATCCCGGAAGATGGTTGACCTGGGCTTTCACACTCCAGGACAATCCTTTCAATCAGTGGGCCCTCCCAGCTGTGCTGGACATGCTCAGTGCCTACAATGTCACCATCACATATGGACCAACATCGACCAAGCCGCCTAGTAAGGGCGCTTCAATTTGGCATGCTTTCGATCTTGACAAACATCTCAAGCCAGGCCTCTCACGAGAACCGCAGACTGCATTGCAGACGCTAAAATTACAGTCAATTGGTTTTCCCGTTCTCGACTTTGAAACTCGATATGCTCTTGAGGTGTGCTTCACCAAGGGCTTGCTCTTTGAAGGCAGTATTACCGGAACATTTCTCCAGCGACTCGCAAGCGATCACGGTATTACCTTGTTGGAAAACCTGGTACTCGCCGACAAGAAGATCTATAGGCCGATGCAGCTTTTCGAGCTCCCAGAACTCCGACAGCCTCGCAAGCGTCGTGTGCCCCGCACATGTGTCTTGATGCACTCCGTCACCATCACTCCTACGACCATGTACGTTCAGCCTGTGCAGGTTGAGGTATCAAATCGTGTCATTCGCAAATTCTCCGACCTCTCCCACCGCTTCCTGAGGGTCCGCTTCGCAGACGAAGCCTATTTTGGGAAGATGCAATCACAACGGGATGGCAAAGACGATGAGATATACGAACGTGTCCGTCGCACACTTGTCAACGGTATCAAAGTTGCTGGCCAGCATTATATCTTCCTTGCTTCCGGCAATTCACAGTTTCGGGAGAATGGCGCTTACTTTTTCTCCAACACCGAGAGTGTCACTGTCAACACAATCAGGCAGTGGATGGGTTACTTCCAACACATACGTGAGATCCCAAAGTACGTTTCCCGCATCGGTCAATGCTTTTCCACCACTCGAGCTGTCACCTCGATCGGCATTACTCCAGAGATCACAGAAATCCCCGATATCAAACGCAATGGCTTTACGTTCACCGATGGAGTCGGAAAGCTGTCTCAATTCCTAGCCCATATGGTCTCACAAGAACTCCGTCTAGGACCTGAAGCTCCATCTTTGTACCAATTCCGAATGGGCGGTTGCAAAGGTGTCCTCGCTGTCGACCCGAATCTGACTGGTCGCGCTGTGCATATCCGACCCAGCCAGAAGAAGTTTGAAACCGACTACAATCAGCTTGAGATCATTCGTTGGTCTTCTTTCGCCTCTGCCTATCTCAACCGGCAGATCATCCTCGTCCTGACAACGCTTGGTATACCCGACTCCGTATTCGTCAAGAAGATCAAGATTCAGCTCGAAGAGATCAACAAGGCACTCGAGGATGATGACATGGCAATCGGCATGCTTCAAGCTAATGTCGACTTCAATCAAGTCACTCTGGCCATTGCCAAGATGATTCAGGCAGGTATGAGGCATGATCCTTTTGTCGATTCCATGCTTAATCTGTGGAGAGCTTGGATGAAGAAGTCCTTGAAGGAGAAAGCCAATATGTTCATACCTGACGGTGCCTTCTTACTTGGTTGCGTGGATGAGACTGCGACACTTCGCATGGACGAGGGCTCACTACCGCAAATCTTCCTGCAAGTGCCAGACAATAAGAACGGTGGGAAGTACAAGATTGTAGAGGGCACTTGCATCATCGTCCGCAACCCTGCTCTTCATCCCGGTGACATCCGAGTCGTGCAAGCCGTGGACTGCACCGGTCTGCGTCATCTCAAAGACGTTGTTGTTCTCCCACAGCTCGGAGAGCGTGATTTGGCAAACATGTGCGCTGGAGGAGATCTGGACGGCGACGACTTTCTCATCATGTGGGATCCTGATCTCATACCACCGGAACAGAATACCGAGCCGATGGATTACAGCGCGCCACCTCCTATCCTTTCCAAGGGGCCAGTGACTCAATCCGACATCATCCCGTTCTTTTGCGACTACATGAAGAACGATTCACTTGGCAGCATAGCCGTGGCTCATCGAGCTTGGGCAGACAAGATGGACGCTGGTGTCAAGCATGAAACGTGTAAGTGTATCCAATACCAGCTGACCATTGATTGGGACTGACCAGAATCTAGGCATTGAATTGGCTCAGCTTCACTCACAAGCAGTGGATTACCCAAAGACTGGTGTTCCAGCACGCATGGACAAGGAACTCCGCGTCGAGATGTACCCACATTGGCTTGAGAAGCTACCTCATCAGACATACCGTTCTCACAAGGTTCTGGGCAAGCTGTACGACGAGGTCGATCGTGTCGAATTCAAGCCCCGCTACCAACACGGTTTCGACGAGCGCATACTCAACGCTTACGACGTCTCTCCAGAGCTCCTTGATAAAGCTCACGCCTTGAAGACAGAATACGATGTCGACATGCGCAGGATCATGGCACAGTTTGGCATTTTGACGGAGTTTGAAATCTGGTCAGCTTTTGTCATGGTGCACAACAGAGACATCAAGACATACAAGTTCGCAGAGGAGATCGGCCGCCTCATGTCAGCCCATCGCCATCACTACCGCGATGCCGTCTTTGCCGATCTCGAGATGAAGTCCAATGACAGAGATCTGTCCAAGCTTGGGCCGTATATTACAGCCATGTACAAAGTGACAGCGCATGCGGTATCAGCTTATAACGAAGAAGAAGCAGGCAAGACCAACTCCGTGACCGACCCGGCTAGTGATGTCGATGCGGAGCCGCAGCAGCCGCCCATGCTGAGCTTCCCATGGATCTTTCAAGATGAGTTGCTCGGTATTGCAACCATGAGCAGCTCAAAGACGACATTATCTGAAGCCATGCTTCAAAATCTGCTTACGGCCAAGAACTGGCGTGGTTCCAATGCAACTGGAGGAGATCGAGCTTCCTCTATTCACCACCATTTCTCCCAAGCAACGACTACCACGCACGATTCCACAGCCTCCATATCACCGTCTCGTCCTCTATCAGCCCGGATAACAAGCCCATCTGCTTTTAGCAGCCCACGATCCCCTGGCAGCGAGGCAACAACAAATGACAGCGCTGCCATCGACCAGATCAGCGTCCGACTCGGCGGGGTATCTCTGCAGGAGAACGATCCTCCAAAGAATCCACAACAGCAGTCGCATTCATCACCCAAGCCGCCAGGCAAGGCGAACATCAAGATCCCATTGGATAGCGCATCGACAACGTCGACACTAAGCTCTCCGCTCGGGCGTGGAACCAAAACTTCGCGTTCGCAATCTCCTTCTTCGTCCATCTCCTCAAGCAACTGGTCCAACAGAGCTCCCACCAGTGCTGCCACGGCTTCCTCACACCAGAGCATCAGGTCCATTGACACAGTAAAGCCAGCATCGAAGACCGACGACATGATCGAATTCGACGATGAGGAAGAAGAGGGGGAGGTGATCGATATTGCTGCTTTGACGAAGAGCCAGCAGACGAGTGCGGCAAAGGCGTTTAAACAATTGAGCTCGCTTGTCGGAGGACGGTAAGATCTTTGGAATAGCACGGGCTCGTGGAAGGGAGTTGAATGTGCAAGGGTAGATCAGCTGGTGGAGTGAAGTTGAGGTGGTAGGCATGGACCAACGGAACCGGCAGAGGGGTTGGAAGGTGGTCGGGGTAGAGTCAAGTCTGAGGTAATACATACACTTCCGGTCATGGGTGAGCACTCTGACTGGAGGTGAGTATTCTGGCGACGAGTGAGCTTCCTGGTAGGAACTGTAGTCTTTGGTAGAAGCTGAAGTGGAGGGGTCGGACTGCTACTGGTGTAGGCTGGCAATTCTGGGAGGACATGCATGGTCATCGCTTGCGGCTACAGCATACCTCGCCGTCAGAGCTAGCTCTACGTTCCTTGAAGAAAATTTCATTTGTATTCCAAATGCTTGTGCTGGTCTAAAAAGGAGTATCCCAGTAGATCGTTGTCCGTTCGTTGGTGAAGTCATACGTTGGCTCAGAATTTTCCAACTTGCACTGTCAACTTGTCATGTCTACACGCAATCGCATTCCGCCATTGCTGGATGCATATATCAGATTACCTCCAGAAGCATGCCTGCTTCTTCTGACTGGGGTAGTCAATGCCACGCCACACTGGGTCACAACGCGATTCTTGAGTCGATTCCTGAGCCAGTCCGCAAAGCGGCGGCCCCTGGAAGAAGAACAACATGCAGCACCGGACGCCAACGACGATAGTGATGATGTAGCAGTAGTACTTGTCAGCTGGATGAGGGACTTCGACTTCTGGAAGACGGATGCGAGGAGAGGAGCTGTAAGTCATACTTTTCTGATGCTGCAAACTGACTGCTAATGCTTGCATAGGGTCTTGACCTGTCTCGTCTGGCTGCAGAGAAGCGCTTTGCATTTGTAGATGGACTATCAAATCTATTCACGCCTTCCTCTTCAGCTGCCGAGGTGAAGTTGTCGCCCTCGACACAGCCGCGAATAACTTCGATACCTTCGAGGTTAGCGCCTCTGCCGCAGCGCAGCCCAGTCCCGTCCCGAGCTCCACCATCTGTCACGACACCTGACAAGCCCCAAGTCACCAGCTCGACAATATCAAATATACCAGGACTCACGCATCTCACGTCCCCAATCCTCACCTCGATACTCGCCACAATCATATCCGCCATCACCTCCCTCCAGACCCCCTCCCGCTCCGTCTTCCTCATCCTCGACTCCCCCACCCTCCTCCTCGCCGCAGTCCCGGATATCACACCCCCGACACTTTCATCCTTCATCCTATCTCTTCGATCGCAGGTCCACTCTACGCTCCTGGTCACCGAAGCCGACGCACCCTTCCTCGCTGCCTCTGCTCCCGATGCTTTCTTGTCTACGGGTGACTACCTCCACTCGGTAAGGGATGGTGGTAGCGAAGGGAAGATCACTCCGCTAGAAAAAGATCATGCTGCTTTCTTGGTGGGGCAAGCTCATCAGGCGAGGTGGGTAATGAGTGTCAAAGGTTTGGAGACGGGGACGGCTAGGGATGTGTCTGGGGTTGTGACGGTGAGGAGGGGTGGGGGATGGGATGAGGGGCTGGAGGAGGATGAGAGTGGAGTCTCTGGGCGCAAGGGTGATGCTAAGGGTAGTGCGAGTGAAGATGAGGTTAGAGAGATGGAGGCTTTGTATAGGGTTGGGCTGGATGGAGGGGTGAAGGTGTTTGAGAGAGGGGCTGGGGATGTAGGATAGGTACAACTGAATGCTGCAAATGAGGATACATTACACAGAGTATGCTCAGAGGGCACTTGAGGTCTCTCACAACCCGTCTGTAGCAAACTCAACTTAGATCCATGTCGACCTTGGTTGCTTTTGCCAAGACACTCAAACAAAGTCACGTGCGTTGTCTCTCCCGGCTCCGATTTGTTCCAGCCGCCCATCCCACCATCAATAGCAACGCGCCGCCTTTCCTTTCATCAGATCTGATTTTCGATCTTTTTGCGCGGCTCCGGTCTCTGTCATGGCCACGACCAAAACCGATGTGCCAGCGACTGCTGCTCGCCCGCAGTACACCTGCCTCATCCGACTGCCATTTCCTCGTGGCGACTTTGTCGATCCGCCTCCTGTATCGCGACCTTTTGGACATAGCTTGAGACTTTGACTGACGGGCTCTCAGGTCGACTGGGACGCGACCAAGGATGCAGCTTTATGGAAGCTGATATCAAAGGCAGCTAATAATAAGGACCTCAATTGTATGTGTGTCTCAGATTGCTAGGTCATCGCTAACAAATCATAGGGCCCGAATTGTCAGTGATTGTTGGAGACGGCCTTCGTTCTGCTTGACTAACGACATGCTATAGGTCAAACAAATTTCAGGTCTCACTCCCTTTCCTCCTCCAGCAAGCTGCATGGCTTTACGAGCGCCATTTTGCTCAGATGCGGGCACAGATGAAGAAGCTCGGCACCTCTAATTCATCGTCACCTGTCCCAGCACAGGACGGTATCGGAAGCGTTCCACCAGGCCCAAGTCAACAACAGCGTCCTGGAAGCAGGCAGTCTCGTGCTCCATCGGCGCTTTCGATGCATTCCAGAGACAGCCCCCAGCTGCCCAATGGGTCTATCACTTCCTCGGCTCGTGCGAACGCCCCAACGATATCGAGAACACCTTCGACACGTACTGTCACTCAATCTAGACTGGCCATGCCTACATCTCCAAGAGATGCTCAGCCTGCGAGATCGTTCCGCTCGTCCTTTGGCTCTCATCGCAAGCCCGCTGTCTTGGAGAACATCAATGCTGAAGACTCTTCGCCACCACCGATCGTCTCGTCTTCATCCACACTCTCTTCCTCGGATGAGGATGCACCTATCCATCCGTCAGTCGCAAAGTCTCAAGTCTTCCGACGTCCGCCAGACCTGCGCACCATCTCTTCTGATGGAGACGCCGAAGACGACGAGGACGATGATTCGAGTGCTGGCTACTTGCCATTTGCTAGTAGGCATGACGATAATGTCCCCGTGGTTGGTCACAGTAGTAAGGACGCTGGTAGGCCAGCTAGTCGTGACACCGATCCTGCCGCTACTCTTCGCACAGGCTCTGGTGCTAAGACTGCCGACCATACACCACAGTTGAGACAAGAAGTACTATCGTCCACATCATCTGGAGAGTCGGCACCTCATATTAGACGAGCTCCTCTTGCTTCGTCCCAAAGTTCTGCGAACGCTCCGACCTACCGAACGACGAAGCCTTTTGCTCCAGCTGCAGGACCAAGCAGGATGTTTCGAACACAATCGACACCTGGTCAACCCGCAACGAAGGCTGCTGCACCAGGCAGTGCTGGAGACAAGCGCTCTGGAGGTCAGCTACAAGGACCGGGCGCACTCAGCCCGAAGCATCGAGCTGAACTCGGCCGCTTGAGTGGAAGGACGAGCAAAGAGGGGAGCGAAGGCACACCGAGTATGGGCAGCAGCTTCAGTGACTTGGATGGTGAGTGGCATGCCACAAGTTGATCACTGGATATATACTGACAACAACAGATGCAAGCGTCACACAATCAGCGTTGGAAGATGCGTTGCTGAGCAACATGCAGCATGGCAACATTGCGAGTAGGATGAGCACTTTTAGCCAGGCGCTGAGGAGCAAGTATCTTCCTCAGTAGGAATATATCGATGCTTTTAACCTATTAACATAATATCACTATCTACATGGGCAGACCCTCGTTACGACTACAGTGGTCACCGTCTCACCGACCATCAGATTTGTCGCTTCATGCCTCGGGCAAGATGCATTTGGATTGCGGACCACGATCAAGGTACTGTCAGAAGCGGTCAGTGTCCAGCGCTTCCATGCCCCTCGACGCTGGCGCTCTTCGCTGTGACGCACACCTGTCTTCTTCCCCAACCAGGACAGCTTCTCTCAGACATTGCCAAGATTGCTGAGGTGTGGTGGAGACTGCTTCCAAATCCCCCCTTTCTGACTTTGCGGGCCGCCCAAAAGGTCCACATCCCGTTGGGAGTCATCGCTATGGCTCCACTACGCTCGACTAGGAGTTGAAGGTGTTGTACAGGTCGGTGCTGGTAAATAAGTGTACAAGGATCGCTGTACATCTCGACACTGCCTGCCACGGTGCAATTCAATGGGTTCTGGTAGTACTTCCGGGTCAATTTTCAAGGCAAGCCGTCCTATAATGGTCTGGTCTCGTCATGGTCTGCTCGTCTCTCATATCTCGACCTCTTGCCTTGTTTCTGAAGGTGGTATAAGCTCTCGGTGGTGGAAGTTTGTTCACCTTTGACAGGTCGCACTCACTGAAATGGTTTAGCGGTGAAGGTAATCCCTTCTGACAGAAGCTTCTCGTTCATATCATGCTCGAATCAGTTTAGCTGCACCTGTCTCTTCACGGCGATACCTTTCTTCCGGTTGATCTCGCTCCCGTCTCCCCTGTATATAACACCTCTCCCCCCCTCTTCACTCCTTTCCTTTTTCTTTCCCATCAATCTACTCACTTAGCTTGCCACGAACGCCGATCGGTCCTGCACTTGAGTTCATTGAGATCCTTTGAATACTTCACTTATCGCACCGACTTCGTCATGGAGTTTTACATCGACACACCGACGCGCGTTCGCAATCGGTAGTACCGTGAGCAATGTCGTAAGGAGTCATGTTACAAAATGAAGAGGCACGGGTGGTGGTGTCGTTTGCAGAAGTTGTTTAAGCGCTTGTAACACCCTTCGGGGCCGTTGCATTTTCCTAGTCATCGCACCCTCCATCCTCTTCCGTTGCACAGGTCACAGTGCATGCCACCCCTCATCCTCCGTGTCCTCGTGGCACCCAGCTTAAAAGCTGCGTTGAGAGCGCCCTGTCGGTTCTTGGCTGTCACTCTTGGTCGCAAGATCAATCGAGTTGAAATTTCCTCTTCCGCGCTCTGCAAATCTAGGAGTTGGCCCTCAATTGGCGCAGAGTGTCAGTAGCCTTGGTTGGATCCTGTCTTGTGGCAGTGATCGGGTCAAGGTGAAGCTAGCAGCTCCTGTCATCATTGGAAGGTAAGCCTTTGATGTGTTCTTTGATTCTCTGTAGATAGTCTAGATCATACACTCCCCTCTTCCAAGTGGAAGAGGGCCCCAGCCTGGTCACCGTCTTCATCTTCATCACCACCCTTGCAGATACGCTCGCCCTTGCCAACTCCCTCGCCTGCACCATCACCATCGAATTTACACTTCCCTGATCCGCCTTCTGATTCGCCTTCTGATTCGCCGTCATACCCTCGATGTTGTCCTCTCATCCTGTGCTCCTGGCGCTTCCATCTTGCCTATTGTTGGCTTCGTCGCTGCCACCGCTTTCGTCCCTGACGTCGCCCCTGGCGATTCCTTCGCTCACTGACTGGTCACCATTCCCCTCACCGACCCCTCAGCTTCTTCGTACTGTGACTCCGCCCCGCACCGCCGCTTTACACATGCTCGACACCTGTCGTGCTCCACTACCAGCCTCGACGTCGCTACCCTTTCCCTGCCCCGCTGACTTTGTGAATCTCACGGCCGGCTTTCCCACCAGTCCGATTGCTCTTCTACTACTTCTCCGCTACTGGTTCGCTACTCCGCCCTTGATGCCTTGCCGTCGTTAGACCTGCAATCCTTTCCTATTGCTGGTCTTGGACAATTCATCACAATGGCTTCTTCGTTACCTTGCCTGCATGTACCCTTGGTCGCTCCCATGCACATTATGCAATTCGCCGAGACTAAATCAGGAGAGGAGCAGTCACATCGTCGCGTGCTCGAATCTTCTCGGTGCTCTCCGGTCCCACACGACGAGGCAGCGCTTGGGCCAAAATTGACGGGTTTTGATTTGCTCGTCCTGACGATCGGCAAATGAGACCTCGACCTTCCCCGCCTTCTTGGAAAATTTGTCTTTGACCGAGTCAAGGAGTGTTGTGGTTAAAGATGATCAATTGGCCCCGCGACCTCTTCCTGACGCGATTGTCACCACCGCTGTTGCCTCGCCTGGTCGTGAGCAGCATACCCCAACATACATGGCGCCCTCTGTCAACAACGAGAAAGAGGCTGTTGCGCCAGAAGTCATGCCAGACCACCCAGACAACCTCGACTCGGTCAAGGCCAATGCCTTTCTCATCTCCGGTGCAAAAAATGCCACGGACAAGGAGCATAAGATGACCCTATGGCAGGGCATCAAGCTGTACCCAAAGGCAATTGGCTGGTCCGTCTTGATCTCCACCTGCATTGCCATGGAAGGCTACGACATCTCCCTGCTCTCCAACTTTTACGCCTTTCCCCAATTCAACGAAAAGTACGGCACTCTGGGTCCAGATGGCACGTACCAAATATCAGCCCCTTGGCAGTCAGGTCTAAGCAATGGTATCAACGTCGGCGAGATCATTGGCTTGATCCTGAACGGTTGGATTTCTGAAAGAATTGGCTACCGGTACACTCTCATGGGCAGCTTGGTCTGCTTGATTGCGTTCATCTCCATCTACTTCACCGCCCAGAACGTCGGTGCTCTCCTTGCAGCCTCCATTCTCTGCGGTATCCCATGGGGCGTCTTCCAGACCCTCACCATCTCTTACGCCGCAGACGTCTGCCCCGTCGCTCTTCGTGGCTACCTCACCACCTATGTCAACTTCTGCTGGGGTCTCGGCCAGGCTATCGGCATTGGCGTCATCAAGTCTATGCTGAACAGGGAGGACGAGTGGGCATACCGCATCCCATACGCGCTTCAATGGATGTGGCCCATCCCTCTCCTGATCGGTGTCTACTTTGCCCCAGAATCACCCTGGTGGCTTGTCCGCAATGGTCGACTCGACGAGGCGAAGAAGTCGCTTGAGCGTCTCACTACCCGCAAGAACGACGGCACAGACGAGTTCAACTCTGACGAAGCAGTGTCTATGATGGTCCACACCAATGCTTTGGAGAACGAGATCACCGCTGGCGCCTCCTACCTCGACTGCTTCAAGGGTACCGACTTGCGCCGAACGGAAATCGTCTGCATGGTCTGGGCCATCCAAAATTTGTCAGGTAACAACTTCAGTAACTTCTCCACCTACTTTCTCCAGCAAGCCGGGGTACCAACGTCGACCTCTTACGACTTTGCTCTCGGTCAATACGGCATTAACATGGCCGGCGTCTTCGGTGCCTGGTTCCTCATGTCTTGGGGTGTCGGTCGTAGGTCCCTGTACCTGTACGGTCTGTGCTTCCTCTTCATCATGCTCTTCGTCATGGGCTTCCTCGGCTTGGTTCCCGAGTCGAATCGAAAGGCTGGCTCCCTCGCTACTGGCGCTATGATGCTCGGATGGGCGCTCTCCTATCAGCTCACCGTCGGAACAGTCTGCTACTCCCTGGTCGCCGAGCTTCCCACACGCAGACTGGCAGTCAAGACTGTAGTTCTCGGACGCGCCATGTACATTGTCGTGGCTATCATCTCGTCCACCATCTCGCCATACATGATCAACCCAACTGCCTGGGACTGGGGTAACTACGCCGGCTTCTTCTGGGCCGGGAGCTGCGCCTTATGTATCGTCTACGTCTTCTTCCGCGTACCCGAGCCTGTGGGCAGAACGTACGCAGAGCTGGATCTGTTGTTCGACAGGAAGATTCCGGCAAGGCAGTTCCACAAGACAAAGGTCGATGCTTTTGATGAGGGTGCGGAGCATATTGAGCAGGTGAATGAGAAGGGGACTGGAGTGTAGTACAAACTGACTGAGAACTGTAGTAATGACATTTGTGTAGATTTCTGAAATATTATAAAGGTAAATCTTCAACAGAGCTTCTCTTCTAATGCTTCCGTCAATGCTCAAGACCATTCTCTTCGTCGTAGTACCGTACCAGCTGTGGTTGATGGGAGGCAGATCTACGGGATCTTGTGGAGGATGTTAGCGCAAAGCATTCAGTCTGGTTCAGGGAAGGACCTGCCGGCAACAAATACTACCAGGGCAAACAGTGTCTGGTAGTACAATCGGGACGAGTCATGACCTGCTCGTTGTAAACTACCTACCAGCGATTCTACGATACTATCAGAAACCTGCCGCCGAGACTCAGCAGCGCTCAAAGACCCTGTACAGGCCTTTGAGGTCGGCGACCTCCAGGGTACCCCTGCGCAGCGGTCTGGTAGTTATCAACCTCGATTTCATACCAGGAAACAGGCCATGTTCAATCCAGCGCGCCAGGAAGGCCTTCCTGGCTACCTGTTCCTCGCCCTCCCCGCCAGCGTCACCATTACTGGTAGATTCAGGCGTGTACCACGCCGCCAGCTCCCTCAGGAAGGAGTCGAAACAGCCTTCCTCTTCCGTCCAATTGACCTTTGGCCCAAGCTTGAGGAGGAATGACGGCATCTTTGCCATGCTGGGGACGTAACCTTTCAACAACAATGGCAAGCCCTCGAGCTGACCGTCTTCGCTGATCTCGAGGGAGAAATACTCGGAAAGCATCACTCTGCGCTCTATAAGCTGGTAGTAAACCCTCTCAATCGCATCAGACCAGTCGAAATTGGGGTTGCTTCTGCGTTGAGCGTCGGACATGGTCGTAGCCTCGTGCTTGGCGCCGATAGTAAGAACCTCTCTTAGATCTAAACGAGTTTCCAGGCGAATCACGCCGAAGTTGCCGAATTCGGTCAAACCAATTTGGTAGAAGTACTCAGCGGCGAACATACCATAGTCGATAAGGAGTAGCTTCACGCCTGACTGTACGGCAGCAATGCGGCGGGACGAGTCAACAATACCGACAAATGTGTGTGTCGAAATGGCTGTGGTGAGCTCGTTGTGGATATCATCTCGGACGGTAGCACGGATATTCTTGACAGAAGTGAGACGGCAGAGAGTGTTCTCCTTGGAGGTGGTTGTGTAGGTTGGGCTGTCGATGGGGACTGTAGATTTCTCTGGTGACGTTGGACGAGCTGGAGGTAGCATGCTGGTAATCTTGCGAGCTCGATCATCCGTTCGGACGAGGTTGTTCTCATATGGTTTGCGATTACGGTTCTGAGGTGGACGAGAAGGCGTAGCTTCTTCAGGAGATTCCGCTGACTCGGTGGCATCTGGCATGAGCGTATCTGCTGCCGGAGTAGTGTTTGTTGGACGTTTGCTGGACAGCAGCGACTGAGTCATGAAAGTGCGACTAGTGTCGACTTTGCCCAACGACATTCGGATCTCATCACATACTAGAGAAGTGATTTCTTCTTCATTGAGAAAGTTGACCTCTCGTTTTGTGGGGTGAACATTGACATCGACCCTACCAGGGTCTATCTCCAAGCTCAGATAGACGAAAGGATGGCCGGAGCGAGGAAGGAAAGGCTGGTAGGTTTGCTCTATTGCTTTGCGAATAGCTGATGATTCGACCGACCTGTGATTGATGAAAAGTAGCAGGTTGGTCTTCTTGCCTGAGTAATTCGCGGTGCTGGCCCAGCCCTCGGAAGTGAAGCCTAGCATGTCGTTGGTCACCTTGAACTCGAACAATTCGTTGGCTATAGCACTATTGTGCACTAGTCTGATGCGATCGATAATGTCGGCATGAGCGGGTATCGAAAGTGATGTGCCTGATTCGCCATGCTTCTTGCAAGAAAAAGCGACGCCTTTACAGTGGACAGAGTAACGACCAATCTGTTCCAAGATCTTTGCGTACTCTTCACTGGGGGACCTAAAGGCGTTCTTCCGGTTCGGTACGTTGTAGAATAGATCCTCGACCTGAATCTGTGTTCCCTGCCTACCAGCACATGGCTTGGGATCGGAAGATTGACCAGGTTTCGGGGGAGCAAGCTTGCCACCCAGGTAGTAAGCTTTGAAAGCGGTAGGCGAGTCTTGGGTCTTGGTAGTTACGGTGAGATGAGCTATGTGGCTGATACTTGCCAGAGCCTCCCCGCGGAAGCCGTAGGTGCCGATAGAAGTCAGATCCTCGAAAACTTTGAGCTTGCTGGTAGTATGTCGTTCACACAGGATAGGTAGGTCGTCTCTCTGTGCCACGATCAGCAAGGTCTTTTGACAGAGTAGTGGTAGTATTGGCGGAACAATGTCGATGGCAACACCAGGGCATGTCACTATCGACGCTTAGGGTGATACTCACATTGATGCCGCAGCCATTGTCGGTAATTTGAAGCAGCTTCAGCCCACCGTCCTTGACAAGTACCTCCAGGGAACTGGCTCCAGCATCAACAGCGTTCTCGATCAGCTCTTTGACGGCGTGAACGGGAGCGACGATGATTTCTCCAGCTGCGATCTTATTGACGACATGCTCGTGCAAAGGTCGGATGCGGCGGGGCGCATGAAATGCTTCATCTGCTGTACGCTTGGTACCTCTGGTAGGTGTAGAAGTCATACTACCAGAAATGGGATTGCTGTCTCCAACACGTCCTGAGATGGCGTGGTGTGGTAGTATGTGAGACGTGGAAGGAATCCCAGGCATCAAGGAGACGCGACGTCAGGTTGCACGGCTTCGCGACACGCCATTCTGGATGTACTACAGACCAGCTGCCCACGAAAAAGTACTAGCAGGATAAATGATATGCCTGCACACGAAGCTGTAGCAGCAAGAAACGAAGATACTAGATCGGATCAGACACGGCCCTGGACCAACGATTGGTCTTTGAACTACCAGACTTGCCTGCATTAGTACTGGTCTGGTAGTTTAATTCAGATGGCCCTCTTTCTTTTTCGCGTGACGGTCAATTTTGACGTTACAGACTCGATGTGGTAGGCTTGTTTCTGTCCTCCAGTCTTAGCAACGACAATATGTGGTCATGTCTTCTTCCTTCATGCTTGCTGGCTGTCTTGCTCCAGGTGGTGGTAGCAGCAGCAGACAGCCTCAACGGCAAGAGACCAAACATCATCTTTATCATCACTGATGACCAGGATTCGTTGCTGGGATCATTGAACTACCAGCCGGCCGTACGCCAGCAGTTCCGCGAACAAGGCACCTACTTCGAAAAGCACTACTGCACAATTTCCGTGTGCTGTCCTTCGCGGGTGTCCCTACTCACCGGAAAGCATGCTCACAATACGAATGTCACCGACGTTCGCCTCCCATTTGGTAAATTGACGGGCAGTGTACGCACAAGATCAAACTAATACTATCAGGGGGCTACCCTAAATTTGTCAAAGAGGGTCTCAATGGTGCATGGTTGCCATCATGGTTCCAACAAGAGTCCTACAACACCTACTACACAGGCAAGCTAATGAACAATCACTCCATCATCAACTACAACAACCCTTTCCCTAAAGGATTCAATGGGACCGATTGTAAGTGGCCATCAGATCTACCAGCACATAGTCACGGACTCACCGGATACAGTCCTGGTCGACCCCAACACCTACATTTACAACAATGCTAGCATGCAGAGCAACCAGGACCCGCCGAGATACCTGCCAGGACAGTACTCTACCGATATAGTAGCACAGAAAGCTGTCGACTTTATGGAAGAAGCCGTCGGGTCTGAGAACCCCTTCTTCTTGACTGTGGCACCCATCGCACCACATGGCGAGACTGTGATACCGCCAACAATTCCAGGTCAACCTCGAGGACTAGCCAAGTTCAATCCGCCAGTTGCTTCGGACAAGTACAAGGACCTTTACCCCGGTGTGATAGTACCTCGCACGCCAAACTTCAACCCCGACGTCGCTGATGGACCGTCTTACTTCCGGACACTTCGCCAGTGGAACCAGACAGTGGTTGACTACTATGACGAGTTCTACCGAGTCCGCCTGCAGAGTCTGGCTTCCGTTGACGATCTCATCAATCTGGTAGTGGCAAAGACCGAGGCCCTGGGAATTGCCGACAACACCTACATCATCTACACGACCGATAACGGCTTCCACATCGGCCAACATCGCCTACCAGCTGGCAAATCCTGCGCCATCGAAGAAGACATTAACATCCCCTTCTTCATCCGTGGACCTGGCATCGCCAGAAACGTCACAGTCAAATATCCAACCTCTCACGTTGACATCGCCCCCACCCTCTACGACATCGCCGGAATCCCACCCCGCCCCGAATTCGACGGCTCCCCTATGCCCATCTGGGCGCACCAACGAGACGCCACCCACTCTCAATCTCACCCTGGCCACTCCCGCCACCCCAGCAACTCCACGTTCACCAAACACGAACACGTCAACGTCGAGTTTTGGGGCGCCAATTTCGGCGAAGGCGACTACGCCGACGAACTCCTCTCCCGCACCAATAACAACACCTACAAATCGCTGCGGCTCATCAGCACAGACGGCCGGTACAATCTCGCTTACGTAGTATGGTGCACCAACGAGCGAGAGCTCTACGATATGCGCACCGATGCGCAACAGCTGGAGAACCTGGCGGTGGATTTCAACACCACCCTGCCCACCCCTAGTACCATCATCACAAGAGCAGACGAAGAAGCGAACTCCTTCTCTCCCCACCCACGTCCTGATCCCCATCCCCAATCTCACCCTCATCCCGGACAAGGGAAAGGCACCGACGAGATCCAGGACCCATCCTACCGTCTCCGCCTGCAGTCCCGCCTCGACACCCTCCTCCTCGTCCTCAAAACGTGCAAAGCCCAAACATGCCGTGATCCTTGGGGACGCATCCACCCTGACGGTAAAGTGAAGAGTCTAGAGCAGGCCATGAGGAGGAGGTATGATGATTTTTATGTGAGAAGGCAGCCGAAGATTAGGTTCGAGGGGTGTGCGATGGGGTATTTGAGGGATGTGGAGGGTCCGGGGGAGGATAGGGGGGATTTGGTGGTTTGGGAGGGGAGGTAATCACGATGTTATGGATGAATGGAGTCCAATGTGAGGTGGCGAATCGGAGCGACCGTCCACAGAGATATCGTTGAGCGGATCCATACAAATCTTCTCCCGGCCAGATAGATCTACATCCCGCTTCTGTAGCAGGTCTATATCTATACATATCTTTCCCTCTTCCTCAGCCCTCGAAAACACCATGCTGCATCTCAATCCCAAAGCCCTGTCAAACATTAGCATCCCTGTCACCCTTCACCTGAACGATGACTCACCTTGGCCATAGCCTTCATACTCTGCTCAATATCATCATCCATCCCCCTCCCCCACCCAACCCACTGCCTCAACCGACTCCACCACCAAACCAAGTCACTCCCCAACAACACCGTCCTAAACATCACATGACTCGCATACAACCTCACCCTCTCCGCCACCCCCAGCCCCTTTTCCTCCGCCAACGCCCGACTAGCCCACACCCCTGTGATCTTGACCCTGTTCACGGGTGACCCAAGGAACTGGTTGTTGCCCTGCACAATCCGTAGATTCCGTCCAATGAAGATGAGTTCGCGTGGCCACTTCTTCTCGTCGCCCAGGATCTCGCGCACGCCTTGACGCATCCGCATCTGCACGGCGTACGCCCTCTCACGTTCCTCCTTGTTGCTCATCTGCCTGATCTCCTCGGACGTGCTGCCGTCGCCGCCCGTGTACGGCCGCATGAGCGTCGCGCTGGCGAAGAGGTCGGGGGAGTTGATGCCCCAGCCTTTGATGATGCGGCCGATGGTGGAATTGTCAAAGGTCATGAGGGCTTTCCAGAAGGAAGCGTATTCTTGGCGGAACTTGTCCGACATGGTGATGTAGAGGCCGTGGTCGATGAGGACGAGTTCGGGCCGGCCGTTGGGTTTGCGTCGGATGAAGATGTTGCCTGGGTGCGGGTCGCAGTGGACTAAGCCCCAGAGGAACATTTGCGCGGAGAAGAGAGAGACCATGGTTTCCATTACGGGGCTGTAGGAGAGGCCGAGACCGCCTTTGCCGTCGGGGCCGCGCCAGGAGTTGCGAGGGGGTTTGAGGTGGGAGGAGTCGTTCTCGGCGCGGAGGTTGTTGACTTCTTGAGCGGATGGGGGTGGAAGGATTTGGCCTCCAACGCCGGGGCTGCCTTGTCGCCATCCACCTTGCCATTTACCAGTGATGGCTTCGCGGTCCCAGAGACGGACACCTTCTATCCATTCGGCGGTCATGACGCGTTTGCTACTCAGCTCGTGGTAGACTTTGGGGATATAGACTCGATCTTTCAGGCGAGGTTCGTTTTGTACTAGCTGCCTCATGCGATCTGCATTCTTTGCCTCTTCCCGAAAGTCCGTCTCCAACAAAAGTCGCTCGCTGATGTACGGCACCAGCGAGTACAGCGGAATGTCGAACCAAAAGGTATAGATCTTGGCCACCACCTTGAAAGCCCACAAATCCCAGCCCACCTGTCTTCGAATCTCCCTCTTTTGCACCTTTATCGCCACCTCTCTACCATCTGCCAGTCTCGCCCAATGTACCTGTGCTACACTCGCGCTAGCTCTTGCTTTCCTCTCCATGATGCCCTTTCCCTGGCCTTCGTCCTCAAGCGCGAAGCCAACGCCGAACACCTCGGCCGCACCCTTGCCAAAGTCCTCCCTTATAACCTTCTCCACATCCTCCCAGCCATTCTGCGGCGCATCGTCGAACATCCTGGCGAACATCTTCTGGAACTCTGGTGGGAGAATCGCGGACTGCATAGCAATTGCCTGACCGATCTTGAGGTAGAGACCGCCATTGCTTCTCAGCAAGTGGAAGAGTCGTTCAGCTGATCTCCGGTGTACATCACCGAGACTGTCCGCAAAAGGAGGATTCTCGCGGAAGTTGATCTTGTAATCAAGAGCGGTGATGAGACCGTCTCGAAAAGTTCGCAGAGAGCGAGTGAGGCAGGCATCGTAGAAGTAGGTGTCTACCGCGAGCACTAGAGCAGTGAGAAGGGAAGCTTGTACAAGACGTCGTAGTACGCGGCGAGTGCGTCTGTAGGTCTTTGCTGGGGTGGGGGCGCCGAGGGAGGAGGGGGAGGGGGGTCGGAGGGGTTGGAACTGGGAGTTGAAGCGGACCTGGTTTGGAAATCGTGATGGTAGAAGTCTCGAGGTCAAAGGTTGTAGCTGTGATATTGATACGCCGGCTGAGATTTTGTTGCTTGAGAAGTGCCGGGCTGAAGATGTGAGCTTACTGGGGAAGCTCCGTGTCAAAGACCGACGGCAGGTCGAGCCAGTGGAGAGCAGCATGGCTCGATCCAGAGCTTTGATGATAAGAAGCAGAGCGTATTGTGCTATAACATGGCTGTGGAGTATGTCCTCGTGCGCAACAACCACGCCCAGAGAAAGTCTGACGGACGAGATCCAAACAAATGCACGAGACGTTGTGGTCGATCAGACCAGATCAGATCTCGCCCACAAAAGCTTCGACTTTTTTTTTGGCGGACAAAAGACCGCCCGATCTGCATCCGTCTCCATCAGAAAACCAACATTGATGAGGAAACTATTTTCGACTCTGTCTTACTTGCTATGTTGACTACTCTTACACAGGTATCAGTATCATACAATGCGCCCTTGTCCCAGCCATCCCATCATGCTCGTCACTTCTTCAGCTTTTCCGTTACGACCGCCTGCAAGACATAGGTTAACGAGTTGACCAACCCGATGTACTGTGTGCTAGCCTGCGCGATAGCAAGAACTCTCGATTTGTGGCCCGAAGCTTCAATGAGGCGATTGATGATACCGGGAATCCAGAGGATGATGTAGTCGAGAGGATAGGCCTTGAGGATCATGATACGAGCGACATCGTGGCCAGTAGCGCGGCCCTTGGCTCCCTGTGGACCACTCTGGATCACCTTGACTTTCGCAGGCTGGTGTTCATCGACTGATACCGTGACCATGGTCTGCTTCTTGATCTCTCCCATTTCGTGACCATCTGCTTCTGGGCCCGTAAGTCCAATCTCATCCTCGTTGACGGTTCCCATGTTCGCGGTGTGGCCGCCCTTTGACTTCCTGGTGCCTCCCTCGGTGCTGCTCTTCCCATACATCAGGTCGCTCATCTTGTCAAAGTGCTTCTTGAGCATGACGAAGACGTATCCGTAAAGGCAGAGGGTGATGATAATTATAGCAAAGCGCCAGCCGTGGGTGAGGCCGTATCGAAGGTCGGTTCGCGAGGCTTGAATCCAGCACCAGTTACCCGACACGGGACCAATTGATCTGGAAGCGAGAGCGACGATGGCTATGGCAACTGTCAGCTCTGCTTCGCCTCACGGGTATACATTCGACCAACCAGTGATGGTCGGGATCACCCACACAAATCCGCAGATGGCGAATCTGGTCAAGGTGCTGTAGTCACGGACTCGCTTGGTGCGCGTAACGACCATGGCTGTGGACAGTGCGATAGATAGGATACCAAAGTCGGCGGCCTGAGATCGTTAGTGAGGTACGACGCGGTGATATCTCAGACTATCATACCTGGACGGACAACTGGCCGATGAATCCATTCGCTGTACAACCTGGGGAGGGCACCAGAGAAGAGCCGCGAGCAAATGTAATGATGCCGGATATTGCGTTGTTGGCCGAGTTAATCCATTCTACAAGCCGGTCAGTTGTATGTCGTAGCTACAGAGGAATATGACTGACCAGCCAAGGTCAAGTTGAGGACAAGATTGTGTCGGAAGCTGCGCCACTCGCTCCATCTGAGAATGTAGAGGACAAGTACGAGACTGGTAGCAGCAAAGGACAAGCAGCTGCCGATGAGGGTTGGTATCTGTACTGCAAGATCGAGCGCCATCTTCACTGGGTCTGTCGGTCGATAGGGGAGGCACAGAGATCACACCCGGAACCTTGTGGCATGGCGTATGTTTATACTTGGCTTGGAAACAGGATTCGTGGTAGAGGACCTGCAGGGTTACTTCATGGATCTGCAAGTAGTCGCGCCCGGTTCACTAGCAACGTGGTCATAGACTTCCGTTAGGCGTGTCGGGAACCACTGGAGATTGGTAGCAGAGCCGTACAACGGTATACTAGTGGGCTATACACCTACCTAGACATCGTCCTACGGGGTCATCCCAATGTATGGTTGCTAACAGTCGTCTGAACTCGGGCGGCTCGAAGTCTAGACGGTGCAACGTGTGGAGATCGGCCCGATTACAACTTGAGATATCACTGTGAACTTGCACGTCTAGATTAGCTTTAATGTTACCGACGCACGACTAGGGTGGGGGTTATTGCGAGGACTTCGGGTTCCAGAGTAACTCTGTAAAAATATTGGAGACCGTTGGTCTCATGACATCAATGGTTGTAAAGGCTTCTGCTTCTCGGATGTACTCGAAGTGTAGTTTGAAATGTTGTGAAGATGATGCTCCGAGACTAAGGACAACATTCGACGATGTTAGGATCGAGCTGGTTGGGGATCTACGGTTCGATATAGCGTTGAAGCCCGAGATCCTCGCAGGGGGATGCGCCACCAGTCTAAGGGTCAACATGTCCGATAAGTGTCTGCTGTCAGAGTAGAGTGTAGCGCCTCAGCCATTGGCAACCGGACTAATACGTCTCCGTCGACTACTGTCATTCGCTCGCATGTGAATACAGTATCTGGACGTTGTTCTGAGAACGATAGTAGTCCGGTAACCGGCAACCCAGAGTCACGGGTGCGAGGCACAAACGGTGCCGTGGTTCGTCGGTGCGCAGCACGGCAGGACCTGAATCGAAGACCTGATGATCCGAAAGCTTATTCGGTTTGCTTTCGCAGTAAACTTCCTCTTCGGACTCGAGAGTTCAAAGCCCTGGAGGAAGGTACATATTTAGGTGCAATCGATATTCGGCATACAACTTTATTGTTATCGGGCATATAGTCTAAACTAGTTGTAGTAAGCCTTAGACGGGAGTAGCTATACGTACTCTCGATACATAGTAAATGCCTTTGTCTATAGTAACTTCAAAATTCACTCTTACTCGCTACGCTCGTACGAGCCGAATAGAATCTTAGCTAGGTCGCTCGCCGCTAGGCAGGCGTATAGCTAATAGCTTAAGAAAGGGCAGGCAACTTTATAGGCGGAGCAGTAGCAGGTGCAAAATCCTACAAAATCTGTATTCCCGATAACAATAAAGTTGTATGCCGAATATCGATTACCATATTTAGGCCTGAAAAATTCGGCCCTGGCTTAGATGGCTCCCTCGGCAAAGTGATCGAGCGAGTATGATGCTGATTCAGGTTTGTGGACGTGACATAAGAGCGAGCATGAATCGGAGCATACGTCGGAAACGACGAGAGCAGCAGGTATACCATATCTTGAATTGGCCGAGATTTAGGCCGCGGAACAATGCTGCGGCAAAGTCGCCGTTGACAGGTCAGACAGTCGAGATTCATTGAACAATGCTCGTAACGTCGAACCGCCCATCTTGCTGAATTCTGCCCAAACGAGCACGAGTCGCATCGCAGTATCCTCTTCGAATGCCAAATCAAGATTGTATAGGTTCGATGGTGTCGGACGGTGGTTGACGTACAAGATTGGAAAAGTTGTGCTGGGATGGTTGATAAGAGGCAGTCTTCCACGGCTAAATGATCGGGTAAATGTCAACGGTTTCTCAGGTGCATTGGAATATAGACAAATAATACAATTCATGCCTCAAGACCTCCTGGCTAGGGTCAATTACAGACCAGAGACTTTGTAGTTTCCTCCCATCGTCCCTTCTTCTACTTCGGTAGCGGCTTGAAATCGATCGCTTGGTGTAGGCTTTCTGGCAGGGACAGGCGCTGTCGGACGCTGGTCAGTCGATGCGCCATCGACTCGAGGAGGATTACGAGAAGTTACAGGTGAGACTGTTGAGGACCCAGAGCTACCAAGTCGCTGTACATCCAGGTCACGAGAGCTTCTAACCCCTCGTTGATCAGCGACATAGTCGGGATTTCCTATCGCGACTGTAGGTCTTGCAACATCGGCTGCCGTTACGGGGTTGTCGTCAGGCTGGAAGACCTCTGCTTCCTTCTCATTGAAGTCCTGACCAGGATTGGCAGTCTCGTATTCAAGTGTCTTGATCAGGCGATAGATGGCGACTGCCAAGCATGCTCCGAGTGCAGGGCCCAGCCAGTAGATCCAATGCTCATCAGGAAAATTTCTAAGCACGACGCATGGTCCAAATGACCGAGCAGGGTTGAGGGAGCCGCCAGTGAAGAAGACGCCTGGAACATTGTCAGTCACGATGTCGATTCAGAGTCTCTGGTCCTCCTTACCTGATAGTTCTGCAATGAACAAGGCGAGCCCAATACCGACCGGAGCAAGGAATGTACCCTTGTGCTTCTCCGCGGCCAGCATGAAAATGGTGAAGAGCAGCATGGCTGTCAAGAACATCTCGATGAAAACACCCTGTGCAAGGCTGGTACCCCCACCAAGGGTTGTCGAGACATTGAGATCGCCGGGGAAAAGAGCCGACACTACGGCTGCCGAGCACATAGCACCAAGAATTTGCGATACGAAGATCAATCCACCTCTTGACCACTTGACGGCTCCGATGAGACACATGCCGAGGGTGACCTGATTAATGTCAGAAGCCATGCCAGCAGATGTAGGCGACTGAGCTTACCGCAGGATTGAACAGACCACCACTGATTCTGAAGAAGACCCAGGCATTGACTGCCAGCGAAAAGCCAAAAGCCAGACTGATGTAGAGCAAAGCGGATGCATTGGGTGCTTGACTAAGCGAGCCACTATCTCCTGAATCTGCTCCTGCCGAGCTGGCATTGGCGACTTGAGTGGCTGAGAAGGCGAAGAAGAGGAAGAGGAATGTGCCACAGAATTCGCCAAGCATGGCGATGAAGTGATTTCGGACCTTGTTAGGAAGCCATTCAAATCCTCGAAGTCGGCGTTCGGCTGCATGAGGTTTCGTCTTAACAAAAGGCAAATGCAGCCCTCCAGAAGGTGCTGCGACGTTCATGTTGATGGAGTTCTGTGATACCTCCAAGTGGTATGGGCGGTAGCTTCTGGTCGTAGACAAGTAGGTGAGAGGTAGTGAAGTAAGTGTCAAGCTATACTCGTGGTACTTGTAGGTCTCCTGTGATGATTAGGAGTCGAGTAAAAATGCTGGAGATGCTCAGAACGCAAAGGACTGGAGATGGAAAGGAATCGGAAAGGAAAATCGAAGCTGTAAAGAGCTCGTGGCAGATTGTATGATGCAGAAATGGCAGCTACGTATAACGGGTCCGGGGTGATTTGCGCCTTCTCATGCAAAGACTCGTGACGAAGGATCAGAGATCCGGTCGTTCCAGCGCGGAGCAGAGCAGTGGACAGATAGCAGCAGTACCACACGTGGCCCGCGTCTGAGACGAGGGACATCGCACGCAGAGAAGGGAGCAAAGATGAGAAATTACGGTGATCAGCGGTACGGAGGTGGTGAAGTGCGTGTTGAAAACGACAGCTCTCCCACGCCGTTGGCTCAAAAGATCGCCGACAGCCGTGCCTTGGTCGTCGATCCGTCCATTCGTACGGGTCGTCTTGATGCCGATCTGGGCCGTGGCTGCATTTTCGTCTCCAGAAATCTGCAATAGGCAAAAGAGCAGCAGTCTGATACCCCGAGCTCGGCCGGTGTGGATTCTTGTGGCAGAAGGGCGCCGGCATGACGCGACAAGTACGGCAGAAAAAAGAGCTCACGGGCCTGCTCTAAAATAGCCGGAAATCGCGGGGTCGATCTGGTGAGATGCGCCATCCAAGAGCCCAGACAGCCTCGCTGATCAGTCGTTTTGCTCTTGATAAGTTTGTGACTTTCGATGTAACAAACTTTTTTTGACAGGCTAAACCTACCAGAGCACTTCGAGCACACCGCTAGACAACCTTTGTAAACAGCTCGCCCATTCCTCAAGTATTATGATGGACGAGGAGCATGATTATGGCAAATGTGCTATGGATGCTGGTTGCTGGTGATCGAGTGCCGGGCCCACTGCATGGTGGATCGGGCAAGTTAAATAAGATGTTTTATCATGCAGGACTGCATGTTTGGAATTATGCATAACCCTATGCACGTGACTGTCCCACCGGCAAACGGCGGCGCCAAGGAGCGTCATGACTTTAATCGAGGCGCCTGATAGACCACACCACTTTATGCATCTCTGCACATCCTGACAAGTTTACGCCACACAGCGCATGTGGTCTGCTGAGCAGTCCTAATTTTCTACGATACCTTCGCTTCTCGACAGCCTCTCTTGACGACTACCTCTGTTCCACTTTTACGTCTTAGCGACTGCGCCGCATTAGCTTTTACGCCCCGTTGCTAGACCCTATCTCCTATCCGGCCCGGACACAGTGACCCCTCAACGCGACTTGCACACCAGGCGCCTTATGATCTATCCAGCTTCTTAGGTGTACGATACAAGTCAAGAGCAGGAGTAGGGCCACAGACACACATCAAAATGCGGCCTGTACGGCTCATCCTCGCCCTCACGTCATGTCTCCTCACAGTGCTCTTCCTGTCATTCATCGCCACGAGGAGGTCTGCTCATGTGACAGCTCATCGCGATGGTCGACTCCATTCTATGTTTGACTGGCGCGCCCCATCGTCACTCTTCCCACCATCAGCCATCATCAGTCTTACCGACGATAACTCGACCTTCTTCCTTGCTCGGCCCGCCAACTTTGGTCCTTCGCTTCCGAAGATAGGATTGAGCGGTCAATTATGGATAGGCAGCGGATTCGGTGACGACGATCTATCAAGAGGAGGAGCGGCGAGCGCGGAAGGAGAACTCGGCTGCAGTGATGTTCCTGGATGGAGCGAAAGCGGTGGTCGCGTGTCACCAAGCAAACCGTCAGAGCCTATCGACAAGGGTGGGAATAGTGCTGTTGTAGAATCGGATGACTCTCCGTTAACGTCGTCCAATGTCAAGAGGAGGAACAGCAAGGATGCCTCCGCTAGCGAGACAAAGAAGGGCAATCCCTCCGAGGATGATGGTACCGATGACCATCTGCACCATCCCCTATCCACTTCAGAAGCTTCGACAACCGCCGATGGCAAGAAGCAAGGACATGCCGATATTCAGTCACTTCAGGAGAGTGCCGAGATTTCGGGCAAGGTTGTTCTTCTTAGCCGCGGCGGCTGTGGGTTCTTGGAGAAGGTCAAATGGGTTCAGCGACGAGGTGGTACAGCTTTGATCGTTGGTGACAACATCAGAGGCGGTCCACTGGTCACAATGTATGCGAGAGGTGACACGTCCAATGTCACTATCCCATCGCTCTTCACCTCGCATACCACCGCACATCTCCTTTCATCTCTAATACCGTCTGGAGGCATGATGGAGGACATTACCGTGGACGACGTCAAGAGGAGCGGCATTGCTGCCGGCAGTGATAAGCAAGGGCAGGCAAATGGCGAATCGAGCAGATCAGCACCAAAATCCGACGCCAACAAAGACAGCACTGTCGCTAAAGGAAGCAAGCCTGTCGAACCCGCTCGATCGCACGAGAAGGATGATACCGAGTCTGTCAACACTGGATGGTTCGGTTCTCTGTTCTCTGGCTCTTCGTCGTCTTCACCTCGGCGGGACAATCACCGCCCGCCTAGCAGTGGCAGTATTGGATGGATACTTCAGAAAGATTTCGACAGTGCTGAGGAAACTAAAGCTGCATCAGCCAAATCCTCGAACGACAAATCGAAAGGCAAGGGCTCTAGTGATGGCTTTGTCATTGGTGTTCAGGACTGGCGTGATCCTGACCTCGTAGAGTCGAAGCCGAAGGAGGACGAGTCAAAGAAACAGGCTACGACTAAGCAAGGCGACGACTTTGGCGCTACTTCGCCAAAGGGTGGCAGCATAACGCCTGGCAGCGGAGAGTACAGTAAGCAGAGTCACACAACGAAGCAGCTCAAGGTCGACAAGCAGGAAAGCAGAGCACCTACACTGAAGAGTTCTTCCTCGCCACAAGTCAAAGTGTCATCAGGCCGCAATTGGTTGGGCAGATTGAAGAGCGAGACATCGGAAGAGAAGAAGCACAGGTCAACAATGCCACTCAAAGCAAGCCAAGGTAGCAACAAGGAACGAGATGGCAAGGATAAAGGCGACAAGACAGAGCCCAACAGGCCACCAAGGCATGAAGGGCTATGGGTAACTCTGGAGCCAACGACCATGTCTTCGTCACCATTTTTCGATACACTTCTTGTACTTGTTGTTTCACCGCTGGTCACGTTAACCGTGGTCTACGCACTCTTACTTCTCCGCTCTCGTATTCGACGACGTAGATGGCGGGCACCAAAGTCTGTCGTAGAAAGGCTACCAGTGCGAACATATCACACGATAGCAAGCTCGTCCGCAACGACAAGCAGTACTCAAGTCTCACCGCCAGGAACACCCGCTGTACCAAATTCGACGACACCACTCCTCCATTCCAGTGCTCGTCCAATCAGTCAACGACCACGGTCACGGACCACTAGTGAAGTACCAGTCGCAAGCTCCAGCTACGCCGACCTGACGCCAGCCAATCTCAGTCTTGACCAGATTCAAGAGAAGCGCGAAGCTGGTTTGCTGGAGTGGAAACGCAAGTACGGTGGCAAGCAGCGCGAATGTGTGGTCTGCCTGGAAGAATATGTGGATGGGGTTAGCCGAGTAATGAGCCTGCCGTGCGGTCATGAATTCCACGCGGAGTGCATGTAAGTATCATTAGACTTGACCTTCACTGCCTTTACTCATCTGATCGGCAGCACTCCATGGCTCACTACACGACGAAGGACTTGCCCAATATGCAAAGGCGATGTCGTACGATCGCTCGCACGATCCGACGCAAACACACCTGCGGCAAATACCCCCGACCGCCGCTACGATTCTTACGATGATGATAACGAAGACCTTTTGGATGGTGTTCAGGAGCAAGCTGTCGCCACACGGAATGACGACCCGGCAGCACCAGAGCCACTTGGGAGCGAGGATGATCTCGAGGATTTGGAGCGTGGCGTCCTACCTGATCGGACAAGGTGATTGGGGGTCGGAATCAGGAACGGCACTTGCACAGATACCAGGTCTAGCATTGGGCGGATACAATTCATGAATCACTCTCTCAACGATGTGCGTTTTCTCCAATTGGGGGTGATCGAGCTCCAGATTGTGAGGGTGGAGCGAGTTGCCGACACTTGTGGACCGAACCAGTTGCTTGGCCCGCGCGGTTGCCCTTCTGGACTGACCGTTGCAAATCTTGACTTCCTCCCATCTTCTTCACCTCGACATTCGTCCGCAGATGGCGCACACTTGTGAGCAACGCGTCAATTCCTGATGGTAACAGTACACAAAATGCGGATCTGACAAAAATTCATCACTCCCTTACCTGTCATGAAATCATCGACTCGGCTGGTGAGATGGAGACTCAGCCCGTTAGAGATCACCTAGAGGCAGTAAACGGCGTTGGAATGCTGACAGTAAGGATCACCATGATTTGAGACCGCTTCCTTGGTGACTCAATCTACCGACGGCACTTGAGGGGGCGTGGCAAGACTGCAATCGAGCCCAGCTCCGGGCGACAAGGAATGTTTGCTTCTCTTCTCTTCTTCCTGCGTACTTTTCATTCGCTCATTCCAGAACAACGCCGCAAATGATCGTCTTCCTGTTTCCCTCGCCCACATTCTTTTGGCAGATTGCCCATAAGCACATTTAGTTGTGGTTGTGGTTCTCGATGCATCCACACCGCAAAGGATAGTGGCGTTCGACGCCACGTGCGTTCCCACCGGTTACCGCAGGCTGGGCATCACCGTGGTACCTCAACGGTAAATTGAAACGACTTTGAAGATCCTCGAGGCTATACAAATCTTCCTGAAGAGGCGGCGACTTGCGACTGTCCTTCTCTTTTGTCACACCTAATATCCTCGTTGCCAGGTCTCGTGCCCACGTGGCTGTCATCAAGAGAGATTTTCGCAGGACTACGCTTCCCGGACGTCGACACTCGACTCGACTCGAATTGACTCAACCCACGGGAGATACAGGCTTGTGCTGGCACTCGCTGATCTCTGTGGCGTGAAGAAGCACTGCCAACCACCGATCCTCGTCCTTCTCGTACCGCATCAGTCCCACAAAGATGCCCATCAGCAATGCAGGAACAGGGTCAAGCTTCGCAGCTATGCAGACCAATGCTACCCACCCATATTTCTCGTTCCCCTTCAGCCTCGAGAAGCTACCTCCAGTACTGGAGAAGGGTCTCTTGGCTCCTGGAATCATGGGACTAGTCTCGCTACTTTCATCCTTTGGCCTTCTCTGCTTCCTAATCTCAAAGTTCTTCGAGTGGAAAAAGTCTGCCAAGTCATACCTCGGCTACGTATGTATCACATGCTTGTCACTGGATTTCAGCTGACAGGTGCAGAACCAATATCTCGTTCTCTTTATCAATCTCCTCATAGCCGACGTACAACAATCGTTGGCATTTGTTATATCTTTCCACTGGATGGCTACTGATTCAATCATGGCTCCTTCTCGAGCTTGCTTCGTTCAAGGCTGGTTCCTGAACATCGGTGACGTCTCTTCTGGCCTCTTTGTACTATTCATTGCGGGCCACACCTTCTACACTACCTGGGTCGGCCGACGTCTCGACTACCGAATTTTCCTGGGTCTTGTCCTCTTTACCTGGCTTCTGTCATTGTTCCTTACCTTTATCGGTCCCGCCATCCATGGACGGACATACTTTGTCCGTACCGGCGCCTGGTGCTGGGTTTCCGCCCTCTACGAGTCCGAGCGTCTTGCAGTGCACTATATCTGGATCTTCCTTGTGCAAGCCGGCAGCATCATCATCTACCTCATCCTTTTCATCCACGTCAAATCCACCATCGCCCGCACCATGTCCATCGTCATGACCAATCAAGCACAATCCGCTACGCACCGTAAAATCAATCGTGCCGCCCGAGCTATGGTCCTCTACCCCATCTTCTACGTCATCCTCACGCTCCCCTTGAGCGCAGGCCGCATGTGGTCACTCGCACACCATGGCGCTTTTCTGCCGAATTGGTACCTGCTCGTCGCTGGTACCTTGATGGCGTCGTCTGGTTTTGTCGACGCGATACTTTACGCCCTTACTCGCCGCAACCTCATGCACACTGGATCCACCCAAGAAGGTGGTGAAACTACCATTGCCACGACTGTGAAGAGCCGCGCCACCTCCATTGCAAAGGCCGCTATTCGTCGCCCGAGTATGGGACGTAGCAAGAGCTACAATGTCCAGGCCTCGATGCCTCCTGAGCAGCAAGCCGGATGGGTGGAAAAGGGGATCAAGGTCCAGCACAGGGTGTCGATCGCGGTCACGCAGGCAGAGTACGTCGTCAAGGAGAAGCGATGTAGCTTTGTGCCTGTGCTACCGAGACATGGGTTGCTTCTGCCGGGGGAGAGGGAGAGAGGGAGCGAGAGGAGTGCCAGCTCTGATGGCATGCAGGTGAGGAGGGAGGCGAGCGTGGATCTTGAGAAGGGCGAGCATGAGCAGGTTGGGGAGGAGGGAGAGAGAGAGAAATAGAAGAGTGGGCAGGTAAAGCAAGGGCACAAGAAGTCGGCGAGTGTATGAATATGTAATGTAATGTATAAAAGTAGCCTGCGACTTGGTCGCTTTTCGACCACTTGCAATGACTTCCACATGTAGACTTTCGGCTGGGTCACAATACGTCCATGCCTTCAACCTCGACATGCGTGTTGAGACGAGCCACAGGAAGGATTTGTAGTACCATCAGAAGGGAATCACTCGAACTACAACAAGATAAGCAATTGTTTCGATCAAGCTTCATTTCGCAAAGCTTGCCGATGCCTTTGTCATGCTAGCCTACCACACACTAGCAGGTTGGTAAGTACGCATTGTCACCCTTCTCCCTTCTGCGTGTCTTCTCACTTTGCAACTTCACCTCGTCTGCCTCGGATCTCGAATCTCGAAGTACCTGGCCATCTCGCGCATGAATACGACCGCGGTCGACCTGGATGAAAAAGCTCTCGAGCGAGTGCCTGCAAGCCCACAAGCCGTTAGTCACCTGTTCGTTGGAAGATACACGACCGAGTACTGGGCTATCCTGACGGTCGAGTGCTGGCTGGCTACCGTGCTTGGGTTGTGGTCGCAAGGGCCATTCGTATTCTCATTGGCGATAGAGGGGGTGACTGGGTCGAATGGTTGTATGGTGTGGCACGATTCTACAACAGCGACCTGGCGGCAATGCAACGTGAAGTACTGGTCGGAGACTGGATGACATGTTCTTCAGCGACTAGAACGGCGGGCGACATGCTGCATGTTCAAGGGGAGCCGTGTTAAGCTGCTCGTCAGCTCGGCATGACGATCGTTGTTTGACGGTATGACCTATATCGCCTGTATGGGGATTTCACCGGGATGGCAATGTTGCAATGAGGTAAAGGGCAACATTCAAACTGTAGATACGAATATCAAGGTCCAACAGTTTCTGACGACTTGCTGTTCTGGCCAGACATAATATGATCATGGTGAAGGTAAGTACATATTGCATGTTGTATCTGTTCAAAGTAGTCATGTCAGGAATGCTGGTTGGAGCTGGCTTTTCAAACAAGCAACGTACAGTTCCCGGCTTGCTGCCAAGTCGTGGGCGGCGAGTGCCTGGTGGATCGGTGGGAGGGCAGGCTGAGGGAGGGTGAGGGTTGCCATTACGATGGAGTACCAGTTAATGATGAATTGAGCTTGGGTATTAGGGAGTGCGAGTGTTTGGGTGTGAACGACAGCAAGTCGGAGGGAGAACTGGGTCGATTAATATACCTCCTCTCCACTGCCCCTCAGACGGCACGGAGTCGAAGATGTCACACCTTCATCGTGTGCTGAGCCTTGCTCTGTCTCAAAGAAGCTGTCAGCTGGTGTGCTATTGGATGGAATCGCTCGCAGCATGGTGACTACGCCACGGCTCCACCTCTGTTGACGCCGGACTGTGCCTCAAAAGCGGCTTGGGGCGCGGGATGGAAGGGAGACGCCGTTCGCCCATATAAGCAGCGAGCGATTCGAAGGGTGCTGGATGTACCATTGATCCAGCACGAGTTTGTAGACGGTAATCTTTTGACCAATGTTCCCAGGTGAGGAGGTTGATGGGGTTCAGATAGAGATGTATTCACCTACACTACGCCTGAGTGCCTCCGCAAGCTTTCGTTTCTCGCTAATAATGATATGGTCTTCCCTTACATTCCCTGATTCTCGTCGACCAGATCCAGGACAGGTTCCTCGATCCAAATTCTCGTTCAGCAGCGTCCAGATCTTGGTTCCGCCTTGCTTCCCAAAGCTCGATCTCCCTCGCAAGCACTCGCTATAAACAACAAGAAATATGGATATCTAGAATAAACAATAAAGTACCTTCTTTGCCCTCGGGTTCTCGCAGATTGTTACACGGAAAGATAGAACGTATGTCGTGATACCAGGATGATTTTGCTTCGTAATGACATGATTGAAACAGAGTTGGGTAGATGGTGAGTGACCAGGTGGTCCGTCGGCTGCAGAGAAACGAGTGCCGGTGGCGTACCTGGCAGAGTCGTGTGCTCGTCTCAGTATGGTCGAAAGGTGTGGTCTCGATCGTACAGTAACGTGTCCGCTCTACATCATGGTGCACATGCCGCCTTTCTTGTCGCCTTTTACGTTCTTAACTTGAAGTGCGACTCGGGCGGCTTCGGTGAAGGCTTCGTTTACGCCGCGGTTCTTCATGGCTGAGCATTCTGGATGTTGTAAGTGTTGTTGTCTCGCTCGCATGAGAGTTACGCTTACCCAGATATCGCAACGCTCTGATCTTCTCTGCCACCGCAAGACCCTGCTTGTAGTCGATTAGAGGTCGTTTTGGCTCGTTGTTGGCTTCGCCATCCTCTTCGCCTGCTGATTCTCGGAGATCACACTTGAGTGCTACCAGGACGAGTCGGACACCCGGGCAATTCTCCGCAATCTCACCGACCCATTTGGCTTCTACGTTCTCCAGGGATTCAGGGGAGTCGACCTGGGGTGCGGTTAGCGTCAGTGCTGGGTGATGCTAGAGGGGTGAGGTACGCTGAAGCACAGCATGATAGCGTGCGTATCATCATACGAGAGACTCCGTAGCCTGTCGAATTCCTCTTGTCCTGCTGTGTCCCATAACGATAATTCTACATGTACATTGTCGATGAAGATGTCGTGTACGTAGTTCTCAAAGACGGTGGGTTCACTATTTGTAACGTCAATCTCCCTTCTTGTATCTCAAGTCCGCCAGGGCGCCTTACTATACTGTTGGAAAGTAGCCTCTCGTAAAGACGTTTAGCAGTGATGTCTTTCCGCATGCACCGTCTCCCCTGCTCAATGTCAGCGACTGCGCCATTTTATCCCCTGTAACAATTCTGTGTATCCATCCTCCTCTTGCTGTACGCTACCCGATTGTCATGACGTACAATAACACTAGTTTCCTCTGCACGGTCTTGGTACCGCCACAGAGAGGCATGTTGCGCGGTCGGACAACCGGTGAATGAAGTAGCTGTCCTTAGTCGCGTGCAAGTTGAGCTCCTAAAAGTGTGTATCTCGCCGTTGGGAAGCGTCGTTAAAGGCTCTTGGTCGTTGCGGAGCAGCGGGCTGGGGAAAGTGGAGTAGACGGGGTCGAGATTGTAGCGAAGTAGCGAGCGAGCAACCAAGCGATGAAGATGACGCGCAATGCCAATGTCTAGCCTCGTTGATATGTGACGGTGATATGTGCTGGTGGAGAGGCGCAGACTAAAGGTGGTCGGGATGAAGAATGGAATAGCAAAATCGCAAGAGGCGCAGGATAACGGCCAGTTTAGGTAGACAGCAGCAGCATGGCTCGGGCTTTTTGGCTGCGGCGGGCGGCTTGTGCTTTTCCCATCGGACCAGGAATGAAGCTTCTGACGACATGGATAGTGCACAGGTATGTGGCCATGGGACTGAAAGCAAGGATAAGCGTATCAACGAGTTGCATGGCACATGCTTGGTTCGTCGCTCATGTCACATTATTAACCTTTCCCCCACATGCAAATGCAGATCCCTTGACGAGCTCAGACATCTAGTCCTCACTCATTTAGTCCTCACTCCGGACAAGCCCACCTCTGCCTTGCAACCTCGACTTGAGATCTCCCGTTGCATCAACTTGTCTCTTCACGCCGCCCAAAAACTTGCCCCTATCAGACCTGACACGATCTTCTTCCTCACGCTGCCTCCTTTCCTTCTCCTCCAGATCTGCCAGCCGCTTCTTCCTGTCCTCTTCCAGACCAGATGCATTGCTCTGCATGGCGGCGAGCTTCCTGGCTCTCTCCTCGGTCTCATCTTTGCTGTCTCTGTTGTCCCTCCTGCTGTCGCTGCGCGCGCTGTCCCTTGCTCTTGCGGGGCTGTAGCGCCGTGATCGCGATCCATGTCCGTCTTGTTTGCGTGGTGGCGTACGGTCCCTGTACCTTTCTTCCCTGCGTCGTTCATGTCGAGGAGGTGACGGGGATCTCGAATCGGACCTTGAGCCAGACCGCCTTGGGCTCGGATACGATGTCCGTCTCTCATTGCGGTGCTTGCGTCGCTCGGGCGAACGTGATCGTGACCGAGATGGGCTCCTCCGGCGGCGGCTTCGTCGCTCGTCGTGATAGTCCGAGTGCCGGTGTCGTCTCGGGGGAGATGGAGATCGCGATGGTGACCGCGAATATGACCTGTCTCTGTGACTTTGATGGTGCTTTCGAGAATATCTGTCCTCATCGCTGTGCCGTCTCCGCTTGCGCGACCTCTCATCGTCGTCTCTGTGGTGTCTGCGATGCTTCCGATCCTTCTTCTCGGGTTCTTCTTGTCCGGCGACCTTCAACAGCTCCCGTCTCTTTGTGGGATCCTTCATCATGGCCTCGTATGCTGCTTGCTCCTGCTGCTTGATCATGAGCATGGGGTCTGCCTTGACTTTGCTGGCCGTGTCCCTGGCGGTATTCGGGATTTGCGCAGCCATGAAACCTTCCTGCTTTGCATCCTTCTTGATGGCCTCGACGGGATCGCGCTTTACAAGGCCGTCGAGTCTTCTTTTACCGAGCAAGTACCCCTCCATCTCCTCGGTGGTGCCCTTTTGGCCATCGGCAGGTCCGTTGTACATCCAGTCAACTCGCTCGACACGCTTCTTTCCACCAGCCGCTTCCTGCATCTGTTGTAGTTCCTGAATCTGACGCTCCTCGGCTCTCTCCTTCATCACCTGCTCAATTTTCTTTCGCTCGTCCAAAGCCTTCTTCTCTTCTTCCCATACCCGCTTCTGATTTGACATGAGCACTGGGTGCCATGACTTTTTGAGATTGAGGTCGCCACCCATTTTGGGGGCGACGGGGGTGGATTATTTGTATGCAGGTGATCTTGGGTCACAATACGGTAGACTTGTCGCAATTGGGCTGTGCGATGTTTGCAGGATCTTGTTTGCAGGATCCTGGAGGAGAGGAAACGGTCAGGGCGGGGAGGAAGAGAAATCAAGAAAGGCGCCCGCCCAAATGCTTGGCATTTTTGGATTTTGGAAAAGACAACCTCGGACGCCGCACCCAAAATGACACTTCGCCTTCTTCCGCTTTCGGATATCACCCCGAAGCACAATTGCAAATTGTCCACGTGCCAGGAGTATATGCATTCGCACCAATTAGTCCTGCAAAGGATACACTTACAACAAGGCGGCGCGGCTAAAAGCGCTGCCATGCCTGTACTCTCTCCGGACAGAATGCGGGTCAATCTAGACACCTCCCCGTGATACACGGTCCTCACGCCAGACCCTCCACCGACCAGTATCCTGTAACACATGCATACACAAAGACACGAAATACGCATAAGATCAACCAGGATCTCCTTGTCCTAACGCATTCCACAATGCATGCGAGCTGGCCGATACAGAAATTGCACAGCAGACAAGTTAGTATCTTGCAGGGTCATGTTTCACATCTCCACCTTCATTTCACTTGTCAAGGTTGACCTCTCCAGCCACTAACCTCATCTAATCACGGAGTGCATAGGCGGAGCTGCCAACGTCAAAACAGCCTGCACTCAATGCCACCATCCGGGATGCGTGACATGGTCTGGATCAATGCGTGCCGTGAAAAGAAATTGTCCTTTCTTGGCTTTATAAGAATACACCTCTGTCATCTACAAATCTAAGTGCCGGGCAATCTACTTTCAATCTTCTCTTGTTCGACAGGTGGTCAACATGGTCCTCGTTCTCTTCTTGGGCCTGTTGGCCGCTGCGGTTGTGGCTCAGCAAGCCTCCTACACTGACTCCAAGACCGGTATCAAGTTCTGGGAACAGGATCTCAGTGGTCAAGCAGGCCCAAATGGCTTCAAGTTCGGTATCTCCTTGCCGGCTACCACTCAATCTCAATTTCAGGATGAATACATTGGTCATCTCGTCGTCGGTCTGAACAGTGGTGCCGGTTGGGGTGGCGTTGCCCATGGCGGGTCCATGACCAACAATCTTTTGCTCACCGTCTGGCCCAGTGCTGGCAAGGTCATGACATCCTTCCGCATTGCGTCAACATACGACCAACCCGCAGTCTATAACGGCAACGCCACCCTCATTCCTATCTCCTCATCCGTCACCAGCACTCAGCTCGAGATCATCTACCGTTGTGTCCGCTGCTGGACCTGGGCTCAACCTGGAGGTGCCTCCGGTTCTGCAATCCCTCCTACTGATGATGGTGTCCAAGTCATTGGATGGGCGGCACATAGCGAGAACCCATTGACGCCATCTGATGTCAACTCGCTCTTCCAGCAGCACAACTACTTTGGCATCGCTGTCCAGCCAGCTGCAAGCGCACGTAATCCGTCATACACCAGCTGGCAAAACCTCGCGACTGCGGCGCCTACCGCGACGGCCAAGCCAACAACGACTACCGCAGCGTCGACTGCCTGCAAGACGAACCAAGCCGCGCCTACCGACACCTACGACTACATCATCGCCGGTGCAGGTGCAGGTGGTATCCCAATTGCGGCCAAGCTTTCAGAAGGAGGCAAGAAGGTACTCCTCCTCGAGAGAGGCCCACCATCTGTTGGTCGCTGGGGTGGTAAGCTGGGACCGGCATGGTTGTCCGGCACTGGTCTTACACGGTTCGATGTACCTGGTCTATGCAACCAGATCTGGAAGGACTCTGCTGGCATCGCCTGCCCTGACGCTCCCACCATGGCCGGCTGTGTGCTCGGTGGTGGCACTGCTGTCAACGCTGGTCTCTGGTGGAAGGCCACCCCTGCCGACTTTGACCAATTCCCACCTGGATGGCGCTCTCAGGAGGTGAACCAAGCTATCTACCGCGTATTCCAAAAGATTCCAGGCACATATATCCCATCCAAAGACGGCAAGACCTATCTCCGTCAAGGTTTCTCCTCCATCGCCACCGCCCTGTCCGCCGCCGGATGGTCTCAAGTCGATGCCAACGCCTCCCCGGCCAGCAAGAACCGCGTCTTCACCCAAACACCCTACATGTTCGCCAATGGTGAACGCGGCGGTCCCATGGCCACCTACCTCCTCGAAGCCTCCAAACGCAGCAACTTCAAGCTCCTCACCAACACCGCCGTCAAGCGTGTCCTCCGCACCGGCTCCAAAGCCACCGGCGTCGAAATCGAAGCCACCTCCGCTGACGGCAAATGCGGAACCATCAAGCTCGCCACCAACGGCAAAGTAATCCTCTCCGCCGGCACCTTCGGGACCACCAAAATCCTCTTCCGCTCAGGCATCGGACCCACCGACCAACTCAACGTTGTCAAATCCTCCACCGACGGCGCCACCATGATTGCCTCGTCCTCCTGGATCAACCTCCCCGTCGGCTCCAACCTCATCGACCACACCAACACCGACCTCGTCATCCGCAGCCAAGATAGTGTCTTCTACGACTTCTACGCCGCGTGGGACAGCCCGATCGCCGCGGACAAAACCGCCTACCTCAACTCCCGCAGCGGCATCCTCGCGCAATCCGCCCCCAACATCGGCCCCGTCTTTTTCGAGTCCATCACGCCTTCCGACGGCATCGCGCGCCAACTCCAATGGACGGCCCGCGTAGAAGGCGCCCCCGGGTTCGCAGACAACACCTCCATGGTCCTCTCGCAGTACCTCGGGCGCGGCAAGACCTCCCGGGGCAAACTCACCATCAACAAGGACCTCACGATCAACATCGCCCAGAACCCGTTCGTGAACACCCAAGGCGACAGGGACGCCATCGTGCAGGGCATCAAGAACGTCATCGCTGCGTTGGCCAAGAACCCACGCATCACGGTGTTGCAGCCTGCTGCGGGCGTAAGTGTGGAGAGTTTCGTCGCGGGGGTACCCGATAGTCCGGCGGCGCGGTCGGCGAATCATTGGATGGGGACGGCGAAGATGGGGACGGATAGTGGACTTAGTGGGGGCACGGCGGTGGTGGATACGAATACGAGGGTTTACGGGACTGATAATGTGAGTACTGTCCACCTTGGCTCTCTAAAGGGTTGGGGGTCAAGAGTGGTGAGAGTCTGGATGCTGACGTGCATAGATCTTCGTTGTTGATGCGAGTATCTTTCCGGGTATGGTGAGTACGAACCCGTCTGCACTCATCGTGGCGGCGGCAGAGAGGGCGTGGGAGTATATCTCTGGCTTGAACTAAGGAATTGGGAAGAAGGGAGAGGTTTCTTGGTACATACTTATTTCATGATTGTGCTTCAAGTACTTTTATGCATATATTCTTTTCTTGAACAGACACTTCACTACTGCCCGTATGCTCATGTCAGTATGCGTTGCTGCGAGGCATTTGTCCCTATCGACTCGTGCTCGAGCTCGAGTTCGTGTATGAAAATCCTCGGTGGATGGAGGGCGAGAGCAGGCGGTCGTCGATGACGAGCTGATATCATTTGCCATCAGCATTGGTAAGACACATCGCATTAAACATGAGAAGGGAGGGATGTCCGGCACAATCCATCGTCATCATCTCTGATTTATTCCAATATTCACTTTTGAAAGATATCGTTGTATCTACAATCAATCTCCATGTCCATGCGACTTCTCATCTGTTTCACAGCTTGACCGATATGGACCAGGCTCTACCCCATCTCATTCACAATTGAACCCGCTTATGCGCCCGTGGCGAAACCAAGTCTCGGGCTGCCAGTGGTCTGGTCAAAGACAGCATAGACCGACTTGAGGAAGATGTCACCGAAGATGCTGAAATCGAAACCAGCGTTGCTCTGGATACCACCGAAGCACTGTCCGTTGCCGATGGGTGCGTAATTCATGTAGCTGCCTGGTACAGTGTAGCTGCCGGCGCCAATCTTGACGGTGAAGTTGGGCAGAGTAGCAGAGCAAGAGAAGATGTAACCACCCTGGGAAGCAGAGTTGGTGGCGCCGGAGACCTGAGCGTAGTAGGCACGGACGACGGAGGCGGGGAGAAAGAGGAGAGTGGTACCGGTGTCGGCGATGGAGGAGCCGATGCTGGTGCTGACGGCGGCGGAAGAGCCGACTTGGTAGCCACCGGCGGTGAAGCCCCAAAAGCCTTCAGAGTTGTCGACGGCAGTGTAGCTGATGGAGCCGGTGTACTTGGCCGAGTCGATGAAGCCAAAGTTGTAGGATCCGGCGGCGCCCTTCCTGAGGCGGACAGCGAAGAGAGGAGCGGAGAGGGTGGACTTGACGGTGTCAAAGAAGGTGGTCTGCTTGGTGGGGGAGACGGTGTTGATGCTGCTGAAAGCGAGACCAAGAAGTCCGTCGTTGTTCACATCCCGCTGGAATTGGGTGGAGACGGAGGTGGCAGCCTCGACAGCCTGCGAGGTGGCAGTCACACCACCAACGACGACCTTGTCGGCATAGACACGCCCGGCGGCACCAGAGCCATCACCATAGCTGATCTTCCAGGAGTAACCTGACTTGACCGTACCGCTGGTGGAAGGGTCGTAGACTGCGTGGCCGGAAGTCTGTGATGAGGCTTGGAGGGTGGAGTAAACCCAGAGATCGGACGAGCCAGTGTCGAAGTCGAGGTTGAGGACATTGCCGCCAACGGTGACGGGGCTGAGGTAAGACTGTGCGCGTCAGATCATGTCTGTTGGCTTGAGGTATCTGGACTACTTACCTCATCGTTGTCCTCGGGGTTGGCAACGACAGTGCCTTGCTGAGCAGCAGCTGCGGCCTTGACATCTGCTGGAGCGGCGTCGAGCTTGCCATACTTGGCATAGGTGTTGAGCATGGACTTTGCAGGGTGGAGAGCCTTCCTTGGGCCAGCGGCGACTTGGTGAACAGTGAAGGTCTTCTTTCCGATGACCTCAGTGACAGGGGCGGCCATGGACAAGCCGACGAGGGCTGCCACAATGGCGGAGGTCTGGGTACCGTGCATGGTGGGTGGTGATGTAGAGAACAAGAATGTGGTCGAAGTCTTCACTGGTCAACTGAAGGATGTTGCTGGCTGAGCAGTGATTAACAGGGGAGTTTGAAGATACTTATACAGATACCAGACGGCTCGCCGCGGTCGTTCATGTCACCCACCGTCGGCCATGTTGCCGTCGTGTGCTATCAACATTACCCTGCTGATCATCACGCCAGTATCACGAGCATGGTAGCATCAAAGTGTAGAACCAGAACCTGCCCGAAACGGTCAGGCCTGTGGTCAAGGTGTTCGCCCATGTATGCACTGCAGATCCCGTGTTCCGGAAAACAGTCCTAGAAGCCCCCACTGGTGTCACTGGCGACATGAGTGAACGAAGCATCTGATTACTTGTTGTTCAAGGTGGCCAACCAAGAGGACATGAAGTCGGGGGGGATTCGCCGATCGTTTCAGGGCACCTGCTGTTCCTGGCAAAGCTTGAGTTTGTGGTGACAACCAGTGAGAAGTCGGAACGAGTCGATCCGTGGAGTGGTAGGGTTTATTCGACAGAATTCAGGAGGGTGTCTAGACCAATTGAAGCGACGACGAGAGTTTCCGACGAAAAGTTTGCTAGCCGCCCCTTGTGATCAAATGGATAAGCTTTCGAAGCATTGATGCTAGAAGCTTGGACAAAGCTTGCGCAATCGTCTCGACCAATTACATTAATGAAAATCATGCTTCTTCAAAAGCTTGATCATGTCGCATAACGTCGTTCGGAGATGCCGCTACTGAAGTCTCCTGTGTCTCGCTAAGTGAGGTGGTATCAGACAGAAAGGCAAAGTCGACGAAAATCAAGGAATACGTATGATGCCATTTCCTTTTGGGAAGTACAGAGAAGAAGAGAAGATAAGACATTTGGGCAAGATCATTTGGCCCGGCGGGTATTGACGTGTGCGGGGTCTGCGGCCAAGTGTTGAGGTAACACGGACTGGCTGTGAACCCTTCAAAGGGCAAGTTGCTATTGCTCCAGCATGTTGATCACTCGCCACACTTATGTTCGTAGCATTGTGATTATTCGTTACCATCTTCAGGGCATGTGCGATGTGTAATGGTGTGCAGAAGCCTGGCATGAAGAAGAAGAGTATAATACCGAAGTAAATATTCTCGCTTGGATTGCTCAAAGCAGTCTAGACGATGGCGGGACAGTCCGCTCCCTTAAGTCCGAGTCGTCCGACATGCCGATGACAGCTTCGCCTGCGGCTTCACGTTCCTCATCGTCAACAGCTAAATCACACGGGAAACTTGGTCACCGCCCTAGCAGTGCCGCGCTCTCACAGCCTTTCTACTCTCACAATTCGACTGAATACCTTGAGCTCTTGCTACGCCTCACCTTCAAGCCTGACTACCGCCCACACCTGTCCCAACCTCTGCCCTCATCTGTGAACACAAAGCTTCATCATGTCTGACGACGATGATTTTATGCAAGATTCGGAGCAGGAGGAGTGAGTAGCCTCTGTAGGTCTTTCCGCTACTCAGCTGACGTGACTCAAGCTATGATTTCGAATACGAGGATGAAGACGAGGACCAGGGCGGAGATGTCGATATCGAGAACAAGTACTACAACGCCAAGCAGATGAAGTCCGACAACCCGGAGGAAGCCATCGATGAATTCCTAGGCGTGCCTACTCTCGAGCCGGAAAAGGGTGATTGGGGCTTTAAAGGCTTGAAGCAGGCCATCAAACTGGAATTCAAGCTTGGCAGATACGAAAAGGTAGGCGAGGACGGGTACACCCATATCCATTCCACTGACGACTGCAGGCTGTAGAGCACTACCAAGAGCTACTCACCTATGTCAAGTCGGCCGTTACCCGCAACTATTCCGAAAAGTCTATCAACAACATGCTGGACTTCATCGAAAAGAACGCCGAGAATGAGGAGGCAAACAAGTGCATGGAGCAGTTCTATTCTAGGACACTGGAATCATTCCAAAGCACAAACAACGAGAGACTCTGGCTCAAGACCAATACGAAGCTTGCGAGACTATGGTTGGACCAGAAAGACTACCGAAGGCTGACTGACAAAGTCCGAGAGCTGCACAAAGCTTGCCAAAGGGAGGACGGCTCGGATGATCCGAGTAAGGGCACCTATTCACTGGAAGTCTACGCCTTGGAGATCCTGATGTATGCCGAGACAAGGAACAACAAGCGGCTGAAGGTATGCGAGTACGATCCCTACATTCCTGACATGTCTCACCATGATTTAGGCATTGTATCAGAGAGCGCTCAAGGTTCGTTCCGCGGTCCCACATCCAAAGATTATGGGGATCATCCGAGAATGCGGCGGCAAGATGCATATGAGTGAAGGCAGGTAACCCCGGTTTTGCTTCTCAACCCCTTGCTTACATTGTACCAGAGAACTGGAAGGAGGCACAGAGCGATTTCTTCGAATCGTTCCGCAATTACGACGAGGCTGGATCACTACAGCGTATCCAGGTTCTCAAGTATCTGGTATTGACGACTATGCTGATGAGGTCGGACATCAACCCCTTTGACTCGCAAGAAACGAAGCCGTACAGGAACGATCCACGCATCGCAGCAATGACCGAGCTTGTCGATGCGTACCAAAGAGACGATATCCATCGATACGAGAACATTCTGCAGAAGAACCAGGATCTCCTTTCCGACTCCTTCATCGCTGAGAACATCGACGAAGTCACTAGAAACATGCGGACCAAGGCCGTGCTCAAATTAGTGGCTCCATACACCAGGTTCAGGTTGTCGTTCGTTGCGAAGCAGCTAAAAATTTCCGCCCAAGAGGTGCAGGAAATAGTCGGCTTTCTCATCATGGACAAGCAATTACGCGGGAAGATCAACCAGGACGCTGGCACTGTTGAGATCGAGAGCAGCGCCGACAAGGATCGCACTCGCGCTGTCGCCGAATGGACCACAGCCATCCGCTCCTTGGCAAGCTTTGTCCTCGCTGACGGGGATTCTTTCCGTGGAGAAGACAGCACATCCCATCCAGGATCAATTTTCCCATCTGCAGGACGGGCCGGACCTCCACTCAGGAGGAAGCCGCACCGTTCCGCTGGGTTGGGGCTTGCTCGTTGACCGGAGTGGCTGCATGGAACTAACGACAAAATTCGCATCATCTCTCTGAGATCCCTGCTAGATGCGGGGCTTGTACGACCTTCGGTTTTCCTCGGGGCAGTCCACACAATACAGTTGGTGTCCCAAGACCAAGTCTTGGAGGAAGCTCACGACCGATATGATAATGGAAAGAAAATGAATTGCTGAGAAATACAGCCATTTCAAATGAATGGCAGGACAGTAAAGAGCTCTGACGGCACGCGCACTGCATCCGCTTGGCGGCCGTGTTACAGACGGATAACCAGGTATGATAGCTTGCTGCATCACTCGTCATTGGAGGGCCGCGTCGGCAATCGAGTCGATACCGACAACGGCGGCCTCCCACACGATGGATGGCGCCCAGCAGCGGCAGGAAGATCCGACACTCGACCATTATCGATGCACCTGGGGCGCGACAAGCGCTGCACATCTAGCTCGTCCACTGTGTCGGGATACCATTCAAGTCATCTACTACTCTCGGGGAGCATCTAACGTTCTTTGCTAGTAGTATCTACAACTTAAACAGACTTTGTCACTCTTTGCCAGCCAGCCTTCATGATCCACCTCGCTTCTTCTACTGTTGCACAAGGTCATCATCTGTCAATTGTTTCCCTCGGCGCTATCAGCGCCTGGACTCGCCTGTCATACCATAACACAAATCTCGTCCCAACCCTCCCACAATGTAACGCTAGTCCCCGGCCTGAGTGAAGAGGATGTCCAGTCGATTTGACTGTCCAGTCGATTGCTTCGATCAAGAGATTCATCCACTCCCTCGGTACCATGTTGACCCCTTGGTTGCAACCACACGGACCTTGATCCCATGGTCCCCTTTGTCTGTTCCAGTGTCATGATGCTCTCGGTGCTGGACGCGTGCCACTTATCTACCGAGTATCGCCTGCTCCCAATCTCTCGGGTCCGCCATGCAGCAGGTACTCATCCTCAAGTCACGACGATTGATCATCCTTCTGCCTGCTTTTCCTGCTTGGTGATAATCACTGTCGAGTCTCACTATACTACTTCTGCAGATCACTTACGACTATACGCCTGTTCAGGTACCCACCACGCCAAGCGGAGCTACTGCATCGGGGAGCGCAAAAAACATGCAGCAAATGCGGCCAACGTACTTTTTCGACACGCCGTCAAATTACAATCTATCGAGCGTTCAGCCGACGTGGTATTACCCTGGTTATGGCGCTTCTTCTTGCAGACCTGCTTCTTCGTCATATACGACGCAGCTGCCCATCAATCGACACCCATCAGTCCAACATATTCGCTATCCCTACAATCCTTACACTCGACCATACCCAATGGACGGTATGCAAGAGCAACTCGAAACCACTTCCCCTTCGAATCAGAATGACACCGGGACATGGCAGGTGAGTGAAAGAAAGCATGGTGAAATGATAGATCGACAACGTCGAGTGTTTTAGACTTCATACCCTGAACTCTAATTATCGACTACTTGTTCTCCACCATGCGAATACCTTCCAGCGTTTCTTGGACATGTTACTGATCTTATCAGCATGGACTTATAGATCGAAAGCAAGCTTTCCACAGGAGCCTGGAAATTTTGGGCATTGCAAGTGCGGTCAGTAATGTTTGACACATCGCTTTTCTTGCCCCTGATTGTTCACAGGATCGTCGTCGCTGCCATGGAATCGGCGACAGGGCATTGTTCGGTATGACCAACAAGCAAGTGTCATTACAGCCGCTGACCGTTGTTCAGCTTGTCTGTTCCGATACTTTGAGCGAGTTGCAGAAACACTTGAGTACCAGCAAATCGACCTCATGTGGGCGAAGATCAGTGATCGAGAGCAGAATGTCTACAAGGCCGGCCTGTTCAATACACCTCGATTCAGAGAATGTCGTAGTGCTACTTCCAACATCCTCAAGGCCATCCGCCGAGATTCTAGTACTGCTTCTGGAGATATCGGTCGGGACATAGAGTCTGCATTGATGCGTCTATTCAATGATGAGCAACAAGTCACTCTGATTCTAGGCTATTTCGAGGTACGCCATCCTCTTGTTAGGGGCTAGGATCACTACTAACGAGGTTCGAGACCATGCTATCCTGTTTCATCAGCCAAAATCGCCAACGATATGGGAACCAAGGTCTCGTACAAGGAAGTGCGGAGGTATCCAGGATCGACCGAGTCGAAACCATCGATGCCGTTGGCCTCAAAGCCCTCGCAGATATGCTCAAAATCCGCATTCATGTAGTGGATGTTACTGACCGCCCAATGATGAACTACAACGGCTCAACAGGGCTGGAATCTTTGACCATGCCAATCATTAGTCTCGTGTGTGATGGGTAAGTATCCCCATGATCTCAAAATGCGGACGACGCTAAGCATCCCAGGAACCATTACCACGTGCTATACCCGCAATGGCTTACCGTACAACTGGACGACGGCCTCCAGCCGGCCGACGTAGAGCCATATCACTTGAACGGATGGACAACAGCTGGTTCGTCTTCCACCCAGCCAGCATTGCCAACTCCGATCGACACCTACTATCAGCAGGGCATTTCGCAGCCTCAATTTGCGAGCAACAATAATGAGTTTCTCGGATTTCTAGGGGAGATGCTTCCCAACTCATATGCTCCGCAAACGTTTACAGAGCATAACCCAAACCAGGAAATCGATTGCATAATTGATGGACGGAACAGTCTCGTCGATTTGATGCCGGGTTCATACAATTTTGGCCACATCGAGCCGCATCTTGCAGTGTCGACGTCCGGACCTGGATTTCATGGTTCAATGCGCGATGGCGTAGAGACGCTGCCGGACGCACCAACGCTACCAGCTGAAGCTCCTTACGAGGATCGAGAGACTGTGCAAGTTGAGGAGCCACCGAATGCCGAGTCGAGTACCTCATCCCATGATCGTACCGGCACACTTCAGATCCGGCTCACTAGTCATCATCTGAAGTACCAGAATCACATGGCGCAGCACAGGGATCCGACGAGTGTACGGCCCACGGGAGCAGCCTCTTCCAGGTCCAGGTGCGCTTGATCCAGAAGCTTTTATGTCGAGAGACTGACGTTGTCCAGTGCACAATCGAACCCGTCGCACTTTCTACAATCAGGGGGTACTTTCCAACCACTCGAGTACCATCCGTCGGGCACTAAGATGGCCGGGCGGGCAGGACCATCGCGAGGTGAGAAACGAAAACGACCATTGGAACCAGAATCCGCGACAGACGACTGAGGGAAGCAGGACGACGTGGTGTCGCCCCCTGAAATTGACTCACTCATGACTCACGAAGTATGACATTGCGATGCGACTCATTGTACAATGTTATTATTCTCGGATTTTGCTAGTATTTTCGTGAGTTGCTGCAGAGTAGCTTGTGTTGGCCAGCGACTGTACTTGGATGATTTGGAATTATCTTATCGACACTATCCAGTATTATTAAGTAGGCAATCATCTGACCATAAGTCTTGTGATAAAGTATGTGTCATGTCGTTGTGGTTGTGCAATTTAATATGTGAGTAAAGTCGGAAGGCGAAGGAGAGCAGATGGCACGTGCCCTTCGACGCTCGGGCCTCCACTTTCAATCTTTTCGCCAAGGCCACACAGTCCTTTTTGCCATCTCCACAGCGACCTTGATTCTTTCAAATCTCCACGAACGAGAACCGTCTTCGCCGCATCAAAAGTCATCTCGAAAGTCACCAAACCAATATCATCGACTCAGAAACCTTTTCGACAATCAATCACTGATCAGACATCATGGTGAGTGGCCTCGAACACGCCGTCAAGTCAAGCGGGGTTCAGATCTTGGAAGCGCTTGCAGAATCGTCAATGGGTGAAGGTCACAAGAGGCAGGACTGCTGCACAACCTTGATATGGACACACAAGACTGGCGATGGACCATTAATACCTACAGAGCGTTATGCTGACATTTTATCTTCAGGTTCTCGCCGTCGATCTCCTCAACCCTACTCCCCAGGCGGAGCTCAAGAAGCACAAGCTGAAGGTATGCAGACCGCCACTCGCCTAATCCAAAATCCTTGCGGCATCTAACACTTGCTTCAGACCCTTGTCCCAGCTCCTCGCTCATTCTTCATGGACGTCAAGTGCCCCGGCTGCTTCACCATCACTACCGTCTTCTCACACGCGCAAACCGTCGTCGTCTGCGCAGGCTGCTCTCAGGTCCTTTGCCAGCCTACTGGTGGCAAGGCCAGACTCACCGAGGGCTGCTCATTCAGGAGAAAGTAGACGATACATGTCGAGGATGATGGAGTGGTCGTCCTGACGGTTCGCCACCCGGCAGCCAGTCTGAGACAGACCACAAGTGATGTGGCACGACACATGGGCATTGCGGATACTTTGCATTTTGTGCGGCGATGCGAGAGGATAGAAGAGGGAGCTCGAAAAGTCAACTGTACAGTACGGAAGACGAGACGGGGTTCGGATATCCCAGCTGGCATTGCATTTCCTGTCACTCTTCGTTCGTTTTGGGAGAGTGTCTTTGCGTGTCGAGTTTGATCTGGTGATCAACGTGGGATATTTCATTAAAGAAAGCTGTGGAGGAGAGATGGCTACACAGATAAGGATCTTGTGGATGACGCTGTCAAGGATACCTACCGAGCACAGAAAGGCGTCTATCAAAGCAAAGTCAAAGCAACCTTTCCCGTACACGTTTATGTCTTTTATGATCTTAAAAGTGCTTCTCCTTCGCATCTCGCCTGCTGGAATGTCATGGCCAGTCGCATCTCGCCGATGAGAGCATGACGATTAGTGACTGCCTTTTTGCCAACGAGTCGTGCACGCAAGATTGTATGGGTTTCACCTCGCTTTGACGGACCTTCCTGAAACTGTCAGAAGTGCACTCCCTACGTCGACCTTGACACTTCATTTCGATCTCATGCATAATCACATCACACGTGGTATCTATGACATATCCTTTTACGGTGCTTCTTTCGGCATTCTAATGACCGACTTTGCTTGATTACGCATTGACAATTCGATCTCTGCAAAACCAAGGATAGCTCCACATGGTAGACTAGGTCGATAGCCGCTCCGCCCGCACGAGCTACCACCTGCCTGCCCATACAAGTCGAACGAGCCTAGAGCTCTACTTTACCACATTCGATCACAACATGACTTCTAGTGCCCAAGAAAGGAGGATTCCCCTCGCTTTTGACGTGCTTCTCTGGGCGATCATGTCGCGTGGTCAGGGCGCGGCACTTGCATTTGTTTTGGTTTCTGGCCAAGGCACATGAACGCTAAAATCGTCACCCGGGTGCGGGAGTATGTTTTCCCTTTCCCCTGTCACGGACTCCTTGTGCTTCTGGTAGGACATTGATTCAAGGTAGGCTGGTATGACATACACACCTTGATCCGAAACACAGGGTTCTACAACGGTCGAACGGTCGGAGTAGATCGCAGCCGTCGTCAGAAGCATAGAAATTTAGCAGATTATCTCGAGAGTATCTGGACGACCAGAACGGACGACTCCAAATATGACGACCAGATATACTGACCAGGAATGGTCGTCTATCATCGCCGCTACCGAGAATGTTGTCAAGCCTGCAGTCTCGCAGATTGCAAAGGCAGTCCCAGCATTCGACAGTCCAGCATTTGCGCAGACCATCGACCACACCCTCCTCAAGCTCGACGCGACCAAGGCCCAGATCGATGAGATATGCAGTGAGGCCAGAGGAGCAGGCTTCGCCTCTGTCTGCGTGCGACCGAACTATACACAACAAGCCGTCAACAATGTCAAAGGCACAATTGTAAAGGTCGCGGTCGTGGTAGGCTTCCATACCGGCGAGAACGACCTTTCAGAAAAGATGGCGGAAACAAGACACGCGGTATCTCATGGTGCGACTGAGCTGGACGTGGTCCTCAATCGAACACATCTGCTCGCCAGGGAGTACGGAAAGGTCTACACTGAGCTGGCAGCTATTCGAAGTGTTGCCCCACACCCAGTCCTCCTCAAGCTCATTCTGGAGACCAGTCAATTGGACGATTCTCAGATCATTGCTGCCGCTGTACTTGCCCGAGCAGCTTCTTTCGACTTTATCAAGACCAGCACTGGTTTTCTTGGACACGGCGCGACTGTCGAGCACGTCAGACTCATGAGTGCTTGCTGTGAGGTACTGGGAGAAGCAGCAGTACGAGGTTGGGCAGGCAATGGTTTACTGGCAGAATACAAGGCTTTGGTCACGGAAGCTGGCGTTGCAGTCGAAGCTCCAGCCACACCAATCGACGAGAATGGACCTCCTACCACAAAAACCCTTGTCCACAAGATGCAAGTCAAAGCATCAGGAGGAATTCGTACATTGGAGGACGCCATCAAGATGCTGGAGGCTGGAGCGACACGTCTGGGTACCAGCGGAGGTGTCTGGATAATGAAGGAGGCGCAAGAGAGGGCAGAGACTGGGGCGGTAAGAAGTGTGAACAAGAACACATCAGACTACGTGCGTCGAAGCCATCGCCACAATCGCAATCACAGTGGCCACCATCAACATGGTCATAGCCGTACTAATTCATCCAACAGTAATGCGTCCCCGGCAAAGGGTCAGAGTCTACATTCACCTACAATGCAGGCTCTTACAAGCGGTCACGACGTCGCCTCACGGCCGTCTCGATCGCATCACGAAAATATCAAAAGTTCTCAAATTTCCATCCGCGATTTTGCTTTACAAAATGGGACGAGGCAGTCACATAGCACTGCACAACATCGACATACGTATCAGCCAGCTACTTCTGCTCAACTCTTGCTCTTTCCAGCTAGCTCTCAATCTGGTCATAAGGGTCATACCCGGCGTGCACATGGCGGAAGCGATTCTGTTCTCACAAGATCTGGGCGCGACACGAAATACGACACTGGTAGGCAAACACCTGTCCGGCCACGTCGACCTTCTGATCCACTGGCTCCATTACCGGCTGCTGTTGGACACTCGCGAGAGGAAGAACGATCACGACATCACGACTCGCATCGGCCAAGTCACCTTATTGACCCTGCCGATCATGCTCCATCCAGCCAGCCGCAACAACCTTCGAATCGAATATCATCGCCGTCAGATTTTGGAAGGTCCTCGAGGGACCAAGTGAGATCACAAAACCGCACTTCGCATCGACGCGTACACTCGAACGACCTTGCTGAACCAGTACCTTTCGACCAGCTACCACCGTCAATACGACAGCAAATGGACGATCAGTCTGGGCGGACACATAAGAGGGCACAGTCCGCTAGTCAGCCACAGTACCCACCTCGGACTTCATCTCTGAATGCACAGCACCCGAATTGGACACCAGTTGCACCCCCTAAATGGATACCAGCAGAGAAGACATCTCCCAAGTCACGAAAATCTCGTCACACAAAATCCAGCTCGACATCCTCCTCCATCTCTACCAAAACGACAAAGCGCAAGATCTCGTTACCGCCTGCTTACCCAGGAGGCGAAAAGATCGAGATTGTCATTCTCGGAGACAACGCCCCTGGACTTTGGCAAGGAAACGGTGTAGTCATGATGCCACCTGCAATACCGAGCAAGACTGTGTCCACGAATAGAAGTACCCCGAGCGGTCACCGCAAGGTCAAGAGCGTTGATGAGTTCCGCCCTGGAATGACGAGATTGTACACGGATTTCTGATGTCGGGGTCGAGTGAGAGGGCAAGCAGAAGCGAGCAAGCTGTACATAGATGAAGTTGTCAATACTGTATAAACGTCTTGAACCAAGGCTGTGATTCTGCTTCCCGCTTCCAACACTGTGTCTGCAACATATCTGATCTGGTAGCCGGTGGAGGGGATTCAGCCCATATGGAACATCGCCGAGAGAGTCGCCGTCTCTTCTCCGAGATCCACCATTCATATCAATACCGATGGCACAAAATGACTTTCTCTGCCCAATGCAGGCCGTTGACGTGGTGACTCCGGACGTTTGGGCGGCTGATTTGGAAGGTTGCAACGGTCTCGAAAACCGCCTGGGGAGGTGAACCAGGAGGTAGCATCCTGGCCTCGGTCTCACAGGATGGGAGATTTTTTTCCGCTTGACATGGTTGGAATGTTGGTGGAGGGAAAACGTGTACGGCCGGAGTGGTTCTTTGGAAGGCCTCATCTGGAGTACTGAGACCAATCGAGACTTGTTGACTTGTGTGTGTAGGGAAAGAGAGATTTATTACTGCCTGATCTACCAAAATTAGGTGGATTGTCACTATATATATACTCAACCTAATGAACTGATAGATAGCTAAATTGAAAGAACTCCTTGATAGTAATACACTAAGATAATAACTATCTAAATTAATCATAGATTAGTAAAATAGTAAAGATGTACTTAGTTTAGCCTTAGGATAACTAAATCAGGGTCTTTCTTAGTATAATAGCTATTACCGAGGTTAATATACCCCTTCACTAAATAGCTATATGTCTATTAGCTAGTTAGTAGACTACTAACTCGAGGAATAGCTATTATAAGAAAGCCTTATATCTTCTAGGGGATAATAACTTAGTTAATCTATTAGCTAGTATATCTACTAAGGGAGTCTATATTACTAAGATAGAGCTAGATAGATTACTAGCTAGAGTTATCTCTTGTCGTAACTAGTAATAATAGATATTAACATAGCGAAGGCGTATATTAAGCTTCTTAGTTAGATTAGTAATAAGACTAATAGTTTACTAGTTATTACACTAAATACTTATATACTTTAGAGGGTAAATAGAGGCTATTAGCCTTCTCTACTATATAGCTTACTTTATAGTTTCTATAAGAGTAAGTAATTTAGCCTTAGTACTTAAGGTTATAACTATAAGCTACTTTATAGCCTTCTAGTTAATAGACTCTTTAAATATTTTAAATAGGTATCCTTAGAGGCTCTTTCTTAATAGGTAACTACTAAAGCTAGTATTAGAAGAGGCTTAGAAGATAGGTAGTAGTATAGAACTATTAAAGGTAAGAGCTAGATCCCTAGTCTTATAGAGATATTAGATTACTCTATTTACTAATTATTAATAAGTTAGTAAAGGATTAGTTAGATACTCTAATAGTCTAGATATAGTAAAAGTAATATTAGGTCTAGTAATAACTACTATAAAGTTAATAGATTCTACTTTTTACTAATATAGGTAGATCTCTTATAGTAATACTTAACCCTTATAAGTCTAGAGTATCTTAACTAGAAGTAGTAATAAGACTAGCCTTATTAGTTCTATAATAAACTTACTATATATCTACTATATATACTAGGCTTAGCTTAGCTATAGTCTCTTAGTAAGTCTATCCCTTATAATCTAAATAGCTAGGAACTAGCTAAAATCCCTAAGTACCTTTATTTTATATTAAGTATAAAGTACTTTAATAATACCCTTAGCCTATACTTTATACTTCTTATAGTATATAACTATAATATTATCTACAAAAAAGAAAATTATAACCTAAGGTATAATCTAGAAGTAAAGTACCTTAGGAGCTTAAGTAAATCTAAGGCTTCTTAGAGTAGTAGTAAAGTTACTATACTATAGGGCTAGTACTTACTTTAGACTATAGAGAGCCTTATTAAGTAAGAGAATTATATTAGAGAGTACTAAACTAGGATAGTCCTTTATAAGCTCTTTAAGAATAAGCTTAAATCCTAGAGAAATAGTATAGTAAATAGTCTTATTAATATAGCTATTAATATAAGTATTAATAATATCTATTTAAATAGCCTCTATATCCTTATAAGTAAGTAAAGCTATAAGTATTCTAAAGACCTTAGTAGCTAGAGTTACTATATAAGTCTCTAATTCTATTAATTAGAGGTCTCCTCTAATATAGAGCTTTACTTTATATTTTATAACTTCTCCTTTATTATTAACTTTATATATAAATACCTATATTAATAGAACTAGCTTACTTATTGCTTTTCTAGCTAGTATAATAGTCTATATATATTTTAAGTATAAGGTAAGTAACTTAGCTTTTATAGCCTCTTAAAACTACTTCTTATAAGGATAAGCCTAAAGTTCCTTAATATTTATAAGTAGTAAAGGGAGATTATCCCTTAATTCTAGCTAAGGCTAGATTAGTCTTATTAATAAATAAGTATTAAAAGCCTAGTAATATCTAGGTACTTTATTAAGTTATATAAGAGTAGTAATATATACTTACTTTCTTAGCTTCCTTATTCGTTTTATAGTAAAAATATACTTAGGTAGTAAGTTAGCTAACTTTATAGTAATCCTATATATAACTTACTTAGTTTATAATTTAGTTACTCCTTTACCTTATACTTCTTCTCTAGCTCTTACTTCTTTAGCTTTAACTTCTCTTAATAGAGGTAGAGAAGGCTATACTACTATTAATAGAGATAAGGCTAGAGCATCGAAGAACTACTTAGGTAATATAGTAGGTTATAGTAGTAATAATAGATTAATAGGTAATTATAAAGGGCTTAGCTCCTATACTAGACTACTCTCCTTAGATAAATTAACCTAACTTAGAGTCTATAATATTATCTAGTTCGGCTACTAAACTAGATACTAAACTAGATACTAAACTAGATTTAGCTACTAAACTAGATTCTAAACTAGATCATAAATTAGATTATAAACTAGATTATAAACTAGATCATAAAATAGATACTAAGATAGATACTAAGATAGATACTAAACTAGATTTAGTTTAGTTACTCTAACTTTTTTATATATCCCTTTAGATTCTTTAACCTCCTATAGTAGTTTTAGTAGATCTAGTAAACTAATTAGCTTAGGTTAAGGTTATTCCTCTAGCTTATAGAATTAAGTCTTATTAAATCTAATATCCCTTATCTTAATAACCTTCTTTAAGGCTAATATAAAGATTCTAAATATGTTAGTTAAGTTATATCTAACTAGATAGCTAATATAAGCCCTTAGTATAAGCTTATTACTACTTATAACCTAGTTATCTAGGGTATATACCTTATATCTAAGTAGCCTAAGATAGGTAATAGATAGAGGACATCTATAAACTAGCTTAAATAGAGTCTCCTAGTTTAACTTCTTAAGAAGTGTTCTATTTATTAGATAGGCTACTAACTTATATAGTTTAGGGTATAATTCCCTTAGTAGATTAGTAAAGATAGTAACTACTCTTACTTTCCTTAAGAATATAAATCCTATTCTCTTACTATAACTATTCTATACTAGGGTATATAGAGTAAATAGCTTACGTTAGATCCCCTTACTATCTAGAAAGATAGTAAATCTAAAGCTAAAAGCTTTCTTATTATTACTCCTAATAAATCTAACTTTAAAGCTAAGATTACTTTTAATATAAGTAATAATCTTAATATAGATTTCGTTAATCTTATATCTATAAGTATAGCTACTAATAAGCTAATAGTTAGTAGCTCTATAGGTAAAATAGCTTATATACCTTACCTTATTATAGCTAGTAAATTTATTAATAATAATATTAAAGGTAATCCTTTTAAAGGGCTTAGTTATAATAATCTTAGTATTAGGGCTCCTTAAGATAAGCTACTAAGTATTAGATAGTTTATAGGTCTAATATAGAGACCTAAGATAGACTAGTTAATACGAGTTAAACTTAGTTAAAGTTAGTTTACCCCTAACTATTATAGTTAGAAGGTAATTTATAGCCTCTATACTTAGATAGCCTATAACTTTATACTAAGATTAATTAGTCCTTATTATAACTAAGGTAAATACTAATAGATAAGAGTCTCTAGTGCCTTCTATTACTCTAGCTATAGTATAAGGGGCTTTAGAGTTATCCTCTACTATATATTAGTTATATTTTAGAGTTATTAAGAAGAGTACCCTTCCTTTATAATTAATTTCTATAGTTTAAGTATTCTAGTAGACTCTACTCTTTAGGAACCTCCTAAAGCTAACTAAATTAGTTATTATTAATAGTATATAAGCTACTTATATAAGCTAAATAGTTACTAACTTTCCTCTATAGATTACTATAATAGTAATAGATCTCTAGCTCTTAATAGTAAGTAAGGTATTACTATAGAATAATTACTTATAAAGTTCTATAAGTCTAGTAACTTTATATCTATCCTTTATAGTATAATTATAGATATAATTAGTTACTCTAGAATCGAGTATCTATAAGCTAGATATATTACTAGTAGCTAAGATAAATACTAAGTATAATTTAATAGTTATAGCTATATTAACTAGTACTAGTAAGGATAACTTCTTCTAGTAGTAAGTCTCCTTAGTAAAAAACGTATTGATCTTCTCTTTAAGAGACTTATCCTTAAGTCTCTAATTAATCTCCTTTATAGTCTATTAGTTTAGTGTCTATTTCTCTAGCCTTAGATACTTATTTAGATAGAAGTACTTACTCTACTTATGCTTATTTTAATATATATATTTTAGCTTCCTTAAGGGACTAGGCTCTTTTATAGAGTCCTTAGTAGCTATAGAGAATACTATTACTCTCTTACTAGCTTTTATAGTACTATAAAGCTTATAAAGTTTATAAAACTACCTAAACTTAGTAATTAGTTTAAGTATTATTAGTAGAGTTAGTAAATCTAGATTAATAAGGTATTTATTAGTAAATACTAGCTTAGTCTTTAAGATAGAGAGTAAGAAGTTTCTTTATAGCTTTAAGCCTTAAGCTTCTAGTAGGTTATAGTTCCTAGCCTTATCTATAATCTCTTTCTATTACTAGAGCTAATAGTCTATATTCTATAATAATAGGCTAGATAGTTATTTCCTCTAGAGAGCTTTAACCTTAAGCTAAATAGCTATATTAAATAGTATAAATCTGTTTTTTAATGCTCTAAGAATAGCTTATAGGTAAGAATCCTCTTCTAGCTAAATAATAGTAAGAACTTATAGTATAATTAATAACTAAATAAGGCTAGCTAGGTTAGCTAAAGCCTTGTGTTATTTATTATATTAAGCTTATTTCTCCTTATATATCTAAAAGAGTGCTAAGAAGTTAGTATTTACTACTTCTAGCTTCTAAAGCTTAGAGAGTTCTTCTAGTTTAATAGTTTCCTAAGGATTAATAAGGTCCTATATCCTAGTATTTAATACTCTTATCTTAATAATATATAGCTAGCTAGCCTATTTAGCTAATATAGTAAGAATAATAGGTATTCTAGCTATTAGTATATTAGTATCTATAGTTATTTACTCCTCTATTAATACCTAAATCCTATAGTTATAATTAAGGTAGTCCTTAATAGATTCTAATACTTAAAAAGCGAGATAATAGAGAATTAACTAATAAATAGAATAGGAAGATAACTAAATAGTCTACTTATATAGGGGTAGTTATACCGGGCTTATAACTATTAACTTATATATATAGGGAAAGAGAGATTTATTACTACCTAATCTACTAAAATTAGGTGGATTATTACTATATATATACTTAACCTAATAAACTAATAGATAGCTAAATTAAAAGAACTCCTTAATAGTAACATACTAAGATAATAACTATCTAAATTAATCATGGATTAGTGAAATAGTGAAGATATACTTAGTTTAACCTTGGGATAACTAAATCAGGGTCTTTCTTGGCATAACAGCTATTGCCGAGGTTGACAAGACTTAGACATCACGTGCTCCGCGCACAGCTTCTCAGAACTCTCGCGGCCCAGCAGTCAACCACCAGTAAACTCTCTACTCATGAGGCTCAAGTCACCTTCCCCATTCATGCGGCGAAAGTCAAACATTGAGACACTTTACCACTTGCTTACACAAGATGAGGGTCACGCGCGGTGGCTGCAAGGTTTCGATACAGGTAGATACCAAGCCCTGGGCATTTTGGTCCAATGCGAACAGCCGTTGTGATCGAGTTGTTCGTAAGGACGACCGTTGGATGGGAATTCGGAACGTCTCGCCCGGTGGGTTTGATAGATCCGAGACCTTAGTGCGGGCCCTCAAGCACAGCAAAGCAAGCTTGGGACCTCTGGGCTGGAGAGCTTGTTGGGAGTTGCCGGGCTTGGGATGGGCAGGAGTTGGGATGGACTTCTGAAAAGCCTCTGCTCAGTGAGGGGACCGGATGGATCAGTCAGAAGCCTGGTAGGTTGTGTGTACTGGCATAATGCACTACTTTCACATGCCACCTCCTCCTGGTGGCGTCCAGTCGATTGGTATTCTATTCGCAAGCCATTGGCGTTCTCTATACAGCTTCCAGTACCAACACAACGGTGATTCTAGACGGGGCAACCGAGACACATACTCTACCGCTGACGACCGCTGCCCAGACCCAACGATATCGAAATACCACCGCCTTCAGCTTGGCATCGCATGGTCCTTTCCATGTGTTCATGCATGATGGATATACGTTAAGAAGGACGCTCTCGGCATTCTTGCCACAAGGCCAGACACTTAAGCTTCTACTCCCCTTACCCACGGGCCCTTCAATATGAGCGACAGGACAGTTTCTTCTTCCTTTGGTGGCGAGCTCGAGCTCACCATCGCCGAGGCTCACAAAGGGTGGGACCCAGTTGTCCTCCTCCGCCATCTCGACCATCAATACGCGCAGAATGAGCAATGGGGCGTAGCACTCGGTGTCGTGTGCATCATCGCCGTGGGTCTCCGCGTATGGGTCAAGGCGGTCACGCTCAAAGCATTTCGCGCCGACGACTGGTGCATCTTGATCGCTTTCGTAAGCCTGTCTCTCCTCAATCCTAACCCCCAGCTAACCCTCCCAGGGCCTCTACGCCGGCCTCACAGCCACCATATTCCTACTCGGCCGCGACTTCCGCGCCCTCTTCCGCGCACACTACGAAACCCTCGGCCCCATCTCCCAAGCCCTGACAGCTTACAACGCCATCTACGTCCTCTGCACCATCTTCTGCAAAACCTCCTTCACACTCTTCATGCTCAACCTCTTCTCCCGCTCCTCGCGTTGGCAGCGCTACACCATCATGATCCTTCTCGGCATCTCCACGCTCCTCGGGCTGGTCTACCTCGGCTTTACTCCAACCTGCGGTGTCACCTTCCTCGAAGAGAGCAAAGGCACCTGCAACCTACTCCACACAACCAACATCATTTCCATCGCCTGGTCGGTGTGCAATATGCTGGTCGACATTGTCTTCGCCATTCTCTGCGTGCAACTCATCTGGGGCGCCTCCATGAGCAAACGCAACAAGATCTGGGCTTCCGCGCTGTTGTGCTTCGGATCCGTCGGGGCCGCCGCTTCCGTCCTGCGGGTGGTCACTTACATCGGCCTGGGATGGCAGACACTCAACGAACAACGCGTGTTGATCGCGAGGTACAGCACTATGGAAGCGGGCATCACGATTGCGGCGGCGAGTTTCGCGACGTTGAGGCCGTTGATCCGGAACTGGTTCAGTAGGTTGATGACGAGTTATGGGGCGAGCAGTGCGGGGAGGACGTATGGTGATGGGAAGAGTAGGGGGAAGAGCGGGAACAAGAGTATGGTTAAGAGTAGGATGGGGGAGAAGGAGGTGTTTGATGGGCCGACGGGGTTGGGCATGGGGGGGATTACGAAGAAGGATGAGGTGAATATTACGGTGGCGGTGGTGCAGGAGAGGAAAGGGTCGGAGATGGCGTAATGACTTTGGTTCGAGCAGTGGACACCCGTGTACTAATAGAGATATAGGGTCTTGTATAGAGGGACATGAATCAGGAACAGGAATTGGCTTGACATGTGCAATCTGTCGCTGTGGTCCTGGTCTGATTGGCGGACCACCATCTGCAGCTACGGTTTTGGTGTCATCGTGTGCCAGACAAGAGAGAGGCTCGTCAGGAACAGAGGGGCAGATGACAGCTATGTCATGTGGAGATGCTTGACCGTTGGAAATTATTGTCTCATCAATTCTCCGATCCGGACCTCCATCTCCTGTCGAAAAGTGCATCTTGAACAAAGCATCATCCGAGACGCCACACGCGGAAGCTCGGAAGGCCCGTCGAGATGGAACCAGGGCATCTACGGTCAAGAACCGCGGATGCCATCGACCAAGGACGACGGGTGCTGCGTTGGCAGAAGCCAATTATGCCATCATTTTTCACATCGACTTGCATGTGCCTACACCGCAGGTATTTCTGCCCGATGACAGCAGCTGTCGACGACCAGCATCGATTGTAGCCAGCCCGGACGCTTGGAGCACCTGTAATAATAGCCCAATATCCTGAAACCTGGTCGCGTCTGAGCAGAGGGCGATTGGCCGAAAAAGAAGCACGCTCAGATACAGTAGAGTGCCTGCGCGCGTTTCTCTCCAAAGAGCAGCTGCCCGATCAACTCGACAGGACAACTTCCATCTACACGAATATGAAAGCTGTAAGCGCTCAATCGCTGCCGTCTAGCATTTGTCTCCTCTCCAGCGACCATTTCAAGTCGGCCAATATCTGCGACAGAGGTCCGGCGCATACTCGCGTCGCGCCTGCATCTCCTCCGTCTCCGAAGACAACTACAAGACCTTCACTCGCTCACAACTTGACAACGCACAATCGATAGCGCGCATTGATCATTTGTCTGGATCGCGGGAGTAGCAGCAATAATATTCTGCATCTCATCCGCTACCTCATTCGTGGACAGGCATAATATTTGCTTGCAGAGGTACGTGTGTTCGCGCTCCCAGCCACCGCAATAACTTCACCATGTCATGCGCTTCCCGGCCACCTCGAATAATTCTGCTCGCGCAAACACTCTCGTAACCTTGCTGCTGACATGGATTCGTCGCTGACCTTGTCTCATTCCAGCTTTCCCAATTGCCGGGACATCCCTTCACCGCCGCGGAATCGTTCTCACAGCATATCCTAGCCCGCGGGTTGAGCTTCACCTGGTTTGCTCGACCTCACCTGCGCCATTGAATTCTACAAGAGCTTGGGAATACCTCTACAGACCTTTGACATTGCAATTTGAGTTCAGCAACGTGGAAGACCCCATCTTCGTTGCACGCGGGTCAACGTGTCGGCCCAACGTCCTGCACATAACGATCCCCACGACCGTTACGAAACTTTTACGACCTCGACAAGAAGGCAGAGCAGGCCTGTAGTCTTTGAATATATCGCCGCCAGTAATAACGATCCACCCTCGATCTCATCCGACACCTCGTCTCATCCTCTGCGCCGAACCCAGCGATTGGACGATTCCAGACAACCTAGACACGAACGATCTCGCTCCCTTGACTCTGGCAGTCAGGCGCAAGAGCAAGTCGAGTACGGACAAGGTCGATCGAAGAGCTCGACCAGGATCAAAGCACACCCTGCTGTCCGTGTCGGTAGTCGTACAGGCTCTGCGGTCCTCTTCGCCGTCGAACAAGCCCTGCGCGGCCCGAAGCCGTTCACATCTGATCTGATCGAGGAGAACGCTCAGATGTCCGATCTGGGCGGGCTCGGGAACGCGCGCGCTTCAAATGGCACTTCGAGAGGATCAGGCCCGGTGCCTGTGGCTCAACAAGGATCATCGTCGACGGTCAGGACACCGAGGGATATCATGAAGGACAGGAACGAGCGAGAAGCCAGGAGAAGAGCAGAAGCACAAGAGATAGAGAGAGAAAAAGAAGAGAGAAGGCGGTCGGCTGAGAGAAGAGCAATTGCTGCGGCCGCAGGAGTGACACCCCTGACCAGCACATCACGGTCAAGACCAATCTCGGGAGAACCAGGACAGTCGTCAGGGCAAAGACCAGAACCGATCTCGACTGGCCGAACACCGATGCGGACAGCACAACAAGCATACCCGACGCCTTCAACAGGAGGTACAGCAGATGATTCACAACCTCTAGGCAGGACTAGAGCTTCTGCCAAAGCTGTGGACGAGCCGCGAGCTGCACCACAACCAGCTCGTCGGCCTGTACAGTCCTCGAATCTCCGACAGTCATCCGCACCTACTACCGCAACAGCTTCGCAAAACCAGGCCAACGCTACTCAACCGAGATCAAATGCGTCCTCCTTCCCGCACGCTTTTGAACGATGGGAGCAGTTGTCATCACATTGGGAAGGCTTGACTTCCTACTGGCTTCATAAGCTCGAGTCGAATCAGGAAGCCATATCCCGCAATGTCCCATCTGCTTCCGCCATGGCGCGGCAGATTACCGATCTGTCTGCGGCTGGTGCCAACCTCTTTCACGCTGTGGTAGAGCTTCAGCGATTACGTGCGAGCAGTGAGAGAAAGTTCCAACGATGGTTCTTCGAAACGCGAAATGAGCAGGAGAAGGACAGAGAACGGATAGCGGAGCTCGAAAGAGCACTCAAAGCAGAGCGCGAAAATCGAGAAGAAGGGCGGCAGGATATCGAGGAAGTCAAACGCGAGAGGGAACGAGCGGACAAGATGCTGCGCGAGATGCGACGAGAGTTGAACATCAGCAAGGATGAAGCGCGAAGAGCATGGGAAGAGCTAGGCCGAAGAGAGCAAGAAGAGCGGGACCGCACAATGAGTCTTAAGGAGGGCATGCCGACAGTCGTTGGTGGTGTGCAGGTCGTGCCCATGCATGCTTCGCAGTCTGCTGGTGTCAGTCGACAAGGCAGTCAAAGTCAAAGACCGGACACTCGTGATGGACGGTACACTGCCAGTCAAGATGGCAGAACCGGATACTCCACCAGCGAAGCGAGGCGCGCGCCGAGTGCAGCACAGAGCTATGGAGAGTACTACGATGATCAACGGCCTGGAAGCGCAAATACCGATCCTTTCAGTGACAACAGGAGCATGCCACCGCTCCACCATGAGCCAGATATGCCTAGCTTGGCTGGTCAGGCCGTCGCCAACCCACCTTATGCGGAAGGCAGCACTCCCGCAACCAGCGGTAGTGTGCAAACGGCCATACCTCCTGCAGCACGACCGGCACCATTATCATCCAATCCCTCCCAGCAGCGGGCTGGTACCACTCGACCAGGCCAGACTGCGGCCTTGACTGCTCAAGCGGCAGACGACGACGCCCCAGAGCGCTTCTACCAACACCCGCCTCGTTCTGCCCTCCTACACGACCCGAACGTTCCCGTATCCACCTCTGCCAACTTCCAGCAACCGCAGGACGATAATCGTCTTGCTTCACCCTCTGCCGCCTCGAGAGCTGCTCGTGACCTCCGAAGTGAGCCTTCCTACGTCTCATCTGTGGCTTCGACAGAAGGTACAGAGTATGAGATCGACGACCGTGGGGTCCTCCGTCGTGATGCAGAAGGTCGACCACTCGTCTATCGACCGTCTGGTCGACCATCCGACACTGCAGGATCAGCGTCCGGTTCCGGCACGGTAGGCCGCCGCATCCCCGGCCCTGACGAACAGAGACGACCAGGTATCGAAGGCAGCGAAGCAAGCGACGACTACGACGTGCAAGCCGATGTTGAGCGCGAGAGGGAGTACGCAGCCCGCTACGGGCGCTACAGCGACGAACGACAGGACTACGTTGGCGTGGAAGCTCCCAGTCCGCCATCGGCTCTGGCATCGGCAGCTGCCAATCGACTCGGACAAGCAAGCGGGAGCGGAAGCGGCTATACCTACGGCGAAGGCGGCGAGGTATACGAAGACCTCCCCTCCACTGGTTCTCCTCCGACCGGCGCAGGGAGAGGCGGACGTATGGCTCCTCCCGCCACTTCTACTGCAGGCCAGACTCAAGGGCAGACACAAGGTACGGGTCAAGGCCAAGGAGGTTGGGAGACACTGCAGACGCGCCACCATCATCCTACTCGACTGAGCGATGTTATCGAAGAAGAAGAGGGGAGTGTACGCGGCGGTCCTGGGGCAGGGAGTCAAAGAGGGAGTAGAGTCGGGTAGGACCTGGCTTTGGCTTTTGCGGGGATAGGCGGGCTAAAGAGGACGGGGACAGAGAAGGCTGATCGTGTGCTGGGGAGGGAGGGGACGGGCGACTCTGGGAGGGTCAAGGGGGACGAGGCGGGGAAGGGGAAGTTGAGGAAGGAGAAGAGGTCGGGGTCGAGGGAGGGGCAGGATGTGATGGGCCAGGTTGGGTGGAAGGATATGTTGAGAAGGTGGAGCGGGGCCAGGAGGGGGAGTCTGGATTGATGACTCTGTTGGACAGCCTCACTATCCTCGCACACTCGGTCCAGTATCGCGACGATTCTTCGATGTCTCGGACCAGCTCGATACTACACCCCAGCTGCCTCTCCTACTCAACGCTTACGCCTCGCCGCCGCCTCAAAATCTCCTGCCTGGTTACTCGTGGCACGGAATCGCCAGCAAGGAGAGACTCATTGGGTCTCTAGAGATGGAGTGAATCCTCTCTACAGATGCAAGAGGAGAGAAGAAAGACGAAGATGCATATATCGTACCGCAACATATCATACATGATACCCTTTTCATTCATCACACGACTCTTCACAGTCGTCGCACATTTCGGAATTGGGCAAGGGTTTGGCGCATGGACTCAGCATGGAGGGGAAAGCGAGCGAGCAGAGATAGTAGAACACAAAGGAATCTCGCTCGGAACAGTGGGGCGAGGAGAGTGAGCAAGGTTGTGTATAATGTGCATAGCGTGTAGTGTAGCAGGCAGAGAAGCCGGCAAGCGTAGCGAGCATACTCTTCGTTGATTGAGCGACGGAGCGTAGATTCAGCATAGCGGCGGGAATGGAATATAGGGTTTCGCTTCACGGTGATGTTCACGCTGTGGTCTTCCCCTTGCTGTGGCTGGATGTGTCTCTCATTGTCTTCTGCGCTGCGTGGACATCCGGCTTTGTCTGGCTGGTCAACTTGCTTGCGTGCACCGAGGATCTCCCTCCCAGGTCTCCTCGCTGCTAGCATTGTGTCACGGTGCGAGGCACGTCAATCATGGATCCCCGGAGCCGCTCCAAGGGAAACAGCGTGATGATGGAGTCGGAGGGCACGACTTGCACCGGATCAAGGGAGTGGGTGGCACGTCAGGTGTGCATGAATCTGCTTGCAATGCTGAGAATTGATTTACGCCTTTCTACCTTGCCCTAATATCGGCCTGTCGGCCTGTCGGTCTGCCTACCTGTCTGTCCCCATCTGTCAGCCCCCAAGAACAACTATCAAAACCCGAGGAAGCATTACTCCGGAATCGAATTCCTCCCGCCCTTCGTCTCATTGCCCCTTATCCCCCTCTCATCCCCTCCTTCCCAACCTTGTGTCCCATCTAGTGTGACCCCTTCTTGGGAGGCGCAGCAGCTCCAGGCACGGCCGAAGCCGCCGCCGTCGCAGCAGGGTGGGAAGTAGTAGGCTTCACCACCGCGGCTGTCGTGGTAGGGATATGCACCGGGGTAGTTGGTGCCTTGGACGGCGGGGCGACAGGGGTAGTGTGGGCCGCTGTCGTGGTAGTCTTAGCACTGGCCGGACCGGCGGAGCCTTTGGGAGGGGGCGCAGCGCCGGATGGGACCGGGGGAGGGTTGGACGCGGGCGCGGCGGTGGGGGTGGTATGGTGGACTGTGGTTGTGGTCGACCCAATTATGTAACGAAAGGGTTTCTAGCGCAGGCCAAGTATGCAAAAAAAAGCCTACCGGGTGCAGTCGATGGTCGAATCTCCACTGACGACTGCTGCAACTCCGACTTCGGTCAGAAACATTTTTCCTTTTGATGTTGGAGTGTCTTGGTTTGCGAGTCAAGACGTGACAATGGCTTCGAGGATGGCCGATGACTGCCTCTTTCAGTCTAGCGTCACTGATGATCTGATTCGATAAAGGTCAATCCTACATGAAATCAGATTAATCTGATCATGCCCAGACATCCAGCTTGCGTCTTTTCTTCCTCGGATGCATGTCATCCCTGCTGTCATCATGGTCGATCTGAAGCTACGAGGCTTGTTTGTCCCATCGGACTCTTCGCCGTGCCACTACCACCAACCCAAATGGTCTTTGCGATGCGTGGGATGAGCATGTCCAAGGTGTGTGCCGCACCCTGGCACTTTCCGCCGTGCAAAGGTTGTTGCCCTGCGTCCCAAGCAAATGTCGGATCATGTCCCAGAGCTCAAGATCAGCATGATCGATGACCTAGCGTTCAATTGCGGTCAGAGCTCTTTCCATCCGTACCGCCGCTGACCTCTTTTTTTCTCCCAACTCAGAAAAATTTCGCATCTGATTAGATTATCAATCTACCATTTTCATTCCACCCCTTCTCATTGCCATTGAACAGTTCCTATATAGATCCAGGTACCCGGATAGAGCTAGTAGAGGGTTGCTACGAGACTCTAATCGCCATGACGGACGCGACACGCCCTGGGCCCTCTGAGCCTACAGCTCCCTCCAACAAGGAGAAGCCTGTCCTCGATGGAGCAGATTCATCATCCATGACCTCTAGCTCTGCAGAATCCTTTGGCTCTGCACAGGCTGGTGTGAAGCGACTTGAAGCCATCTCGACAGCATGGACCAAGAAGTCACTTCTCATTGCCTACTTCTCAATTTATCTCATGGCCTTCATCACATCCCTCGAGCAGCAAACCACCCTCAACTTTGCGCCCTTTGCGACAAGTGCCTTTCTGGCACACTCTCTTCTGGCCACCGTCTATGTCGTCCAGTCGATCGTGCTGTGTAAGTATGTCTTCCTCATCGATGAGCTACTGGCTGACTCCATCCCAGCTGTCGTCAAACCACCCATCTCCAAGATCGCCGACGTCTTCGGCCGTCTCGAGGCTTTCAGCATCTGCATCTTCCTCTTTGTTATCGGCTACATCATGCTGGCAGCATCCAACAACGTCAGGACGTATGCTTCAGCTGCCATCTTCTACTCTGCTGGACAGACCGGTCTTCAAATCTTGCAACAGATCTTTGTCGCTGACACTAGCGACTTGCTGAACAGGGCTCTGGTATCGACTATTCCCGACATTCCTTACTTGATCACCACTTGGGTGGGACCAGAAGTCGCTTCCGGGGTCCTTGCTGGTGCGGGCTGGAGATGGGGATATGGCATGTGGACCATTATCTTACCTGTCGCTTTCCTACCTCTTGCGTTGTCACTCTTCCTGAATAACCGCAAGGCTGCTAAGCAAGGCATTCTACCACCCCGCCCATACGCTGGTATTCCAGTCAAGCAAGTCTTCATCAGTCTGTGGTACGACTTGGACGTCTTCGGTCTCCTCCTCCTCTCGGCCGCCATCTCTCTCATCCTACTTCCCCTGACTCTGGCAGCTCGGGCAACGGGTGGTTGGTCAAATGCTAGCATGATCGCCATGATTGTCATCGGTATTGTCTGCCTGATTGCATTCCCGATATGGGAGCGGAGTCCAAAGCTCGCACCCCATGCTTTCTTCCCGAAGAACTTGTTCACCAACAAGACCGTGCTTGCTGGTACTGCCATCGCATTCTTCTACTTTAGTAAGCTTAGCCCTTCGCATGTATTCATCCTCGCTAACCATTGCCAGTGGCCTTCTATCTTTCCGTCTTCCCATACTTTTACTCCTATCTTCTGGTCGTCCAAGGTGAATCTGTCATCGCCGCCGGACGCATCACACAGACCTTTACCTTTTCGTCAACGGTCACTTCGGTCATCATCTCTTTCGTCATCAAGTACACTAAGCACTACAAGTATTTCGTTACTCTCGGTGCAGCCATCTACCTCATCGGTATCGGCCTCATGCTGAGGTATCGTCAATTCGGTGCGTCGACTGGCACTCTTGTCGGCTGTCAGATCGCAGTTGGTATCGGCGGTGGTATGCTCAATGTCCCTGCTCAGCTCGGTGTGCAAGCTTCGGCCAGCCATCAGCAAGTCGCTGCGGCTACGGCTGTCTTTCTGACTATCCTGGAGATCGGTGGTGCGGTAGGCTCTTCCATATCGGGTGCTGTCTGGACCAGCAATTTGTTGCCCAAGTTGCAACTTTACCTTCCACCCGAGACCGCGGACCAAGCTACCCTCATCTACGGCAATGTGACTCTGGCATCCTCAGGCTGGCCAATGGGCGACCCCACGCGCGATGCTATCAACCGAGCTTACCAGGAGACCATGACCAAGCTGTTGACCATCGCTGTGTGTGTCGCGGCTCCTATTCTACCTCTCAGTCTGCTCATGAAGAACTACAAGCTGGATCAGGTAAGGTCTCTGGACCGACTAAGATATGCTGTCGCTAACTTTCGACCAGGTCGACCAGCGCGTGAAGGGAACTGTCATCGGTGGTGAGGTATACCACGCTGGAACCGATACCACCGACCCTGCCGCCGCCCAGCAAACCCCGGCGAAGGAGAGCCTCATTGCAAAAGTGCGTCGCAGGTTCGCGTAAACGCCCTTGATAATTCACGCGATATGGTGATGCCGAAGACATCGCCGGTGATGACCCACGTGTGAAGCAAATAGGGCAAGAAGACCTGCAGACGGCACGGCAGATATGCGGTCAGTCGAAAGTAGATACTTAATAGCAGAGAACGGTCTGATCCACATGCGTCCAAAGTGATTGAGGCTTTAGATTAGCCAGCCGAACAAGGAAACAGATCTCGATGAATGAGTGAAAAGCGGAAATCACTGTGAGATGCACCAGGTTCTCAAATGCAGAGCAATTTCCGCAAGGACATGGATTCTTTGGGCGACAAGGCGGGGTGACATTTTGCTTCCCGACCGAGAACGACAGCTCGGGAAGTGAAAGCGCGAAAAGCCTGAAGAGACTTGCGCGAATGAGCCTAAACCCTGTTTGAACGTTGACCGTTTTCCCTGTGTTCTTGTCCCTGCTACTACCACCTCCCCATCCTCTACCCGAGACAACTCCGCCCGAACACAAACACCACGCCGCCCATTGCTTCAGACACGATATCTCCTGCACGACAGTGACATCAAATCGACCCTGTATCCCACCAATCACCATCTCGGTCCTACTTGTCACTTCCAGTCCGTGCGGAAGAAGGCAGACCAAGGGACTTTGAGGACCGCTTGACAGGACGAGGCCAGGCGTGTTTATCGTCTTCAAGAGAGCTCCAGCTGTAACACAACACTTCTGCAGGCACCGTACCGCCTTTCCACCTGCTGTGCGACATCTCTGCAGTCTCCCGTCGTGTCATCGCAAATCCCCGCTCCCGATCCTATCGCTACACAGACCAAGCCGGTACAGGTACCGTCAATCAACGTGCCACCACACGTCTGCACCGCGCTGACAGATTCCAGCCTTCTGGTCACCACGCATTGTCATCCTCTATCGTACAATCTGATCCAATCGATTTGAACCAGGGATCAATCTAGAAATACTCCACGGGCGCCGATCGTTGCAAGAGCAAGGGAAAGCACAATTCGACCTTGAAGCACACGACAGATTCCGAACACACACATACACAACATGGTTGTTGCAACGATAAAGTGGGTGACCCCGATTCCTTTTCATATCGCATACACAATTCCTGCCGGTCCGGCCCAACATGTGCTGCGACATGTACTGCGCCGCGGTCAAGTCCGAAGCTGACCGTATCACAGATGCGTGGTGGTAGGAGACGGTGCTGTTGGCAAGACATGTTTGCTCATCAGTTACACGACGAACAAATTCCCTTCAGAATACGTGCCGACTGTGTTTGACAACTATGCCGTGACGGTAATGTAAGTAACCGACGTGCCCGACACCCATCACGTGGCTAACTGTAGCACAGGATCGGCGACGAACCGTATACCCTTGGCCTCTTCGATACTGCCGGACAAGAAGATTACGATCGCCTCCGACCTCTTTCGTACCCTCAAACCGATGTCTTCCTTGTCTGCTTCTCCGTCACTTCGCCAGCATCCTTCGAGAACGTACGGGAAAAGTGGTTCCCTGAAGTTCACCATCACTGTCCCGGCGTGCCCTGCCTGATTGTCGGAACGCAGACGGATTTGCGGGATGACACAGCAGTGAGGGAGAAGCTGGCAAAGCAGAAGATGCAGCCAGTACGGAAAGAGGATGGCGAGCGCATGGCAAAGGAGCTGGGTGCTGTCAAGTACGTGGAATGCTCAGCACTCACACAGTACAAGCTCAAGGACGTTTTTGATGAGGTAATTGAGTCCACCTGGATCCGCTGAAACTCACTGATTTCTTCTAGGCAATCGTCGCTGCTCTTGAACCGCCGTCAACAGGCAAGAGTGGAAAGGGGAAGAGCAAGGGCAGCAAATGCCTCATCCTATAACGATACCAATATGACGACAAGTAGAAGCAACTCCGCGCATAGAATGAAACGACTGTTGGCGAGGCACAGCAGATGCAACGATTATCTCGCAATATTTGGAACACTTGGGGTTTGGGGCATCATTGGGACGGAAAGACGTCGATTCGTGATTCCTCTGGAAGTACTCGGGTACTGAGTGGGCACCTCTCGACTTGCGAGCATTGTCGTTTGCGTGCATGCATGGTTGAAGACTCAAATAACGCGCACCGCTTCATTGCCTTTCTTCTTTCTTTCTAGACTCGACTTTCCCCATGGCTTATCGAGCGATGCCATTTCACGAATAAGAATCTGCTTCATGAAACATTTTCAAAGGGTCTATGCTATTTTGAGGGGAAGGGATCAATCTCGTGACTGCCTGTGCATGCATCAAAAACTCCACGTGGCGAACACATGTTACAGATGGCCCAAAACACGGTCAGATTTAGACTCGGTCCATTCAGACTCGGTCCATTCTTTGCTCAAACAGATTCAATTCGCTTGATACATCGAGTAGTTTTCACTTTTGGGATAAATAGATACATACTTTAATCCTCAAACGTCACCAGGCTCGAGGTCGAAACACAATTCTAGACGCCAGCAACCGAGGCCTACCACACATGATCACTGGTATACACAACATTGTCCAGCCTCACTGATCGACCGTCTTCTACTCAGGCACGACGCGATTTGCTTTGCACGCCTTATCCACCTTTAGGTCAAGTCCATCATTTCCACAAGCTTTGAGCACTTCTCAAATTACCTTCCCCGTTTTGGACAACGTCCAGACAAACTTCCAACCCCTCCTTCGGTTCTGACGCAAGGACTCCCGTCTCTTGATCCCTCAAAAGTCCCCTCCTCCCCCTCCCCCCTCCGCCATGTCTGGGGCAGCTATACCTCGACACCATCACGCGTCGACACGCCCTAGAGACGACGAAGTGCAAGCTGCGCCACAGCCCGATCTCCCTGTGGAGCTTACGACGCGACTGACTCAGGGACCCGACACCGTTGCGCAGTATGGTACGAAGACTATAGCAAACGACATAGCTGTGACAACCACCGATCCTGGTGATCATCTCGGAATAGTTCATTCGCCCGCCCGCCCCGTCCAAGCACTGCACCAGCGACGTCAGTCCAAAGCGCAAACACTCCATAATCTACAAGTCCAAACAGATCTATCTCCGACGGCTAGGCAATCCTTTGGCCTATCACAGCTCGATAAAGCTCTGCCAAGCCAAGATACGACGTCTTCCATCACTGCTGCTGCTGCAGCTGCCCGCCACCTTTCCCCGACCCAGGTCCACCAGCCTACGGGCCTCTCTCCCATGAGTTCGTATTTTAGTAACTACAATAGCCAGCTCCATGGCTCGCACTCTTTCGATTACGGCTCGTCATTGTCCCCTGCTTCGGCTCTCCCATCCCCCGCGCTGAGCGCAATGATCGATCTGACGCCCTTGCCCTCGCCGATTTATCCGGGTGATGGAACCCCGAAACGCACGCTGAGCAAGAGATCGTCCAGACAAAATAGTTTGCAGAGCACACTGGGCGCGCGTCCTATTCCGATCGAGGGAGGAATTTCGCGTAGTAATAGTACCAATTCGCATGGGTCTCCGAGGAAGAAGAAACAATATGGATCCTTGCTACCTGCGGCCGTAGAAGCTTCTGCTGCTCATTCCACCAGTCCTTCGAGTCACGGATCGTCCAAGGGACATGGCCGGAATAGGAGCATAAGCGACTTTGTTCCCGAAGCTTTGACGAATGTCCGACCACGCGTTGCGACACTGGGCGCTGCTTCGTTGAAGCCGGAAGAGGCGCGCACAATTGGGGCTAGAAACGAAGGCATGCACAGGGAAGAATACCTGGCTTCACGAAGAGGGCATACGAAATCGGGTCTTGTACAATCGACTTCCTCGGACCCGGCAAAGACGATACCTTCCCCACCTCCGAGCAATAAATCCGTCACCGAGTCGGAGCTCAGCGAAGAAGAGCAAGAGCAGGAAGGGGTGGATTACTTTCGCGTGCATTCACTTTCGAAAGACCCAAACACACCGAGTAAGAAGCGGAAGTGGAGAAGTCTAAAAATGATTGGAAAGGGCACATTTAGCAAAGTCTTCTTAGCGACGTCACAACCTCTCCCACCATCCTCACCTACAACCTCGATAGACGAATCAAAGCTCGACCCGGCTAAACTCGTGGCCGTGAAGATATGCGAGCATGGTCCTGCGGGCGGCGCTGATGAGGAGCGTATCAAGCACTCGTTGGACCGGGAAATCGCCATTCTCAAGATGGTTAGCCATCCAAGCATTGTACGACTCAAAGCCATGGAAGAAGAGCCCCATCGCACCTTGCTCGTCCTCACTTATTGCACCGGTGGCGATTTGTTCGTACTAGCTTCAGAACGCCGCGACCTCCTCCGCGAACCCCTCGTCCAACGCATGTTTTCGGAACTTGTCGCCGCGACCCGCTATCTGCATAGCAACTGGATCGTCCATCGCGACATTAAGCTGGAAAGTATGGTTCCCCTCTACTCTCTCGGTCTCGATGTCAACTAACGTGACAGATGTCCTCGTCAATGTACCTTTTGCTCAACTCTCCGCCTCTTCCCTCACGACACCTCAGACCCATCCCTTCCCCCTCATCACTCTCACTGATCTCGGCTTATCTCGCCAGATACCTCCACCACCTGCGTCACCTCTCTTGACGACTCGATGCGGAAGCGAAGACTACGCCGCTCCTGAGTTGCTCCTCGGCCAGCCCTACGACGGACGCTGCACCGACGCATGGGCTCTAGGCGTGCTCCTCTACGCATTAATGGAAGGTCGATTGCCTTTCGACGCACCACCTGGCCGACCGGACAGAAGCAAGAACACCCACCGGATCGCACGGTGCGACTGGATCTGGTGCCGTTTCGGAGACGAGGAAGGCGAGTGGGACGCAGAGCGAGGCAAAGGATGGGAGGGAGCTAGGCTGTTGGTCGAGGGACTGTTGAGAAAGGTGCGGATGGGCAGGTGGGAGATGGAGAGGGTAGAGGGGGCCGCGTGGGTCAAGGACGGGGTTAGGGTGGAGGGCGGGGTGAGGAGGAGGGAGGATGATGGGGGGTGGGTTCTGAGTCCTGGGGCGCAGGGTGCATGATTTTGCGCAGAACCGTCGTCGTGCAAGCGGACGACGCTGGAGAACACGAACTTGACCTACCGGCAACCCTGGGCAGCAGAATTTGGGAGAGGAGAACGAGGCTGGGCTGGGCCGGACGGATGGACTGCGCAGGGGTCACGATCGTCACGCACTACACGGCTGGGATATTACTTTCACTTTACTTGGATTTCGACTTCGACAAACAAAGCTAAATTGGATCACGGACGACTGGAGGGCGGGTTTATTGCTATGTTCCTTTCTATCACGACTGCACGCCTCGGGAAAAGCGTGGAGTTTGTGCTTTGGTTTTGTCTTCGACTTGGATGCGGGGTATGAAAGATTGGGTCAGCTTGCGCAGGAATTGGATGGGGTCGGAGGACATGCGCTTGTTTTGAATTGATACCGCAGAGGAGAGTGGAGGAATAGTGGCGAACGAGATGAGGCAGGGAGGAGATATCTCGGTACATGCGGGTGAGAGAAGGAAGGAGGGAGGGAGGCCTGGTAGAGGGGATTGTAGGAAACGGCTGTATCATAGCTTGTATAGCATCGTTTGTAGAGGGCTGTAGAAAAGGGAAATGTGGAATGTTAAAATGAGACTGGGCTACCTGTCCAAAGCGAGACTTCATATCCATTGCGGGCATCAATTCGCCCCGACTGTAGCCCTCTCGCCATACCCGCGGTGCAAGCAGATCGCCCTAAGGTATTTGTGGAGAGCGACCTCTGTCTGTTCCAACCTACACTGGCATCACACTTCTATACGACTATCCAACAGCAGATCGAGATGGCTGGCTTCCCTTACCTTCTGGACGAGCGAACACAGCGACAGGTTATACTACCAGCCTTCGCCCCAAGATTTCTGCCCTCGACATCCACCGCGAGCAAAAGAGTCTCTACTGGGCGCACACAGAGCTCCTTCACATACTACACACGATATGCTTGTCCCCTCACTACCCAATCAGCACCGACTCGGGCACAACCGGTCGCAATGGGTTTACGTCAGATGTACCTGGATACAGCGCTGCTGGTATACCACTGCTACAGGCCGAGGGCTCGCCGCTTCAGTCCTCGCTGGGCAGGCGTGATGGGTTTGAGGTGTGCTTGTTTGTAGGTTCCTCCTCGATCGATATGCTTTCTCTGGCTTTGGCCTCTGTCGCTGCGTTGATATTGGGTTCCGCCTTGATCTCTGGCATGGGCTGAACCTGTGGCCTGGCCTTCTGGATTGTCAAGGCCCTTACCTTCTACTCCAAATCGGCTGTCGCCTTTTGATCTACCTAGAGCCTTAACGTCTGCTTCATCTTGGCCCAGTATGGCCGGGTCCATGGCCAGGTCCATGGCCACCTCCATTGCATGACGAAAGTAGATTTTCTTCGTGTACAGGTATGACTGTGAGCTTGTTCCATTATAGCTGTCAGTAGACCTCTACATACCCACGGACGCAGAATTTGCGCTCAATCGTGCCATTGGTCGTGTTCAGCAAAGCAAGGGTGATCATTTCCGAGTGGGATCGGCTCGCTTCGGCTTCGATGTTGCTTGTGTTGTATGCGGAACTATGTCTGCTGAGTATTGCAATGAAAAAGTAGTCTGTTGGTGATAGCGTCGAAACGTCGATGATGAGATCATCTTCAGCTTCTGGAGGTGAGAAGATTCCCGGATGAAGGTTTAGTACAGGCATAGAAATGGAGGCCAGCGGATCTTCGCTTGAAGGACAAGTTTGCTCGATTAAGCTCTTTTCCAGCAGATCGATGCTTCGTGGAGCACGGTGGTATACCACTTTTCTGTGCCAGGGAGTCGCTTAGGTCGCTACTGTGTCCCTTGGTGACTTCTTCGGAGGGCAGTGTAGTAGCTTATACTCCAAGCAATCTCTTGACTTCAGCAGTAGCGTATCATCGCACGCTTGCCTCTTGCAACACCCTGGTCGGTAAAGGTTGGGATGAATGTTGCCGGCCAATCATGATCCATCGTGTGCACCTCGGGTCTCTTGTCCTCCTCGTTCCAAGAAAGCGATAACTCGGCAGTCAAGAAATACATTTTGATGCTTGGGAACTGTGGTAGGTCCGCGATTGGGAATGCAAGGCTGCGCATGCCTAACGCTTCGATCCTGCCTGTCTTGGTCTTGAGACGGGAGCTCTCGTTGGCGTAGTCATCCATGGTGATATGGAAATCCCAGACATCTGTTGCTGTGTTCATAACGTACGCCATCATGTCGCGGCATGCTGCTTTTGAGGCCGAGAAGAGGAGGGGTGGCCTGAAATTCTGCAGATCGACGGGGTTGCGACGAGTTCTCTGCCTTGGAGTTCGTGGTCCTGAGAGGGATCCAGACCTCACGCATGTCAGCGTACACGAGCTGGCGAATCTCGTTCGGAGGAACAAGTAGTCCACAGGTTCGAGCCTTCATATAGGCTGAGAGCGCCGTGCGTAAGTCTCGTAGATCCTTTGAGAGTGAAGCTTTCGAAGCCGATGGAGTACTACCAGACAACTCAGCTGAATGAGACCAGACAACCAACAGAGCAGCAATGATGTATGAGGAGCAGACTGAAGGTGGTAGACGTAGGTCTGATATCGTATGAGGACTACACATGTGGCAACAAGTTCGACCATTTCGCCTCATCATACGCACTTATTGGCATCCATCTCAACTCCGCCACGTCCAACCCGACCATTATCGCCCTCGTAACACAATACGTCCCCCCAATCAAATACAGCGGGATCTGCGTCAACAACGGGATGTCCATCTCCGGATCCTGATCGATAGTGTTGTTCCGCATCGCCTTCGTCCAGCTCTGCACCCAACTCTGTAGTCGTCTTTCCCAACCCCATCGTGGCTGCCAGATAATTCTCTGCCTGATAGCCCGATAGCGTGCGTGGCTCATCAGTCTTTGTTGGATGTACGGCCACCATATCCATCCCAAATGCTCGAAGAAGAGACACAGCACACCAAGAACTAGAGCGCCGAGGGAGCAGAGGCGCCAGAGCAGAAGCTCGTCAGAGCTAGGAAATTCGTGGTTCCATGCTAGGACGAACATGGACATGTAAGCTAAGGTGATCAGGGAGAGGATAGTGTAGGCACGACCTGATAGAGCGGGGACGTGGGTGGTCTGGATCCGTGGTCGAGGGGTAGGGAGCGTGAAAGGATCCCATTTGAGAGGGCGCAGAATGTGGCGGGGGAGATTCATGTAGTGCGTCCACTGCTTGGACCATGTCCATTCCTTGCGGTCGACGAAGTCGAGAGGGGTGTAGCGGTAATGAGCGCCTGGACGCACGGCTGCGGAGAGGACAATGGTGGATATGGGGGTCGAGCAGAAGATGACCTCCGGGATAGTGATGTCTTGGGGTTTGAAGAACCAGCAGAAAGTCGAGGGCATGGTGACTACAATATTGGCCACGGTAGTGAGTTCCAGCGCGGCGATGTGGAGGCCGTCGAGGTAGCGGAAGAATTCATTCATGCAGAACCAGAGGATTTGCCAGAGGGAGATGAGGCGGAGCATGCCGTCGACTTTATTGCGGTCGGCGATATGCTTCTTGGATAGCTTGGGCATGGGGATAAAGTTGTTAGTGACGAGATAGTGGAGCTGGAGTCCATTGACAGGGAAGGGCGGGAAGTCTGGTGTGTGCAGGATGAAACCACCTGCATCAGCATAGAACGAATGTGTGAGGGTCCAATCTTTGTAGCCCGAGTTGTCAAAAGCCTCAGCCGACCGCATAGCACTGCAGAAATGCACCATGGCGAAGCCGAACATGATTTCTGGCGCGAGTAAACCGATGGCCGTCATCCAAAGCCTTCTCCACCACATCATGTAGTACGGTGCATCGGGATCTGGAAGGTTGACGCAGATAATGGTCCAGGTGCAGAGGAACGTTGTGAATACTAAGCATATTAGTGCTTGGATCATCTTTCGCGTCTTGGACTTTGCCTACCACAGCTCCACACTATATCCAGTGTGCCTCTGGTATCTGGCTGCCGAGTGTATCCCTGACGCTTCAATGGTGGTTTCGGTCTAGGAGCAGCATCGATACATCCTGCTGGCGAAGGTCGTGTACATTCTGCATTACAAAATACTATGAGAAGTGCAATCAAGATAAGAATATTAAGTCTGCCCATGGCCCAGCCATTGCGCAGAAGCTCGAAGTCAAGCTGAAGGATTGGGACATCAAAGCACAAAATACAAAAACATCGCGCCGATGCGGCTCAGAGATGCAGGCGATGATTTACCAATGGATGCAGATCAGAGAATGAAGCGGCCACTCACCTGACGAGCTATTGTGCTGTATGTTTCACCAGGTATATGTCGTTGGTCGGTTCGCGAGGTCGATGCGGCCCAGGGCGCTTACGTGCATGGCAAGCGGCCGGTCGCACAGTGACTATATTAGACATTGTTGGGCCACTGCCAGAGAAGAACGATTGCCAATCAATTTGTCTGGACGTGCCGGTTTCGTTCGACGGATGGGAATGCCAGAGAAAGGTCGTTGCTTTCCACGTCAAGCCGATGTCCACGTCACTAGTGGCAACCCTGCTTAAGAGTAGCGTCAATATTGAAGAAGCACTTGAGTTCCAACAGACAGTGAAGTATTGGATCAAGAAGCAGGCGCTTATAGTGATTGCTGTGCAGCGGGATGGCTAGGGGTGTGTCTATTGTGAAGCTCGAGCTGAACGGTGGAATTGATATTATCGGCTCGCCCCCATCCCGCCCCCTCTCCCTCCATACCTTTTCCCCACTTCGATACCAGGCCATCTCGCCCCCCTCCGAGATCCTAACGCGAACAGATCGTCAAACAAACATGCCATGACAAAATCTCATGCGAGGTTTGACATTCATCAATGATACTCACATATGTGGAAATATGCTAGTCAACCGGGCCTCCTTATATGCACTCTCCGGCAACCATCTCAACTCCAGCACGTCCACAATCGTAACGATTGCTCTCGCCAAAGCGTACAAGAAAGCAACGACATACATAGGAAGCTGAATCTTGAGCGGCACATCCAGGCTAGGATGCTTCCTAGCCGTGTTGTTGCGGCATGCCCTCTTGAGTCGATCGAGTTTCCTCCACGCAATCAAGCCAAGTTGATTCTCCGGATACCAGTCTATAGCTTCGCGCAAGCGCTGGTAGTGTTGTCTGGCAAGTAGTTTGTTTCTCAAGGCTGGCCAGGTATCAAATCCGAACTTCTCTATGCCCACACAGAGGAAGAGGAGTACCACCGATTCTATCGCCGCGAAGCGCCACAGGTACAGCTCAGTCTTTGTAGGGAATGCGTGATTCCAGAACAGCATGAAGATGCTCATGTAGGCGGCACTCACGCCGAACTAGAACATCAACTCTGTGGTAGTAGTCTTGTATAAGCTTGTGTTCTGCCGTCGATTGGTAGGCACCTCAGGGATAAGATTGATCCCCAAATGCCTCAAGATATTGATCCAGTGATGCCAGATCTTTGTCCAGGCCCACTCTTCGTAGCTAATGAAGTCAAGTGGCGAAAACCTGAAGTATCCATGTGTACATCCTCGGCCTTCCAGAACAATGGTAGCCATCGGTGTGTTACACAATATGGTGTCTGCGTACGTCACATCTGCTGGCTTGTGCCACCAAAAGAAAGCACTCGTTCCCGAGCAGGTGATGAAAGCAACAGTAGTGAGCTCGAGAGATGTGATATGAATACCCTCATACAGCCGGAAGATCATGTTAGCAAAGAACCACAATGTCTGCCACTGAGCGATCAGCCTCAAGACCGCGTCGACTTTGTTTCGATCCATGATGGCTTTCCTAGTAATGGTCGGCATATCGATGTATTTATGTACTACCAGGTAGTGTAGCTGCATACCGTCGAGGGGCACTACAGGATAATCCGGTGTTTGGAGCAGAAACCCTCCCTGATCTGCGAAATAGGCATGCGTCAAAGTCCACTGCTCAAAGCCAGAAGCATGGAACTCATCCTCACAGCGGCGTGCCCAGATATACTGATTCAGTGCCGCACAGAAGCTGACTTCGGGGGCGATAAGAGTTGACAATGTCAGACCTAGCTTACGCCAGCAGACCTTAATTTGATGGTCATCCTGCGCGGGAATTTGCAGACATATCGTGGACCATGAGCAGAGAAACAAAGTGAAGCCTAGTCCTATATTTTAGCCTCCTGTGACCATCTTTGGCTGCTCGGACTCACCACAAGTCCAAACAATGTCCATCGTCCCTCGCGCGCGAGGCTGCTGCGTGTATCCTTGTTTCTTCAAAGGATCGGTAACATTATGATGCGGAGCAAATGATATGCATTCCGTTGTTCCGTTGCAGGTCGACTGACAAGCTCCATGGGAGGCGAGGAGGAGTGTCAGAAAGAATATGATCATGACTGAACTCACAATCATCAATCTTCGATACAATACGGACTACGCACGAGCAAATTGGCTGGAGCTGCACGATACTTGAACTTCCCTTGTTTGCGGACCGCCACAACAGGCAAGCGGCGCTTACTGAAACAGCAGCGGCGCATAGATCGAGACGGGGCCGGTAATATTGCGACTGACAGCAACAGCTAGCAAAGGTACACGTCGAAGCCACGTCGGTTGACGGACACGGAGTCTCCGTATTTGGCGCATGTTCATGCCATGAACGCTTTCGTGGTCATCATGTTCTGTGCGGATCGAGTGGACTGGCGGTCCACCCATGTCTGCTGATTGATCCATGCAGCTTGTACAGTTTTTATCGCAGTCTCGTGTTACCACAGGAGGATATCAAGCGCTCGTATGGCTTATGTGATGTTGGTGATGTGGTTGATGCAGAAAGTGAAGTGGTTCGAGGAGATGCGAGGCAGAAAAGCGCCTCTCCCACTTCCCTTCTTCCTGCGCCCTCAATTTGACCGCGGACAACGGCGTCTCAAGGTATCATCTAGCACCAGTGTCAGCTTTGACAAGATGTATGATCGCATTCTGATTTGGGTGAATCTACAAGAGCGGCCCACGGCAAATCAAACAGGCTTCTTCACCATGAAATTTGCAGTATCGCCAGTATTGGGTCGTTGGCTGCAGCTGTTTGATCCTCAAATTGCTCATTACTGTGCCACTGACCATCGGCACTGACGTCGAAGAAGAATTGATGCGAGGCACCGAGCCGCAGAAGTAAATGTGATTGTCAAACACAAGCCTCGCGTTGCACACGGCGCAGCTCGCAATAGGCGCTCGTACAACATTCCTCCTTGCCTGCAGCTTTCTCCTTTGCCTGCTCTGCCTTCAGTCAAGTATCTTCCATATTTTGCACCAGCTTTCGCGTAGAAGACATCTGATCACATCATGACTTCGGAAAAACTACAGATTCTGCACAAGACTAATGCAATCCGTGCTCTCTATGACTCCTTCGAGTCGAGGTTGGGCTACAAACTCATCATGCGAGAAGCTCGGCACTTTGGTTGCTACAAGGATGAATACCAAAGGGCTCACCCTCTGCATTCTCATCTCCGAGAGATGGAAGACGTCTTGCTCCAGGAGTTGGATCTACCCGAAGGGTCCAAAGTTCTCGATGTTGGCTGCGGTGCCGGCAGAGTGGCCGTCCGCATGGCGAAGCACGGCCTCTTTGTAGAGGGCGTCGATGTTGTTCATCACCATCTCTAGAAAGCCAGGACGTTCGCGGTGGCCAATGGAGTACAATCCAGAGTCAACGTCCACGATTGCGACTACCGGGATCTAAGGGGAAACTTCGCCAACGATTCCATGGACGGAATCTATTCTATGGAAACGCTTGTACATGCTACAGATCTGCAGACCATGTTCCGCGAGTTCTTCCGCGTACTAAAGCCGGGTGGACATGTGGCTTTCCATGAGTACAACCATGTCGGCAAGGAGAACGCTGTAGACCACGTCGACAGGTACATCTCTCTTCGCCGCAAGTACTTTTTTATCAGACAGGGCAAGCTCGACAAACCGGCAAGAGCACAAGCTGCCTCCGATCTGGTCGAGCTCGGCGAAAACTTCAACAAGGATGCAGCGATGTTCGCCGGCGAGATGTGGGGTCCTGGCGTGATGAGGCGCATGCTGGAGCAGGCTGGGTTCGTCGACGTTGTGATTCAGGACATGTCCAAGAACATCAGGCCTAACGTGCGCTTGTTCTTCCAACTCGCGTATGTGCTGTTCCTCGTTCTGTCAACTTTGAGGATCGAAGGCCGGTTCACCAATGCCTGTGGAGCCATGTATGGGTGGTGGGGACAGGACTTGTGGCAATATGTTGCTGTCACCGCAACGAAGCCTTTCGACGGAACCACTCGGAGCTAATAGGTCATACTCAACGGTTCAATAATGTACTTTCAATGCAATGATTGACTCTTCTGGCCCATTGGACAAGCATGAATTCGCTGACCACCACGTAGGTAGGTGCTAATACTCTTTTCCGAGGCCATGAATGACGCAGAAGCTACGGAGAATGTCCGACGCTGGAGAATCTCCATAGTTTCGTTCGAAGATATCGGAGTACCCAGACAACTAGCTGCTACCTCAGAGAGTGCAAAAGCCAACCTACAGTACATGGCAGTGGCTGGTCGAGACCGGACGAATTCAGTACTTGTCGTCCCGGAGGAACGTCATTTGACAGGTCCGTACTTATCTGATCTTGGATGTATCATGTGCAAAGACCGAGAGGACCCGTACCGACCTTGGAAAGATGATGTAGGGCATCGTCCCAACCACAGGCTCCGAATTCAGGTGTTATTGATGCAACCCTATCAGGATCATCCTCATGGATTTTGAACTCATTTCCCTTTTGCGAATCACCTTCACGAGCTCGAACCTCTAAGAGGCGTTCATTCGGTGCAAACGCCGTTCATAGATCCTACTTGTAGTCATAAGGTCCGTTGTCTAAGTGACTACTATGACCCACCCCGTCGACTTGACATAGCGTAGCCACAGGAACCGTGCATTTCGGCGGGCAAAAGTTAAGAGGGAGCAGAAAGAATAAGTATGTGTCAGAAATCAGCCTGGCATCTGCACCGGAACGCACATCTTACGTTCGAACGAGGGCTACAATCCGTGCCGACACAAGGTCAACAACGACGGCCCAGAAAGCTCGCCAAACCTCCCCAGAATCCGCAAAAGCAAGCGAATTGCGAGCGAGACAGCTCTAGGCAAGGACCAGCAAAGGAAGGATGTCTTAGATAGCATCTCCATATGTGCGCTGAACTGCACATCTGATCCTCGTGCAAGTGCTTCAATCCTGTACAGATCGAGCACAACCGGCAGCGTCACACAACCTTGCCAAGAAGCTCCAAAGAGGCACAGATCTAAGCCTGCTGATGTACCTGCAGTTCACAGCAGGAGCAAGAAGCCAAATGCGATGTGAGAACGGGATGACGGGCGTTCTGCCGCAGGCGATCTGATTCTCCTATGGGATGAGGAGCGCGGACCGAGCGACATAACATAACAAACCTACCTTCGACTTCGCTGACCGCATCGTCCAGGAGTAGCCCCTCTGTCCGAGACATCGTGGCACCTGATGGGAAATAGGTATCTGCTTTCATCATCGATTAGCAGTGACAACCGAGACAGAAAATACGATCTCTACATCAGCAATGCGAATGAGTGACGACCGATCTGGCCGCAGAGGACCACGTCAGTTCAGTCGAGCTGGTTGCTGGCTCGCCTTCCTCATGACCACAAGAGCCTCCATGGTATTGCCCGACCTGCTAGCCGTCGAATAAGCCGGCTGAGGAGAGAACTAGCGACCCACTGGCAGATCTACCCAAGAGGTAGTCAATCAGACTCTCCATTGCTCGTGGACAAGGGTGTCGACCCCAACTCATGGGCAACATGCCTGCATTGCATGTGTGCATCAAGAACGGAAGTGCTAGTACCAAGAAGTCTCACCCAGTGGCCGATAGCAGTCCGGCCCAGGGCAATCCAGAACCCAGTCTAATGTCAACATCGTGGAAGCGAGTCTTTTTGAGCTACGCTACGCAGATTTGTTGCAATCACAGAGTCGCCCGTTCCGCAACGGACAGGCCATGAGATCTCAGTTGGAGGCTTGATGACAGTCGGACGATGCCTTTCTACTCTGGTGACCAGGTGAAAAGCACTTTAGCTGAACATAAGTCGATATCCATTGTTGCATCACGTAAATGCCAATCGAGGATGCGACGTACCTGGAGAAGTACATGATTCGCCATGTTTGGAACAAGTGGACTAGGCTGGATGCAGTGGCTATTTCTCATCCTCAGATCTTTGAGCTTGCATGAAGCACGTGTAGAAGTCCCATGAGCGACAGAAGTCGGTGTGCACTGACTGTCCAGATCCCGAGCAATTTGCCACCATAGCACATGGCGGTGTTTTGCTTCGGTCTTTTTTACACAGTACCTATATTTTACTGCTCCTACCATTATCATCGATTCGTCCTCGAGACGTTTGAAAAGGTCTTATGGTCTAGTGGTATGAGTGAGTGTCACCACACAAGCAGCGACGACCGCACATTCTGACAAGCGCTGGCAGTTCTCGCTTAGGGACTTAGTATCAAGCTATACTCTCTTGAGCATCACATGCTCAAAGTCTGCGAGAGGCCCCGCGTTCGAGTCGCGGTAAGACCCGTTTCCGAATGTTTTTGATGCATTTATCCCTTCAGGGATGTTCTCTGGGAGAAGGGCTGCTTTTTGATTCTGGTTTGGTGTCAATTGACCAAATGTTGGTGGAGACATCAGTACACGAAGTGATGCACATATATGATGTGGTCGAAGTGACTGAGTGTGCATGTGATGTGATCACACGGTTTTTTGAGCAGTGGCGATGGTGAAAAGGCGTCTTGGCATGGGCATGACGACGACAAGCTTGGAGGCAGCATCAATGGAACACCAAAGACAAAATCATTGTTGAGATCAAATCCGGGGTACTGGTCATGTGTCAACGATGCGACAGAATACCAAAAAGCTATACAGCATGTGACGGGTACGGCGGCAGGCGATCATGAGAGCCAAGATACAACAAGTTTGAGAAAGCTACAAAGGTCCTCTCCAGTAATGCCCACAACCTCAACTACCAGCCTCAAGACGTAGCCCGCACCACCACCCAACAAACCAACCCAATGCCCACCACCGACCTCAGAAACCTAAAAGAGAACATCCTCCCTTGCCCTTCTTCCTCTGCGACCTGCAAATATCAGTACCATCCTCACCCCAACCAAGCACAACATACCTTCACCTGCCTCCCCACCCTTGGTCCTCTGGGCGGGAACAACAACGGAAACCTATCAAACCCTGACCCATCGCCAGCCTTGCCGCTTCCCTTCCGTGTGACAAACCCAGGCTTCTTCTTAGTTGGACTGCGGCTAGGTGATCTTGGACCATCGAACAGGCGACTGGATGACCCCTGCCTCTGGATACGACGAGGGGACTGCTGGCTTGAGGAGCGGCGGTCGCGAGAACGGCCTGAGCGGGAGTCATCGCCCGCGTGAGATGGGATGACGGGGCGGCTGCGGGAGCGACTGGAGCGAGAAGGTGAGCGGGGGGCGAAGAGGGTCGCGGATTGAGGGGAGGTGTGGCGTGAGCGAGTGGAAGGGCGGGTGTTGGCCATGCTGAAGTGAGTGGATGGAAGATTTGCATTTGCGGAGGAAGTCTACGTTGTTGATATGAATTCCTAAAGTGGGGTGGGGTGTTTGTCATGAGGAATGTAGCAATTATTTGCTTGGCCGGATGGGGAGGCAAGCATTCCGGAGCAAGCGTCGACGCAAGCAAGCATACCTCATGAACTGCCGGTGGTAGCTTGGCGGGTCCTGCGTGCACTGGGGCCTCGACCTCTGACAGCTTCTGCCACTGGCTTTGGTTGTAGAATAGTGGCAATGCTCGCATCTACTCGACGGATCCAGGAACGCATGCGCTGAGGTGCTTTGAAGTGCTTATCCAGCTCAGCAAGAGCTTCAAGACACTGATCCGCATCCGGCCGCAAATCGGGATCGTGTTCGAGCATTGCCTCAAGAAGGCGTACGAATCCAGCATCACCATACGCGTTAAGTTCCGTGGCATCAAGAATAGGCATGTCAAGTTGTGTCGGATCCCGGTCAGCCGCTATTTCCTGGGCAGGATCCGTGTCCATCCATGGCCAGTGTCCGAGCATGTTCAAGATGATGACTCCGACCGAGTAAATGTCGACTTTACTAGTAGGATTGTCGATCCTCTCAGGGGCGGTATAGCCGAGGGGAGAACCGCCGCGGTCAGGAGAATTCCCGTCTGAGTCGTGGACCGCGTTTTGAAAGTCGCATAACTTGACCAGAGGAGGCGAGTAGCTGAAGATTAGCGTGTTGGACGGACAAGCATTGTGATAGATCCAGTCACGCTCATGCATGTAGGACAAGGCCGAGAGAATCTGAGAAGCGATCGTGAAGAGTACGTCTCTGGCAAGAGGAACACCGGCTTGTTCCCTCAGCAGTCCGTCGAGAGACCTGTGCGGGGCGTACTCAAGAATCGAGAATGAGTCTTCGCCGTGGACAACCTCCTCTATCAGATCAACAATGTTTGGCTGCGTCGTACGTTAGTGAGCTGCATCAAAAGTATCAGGGCTACTCACATGCCACACGTTGCGGTGAGCAATAGTTTCGTACTGGTCGGTCTGAGCCTTGATGACGAACAGACAGCCATCGGACATCCTCATGCATAGTCTCGTGGTTCCAGTCGAGACCTGACCGATCACTTGCAGAATGACAAATTCGTGATGCGCCGTGTGGAGTGGTATTGCTGAGCGACTGTTGAATCCCTGGTAGGATGTCGTCGTCGGGTCCAGCCCATGGGCAGGCAAATATATCTCGCGAAATGGCTCGTCCCAAGCGTCGGCACCGCAATGAAATAGAGTCGGCAGAAGGTGGAAACGTAAACGATCATTATTTCCGAAAGTGATTGTCAGAGGCTGGAGAATCGGGATGAATGCATGGTGGAACTTCAACTTCTCCTCGCCCCGATCCTGCCCACCAAGAGGCGAGACACAGCTACCAGCTATCGATTCCTCTCTCAAAAGTAGCATACCCGTGGAAGGATGAATGGAAATTTGGATGTGGTGATCGGCGACGTCTCCATCCTCGCCAGCAATGGCGATGTCGGAAGCCAGAGAATTGCCGATCTGGAAGATGCCATCCTCAGCGAAAGATTCGAAGGAGAGCTGGATCATTCCATCCCGCTGCGCGTGTGTGTGGTTCAGCCAGAGGGCATTGTGAGCATCTTCGGATCCTGATACGATCTGCAAGATGGTTCTGTGCGCCATTCTGGCAGATATGAAGATAATGTGGTAATTGAAGTATTGGACATTCAATGGATGATGGAGGTACTTAGTCTAGCAGTTCTTTAGTTGTCATGTCGATACTCATTCCGCATCCGTCGACGCAATCCTCATCTTGACAAACAAAGGCAAGGAGCTCCACATGAGACACATCAGCAAGTCTACACCGTAACGACCATTGACATACGTCTCGAGGTTCGATCGAAAAAGGGCATGGTAGGACGACTAGTGAATCCTTGACTTTATGTGCTGGAGAGGAGAGGAAACCAATTAGCGGATTTGATCTCGAGCAGGACGAAAATAGCTGCACAGCTGGGTTTTCAGAGCACCGTACATTTCGCGATGACTTCATGGCAGGGAAATTTCATGTCACAGTCGCCGTCTCATCTACTCTCCACAACCCGCATACACGATCATAGTCCTTGACAAAGCTTTCATCAGACTACGAGACGATCTCTCTAGCTTCGTTCGGTACTTTGTGACGCCTGCCTCTTCAGACGACAGCTACATTAGTGCGAAGACAATCCTCACTGGATTGCGACAACTACATAAACCCTTACAATGTCTTCGGCATCAGCATACGAAGTCCGATCGCTGGTAGGAACGCCTTCGATATCTTGTCTCACACAGGCCCAGCTCGGTGGACATAAGTCGGAGGACATGGGCTGACTCGCGATAGTATCGGTCATTACTGCGGACCGGGCGGCAGTTTGCAAATTACAACTTCAGAGAATACGCTAAGAGACGGACGAGGGATGCTTTCCGGCAGTATGCAACGATCTCGGACGAGCGGCGGATACAGGAACTCATGCAGAATGGGATCCGGGAGCTGCAGATGCTAAAGGTAAGGCCAACGAACCAGGAACTGCGATTGAACAAGAGCAACAGGCGGGCAAGGTCACCGAGAATAGGACACTGTGAGGTCAAGCCGCGCGAAGATCGACCTGGAGTCGATGCGTTGACGAAGCTGCTGAATCGCAAGCCTGTCCTGGCACGAGGCGGAAGCGGACTGCTGGCGGCTAACAGTTGGGCAAATGCAAGATGAATGCTAACATTTGCATAGCGCCAAACAGTCGTCAGTCAATTCTTCCAGCTTGATCGATTAGTGGTGGAGGGCGGGAAGAGCGGAAAGCAGAAGGGAGATGAGGGTGGTATCGTACGGACGAGGGAGCAAGGGTCAGTACACGACTACGAACATGGTTATGATGTTGAACTAACGATGCAATCAGGTACGACTAATGCAGCGATCATATTTTGACATCGGGAGGGCGTTTTCTGTAGATACCAAGCAGAGCACTGCCTGTGGCTGCCACCAGCTCTTTGAAAGGGCAAGGATGGTTCATGTACAGCATGTAACATAGTAAAGCATCTCACCACTACCAAATCATGTCTCTGCCACCTGTGAACATGCGTTACAAGCAGTCCTGCATCGCCGCCGTTCCGTATATGCCAGCATGATTAGCCGAGGTTCATCCGGCGCAATGAACTTCGCGTTCCAGTTCGCGCTTTCAGCTCCGCGTTTCAATTATCCATCAACAATGGCACCATTCCGACCATCCGGCAGAAGCAATCGATCTGGACGTATTACTACAGAAAACGATCCATTCGAAGGACTACCTGTTAGGCAATGGCGGCAGACCGACGGTATCTTTGGCCTGCCGCCACCAGAAGCGGCACCGCAAGACAATAACTGTGTCTATCCCGAGTTGCCCATGCCAAAGGACTCGAATTTATTATCAGAATTTACGCAACGGATATTGCGGGAAGCACGGAAACCACGATTCGCGAAACGAAAGTCTGAGCCGACCGAACAGGAAAAGGTTGACGACGAGGAGGAGCCCAAGGAACGGCCTGTTCAGGTCGGCTGGGCCGCCAAAAAGTGGTCGCAAACGCCGCGACATGCAGAGGCACCTGATCGCGAGTATCTGGCAAAGCGACGGAAAGGTCTGACCAGCGCTTATGTGGAGGCACCAGTGGTAGTCCCGCAAGTGGCGACTCGTACAGCCAAGGTACGAAAGCGTGATGCGGCCGGCAACGCTACAGTCTATGAAGTGATTGTTGCTGAAGGTCAAACGGTCGAAGGAGAGGTCAAGGATGAGGATGTGTCGATGGTTGACGCTCCAACGCTTGCACCTGGCACAGTGGTAGAAGGCATTGGTGTCGCAAACGCAGAAGGTCAGGTGGTGGCGAATGACCTCCTACAGCCAACTCCTAATAAGAGACGGAAGCCTCCACCACCAAAGCGAAAGGGCGGCCCGGGGCGTGGCAAGAAGAAGGTCATGTTCCAGCCGGCGCCCGCGAACGGCGAAGCCGCAGCACCTGCAAATGGAGTGGCTCCACCAACAGCGGCGAATGGTACCGATACGCCCACGTCAGCACCTGCTGGATCAGAGCACGGGAGTACACATGCAGAGGGAGATGACGAGGATGGTGATGACGGCGAGGAGGGAGAAGACGGCGACGATGATGGCGAATATCGTGAGGATGGCGAAGTATCTGGCGACGAAACCCCTGTCGTGCAAGGATCCGGTCAAGACACAGTCGAGCCGCCAGTACCTGAGGTCGTCGCAGAACATGCGACATCACACCCAGTCGAGACGAGCCCGTCAGCCATGGCAAATACAAGTACACAAGCTTTGACTGAACCTGTCGATCCGCCACATCAGGAAACTATCGCCGAAGCGCCAGTCGTGTCTGCGCCAGAACCAGCGGTCGAAGCTGTGCAAGATACGCCTGCTGTACCCGAACCAGTCCCACCTCCAGCGCAGCCACTCGAGCCCAATCCGTCAGCTGACACGACCATGCCCGATGCCGTCCTTGAACCTCCCCCACCTCGAACAGCTAGTAGTTCCCCTGACCTGCCGCTTGCAGGGCAGCCTGCTGAGCAATCATTGCCACCTGTAGCAGCAGATGTGCGGCCCCAGCCTGGTGAAGAGGTCGCGCCATCTGCGGAGACTTCAGCTCCATCGAACGACGGCTAGGCGCCCTGGCCTGTTTCATTCGCACCTAGATATTATCCTGCACGTTATCAAAATCATTAGCGCAGCGATATGGATTCTTTTGATCATGTAGCCACTTTTGCATAATTGGTTCAGCACTGTCGATGATGTACAGCTGCTCTGGGCAGGAGATGGGGTATATTCTTTTGTACAGCTATGATACAATATGCTCATCATCTGTTCTTCTACAGCTCATGCGGCTGGCGGCGCCTTGACCGGCGACGTCTTGTCCAAATTTCCCTTCCAATCATTGATGTGATCAGTAATGACCCTCGCCGCTCCATCCACTGTGAAGTTCCTTCCTATCGCCTCCACGAAGTCGACATCCGGATCTGGTCAATGTCAGCAAAATCATCCATCCTCCATGTCTCCAAACTTACCCATCAAAAAGAAATATATCGAATGATCCACCAAATAATCCTGGCCCGGCTTGATCACCTCCGGCGTGCTGAAATACACCCTATAATTCTTACACGTCTGCTTCACCTCCTCGTACGGCCCCGTCAAGCCCACAATATCCTTATGAAAGTCCTGCAAATACCGCTCAATCACCTCAGGCGTATCCCTCGCCGGATCACAGCTTATAAAAACCGGCCTCAACGCCTCCCCATGCTTCTCCTTGACCTTATCAATCACCAACGCCATCTTATCCAGCTCTTCGGGGCAAATATCCGGACAATTCGTAAACCCAAAGTAGATCAGGCTGTACTTCCCCTTGAGATCGTCCTGCGTGAACGTGCGACCATACGTGTCCGTCAGCGCGAAGGGGCCGCCCACGAGAGGCTTGCCCACGCCTTTGTTTTGCTCGGCGATGCGGGCGCGCGCCATGCGGTCTTTTTCGTAGCGGAAGTAGACGGTCAGACCGGCGCCGGCGAGGAGGAAGAGGAGTCCGGCTTGCCAGCTGAAGGGGCCAAGTTTGTACCGGGATTTGGCTTCTTCGACGGATTTGTAGTGCTTGGGGGAGGTGGTGGTGAAGGCGCGCGGGGAGGGACGAGGGAGGAGAGTTGGGGTGGGGCGTGGGAGGGATGCGAAGGTGCGGTTCTGGATGGGTGAGAGGCGGCATTGTGTGCAGATTTGGGAGAGCTGTTTGAGAGCTGCAGGTCGGAGAGTGCGTGGAGTCGCCATGATGGAGAGGTTGCTGGTGTTGTGGGAGGTGTCGCTAAAGCTCGAGATCAAAAATTATCGAGCATCGATGACGCCTCTGCACAGGCCAACAGAGCTCCGATTCACCTCCGAGGCAACATGGATCTTTTCCTTCGCAATGCTCACTACTACCCATATTTTTCTGACTTACCAATGACGAGACGGAGTCGAAACCATGCCAGATCACTAAGTGGCTTGTCTTGTGAAACCACGAGTCTGATAGAGCTCGCGAAGCAGTAGACAAGCAAGGGTAGTACTCGTCAAGCGGTCCAACAAGCAGCTATAGACTCATGAACAGGACGATCGAAATCCATCATCAGATCCTTCAAAATCACCAAATAGTCAATACCAATTGCCGTGCCGTCGCAGACACTGCCATTCCGCATCCGATCCTCGCCATTGAAAAGGGCATCCTCCACCTATCGACAGTTTCAGGAGCGCAAACGGCGTCCATGCACGACACCCAAGCCCGGACGTGCATGGCACCAGAAGCACTCCCGACTCTCCTTCATCCTTCCACCGCAGTCACTGCGCTACTTCTTGCTTCCAGGGGTTGCGAATACGACAACGGCACTGCATGAGGGATGCAAAACATGCCAGATCATCCACCAGGATATCCACAGACGACACATCTCACCTGAACCATTCAAGCTATTGGCATCGACTACATCTATCCATCCATCATTATATACCAGTTGATATACCCGCCAGCCATCTCTTTATCGATTAAGCTCACCGTCACCGACCAGTTCACGGAACAGGCTCGCGCCGACATCTGGATGTGACCGTTGCAACGCCTAGTCCAGTCAATCTAGGGGAAGCACCAATTTGCCTGCGATCTGCTCCCCGGCATAGCAAAATGACTTTTGAAACGTACAACTTCACTTGCGGTCTCTTCCGCACTGTTGTCCGCCGCTCATCTGTCCTCCAACGGGCCTCAGTCTAGCTTCGATGCTTGTCACGCTATGTCAGAAAGACCTGTTTATCCTCACGGACGCGTAGGAGGGGTAAGGATCTTCTCATTGTCTCTTAAGCTCTCTTGTCTTCCTCCCCGTCTCGTGGCCGTTTCGCGCTGTTACTGTTCCTCTTCAATTCTCAGCGAGACCATCGCGTCCATTCACTTTGGCAATCTTGCCGTCCTTTCATTTGATCATGTCGCGATACGGGCTGGCGCTCACCGCCGCCTTGACTATCCTAATCACTTTCGCCGAGGCAGCATTCAAGGCCCAGGCGAAGAATAATGTAGCAGTCTATTGGGTAGGTCGACAACCTGAATCATCTGATAATTACTGACAGCAATAGGGTCATGGGCCATACCAGGCACGACTCGTCGAGACTTGCAAGAACCCAAACGTCGATGTAGTCATTGTCGGCTTCGTTAATGTCTTCCCCGATCAAGGCAAGGGTGGATGGCCAGGAACTGATTTCGGGAATGCCTGCGGTGCAGCGACCTACAAGACGAAGAATAATATTCAGACTCAGCTACTCTCTTCGTGCCCGGATATTGGACCCGATATCACTGCCTGTCAGACCACCTACGGGAAGAAGGTCCTTCTTTCTCTCGGAGGAGACTCCCCGACAAATTACTTCATCGGCAGTGACCAAGGTGCAGTCAGCTTCGCAAACTTCCTCTGGGGTGCTTTCGGTCCTATCACCGACAAGTGGACGGCAGACAAAGGTCCTCGTCCTTTCGGCACTGCAGTCGTCGATGGATTCGACTTTGACATCGAGAGCGAGATTAGCAAGGCTCCGACATTCAAGGGAAAGCCGGTCAACAACTACAAGGTCCGAGGATATGTCAAGATGATCCAGACCCTTAAGCAGAAGCTTTACCCAACCGACAAGACAAAGAAGTATTATATCTCGGGATCTCCCCAATGCCTCGTTCCCGACGACCATTTCGCCAAGGCTGTCCAAACTGCTTGGTTTGACTGGCTCTTCATTCAGTTCTACAATACTCCCATTTGCTCCGCACGAGCTGGTGTCAATTATATCGAGGGTGCAAGCTCTATCGATATCAGCTACACCAAATGGTCGCAGGTTCCCTTCTTCAACAAGAAAGCGAAGATCTACATCGGCATTCCCGGCTCATCCATGGCCTCCAAGTCTCTCGACTACTACCTACCACCTCTCGAGGCTGATCTCCTCATTCGCAAGTATTACTCTGATTCCAAATTCGGGGGGATCATGCTCTGGGAAGCTACTTACGCCATGGACAACGTTGTCTGCGGCAAGAACTATCCGACCTGGATCAAGAAGCTTCTCGCTGCTGCAGAGACTAAGACTTACATCAATACAACCACAGATGACTGCCCAAGTCCAAAGGTCAAGTGCGGTACTTGTCCACCAAACCCGGTCTCCACGGATGGTCGGTGCGGGCCAAACTTTGGAACGACCTGTTCTGGATCTACCTTTGGCCCATGCTGCAGGTGAGTACTTCGTCCCACATCTGATAGTCCGGAACTGACATCATTTAGCATTGACGGGCATTGCTCTTCGACATACAGCGTCTGCTCAAGTCCAGCTGGCTGTGATGCTCGTTTCGCTGACTGCGATGCTGCCGCTGCAGTCCAGCCGTCCAAGCTGAAGGTGAAGCGTCAGGATGCTGAGGAGCTCACCCCTGTGGATCAAGCACAGTCAAGCACCACTTCGGCCATCACAAGCTCAGATGGACCATCCAGTACCCCTGCTCTTACCACCACATCAGAACAACTTCCGACATCCAGCACATCAGAGTCATCCACAACATCCGCATCACCCGCTGTAGCAGAGCTGCCGGTCAGCTCAACCAGCGCTGCGGACCAAATCGTGTTTGCACCGACAGGTCAGCCTTCTACCGCCTCCGAAGATTTCGCTACCTCGTCGTCTTTCCCAACATTGACAGCATCAGCGCTTGGACTCAACAGCTCGACATCCGTTGAGCCTAGCTCTACCGCTGCTGCTGACACCCAAGTTCTTGCTCAACCAACCTCTTCCTTCAGCAATGCAACTACCCCACGGAGCAGCAGTGTCGGAGCTGTCAACACACAGACAAACGTCTTGATTCCGACCTCGACCTTTGATATTGTGGCGCCTGCATTGACGCCAGCAGAGAGTCCTGCCACAACTCCTGCTCCAACAGCCGCTGCTGTACCTTCTGCCGGCCAGAACTTTCAGACACTCACCTTGACCAGCACTGTGACCTCTACCATCACTGTCGATGGGGCACTCCAGACCATTACCACCACAATCCCCATCACTACAACCATTGATCTTGCCTTTGCCAGCCCGGTATCGACTGTGGTTACAGAGACTATTACAACATGCGACCCAGCTGTGGTCTCATGCTCGGATCATCCCGAGTCGCAGACTCGTACAGTCCTGCTCACTTCCACCCTCACAGTGCAGGCAACTGTCACTGTCCCTGCTTCAGAAGAGAGGTCCACCTCCTACTCGACTGAATATTACACCACGGTCGTCAACCTCGCCCTTAATCCAGACAACACGCTCTACAATCCTCACTCAGACCCGACAAACAGCACACGTACTACCTCTATTACAAGGACTGAGACTATCCTCCTCACCCAGACTGTCACGCCCATGACCACTACCGACAAGTCCACAACCACGATAATGCAGTTTGTCACCGTGGCTCCCGTCGCCAAGCTGGCAGTCAGCAAAGACGTTCTCGTCAACCGCGTCAAAGCAAGCGGCACCAATGATCTTCTCGCTACTGTCGATGCTGTGGGCGGGCAAGCATCTGGCACAGCCAAGCCATTGCAACAAACAGGAGCAGGAGGGAGGCTAAGCCCCAAGGACGGAGTGGCTGAGGCCAAGGTAGTGGCAGCTGTGGGTCTTTGTATTATGATGCTGCTTTCTTGATGTTGACGGACTGGGAGGGTGCTTTGATAGCGCTTGATTTTGGGCGTTTGGAACAGGGAGGTAACGATCATGACATGTAATGTTTTTGTGAAAGCTGAATGTATACCGCTCATTATCGATCTGGCACTTCTCGCGTGATTGATACTACACAATTTGTTCAAGCAATGCAACCTTGGTCTTCGAAAGTCCATGATGGTAGTGTAGCACGATACACTTCACCACAATCACTCACCCCTTATCCTCAAACATCGCCACTCCGGCACGTCAGCGGTAACACCACCTCTACTGCCCACTACAAAACCTTCCCATGCAAATCGCCCTTCCAGAATCAAGTTTCAGCCAGACCACGTGTGCCATGAACGAAGCCAAGTAGGCATCCAGCATCACACTCCCAATTCGTGCACCAATCACCGCCTCGCGTGACGGTGCCGCTGTCGTCAAGCCCCGACGTCATCGGCAGGGTTCCTGTGGGAATTTCGCCCCTCCAACCACGACTGATCGACAGCCAGCAGCCCTGCGATGCGACGTAACGTCAGTCGCCGGGGTGTTGGGTGGGTATATATTCTGCTTTCCTATCTATGTTTAGGACTGAGACATTGATATTCCTCTCAAACTAAAATCACCATTTACATTACAGTAAGTGTTCCTCTTCGCCGCATCCTCGCGCTGCGGAGCATCGTCAAACTACCCCGCTAACCCCCTCAGCCAACACCTCAACCACACTCGCCCATCCATCCACTCATCCAACTACCATAATAGAAGGAAGATGACGGGCAACGACACCAAAAATTCCGTCACGGGCGCCGCCACCGCCGCCACCTCAACCGTCGGCAACCTCGTAGGAGGCGTAGTCGGCACCGCGGGGGGTGTCGTCGGCGCAGCTGGCCGCGGTTTAGGGGATACCATCACCAACACGACGGGCAACACGGGCAAGCCTGTTGGTGACGCTTTGAATTCATTGGGCAATGGGGTGCAGGATGGGACGAACAGTGTCAAGCGCGGGGTGGAGAATGCGGGGCAGGGGAAGAAGAGTTGGTAGATTGGCCATGAAGAGAGGGGGAGAAGGCGTGGAGGGGGAATGAAGGAGGGATAGACATGATTTGACGACAGATTGATACCACGAGAGAGTATGTAGTAATGTTCATTGCTGTGGAAGTATAATATGTCCGGACCGAAAGGGAGCGTGAAGAAGCTGGGTACGGCCATTGAGGAGTATGTCGTCCCGCTGTGTCCAAAGGTATGGAGGCAACCATGTTCTTCAGGGTGCTAACTACCATGTCACGCTGGCTGGTTCATGCAGTTGCTTTGCCGTTGTCCAGGAGTCAGTCGCCCCATAGCGACAACTACCAGGCATGCACGACCTCTGATAGGCACCAGAGTGTCGCTAGCATCTGGCCCTCCATGTCTACCTTCGGCTTCGAGCAAGCGCCAATGCCCGATCTCGTTCACCAGTCGATGCTCGAATCGTCGAGCTGGAACCGTGCGAGTGTCGAATGCGCTTGGATGCGGAGTCAGATGTCGACGAGCCTTTGTGTTGCGGAGCTTGACGACCACTTTCTCTCGACCTAACAGATGCGCCGTCGTCCCTCTTGTAGCTTGAGCCGGCGAAATCACTCTTAGTCCGGATCGAGGGCTCCCTGGTAGTCCCTTCTTGTTCTCTGGTGGGTGCCTCAGCAGAAGTAGGGTCGAGGCTGCTGTAGGTCCACCTTCCAGAGGCCGGTGCAGCGTGATCCCCTTGTAGTCCTTGCTCTGACTTTGTTGACTGGTCACCGCTCCCTGCAGTATGCAAGCTGGGGAATGGCTTCGCACGGTCTTTCAGGCGTGGTGGTGGGGTGTCGTCGGACCGTGGGGCTCTCCAGCTCAACCTACCAGAGCCGGTAGCAGGGCCGGTGTCGTACAACCAGGCTGCTGGGTCGCAAAAGTCTCGAGGTGGTAGTTGACGCATGCCGGCGAATAGACCGGTCGGATGTCTTCCAAGTCGGACGACAGGCGTGCCAGGCAGGCGCTGATACTTGCAAGGTCCGTCGATGATAGAGTCTGAGCCCGAGTTTCTCCGCTTCCTGTTCTGAATGAACCTTGTGGTCAGCGCTCTCACTTCAGCCTCGAGTTGTGGTCGCTTGGCTGCCCATTCCTGAGCCTCTCGCACCTTGACGGCATCTTGCTCAAGCTGTTCATCTCTTGCCTCCATGGTCTTCTTGATAGCATGCCAGTTTAGGCCGAACATTCGTGCGACCTGCTTCATGGCACCCAGCTCATCCTGATGGATACCATCAATGCCATACTGGGCGAACCAGTCACTGTCGAAGAACATGAGGATTTCAGCGAGCCTTTCGACCCTGTTCTCGGAATGACCTGGAACTGTCAGCATGAAGACATCTGTCCACGGCATAATATACTGACGCAGTGCGTACCACCAAGCATCAAGCCTCTTCGGCATGACTGATTCCGGTAGGCTCGCTTGCCCAGCGGTACCGGCCGTGTCGAGAATAGCGCGACTGATATCGTGAATCCTCTCGAACGGCATCTCAACCCCAGCATTGTGGCGGTGAGCTCGAATGTTGGCCATCTCAACCTTTAGGTCGCTGACATCGACCTTGACGTCTTTGAGCTCAAGCTTGACATCTCTGACTTCAATCTCGACAGCATCGAACTTCTTGTCCCATTTTCTATCCATCTTCCTGAACTTTCGGTCCATCTTTCTGCTCAGACCCACATGCAATGCGCCGACGGCTCTTGATACCATCCTGGCCGTCTGCGAAATCGGCCCATTGTCGTCGTTGTTATCAGGCTCAAGGTGGATCTGCGGTACCTCGTCGGACGAAAAGACAGAAGAGTCTGAGTTCATCCGAAGCTCGTCATCATCAGGGGGAGAATTACTACCAGCTGGTGAAGAAGTACTACCAGACGGCGAGACGAGCTCAAGATCTGACGGCTCTTCCGAGTAAGGCATTGGACTCGACATCTTGGTCTTCCCCAGAGCTACGACACGCGGATGATGAAGACATCTTAGAGTCGCCATGCTTGTTAAATGATGCTGTGAGAAGAGAGGTCGCACAGTGTCTGGCGGCTGCAAACCAATAAAACGAATGTTGTGGTTACACGGTAGCACCAACCTTTGATACTACCAGATCATTCGACCACGTCAATGTCATCGCACAATCGCTCCAAGAAGAAGCCTCCGCCTGTTTGGCAGAATGCTAAGGTCATCATGCTCCGATCACCAGACTTGGTGGCTGAGGAAGGGCGAGTGGCTGCTGTATGGTACCTGCTGGGAGGTCCATGAGAGTACTACCACGACCGCACCCATGGAGCTGGAGACGCTTCGTACACACGCAGCGATAGATAAAAAGAGCCATAGTTTCTAGCAAATGATACATGCATTGAATGGAAAAAATGAATAGCATGGCGTTGGCCGCACATCAGATTGCGGTATCGGCTGAACCTCGGCTTTCCCCGGTCATCAACCTCATCTCATGTTGACATGTGCTCGGAAATCAGGCCCCGACTCGACTACCATTCGTTTGGAGGCATTGTGCCGTACTCTTGATCTTATACCGACACAGATATACGGGTGTGAACCTAGGAGTGAAGGCAGTCAATATGGCACCGAACGGCACAAGCCGCAAGAGTATGTCACCAGATGCTTCTCTTGAGACTCCCCTCCTGACACATGCCAGCGCCGGCGGCCCCCTCAAAATCCACCGCCAGCTTCTTCCCCAAATCGCTCCTCGACTCCACTCTCCCAGACTCCTCCAAGCTCAAGCTTAAGCTCAAGACCTCAGCCGCACCTCCCAAGACCTCGAAACCCGGCTCGTGGGATGCCTCCAACACTCTTCCCTCCCCACCCCTCGCTCCAATATCCGACCCTTCCACACCGATAGCCCTCGCCTTCTCCCATGGTCACCCTCTCTCCGACCGCGCCGACATCATCAAATGCAACCACTGCAAACGCGCCATCCTCCGACACCGCGCAAAGGGTCACATCGAACAATGCATAGCGAAGAAGCAAGAGAAACAACGTAAGAAGAAGGAAGCCAAAGATGCCCGCGACGCCGCCGCCCGCAAAGCCGAACGAGGCGGCGTCTCCTCTTCCTCATCCTCCGAAGATGAAGGACCTCCAGAAGGCATGTCCGGCAGCAAGAAAACCAGCAAAACCACTGGCCAAGCAGGGAAGAAGCGCAAGGTCGAAGCCGGCGCCGACGAAGGTCCCAAGAAGAAGAAAAAGAAGGAAGAGCCCAAGGCGAAGGTCAAAGTCAAAGCCCCCGTGGACGTCGAGCGACAATGCGGTGTCGAACTCCCCCAAGGCGGACAATGCGCGCGCAGTCTCACCTGCAAAAGCCATAGCATGGGCGCCAAACGAGCAGTCCCCGGTCGGTCTGCGCCGTACGACAAGTTGCTCGCGGAGTACCAACGTAAAAACCAAGCCAAGCTGCAGAGTACGTCTCCTATCCCAACCTCCCCTCTCCTTGCCCCCCCACTACCCTTTCCCTCCTCCTCCCCTGACTCAACACTAACCCCAAGCAGAAGCAGCAATGGAATCCGCCTCCCTCCCCCTCGACGACGCCCCAGAGGGCCCCATCGACTCGGACGAAGAAAAAGAACACATCCTCGCGGCCATTACACGTTCCCGTCCCCGGCCTTTGTTCCAAACCCAACTCGTCCCCTTGCGGCGCAAATACAACTATGTGCGACTCAAGGAGATGTTGGGGAATGCTCTTGGGGGAAGGGGTGGGGGTTTGTTCGCGCCTGCCCCTGTGACGGGTGCGGGGCCGACGGTGATGGTGACGGGGCAGGGGCAGGGACAGGGGAGGGAGAGGGGGAGTGTTGATGGGGGAGGGGGAAGGAGGGGGAGTGAGGTTGAGAGTTTGGGAGGTGGAGGGGGTGGGGCAATGGAGGGGGTGGTGAGGGAGATGAGTGTGCAGGCTTGAGAGCGAGACAAGGGTGGCGTTGTGATGGTTCGGTGACGAGGATATGATACCCCACGAGAAATGTATTCGTTCTGACACCTTCTGTCGGCAAGTAGCCTGGTGGTCTCATTGGGCATTTGTGAAGAGTACTCACTGGACATTATCTGCTTGCGTGGCTTGTGTTGCTGGTCTGATATGTTCGCTCGAGACACATCTATAATTTGTCTCTCTATGTACATATTATATTACTGAACGTACGGTATCAACGATAACAATCGCTAAAGCACCAGCATAACCGCTATGCGCTCCTTGGGTATCTAGCCAGATGTAAAACAACGCCAGGTAAACAATGTCCAGTCAAAACATCAGTACTATACAGGTGCCCCTTCGTCTCCAGCTTCAGCATGCGATTCGTCGTTCGCCAGAGTAGAGGATTGATTAGTCCCAGGCGTCGGTTCGGGAGTGGGCGTTTCGTCCTTGTCTTCCTCACCCTCTTCTTCCTCCTCTTCCGGCTCGTCATCCTCGTCATCCTCATCATTATCCCAGCTTTCGAGCTCGTCGGCGAAATTATCAAAGGTGGTCTCGACTCCGGGCTCTCTCGACCAGGCCAAGGATGTGAGCGGATCGTCAAATACCAAGTCCATGCTTGCGCCGTATCTCTTCAGACATATCTGGGTTTCAATATCCCACCATCTCTGCACAACTTCTTTCTTCCTCTGCATCTCGGTAGTCCAATCCCCTAGCTCGTCATTGAGGTCTCGTTGAATGCGGTCGAGCTCGCGCTCTCGTCGTCGCTGAAGTTGGGCGGCTTCTTGGTCGTGGCGTTGAAGTCGTAGGCGCATACGGTGATTCTGCTCGCCTCGGAGGACGTTGATGGCGCTTTCGTGGCGGATGTCAATGTTGTCGCGCAGACGTTGAGCTTTGGCTAGTTCGAGGCGGTCTTGATCGGAGATTGTCCTGCCATGTGGCTCTCCATTTGCGTATTCACCACGACAGTACGCCTCCATGTGGCGGAGGGCGGTCTGAGTGTTCTTCCGCTCGGTCTCTTGGGCTGTCCGGAGGTCTGCTTCGGCAGAGACGTGCATATCTTCCACAGTCGCGACATTGGAGGCTTGCTGCACACACAAGTCAGTGAAAGAAATGGAACAAATTTGCCTGTAGCATACCTTGTCGAGCATCTCTTCTTGTAGGCGATCAAATTCTTGCACGACAGTAGCTCGTCGTTGCGCTGACCCTGACAGGAGTTCAGTTCGATGCCTGGTATCCCAACGTAGCAGTCTGTTTCTCTGCTGGGTATGCTTGGTCCTGAGCAGGGCATATTCGGGTATTCTCAGCGCTTTGGCGAGATTAATACTGGCAATTGTGGCAGTTTCGGATGGAAGCCCTTCATCGCTTTCTGACGACTCCCTGACTGTCTCGATTGGCTCGGGCGTGACACTGGAGCGAGATCCCTGATCAGAGAGCTGGCGGTGCATGCTTGTTGCCCATACTGGGTTCGTAGACGCCAACGAGCGGACTTTTCGAGACCGAGCCAGGTCCAACAAAGTCTTTGGTACAGTTTGTCCGCAACATGTTGGTTGAAGTTTGGGCTCCCTGGTTGCCGCAAGTTCACTCAGATAGTGGAGGGCATCGGTGCAGTAGGTGTGACCGCAGGGGAGACGATGAAGGTTCTCCTGGGGAAGCGACTGGCTACAGTGTCGGCACCTGTCCCTGTCAGTCTTGCTCCCGACCTGCTGCCCTTGTCTCTCTTCATACCTTCGTGAACTCTTGTCCGAGTCATGGCGTCGTAACCGCAGCTTTGTCAATCCTCGAATGAGATGCTTGTGCGGTGACGAAGGCTGTGGGCTCTCTGGAGATTGACGACCAAGTCTCGGGGTAGTCGTAGGTGGCACAGAAGAGTTGCGCGACTGCTTCTGCTTTGTTATGGGTATTGGTTGAGAGAGCACAGAATCGCGAGATCTGCTAGAGGATGAAGTGGCAGACCCTCGTCTGTTGTAGGATTGAAGGGAGTTGAAGCCAGTAGATGTTCTGTCCCAGCTCTTCGACAAGTCCGAGGTTGGCCGGGAGGACTTTGAAGCGAAAGAGTCTATCGATACGGACCTTCCATCTCTTGCGACCGAGGGTCTCCTACTGTGTGGTTGTGGAGTCGACGGGGTGGGGACAGGAGGCGGTGAAACGGTCAAACCAAGCTCAGTTGCTTCCTGGGTCAATTTGAAGTCGTAGGTACTCTCCTTCTCTGATCCAGTCAATCGCAAGATGCGGCGCATGAAGATGTTGTCGGCGACGTCAGAGATGGAATTGGACTTCCGGGGCGGCGGCGCAGGCGAGTCTTTCGGGAGAGCAGCCATCATGGAGACCTGGCGCTCAATTGACTCGACGGGGGGCCGAGGCACGCCGCGATCCCTTCGCCATAGATCTGGAGCTAGCAAACAGCTGGAGAAGAGCAAACAAAGGGAAGAAATGTGTTGGATAGAGGAATCAAAATTGTGAGACCATGTCTACGGTCTTGGTACGAGTGGGAAGTCAAAGGCGTATTGATCACCAACTTAGGGCCACGCCGTCGCCGGCCCAATGATTCAAGGATTGCGGCTACATTTTGGGGGAGAACGCCTTTGGATTGGGGGGTTCATTGATTGTTGAGACTGCTATGGCCTGTTCAAGAAGAGAATGCTCTTTCAACAGCCTCGGCTCTCTGGAATCTGGTAGAGTCCTCAAGATATGGAACGGACAAAGCTATACCTGGAGCAAACCATTGCGTCTTCTCCCGTGTTTGCACAGACGTGAAGAGTCAGTCTTGACGTCCTGATTGGACCAGAGCAATATGCAGGTCATTCGGCAGGTTTGATATCTGAGATCAAGGACCAGTGGGTCAGGTTTGCGATCCGTTGATGCTGATTGACTGACGGATAATTATCACGGGCGAGAAATGACCAACTCTGTGACGACCATGGATCAGACCTCATCAAATTGCCGTCCTTTGTTGCTTGGCTAGTGCTCGGGCCGTAAGATCTGGCGGCTTGTGTGGATGCCACATGGCAGAAGATAATATCCGGTGGGATTGAGTCATGGGAGTCCGTAATATGCATGTCTGCAGTAATTCCAATGTCAGCGCACTCGCACCTCATGCGAGACAAAGATGAGCTTGACAATGTACACAACTTCAAGTCTCTTGAAAGCGGCAGAGGTTCATGCGCCTCAAATTTTGTACCTGCAGAAGACCTAATTTCCAGCCGAACGCACAGTCTTTTCACGAAGCTGCATACACTTTGCACAAAGTTCTGGCCGTGTCAAGCGAGAGAAGCATCTTTCGTTCGTCTGTCCTGCCAGGTGTGCTTATTGATCCAGCTGCGGGGTATGGAGGTCTCTCTTCATCGACCCCTGATGCCGTGCAGCCACATTCAGCTCATCGTGATCTTTGCAAAGACGAGCCAGCAAGTAAGTACAATGTCCAAACATCGACATGGCGACTATTTTCGCTTCCTGCCCAAGTCTGCGCTATCGCCTGGACCGTTGCGATGACCGTTGACGCTCCTGCACGCTCCGCCGCATCGACTCCTATTCCTGTTCCTGTTGCCCCTTCGATGCGCGCGCCGCTCTGTCAAAAGTATCCTGTCCGACCGCATCTCGTGACAATGTGTTCAACACGGTGACAAGATGGCCACACGGCTATCGAACTTATTAGCGTGTATGGTGGGGGCGGCGGTCGTGGTGGAGGGGTTGACGTCGACGAGGACAGATGTGCGATGCGCGTCATTAATGGGCTCAATATCACCATACCGCGTTCCGACACATACAACGACCTTCTCCACTTCCTTACCGACAGTGACCATTGGCTTCACAACACAGCCGACCAGTATCATCACATTCGAGCCAGTCTCGACCTACCACAAGACAGAAACGACCATCTCGACAATAACAAAGACAGTGACCGAAGAGGTCAGAGGGACCACTGCTTGGACCACAACATCTACTGTGCATATCTATGACCGCCGATATGTCAACATTACGGATATTTCACACTCCGTTTCCGTCTCCAGTGAGCCATATACTATCCACCTTCAAATCCCCACTATGGATGGCTGGTTGCCGGTAAATACGTCAACCAAGGCTGGAACCATCACAAAGACTTTGACTCTCAAAGACGGTCGCTTAAAGACTACCATCATTCGTCCTACCCGATCCCGCAGGAAACACAAGTCAACAGCGACTGCCCGCTCGCGGACAAACGCCGATGCTGCTCCCATCACCGATGTCCCAGGCCCGGCAGAGACACAACAGATCATCTACATCCTCGAAGATGGTCGTCTGGTACCAACACCGCTCTCAGCTGTGACGAGTCTTATCACCGCGACCGATACTGCGACCTCGACAGACGAGACGAGCTCAGATGACATGGCCACAGCGACAGAAGGCAATGCTGAAGCACAAGCTTTGACGACAGAGACTGCGATCGAGCAAGTCACAACCATTCCGGGAGATGCTACGCCCACGTCTCTCTCCGCAGACAAGGAATCTGAAGCAGAGCTGGTAAAGCACCTGTTGAAAGCCATGGCTAGTGCAGAGGCAGAGATTGCCGCAGCCAAACCGACTGACTTGCCCGCCGTCCTTGATAAAAGCCGGCCAGATGATGAGCGACCACTTGAGGCTATCACAGAGCCTGAGGACAGCACAGTGACCTCGTCAGACGACACGGCCACGGATGCTGAAGCGACCGCAACGAGCACCGAAGCAGACGGGACAGCCACTGGTACGACAACTGATAAGGACTCAACTATAACACCAGCTGAACGCTCAGCCGAGGAGGAATTTGACGATGATGAAGATCTCATGCCGGATCCTGAGAGTACCACCAGTACACAACCAACAGCAACCACAATCGAGATCACAACGTCCTTCAAACGCAGCATCCAAGCGATAGAAACACCAACCGATACCGTCCCAGCCGAAGGCGAGATTCCCTTGCAGGCACGAGCTCTGACCAAAGTGCCACGACACTACTTTGGTCTCCGCGGCGCTGTCACCCCAGAGCCGACTCTTCCTGCTCCCCGCCACCTCACCGAACTCGCCTGCACCAAATTCATCTACCACGAGACTACCGAATATGCCCCTTTCACTCTTGCTCCAACCTTTGCCCCAGCCACTCCAATAACCCTCACCACCACAACCCTGAAATACATCACCATCACCACCACCATCCCTTCTCCCGCTCCCTTGCGAACAGCCACTCACATCACCACAACGACCATCACCACGACCTCCACCCACTTCGACACCTCGACCTGGATCTCCACCCAGATCCACACCGTCTCCTCTACCCGCACCGCCCTCGCCGCATGCGCAACCCAAAACCTCCTCGGCCCCACCGCTTATGCCGACGCCCATATCGTGAACATCTACTCCCACGGTCCGTACAAGTATACTTCCTACAACGTCGGACTCGCGAGAGATGCAGAAGAGTGCTGCGCCGAGTGTCACGAGATGCGCGTGCCGTGTCTGGGGAGCGTGTGGGATAACAGAGCACAGAGGTGTTATTTGGTCAGTGATTGGCGGAGTCAGTGCGTGGGACAGGGAGGTGGGGCGGGAGTCTTTGTCACGAGACCGAGGGGTGAGAGGCAGGGGAGGGGGCGGCATGAGTGGCCTGAGTGGGTGGTTAGTAATGGGCCTTGTGGGGGGTGGGTTGATGGGGGGACGGGGTGGTAGGAGTGAGATTTTCCATCAGATACCTTTGACAAAGTTTACCTTATTCACCACGGCTATACACATTTCCAATCACTACTCGCAGTCTCAAAGGTATTACAAAAGAATCTATTCTTCAGGGTATCACCACAAAGTAAACCACCAAACCCTATCTATCTAAAGTATATCCAAGAATCTTACCCCCCACCCCACCCCCTCTCAACCAACAAAATCCATCCCCTCCTCCTCCTCCTTCCCCGTAACCCTCCACCACAACCCCCTCATGAACAAATACACCGGACAAGTCCTCAAACTCCCCACCAAAGTCCCATCACTCCCCTCAATCGCCGTCCACGGCTTTTCCCTCAAACAAAACACGACACTATTCACGAACCCGAAAATCGTCATGCTCACAATATTCAGCACCGCAATCGCAAAAGGCGGGTGCACCGCGAACCGATCATCGTACTGCAGCACGTGCAGCAGGAACGGACACGCCCATAGCATGAGATACAAGACGGGGTAGAACATGAGGTACCGCAGTTGTCGCTGGATATACCGATGTCGTCTGCGCAGGATAGCCCCGGGACTGTCGGGGGCTTCTTCCTCCCCGACCCCGCGCAGGGAGATCACCGACATGGCCCGTCGAGCGGCGGAGTAGATCATGCTGCCCCGTCCTGCGGAGGAGAGGGACCCGCGCCGCATGTGCCGCGAGTTGCCATTCTGGCCGAGAGGGTTGGGGTGGCCGAGCGCGGCAGGGGGAGGGGCGCCGATCATGCTGTTGCGCGCCGAGAGGGCGATGTTGTCGCTTTCGTACGTCACGGGGCTGGCGTCGTCGGTGCCGGCCAGGTCGCCGGCTTCGGACGCTGTGATGGTGAAGATGCTGATGCGGTTGGTCATTTTCTTGTCCAGGGAGGCGTCAATTTCGTCCCAGATCGAGGAGCGGCGGCCCGTTGAGTGGATGCTCGACATGCGGTCGGAGTAGATGTTGGCGGTGGAGGCGTTGCGGGACATGGAGCCTGAGCGGGGTACTTCGGCGAGGGAGGCGCGGCGGTTGACTTGCGGGTAGTCGATGACGGATTGGGAGCGGCGGGGATTGATGTCGGTGATAGATTTGCGGCGGCGGGGTGGGGTGGGGTCTTCGAGGACAAAGGATTCGGCGAGCATGCTGTTGCGGTAGTCTGGGTTGGGACCGAAGTCGGCGCGGGTGGGAGAGGAGAAGACGGCTGATGATGGGGCGAGGGAGGGGGCGATGGAGCCGCCGCGGGAGACAGTGGCGTCGAGCGCGGCGGTATTGATAGGTGGGAGCTGACGACGTCTGTATGACATTCGCTTCGGTCGTGGAAGATCCTCCGCAGTGAACTGTTGGTGCTCCGCTGGTATAGTGGGCACGGGTGGTATCTCCTCAGTCTGCACTTGGGTGAGTCTCTTCTCACCGACCATGCTCACACTATCGTGCTGCTTCTCCTGCGACGAGGTCTCGTTGTCATCATCCGACTCTTCAATAATCTCATCGATGATGCCATCCTCCAATTGACCCTGTGTCGGCATGGACTTTTGCAGATCTTCGAGCTTCTGCTGGTAGTTTTTGACTTTATAGCGGATGATGACGGTAAGAACTACAATGGTTATGGCGATAATGTATCGTGGGATCCAGCTCAGTGTCAAGCGATACCAGAAAGGTCGAACAGGTAGACTGCAGAAGGCGCCTACGAGTTGGTAACCTCCATAGGGGTTGGAGAATGCAACACAAGCCATGACGAAGGGAAGTCCAAGAATGGCAGTGAATATCCAGACTTTCCACTTCTCAAGGCCTCCTTCATCACCGTTTGTAGCGTTGGGGTTTAAGATCTGTACCGACATGTGTACGACAATGCTGAGAATGACGAAATCTAGTACAAGTCAGAACTGTCAATCTTGAAGTCAGCTCAACACGTACCAGTCACCTCTACCAGATATTGATGAAAGAAGCCGCTAGCTTGACACCATCTCGAATTCGAAACGACATGCTTCTCGATGAATGCAATAGCTGTGAATGAGAGGTAATTGATGTCTTTGAGGATATCGGCTATGATAAGAGTGACGATCAAGCTGCATCAATTGTTAGTCGGGTGCGTGATGCCACAGACTGCGGATCTCGTACGTATGTCTCCATTTTCGCTTCATTCGTGCGAACCAGTACAGCGTCATAAAGTCGGCCAGGATACTGAGACTCGCTAGTGTGGTTGCGACTATTCTGATGTGTTCGGCGGCCTTCAAAGAGTATATCATGCCATTTGTAGGTCCATCGTTGAGCCCGCGCTCAACGAGCGGCATAATTTCAGCAAACATGGTTGTGGTCCTCCGTTAGATCTCTATTATGGTCGAAGACTCGAGTTGTTTGTATGCATCCAGAGCTAACGAGTGCAGTCCAGCTTCACTCGTGAATGCGTATGGTGCGGCTAAGGGTGACAGGGTGTATTGAACGAGCGAGGCGAAAGCAACCGAATCGAAAATTCAAGAACCTACTTGTGTATATACACCGGCAACCGGTGCCTCAGCAATTGTCAAGGGCTGTTCGCAAGAAATCCGTTATACTGAGCAAAGCTACTGAATTGGATGCAACAGTTCGACCGTTGAGGTGACGTTGGCCCGGCAGGGCGATTGGAGGGATGGTATAGAGACTGACTGCAGGCGGGACAAGATCAGCGCAGAATGTCTGACCATTGGAAACGTATCATGATCTCGACTCGAGCAGCCGAGTGATGATGGTCTGATGAAATTTGATGGTTGAGGACGAAGAAATGATGCTCCTTGCTCGAGTGTCGTCCCTAGCCATGCTTGCTGAGTAACGTTCTTTTGCCTATCGATGCCGCCCTTTACTGAACGCGTAAGACGATGGTATTCGTCTCTCATCGGTCTTGTCACTGAAGAAATATTGTGGAGTTTGTTCGTGGAAGAAAGAAACAACGTGATTTGCCAAGTTGACCCAAAAGGAAAGTGGAGGAAGTCCGTCTGCTCATCGACAACTTTCCATCCTTCTTTTCCGCTCATCGATCTCGAAAGTCACAATACCCGTTTGTATACAGCTGTCCATCGTTTGTAGGTGAGGCGTCATAAGGCTATCCATGTCTCTGATGGTCTCGAGGATGATCTCTTGTAGCTCCGTAGAAACGTCCACGATCGAATCCAGTCCCAAATCGAATCTGGCCCGGACTCTCTTCTCGCAAGTTGTCACTCTTGGATAAACGGCATCATGACCAGGCTCGACCAACCGTTGTCGACGCTGTCGGACCGCCAAACGGTGGGATCGATGTGGCCAGACGCGCGTGGACAGCTGGCCAGCAGCTCTGGACCATGGCTAAACTGTATCTTTGAGCTTGTTGAACAAGCTCAAGGTTGCCGAATCGATGAACTACCAGTCACCAAAATCGTAAGAAGGTCCGCCTTGCCTACCGGCCGTAAACTTCACTCCGGCTGCCCTCTGCTTCCTGGTCGATCTGTACTTGGGGTCTATGCCGGGCACCTCGACATCCCCAGCTGCATTCACGGGTTTTGCGCACATAGCTGGGCAGATCCCATAGCATTCAAGGGAACTTGACCGATCTATCCGGTCATATCATCTTCGGCGACTTTCCCGGCTGCGTAGCTCCAGAGACACGAATTACAACGGTCGTACTACAACGGCCCCGAAAGTACGACAGCACGACCGCATGAGGAGTCCCACAGATTTCCCCACACGGAGTCGCCGAACATACAGATCGATACACGGTTCAGCTTGCCATGTTGTCTTGTCTCCGCTATCAGACGGATAAGCATCTCGTGGCTCAATGTGCCGGATGGCGCCGCAATACTGGTCGACCTTTCGTGGTTAAGGTGGGGTTGAGGCTGGACTTGCTCTGGCTTCTTCCGGCTGGATTTTCGTGCTCTTCTGGTGCTCGGTACTTCTGGATGCACAGGGCGAATGGATCAGGTACGTCCTGCCGCCGTGTCGACAGGGCTCAGCAGAGAAGGTGGGCAAGCATGGAGCTTGTACGACAGCTTTCGTCACTTTCATGCTTCCTGTTGAAGCTCTACGATAGCTTTCGCTGACTCAGATCCTCACCGCTGTCTTGATCAACCTGTAGTAGACGTAGATGGCAAGGTTCGATGTGGCTGACATTTCCGCCACCGTTAGCAGATCTCGTGGTCCTGTGGAGTTGGCATCGTCCGTGCTTTCCATCCTTTGTCAGGCGCCACGATTCGCGAACCGGTGTACAAGATCAGATAGTGGTGGCGTTCTGGCTGATGTCTTTTGGCTTGGTTCTCTCGGTAAGGGTATCTCTCATTATCATTACAATACTGCCAGCCCTCCCCATTATTCCTCCCTGGACATGCAGACAATCTCGAGAGGAAAGTCGCCTTTCGGTAGCTCGGCTCTCTCCATGACCTTCTTTGTCTCTTCCCATGGCACATTGAACAAGCCAGAATTTATCTTGCACGTCCAGATTGCTTTAATCCTTCCCTCTGTCCTTCCCTCGTTCCACTCCACGACCTGCCTCATTAGATCCGTAATGGCAGTTCCTGTATTCCTTAAGATGGCCGGGGGTTTATCCTTGGTCTTGCCATACGACTTTGATGTGAAAAGGCAGCCGATAAAATGCTTATCCTTGTCACCCTTCTGAGGCGGGATGAGTTGGGCAGTTCCGGGTAGGTCATCTTTGTTAATCTTGTTAATCTTGTTGCAGTGGTCGTTGCTTAGCTTGTCCGCTTTCGGGTAGCGTTTCTTAAAAACAGCGGCGATGCCGTGGCCCCAGTGACCGCGACAGTTACACGCATGGAATAAGACCGTGTTGGCCGGCGCAGAGAAGAGGTCGCCGGTCTTTTCGACAATAGTGAGATGTCTGCCGCTAGACATTCTTGATTCGCCAGCTGTGGGCGCAGTGGGCTCCGTCCCTGCCGATTTCGACGGTTCCTCTTTGGCTTCGATCTCGGATGCTGGCGACTCGGATGCAGACTCGAGGGTTTTGCGCTGGCGTGTAGATCTTCTGGGCGCGTTTGCGGGCTCAGATCCAGCCATTTCGTCTCCTTTGCGCTTCGGCATGTTCAGTCCCCGTGTACTATGGAAGTGATGTGCAAATTGAGAACATTGGTTGCATAGGACTCACGCGTAGTAGCAGCTTCCCCAGAAATGCTTCAAATGCTCGAATGGTCGGAGGTGACCTCACCTTCCCGCCGGTCTTCCCCTCCCGGCCAATCAGCGTCGACATTATCTCATGAAAAAGCCAAGCCTCACATCTTCAAGTCGTCCCTGCTCTCTCCGAACAAATCTTCCAAACACCTCAACATCTACCCTCCACCCCTCCATCCCATCGCCCATCATGTCGCTCGCCGCTCTGCCCGCTCGGGCGCTCATCCGACAGTGTGCACGCACCCAATTGCCCTCGGTGCGCGCTGGAGCGACCTCCATGCAGACACGCAACAAAGCAGACTCCGCGACCACGACATCGAGCTATCAATCGCCATTCCGGGGTACGAGCAGCCACAGAGATACCACATCCATTCCCGATTTCAAGAAATATAGGAGCTCGGGTGGTGAGATTTCGGGCAAGGTGTTCCAATACTTTATGGTCGGAACCATGGGTGCTATTTCCGCATACGGAGCAAAGGCGACGGTTCAAGGTACGATCAACACCGCCTCAACAAGCTGGACAAGATCGATCATACCGAGCTAGTCGAAATGGCTTCCCTGCAGGAAAATACAATCTACAGTGGCTGATATACTTGCAGATTTCCTTGTCAACATGTCTGCCTCGGCAGATGTCCTGGCCCAGGCCAAGGTTGAGGTCGACCTTGCGGCTATCCCAGAAGGAAAGAACGTAATCATCAAGTGGCGTGGCAAGCCAGTCTTCATCCGACACAGGACCGCAGATGAGATCAAAGAGGCCGAAGACACAAAGTGGGAGGCTCTCAGAGATCCCCAGCCAGACAGCGACCGTGTGCAGAAGCCAGAGTGGTTGATCATGTTGGGTTAGTGACTATCAAGATATGGTGTTTTGATTGATGCTGACAAGACGCAGGTGTCTGCACCCACCTGGGTTGTGTACCCATTGGCGAGGCAGGTGATTTTGGTGGCTGGTTCTGCCCATGCCACGGATCGCATTACGACATCTCAGGACGTATCAGGAAGGGACCCGCACCACTCAACCTCGAAGTTCCAGCCTATGACTTCCCCGACGAGAATGCCCTGGTTATTGGTTAGAGCTTCTCTGGTGGAGGGACTGATGGAGACGAGCACGACGAGAAGATAGAGCGGCGGACATTCCAGATAATAGGCATGCAGTCTTCTTTCTCTGGCCCTTTTTGCATCTTTGTACTTGCAGCGAGGTGTATAAACTGTACTACATCAAAACATGCAGCAATCACATGAGCTCTTCTGATGTCCCTCATTCATTAACTTTTGGGTATCGTGAACACATTGCCCATCCACATTCCCTACCAGAAGACCCTACTGCTTCATCCCCAGATACTCCCCCACTGCCTTGACCGCCCCCTCAAACCTCCCCTTCTCGATCACAGTCGCATGCCCCTGCGGCTTAATCCCACTCTCCTGAAATGCCCTCCTCGCATCCGCCCCTCCCTCACTCACCTTCTCAAAATCCCACCCTCCCGCGCAAACCGCATGCCGCGCCAGCACCTCATCTTCCGCATGAAAGAAAAACACCTCCCCTTCGCCGCCACCACCCCCCTGCCGCACCTTCTTCTGCGGCCGCGCAGGCTCGTCCAGCTCCGAGGCAACCTCGCTGTACGTCTTGGACAGAACGACGTAGTGCGTGAAATCTACTGCTTGCTTCTCCTCGGCTGCCCAGGTGAGTTCTTCGAGGAGCATGGTGTACATGGGCGGGACGATCTCGGTGGGCATGTTGATTAGTTTTTCGGTGAGGAGTAAGCCGACGTGGGCGTCTGGGTTTGACAGGAGGGCAGACAGAGGGGCGAGGGAGGGGTTCGTCCCGGATCTGGATTGGAGGTAGGTGGTGAGGGTTTGCACTGCTGGGTTTGCGGCGTGGGTGCGTAGGGAGAGGACGGTGAGGAAGGCGTAGGGGTCCGAGTCTTCGCCGTCGCATTTGACGGTGGAGCCGAGGTGGGGTTGGGAGAGGATCAGGTCGGCGAGGGCGGAGAGGTCGAAGAGGGTGGCGTCGGCGTCGAGGAGTTGGCGGAGGAGGGATTTGAGGCCGTGGAAGTCGATTGGGGAGGGGTCGAACCATTCGAAGTCGACGTCGAGGGTTTCGAGGTCCTGGGGATGGTCAGAGGGGGGAGATAAGGGGGGAAATGATGGGAGGGAACCTCGTCGCTGCCACTGTCGGAGTTGGCTTGGGGGACTTTGCCGTTGGGTTCGTGGGCTTTCCGTTTGGCCATGATGGATGCGATGTGTGGTGGTTGGGGATTGGGATGATCGATCTGAGCCTGGAGTCAAACAACTGACAATACGTATGCGCTTTTGTTTACGTTGACCTCTTTCAAGTTCGACAAGGTGTACAAGCAGCAATGTGCAGACAAGTGACCATACAAGAGAATTGCTGGACCCTTGAACATTTCTGAATCGCTGCATGGCTCGTTCGGCACAACTTCCTCCCTTTCGGCTCTTGTTGCCATCCCTAAAGGGCCAACTTGTCAGCCTCTCCCCGACTTCCCTGGATCCAACAGTTCCTCTAGCTACTCACCAACATCTTGTGTCCCTCTGGACAAGACTGTGAGTATGACCGACGATGATAGCATACTGACGTTCGCATACTTCTCAAAGGTATCATATGATATCAAACGCCCACAGGGTCTTACACAGTTCTTGACTTTTTCATCAACCTCAATTCTAGAAGTCGTTCTCCTACTCAATGCCATCTTCTGCAACTATGTACAACAAGGGTCATTCTGCCTGTTACGTTCAACGTGGCTGGTCTTTATCCCTGGTTCTCTCACATGCTCCCTGTTTGATCTGCGAGGTCGCACGCTCTCTGTCTTCCACGGCTGTTGGTATGGCTGGTTTCTGGTACATCAGCGCAGCAAATTGCACTCTGGCATGTTACTCCGCTCATTCTGAAGCTAATTGGTCTACGCATACTTGGTAGGTCTACTTGTCCTAGGAATCGAAGGAGTACATGGGGGGAAGCCCACCATATATAATTACAGCGTTACACCCACTAGCAGCGGCAAGCTCCATACTCACTTTGGGCAAACACATCCTTCCCAGCATCATCTCTTCTCCATTACAATGTTGATCAAATCCTCTATCGTCACGGCAGTACTATGCCTCTCGTCCCAAATCATATTGGCGCAAGCCGCACCCGCAGGGGGATCCAGTCAAACCAATCCGCCAAACACTGGCGATAAACGCAAGGCTGAAGACACCGGAGCTAACCCTGGATCATCCAAGAATCCTACTACCGAGGCCAATGTGGCAGTTCCGGATGCGAAGAACAACCCCCTACCAAGTCCAAATACACTCGCAGCTGCCCAGCCCGCGAAGACCCCTCCGCAGGATTACTTCGGCAATTGGCAGAAAGGTGATCCCCCTGCCCCTGTTGCGAATTCATATGTTCCGCCTGCCAGCGTACCAGCGACACCAGGGCAGATGACCCCGCAGGAGTACAACATCTTCACACGATGGGGGGATGATAAGAAGGGTTGATAGAGAGATGTGCTCCTGAAATGCAATACATTCGATCCATGAATGCCTCCTTGCTTCTCTCTCCTCCCAAGATAATCTTGCCAACTTCTGAGGACTCGTGACGGGAGGTACTTGGGTACAGAGAAGATGAGACAATAGACATCGAGGATTTATGCAGTATGACACGCAGGCTGTATAATTGAAGCATTCGGTCGCAATGGGTGTTGAGTCAATAAAGATAAAGACTGTGATGAAAAGGTAATATGATCTGAAGGTTGTTCGGAGATATACATATCCAAATCGGGATAGCGCGAACTCATCCCTGCATTGTCCCTGAGCTGAGTTTCGTGACAGTACCTTGATGGATTGACCTCAAGGTGTAATACCGAGGTGACCAGGATACGTCACCTAAATTAGCACTTGGTCAACATCGGCATCGCTATACGCATTGTCATCATGCCGTACGGTCGTGGCGGTGCCGGCAATTTCGAGGCAGCTCAAGCAGCGAAGCAAGCAGCTCAGGACCGAGCAGCAAACGATGTCGAGGCTCAAAAGTGTGTGGACGACGACTTCACGAAGTCTCTAGCTGAGGCCAGAGCACCTGCGCAGTACGCACATTCTGGCAGGGGCGGCGCCGGCAACTACTATTCGCCTCAAGAGCTCACAAAGACTGGCCAATTCGAAGCCACAGCGCCTGGGACCGAGCAGCCTGAGATCCCAGCAACATCGACATCACAATCGAGGGCGCAAGTCACCCTGTCAGCCTACCAAGGTCGAGGAGGAGCTGGGAACTATGAGACTACCGCCGCAGATGCGAAAGAGATGTCCAAGACGCAAGCTGAACAGGCAGAGAAAGAGCAGGAGAAGATCAGAGAGACGATAGCAAAGGACGTCGAATCTGGACTGGCGCGACCTGAGAGAGCAAGACTGCCAGGAAACCAACCATGATCCATAGGCAATACCGATCTCGCTGGACGAGTATAGAGCAATCGACGTGGTTAAATGCATGGCAGGTGGTGAGAATATATCGAATTATGAGGAAGAGTATACCACAAGTTCGGATCGGCAACGGCGCATCTCGATGCCTGCAGTTGTTTGCCAGAGGGGGAGCAATTGTGATCTCAGCTCTGTGCCCCTCCTTCGAAATTGCGGGGAAGATGCCTCGGAGATCCCAGGAGGACAAAGCTGGCCGGACTGTCCTCTTTGCAACCCAATTGCTCCAGTTCCATTACTCTACCTCATAGTCGGTACATCGTCTGCAGAACCCTCGACGTCGCCTTCGCCTACCAATCGATCAGCTGACGCGACAACATGGCGTCCACAATGAAAGCTGTCGTCTTTGACGGCCCACACAAGGTCAGCCTGCAAGACCGGCCGGTTCCAACAATCCAAGATCCTACCGACATGATTGTCAAGGTCGCCTACACTGCCCTCTGCGGTTCCGAGCTGCATGTCTTCCGCGGCCACCAGCCATCCGGCACCGGCTTCATCATGGGCCATGAATTTACTGGCCACGTACACGAGCTCGGCTCGTCAGTCAAGAACTTCCAGAAAGGCGACCTGGTAGTCTCGCCATTCACCGTAAGCTGTGGCGAGTGCTTCTACTGTAAGAGAGGGACAAGCTCAAGATGCGAAAAGTGCAAGCTCTTCGGGTGCAGTGTCTTGGACGGTGGACAAGCGCAATACGTTAGGATACCTTTGGCGGATAGCACTGCGATGAAGGCACCAGAAGGACTTCGAGAAGAGGCCCTCGTCCTCATGGCAGACATCTTCCCGACAGGATACTTCGCGGCGTACAATGGCTTCAAGAACATGAGCAAGGAAGAGATCGAGGATAGTGTTGTTGTGCTGGTAGGATGCGGTCCAGTAGCTCTCTGTGCGCTGGTGAATCTGGTTGACTATAAGCCGAGAAAGATCCTTGCTGTCGACAGCATTCCAGAACGGCTCAAGCAAGCGGAAGCTCTAGGCGCCGAGCCGCACAACTTCATGACGGACAGGGACAAGCTTGATGCAAGAGTGAAGGAGCTGACTGACGGGAGAGGTGCGGATGTCGTGGTCGAAGTGGTCGGTCTGAGTCCAGCATTGAAGATGGGTTTTGAGCTCTTGCGGCCCTGGGGAAGGATCAGCAGTGTTGGAGTGCACAACGGAGAGGTGAGAGCTACGATCACAACGATGAATCCACAGTTTCTGACAAGCAGCAGATCCCTTGGGACGGCAACCAAGCATATGGAAAGAATCTCACAATTCAAATGGGTCGCTGTCCAGTCCGATCGATCTTCCCTCAATCGCTGCAGAAGCTGAAGGAGAAACAAGATCAGCTCGACTTCATGTTCCAGGATATCAGACCACTGAGTAGTGCGGTGGACGGATATGAAGCATTTGACAAGGGCAAGAGCCAGAAGGTGGTTTTCAAAGCGCAAGAGTGATGGCCCAGCGGTTGCGGAGAATTGAATTTACTTTCGCGACACCGCGCGGGTTGACGTTTTTCAACACGCATCTTTAAATTTCTGCTATCTTTCAACCACGTCCAAGTGCCACGTTATAATCTTGCGGATGCTGTACAAAGTTACCCATGAGTGATGCGTGCAGATGTGGTCGTTTTGACTTGTAACTGCTGCGCTGCGCCAAAGCACTCGACTGGAAGGTATATTCGCAACCGCGTCCAATCAAGACTGTCCATGGCGCAATGGAGCTCCTGCGCAGGCGCTCAGCTGAGGTGCTTCGAGGGTCCACGCCTTTTCTCATGTCTGGAGCCTGTCAATTCATCTACCGCCTGCGGTATCAGAGAGTTGCTCATGTACGGACAGGCCAACTGGGGCGTCAGCATTGCATGATCTTGTGCTCTAGGTAGACCCATGACCGGCTCAGATCTCAATTTGCTCTGTATCGATGGCGGGGGTATCAGAGGACTTTCAGCCCTCTACATCCTACAAAAGCTGATGGAAATGATACGACATGACGACCCCCCGAAACCATGCGACTGTTTCGATTTAATTGGAGGGACCAGCACTGGAGGCTGGATCGCTATCATGCTCGGCCGCCTTCGCATGTCTGTGGACGAATGTATCGCGGCCTTCATGGATCTACAGGATGAGATCTTCACCAGATCAAACACGCGATTGAACAACGATGCCAGCAATGCGAGCAGTCCGATGTACGACATGTGTGCCCTGGAGATGGGTTTCAAGAACATCATAGCTTCTCGTGGCTTGGATCCAGAAAGCCTGCTGAAGGATACTGGCAAACCGAGCTGCAAAGTGTGAGTGCTGTACCTGCCAGCCTTACGTTATATCTGACCGTCAGCTTCGTCACTGCCACTACCGCTGTGGGCCCTTCTACAGAAATGCTTAGTTCTTACTTTCGTCCTCGAGGGCCGTCGGAGCTCTACAAGCACACAAAAATCTGGGAAGCTGTGCGGGCGACATCAGCAACCAGCACTTTCTTTGGCCCAATTGAGATTGGGCCTCAGAGGCGGAAATTCTACGATGGCGGCGCTCTTGCCATAAATCCAGTGGAGAAGTTGTGGGAAGAAGCCGCTGACATGGTTGAAGATACTGATTCGCTTAGAGACCGGCTTAATTGCCTTGTGTCAATTGGTACCGGATTACGATTCCTTACATCTTTCGATGACAGCGCCGAAGGTTTGCTCCAAACCCTTATGAGCATCGCCACAGACGCAGAACTTACTGCGGATCGATTCCAACGAGACAAGTCCGAGTTGTTCCAGAACAAGTCCTGCTACCGATTCAATGCCCCATCAGTCGGCAACGTGAACCTCGATAGCCCTGAGGTCAAGGGTGATGTCGCTCAGATGACAGACTATTACATTGGCAAACAAGAGACCTGGAATTCATTACGACAGTGCAGGTCAAAGCTCTTACCCAGGGTCGGTATGTAACAGGGCTCGAGGTTGGTCATAACGTCTGACCTCATTGTATTAAGTTATTCGCTGAGTCGCGACTAGATCGACCACTGACAGTGATGTCGATGCATGAGAAGCAACGAGCACTTGTGCAAAGAGGGCTCTGGGCAATCGAGCGTAGCCAATGTTAGCTGAGAGATTAGCGGGCATGAGCTTTGCTGACTGGAGCAGATATCCAATACGGCATGGACTTCGACATTTTCACCAGCATCTCGACTTATGACAGTGATAGATCGCTTCGCCGCTTGCTGAAGTCTAGACTCCCGGGGACCACACTCTGGCTGTTGGCGCAAGATACTTTTCAGAGCTGGAAACAAACGACTTCTGGTGGTACATTCTTATTAAGCGGCATAAGTAAGAATCTCTCCTACACTAGGTAGCTGACCAGCGCAGTCGGCTCCGGCAAGACGCTGTGTTCGTGAGTATACAACGGTCACTTCATACTTGATCTGACCAGACAGTGCGACAGCCATCGAGCATCTCATGCGGGAAAGGGTAGATGATCATGCGCAGATCTTCCATTTCCATTTCCAGGAAAGTCCGATCTCTCTTCGTAGTGGCTCCGCAGCACTCAACGCACTGATCAAGCAGATACTCATCATCAATCCAGAACAGTCATCTCTGATCTATGACAAGGTAATACTTTACTACGGTCCGAGTGCCACAGAGGCTATCTTCGACGACATCCTCGACGACATTTTCCTGCCACTTCTCCAGACCATCAACGAGCCTATCGTCGTAGTCGACGGGCTCGATCTCTGCGATGCCTCGGACCTCTGGCAGCTCTTACTCGCACTATCCACCGCGGTCGGACGTGGCTGCCGTGTATTTCTAACGGGAAGGGGTCAGGAGAGCGCTGAGGTACAGAAATCGCACAATGCTTCCGGTCTGACCATTGGCCGTAGCATATACGGTGTGGGCGAAGACCTCAGTCGCATCATCAGATTGATGATTGAATCTCAAAGTCGTCGAAGTAACATTGCCACCGATGCAACCCTCGCATACATGAATGACTTCCTAGCTAATCATGTCGGTACTATGTCAGTGACCACTGCTCATTTCAGGGAGACGTACACTAAGAAGTAGGGTCTTATGGGCGAAACTTCTCCTCGACGAGATCTGGGCAAATTGTGTCGATGATTCGACTATCAAAGACTACCTGATGAATCGGTTGCCCGTCGATCTGAAGACAACCTATGAGAGCTGTGTCACTCGTCTCGGCGCTCGCAAAGACACGCTAGGCAAGTCGCTTCTCATGGCTGTATGTGCTGCGGTAGAACCGTTCCACATAGAGGAGCTGCAGGAATATCTTGCTCTGGACGAGGTCGACAGTATGCTTGTGTCAGATCCCGAAAGACGGCCGACCCGAGACTCCATTTTGAATTGCAGTGTGAACCTCATTGAAATTGATGACGAAGATGATCTGGTCCGTCCGATTCATCATACAGTGATTCAGTACGCCTTGGACGAGTCACTGAGAAGAAACACTCTCTGCCGCATCGGTCGTTTCTGCGTGATCAGTCTTGAGAACGCAGCGGCATTGATACACATGGGAGGACCATGGCGCATGTTTGCCACTATACCGGCTGGCACCGAGCTCTCGACCAGGATCCTTGGTTTGCTTGGCAGACCCACCACAGTCAAGGCGACGTTGACGATGCCTAGTCACCAACCACTCAGGAAAACAGCTACAGCTGGTAGCAAGTCGTTTTTGACGTATGCACAGCGTGCCTGGCTTCAGAGCAACCGTGATGTTGGAGCCGATATCATTCAAGTTCGAAGTTTCCGCAAGTTGTTAATAGAGGCTCTGCATCACGTGGCATATCCATGGTCGTACCAGGTCAAATCCTGGACAAGCTACATTACAGGCTTGTTTGCATGGGCCGTGGTAAATGACCACAGACCACTGCTTGCATTCTCTTTAGAGGAGCCGGCACTCCGATCAAGACTCGCTGGTCTGAAATTGGATCTCAAAGCGATGCCGATCATCAGTGCTGAAGGTGGAACTGCCGCCCATTTCGCCGCTAGGTCTGGGGATCTGACGCTATTTAAGCTGGTGTACTCGCGCCGGTTGCTCAATATCACAGACGACTTTGGCAAGACGTGCATCTATATCGCAGCCGAGCAAGGAAATCTGGAGCTCTTAGTTTCGATCATGAGAACCTATGAGAAGAGTTCTGCGAAAACTTCACGGACTCCCAGCTTTGTGGTCGACAATAGGGGGCGCAATATCTTGCACGCTGCGATCGAGGGAGCACATTCCCGATGCATTGAAGTACTCTGTGAGAGGAGCTACGATACTGGCGGCAACCTGGCTTTAGTTTTGGCCGCTCAGCACGACAGTAATGGGATTTACTCGTTGCAATTCGCGATCGGTTCTGGCGATCCAGCAATTTTCAGCTTCTGCCTTAGTAAAATCATCTTTGCAACAGCCAGCTTGCCAGCTCTGCCAGTAGGCATGTGGACTGCACTGTTGGATGACGCGTTCCGGCTTCAACTCTGGGCGGCTATGGGCTTGATCCTCGAGTTCCATCCTCTCGCCGCAAACTTGGAAGGGCTGTTGATGAACTGGTGCAACATTTGGTTCGCCACTTACGGAAGCTCGTGTACACCCGAAGACCTCATCAGGACTGTATATCTGCATAATCCTTCTGCTGTAAGGTCGGTCTGTGCTGAATTGACTGGAGAGGAAATTGCCACTGCTGGTGTTCTGTGCCACGAGGTGATCCCGATCACTTTCTGGAAAAAGGTTCCTGGAAAGGAGTTCCACAATGCTTTACGACTTGTCCTGATCACCGATTCTATGGCTCTATTCAAACTTTTGATGATTTGGAATTTTCGGAATTTCTTGCACACATTTGAGAATGCTTATCACGATGTGAGGTGGTTTGATCAAAACCCTAATGCGATCTCTGCGGACTTGTATATTCATGCATATCTTTGCATGGATCTGAGATTGAAGCTGGGTAAGGTGTATGAAGTCGCAGCATCGAATGCGTTCCATGAGGAACTGCTGTCCAGTCTCGATCTCCGAACACACGTACTCCGGGATCTGAGCACCGACTTGATTCGTCCCTTCCTTGGTTACATCCAAACCCGCGACACGGCCTTAATCGACCTTGATAATTATCTTGATCTCAGCTTCAACAGAATCGTATACAGCCTAGCAAAGTACTTTGGGGGCTCGTTCGCGCATTGGCACGGGAACGACATTCTCCTCTGGGTCCTCGCCTGCAATGGGTTATCCATGCATATGGAGAACTTGTTGCAGAGTAGCAGGGCGAGTCCAAACTCCAGATGCACAGCTGGCACCACATCACTCTGGCAAGTGTGCGTGCGTGGGTACTACCACTGTGTACCTTCATTATTGCACCATGGCGCCGACGCTCGAATTTGCAATACTCTTGATGTCCAGATACTGGTCGGCTGGTCGGCGACGCCAACCCCGGTTTCCCCATCCTCACCAGTGGAGCTTCTAAGGTCTACCAACGTGGCGGATCTGTCACATATACCTGCAAGGAGGAGGCAACAGTACCATCGCGAAACTCTAGATCTGCTCATCGCGGCTGAGACGACTGGTCCTCGATTAGCTGACCACGTTCGCGAGCCTTCTCGAGGCCGGTAGACGATGACCGGGACTATTCTTTGGACTATTCTTTGGACTAGTGCGAACGGGTCTCTGGAGGAAATCTATGCCGATTGCGAATCTCATATTCTATCCATAGCGTACAATGCTGATACCACCTAGGTAGACTGGATAGTTCTCATACAACGTGATTGGTGACAGGAATGAGAGAGGCGGCTGAGGAGCGAGTCACCCAGGAGAAGTAATTCGAGCTTGTTGGGCCCTATGGTATCTTTCGCGGCACTGTCAAGAGTAGGAAGCACCATGAATCGCGCGATCTTTCGATAAGTCGTGATGCCTGTGTATGTTAATGCCACATTCCCCGTTTGACAATGCAAAGTTGCGATTGCTGACGCCGATACCAGTCTGCCGGTCTGGTTGTTTCCGGTTTCTCCAAGCCGAGGTCACTTGTTCAGGTACATAGCTTCATTCACGGTTATCTTTGCAGTCGGATCCTTATATGGCACCATTACCTCATGGCTGGATGTCTCTGCCGCCTGTGGTTCACAACTCAAACCGATCCGTGACCCAATTGCCAACGCCCGACCGCTGCGCGGTACGTCCCAGCTTCTCGCCTACGGAGACTCCTGCATACCTCTCTGTTGATCAAAGGCGCAACACTCCTCCAGCCCCTGCTATTCCTACCTCTGCTGCTCCTACCTCTGCTGCTCCTACTTCTGCTGCTCCTACCTCTGCTGCTCCTACTTCTGCTGCTCCTACCTCTGCTGCTCCTACCTGTGCTGCCCCTACCTCTGCTTCCTCTACCTCTACTGCTTCTGCCTCTCTATGCTGACCATTAGTGGGTATTTTCCATTGGCGATAGCCATTCCTCATTGGTGACATATGCTTGTTTTTGGCTTACAAAGTAGTCACCTAGTTCAATATTATCAATTGACAACTGGTATCTATCTGACAACCTTGGCTGGTGCTCCAGCTTTCTCAAACACAACTACTCCACCGGATACACAGCAAAGGTCGGAGATGCATGCAGTGGCTACACTTGTGCCCACGCGGGCAGCTTGATTCACCATCTCACTGTCCCACACGATGTTGAGACTCAAGGCCTCGGCTGATGCCCACACACTGATTTCTGTAGTACAGTTCGGTGTCGAGATTCATCTAGACCAGCTTGAAAAGCTTTCCAGCATAGCGGCTTACAGAGCTTCTTCATCGACGTTGGTTCAAGCTTGCCATGCTGAGCCTCGCTTTCGACAGTTCATGAATTGATGGTCCACTGCATCTTGTCGACAATGACAAGCCTGATCTGTGCAGTCGCGGAGACGTTGAGACCAGCCATGTGAGCTTGCAAATGGATCATTGCTAGTGGCTGCGAGCCCGTTTACACATAAACAGCCTCGAGCATGTAGTTGCGCCAGGACCACATTATACAGATGTTTCATTATGAACAACTCTCTCTTCCCCCGACAACAACCCGCTAAGCCGCAGAACTAGCCACTTCCGCCGTCGGACTCACCACCTCATCCCTCACACTCGCCGCCTCCTCGCCAAACCTCACCTCCCCAAAACTGACCCCTGCCTTCCTCCCTCTCGTCTCCTCCACTCCCTCCCCCGCCACCCTCCCAGTCCCATTCCCCTTCACCTCCCCACCAGCCGTCTTCTCCCCCTTGATCTTCTCCCCTCCATCAAGTCCCGGTACTTTCCTCACCTCCACAACCCCTCCGAAGTGCACGTGATGCTCGGGCTTGTCGCCGGGACTACTGGCCACACTTCCTACGAGGCCAGGGTGTTGGCCCACGTCGATGCTGGAGCGGGGCATATCCCTCCTCGGGACGTTCTTGGCGTGGACGCGAAGTGACTCGGGCTTCAATGCTATTGAAGATGCGCGGAGTGCTTCGAGTTGTGCGTTTGGGTCCTGGGGGAGGGTGTTAGTGAGCTGTTGAAGCTTTTGCGCAAGTAGACAGGTCGTGTTGAAGCAGTAGAGATATAGGAAGAGGTGCCCCGCGAACAGAGTCTTGTGTAACCCAAAATTATGAAAGAGAAGCAAGGGAGTAGAGGGGTGAAGGACGGGGTTTTTTGACAAAGAATACAATTGATAGTGATGTGCTCGCTCGCTCGCTCGCTAATCAAATGGGAACGTAGATCATGGCTTTTAGTACATCGTCATCCTCTCCCTTTATGTCTCCGATCGAAATGGTCAATGACGACGTCGACATGCTTTACGAGACGATCAACGCAAATGGAAAAGCCGCAGCGGGGACATACCCAATCTGCTTGATCCGGCACGCCCGCGGCGGCCGGCAAGCTGCTTCCGTCTGCGTTCTTATCGGCTCCCCAGAATACATTCCTTTTGATCGGTGCTGGGGTGACGGGAAGACTGGGTCGTTCGTCCGCACTGGGAAACTGTGTGAGTATCAGAGACTCGCGGCGTTGTGATCGAGGCTCGCTTCCGGTAATCTCATGAAGCTCTTCGGTGGGTGAGAGGACAGTGTAGTTGCTTGAGTCCATCGGATTTGATGCTTCGTTTGCCGGAGATTGTGAGGACTTGCCATTGCTTTGCAGAACCTGCAGCTTTCCGCGAAGCTTTTGCCACTGGTTGAGCTGGCGCACATACGTGTCGATTCCTGCAACGTCGTCCCAAGCATTTTTAGTGATGGGAGCCATGGTCTGAGGTAATTCGTCATTAATCTTGATCACTGGGGTCGTTGGTGTCGCAGCTTCGGAGTCTTTGTCGCTTGTAGTGCTCCGCGAAAGACCTGGATCCTCAGCGTCGGTATTAGTACTAGGTGTGGTAATTGTATCTTCAATGAATACACGAGTCGGTTTCGCAATCGCACGTTCTTCCCATGGGAAGATGGCTTTGGGTCTTGCAGTTGCTGGAAGAGGTTTCTCTTTCGGTACCTCATACCACATGTCCTTCGGAGGCTCTGGATATGATTGTGGCGGTTGATAAGGTGTCGGGTCGGCGTTGAATTCGTAGTTCTGTGTGGGAAAGTTGACGGCTTCTGGTCGCGATGCTTCAGGAGGTGGCGCGCTAGACAGTCAGCTTCACATCAACAAATCGTTCTGCACTAGCTCACCGCGTAGCGTCCCACTCATTGATCGGCGCAGAGAATCGTCTTTGCTCTACAGTAGGTGTCGGTTCCACATGTTCATGTACAATCTGTTCTGCAAAATCTGCAGGATCTGAGGGGGGCGCTTCAATTGTGATAATCGGCGCATCGTTCTGAGGTTGAGGGGCGTGATTTGTGTTGTGAGCTTGTGGTTGCACTTGTGGCACAGATGAATAGCCATACTCTGTCGAGGTTGCCTCGCCTGTCACCAAGCTCTTGACTATATTCGATCGTGGCCCACCCTCCATACCATAGGTCTGTTACTGTCAGCTCGACTCTCGCGCTGGGTCCTCACTGCTCACCGGAAATTTGTAGTGCAGATCATAGACTGCCCACCATCTGTTGACCAGCTCTTTGTAAGCCCCTGAGCCCTTCTGCGACACGGTCCGCCCTTTTTGCCAAGGCTTCGACTGTCCAATGAAATGTACCATGGAGATGTTGGCTTTGTGGTATCTGTATGCCGGCTCGTATTGGTAGCTGGCACTCGGCGTGCAATTGTAGGTGAAGTGCAATCGCTTCCAGGCCTTGTGCTCAAAGTATTGATTCAGCAGACCTTGGTCAGCACCATCGAAGCTGTCTCCACTAGCCGCGAGCGTCTGTAGTGCCCAGTAGGTCCCCATGTCCGGCTTCAGCACCATGACACCCGAGTTGAAGAAGTCTGGCCATCCTATGTCCGACGCGGCAGCGAAGTTCTCTTTCGTTGCGAAGAGCTCGTCCGGCGCTCGTAAAGCAACCACATCCGCGTCAATGTAGACCACCTTCTTGAACTGCGTCAGTCGCCAGAGGTTGATCTTCGTGAAAGCGTACAGCAGATCGCCTCGGTCAATGAGGTAGAGGTTCGCTGGGTTCGGGTTCGGTATTCGATCGACAGGTATTACGTAGTCGTAGAGCGACTATAGATATCAGCCAGATGTACCAATGACTTGATCCAGTCCTACCCTCAGCTCTTCAATTGTGTCGGCGCGTAGTGTGTCAAGGGTAACGAGTGCTGCGAGCTTCTTCCTTGTACCAGAGTCTCGTAACGAATGTGCAAGGACGGCGGCGCCTGCGACCACCATTAGCATGAGCTCATAGTGCTGCTATGCGATACGGGTGACGTACCTGGTAGATAGCTGTCGGTCATTACAAGCTGCGCATGGTCTTAGTCCTCCAGTACCTCAATTGCTTCGGATGAGTTCATACCGTACAATACGCTTCCTCCTCAATCGCCATCTTGCCGGGTCAAGCAATGCTCTGCGTCCTTTGAGTCCTGGTATGCAAACGGCGGGACACCTCGGATAAATTTTTTGGGCCTGACCAACTTCTCGAATGAACTGCGTCAAAGCTCCAGTTGGTACATGAATTCGAGCGGGAATGAAACAAGGAATTGCAGAAGCAGAGGGTAATTACACAGCTCCTGTACAAGTTGCCAACCTCGCCAACGACAATGCATAGAGGTTGTCGCGGTCTGGCGGTGTCGCGTCAAATGGAGATGGCGGGGAGGCGGAAGGAGCTTTTGTGAACCTCAACGTTTGTGCTTGGAGGCGTCGTCTAGCACCACACCATCAGAGCTCCGAGATGAATAAAGAGAAAGGGCAATTGGCGCAGGAAGGACCGGGGCACGGATGCATTGTATCTATGCGACCTGCCGTCATATGATAAACCCAAAATTGCTGCTTCGGTACAAGAGGCTGAAGCTCTCTGCCTGCATTTCCCCTCAATTTGCGGTCAACCTTTCATTGCTACCCCACGAACAATCGACAACGGCGGCAGATCGCAAGGGCTTGTGTCGACATGTCCAAGGGCAAGACGTCCGACACGTCGCGTGGTCACTGGAGCGGGCCGATGGCGGGTTCCATTATCCAATGATCAGCATGAATCTGGCGATCGACTGTCCGATGGAACATTATTGAAGCGATACGGATCGGGGCTGTCAAAAGGTCGACTGCATGCATCTATTTGAACTCGATGCTGTCCGAAGGTATTGCAACCCGCGCTCTGAGGATCGCATCAGTGCCATGTCCTCTACGGAACATATCTAGAGCCATGACGTGAAAACTCCGGATCCCATGAGCTATAAACCATCCCTCGTGTGCTCTCGCTTCACCGCAAACTCTCAACCTGTCCAGCTTCCTATTGCTGATAGTTCTCACCCTCGCCACCCTGTGCCGCCTCATCTGCCTGTCTCTGTGCATCCGCCTGCTGCTGGGCAGCAAGTGCCTTGGCACCGTAGTCTTGCGACATTGGCTGAACGATTGATGGTTCCTCCTTGGGCTCAATGATAGTGACGGAGTCGGGGAGAGTCTTGGATGGGCCGGACTTGCCCTCTGGATCGGAGCCGCGCATGATCTTGACCTTGATACCGAGCACACCTTGACGGAGGAGGACGTGGCGAGTAGCGGAGTCGATGAAGTCCTTGGCCGGTTGGCCGGAGTGGATCATGAAACCATCCTAAACACTGTCAGAATACATAATTCGGCAGCGATGGGACAGCCGTACAGTGAACTTCATGGACTTAGCACGGGCAGCACGCAGCTTGCCGCTGACCACAACTTCGCAACCCTTGGCACCAGACTCCATGATGAAGCGGAGCACACCGTAGCATGCCCTTCGTACGGCGAGACCGTTTAGAAGCTTGTAGCGGAGAGATTCGCATTGAGCGACGGCGGAAAGACCACGGTTTTGGACCTTGGCGGCGTACAGGGAAACGGAGTTCTCGGGGAACTTGAACCTCTTCTGGATGAGCGAGGTCAATTCTCGGATGCGGCGACCCTGCTCTCCGAGAACCTCCTGCGTGTGTGTCGCGCGGATGATGATGTCGGTGACGGTGGGTGTTACTCGCACCTCAACACCAGAGTAACCCTCCTCGGCCAGCTCCCTCTGGAAGAATTCATTGAGCTCGGCGTAGAACACACCATCTGTGACCTGTTATTCTCTGCTCTTCTAATCTGACCACTTTTGCGATAATAGAATCGTTTGGGGGGTGGAGCGCTTGGGTGAAATCGACATACCAGCGACGAACTTTCTGCGCTTGGAACTGTATCGTTTGTCAGTATTCCGCCTCACGAGAATCTCGTAGGTATCACTCACATAGCACCTCCCTGGACGGCAGCCATGTTGACGGTTGTGCTGAAAGTGGTCAAAGATTAGTGTCGTAGAGGACCTGTTGGTTGCTGGCGAAGTTCTTGCGTGCGTGTGGGATGTCTAAAATCGTGGTGGGTTCAAGATTTGGGGAAGCACGGTCCGAATCGCCGAAAAGGTTTCGCCAAGCCTCTGTTGACTTCACGGCATGATCAGTTAGCATGATGCTCTACCCAAGGATTATTCCCACATATCCCACGGTCATGCATCCATCCTGAAATTTCCAAGTGTCGGCACAGCCTGCAAAGGGGCCTCTACCAACTATGGACAAGATCAAAGGTCTCAAAGTGGGCTCAAACGGCAAGCCGACACTCGGTCAATTCGGCTCTTTCAAGGAGGTCAAAGATGTAGTCCTCTGCAGGAGAGGTGACAGGTTTACTGGTACTCTGTATATCTCTGAGCATCATCTCATCTTCTCCTGGTCGCTGCCTACAGGCTCAGACTCGAAACCAAAGGTACGTCAAGTCTGGATATCTTATCCACTCATATCCCGCTGTGTCTTCCGCCCTGAGCCCGCCGCTCTGCGCCAAAAGCCGTCGATTCGCCTACAGTGTCGAGATTTTACATTCATCGCCTTTCAATTACCCGAGGACAAGGTCGCCAGAGACGTCTTTGAGGCGATCAAGAATCTTACATGCCTGGGAACACATCTGGACAAGCTGCACGCATTCGCGTACAAGCCGCCTTCGGAAGAGGTCAGGTGTAACGGATGGGAACTCTACGATGCGCGAAGAGAATTTAGGAGAATGGGTATTGGTCCAAAAGAAGCAGACAAGGGGTGGAGAATTTCCGAGATCAACCACGACTATGTGTACTCACCTACGTACCCGTCTGTCCTGGTCGTGCCTTCAACGGTGTCAGACAATGTCCTGAAGCATGGAGGAGCATACCGATCAAAAGCCCGAATACCAGCTCTCACCTACCTTCATCCGGTCAACAATTGTTCCATCACTCGCAGCTCCCAGCCAATGGTCGGACTTCTCAAAGGCAAGCGTAATCCTCAGGACGAAAGACTTGTACAAGCTATTTTCTCGACTTCACGACCAAAGTCAGCTACACCAGGACTCGATCCGACATCCTTGTCAGACATTCCTGCCGACATGGTGGCTATTCAGGACGATGGACGGACATCGACGGATGGCGAAGAACACAAGCTTGCGCATCACCGGAGTGAACCAGACCTCAAGACTGCCAAGATCTACGGCGCTCAGCAACGGAACCTGATCATCGATGCTCGACCACTCATGAATGCTCGAGCTAATCAAGTCGGCGGCATGGGTTCCGAAAATATGGAGTACTACAAAGACGCAACCATTACATTCCTTGGTATTGACAACATTCACGTCATGCGGGATTCTCTCGGTCGAGTCGTCGAAGCCCTGCAGCACTCCGATTACACAAATCTTGGACCCGACCAGGATCTCCTCGCAAAGAGCAAATGGCTCAAGTACATCAGTCTGGTGGTCAAGGGAGCCGACCTCGTGGCACGCCAGATCGGAATCAACCATTCGCACGTCCTCATACATTGTTCTGACGGCTGGGACCGAACCTCACAAATATCTTCACTCTCTCAACTCTGTCTCGACCCCTACTATCGCACTATAGAAGGTTTCATTGTTCTGGTGGAGAAGGATTGGCTCTCATTTGGTCACATGTTCCGCCGTCGTACAGGGCCATTGTCGCATGACAAGGCTTTCGACATCGAAAATGATCGGCCACGACCTTCGACCAACGTCAATGGTTCTGCACCACCTCCTGCGAACGCGTTCGAGAACGCCATTTTCACTGCACGTGGCTTCTTCAACAAGAAGAACGACTCGCGAGAGAACCTCGCCGACCCTTCCGATATGGATTCATCGCCTTCTCGCTCGAAAGACGACAAGATAGGAACCAAGCATAGTGAGACGTCTCCTATCTTCCACCAATTCCTCGATGCCACTTGGCAGATTCTTCGACAACACCCGACTCGCTTCGAGTTCAACGAGCGCTTTCTTCGTCGCCTCCTCTACCAGCTGTATGCTGCTCAATACGGGACTTTCTTATTTGATAATGAGCGCGAACGTGCAGAGTGGCGTGCCAGTGAACGTACACGCAGCGTCTGGGATTACTTTCTCTCGCGTAAGCATCAATTTATCAACCCGGACTACGATGCAGACATCGATGACAAGGTCCTTGGTAAGGAACGCCTCATCTTGGCCGACGCAAGCAAGATCCGTTGGTGGGCCGAGGTCTTTGGCCGCACTGACGAGGAGATGAACGGCACTTTAACCCAGCCGGCTATTAGTCTGCCCAAGGAGGAAGAGCCTGTCGTCACCGGCCTCGAGAGCGCAGACGTTGCAGCCGGACCTGCTGTTAACGGCGAGATGGAAAGGAATGACCCTGGCTGGAGCATGGAGAAGCTGAGCTCGAGTCTGTCAGGCAGCTTCGTCGGCATTGGAAGGAGCGCACCGACTAGTAGGCCCAGGACGCCCGTGAAGAAAGAGAACAGCCGTGTCAGCATGGGTGACGGTCAAGCGGATTCGTCGAGTAAGGCCGATACATCTTCATGGTCCAATGTGACACCGCTTAGGAGCGAGAGGGGCGAGGAGGAGACGCCGACCAAGGACGCACCGCCCCTTAGGAATGAAATCAATTTCGCGGCATTTGCGAAGGACTCGGCTTTTAGAGATGGTCGATAAGGTATAGGATGGGACATGGTCACTGTCGCTGCATTGACGATCACTTGGAGCGCTGGCGTTGCGTCTAGATTACGAGATACCACGACTCATGAATATGTGCGTATGGCACAAAAGGTCACGAATAAATCCACTCTCAACCACGGCATCATGTGTCCTGCACCCTACTGCAGCACTCGGTCGATTTGTCCAGTAATCGTAAATGCGATGACCTTTCCATGGGCGCGGAGTGGGGCTTAAGCACGACAGCCGGCCTCAGTATCAAGCGCCAACCGTGCCACATCTCCTACCGTACCAGATGTGTCCTCGCACATTCGATGGTCTTTGAGTTCGTAACTCTCATTCTACATGTCTGCACCGATTGAAGTCGAATCATCTCAACTGCCACAATGCTGCTCTACTCCTTGTTCGTGCTGATCTCGTTGACTTCTTGCCGGATAGTTCACCCTCCAGGAAATAGGCAGCTAGTGTTTAAAGGGAACCATCAGCAGATCGCAGACACTGACAGCGAGAAGATTGCGCCTGGCGTCGGTTTCGACCTCACAGCCTTCTACGGGTACGTCTAGTACACACACCCTATCGCATGTCTGATTAGACCAACAGCACAGCATCAGTCAGCTACGCAAATGGCACTAGGCTGCCCATTGCCAAAGTCGATACCATGGCCCGATCCCGTGAGCTATGGCTACGCCTCGCTCTAGAATCCTCCAAGCACGTCGCGTAAGCCCAGTCGTGGTCCTCTCGTTGACTGCACTGATCCCAGAGACCACCATACACCAGTATCGAAGACGAAATCAAAGACCGCCCCCGTCAAGACCTCCGCTCCTTGCGCAAGAGACTCGGCCTCCCTTCTTCCTCCGACGTAGGCATCATCGCCGAGATGATCATCGCTCTCCGAGACCGTACCAGCACCTTCCTCGGGCACAACATGAACTTCGTGGTAGTCACCATCCCCAAGCTCCCCGGAGTGTACAGCGAAGACATCCGCGACGCCATCGAGTACGCCGGTCTCCGGTCCACGAAGGTGTGGTTCTTCGACCACCTGAGCTACGAGGCCACAGCTTCATACGCAGGGTATAGACTGGGACTGTATGAGTCTTGGACCCAGCCTGAGATATGTCTGAGGGAGACTAATGCGTGCCCGAGAGAGGAGGTGTTTACGGTGTTGTACACGAGGGAGGCGCTGACGTTGGCTACGTCGTATGTGAAAGCGGCTTATTACCTGTTTCCGCCGGATTACTTTAATCGGCTGGACTTTGAGCTTGGGAGTGGGAAGTTGGAGTCGCTGTCGGCGGCTGGAGAGGAGCGGTATTGGGAGGCGCTTCGGAGGCGCTTATGGATCTTCCTGTCAGGCAGAAGTGGTCTCGTTTCGATGGGGTCGTGGTGATGGGTGAAAGTGCGAACAGGCCTGAGTTTCGAGCGATTCTGGACGAGGCGATGGCGGCTGTGTTGGACGAAATATCGCCTGTGTTCGATGGGGATACGTTGTATGTGGCTGCTATAGGTGCGGCAGAGTTTGCGAAGCGAGCGCCGTGGACAGATAAGTGGTGACGAACTGTACCTGTAGTTGACCTTTCAGTGTGCTAGTTCATGCTCTACTAAGTCCTATCAAGCGGGTGACTATTGAAAGGGGATTGTGCTACCTCTGATAGGAGATGTAGCTCCTGCTCTGAAGGCGTAGGCTCGAGCACTGTTTCGATCGTGAGACTAACAGGACCCGGACCTACGCCTCCGAAGCAGCCAGATTAGACTCTATACAGTAACACGAAGCCCGATCCCGAGGATAAGTAGGAGGTATGTGATGTGTCACGCATTCGGGAGATGTCCAGTAGCTTATGATACGGATAAGAAGTCGCCTGTCGTGTCACAGTCCCTAGTGGTAGGATCTACAGCCACGATCTCTGCCGCCCGCTTGGACGCCGGAAGGCCGCGAACCGAGTGAGAGCGTCCATGGTATTTCTAACATGAGACTCTAGGAAGACCAGGACCGTGGACACAGCAGTGGGATGAACCCGAGAAGGTCAATGTGCAGTAGCAAGTCACTGCACCAGTATTGTATAATTGGTACAGAGGAAATGTCTGTGACGCTGGTCAGCCTGATTGAAGCATTGCGAGATCGCATGTGCCATGTCCTGAATGATCGCAACATTCGCACTTCTCCATCTCATCCACATCAGCTGACATATGGCATCACACAGCGTGGTGACTGCACTGCTTGAGCAATGTCACGAAACACAAGTATTCAGTGAAGCTTGCATATGCAGATGATGGATGATAGATGCAATGATGCTTCCATGTATGATAGGCTGTCTTCCAAGGCAGAACCCCGGCTCGGGCTGGTGGACTACATGCCGTAGTCAGCATAAGCAGACATCTGCTTAGTAGCATTACCCCACACGCCTTTCCGGAAGTAAAAGTCTCGTCCAACAAATACACTGCAGGGTTTCACCACCACGAATTACTCGTGGCTATTAGGAATACACGACGGAGTGATCACTACAATCTGTATCATTTCTGACCCACTCCGCATCCGGCTTGGAAACAAGGCATGGAACACGATGATTCAAGAACCGACAGCCGGGGAGGCAAGTCGTACCAGCTTGCAGAGGAGATGCACCATCCAGACAAATCCTTCATGGATGTTGTCTCCAGATGCCTTGGGCAATTCCGGTGCTTCTGCGCCCTCAGCCTCGCAAATCCCGCAGGACTTGCGAGGCGTGTTACTTTCTGACGACCTTTGGACCGGCTGAGCGCTTGCAGACAATCTGATGACACCGTACTGGAGATACAATCAAGGCAGTATTGTGCTGCCCGCGCAGTCAGCTTGCTAACTGGCGGCCCGCAGCTGCTCAGGCATAGTATGTACTGTTACAGCACCGAATAGCAATAACAGGTATGGATCCTGACCTGTCCGTTGTATTCCGTCTCTATGAACCCTCGATTGTGTCGACTTCCTCTCCACTCATGGACATCAGAGATGCCTATCAATAGACCTGTTGTCCGTGATGACCGTCACGATTGCGGTCTTCTTCTTCACAACACAGCAGCGATCTTAAAGGTCTTGCTTCGTCGTGGATCTACCGGCGAGGTTGCGACGATATGTAGCCAGGCATTGGCTTCAACCTCACGACTTTGAGCGGATTCTGTTAGCGCTGCGGATTAAGCTACCAACACAGCACCGTCGTTGTCTATTGCAAGATTAGATGACGATACGACGATGATACGTATGTACTTAGGTTGCTCAATCTGGAAACCTTGATATGGACGGTACGCCGTTTTGACACAGGGTTTCCGAATCACTATCACAGTCGTTGTTACAGCCCCAAAGATCTCCCGGGGAAAGTATCCATCTCCATCTACAAGCCGATGTGGGCTCAGTGTGGTCACAACTAGTCATGCATGACAGCATCGTCCAATCTCAGATCTGGTATTATTCATACGACTTGTGCGAGGTATCACCAAAGCAAGACACCGTCCATATACTCCAAAGACAACTGCTCAAACCCCATATATCCTTCAAGGTCCCCCTCTTACGCACCCTTACCAACCATACCCTTCAACCCAGCAAGTATCCCACCAAGTACACTCCCACTAATCGCCTCCCCATTCAGCATACTGGTCAACGACTTCACCCCGGGAATCTGATCCTGCACCAGCCTCTGCACAATCGCATCCTGGATCGCCTCATTCCCCCTCGCCGTCGGATGAAACGGCCGCAAGTGCCACCCATTACTGATCGAATTGTCCGTACCACTCCCACTTTCACCAGCAAGCTCACCGGTCTGCATCTGCACTTTCTGCTCCGACGTAAGGTCCGGCACTTTCCCGTCGGCAGGCACATCGCGTGTTCCAAAGTAGTTGAGGTTCCACACGTAGGTTTCGTTGCCGTAGTACTGCTTCGTGTGGTCGGAATTGGTCTCGCAGAAGCGGTGCCCGCTGAAGGTTTCGGAGAGATCGATGAAGCCGAGGTTTCGCTTTGCGACGACGGGTTGAACTGGGGGCTGGAAGGGTTGGGTTGCTGGTGGGGGAGCAGGGGGGTCGGGGCGGTCGGGGACGACGGGGCCTGTGTCGGAGAGGTCCTTCTGGCGGGCGAGGAGACGTCGCTGGGGCTGGGCGAGACGGGGTTGGAAGTCCCTGACGGCTTGGTCGATGATGTTGTTCATCTTCATCACTAGGCTGTTCATGGCCGTGCGGATCTCGACGTTGAGCTTCTGTTCCTTTTTCCAGGATAAAGGATATACAGCGAAGCTCTCATCGCGGCACCAGTTATCTTCGGTGTTGAAAAAGGGTATCTGGTCATCGTCAGCTTGAGTTTGAAAGGGCAGGTGAATCACTCACGTAGCTGGTATGGTAGACATTGAGATCACTTGGCATGTCTTTGAAGTGGTCGAAGATATCAATGTAAGTGTTGGTGATATCAGTTCCAATTGTGTCGTCCAATTGATCATCTGCTGCCTTGATGGCGGTAGCGCACTTTCCGGGGTCTGGAAAAGGTCCTTCGTAGTCTCTCCACCAGAATGGCTGATACATGCAGTCCGTGACGATGTTAGCGAAACCAGCATTATTGCCGCCAATGGTCATGATGACCACTCGAGGTTCGCCGGTCCTTTTGATTTGTTGTTGACCCATGGTAGGATGGGCAATATCGATGAGTTGCGCCCCTGAGCATGCGGGAAACTTCAGGTCTTGGGGAGTTGAGCGCCAACTCTCGTCCTGTTCCATCTGATATGTGTATGACTCCTTACTCCTGAGGCATTTGTCTTGATTGCCATCAAGTGCTACGTTGTTGTCGTACGCAACACTGGACGCCCAGCTGTCGCCTACAGTCGCCCACCGTAGTGGAATAGGGTCATCTCGTGGCCCGAGGAGAGGAATGGCTGTACAGGTAGCGATGAAGAGCAGCAAAGACTTCAGAAGGGCCATGATAGAAGAAGACAAGTAGTCTGATGAATGAAATGGTACTCTACCGACCTGGCACGTTGTCCACTTTATATCACATCTTGCACATGCATGGTATACGGCACAGTCCAGGAGCAGCTGCTCAAGCCTCAGCGGTTGTGGACTTCAGCTCAATCGTTCAGAGTTTCATATAGAACCTCGCCATGGAGGAACGTGTGCCCGAAGAGCAGAGAAAGACGGTGGAGAAGCCCTGATGCCACTCTCGCCATGACCAGAACGTGGGTGTTTCGGATGCCACTGCGCCGTGGCAGACGGAGCCTACATGAGTGTTGCGGCGCTGGAGTTGATTTTCGCAGGCATGTCATCCATCTGGCCGTCAGTGGTACCCTAGACCATGGTGTAGGTGGCACAGTGGCTAAAAGCCATTTATAGGATACGCAGAGAGTTCTATGAGCCGCCATTCAGGCGCTGCAGACTGGATGATCGAGATTGTACACACTATGTCGATATCGGAGGGGTCTGGCGCATAGCCGCCTGCAAGAGTGGCGTGATGACTCAGCCTCGCCCTCCGGCGCTCAGCTGAACCATCCTTGCCGCTGGCCTTGTCGCAGGACGCGCCCACAACCGCGCCGCAAGAGCTTGAAAGTAGGTACCTAGCCATGGGTTTCTCGGACAGTCTTTCTGTGCCTGTCACTTTCGTTCCGCATCAATCTGGACGAGCATGTCTGCAAGGAAAATGTTGTCGAGTGGACTGCTCGCTTTGCTTGCAATCGTCTCCTCACTATACCTGATCACTTTATTACATGTCAGTCCATCACGATCCGGTCTCGATCACGTAGACGATCCAGAGCGGCGTTTTCTTGATATCCAGCCGGGTATAGGCTTCGACCTGACAGCCTTCTATGGGTATGACCTTTTCAGCGCATGGTGGTTTTCTGCTGACGACTTCACTAGCACAGTGGCAATCAGCTACCCCAACGGCACCACTCATCCAATCCATAAAGTCGAAGGAAACGAGAAATACCGAGAAACTTGGAAACGACTATCTCTCGAATCGTCAAAGCACATTGCGTAAGCATCACTATAGTCATCCATTCCTTTCACTACTAAATACAACAGGCCACCATACAATAATGCCGGCGAAGACTTCAACGACATACCACGTCAGCAGCTACGCAGGTGGCGCAAACGATTCGGCTTCCCAGCCTCAGAAGATGTCGGGACCATAGCAGGCATGCTAGCAGCACTGCGAGACGAAGCCGAGCAATACACCGGCAAACCCGTCACATCCGCAGTCGCCACCATCCCACACCTCGCAGCAGTCTATAACGAAGACATCATCGACGCCTTCGAGCACATCAGCGTCGAGATGCACAAGCAACACCTCCTCGACCACCTCATCTACGAAACCATGACCGCCTACGCCGGTTGCGGCTATGGTCTCTGCAGCAACTTCACCGACATCGTAAGCTGCCACAACGAATCCTACCACTCCGACTTTGACGATATCATGGTGCTTCTGTACACGAGAGACGCCTTTATCGTGTCGGTAGCGAGGATGCACGGGGGCTTCAGTCTCTGGGAACCCCCTTACCGTATCCGCCAGGACTGGACCCTCGGCAGCGACGAGCTCCTCTCCCGCACCGACCCCGATGACATCGACGAGTACTGGGCGCTCGTCCGAGAACTAATCTTCAATATATACTTGATGCAGCACTACGACTTCCCCAGCAAGATTATCCTTATGGGGGAGAGTGTGGACTCGCCTGTTTTCAAGAAGAATGTCGTCGAAGCGATGGAGTTCGTGGCTGATGGGCGGGCTATACCGCCGTTTGTGGACGAGGATCCGTTGTACGTCGCTGCCAAGGGGGCGGCGGAGTATGCGAAGAGAGCGCCGTGGACGGATCAGTGGTGGAACATACCACGGACGAACAAGACTGAGATAGACATTGGAGATTGGGAGGGTAAGTTGGTGAAGCAGGACGGGGCTCGGTGATTGCTTTCCATTGTGTCGCGGCGAGTCAGATACACCATTGAATGAAGATCAATGCTCATGAATCGAAGTAGAGTGCTGGAGCACAATCATTAATGTACAAGGCTAAACGACACTGAGACTGCATGCGACCATCATCAACCCTGTCTTCTCCAAGTACCCTACAACCTCCTACGCACTGGTATCTCATTTCTTGCTACCCCGCGTGAAAGCAAACACTCCTACAATCACCACCGCCAACGTGACAATGGCTCCGGGCAGGAGCAACTCGTTCGGCACACCCTGAATCACTTGCTCCTGCGGCTGCTTCGCCACCTCGTGCGTGCGCTCTCGCTTCTTGCCCTTGCGCTTCTCGCTGACGAATTCGGTCTCCTCGTTGGCGCTGTCGTCCTCGCTTTGCACGCCAAAGGACTTTCGGTCCTTGATGCTTTCTGGTGGGGTAGGCATAGTCGAGGGTGCTGGGTTGGTCGTGGCCGGGATCGGCGCCTTGCCGGGGTGATGTACGAACAGGTCAACCTTCTCACGGCCGGCGTTGCGGGCCAGTGTAATCGCGTCAATGAGGTCAGCGTCAGTGGTGATCGAGACGGTATCGCCTTCATTATCGAGGTATGACAGTGCGAAGCCGGTACTGGACAGAGCGTTGTCGAATGTCGGCACACCGCCCAGAGAGGCAGCTTCAGGGCCGAGCTTGTCAGCTACCACGGAGATGAGGGCGGGCATGCCTGCAGATGGAGCGATCGCAAGGCGATGCGTGCGACCGGAAGGTGCCTTGAACTTGAAGGGAAATGGAAGTTCAGCCGCTGAGGTGTTTGCGCCACCAACAGCTGACGTAGAGGGCGACTCAACGCCAGCATGTGATGCGGAGTCTCCAGGCGCGACACTATCGAGCCTGTCCATACCAGGACGAGAAAGATCAGGCGACATGACCTGCGAGCGAACGTCGTGGGTATGTCGGGACTGCGCATGCGAGCCTTCACCAGACATCATGGATTCAGTGTCGTGGTCGATGGACATCCAGAACTTGTTCCATGCTGGACCTTCGGAGTCACCTGTCGACATGCTGTTGACCTGGTCGAGGGTGGCGTATGTCAGCTTGAGAACATCGACCATGCCGACAATCTCTCCTTCTAGCGACATGACGGGAAGATTGAGGTAGTGTCCATCTGTACATGATTAGCGATTGCATGTCAATCTGTCACTGATTGGTCTCACCATGCATCTTTCGGAGTGCTGCTTGGATGCTCATGTCCATGGGAGCAAAGTCCGGATGAGGCGTCATGACTCTCACGACGCTGCAATTGGCAGGATCAAGACCCGCGGCAATAACGCGCAGCACGACATCCTTGCTCGTGAAGATACCAGTGATTGAGCCTTGGTCTTGCACAAGAACGGCAGTGGTGTGATTCTCCTTCATGAGAGCAGCAGCTTCCTTGACTGACGTCCTGACGGAGACGGTCACTGGTGGAAGACCATTCAGGACCGACTCCAGAGTTGGCCCTGACATCTTCTGCCTGATAGCCTCGACATATTGGATGATCTGTTGGGGTTGACTTGATCCTAGCTCAGCCTGAACGCCCTCAAGTGCATCGTAAAGCTTCCGTGAGGAGCTGTAGGCACGCTCCAGCTTTTCCATCGCGTCGTAGAAACATTTTGTGATATCCAAAATACCCGAAATGTCGTGATTCTCGTCCATGACTGGCAGATGTCTGAATCCTTTCCGCACCATCAGGTCTAGCGCATCTGTCGCACTTGTGTCTGTCTTCGCGCATAGTGGATTCTTGGTCATAATTTGATCGATGGTGACCGTGTTCGCCTTGACACCTTCGCCCACCACTCGGAACGCCAGATCTTTTGCAGTAAAGATACCAGCGATTCGGTCATCATCGTCGGTGACAAGTACGCAGTCCTCCCTCTTCGCTGCCATCAATTGTGCAGCTTCGGCTACAGTCGTGTTTGGCTTGATTTGTAAAGCTGGACTGGGTCGAAGCGCGAGTACTGTTCCAGGGGGAGCTTTTCGTGCCTGTCTGGCTCTGGCGGGATTGCTCTTCTTCTTATTGAGATCGGTCTCGATCTTTTTGCGAATTGCCTGAGATACATCAGCTTACTTCCAATTGGTCTGCCCAATGCTACTGACCTCATCTCGCTTGGATTGCTTCTGCCGACTGGCACTTAGTGAAGACATGCCGGCGTCGCTACTAGTACTTGCGAGAGTCTCCAACTTTGGTCGAGGAATTGCAGATGGGCTGTCAGAAAAGGCAGCAGATTGTGGTCTCCCTTTAGGAGTTCCTCGGTAGTTCCCCGCGGCAGACATGTTGTGGATATGCGGCGATGTGCTGTAGCTTTGAGCTCTAGACTGCAGGAGAAAACGACCAGCAGGAAGTTTGCGGCCCGCCTGTCATGTGTCGATAGTAAACAGAGCACCCTTTGACGCTAGCTCGGAAAAGGAAGAGGTCGGAGGAGCGACCCGCCGACGGAATGCCAAGATGACGCCGGTTGATGTTCGGAACTCGAATTTGTGTGCGTGCAGTTGGGAGCGTCGTTTTGCACCTCAAATCCGACTGATCAGATCGTCAATCAACCTCACAACCACCATTCGAAGCAACAACAGTCGCCCAGCATGGTCAAGAAGCGAGCTTCCAAGTACGACACACGAAACCACGAAATGCTCTGTCAGGATACTGATCACATCACAGCGGTCGCAACAAGAAGGGTAGGGGTCATGTCAAGCCCGTGAGATGCTCCAACTGCTCTCGATGCACACCAAAGGACAAGGCGATCAAGAGATTCACAATCAGGAACATGGTCGAGTCAGCTGCGATCCGTACGTTGAACCTATATCCGAAGAACTGGGAGACATCTGGACAAGAGGACTGATATGGAACACAGGTGATATCTCTGACGCCTCCGTTTTCGCCGAATACTCTGTCCCCAAGATGTACCTCAAGCTCCAGTACTGCGTGTCCTGCGCCATTCACGGAAAGATCGTCCGGTATGTCTGAACCAAGCCTGGACCCGCGACTTCGATGAAGGCATGGACAATCTCTAACATAAGCCAGTGTCCGCTCGCGCGAAGGTCGCCGCAACCGTGCTCCCCCCCCACGAGTCCGATACAACAAGGATGGCAAGAAGATCAATCCCCAGCAGGTCGCAAAGACTGCTGCCGCTGGTGCTGCTGCGTAGAGAAGGTGAAGATAAATGGCGTTTCGAAATCTCAGTTTGCGACGGCTATGAAGGCTTGAGCTGTCGAGGCAAAGGCATGCATCGGAAATGAATGCATTGGGATGAGTTTCAGGCAGAGAAATACGTCCAACAAATGCAAATACCAACATAACGATACACATGGTTCAAGGATGGATTGTTCTGGGGAGTAGTACATGATACTACATGGCTAAGTTGACATTGCGGCATCATTCATGCCTGTCATTCAATTTTGCTAGTAAACGCTGGTCTTCTTGATGTCACCATTAGCTCCTGCCTTCTTTCCGGCAACATCGTCCTCATCAGGATCATCCCAGTCCTCCGCATTTTCATCCCAATTGTCCAACTGCTCGGTCACTGTCTGCTCTGCTCCACCAATAACTCCTGTCTCTTGTTCTTCGCGACCAACATGCTCCCCCAGCTCCACGTCCACTTCCTGGTCTTCACCCGGGACAAGGTTGTAGGTCTTTGCAGCTCGCCTCCTTTCCAACATGCGTTTGTGGTACCAGCTGCATATCAAGAGTGCCCCGCCAGAACCTAGAACATTGGCTGCGATGTCGTATGGATCGAATTCGCGTCCATTCTATCAGGCATTAGCAAGACGACAGCGCAGGGGCAGTCATTGCGAACGTACAGGCAAGAGCCCCTGGGCAACTTCGGATCCAATCGCAAGTCCGACGGTACATGCCAGCATTGTATAATGTACTGCTCGTCTTCGGCTGGTTTCGAGTATCCAGTAGAAGCAGAGCTAGAGTTGTCAGCCAGATGTCGAAGAGCAGGCTGCCGTAAGGCATCACTTACTGTTAAGAGGAAGAAGGTGATTGTGTGGAGAGCCTTGTCACTCTGCTTATACGATGGTATCGTGGCTGGTGCCAGTCCCAAGTATGCCGAAGCACACATGAGCACAGCGAAAGCAGCTATAAGCAAGATCAGCCATGTCCGCGGCAGTGGTACAGTCGCAGAGCAATTACCGGCAAATGGTTTGCGCACACGCATGTCTGCTTTCTTTAATATCAGAGAAGCATTGTAATTGTTAAGAGAGCCTTGGAGGCCGAGGATGATAGAAAACTTGAATAGAGTGGCCACCTATTGTCGACAATCAACAATCGTGTCACCTTGCAGCTCAAAGCCGCGAGTCTCGAGTCGTCGGAGTGCCAAGACCATTGCTCTCCCGACTTCACTCAGTCGTCAACCTCAGTTGGCCCTGAACGACCGTGTACTGCTACGTAAATCGGCCCCTACCAGAGCATCTCCTGACAGCACATTTTCATCAATTTTCCATCATCAAATCATTGCTTGGATCGGAAGGGACTCAATGATCATCAACAGACCACCGGTTTCCCCGAGGAGCGCGCAGGGATTCACATCGCATCGGGAGGGGTTCTGCGCTGCGACATACGCCGCCAAGAAATGAACCATCTCAAGCCCTCTCCTCGAAATGCCGCCACCCACGCTCTGTTTCGCTCTCGGAGTACGCATGCTGTATCTCCTGCTCGCCGACAAGCCAGTATAGCTAGCGATACCCCAATTGGAGATGGCACGGCGGCATCAGACGTCGAGGGGGACGTGACGATTGAGGAAGACCCCGTCCATCAGATCTTGAAAGAGAAGTGGTCGCAGATGGAATCGAAGATTGACACGTTATTTTCTGGTCTTGGAGAGCCTGCGCGCCAAATCTCGGGCGAGTCCGACCAAGATAGCGCAAGTCGCGACCAGGTCTCTGTTGAGGTCCAGAAGTCAACTCCGCGCGCCAAGAAACCCGCTCGCCAGATCGAGGACGACTATGGCGACGACGATGAAGAGGATGACGATACATCCACGCATAACCAGTCGCCTCTACACACAAAAGGCAAAGCAATTCTTACAAACGGCATATCCCCGTCTCTACCTCGCTCCCCTTCCCTGACCTCTCGACCTGGCCCGAGCGCGACCAGTGCACCATCACAAGATCATGGCAAGAGCGTGGAGGATGTGCGCAAGAAGCTTGAAGAGGATAGGAAGGCGGCAGAAGAGTTGGCGAAGAAGGACTTCCACACCATGTTCTTCACTCTCGAGTCCGACAGGGATGCCATGCTGGAGCAACAAAAGTTGGACGAGCTAGACCGACAAGTGGAGAATGAGATTGGCGACGGTCCGGCGAAGACAGGCGAGGTGCAAGCGGCGAATCCTGCTCAGGGATCGCTCGCGCAAGCAGATCTTGGTGCTTCGAGTCTGACCCTCAAAAATCTCATTGCTCGAATCGACGCGCGCCGCAGCGAGGTCAAAGCGAACGACGCTCAACTTCGACATCTCATCAGCGAAGTGCGAAAGGGAAGGAGCAAGTGGGCGAGCGAAGACAAAGTCGGACAAGAGGAGCTGTATGAGGCTGCAGAGAAGGTGCTCATGGAACTCAAAGCCATGACCGAATACTCGACCCCATTCCTGTCACGAGTCAACAAGCGCGACGCACCAGACTACTTCCACATTATCAAGCATCCGATGGACATAGGCTCTATGATCAAGAAGCTCAAGGGTCTACAGTACAAGTCGAAGAGGGAATTCGTTGGAGATCTACAACTGATCTGGTCGAACTGCTTAACTTACAATGCCGATCCGAACCACCCGTTGAGAAAGAAAGCGCTCGCCATGCGCAAAGAGACAGACAAGCTTGTACCACTCATACCCGACATTACAGTTCGCGATAGAGCAGAGATCGAGGCGGAGGAGAGACGCAACCACGGGCTGGACAACGATCTGGACGGTGGAGAGGACAGCGAAGATGACCGGCCTATAATGGCATCTCGTGGACGCAAAGCACCGAGCAAAGGCAAGAAGGGGCCGACAAATGGGACCACTCGAGAAGCTTCCAAAGATGACCACGAAGGAACTCCGGCAGCAGAGCAGAAGCCGGCTTTGCATGCTTCAATGTCCAGCCTGCGAAATGAGTTTGTTCACGGAGAGTCAGATGCTCCTGGCGGAGGAGAACTATTGAACGGCTTCGCCACGCCTCCTCCAGGCAATGCTACGCCCATGGTAAATGGTATTCATGGTAGTCAGGCCGATACGATGGATGTCGACAGCATTCCCCCTGCGCCGCTCGAAGAGCTCGACGAGGATGATGCGGACTACAAGACATGGAAGCAAGTCACCAAGAAGGATCGAGCAACAGCAGCTGCGGACCGCCACAAGCTCTTCCGAAACGACCATCTCAATGCTGAAGAACCTGCCATTCTCAGATCAAAGGCTGGCATGCGACGCTGGGCGAGACAACAGAAGCAGTATCTTGAGAACACTGCTGGAGCCGAAGCGCAAGCAGAAACCGACCCGAAACAGGGTGCAACCTCAACAGGAGGGAGTTTGGCCGAGGGAATCGAGAAAGACCACGACAAGACTCTGCCCGATTATTACGAGTTGGTGACTTCAATCCCCAGCATTGCAGACCACCTCAGATGGCAAGAAGATGATCAGGGCAACGTCATGCCACAAACGGAAAGCTTCCTTCGCCTATTCCCATCCGAACATTTCACTTCTCCGAGCAGTGGCCTTGCAGAGAGAATGGAGGGCAATATGCGCCAGATGCAGCAGACGAGGAAGATTTGCGCCAAGATTGGTTATGTCAAGCAGCTTCAGATACAGCATCAGGTTCGAACTTTGATAGGCAAATCGTTACGTCAAGCTAACAACGACACAGAGCTATCAGAACCAATTTCCCAAATACGATCCTCAGCCCTTTGTCGAGCAGGAAATACCGCCTTTGGCCGTCACCGAAGACGGTCCTATAATGGCGCCCTACTTGGCAAGAGCTACGCTGCAGCGTTCGGTCGGCAAGATCTTCTACCATGCTGGCTTCGAGGACTTCCAGCCTGCCGCGCTAGAAGCCATCACTGACATTGCGTCCGATTTCTTCACCAAGCTTATCACTACCTTCAATACCTATGCTCAAGAACCAAGGAGGAAGGCCGACAACAGGCCGAGGTTCACTGGCGAGGACCAACTTCTCCACGCCTTGCACGAAAATGGTCTGGATCTTGATGGTCTGGAATCATATGTCAAGGAGGATATGGATCGTCTCGGCACGAAGCTTGTGGTTGTGCATGAACGCTTGAAGTCGCACTTTGCCGAGATTTTGGTAAGTTGTCTGTCTATGCTGCAAGATTCCTGTACTAATATCACAGCGTCCTGCACTTACCGAAAATGCTGGACAAGACGGGGCAGGCGCCTTCAACGATGGGTCGGAGCAATTCGTCGGCGGAGACTTTGCCGAGGACATTGACGAGGACTTCTTCGGCTTCAAGGAGATGGGTCTCCTCGAGGAGTTCGGCATGGACAGCATGTCTGTGCCATTCCACCTCCTTCAAAACCGTCTCCACAACGCCTACAACGCCAACAACGCCGTCGCCACTACGACATCCAGCGTTGTCTTCTCTGTTCCAGAACCCTTCGAGCCCATTACTGCTGAGAACGTCACTGGCATCATTGGACTGGCTCAAGACTTCTTTGCTAGCAAGCTTGCTCTGACCAATGGTCGGCCGCTCGTGGATGACGAAGATCTCCCACCCAAGCAGCGTTTCCCGAAGCCGCGCTTGGGTCCTACGGGCAAGATCAGCAGTCCACGCAAGAGGCCCCTGCGCGAGCAGCAACAGGCGGCGAAGAAGAAGCGGAAGCTCGAAGAACTCAAGAAGGGAGATGGTGACAAGGAGGATAAGAAGATCAAGGAGATCAGACCGTTGAAGCTGGACATGCCTGATGTCAATGTCAAGGCAACGACAAATGGAGATCCGGAGAAGGAGGGAGGTGGTGGCATGATGAGTCCGGAGAGTATCGTGGCTGCTTAGGAGGCCGATGTAACGGAACCGGAAGCGGGGAGTCGCATTCATACTGCGATTATGCATGGCGGCGCTTCCAAGCAATTCGAGTCTGCGACCGGCTTTTCAGACAACTCCCCTGCAGAGATGTCGACCGATAGCCAACATTGTGGGTTGCCAGAACGGCCCGAGCGAGTGAGCGTACTGGACTTGGAACATGTCGACGACCTTGACCCGATCGAGTCAATCACCAACAGTTCCACGCCTCAGTATGACAGCCAGAACTGGACCCAGGATGCCGATCCAGCCAGAAATTCAGCCTATGCCATAGCCGATCAAGTTGCTGCCCAAAGCAGCGAGCCCAACCATCGAGAGGGGGCAGCAGAGCCGTAGACTGCTCGCGCTGCGCTCTCCCAAAGTCCCGAGCCGATGTATGCATCACCTCTCATCCTTATTCATCCGATACGCCTGCTAGCGCCTCCAATAACAAAGGCGGAAGACGACGCCCACACTTTCCATCGTAATGTCATGTCCGGAGCCATCGGAGCATGGCGCATAGCAAAGGCAGCGAGTGGACCATTCACCAACCTCGCCTGGGGAGAGTTCAGACATAGATTCGCCTTATGGATTGGTTTTGAGTGCAATCCGATAGACTGCTGCTGGGAGTATCACAAATGTATCATTGGCATCGCAGGCACGAGGAGGATGTTCGACAGTGCGTTGTGGATGGAGCGCTATGCTCGTCGCATGCACCATGCGAAGCGCGACCTACCGTGGACCGTCCATCCCAACCGTGATGTGAAACGCCAATTCGAGTATCGAATGATACAGGATCCGGAGTTTTGATGGCAAGCAGTGGGGGTTTCATCAAATGTGTGGCCCCAGGACGAGGTTGGCCGATACCACTTGCTCGTTGAAGCAATCTTTTACTTTGTCACACCTGAGAGCGGAACAGCCTCATGCGAAGGAATATCGAACGAGCGATGATACCAGAAAAATGTCTGAGCGGCTACGGTAGCTTGCTCGTGTTTGGTCAACTTCAGGTCAATAATCGATTCAATCTTTGTGTGTACTTTCACGGGTGCCATGAACCATCTTTTGTTGTGACACTGCAGCAGCATCTACGGGCCGGGTCTCATGGTTGCTCGTGCATATCATCTCGATATTGAATCAGCTCCCCAATCAGGCACTTCACCATCATCCACTATCTACACCACATCAAATACTCCTTCACACCATCGAGCCACACCTTCGCATTTACCCAAAACAACCACCACTTCAGATAAGCCTCCTCCAAGCTGTCTGGCCCCTCGACGTCACTTCCAAACCCTCCCCGACCATCGCCCCCACGTGCTCCAATGACGTCACCCAATAAACCTCTCCTGCCAGCTTCCGAAGCCACACCTGTTCCCTCTAGCTTATTGTGCCTGCAAATTCCCATCCTGGAACGCTCCAGCCCCCACCAGTGATGTAGCCACAAACCTTGCTCCCAGCAGTGACGCTCTCCCGTGCCAGGTCCACGTATCAGCGCCTTGCGATGGGAGGATGTTCCAAGGTGGGCATGGGCACGATGGCGCAACGTTTGACGCACGGGTTGGAGCTTGGTTGCGTTCGGCTGGTGCTTGGGGGGGATAAGGTCCGTTCTGGAGGGCCTGGAGGTTGGGAGGGAGGGGTACTTAAGGTAGGGTAGAGGCCTGTTGTTATGCAGTTTGGATTCTCAAGCCAAAACTACACCCTTCAAACCACATATACAAGTATCACGAAGAATCTCTTCACAAACCACAATGGACGCCATCAAGAAAGCCGTATCCGGACACTCCTCCGGCAGCAAGCCCGTCGACCCTAACCAGAAAGACTACGGTGACAAGGGTACGTCTTCCTCATAGATTCCCTTTACCTAGCCAGTGGCTAACACCTACCAGGTCTCGACTCCCTGGAGCGCCGCGCCGGCCAGAACCCCGACAAGTTGAGGTCTGTGAACGAGAAGGTCACCGACAGCGCCAGGGGTGCTTTCGAGAAGGCCACCGGCAAGAAGGTTCCGGATAAGGTGTCCAACTAGATATGGGCTACTGGGAGAGAAGGGAATGACGGCAAGGAACGTTCTGCATCACGGCTGAGGAGCTGGCGCATGACATCGTCCATGAACCTTACGGTTTGCGCCTCGGACTTCTGCTTAGATTAGGATCTGGATACTACCTTCCCTTTGTAGTCGATGTAAACCATAGGTCCAAGGTTTAGATCTGACCCTTTGACCACGAACCCACAACGACATTCACAAGACATCGCCAATAACAGTGAGAAAAAAAAAGATGGTATTCTCAGTACGCCGACGCTATGTCCCAAGGACAAAAGAAAGCCCTTTCCCGTGCTCCCCCCTCCCCTTTCCCTCCCCCTCCTTCCCCCTCTCCATCCCCTCCCCGTCCCCCTCCTACAACGTCATCTCCCCCCCCTCCACCCTCGGCGCCACCGCGCGCCGCATAAACTTCAAGAACCTCTCCCCGTATCTGACCGGGGGCACGGCCGAGATCTCCGCATCCGGCTGGCTAAACGACTTCCACAGGTGTTCCGCCCGCTTGGTCATGGAGTACTACCACAGAAGTCAGTTGCTGTCCTACAGGCACATACGGGAGGTATGGCAGAGGGAGGGAGGGGGAACTTACTTTTGTCAGACAGTCGATGATGCCGAGGTAGTAGATTTCGTCTCCGGGGCGGTCGTCTTGGTGTGTGGCGCGAAGGCCGCCCTCTTCGCCGTAGAAGAATGTGCCCTTTTTGGCGTCGTGATCGGCTTGTCGCTCTGGCATTCGGTTGCGGGTTTGATCCATGGGCACAGGACGTTCGGCCTTGACGAGCTGTCTAAGCTGGCTGGCTTTGCGGGCGTTTTCGATTTTGCTGGGTGTGCGGGTGAGGAGATTGGGAAAGGTTTGGTTGCTTTGTTGTGACGCGAGACCGGTGGATGAGGCATTGTTTGGTAGTTCGAAGCTGGTGGTGGTGGCGGCTTCGGATAAAGATTGTAGATTCGGCAGATTGGCGTTGGAGAGGATGCGTTCGCCGCCTGGTTGGAAGACTTTGAGGGTTTTGTTGCGGATGTTATCTGCGTTGCCTCTGTTGAGGTCGTGGATGCCGACGAGGAGACTGTAGTCCATGATGCCGAGCTTTTGAAGGAAGCGGACGTCGCGCTCCATTTGGTTTTTGAGTTTGTCACCCTTTGAAGGACCGAACTCGAGATGCATGTTACGGTTCAGCCAGTTGAGGTCCTTGAGGGTGGCTTGTGGGTTGTTGTCGAGTAGTTTCTCGTCATACTCGCGCCCGACCAGACTGCCTTTCAGGTCGTAGGTGCGGTGGATATCTTTGTGTGCAGGGAAAAGGTTGTTCATGATGACAAAGTGAAACAGGTCGCCAGTGCTGGTCTTAACGCGATGGAGGCCGTAGAATTGGCTGAGCAATGTGTCTGGGTTTGCCTTGACGTGCTCGTAGTATTGTGGGAGGATCTTGCGGAGGAACTTTGCCTCGTGATGGTGGATCGTCTTGATGATGTATTTGTAGTCTCTTGAAAAGTAGAAGAAGCTGCCGGACTTGCCTGGCGAGCCGAGTTCTGAGAGGATGTATTTGTCGGTCAACGACATGAGGTAGGTAGCGGGATCGATGTTGAATGCCTCGCGAAGGTGTCTGAAGACCCAAGGGGCGTAGTCTTTGAATTTGAAGTCGTATTTGGTGGCAGGTGTCAGCTCAGTGCCGAGGACGTCAAAGTTTGTTTTGCGCCGCTCGCGAAAGTCGGCGGTGGTGAGCTCGCGGTCGATCTTAGCGTTGCATCGAGACACACAGAAGCGGATGCCGGTGAGCATGTTATACGCCGTCTCGAAGTTCTCGTGTCCTTCGGCCACCTTTGTGCCCATGAGTACTCGCTCATCATCAAGCTCTTCCTCGCGGCGGCGTTTGGTGCTGATACGACGTTCCTTGATGCGCTCTGCCCAGCGGGCAGCGTCGTCGTCGAGTGGTTGGGTGTTTGAGCGCTGTTTGGGGACGACCAAGGCGTTTGGTTCCGCATGGTATGAATGGCGCGCTTCTTGCTGGAGACTTGGGCGTGGCTCTGCCTGATTGTTCTGGCGGTGGTCGTTCTGGTGGTTCTGACCAATGTTGCCGTTGATGATGATTCCCGCTGGCTTGCGCGGAGACGTGCTTGTGTCGTTCCCATGCTGGGAATTGAGCATGGTATTGGTGACTTGCATGAAGTAGCCATGAACCAGGCCGGCCTTGGCCGCGGAAACTGCCACTGACCAGACTATGGTGGTGGTATTGGGTGGGTTGGTAGATTTTGAATCTGGTAGTTCTTGGGGTTTTTGGAGTCTGGGACCTGTCAGACCTGGTAATTATTCCGACGGTCTGGTAGTAACAAACCTGGCAATTCTGGTCAGTATCGGTATGATTGGCAGCTGTCTGGTAGTTCTTACTGGATTGGCAGATTGACTTGGTTGGTAGTTTGATTGATTCTGTAAACATCGTCAGCGGTCTTGGCACAAGCTTGCGACGAGGTACTACCAGACGCTGTGCCGTGTGGTAGTATTTCGAGGGCAAACTCACGATTTTTGGTTATTGTTACAGAAGGAAACAAGAAGGAGCGGACTCAGCTACACATAGCTGAAAGACCCAAGTGGCGAGATCACCAGCGGAATTACAGTAGAATCACCGAGTTGCAGAGTGATTCTGGTGATAGAGTTGGTGATCCCCACTTTCCCTACAGCTCAACCAATCGGAGTGCTCCGAACGCAGTTCAGGCTAGCAAGACCCACAGCTTCCAACCACCTGGGTCCATTTTATGCAAACGGTCTTTGATACAGCCATCCACTTCCTTGATATCTTCCTGTATGGCTCCACTTATTGTTACTCATACTCAGGATCAATGCCGATCATGCTTGGTTCCGGTAGATCAATCCTATGAGGGTCTGCAAGTGATCTACATGTTCACTGTCTGGCCGGATGGGAAAATATTGCGCCCGCGTACAGCAGACATGCATTTCCGGGCGCATTCAGTACCCCAAAAAGCAATGAGTTCATCGCAACAAATGCATCATGAACGAGCAACAACGTGACCATGTGAACATGTTTGAAGTTTTGAAATAAAGCTTGATTTTGCAAAGAGCCATGTCTACAATACAGCCCGGGCGCGCGGTCGCATTAATAAACGCCGTACGCCTTCCACCCATCCTCCCACTTTGGCGTCTCAGCGTCCCACCGAGGGTAAAACAAACGGGAATCCTCCGTCCATTAGACAATCAACAAAAGAGAGAGATTGAGAGTCGTAACATGCATGCCATGACACCTCCTATACACAACGTCGTCGAGGTCGTCGACAGGAATGCGACTCAAGCCAGTCGTTTCAGTCTGGTTTTGACCATGCGACGAAGGACTTCAGTCTCGTCGACAGGAGTGCGGAGAAGGTCAAGAGGGGTGGTCGAAGCCGTCTATGCCTTCTTAGGGGTGGCCTTCTTGGTGGCTGCCTTCTTCGGCGCCGCCTTCTTGGTCGAAGCCGCCTTCTTTGGTGCTGGGGTCTTTGTCGTCTTGGAGACACGGCCGGACTTGGTCTTGCTAAGAACAGTGGACTTCTCCTCGCCGACAGCAGGGGCCTAGTCACGACATCAGCAAAATGCAACGACATGATCGATCAGGTACACGAACGGCAGGAGCGGCGGTCTTCCTAGACTTGCCAGTGTTGGCCTTTGCGGCAGTCTTCTTAGGCGCAGCTTTGGCCGCGGTCTTCTTGGTGGCGGCGGCGGCCTTCTTTGGTGCAGCAGCCTTGGTCTGAAGAATGTCAATATTCGATAACAACAACAACATGGTCATGATCAACTCACGGTCTTTGCCTTGGTGGCGGTCTTGGGCTTAGCCTCCTTGGTGGCAGTAGGAGAGCTGGCCTTCGCGGTCTTGGTGGCAGCAGGAGCCTTTCCAAGCTTGACCGGGCCGGAAGCACCCTTGGGGCGAACGAAGGTACCGTTCTCTGAACCCTTCGCAAGTGCTTGGTTGAAGCGGACAGTGTAGACAGCATCTGAGATGTTGCCCAGGCTGTTGTTGGCCATCACATACTTCTTCAAGGTTTGACGGCTACGAGAAAGTCAGTCTGGGGTGCGCCCGGAGGATGGACCAGGGAGGCGGCGAGATTGCCATGGAGAAGAATGAAAATAAGGAATTACTAACCTGGAGCCATTGCGTTCCTTGAGCTGTAGCGCGGAGAAAAGTCAGTCACTGGTCTTTGCTATGGTAGGTGGTATGCGAGTGCAGCCTGAGACGCGTGGACTCGCGTTGCGCCCGAGCAGTAAACAATCGACGGCGACATACCTGGATGACGGCTTCCTTGATCATGTCTGGTATGAAGTCAGTCGCCTGATCAATGAAAAGCATTTGCCATGATTCTACAGAATCAGATCTGCAAATTGGAGGAAATAATCACCTTGGTAAGTTGGGTGAGCAGCAGTGCTGGAGCTCTTCTTGGGCGCAGACGCCTTGGAAGCTGCCTTTGGTGCCATTTCGAATGTTGGATTTTTGGAAATTGGCTGTGTGATAGATTAGCGTCTGACGAGTCGAATGAGCTATGAAAGGTGTCGTACAGAAGTGGTTGTGGTGTTGAGATTGTTGGATATGTATTCTCTTTGAAATAGCGAGGAAGGAGTAGAGGGGCGGCGGCGGGCGGGCGGGGCACGGCCGTCCTTTGGATTTATGTAGCTCGCGGTTTGCGCGGGCGGATCAACAATCGACCAACAGGGCAAAGCGCGTCCGCGTGATCTTGAAAGACTCGGCGAAAGTACAAAAGCAAACGGACCTCCCACCTCGCAAAACCAGTTGTGTTTCGTCGGTTTTCAAGTCGATATTCGAGCGTGCGTTTGTATTGATTTCTGTCCTGACTGTGTGAACTGCTGTGTCATGTCATGTTGTACTCGATCCGTATGTTGACTGCATGTATCATTGGTGTTGCTGCCTGCCTGTGGTTGCTATCCATGTCTGCCAGACAGGAATTGCTCGTTGATGGGCATCATGTGACAATCATACTCTTTCACTTCTCGCACCGGGACACGTGTATGTTCGGCATGGTTCACCTCTTGCATTGATGCATTGATCCTTCATGAGCCCTACCGTATCTATAATCGTTTTCATGAAACGGTTTGATCTTGGGGTACGGTAGCTCAGGCTTGAAGCAGAAGCTCTCAACGAATTCAGTGACGTGCCCAGCTTTTGCCATCTTCCCGTCAAGCTGCTGTGCCACACCTCTGCTCCTCTTTCAGGATCAACAAAGTCTTTCCTCTTTCATCACCTCGTCAAGCTTCTTCGTCTGTTGCTCACATGATCGTCCCCTCTCACATCGTTGCCCGGTCAATCGACTTTTGATTTTGTCCTTCTGGTACATGACCGTCTATGTTGATACTGTACATTACCTGCAGTCATTATCGCGTTACCGTCTAGGCATACCCCGTCCTCTTCCTCGCATGGCCCTTTGCGCCGCTCCTGGTGGCAATCCTCTTTGAGGTCCTTGCGGCTGTTGACTTTCTTGGTTCTTGATGGTCTCGTCCACGCTCAGGATCAAGCAGCTGGCCTCGACCGCAGCCTGAATAGCATTGACCTTGACCAGCGCAGGCTCCCACACAAATGCTTGCATGTTGTCACGCACGCCTTCGTTGTCGAAATCGACGCCAGACCAGGTATTTCCCTTCCTGTGCTCGACTCGCAATCTATTGAGAATGTCGGTCGCATCGAAACCAGCGTTATCGCATAGCTGTCTCGGTATCACCTCGAGTGCCTTGGCGAAGGCCTTGATGATGGATTGTTGTTTATGTGGAATGTTCTTGTCGGCGAATGTGTGCAGGTATTTCGAGATCTCCATCTCCGTCGCTCCTCCACCAGCAACGATGGTCTGGTTCTTGATGGCCCGCTTGACGATCATGATGGCGTCGTGTAGCGATCGCTCGACTTCGGCGATGAATTGCTCTGCGCCACCACGAAGTACAAGTGTGCAAGTCTTTGCGCCCGGGCAGCCCTCGAAGAAGTTGAAACGCTCTCCTCCAATTTGTCGCTCCTCGAATTTGGCGCAAGTGCCTAGATGCGATTCCTGAATATCGGAGCACGTTGACTGTATCGATGCGCCTGTCGCGAGGCAGACTCGGTCCAGATCGTCAGACGCCACACGACCAGCACAGAAAATGTCTCGATCAGCAAAGTATCTGTAAGGTCATCAGCATGGGCACTCGTTGAACAACACTCATAACATACTGCGTAGCCAAATCACCAATGGGCAGCTTGCTCAGCACAACCTTTGCGCCCGTCTTGTACAACGCCTCCATCTTGTTGTAAATGATCTGCCACTCCGCATCCACGATCGCCTGGTATTCCGAGACCTGCTCGACGCGGACTTCCGCATTATCCTTCTCACTCTTCAGCTCTAGCTCCACATTCAGGCAGACAATCTTGGGGTCCTTGAACGACTTTGGCTGTTGCTCGAATCCAGCATACGAAAAAGTCTTCTTGAAAGCCACACCGTTGACGAAGAGAGAATCCTGTAGGGCGCCTCCCGTAATCTTCTTTATCCCAATCAGTCTGTCGTTCAGATCGTCCTGGTCCAGCGAAAGTACGGCATCCACAACCACTATGCTCTGTCAGCTTCAATGCTTCTCCGTATCATCCATGTCCTTACTCTTTGTGAAGAAATCCGCATTCCTGTGAATAAGCTTACTGCTCATCGCCGTCGCAGCCAGCTTTCTGAGTGTCTCTCTCCTATCCCCATCCTTCTCTCCGGCCACATCCACAGCAATCTCCTTGATCTTGTTCACCGCCATTCCACAAGCCCTCCGAAGACCCTTGATGATTACCTGCGAGCTCACACCTTGGTCCACGTGCTCCTTGATCTCCTTTAGAATTTCTCCAGCCAGGACCACCACGCTAGTCGTCCCATCACCGACTTCAGCGTCCTGTGAGCGCGCGATATCCGTGAGAATTCGAGCAGCAGGGTGAACAATGTCCAGTAGCTTCATGACAGTCGCGCCGTCGTTTGTGATCGTTTGCTTGCCATTCTCATCTACCAGGAGCAGGTCACCGCCGTAGGGTCCGAGTGTGGATTTGATGGTTGCTTGAACAGCTAGACAAGCATTGATATTCGAGAGGATCTGCCCGCGCCCTTGTGACTGATCGGTGCCTGGCAAACATGTCAGCCACGGCTATTTCTGATGTGGTACACGGCCTACCTTCTTTGAGGACGATGATGGTTGGCGTTTGCCCGCCGAACGACATATTGGGCGATGTGTATCAGTCAAAGAGCTTTGTGTCTGCAGCTATGGCGATTGACAAGACTGTAGGATATGGTGATCGAATGAGCGTTTCTGTCTGCCTGTGATCGAAGCTCCACAGAAAATCTTCCAAAGCGAACGCGATTCTTCTCAAGCTGTCGCGCGGTCAGATGCGACCAATCAGAAGCTCCAGATTTGCAGAGCCGCATCTTTGAGCTTCCAAGCAGTCGATGAGCATTTCTGCTTCGAACACTCCCCGAACACGTATTGTTCTGCTCGTACTCTCAAAACCGATGTTGGTCTACTTCGGTGAAGACTATGAAATATTTGATCACATTCACGGTGGATGCGGGCACTGTGGCGGGATTTGTGGTTTGATTTTTCTGTTGATTGATTTTATGCACTACGTTCCGCTAGCAAAGGTAAGTCATTATCACACACTTATCACAGCTGCACGACAATGACGACCTGTCTAGCCAACTGAGCTGATTTCGACGGAGGAGATACATGCATTACACTATCTAAACCCCAACGAGCTCATAGAAGTCTCTTACACCTTGACGCAGCCCCTGCTCGTACTCCCAGACGAACTTTCCTCCCTGGCCGCTCTCCTTGAGTCGCTTCAGGACCCATAGCTCAAGCATACCAATCTTGTCACCACCGCTAGCTCTCCCAGTCCTGGTCCTCATCTCGAAGATTGTCAAAGCATCCTCGAAACCGACAGTCCAGCCTGCCTCGAATCTCTGATGCTCGTAATGTCCTGGATGATTAGTGTCCCAGTACTGGCAATGAGCTCCGTAAGTGTTGCCTCTCTTGCCGTACATGGCATCTCTTGCCCTTCTTACTCGCTCAGAAACATCATCTCTGCTCAGTCGGACGTTGTGAGGTGCCGTGATCGCTCCTTTATTGGTCTGCTCTTTGAATCCCCACTCACCGCCATCCATCCAGTCCATCCTGTACGTCCAGAAGAAGCTCCCGCCTGCCTTGTCCTGATATCGCCTACTTTGCGCTTGACCGAACTCGCGTGACAGATCTTCTCGAGATCCTTCATGTCCAGACTTCTGCCACGTCTCCTCTGCCAACACGCAGCTGTACTCACCAATGATCGCCTGGACTGCTCCCCTGTCTAACACGCTACCCGAAGTAGCCTCCGCTTCTCCCAGCTTATCATATGTCTCGCCTGTGATCTGTTTGGCCGTCTTGGCCTTGTCATGATCCGAGAAGCACCAGTAAAGATGCGTGTCCAGCACGACCGGTGGTCCTCTCGCTCCAACCACGTTCCGTCTCGCCACCTCCCGACTAGCACTCCCAAGATCCCAAGCATCACTCACAATGACCAACATGCCCTCATCAATCCTTCCCACCACCTCCCTCGCCTTGTCATAAAAGCTCCACATCTCCCCGCCCTTTCCCCCTTCCGTTTCATTCACAATTTGCACCCCAACCACATTCTCCCACCCCCTCAATTCCCCCGCCACAAACTCCACACACCTCAACCCCAACTCCTCATTCCTTCGACTCCCCCAGAACTCCGCCCTCCCACTATCCGTCCCAGAATGATCATTAGGATTCGCGCCACCCGGTAACCCATGCAAATCCACCAACACCCCAATCCCCCTCCCCCCACACCTCCTCACCAACCCCTTCACCGCCTCCCACGCCATTTCATACACCCCCGCCACCTTCTCAAACGCCGTCCCCCTACAAAACCCCGGCCCAAGAGTCCAATACCCAATCGGCAACCTCACAGTCGTGCACCCTCCCTCATTCGCCAACCAGTCCAGATCCTGGTCAGAGACATACTCGCGCCAATGCCGCTCGAACTTCTCCCTCGTGGCGTCGAGGCCGGACTCGGAGATGGAGGCGGAGACGGCGGCGTATTCGGAGGAACCCGGGGCGGAGGAGGGGTACATGGAGCCGGTGAGCCAGCGTTCGAGGGCGAAGATGGAGCCGAGGTTGGTGCCGTGGTGGTAGCGGTAGAGGTACATGTCGTGCGGGGTGGGAGGGGAGAGGCGGGGGGGTTGGTCTGCGAACTGGGGACCGGGACCGGGAGCGGGGAAGGAGGAGGAGGAGGGGAATTGTTCCTTTGCGAGGGATTTGGCTTGGGAGAAGAGCTTGCGCATGGTGAGGGTTGGGGTGGGAGTGTCGCAGGTAGAGGTAGTGCCTAGAGTCAGGAATTGGAATGCAAACTGTGAGACGAGAGTTGAGCCGCGGGGAACACGGGCTTGAGAGGTGCAATTGCTGCGAGGAGGTGAACGAGATGTTTACCTTGAGTACAAACATTTGTTGGGAGGGCGAGTTATGTCCGGAGGGATGACGTCTGTCCACGCGTGCGCCTTCTCACTTGAGCCTACCTTTGTCTTGGCTTGTACGTGTTCGCGAGTCCCAATGGCGCTCACATTAGTGGAACACATACACTGCAGATGATACACGGTCCATATCGCGTGGAAATGGTATTATGCAGAAGACCTTGTCGAAGGAGCTGAGGCCGAAGCAGAGTGATGTTCCAAGCTCCTTCCTCTTTGGGACATCCGAAGATCTGGTAGGTGGGATGCCTCTTCAGCCACGCGACTTCTTCTCCTGCATATCACAATCACCAACGACCAGTAACAGTCTAGGTCATGGCGGGTGTAGGTTTCAACTATGCAGAGATTCTGCACTTGGGTCAAGCGACGCTCGCCAGCTATGGCATCTATGTCTCGTACATAGCGATCAAGAACTTGCGTCAATATGAGGAGCAGTCGAAGAAGGCAGCAAAGTTCTCAGACATTGCAGCTCGCCAATTGCACTGGACGAGGACGACACAGGCGAGTGGAGCGGTAGCTGTAGGTTCACGCTGTGATCAGCGCGCATATGTGTCTGATTTCTGTAGGTACTCCTCTCCTTTAGCACGTCGCTCTTCCTGGCGACCAGCTGGCATCTGATCCCACGCAAATACCGCGTTCTCGCGTCCCCTGCGATGTTGCTCATCACACTAGGCGTGCGCGGACACTTGTATAATTTCTGGAAGGAGAAGGGCAAGGTGCCCATGTTGAAGGGCTACAATGAGGCGATCGATAGGACGCAGGACTTGATTGGTGTATTACAATACTTGGAGTACAGCTGGGTCTTGACCAGTCTTGTCGCGGGTGTGCTGGGATACAGGAAGGGAGAATGGAGTTGATCATAATGATGGGACCGGCGACACAGCACGTCGGAAGGACTCAACACGTAGTCTTCGCAAAGTGGACCTATGCAATATTTGTCCCCAACGGGGCATGGCTTTGAAGAGTCGTTATGAAGGGTGAAGGGCTACGCGGACGATGGCGGATTGTCGTCTCCACGAGGCCAATCAGTGTCGCGCAGTGATGCTGGACAGGCAACCATGCTGGTCTTCCACATCAGTAACTCCGTCCATTAGACCATGGACGGACGTATCTATGTCCGGTGTAGGGAGAAGACGCAGGTACATCAACAACTCCATTTGATTCGCACAACGTCTAATACGCGAGGGTTGCTTGCCCTTGCCCTTGCCCTTGCCGTTGCCGCACGTCTCGAAACAGCAGTTGCGGCGCTGATCTCCACAAAAAAAAGTGGCATTCCTCTGGAGCTATCACGTCCGCAAAGTCCGTAATCTCCAAAGTGACATCACGCAGAGAATGCTCGAGAGCTCTGCGACAACGGTGAGCTCAGTGTTACTGAAAAGTCTATGAGGTAAATCGAATATATGGTCGCGGTTCCTCCACTTGAGCTCCCCATTTCATAATCACAATCCCACAACTACAAAACACCACAAATAAATATCAACATGTCTACTGATTACAAGTTCGAGGGATGGGTCGCCAAGGACCCAAAGTCTGCCGAGGGCAACATGTCTTGGGAGGAGTTCAAGCCAAAGACATGGGAAGAGGTACTATGCACCATGATCTAGTAGACGGATCCTCGCTAAACGTCCCAGGCCGACGTCGACATTGAGATCTCCCACTGCGGTATCTGTGCCTCTGACATTCACACTCTCCGCTCCGGCTGGTTCCCAACCCCATACCCAATTGTCGTCGGTCACGAAATTGTTGGCAAGGCCGTCCGTGTAGGCAAGGACGTATCCCACATCAAGGTCGGCGACCGCGTCGGTGTCGGTGCTCAAGCTGGTGCTTGCAGGAACCAGAACGGTGACTGCGAAGGCTGTGCCGACGGTCAAGAGCAGCACTGCAAGGCAAATGTTGGCACATTCGGCAGCAAGTGGCCAGTTGGTATGTGACACTATCCGGATCCCATTGTCAACCAGAGACTGACTTCCGATCAGACGGCTCCACCTCCGCCGGTGGCTATGCCTCCCACTGGCGAGGCCAAGGTCACCTTGTCGTGAAGATCCCCGACGCCCTTCCCTCTGACATCGCAGCCCCCATGCTCTGTGGTGGCGTCACTGTCTTCTCCCCACTTCAGCGCCACGGTGCTGGACCAGGCAAGAGTGTCGGAATCATCGGTATCGGCGGTCTAGGTCACTTCGGTATCCTCGGCGCCAAAGCCCTTGGAGCAGACAAGATCACCGCCATCTCCCGCAGTGGCACCAAGAAGGCCGACGCCCTCAAGATGGGCGCCACCGACTTCATCGCCACGGACGAAGACAAGGACTGGGCTTCCAAGCACGCCGGCAGTCTCGACGTCATCATCTGCACTGTAAGCAGCCATAAGATGCCTCTCCAGGAGTACCTCGGTCTGCTCAAGTACAAGGGACGATTCGTCCAGGTCGGCGCGCCAGAGGACCAGATCCCGGGCTTCAACATGTTCAGCTTGATCCCCAAGGGCGCCAGTATCTGGGGTAGCATGATCGGTTCGCCAAAGGAGATTCAGGATATGTTGAACTTCTTCGCTGAGAAGAATGTACACACATGGAACAACAATGTACCGATGAAGGAGGCGAACAAGGCGATTGTGGATATGGATGCTGGCAAGGCGAGGTACAGGTATGTCCTTTGCAACCACTAAGCGGGCAATGGGTATTGAGCATTGGGGACGAGGTGACGAGCGATGATGAGATGACGAGAACGGCGCTGCTGTAGACGGGCACAAGGCGCAGACCTAGACGGTGTAAAGCTGGAATGGCAATGAAACTCATTCAGATGTATGTACTGTATGTCCGCGCCATGCTGCTTGTGTACAAGGATAAGAATGCCCATCGCTTCATCACGTATCATGTACAAACCACCTCTTCCTGCCGATCTACATCTCGTTACTCATAACCGATATTCTCCCTATCATCGTCAATCACCCTCGCATACCTGGTCACGTTAGCACCTCCCTTTGATTCTTCGCAAGATATACTCACTCCAACAACAACCTAAAAAACCACACCTCAAAATCCTCATTCCTCAACGTCTTCTCCGCCCACATCCTCCCCTGCTCCGCCAATCTCTCCGCCGTCCGCCTCCCCTCATCCTCGCCCGACAAATACCTCACAATCTCCAACCCCTCTTCGGCGCGCAAACTCAGCGGGACAAAATGCACCCACGGCCGTATCCACTCCTCATGCCACTCGCGGAACACATTCATCTTGATCGGCAAACTCTTGCTCTTCAAAAACGCATAGAACCGCCCACTGAACGCATTCCCATCCACGTCGAGGAGGAATTTATGTTTCCACGCCGTCTGGAAATCCGCCTGCTTCACCATCTGGAAGAACTCTTTCTGCGCGTCGCAGTCCCCCGGGTCGCATTGCCCGATGTGGCTGAAGTGGACGTCCATGAGCTCTTTGTACGAGTCGCGGGGGACTTCTTTGACCGCCCATTCCGGGTTCTCGCCGCCGAGTTCTTTGCGGTCGATGGCCGCGCGGTTTTGCATGATTTTGGCAGTGTCGAGGGCGTTGAGTTTGGTGACGAGTTTTTGGCGGTGTTGTCGGCGCCAGCCTCCGTCGCGGGAGAAGCCGCCCGTGGTGCTGCCGACCCACCAGAGTTTGGGGGCTTTGGAGGTCCAGGTTGGGTCTTTGGCGGGGTCGTAGTGGACTTTTTCGCTAAAGTACCAGGGGGAGGGATAGAGGATGTCTTGGAAGGAGGACATTTTGGATTGGGAGAAGATGGGGACGAGGTCGTGGACTACGTTGAAGGCGTTGGGGCGGTCGAAGAAGCCGTGGGAGGTGGCGAGGGAGGGGGTGTTGCAGACATCGGTAAAGGCTGTGTGGTTGTGGATGAAGCCAAGGGAGCTGAGGGCGTACTTGTCGAGGTCGTCTTGAGCCTGCGATTCCTCGATCGCACGGGCAGGGGAGTCGATGCTGCAGGAGAGGCGGGAGGGAAGCCACACAGGTTGATGTGCAAAGACGTTGAAGCGCGTAGTCTTGACCTCGTCGATTCGCTGACCAGATTGCAAGTCTCGAGGACGAGGAGAGAAGTCCTTTCGCTTGGGCTCGAGGAGTCTGCTTTGTCGCGACTTGCCCAGTGCTACCAGCCGGTTCAGCTCGTCGTGAGGTACCACGACTCGTGGCTCATCGTGGATGTTGAAGGCCAAATCCATATCAGGAAGATGCTGAATGAACTCATCAATCATGCCAATCGTAGCCGTCTGTTGCCATTCCGGACCTGCCTGATGATGTGTGACTTTCCCTCCTCGTATCATGATTGCGATCAGAGCATTTCCATCAAAGCCCAGGGCTTCTCGGACACGCGCTCGAATCGTGCCAGGTTGCAAACCCCAGAAGGGTAGCATGGAGTGATATATTGTGTCATAGTCGTCTATTATTTGTACGCCCTTCTTTTTCGCGAATCGATACCAGTCGTCGAATCGAGGAGGTGGAGGCATGCCATATCTTGCTTTGTAGTTTTTGACAGCATCTTCCAGAGACACCGATTGGCGGTCTATCATTGCGCGGAAGTCGCGTTCGTTATCTTTGACCAAGAGGTCGATTGGGTGCTCGCGTACGCCATTGAGAGGTCGTGGAGCAGGTTGGTTCTTTTCATGGTCTGCGTTTTCAGGAGGACCTGGAGGTCGAACAGGCGCGACTGGTCTTTGAGCCCGATGTGATCCTGTAAGATTCTGTCGTAAGAATATGAAAAAGGTACCGGCGACGACGACAGCCAGCAAAAGCGTCGGTATGCGTCGTGCCCTCATGCTCGAGATGGACTGGAAAATGTATGCTTCGTTCAGGGGCGGGGATACTGTCGACTCCGAACCCAGATAGTGTTCTGTTCTTGCTAGATGTTCAATAGCACGTCGCCCTGCGAGACTGATATCTCAAATGCATGGCGACATGGTGCAATAACCTGCCTGCCTTGTCACATGAAGATGTCCAACTTTTGTCAAAGCTTTGGGTAAACATTCCCGACGATCAGCCGGAGCTTTCACCGGGGCCAAACCGCCAACCAAGAGACTTGGATCTGCACGTATGCCCATCTGGACTCGATTCTGGTAAAATTGGAATGCTCGGGGTTGGTGATCCACACCAGGATGCCCGGTCTGGTAGCACGATGACTTTCCGAGGAAATGGTCAGATGCTAGCCGAATGAATTCCATTGATCACTCTATCACGGCCCTACCGCCGGTGAATTATCCTTCCGGCACGGCCCTACGGCCTACGGGACCACAAGACGAATTTAGACTTTCGCGGTACAACATGTGCCTTACCCTCAGCTCTCGGCATGACCGACTTGATCCTGGCGGGAGACGATGATGCTGCTCCTGGGAGGCACTGGGAGCTGCCATGGTGCCACCCCTCCTTCATGCTTGATTACGTCCATTATTTCTGGCCTTCCCGAGGTACGAAGAGAAAGGCAGGAGGTTGGACTTGGACACACGTTCTCCCTCAATTAAGCAGTGACCAAGCCGACGACTCATGAAGGTTTGATGGAAGGGCTCGAGAAAATTCTTTCCTTGAAATTGCGACCGAGCAACGTCGACAGGTAGATTTGAGTCGATTTCCACTGAACCAGCTCTCTGGCAGATCTACCATTCCTAAGTCAGCAACAGTTATGATGAAAACACCATGTCAGAAAAAACAAAAGTCGCTGCCAGATCTCTGTATTGTCACCGATTGGAAGCGTGCCAACACTGCCGTCCTCAATCTACTGCAGACCCTCGCGCTAGGCGAACCCTCTGGATAAAGCCACCAACGTGAGATTCGCTCGCCTAGCCAATCTGGCTTCACCGTCATATCGCTCCCTTCCCGTCTCCGGCTAGGCACGCCAGTGAAGCACGCGACAGGCGCAACAAATGTCCACCACCGCCTGCCAAACCGCCGCTGATGCTTCCCAGCCCACGAAGCTACATTAGCACGCCTTGGCATGAGGTGCTTGATTCGATGGACACTATGCCGCATCAGGAAGCTGCTTGTGCATACCTGACGCTGTTTGCACCACGCTTCGACCCTATGGTTGGTCCCGAGTGCGATACGTCGGCTGCGAGAGAGATACAGAAGGTTGATGATAGCAAGACGCTAATTTAGCTCTGACCCCGAGTGAGCCCTGACCTGCCATCTTGTGGTATCGACCAGACCATGTCGATCGTGCCCGCATCATACAAGTAAGGCCAATTCCCCGTGCCCAGTCTTGTGCTTTTTACCCTCCCCCCATTGTTTCGTCGACAGACATTCACCATGTCGGGAACTGGTATCACAGAGGTTATGGACAGGCCTGTCCAGGTAGGCAACGCCATCGATTTGTGGTTTTCGGTTGCTAACCAGTTCATAGCCTATGGGCCACATCAACCCAGACCAACCGCCTCTCACTGAGAAGCAGAACGTCTTCGCCGCCAGGCCATCGACCGACGCCGCTGCTCACAATGTTGAGACCAAGTCCAATGCCTCATCGGGCGAGGAGAAGGAGAAGGACGCGGCCGTCATCGGTGAGATGGAGACCGACCCGGACGACATGAAGCTCGACTACGATCCATTCACGCCCTTTGACGATCTGCCAGACGAGACCAACCGCATTGTCACCATTCGTGCCATGTTCGTTGGCTGCTGCTGCGGTGCTGCCGTCAACGCCTCCAACATTTATCTCGGATTGAAGACCGGCTGGACCTTTGGTGCATCCCTCTTCGGTGCTATCATCGGTTTCTCCGTCCTCAAGTCGTTGGCAAAGGTCCTCCCGAAGACTTTCCCAATTCTCGGTGGTGACTTCGGTCCCCGCGAGAACAACATCGTCCAGACGGCAGCGACAGCAGCAGGTGGTCTCTCGTCTGTTTTCATCTCTGGTATTCCAGCACTCTACCAACTCGGTCTCCTGGACACCCCACAGTCTGATTTCCCGCGTCTTATCACCCTGACGTTGGTTGGTGGTAAGTCTTGGCATTTTCTCAAATTCGCCACCTACACCCCCTGACCCCCTATACCATTAATTCTTTTGCTCTATCACTTTGGAACCACGCTGACACGCTTAAAGGCTATTTCGGCTTCGCATTCGCTACGCCGTTGCGAAAGTTCTTCATTATCTACGTAGCAAGAGAGCTGCGTCTGATCTTCCCAACCCCGACCGCCACCGCGATGACTATTCGTTCAATGCACATGGCAGCCACCGGCGAGGCTATCGCCAAGATGAAGATGCGAGCCCTCGGCTACGCATTCTCTGCTGCTCTCCTGCTCCGCGTTGTGTCCCAATACGCCATCGGCATCCTTTGGGATTGGCATCCCTTCGCCTGGTTTTACATCTGGGGTGGCTACAACAACAGGGCGATCGATGTTGAGAACTGGCTGTGGATCATCGAATTCACCCCTGCCTTCATTGGCGCTGGTATCCTCGTCGGTCTCAACACTGCCTTCTCATTCTTCTTCGGTTCAGTCATCGCTTGGGGTATCATCGGACCATCCCTTGTTCGCCAGGGCATGGCCTTTGGTAAGCCGCTCGCTCCCGACGATGAGAAGTGGAGCGAGTACATGTCCTATGCTTCGCTGTCCTCCAAGTTCTCCACCAAGGACCACCCATCTCCTCGTTACTGGCTACTTTGGCCTGGTGTATTGCTCATGATTGCCGTGTCGTTCACCGAGCTGCTCCTTCAATACCAGGTCATCTTCTTCATCGGAAAGGCCATTGTACGTGCATGCTGCAAGGCATACGTCGACCTGACCAAGAGGATGGGCAAGCAGCCAAGTGAAAAGATGCAGCAGCGCGCCTCACAAGAGCTTGACGACATGGTCAAGGACTCTGCTGAGCCACATGAACTCATTCCGTGGTTCTGGTGGGCTCCACTGCTACTGGTTGTCATCATTTGTACTTGCGTCGTCATGGGCGTCCAATTCGAGATGCCTGTCGGCATGTCTCTGCTCTCGGTCTTCTTGGCCTTCTTCTTCTCTTTCCTCGCCATTCAGTGCACTGGTGTTACCGACATCACGCCACTCACTGCCGCCTCCAAGGCTTCCCAGATCGTCCTTGGCGGCGCCACAAAGGGCGAAGGATGGGTCACCGAGAAGGCCCAACGTCTCAACTTGCTCGGTGGTTCACTTGCGTCCATTGGTGCCAACCAAGCCTCTGATCTTGTCGGCGACTTCCGCGTTGGTTTCTTGCTCCGTACAAATCCTAAGCAGCAGTGGATCGCCCAAGGTCTCGGCACAATCGTGGCTGTCTTCTTGGCCCCAGCCATGTTCATCCTTTTCGCAAAGGCATACCCATGCATTATCGACCTTAACGCGGAGACCTGCCCCTTCAGCGGTCCCTCTATTGCAGCATGGCGTGCGACTGCCATCGCCGTCACCGACCCAACCTTCCCGATCCCCAAGAGCTCCGGCATCTTCTCGATTGTCTTCGCGATCTTCGGTGTCTTCATGATCATCGTTCGCCACTACGCATACCGCGGAACATGGGAGAAGTACCGTGTGTACCACCCCAACATGATGGTATGTCATTTACCTGACTTTTGCATGTTTTTGACTTGCCCCCCTACCTTGACCCCTTTTTGCCACCCAACCACTTCTACAGCATCATATATCATCAAAACAGCTCTAACATTGTTAAAAAGTGCATCGGCTTGGCGTTCGTCTTGCCACAGACTCACTACGGAACGGCCATGTTGATGGGAGCGATTCCGGCCTACTTTTGGGCGAAGAAGAAGCCCGAGCATTTCGACATCTACGGCTACGCTGTGGCCGCAGGTCTGATTGCAGGCGAGGGAATCGGTGGTGTCATCAACGCTATCTTCCAGATTGCAGGTATCGCTGGTCCGGATGTGAGTATTGAACCTGTCGTCGCTTGTGACTCGACTGACTTTCCGCAGCCATACGGAACCCAGATCGGTTGCCCAGCACTTTCGTGCTAGATGTACAACAATGTACAGTGGAGAGAGGAGGCAGATGTGTAAGGGGACGAGGGGACAGACAGATACGATGTTTAATAAATCTACACTTCGTACACACTACCACTTAAGGGGCACCTCTACTTTCACAAGTGACACTATGGCAAAGTGCGTACCATGCACAGTTACAAACGATGATAGGTCGCGCATGACAAAGTCTTGAGATATCTACATCCTTCATAATCGTCACGTCGGTCCTTCAGAACTTTGCATCGAATAGTTGACCACCGCAGGGGCAGCCGGGCCAGGATAGCCCAGACACAGCTCTCTTGCTAATTAGATATTAAAGAACTTTCTCAACGGCGAGCAAATGCGAAGCCCGAAGCACCATTCAAGTGTGCCAGCGTGCTTCTAGAGTGATGGAGCAAATAGATTCGAAGGTATAGGGGGTCAGGGGTAGGGGCGAATGTAAAGTCGGCAAAACACCACTTCGCCCCGAAAATACGTTACTCACTCCTTCCCAACACACATCTTATCTTCCCTACTTTGATACTATTCAAGATACACTTGCTACGAGCGCTTAGTAACTTACAGAACGCTCAAGACAGATTGAGGCGCACATCATCGTACGCCCGCGGCATACTTCCGAAGACGAAAGCCCGCACACCCATCGATCATGCATTGTGAAGCATAGCTGGTATTACTCTCTGTAATCCTACTAGGTCCGTCACTTTTCCACAAGCCGTCAGGATGATACGGCGGCACAGGCGCTTGATCCACTCTTCTCTATTAGACTCGAGCTTTCGCTGTGGAAAGGACTTCTTCACGCGAGCCTTCTTTGTAAAGCCGGCTTTAGTGCGGATGGTTCTGAGCGTTGCTAATTTCTTGATCACCTTGATCTCCCATGTCTTGTAGACATCATCGTCAGCATTGTCTGCCTCAAATCACCCGAGTGACTGCAGGTTGCTCTTGTGGAGGAGCGAGAAGTCCGGGAGCTGGATATGCTTAGTGTGATCAAGAGTTTATTAGATGGTCTGCTAATTAGCCTCATGGCGGAGCAGATGTCACTGGCAGCTGGTGCGGTGCGGGGAGGTAGTGAAGACTTGTGGATAGAGGTAGGGGAAAGAGCATAATGACCTGAAGAAAAATAGTCATACACCAGGGGCCACGTTTGGATCAGGGAGCAGGCCTTGGACTCACTGGGAACACATACAGCTTTCAGCTGTCCTGGATATGCTAAAGAAGTACTACAAGCAGAGGGCGCGTGCCATAGAGAAAGGTGCTCCTGCAGAAAAGCACAACCGCCTCGAGAGGACCGTCATCGCCAAGTCTGCAGAGACTGCAAAGATCGAGCCAATGCCCGCGGCTACGTCCGTGAGATCGATAGAATTGTCGGATCAACCGGACATGATGATGTAGTCGCTGGGGGTCGTGAGTCGATCCGATGGTACGTTGGTCAGAAAGAAGTTACTGGTGCATGAGTGATTGCCTCATCACATACAAGACTTACTGCGGCGACAGCTCCTGCGAGCTGAGATACTGGTCGCGAGAGCTGCAGCGGAAGGGAGGTATGAGCTGGAAATAGGATGCAGGAGCTGAAGAGTTACGGGAGCCCTAGATGATGTAAGAGCTCTTAATATGGTTGAGCGAGCTCTTGAGGTAGATGTCCAAGCTTCGCGATACTTCAGCCGAAGATTCTGGTGACTTGTATCGCTTAATGTGTTCCGAATGTGGTCTGGCTATGAAGATGAAGGAGAAAGCGGAAGAAGGGAAGCAGTAGCGAGGATCTAGAGAAGATACCGCCAGTACTTGGCTTTCACTACAGCAACATAGCAAGCATCTATCGGTTCGAGACTTACAGATTTCACCCAACTTTAAGCTGCAGTGGATTCAACATGTGTAACCAGAAACTGGCATTGAAAGCATTATCTAAAAGTCGTAAAGATACAAGAAGTTTAGCCCTCTCTTACCCTCGACCACAGGCTCCACACATCAAAGAAATGGAAGAATCAAGGAGTGTCAGAATCGAAGAAGCTCGCCAACAGCAATTACCCGCCCAGAAGAAAGGGACCATCTCGCCCACGTCGATGATGAATCTCATGGTACATCTCACTCCTCATCATCCGGCACCGGTCCGTCGTAGCCTGCGTACCCTTCTCCGTACCCATCTCCGTTGTCGTAGGAAGGCGGACCATAGGGGAGAGGAGGGTAGGGTCTCAAGCTCGTGGTTGGGTAGGCGGACGAGCTTGAAGATGGAGTCGTGGGGTTAGCGGTGGTGGATTCGGAGGTGATCGTGATGGTCGAGAAGGTTGAGGGGTAGGTGGAGGTCTCGGTGGTGGAGAAGGTGCTTGAAGCGGGAGGCAAGGTTGGAGATGATAGGGTAGTCGTGCCGGTAGATGACTCGGGTGGACCAGTACGGGTGCCGGAACTGAATGTGGGAGAAAAGGTCGAGCTGGATGCCGTGCTCGAAGACGTGATCGGTCCACCAGTGCTTGAGGTTGACGACTCGGGTGGACCAGTCCTTGTGGTTGACGACTCGGGTGGACCAGTCCTTGTGCCTGAGCTGAAGGTCGGAGTGAAGTTTGAGCTGGATGCAGTGCTCGATGACGTAATTGGACCAGCGGTGCTAGACGTTGAGTAGGTCGTGTCCGAGGTGGACGATCCGGGTGGCCCGGTACGAGTACCAGAGCTGAATGTAGGTGAGAAGGTGGTACTGTTCCCTGGCGTCGAGCTCGAAGATGGGACCGAGTCTGCCGTAGTCGACAGGCTGCTAGATGGAGGCGAGGTCCCTGTGAAAGACGATGACGACGAACGAGGAGTATAGGTGAAGCTCGGGTATGGCGAAGGGCCGCGTCTCGTGGTCGATGAAGACACCGACGATAGAGAGCTCGATGTGACGGGCGAGCTCGTGGTGAATGTGGTTGAGTTACTGGACGTGACCGATGCGGTAGAGGAAGGCAAAGTGGAGTTGCCAACGAGAGAGCTGGTGACAGTAGTGACGATGGGACTAGTCAAAGTAATCGTGGTCCTACGGGTCAAGCTGCTGCTCGTGACAGGAGAGTCCGTGGTCGAGTCGGTACCACTACGCGGCGCTGAGGTAGAGCTGATGGAGAAGGTGCTGCTGTTCGCGGTGACTGGACCGGTAACGGTGATGGTAGTCCTAGCACTTGTGCCGGTAGAGGACGGACCAGTGGGACCGACAGTTGTGGAATTGCCCGTAGTGGGGTAGTAGGGCGTGGAGGACGAGCGTGATGAGGGTCTGGAAGATGTCCCGGGAAAGCCATCAGCAGTGGTGAAGCTGGGCGGAGCTGTGCCAGTTCCATGGTCGGTACAAGGAGTGGTTGTGCCATTACCGTATGGAGGTAGCTCAGTCGAAGTGGGAGGGGCAAGGGTGGTCGGAGGACCAGTCGTCAAGCTACTTGGGGTGACCGGGTTGGCTGTGGTGCTGGTCGTATCGTTGCCGAACCTCGAAGCAGATGAGCTGGTAAGAGTGAAAGTAGATGAGCTCGACGTGCCAGTACCAGGATTAGCTGCAGTACTGGTCGTGGAATTGCCGTATGGAGCAGAGATTGTCGAGGTAATGACACTGCTGCTCCCGGTGCCTGAATTGGCGGTAGACGAGCTGGGTGTAGACCCTGTGCCAGTGAAGGACGATGATCCAGCTGTAGAGGAAGAGCTGGAGGTGGATGGATACTCTGGCTCGGTGACAGTGACAGTAACAACGACTGTTGTAGTCACTGGAGGCCGGCGGGAAGTGGTAGACGTAGAAGAGCCAGGACCAGTCGAGGAAGACTCCTCCTCACCGCCTGTTCTTGTTGCCGTCGAAAGCGTGGGAGAGAATAGAGAGGAAGTCGTGCTGGACCCCGTCACGGCATCGGCGGTCGACGAAGAAGGACTGATACCAGTGCCGAAGCTGGTCGTGGATGGTCTCGGAGGGTAGATTGGCCAATAGGGGCGTGTGTAACCACGACTCGGCCTGTTCCACCAACCTCCATAGCCTCGATCGTGGTTGGCATCTGTATGACAGTCAGCATCGTAAACGATCTCTCGATTCACCCACATGTCATACTAGCCAATGGTTCCGCAGCGACGACGGAGGCAGCAACAAGTGCAGCGAAGGAGAGAGAAATCTTCATCTTGGAAGAAGGAGAGTGGGAAACGAGTGTCCGAACGAATGTCTGATGAGGAGAGGTGACAAGGAGTGGAACCACTTCACGATGGAGATACTGAAAGACTGGGAGCCCTGAAGGAAATATTAATTGCTCTCATCATGTCTAATCACGACTTGTCGAGAGTACGAAGGGGTCAGAGTGGAGATGTATTGCATGTGGATGGCCGAAGAGGTTTGTCGCACCACCATGATTTGTCGTGGTGCATGGGTCTGGACATGCAGACTCTGCTCGTACCTGGCAGGAGCTACTAGCAAGGACAGCGAGGGACTGTGCAACCATGCCGCACTGTGAAACATAGATTGTGATAGCAATTCTAGCCAGAATCGCAATCGTCGACCAGAGATAAAAATGGCAGCGACCCTTGCCTGACTGTCGGAGAATATGCGTGAAGCTGCCGTTCCATGTCCCTTGAAGAAGATGCATCGGGTCGGCCGTGATAGCATCGAGCGCTCTCATATTGACAAAGAGTTGTGCTGACAGGACGCCACAGACCAGAAGGGCCGTGCGCTCGTAGCAAGGGCCAGGAGACAGCACAGTCTGGACGAGGTGCATCGGAAGGAAGAAAATTGAAATTGCACGTCGGGAGTTTGCAGACGGTTGAGGTGGTGCAAGGCTGCATTTAGTCTGACGTCCAAGCAAGGTACCCGAACTTGATCCTGGTCTGGTAGTCCAAGGATGCGGTTACACAACAGTTGCCGAACGCCACGAAAGATCCCAGGTCACTAGTAGAATTCATCTGCCCTTTCTTTCGCTGGCCGTGTCAATTGGCTGTGTGCTGCAGGGTCGAGATCACAATACTGTCATTTCCAAAGTCCTGTGTCGGGATCTGCCGCAAGTGGCGAGCAACTTGGGTATCTGAAAATGAAAGTGCATTCATCCAGGAGAGTCGTCAGAAAACGGACTGCGATCTCTGATCTGCTCGCTTCGCGCTCTTCGCGGCTTGGGTATCATGGGCTTCACCTTGAGCCTATCGTTACCATTCTGCGGATTCGTGACATCTGCGACCTTCTTGATCCGACGCGGCGGTGGTAGCGCAGGTTTCTGCTTCTTGTCCTCCTTCTCGACTTTTGCCGTTACTTCCAGAACACTAAGACTGCTAATGCCCGCCTCAATGTTAGTCATACCAAGTAATCTCTTAGCAACATCAGCATCTGATGGTGGACTTCTCGCTGTGGGAGACTCGATGTCGGAGAATTCGTCCGCTTCATCCTTGATCCAATCGATTTGTCGACATCTTGACACGAGACGTAGGACCGTGCTATCCGCCGGTGCAAAATGTTGGGAGGATGAGGAGACGAGCAGACGGAGAAGTCTCCGGAGCTCTTCCGTCTTGTAGTTCCCGCCTTCGCGAGCCAATTGTGTGTTCTTCAGCAAGGGATACAGAACCCTCAGGTAGGTATGGCGCAAAGCCTTGTTGCCGGTGCCTTCCGGAGACATGGTCGGACTGTCATCGTCATCGAAACCAGGATCCAAGTCTACCAAGTTGCGCATTATCACGTCAACCAGGACGTGCAAATCATTGGTGTAAAAGTATTCAAATGTTTGCGGGGTTGTGAACAGGAGGTACAGGATTTTGAGTATTAACAATTGAGGACCGAGTGCGCTTTCTCTATTGAGAAGTAGGATCAGGTTCTCTCCAAAAGCTCGGTATGCTGGTCCGTAGGATGAGAGAATCTTGAGAATACGGTTGGGTATAGGATCTGTTTGAGTCGTATCACCAGACTCATGCGTGTCGAAGCACATGTATTGCTCGTTAAGCACAAGCTGGGCAAAATTAGACGGCCAGTCACCGACACGAACGAGGCGCTTACCAGAATCCTGATAATAGCATTGTGATATGGATCACTTGGATCGTGGGAGAGCTGCTCAATCAGCTGAAACAGGTAGAGGATGAAAGCGTCATCGACCATTTCTAATACACCAGTAAGTCACGTCTTCCATATATCGCAGGCGTACACTCACTCAGATCGTCTCGTGACAAGACTTGTATCCTGGTCATCTCGCATAGTAACTCTAGCAAGAGTCTGTGGACCAAGGTATCCTCATATCTCCCACTTTTGATCAGCTCTACCAGTCGAGGAAACAGGCCTTCATTTTGCATCATTACAAACGTCTCTTCGTCATGCTTGCCGTCATATATTAAGAAGGTAGTCATTATTTGTAGGACGGGGTATTCATCTTCCTGTCGCCGAGTCAGTCGCGTGCCTTGTCTCGGTCATTGTTCAGCGTTACTGACCTGCATCAAGCTGTAGATGAATTGTCGCCTGACATAGTCGCGATTGGCCGTGAATAGATCTGCCGTGAGCAATTCGAAGCAGCCATGGTCGACATGGTCTCCGACCAGATCGGGGTGGTCCCCTGGAAGATGTTAATGACGTCTCGGCTGAAGAGCTCTGTCTGTCATACGGTGAAAGGAGATCACGGCGCTGATGAACTGTCGCAGGCTGTCATCGATGGCTTCGTGGGTGTCGCAAGGGGCCGTCACAATGTCATGAATGCGCTTGCTGAAGTCTTCTGGACCAGTGAAATGCTCCTCTTCTTCGGCGTCCATGATCTCGAGGATGATGGGCGATCTGCATGCTGCTCTGCTAGCGTACTCGGAGCAATAGGTACATGACCGGCGGCGGAAGCAATGAAGAAGCAATCACTGGTATGCGCAGTCTCTCAACTTACCTCTCCTCAAGTCGCACTCGGCAGCTCATGAAGTGGAGCTGGTGACGCCAAGCCTGACTCGCTGTGATTTCAGCCGACGTCGGGAACGACGGAATATGAAGGCACGTGATACGGCGCTCACGGATGAAATATAGCGCCTGTCAGGACAACTTGTGCCAGCCTGCATATCCAGGATAACTATATCACCATCAGCACAAAGGTCAATCCTTCATATCGGTGCATGCAACTGCAGAGAAGCTACACGGAGCCATGCAGTGCCAAGTCTCATAGCCCTTTGTCCTCATGCGAGCTGCGGCGCAAGGAATGCGTGTCGATAGTCTGGATCAATCCTCGATACGAAGTCTCACACCCTCCAATCCTTGCGACCCCGAATGGAAAAAGCAGAAGCCCTGGCATTCATCCAGACTATGAGCTTGACCAAAACGGCACATGCTGCACGCAAAGTGGTTATTTATTGCAACGACAACAAACACAGATGCGGCGAGCAGGCGCGAAATCCCAAGTTTGGTAAATGACTTGCATCAATCGAAGTGACGGCCCCCTGCTTTCAGACGCCAATCAGGAGATTCGACACATGTGAAGAAGCTTATCTCATCTGAGCGACAAAAAGAATGAAGAGGCAGACGAGGATTTTGAGCAGAGGCTTTCAGGGCTTGCGGATCGTGGTGGATGGTTCCATCATGGTTCCAAAGACGGCACACGATGGTAGCGACTGGGCTGGCGACAAGGTTTCCGTTCAAGTTTCCGGGCTATCGTTGCTCGTTAGCCTTCCCTCACGCGTCAATCGAGGCGCTCTCTGTTGTACCTCGATCCTCATCCTCGATCGAGTACGCAATATCCGGAGATCTACCGGTTGTTTGACTAGCTTATTACTCTATATATAGTCGACCCTCTGTCACTTAGATAGTTACCACCTTTTTATCTCAGTTTTTCTCATCTATCGATCTCAACGTCAAGACCTCTTAGTACTCCGGTCACTAAGCGTGCTAACGTGCTAAGCCTTAGCTAACTCAGCACGTACAACAGGTTATGAGCCCGGCGTAACTACTACGCCTTCTATACTAATCTATTCAATTTACATTCAGTGTGAGCCTTGTCCGCCGAGCCTCTGAATTAATCTCTAGATCACTAGATCACTAGATATCTCCTAGTATATACCCTACGTTAGCAGTTAGTCTCGTGTGTAGTAAGCCGGTTATTTACACCATCTCCGGAAGGTGTAAGACTGTAATCTAGACTAATACCCTACCCTTTATAGATTACTTAATTACTAAAGGGCTAAACACGGCTAAATAAAATGAGGTGCTCACGAAGAACGCCTCCTTCTCTAATTAGAGAAGGACTCTCGAGAGCGTGCTTATTAAGGAGGATCTAGCATAGTACGTGTTTAATGATCTATCCTACATAGACCTCGTCACTAAGCCTAAGCAATAAGCTAGTGAAACCGACAAGGCATTTAAGACCAGAAGAGATAAATTCACAAAAAAGGACATTTAAGCTTACGGCATAATCTCCGTTCGAATCGACTACTCGATCCTACTAGATTTTAGATCACAGAGGAAGTTAGCTAAAGCGCTATACGATGCTATAGCTAGCACTTACGCGCCGGCGCTAATAATCGACGTTCCTACCGCTATTCGTAATCTATTTAACACTAGACTTAAGGGTACTAACACCCTGAAATACTGCAACAAATTCAGCTAGAATCTAAGGCAATATAATATTGCCATTAAATAAGCTATAAAAGAGGACACCTCTATTCTAGAAAGATCCGTTCTCGGCGACGTCTTTATCTCTCACCTCTTTATGACAAACGCTAGCCGTGACGAATAGCTACGTAGTTAGCGTAATGCTTACCTAGCTACGTGTAAGCGAGCCCCGCTAAGCTACATTACCCGCCGAGCCTAAGGCTCGGCGCTCTTACGCTATGCAATGTAAAAGAACAGCTAGTATCTACGCTAACGGTATACTGTGCGGGGTAACTAATTATATAAGTACACCCTTACACTACGACAACATTACTCACTAAGCTAATGACTTTAATCCACGCCGAGATTATACTAGTTTACCCTCGATTTACAGCCGCTAGCGTAGGCAACCCTAAAGGCTATAACAATAAGTCTAGTAAGTTTAGTAAGCCTAAGAAGGTCCTATCGGATAACAACCCTTACTAGATCTATAAGGACGGTAACTACATAAATAATTAATGCATAAAGTTGATTACGACTAGCAAGATGGAAGGTTAATTACGTCTATTCGTTAAGATATCGAGACTTAGAAAAGAAGAAGAGAAAGCTAGTGTACAAAGCACGCGTGATATTAAGGGCGGAGCGGCCGGAAGCCCGGGCCGCGACGCCGAGATCACGTGACCAAACTAAACTAGGCCCTAACTAAATCTAGTTCGTATCTATCTCGTATTACTACCCCCCCTCTTAAAGGCGTTTGCTCTTAAACGCTAATGTACATTATCCGTTAATCCATTTCGGCCTCGGTTTATCTATGTAAGAGTCTAGGTAGTTACGTAGCACGTTAGCTACTCCTTTAAGGTTGTCGATTAGCCACTAGGTAAGATCTTCCGGATATCCCTTCTAGCTTATACGAGCGACCAGTTTACCGCGTAGCATCTATACGTTAATTACATCGTCTACTTCGTATTCCTCTTCACTCTCGACCTCGATTAGCAGTAGCTCTTCGAAGGACTAGCTAGGTAAAGGGTTGTCCGGATGTTTAGTGAGTAGGTCGGCGTAGAACATAGGGTGAATACGGCGTAAAGCGACCGGTAGATCTAGTTTATACGACAGGGGTGATCGCTTTTCGAGTACCTTATAAGGACTAACTCTCTTTAGCAATAGCTTAGGATTGCCGTATAGGTAGAGGTTCTTTATCGACAACTACACCATGTTACTAACCTTAAATTCGATTAGTAAGCGGTGCTTGTTCGCTTATTCTACTATGCGTAATTAGGCGACGGTGAGGTTTTTCTTGGCGATCTCTAAACCTTCTTCTAGCTGCTTAGCTAGGGCACGGATATTAGTCTCATTTAGCTTAGCTCTCGTCGATAGTGCATCGGCAGGCGGCTAAAAGCTAAGTCTTAGCTTGTACTCTCTAGTGACTTCGAACGGTAATAGCTTAGTGCTTTCCGATAGGTTAGCATTAGCGGAGAACTCTGCTACTAGAAGGATAAGGGTCTAGTTGCTAAAACGTACAGCGTAAGAGCGGATAACTCGTTCGAACTCCCGGTTTATAACCTCTAACTAGCCGTCTGTTTAGGGGTAGCCGGCGGTAGATAGCTTAGCTATAATCTTTAGGATCTAGTAGAACCGCTTCTACACGTCGCTAACGAACTAAGGGCCGCAGTCGGAAGTGATGCTATCGGGTAACCTATGTAGTTTCTACACGTGAAAGAACAATAGCTTAGTAGTCTCGAATGCCGAGGTACCTTCCTTTCTAGAGAAGCAGGGGATTAGGTGTCGTTCTTTGCTTAGGCGGTCGACAATATATAACACCGCGTTATAGCCGTCTACTAAGGGTAGACCGGTGACGAAGTCCATCGTGATATGCTACTAGAGCTTCTCCGGAATAGGCAGCGGTAAGAGTAGGCTAGCAGGAAGGCCGTAGCGAGCCTTTGATCGTTTATAGTCGTGGCAATAAGCAATAAACCTCTTGACGATATTATTACAACTAGGGATGTAAAAGGTTGTTTTGATCATAGCTACTGTCTTAGTAGCTCTAGCGTGTACGTAGTCCTTTAACGTATGTACCTCCTAGATGACCTTAGTAACTATCGACATAGGCACGAATAGTCGACTAGTGTACTATAACATCCCTTTGCTAATAGTAACATCGGTCGGCGGCAGCTATTTCCTCTTTAGGAAGGCCCCTGTTATATAGTAGATGCCTCGAGCGGACTCGAACTTAGTGTCTTATAGGTTAGCTTTAGCTACTTCTTCGAAAAGGAGTAAAGGCTCTTCTATAGCCGAGATGGGGGCGACATAGGCCGGCTCGCGAGGCGAAATAGGCGTCTATTTCAGTGACGAACTAAGTGTTGAAATAGACTACGAAATAGGCGGCGAACTAGGTCCCAGTTCGGTAGCTAAACTAGACTACGAACTAGATCGCGAACTAGATTACGAACTGGACTTTAGTTTAGCTCGGAGTAGTGATCTAGTTCAGATACGACCTAGACTCAGTTCATCGATGATACGCGGATCGAGCACCTTGTGCGGTAGAAGCGTCTAGCGTAGATTAGGGTCTTCCTTTAAGCGTAGCACATCTCCGTTCCTTCTAGTGAGTACATCCGCTTTGCTATTAGCGGCGCCAGGTCGGTATATAATCTTGAAGTTGAATTACGTAAGGTAGAGGGCCTAGCGTGCTTAACAGCGTAAAAGCTTTTAAGTCCTTATAAAATGCATAAGGGATTAGTGATCGGTGAGGACGTAGATAGCCTTATCGGATTAAGTGCTTATAAGCTTAGGGGTCTACTCCTTAAAGGCTTAGACGATGGCTAGCAGCTCTTTGTTATAGATGGCGTAGTTGCGTTCGGCTTTACTTATGGACTTACTAAAAAAGGCGACGGGCCGGAGGACGTCGTGCTCGTCGTACTACGACAGGATCCTAGCGGTAGTAGTATCGGAAGCATCAGTCTCGACGACTATCTGCTTTAAGCGATCGAAGTGCGCGAGGATAGGTGCGCTCGTAACGGCGTGCTTTATGCGGTTAAATGCGGCGGTGCATTTATCGTTCTAGGGTAATACGTCCTTCTTAAGTAGGTCATTCAGAGGCTTAGCGATGGTACTAAAACCCTTAATAAAGCGGCGGTAGTAGCTGCAGAAACTAATAAAGCTCCTTACTTACGTGGTGTTACTAGGGGCCGGCTGCTTCTAAGCTTTAACAGCTTCTACCTTCTTAGGGTCTATCCGGACTCTATCTCGGCTAACGATAATGCCGAGGTACTTTACCTCCGTAAGGTAAAACTCGCTTTTCTTGATGTCGGCGTTTAGGCCTAACTCGCGGAGTCGCTAGAGCACTAGTTTAATGTGCTTAGCGTGCTCTCGCCGGGTGCCGTCGGTGTAAATTAGGATGTCGTCTAGATAGATCGACACGAAGCGTTCTAGCATGTCGACGAAGTTGTAATTCATGAACCTCTACTACACGGCGGGGGCGTTAGTGAGACCGAAAGGCATCACTAGCTATTTGAAGTTGCCTATACGTATAGAGAAAGTAGTGAGGTCCTTACTGTCGACGGAGTTACGGAGACGGTGGAAGGCTTAGCGGATATCGATCTTGCTGAACCACTTAGCCTTACTCACGCGCGTAAGTGTTTCTTCGATGAGCGGCAGCGGATAGACGTCTCGTTTAGTGACCTCGTTAAGGCCGCAGTAATCGACATAGAGGCGGAGTCCTCTATTCGGCTTGCGGACGAAAAGGATAGGTAATAAGTAGCTAGCCGAGCTTAGTGTAATAAAACCCTTGTCGAGATGTTCCCGAATGAACTCTTCTACTATATTAAGCTCTTTAGGGGATAGGTAGCGCAAAGGTTCAGTACGCGGTAGCTTAGCGCTGTCCTTCAGGGTGATACGGTTGTCGAAATCCGGTCGATGTAGCGGCAGAGTGTTAGATTACTCTTTAGAGAAGACGTCGGCAAACTCACGTAACTCCTCTAGTAGAACGACTAAGGGGTCTAGTTCCGGTTCGGCGGCTATGCAGCGGTGGTCCTTAATATCCTTTATAGAGATCGTAAACACCTCGTGTTTACGGTATTTAGCTTAAGAGGTAAAGGCAGCGGCGCTAATGAAGGCGATAAGCGGTCTATCTTGCTTAGCCTTACTTACGTAGGCAGGTACGTAAGAGAACTTGTGCATTAGCTAAGTGCTATAGGAGACTAGCTTAAACTCCCCCTAATTCAGCTTAAAATTCGACCTAAGAGCTAGTGGTCGATATAGTCTATCTCGTCCTAATTCGGCAGCCGAAATGGTATCCATTTCGCGAGCTAAACTAGGGACGAACTAGTTCCGAACTGAAATAGGTCCCTTTCCGGAATAAGCACCTTTAATTAGCTACGGCTGCTACTGCTTAACGACAGTCGGTGAAAACTCTTCTTTGTATATGACTTCGCCGTGTTCGTAGTCGATATTAGCCTTGTTAGCCTTAAGCTAGCCGAGGCCGAGGATAATGTCGAAACGGCCGATATCTATGATGCGGAAGGTAGTGAGGGTGTTTAGCTTACTAGAAACGGTGGTAGTAAGGGGGACGCTGTAAGTAACTTGTTCAGTTAGAACACCGTTATAGGCCTAGAGCTAAATAGGGCTAGCTAACGCCACGGGGCAGCCGAAAGTCTTTAGCTTGTCGAGAACGTTGTAGTTAACCGCGGCGCCGATAAGCGCGCTAGTGTCGATAAAGGCTTAAAGAGTGATAGTTCGTTTATGGTTATAGGGGTCGTGGATAGTAATAGGAGTCATGATAGCGGTAACGTTGTAAGTGACGACACTATTTAGTGTTTGTACTCCTCCGGATCTATCTCGAATAGCCCTTGTTCTACTAGAGGAGGGGACTTATCCTCCGGCTACTTGTTTCCCTAGTCGGACTAGTTAGCTAACTCGTAATCCATCTCGGGGTCGAACTAGTTCTAAACTAAATCTAGTTCGTGGGCCGAACTAGAATCGGCTTCTAACTCGGCTATGCGGTGCTAAAGCTACTACATCTCCTCTATAGCGCTAATAGCGCGAGAGAGACGAGTGGCGGCGTAAGTAGCCTTCTTAGAGGCGCTAGCTATGTACTTCGGTGCGATATAGCCTAGCTTGCCGCATACGAAGCAGACGAGTGTTTAGGGTAGGCGGAAAGGCTACGGAGCACCTCCGGCGATAGGGCGGTAAGTAGCCGGAGCAGCAGGCGCAGAGGTTAAGTAAGGCACGCGAGTTAGAGCGCTAGCGACGCGAGTCATAGCTGTTACGGGGCGTAGAGCCTGAGTACGCTTAGCGATAAGGTTGTTCTAACGGATGCTACAGTCAGTAGCGCGAGCTATAGTAATAAAGGCAGCGAGGTTGTCGGGGTGAAAGTTAACTAGGGCATTACGCAGCTCGGCGGATATCTTCTAACGGATTTAGTATAGCTGCTCTTCTTCGGCGATGTTAGCGCGAAGAGCGTACTTGTTGAACTCGCCGATAAAGGAGTTAAAGGTGTTATTACGCTAAAAGAGGCTAGCGAATTAGATGCGCGTAGTGGCCCTGCGGTCGGGGTCCTTATAGCGCTAAGCTAAAAGGGCAAAGACCTCGTTAGCGCTAAGGATCGCACCGCGAGCCGCGTCTATAACGAGGGTATAAGCGTCTCCTAAGAGGCGCGAGTAGAGATAGGCGAACTTATTGACCTTCGTAGAGTAACGGTCCGCATTAGAAAGAAGCTTGTTCTGTATCTAGTGCTTAAAGATATCGAACTGTTCTAGTGTGCCGTCGCTAAAAACGGCGGGGTCTAGTAGCTTCTCTAACAAGGGAGGGCCGCGTATAGAAGGGGTCGGTGTACTACGTCCTATCTCGGCCTTAAGATAGTCTAGTTTAGCCTTGAGCTCTTAGACCTTAGCTAAGTGACGGGCGGCTTAGGCAGTAGCGCTATCGGCGTAGGTCTAAGATGCATCTAGTTCGGCTTAGATGTCACTGACCTGAGCCTATATAGCACTTACTTGTGCGGTCTACTCGTTATAAGAGGATTCGACGTAGTCGAACGCGTCCCTTAGTGCCTGAATGCTATGCTCTTCCTATAGCTTACTAAGGAGTGCGGCGTCGGGGAGGGCGAACAGATCGTAATAGAGTGAACTAATAGGAGCGTCGTTGTAGTCGGAGGTAGGTTATAGTAGCTTGCTTTAGTGGCGCTCTTCGTCGCTAGGGTTAGGTCGAGCTATAGCTCGGTGAGGTTAGTCGTGAATGTGGTAAAAGTTAACGCGTGACAAAGGGGATATCTGAAAATTTGGCTAGCGGCCTGCTTCCTTCTTAAGTCGTCGGTAACTCGACTTATTACCTTCTTCTTGTGTCTTCGGTATTCGCGGTATTAACCTACACAGCGGCAGCGAGGATCTATTACAGTGTATATAGGAACTACGATCGTAATGCTTCTTCTTCTTCGTGACTTCTTTAGTTCTTCGTAAGTAGTTGTTAGTAGTTACGCGAGTAGTAGGATGGCTAGATATTTCGATGGCTCCGTCGCTCGGTCGCAGGGGTTACGAAGTCTCGATATAGTAATCACGACTAGCAAGATAGAAGGTCAATTGCGTCTATTCGTCAAGATATCGAGACTTAGAAAAGAAGAAGAGAAAGCTAGTGTACAAAGCACGCGTAATATCGAGGGCGGAGCGGCCGGAAGCCCGGGCCGCGACGCCGAGATCACGTGACTAAACTAAACTAGGCCCCAACTAAATCCAGTTCGTATCCATCTCGCATCAAAAGTAATATACAGAGTTACGTCCTCTAAAGGATGCTAGTAAGAAGGGTAATTGCAGAAAAGCCTTAGTAACAGCTATCGACAGCAATAGTGCAACAAATAACGATAACTCGACTATCTCTAGAATAGTTATACTAATCATCGCAAGTACATAGGTCGCTTCCGCCGGTTAATCACTACACCGGAACACTGTTATATACGACAGCGGATTAGCTCTATACATATTCAATAACTATAAGCTATTTACTAACCTCCGTAAACTCGATAAGCCTGTCGAATTCGATTAAGCAGTGAGCGTAAGCTTAATTCAGTGGCAAGGAGATGTTAAGCTTAACATTAGCCTCGGTAATAGTAAACAGAGTAGTATTACCCTCCGAGATGTACTTTACTCTCTAAAATCAGTATTTAATCTCGTCTCCTCCGGCCGTATCTTCTATAAGGCCGGTATTTAGCATGATTATCTAAACTAGCGACTAGTTTGCAATTCCGAACTGTTTATACACTCTAAAATCAGTCGGGACGTTATTGTCATCCTCGGCGTTACGAATATACATAACGATAACCTTATAAAGACTTCCCTCTCTTCTGCTACGATAGTAGTACTAGTAGTAGTCTCCGAGACTTAACGCTAGCACTAGCGCCTCGGCCACGTTAGATTAAAGATCCTTTAGTCTACTAAGCAACTAGTAAAGGGCCTTAAGAAAGTAATTACCTCCGAGCTCTACTACTACGAAGTATATAAGCTAGTAAAATCCTAGCGTATTGTCTCTTGTAAACCGAGAATTGCTCCTCTAGCCGCCCTTAACGAGGTCTATATTGACCTCTATAGTCTAATTACTCCACGTAGTTTTAAGGGCTATCTTTATAGCTAGCTCTACACCGACACTATAACTCGTAAACGATAGTCTGTTCTCCTTAAGACAAAGGACGAGTCGATTAGCAAGCACTAGCGCTAGTTAATCTTTATAAGCACTTAATTCGGCAAGATACCGCGAAAAACCTTCTCCGATTAGGGCACGGAGCTAATTAATCACGCCACACGCTAATTTAACGCCTTTAGAGGCACCGAGATACTCACCTCTACTACCTACACTCTAGAGTAAAACGGAACAGCTAAATCAGCTAATAAGGTGATCATTACGCGTACGCGCTACTTTATGATCGAGTCTAGTCTACTAATAGAGTTTTAGCCTCTAGCTATCGAGTACTTAGTATACGTCACTAACAGAATTATTAATCTCTAAACTGGTAAAGTACTACACTAGTACTTCCTCGAGAGTTTTTAGTAAGCTGCTCTAACAGATTAGATTAACCTTAGCTACCTTAAACGCTTTAGCTATAAGGCCTATTTACACTAGTAGCTACCTCCGACCTTAAAGTTCGAGCCTCGCTCCTTTATAGGTTAGTTCGTGGGATTTCAGAGTGAATTATCTACTAATTACTTGATCCTTAGCTAGCTTAATAGAACTCCGCAGCTAAAGTACTCGCTACACATATAATTCGACGAGTCTACTGTTTTCCGTAACTATACAGCAGAAAGCCTTACTTAATAGCGGATCGCCGAACAGCTAGTATTTAACCACTAAGGCTTATATTAGCTTCCTCCTTAGCCTTAGTTCGCGTAGCTAAGTTAGTTTAATTATCGAACTATTAACGAACCTAATCCGGCTAATAATTAGGGAGAGCTACCCTAGCTAGAACTAGACCTTACGTAGCCTAATTAACCTTAGTAACGTCCCTATCACGAACTAACAGCTTAATCAGAGAATTAGTTAAGCCACTAATCTAATATAGAGTCACGCTCTACTAAATCTAATCCAAAGGCTAAATAGGCACTAGTTACCCTTTAGGGGGAGAACTCGGCTTAACCTACTACTATAGACACTTCCGTAGCACCTTAAAATTTACCTTTAAGCATGGATTTAGACGATCTAGCTCAAGCCGAGGCTTAACACTAACCAGAGCCTTAAATAGCTTAATCTAACACGTGGATACGACCTACTAGTCCTAAATTACTCTCCTTCGAGCCTAAAGCTCCTGAGATAGAGCCTCTTAGTGACCCTAAGCCTCTTAGCGACGATAACGACGCCGGCGACACCCTTATAGAACTACTCTAACCTCGTTAACTCGCCGGTAGTAAACGATTAGCATTAGGACTAATTAATGACGACTATAAACACTTCGCCGCTAGAGCCGTAGCTATAGAACTTATAGACCCTACCTCCTACGATGATACTATATTACAACTAGACGGAGTACTCTAGAAAGCCTCTATAGATAAAGAAATCAACTCCCTATATAGTACTAAGGCCATTGTTTTCAAAAATTAGTTAGACGTACTAAAAGGGAGAATAGTTATAACTAGTAAATAGGTATACAAGACTAAACTACTACCTAATCGCACTATCGATAAGCGTAAGTCTCGATAGACTGCTAGAGGCTTTACCTAACGCTAGGGAGTTAACTACTTCGAAATCTTTACTCTAACACCTCGTATAGTAACTAGCAGAGTCCTAATTGCCGTCTATGTGCTTAACAGCTAGAGACGAGCATAGATTAACGTGACTACAGCCTTTCTCTATCTAGACCTTAACGTAGTACTCTACATCTACGCTCTATAGAGTTATAGCTATCTCGGTGAGGTCGTTATAGTCACTAAAGGCCTATACGGCCTAAAGCAATCTACGGCACTCTAGTACGACGACGTCGTAGCCTACATGACAAAACTTGGCCTCCGACGCACTATAAGCGACGCCTACCTCTTTGTTTCTAAGGACGGTAAGCTCCTCGTCCTTGTGTATGTCGATGATTTCTAGATATTCGCTGCTTCGTAAGCTCGACTAGATCGTTTCGTCTAAGATATGCGGAAGCGCTACCTAATTAAACTGGTTAATAGCAACCTCTTTCTCGGTATCGAGATTATTACCTCTCGAACCTCAACTAAGCTATCCTAATCTCATTACACAAAGGATAAGCTAAATAAACACTAACTCGCGGACTGTAAACCGGCACCTTGTCCCCTCGACTAACTACTCTCTACTAGCACCGAAAAACACTTAGTTAATCGCTAGAAGTAGTATAACTAGTAGATAGGTGAACTGTAAGTTCTCTCTAACTAGACACAGCCTAATATTAGTCATGCTGTTAATTACCTTATATAGTTCCTGTAAAATCCATCTACTGAACACCTTACTGCTACTAAACAAGTTTAGCGATATCTTAAGGGCACTCTAGATTACGGCCTTATCTTTACTAAGGGGGAACTAACCTACTATTCTAATACAGATTTCGCCGGCGATCTAGATACCTCTCGATCTACCTCCGGCTCGCTGATACTTCTCGCTAGAGCACTAGTTATTTAGAGAACGAAACTCTAGTTAGACGTTGTTCTATCATCTACTAAGGCCGAATACCTTGCTCTATTAGAGACCTGTAGGGAGATCTAGTAGCTAAGGAACCTTCTGTAAGAGATTCGCATTCAATAACTACGTATAACTATACTCGTCGATAATTAGTTAGCTATTAAGCTCGTTAAGAACTACGATAATCACCGTCGTTCTCGTTACGTTAACCTCTATAATTACTATTATAGAGAGAAGTACGAGAAAGGCATTATCGACGTCGAGTTTATGCCGACTACTTAATAACTGGCGGATCCCCTTACTAAGCCTCGGTCACCTATTAAACTACTAGATAGTTAGAAGGCGAACTAACAGGCTAAACTAACAAGCTAAACTAACTTCGAGTTACTCCTTACTATGCTACTTACTGTCTGCTTTCTACGTTTTCTTTATTATATTCCTTTATCATAGTACTACTACGTTATTTACTAGATTCTTTAATTTATATTATATCCTCCTAACTGCTATCACTACCTTCCGAATCTAACCGCTCGACCGGCAAGGTAGCTAATAGATCCTCCTAAGTAACCTCCTTAACTTCACTAGTTATATACTAACGACCTATTACGCACGAGAAGATAGAAGAAGGTAATCTAGAAGGAAGAGGGAGAAATCGCAACAGCTAGACTACTAATATCTATTTAACACAACAATAGCAACTTCTAGACAATATAACAATAGCTAGAACACTACAATTACGCCGTTATAGCTTCACGGAGGTCCATAAGTCGATAATAGATAATATCGCTTTATAAACACAACTAATAACACAGTAAATCACCGTTAGGGGGAGTATTATACCTCGATCCTTATTCTCGATTAAGTACGCAATATCCGGAGATCTACCGGTTGTTTGACTAGCTTATTACTCTATATATAGTCGACCCTCTGTCACTTAGATAGTTACCACCTTTTTATCTCAGTTTTTCTCATCTATCGATCTCAACGTTAAGACCTCTCAGTACTCCGGTCACTGAGCGTGCTAACGTGCCAAGCCTCAGCTGACTCAGCACGTACAACACTCTCCCCGTGACATGCGTGTCGGCTTTAGCGCCTCAGGGCCGGGCTTCGCCGGGCATTCGTAGTCATCGCGAGCAACCTGCGAGTGTCACACTCTCACTGCCTCAGCCTCCCAACCTGCTCTCCTTCTCTCCCAACACACTCTTCATTCTTCCACTTCAACATCCCAACTCGAGTCCAGACAGCACCATCTACGACCTTCTCGCACCATCCCGACCCGCCACAGCGTCATCGCCGGTTCCATCACCTGTCCACAACGCCGTCCCCAACTGTCTCCGTCTTCGGCTTTTAGTCATCTGCATACCACGCGATCAGCTGCCAATCTAGACCCAGACTCTTGAATCACTTTCACATCGACCACGATCACTTCTACACTCACCACCATGCGTTCCAACTCTGTCACCTCTCTCCCGATGCTTTCGCCAGTCTCCTCTCGCTCATCGTCTGTCGAGCCAGAGCCCACCATGCAGATCTTTGTCAAGAACGTAGCAGGCGCCAGTGAGTGGATAGCCTCACATGAATGGCGATCAAGTACTAATCAATCTCCAGCATTCGCTCTGTCTGTCCCAGAATCAACCACAATCTCAACACTCTCCTCCCTTCTCGCTCTCCGAACCAATCTCCCAGCCACAGATCTTCGCCTTGTCCACGCCGGCAAGCATCTCTCGCAACATAACTCGACACTCTCGGACTACTCCATCGCCTCCGAGTCCACCATTCATCTCGCCTTCCCTCTCCGCGGTGGTGCCCCAAAGAAGATCAAGTGCAATTTCAAGGATTGCAAAGATCGTGCACAACCCATCGTTGGCGACTGCGGCTTCTGCTCCGGCCATTACTGCGGCAAGCACCGTATGTTGGAGAGTCATGCCTGCGCTGGCCTGGAGAACTGTAAGGAAGAAGAGAAGCGTAGGAATAGGGAGCGCCTCGAGAAGGAGAGGACAGTCGCTATTAAGGGTATCTAAGGATATGTGCTGGGTTACACAGTATGCAACAGTCTTCACATCGGGGACTATCATGACGTCCATCTTTCACGGCCAGAGCACGTTTGAACAGTGGCGCGATATTCAGCGAGCGCTTGGCGATGTCATTGAGGGCCACTTGTACACTAGGTAGCACGGAGAGCTGAGCGGCAGGTGCCTGCTCGCTCGTAATAATACATGCACACATTACAATGCTTTTTTGGGTTCTCTTGACATGTGAAAAGTGATCGTCGCAAGTGAGTTTCGTTATTCTCGCTTCTCCTGAACTCCTGTCTCTCATCCTCCGCACCACCGCCGCGGAAGTCCCGATTCGGAAATTTTGTGACACGCCGCCGTCATGCTGAACAACATGGGCAATACCGCTTCCGCTTCAGACCCTGATAATTTCATTGCTGAGAAATCAAATGATACTCAAATGGTGACAACACGCAGCAGCCTCAACGGCTCAAGCGAGCTCGAAAAGGTTGAGAGCAAAGAAGAATCTGCTCCCGAAAATGTCCACCACTATGATTCGGCAGGGGACATGCCGCAGGAGATCCGCAAGTGAGTCGCCACCAACCTCACTTCCGCATGTGCTGACCAGGTAGATACTGGCACCAACGCTACGACATCTTCAGCCGCTGGGACAAAGGCATTCAACTGACCGACGAATCATGGTATGGCGTGACTCCAGAGCCAGTAGCAAAGTAAGTCCATCTCTTCATACATCCCTCCTCTTTCGGGTCCACTATCCTCTCCCCTCTCCTCTCCTCTTTCCCCTCTCCTCAATCTTCCCCGTCCTCCCTGACGATATATACCAAAGTAAAATCGCCCACCACCTCGCCCTCTCCACCCCCCCGCACATCACCACCCTCATCGACCTCTTCACCGGCGCAGGCGGCAACGCCATCGCCTTCGCCCTCACCAACCGCTGGACCCGCATCTTCGCCATCGAACGCTCCCCTACCGTCCTCGCGACGGCCAAACACAACGCACGCATCTACGGCGTCGAGAAACGGATCTGGTTCATCGAGGGGGACTGCTTCGAGGTCTTGCGCAAGCGGCTCAAAGCGGTGGTCAAGGAGGGGGCGGTGTTGTTCGGGAGTCCGCCGTGGGGTGGGCCGGGATATACCGGGCAGGAGGTGTTTGGGGTGGAGAGGATGGAGCCGTATGGGCTTGGGGAGTTGGTGGGGTTGAGGGGGAAGGGGGGGAGGGTGGTGTTGTATTTGCCGAGGACGAGTGACTTGAATGAGGTGGCGAGGAGGTGGGAGGGGATAGAGAGGGAGGAGGGAGGGGAGGGGAAGGGGTTGGGGAAGGTGAGGGTGGTGCATTATTGTATGCATGGGGCTAGTAAGGTATGTGTTCTCGATGGGAGAAGGAACGAGATGGAAGCTGACATGGGCAGGCGCTTTGTGTTTACTTTGGGGACTTTGATTTCTCTTCGCTGGAGAGGTGAGGTCGCTCTATGGAAGAACACGCAGCTGGCCTGAGGGACTATGACGCTGTCCTAGACGAAGAGCCCAGGCTGGGCGGGATTGCGAACATCGACAAGTCGTATATCCACGATATCCCAACATCCCGATTCCGTGTATTGCCAATCCATCATCCATAATCTGGCTATCAACCTCATCCCCCTCGGACCAAGACTCAGCCAAGTCAATACCGCCCACCCGCCCTCTTATATCCAAATATAATCCACCCACACCGTTCACCGGTTGGACCCAAACTATCGACACCTCGACCACCATGGACCCCTCCATATCGGCCGGCAAAAGCGTTACCTCGTACCACATCTTGGCATTGCTTCGCTTGTCCGCAAGCATAGATGTCCTATCGTCTTCTATCGACAAGTTCCCTCGAGCCGCAACGTGCGCGGCAATAGGGGAGGTGCTTCCGAGGAGCGCCAAGCGACGGTGGGGATATTGTCGGCGGATGCGATGAGGGGCCTGTAGTGGCGCCGAGAACGGGCGTTGGGGGTATCGATTTGTGTCGATAGGGCAGATACACCGAAGTACCGGGAGGGCCGTCGTGGGTTGATGTGGTCCGTCCGCCTGTGCCATGTGCCGAATCAGGCTTAGGTGGTATGAATGGTGAGAGGTAGTGTGGCATAATCATAATCCTTTCATCCTAGGCGTGTCATGTCATTCGTAATTCGTATCGTCGTTGGTGAACCATCAGGTCATGAGCTCAAAGCAGCTACAGCCCGCCGTTTGTACAGCAGTTGGAAGCTACCGGATCGCGTCCGCGTCCCGACGCCAACGCCTTTGGACAACGGTATGCGCAGTTCTTGGAAGAGCTGAGGTAGACGGTGTTGTTCCAGGGTCATGAGGGTGCGGTAGAGGAGTTGAGAAAGGGCGTATACGAGGGTGAGGTCCATGACGGGGAGAATTCGGGCGAATCGTTGCCGCGCACGCAATTGAGAAGGTGAGTGCAAGAACCTAGAGGGTTGAAGATGAATAGAGGTAGGACAGCACTAGCTATATGCTTTGCTTAGCATGCGGCGCGGCTTGGACAAGATTGTCAGAGTGATCGACCGAGCACGCAGTTAAAGCTTCGGCATGCATGAGGGATTACTTTTGAATAGTGCATACAAAGCGGAGTCATGCACGACAGTTGTAGGATGCCAGGCGCCACTTACCCTGTCATCTACAGCGGGCTGTATGTATATTGCTGTTAGTTGTCGTGGTTTTCCGGACATGCAGCTATCTCGAAAATGGCACCATTTCCTCCAAGATGCGCCGTCTTGCTTGGCTTGCTTGACACCCAAAGGCCAAAGGCACCTCACTTTCACGAAATCACAATCCCCGGAGATCGACGGCGAACAACAGCTTCTATTCTTGCTTGAAACATTGCATTGTGTCATTTACGGGACCGCAAATCAGCGAGGCTGGCGGCGGTTGCCAACGACTCACCAACTCTAATCAAGACAAGTCTAGAGCACGTTCAGCACGTTCTCAGCCCGGTCAGATGTCTGAGATGCACAACGCAGAAGAAGCAAAAAGAGAATGTCAAGGTGTTCCAACAGCAAGTCTACCCACGGCGCCGCTGTCAGGCGACTATTGCATGAACAGGGTCAAAGGATCTGGTACTGTCTCTTTTGACCATCGCTCCACACAGCTAAGGACGTGTGACTGACATGTAGCCCACAACCGCCGGATATGCTTTACCTTAAAGCAGCCTACTTTCATCCTCTATTGCCAAGTGTCGAACGCATCTATACCGTCACGGCTTGAGCTGCTCCGCGGCGCGCAAACTTGATCGAACCATGTGCTCCAACGGCCTCGAACCTTGTCGATACGCGCCGCGTTCGCTTTTGGATCTCACCGTTGAATAACGCCCACTTTGACTCTCCAAGTATAGCTCCTCCGACCAACGATGTGTCTCGCATCCGGAGTGAGCGCTCTTGATCTTGATGCGGGATGCATTGGGGGGTCTTGGACGACGGTTCACCGTGAGCGAAGGGACTTGCAAGCGCGTCTGCATGTCGCACTCGACGTGTATAGAAGTCTCTCACTTTCCGCCACATGTTCAGCCTCCATCATCTATTCTCTACAGGTCTGCGGACCATCTCCTAATCGTCTTCTCATTCAAGTTCATCTGCAAAGGAGTTTCGGCACCTAACAACCTAAAATCCCCCTTCGAAAGCACGATCCAGCCCCTCAAACGACACGCGGCTTCCACTACCCCTTGCTACATTCATCGACCTCGTATCTAATTTCTAATTGGTAAATCATCACCTTTCTCAAAATCCTTACTTGCCTTTGTCGGCGTTCTGTCTTATTCTTTGTTCTTTCCTGTCCATATGCGGCTCTGTCCGCTGCTTTGACTTCTTCTCCGCTGCACTTCTGCAAAAGTCTCCTTGAACCCAAGGTTCTTCCAGAATGCGGTCCTTCGAAGCTCTGGAATATCTCGTTCAATTAAACTCTCCTTCAACACCCAACATGCAGTCTGACTTACACAATGACTTGCGCAGGTCCGCTGTACCACCTCGACTTCAAATTATTACTACTGCTCACCACACCAATCCTGAATCCCTACAATCGCCTCTCACACCAGTCGAACTTAGGCGACGTTCGACGGTAGCTCCACCTTCACCACAAAAGTCCGAGAGGGTCATGAGCGCAGTCGAGGAGAAGCAGGTCGAATCACTCGCTACAAAACTCCCTCCACCACCTCCCTATCCAGGTGCCAAACTCTCTTTCTACAAACGTTTTTTCTGCAAGCCACGGAATCCAGATCCGGAAAAGCTCAACGACCCATCTAATTACAGGTTTTCCTTCCTTTCTCGAGGCTTCATCCTCGCCTCCTTCATGCTTCTCCTACTTCTCACAGTCATTATCGCTCCAGTCGTGGGGACATGGCACCACCGCAACCGGACCAGCAGTGGATCTGGCGATCGCGCAGACGGATTCCAGCTCGGAGATGGCCCAGGATCCCGGGGTGGCCAGGGAGGTACTGATACTGGCGCCGCTGGCCGTGGTCCCGGACCATACAGTAATGCCAATGGTACTGCAGCCTCTGGATCTATTGGCTCCACGAGATCAGCACTCGGTCTCGGACCCAACACGACTGTCGCCCTAGGCGTCTTCTCCAATTTCGCGGATCCATATATCCTCCAACATGAAGGAGTATGGTATGCCTACGCCACTAATAATGCCATTGGCGCTGCCTATGCCCCTAAGGATGGCGCCCAGTGGCGCTTCGACCTCAACAACGTCCAGATGGCTGTGTCCACCGACTTTTATAATTGGAATTTGACTGCGCATACATCCGAGCCTCTACCCAATGTTGGCGCCTGGTCCGACAATACCCGCAGAAAGTACAATCCTAAGCTACCTCAAGCCGGCGTCTGGGCTCCTATGGTCTTTCAACGGCCATCCGACAAGAAATGGATCATGTACTACTCGGCGCGTCCTGGCGACAACGTGAACATGCACTGCATTGGCGCTGCCGTCTCTACAGGTCTCTCTCCAGCTGGCCCTTTCATCCCCGAGGCTAATGCCTTTACTTGTCCACAGTCTCTCGGCGGCGCCATTGACCCTACTCCATACATTGAAACCGAAGCCGACGGCACCAGCACCATCTACATCATCTACAAAATCGACGGCAACAACCGCGGACACGGCGGCCAATGCGGCAACACGGTCCCTCCTCTGCAGAAGACCCCCATCATGCTCCAGAAGACCAAGTCCGACGGTGTTACCCCCGACGGCGACCCCATCGAACTCCTCGACCGCGACTCCGCGGACCATGACGGCCCACTCGTCGAAGCCCCCGCCCTCGTGAAGAGCGACAAAGGAACCTACTTCCTCTTCTTCTCCAGCGGCTGCACCGCCAACGACAACTACGACGTCAAGTACGCCACCTCCTCCTCCGTCTCTGGCCCGTACGTCCGCGCCAACAAACCCCTCCTGCACACACGCATGTACAACCTCCTCTCCCCCGGCTCCTGCTCTCTCGCCAAAGGAGACGACGGGAAATGGCGCATCGCATTCCACGCCCGCGTGTACACCATCTACGGCGGGCTGAGATCCATGTTCACTTCTGGCGTGAAAATGAACGGAACAGAGGCGACTCTGTTCAACCCCGACCAGGGTAACTCGACCATCACCATCGTCGACCAGGCGAAGAGGCAGGTCCAGTTTGCTCCCGACGCGATCGCAGTGCCGCTCAAGCACTCCCAAGGCGGTCACGGCCATGGTTCTGGCGGCAGCGGCGGTGCCGCCCCGGATCCAGTAGACAATAACGGTGATGGCTCCGACGACTCCGATGGGGACGACGACGGAAATGACTCCGGCGACGGCATAGACGATAGCGGTGACCCAGTCAGCGCGATACCCTCTGCGGCCCCGACTGCTGCACCAGGGAAGGGTAAGGCCACGACCATGACGACCAAGACGAGGACGACGTTGGTGCCGCGCGCGACCGAGGGGGCGGGCGTGAGGCCGGGGAAGGTGCATAAGGGGCGGCCTGCGGGGGGGAAGGGGACCAAGGGGAAGAAGGGTGGAAAGGGTGGAAAGGGGAGGGGAAAGGGGGAGGATATTGATGGGCGGGATTCGTAGGTGGGGTTAGATGGAGGGACTGTCGAGGGGAGAAGAGGATAGATGGAGAAGGTGATAGGAAGGGGAGGTGAGGGAAGGGATCTTTGTACAGGGCATTTTGGGGGCGTTTTGCATAGCGGGATCTGGGATACGGGATGGGAGATACCACTATACCACTGGCTCTTTGCATAGAGGCGTAATTATCACTTTGACCACCTTGACATCTTCTTGCACTTCTCTGTCTGGCACAACTGCATCGAATTGAATTACTGATTGTCATTGTATCATTACCCATCCTCACCCCTACAAAGCTGCCCGATCCATCTATTTCCCGGCCTTTCCATGCTATGTACAAAGCCCACTCCCCATTCCCTGCTTTTCCCTGCCACTCTTCCCCCCTCTCCGCGTCCTCTTCACGTTCTATCATGCAGGAGGAACCCACTCCAAGTCCAACCCACAGACCTCCCTCCTCCGCTCAGCAAACATCCCATACAATTTCGTCCACACCCAGTCCGCGTCCTTGTTCTGCGGTCGCGCTCTCACTTTATCCGCGAACGGGATATCGTACTCCGGACCAGCCGGCAGTTTAGGGTCAGTGAAGGTGATATAGCTCGTTGATGTGAGGAAGTGCGTTGCGTTGAAGGTTTCCTCGGGAGAGGGGGAGTGGAGGGAGCCGATGGAGTTGAGGAGGGAGGTGGAGAGGGCGGGGAGGAGGGGTGTGAGGGGGAGGCCGGAGGTGAGGAGACGATCGAGTTCGGAGGGGGAGATGAGATGGTGGGATGAGTCTGCTGGTGACGAGCTGGATGTAGTTGAGGCGGCTGAGAGGGAGGAAAAGGGTTGATCTGTAGTCTTGAGGAGGACAGCGTCTGTGTCGTTGGCGCTGGTGATGGTAGCGATTCCTTCGACGGAGGAGTAAGCGAGTGCCGCGTCCAGTCCGCTAGCATCGAGGACCCAGCCTGGTGTCCTCACTAGGAGAGCCCGCGCGAGTCCGTGCATTCCTAGGAGTGTAGCCAGTTTCTTGCCCTCGAGCTCTTTCCCTTCGTCTTCAATCACTTCTTCACCACCGAGACCGAACCATCCTTTCGACTTCCTCTTCCCATTGCCCGTATCGCGTGGGTTGACGGGCCGTAATTGTACACCATACCTCCTTCCTGCAACCCTCAACAATCTTCGTGTCGTCGCCATCCATGGATCTGACACATCTGCTCGCACCTTTCCCATACCTCCTTGGCCAGTCGTGCCCTTATTGCCTTCGCTACCCAGCCATTCCGATGGAAACACCAGGACTCTCTTTGCTGGGCTCTTCAATCTGTGGAGGTCCGCGAACAACATGACAGCCGAACAGACCTCATGGTGGGATGTCGGGAACTGAACATGCGCCAGGCGAGACCAAGGGATAGCGGCTTGCTGAGTATTGTAGGAGGCGGAAGCAATATGGTCTTTGTACGAAGAGGAGAAGTGTCTTGATGAAGGAGAATTCTCGGGCGCGACGAAATGTGATGCTGGTATCGGAGGGAGGCGTGGAGCAAGAGTCTGTTGAAGGGAATGAAGGGTTCGTCGTTGGAGGAAGAGGCCAGAAAGGAAGAGTAAGAGAGTGAAAGCTAGTGCTACAATATGTTAATTCGACGAGCATAGAAAACTGACTTGCCCTTGTCGCAGTAGAGACATGAGTGCTGCGGAGACTAGCTGGGTCAAGCCAGGGAGGGGTTGGAGAGAGGACGTACTGATTATGCCACTGAGCACCAGAGAGACCTGGCTACTCGTGAGAAGAATGCGACGCATACTCCAACAGCTCTGTGCTCAGCATGAGAGCATTGCAAATGTGGTGTATCGATTTCAACCGTCTGTAATGCTTCTAGGAAATTGCCCAATCCAGCGATAGAAATCAGCGACTTGTGAAGCTACGTCATTGTTGATTCTGTGCTGTCGCGCCAGCAACACTTGACTCGCCGACTTCTACGCTTGACTCGCGTCTTTGCATCGTTCTCTGATTGGCTGACTGCAAAAGCTTCGAAGAATTTCACGTCCTCCAGCAACAGAACACATTTCTCATCACTTGCGACCTGCTGTGCCAGATCTCACCCGACATGGCGCATTCAGCAGACGCGAGTCGCATGCTCGACAATCGCGGCTACAGTGGACCATTAATTCGAGGTCAGAACCCGCTCACACTCGTGGATGCGCCAATCCGAGACCGCATCACGGAGAGCTACTTCTGGAAAGAGCAATGCTTCGGACTGAACAGTGCGACTCTACTTGATCGTGCGGTCGAGCTCACATACATCGGTGGTACATATGGTGTCGCGCAGAAGCCGACACCATTCCTCTGTCTGCTCTTCAAGATGCTGCAGCTCACTCCGGAGAAGGAGATTGTGGATTTGTATCTCAGCAGAGGAGGAGAGGAGTGGAAGTACCTGCGCGCGCTGGCGGCAATGTACGTCCGACTGACAGAAGATGCGAAGGAAGTATATGCGCTTCTGGAAGGCTACCTGGGAGACGGGAGAAAGCTGAGAAGACGAACACGGGAGGGATTCAGGCTGAGCTACGTGGACGAATTCGTGGATGACTTGCTGGTGAAGGAGAGGGTATGTGGTGTCAGTCTATGGAAGATGCCGGCAAGGACAGTGCTGGAAGACCTGGATCAGCTGGAGCCGAGAGTGAGTCTCCTGGGCAGCGAGGTCGAGGATCTCGACGAAGATGATGACAACGATGCGGACGGTGTTATGGAGGTCGCAAATGGGAATGGACACGCTAGAACTCGCGAAGATTCTGCATCAGCGAGAGACAGCTCAAATCAACCTGATTGAAGGCTTTCTCGGGACACACGAGCTCCAGCGAATCATGCACGAGTCAGCTCAAGATCAACCAATGCTGAAGATCACGGCTGCCAAACAGCTTCAACAGCTCGACTGACCACGGGACATGTCTGGAAAGTAGAACATGACACCCATATGATATACGCCAACATTTGTACAAGCCCCAAGGTGACTGACTCCTTTCCAGTTGTTTGGCGGAGCTCTACGGTGTTGATCACAACAAAGAGAGCATGTTGCATAAAACCTATGATAGCGCTATGCCTCACCGCGAGATCCTGATGTCATAGCGTGTGCTATTTGGACAATCACCAGCCGCTCGCAAATTGCTGAAAGGTCACCTAACAGAGCTGCAAACCCACGAACAGGACACTTTCGACCTCCTGCTGGAGGTACTGTGCTGCCATCCCCTTAGACTCAAAAGTACGAGCTCTGCCAACCCACATCTGGCCGACTTCGTGCAGAGATCAAGGAAACAACACTCCTGTCGAGTCCGAGACATACGAGAGCCATGATGACTTTCCGATGTTCGGCGGCCGCATGATTGCGCTGCAGGAGCTTGCGACACGGCGGCGGACATCTAGTGAGCGGCAGGATTGCCTCCTGCGTTTGCAATGGACAGCGCTCATTGCGACGGTCGCCTTCGGCCTGATCCAGTCCTTTCTCGGCGTTGCCCAGCTGGTAGTGGCGACACGACAGACGAGGAGTGGTTAAGGGTCGGAGACCGGGGATTAAGCTGGCCCTTTGCTTTGTCATGCCTCTGCAATACCAGAACGAAGGAGACTAACTTGAGCCTGGGCTGTACCCAGCGGCTTGCGGATGCTCACAAGATTTCTTACTGCGTGGACACATCTCGCGAAGGAAGTATATATGTGCTACGACTGGGAACCAAAGATCAGAACGTGTGGGCTGGGTTCTAAGGGGCCAGTCATCGATCGCAGGGGGATGGATGCTGTTATTCGTCGAGAAGGGATAAAAGGGGCAGCATGTGGGATGAGAGTGTGCAGAAGCTGCCTGCCTGACACAGGAATATCACGCCGTATGTGCGGTTACAGCAATTGTCCGTTGCGGACCGCCGGAGTCTGAAGAACGTATCAGAAGATGCTCCAACGCAGCGTGGGCGGCGCGCGGACACCAGCCTCATGGATGCGTTGTCAAATTTTGATCGTCACTGTCCGAGTCCCAGCGTGGCTCACCCTTTCCCGCCGGGGCTGCCTTTTTTTTTACAAATTGACGCCGCTCTCTAGCCGCTGATCAAAGACGACGCGAGCTAATGCAGCAATGCCTGGCGCTAAATGGCTTCCTTGCGCCCCTTCTATTCGATAGAGTGCTTGAAGTACATGTGACGACGGCAGCAGCGCGGTCTGGCATAGATAAGTGCACCAGCAGCTCTTCACTCGGCCTCATTCGTCAGCGATGATGATGGTCAAAGTTGCTGGTCATGAGCCAGGCCAGCAGTATGTCAACTTTCTATCGAGCTCAACTGCATACTAACGTACTAGGGGGCAGTCCTCCTTGCGGTCCAATTGGTGCAGTGCCGTTGACCTGTCCTCCGAATGCCTGGACCGCGGCGACAAACGACAGGTCTCTAGACACAACAGCTGGGAGGATCTAGAGAAGATCGTGGCCCAATTTCGGAGGGATACGAACCGTACGATGTTAGGCCTCACATTCCCTGTCAAACAGCTACGATGTTTCTACGATGGTCCCCTTCGCCATTCGCTTGGGGACCAGGACTCCACCATGTCCAAAGGCATCATTTGGCTCACTGTCAAGGTTCGAGAACTTCTCGCCGACTAGATCCTGTTGCTGACGAACTTGCAGCTAGCTATTGAAGAGGAAGAGGCTACGACTCGGGTGCTAGAGCGTCTGAGAGACCTGTGTCAACTCACAGAGACGTTCAGCGAGTACATCGAAGAAGACCGCCAGCTACCGCCAGCCTCAGAAGAGCCACTGGCTGCGGCTGGTATTGCCATAGTGTCATTCTGCACGGAGACGATAATGTTCTTGCGCAACATCGTTGAATTCGTTTCGACAGGTACTGCCGCACCTAAAGACCGTGACGATGTTGATACTGATGCATCTCAGGCTCATCTGCGGAGAGTCAATGGTCTCCTTTGAATGATGCCTTCGCAAAGTCCCAGAAAACTATCAAAGAGTCCCTATCCCGTGTCGAAAGACTCGCCAGGAAACATAGCATTACGCAGTGGAGCGACACAAGTGGCCCGACTTTATCGCTACCCACGCACACTCCAGCGGCGACCCAGTATGGCGGTCTCACGGAGGACGTGGCCAAATTGCCTTGCATATGCCTGCCTCCTGTACAGAAACCTCGCTTCTTCGATCGAGAGGACACCTCGCTGGCCATCGAAACGCATTACCTCCGTATCACGGAGGAGGAACCATTGCAATCCCTTGCTCTGCATGGGCTGGGAGGGGTGGGTAAGAGTACTGTGGCACTGAAGTATGCAGATTCCAAGTGGCGCAAACGAGAAGTGGAGGCTCTGTTCTGGATTCATAGCGAGACCACAACGTCGATCCGTCAGAGTTTCTCTCGTGCTGCTGTGAAGCTCAAGTTGCCTGGGATACAAGCAGGCGACGACGAAGAGAACAAATCACTCTTGCTTGAGTGGCTCGAAACAACAGGTAAGTCCCATGGTGTTCGCTCTGATCAATTCTGATGCTATTATAGAACGCAGATGGCTCCTTATCTTCGACAATGCCGAGGATGTTGATCTTATCCGCTCGTACTGGCCTGCTGCTGGACGTGGTCAGGTTCTGATCACGACTCGCAATCCGAACTTCGCGTTCGATCTCGCGGAAGTGAGCATCGAACTCTACCCCTGGGATACCCAAACTGGCTCAGAGTTTCTGCTCCATTTACTGTCATCAAATGTTAGTGAACAACTGCAAGCGGGCGAAGCGGCCTCGGCGTACCAACTCTCGGAGAAGCTCAGTGGGCATGCATTAGCCATCTCGCTCATGGCAGGGCTGATACATCGCCGAGCATGGTCAGTGGAGGAGTTCATGGCCGTGTACAACGCACATGCCAACGAGGTCAAAGACATGTTCGGCACAAAATCAATCGACACTTTGTGGAGTCTTGCTTTTGGGTCTCTTGATGCGAATTCTTCCGCACTGCTTGGTATTCTATGTTTCCTTGAGCCAGACAGTATTCCGCAGGGTCTCTTCGAATTACCAGAGATCATACAGTTGCCAGAGCATCTTACATTCTGTCGCAGCCGCCTGAAGTATACCTTTTGAATGAGCACACCCATGGCAAGTCTGACATAGGCCTAGCTTTTCAGAAGCCGTCGAACCTCTTCTTACTCTCGCTCTCGTGAAACGAGACAGGTCTCAGCGGACGTTCTCGATCCACCGACTTGTACAATCATCCTTCAAGAACTTTATGACACCACAGCAGCGGCGGCAAAGCTTTACTGCTGCTGGTACCTTACTTGCCGGGGTATTTCCCCAACCACATCCGCAGGCTGCGACTCTTTGGCTGCAATGGGGGACTTGTGCAACCTACTTACAGCATGTCTTGCACCTCAAGAACTGCTTTCTGGAGGAACTTACGCTTGACAACAGCTTGATTGCTACTCTCGAGTACTGTGTCGTGAATAATTCGTGTGCGAGGTAAGTTTCAATCTTTCCCTCTCTGCTGCTGTGGAACTGATCTCGGATACCCAGATATCTGATCGAGGTGAACGCATACGTTGAGTTGGAAGCTCTTGTGGAAGCAAATTTGACAGCGATTAGAACACTCATAAAGGCAGACAGAGAGAAGAGTCTGCCCCGGGAGTGCTCGCTAATGTCGTACAAAGGACAACTACTCTGTCGTCGTGGCAGAATGAGCGATGGGATCAGATGGTTGAGAGACTCCTACCAGCTTCGATCTCGTGACACGCCGCCCAAGCACCATATGTCAGCATGGTCCGCAAGCAACATGGCCGAAGCACTTGCGACGCTTGGCGACCATGATGAAGCTGTCCGCTGGGCGGATCGTTGCGAGCAGCATTGGCACGATTGGACTACAGAATCGAGTCCGCAATCTCATGATTGGCCGGCCAATGCGATATCATCCCTAGGAGTCATTCTCTCATGGTGCAACCAGTTTGATCGCGCGGAAGCGTTGCTAGACCTGGCAGCTGGTAAATTTGAGTCGGCTGCTACCATGAACTGGGCAGCTGCGGCATGCTAAGTCAGAAGAGATGCCAGAGCCGTGGCACTTGGACGCTGACAGAATGTCCGCAGTAACAATCTGACTCTGGGAAGACTAGCCCATCTTAGGGACGACTATGAAACAGCAGAAGCATACTACATGGCTGCACAGAATGCCTGGCTGAAGGGGGATCAGCTGAGAAGCTCGGCTTTCAATGGCTCTTGCATGTATCGCCTAGGCTGCCTTGCCCTGGATGAAGGCAAAGTCGAGGCATCAATGTGAGTTGGACCGCACCAAGCCTCCCACACCGGGTCTGATGCATGACAGCAAGCACCTCCGTGATGCTCTGGTAGTGACAAGCAAGCGGAAGGATATTCTGGTTCCTGAACATGCCCGAGTGCTCTTCAAGCTCTCGGAAGCTCTTGAGCAAGAGAAGGGTGAAGAGAGACAAGCACAGAGTCTTCGTGAGGAGGCTGAGAGGATGCTCAGGCAGCGTGTGCCAGACACCAAGGATGCAGGTAGGATCGAGACATACGACAATCTCGTGGGTGTGATGTGGAGATAATACGACCACCACCTTTTAGTTCCTTGGTCACGATTGTACAGACAATAGTCAAGTAGCTGACGTGCAATGATAACGTCCATACGCCGACACATTGTCTAGACCACAGGGTGAACACGTGACCGCAAAACTAGCTCCGCGTTCTCTGATCGTTTCCCACAAAAGCGCTATCATTGGCCCCCAAACACAAGCAAATACCTCAATGCAATCTTCAAGATCAACGATGATAGAATCTCGAGAATCCTACCGCAAGTTGTCGCTGGGCATTTCTCCGCAGCTGAGGTACATGCAACAGCCTACTCACGATACATGCACGATCCTACTCCACTCTGCACCCACGCAAGCTTCAAGTTACGAGTCGACATGCATCAGCTAATGCAAGACGTCTGCTGAGGCTGCTGTCAGAGCTATGGGCGTCAGGACCTGGGCGCTTATCAAGCGCTTAGCTCTCATGGATCGATCGCCATAATCCGCCTTACAAGTAGTCCAGACTGCCGCCATTGTTACACAGGATCCTACTCCTGCTGGTCAAGACGTGGTCATACCACACACGCCGCGGAACCAGCATGAAAGGACCAATGAACAAACCGCAGACACCTACGATAGCTTCCTCGACATCCTCTGCACGCAGCCATTCAACCACACCCTACCACGTCTTCCCTCAAGACTGTGGCCCGCCACCTGTCTCGACAGTGATGGTAATCCCCGCGAGCAGAACGTCTATAGCTCGCAGGACGACTTTCCCATGTTCGGCATGCGGCTAGCTAAGCTCCAGGAGTTTTGTCTTCGCCAGCAACCTAGTAAGCTGAGGGATATGTGGCGGGACAGACGCAATCCGTTGCAGTGGTATACGTTTTGGGTCGTCACTGTCTTTGGAGGTGTATCAATACTGCTGTCTCTTCTTCAGCTGCTGGTTGGGGCGGCGCAGTTGGTTGTGGCGGTGAGGATGCCGAATGACTGCCGCAATTGATGGAGCGTTGTGGGCTTTCCTATGCCCACATGTGATGGCATGAAGGGGGCGGGTCGAGACGGCAAATTGGTGATCGAGGATAGGCAACGCTTATGTGAGACTGCTGGAGCCTAGACAAACACTTCGATTGACAGTCGAAGTCTTCGTACACTTCACCTTTTGCCTCGATTGACTCATATTCACGACGAAGAAGAACGACCTCGGCGACTTACCCATGCACTTCTAGCACATCTCAAGCTGGTAGGTGTCGGCTGGGAACTACCAGATCGCAAGCTGCTAACGACCATGCCCTCTAGCATACTTACGGAAGGACGAATTGAAATCTCCTACGGTCACGATTCCAGCATTGGCTTCTGGCTCAGGGTCAAAGGGTCAGGGACACTCGTCTCACCACGTCTGTAGATGTTACCGAGGGCTTGAAAGAAGCATGCCGGACCAGTAATAATCATGCCGACGGGTACTACTTATAGATCTACACTGGGGAGTGGCGTTATGGGAAGATCATCAGCTTAGGTGTGATGCGTCAGATGTGGAAAACATACGGTGTCGAGGGTTATGTCTCCTCGATCTGGAGGATCCCGAGCCTGGTTGTGATGAGGAGGGAGAGGACGAAAACAACGAAGACCAGTAAGATCAGAGCATTTCCCTCACTGGCACATTCAGGCGGCTGCGAAGAGCAGGGGACAGTAATGCTACACCGTTGGAGAAATACTACCAGCAAGCTCAGGAATGCCCCGTGATCTGCGACATTTCGACTTTGCCTCATCAAACCCCCCTGCGGGAATCGACACTTGCTCCGGCTGCAGCTACCGGCGATGCTTCGTGACCAGTAGCGGAATCATAAGCGCTCATAGACTTGGAATTTGAGCTGCCCACACCACACCATAGCGAGCTGCGAGTCAAAGCAACTGTACATCTCAAAGACAACGTATCCTCTCCACCCTCTTCCCTTCTTGCGTCTTCTTCTCCTTCTTGCTCTCTCCCCCATTGACCAACAAGGCCATCTACCTATGGCCACCTTTGGGCCCGCCGTATTCCGCACAACGCCCTCAGCCTTCACAACTACTTCCACTAGCTCTGCCACCCCAAACCCCACGCCCTCCTCATCAACCACCACTCTCACCTCCCTCACTCTTCCCGCAACCAATATGATCCGCCACGAATTCACCACCGTCAGAATCACCGTCAGCTACGGCCACGCTCCCCGAGCCGGCTTCTTCCTGAACGTAACGGACGAGCGCATCAACAAAGATTGCGACGACGAACCAAAGTTCAAAGGCCTCTGCGACTCGCTCTTCAGCGACGGTGACGGGGTCTATCTGGATGTGCACACGGGTACGGATACGGCGTGGAAGAAGGTCAGTCTGGCAGTGATGAGGGAGATATGGAGGAGATATGGGGTGAATCCCGTGGCGATGCGGTTGTTGGATTGGGAGGATGCGGAGCCGAGGGAGTGACGACGTGGGACGAGAGCAGGGAGATGGAGGCGGAGTCATAAGCATGACGTATCGTGTCTAGCTAGAGCCAGTAATGACCACCTCTACGCTTGGGTTCTTTGCCGCTGGGTATCTATGCTTCCTGAATATGCTCCCACATCTCTCCATACCGAGACCAGAATCTTTGGCCGACGACGGATGACCTCTCGGTCTCACCAACTACTTCTCCGCCTCCCCACCCCTGCCCTCTTCCAGTCGTGGGACGACAGGGACACCTAATCCCCACCCCCGAACCGCTCCACCCCCTTTCTGATTTCCTCCACGATTTCCGCCGCCATAGCCCTACTCTCCGCCTCAAACTCATACCTCTTCGTCTCCTTCTCCCTGTACACCAACACGCGTACCAGCTTCGGATGTTTCCTGGCTACTTTACAGCCGATCACATCCCGCAAGTGCACGCTCGTCGTCTTGCCACTTGCCGGTGCGGCTTGGCCTTCCAAATCCATGTTGCCGCCGGGCATGATGTGGATGTACTCGCCGTCTAGGGCGATGACTTTCGGATGGCTCGGGGCGAAAGACAGTTGTTGGCGGCGGAGGACGTGGTAGCGCTTGCCGCCTGGGCCGAGCTGGTGGAAGCCGATGGCGCCGACGTCGTATGCGGGGCGAGCCGTGGATGAGAGGAGACCTTTCTTGCCTTTCTTGGTTGGGGTCATGCCGGCGAGGAGGAGAGGGGCATTGGGCGATTCGGAGGATGGTGAGGCGGCACCTTCGCGGTGCTCGACGCCGATGAAGCGCCGGCGCTGGAGGTCGAGCATGGCGTTGTCGCCGAGGGCTTCGACTGTGCGGTCTTCAGGGACGACAGTGGTGGTGTTACGGACTTTGAGGACGTATAGAGCTTTGTTGGGGAGGTTGAAGGCGTCACAGGCTTTGTTGAAGACTTCGGCGATGTAAGCGTCAGTAGTGGTGGGTAGGTCGATGATGGTGGTGCGGAACGTGTCAGGATCTGTGAACCGGACTGAGAGCTGCTTGGAGACGCCTGTACGATGGCGAGAGGTGCCGACATTGGTCGCTGGTGCGTCGAGTAAGGGAATGGTGGAGTCTTTGCGACTCATGGCGTTGAGCGCAAAAGATGGGCCTGTGATGGGGTTGCGATTTGGGACGAACGACGGTGGCAGAGGTGCATCCGAGTTCGTCCGCACTGCTAGAGTAGGAGTGTCAGAATGAGAGCGCTCTGGCTGTGCGATCGACCCTGCTCGTGGGGTATTGGTGGCAGAGAACTCAGGCGTCGCTTTCTCGTTCTCAGCAAATTGTTTGTCGTTTGCCTTGACTATGGCAAATTCGTCCCAAGGCTTCTGTCCAGGTCGTAATCGTCCAGGCTTGTTGTTGTTGGTGGTAAAGTCGGTGATAGGTTTCGTGCGAGTCAATGGAGGAAAGTCGTATTCGACTTCGCCGAAATCGACCATGTAGAGCACCCATTTATTTGCCTGGAGGTCGTCACCTGCGACCGGTGGTGCCTTTGACTCCTCGTTATACCGCCAAAGGCACAACCCGATGAATTCAGCTACCGTGATCGGACCGTTCTCTTTGGCCTTTTTGGTGGGTATCTCAAGATGTGAATCAGGCTCTGAAGATCCGGGATAGAGAACCTTGATCCACAACGGGCTGGCCTCGCCCTTGCCGTACAAAGGTGCGAACTTCGCCGTCGGATTCTCGTCGGCTTGCGTGTTTGACTTGAGTGCTTTCGACAGCAGACTGACGGACTGGACCATGCTGACCGGACGACCCGAAGGTAATCGAGGAAGTCTTGGAAGCTCGGTCGGTAGTTCTCTACGCTTTCTCGGCGATCCAGATGCGGGTATTGCAGCGGGTATCAGAGCTGGAGGTTGAGGAGGTGAAGAGTCGATAGTGTCAACGTTGGCGAGTGGGGCACCGATGTTGAGCAGAATGTCGGCATCCGCAACATCATCGATATCTGATAGATCCGATGCTTCACTGATGTCCTCATCCTCCAGATCCGAGTCGTCTCGTTTAGCATCTTCTTCCTGTATAATATCAGGTAGAAGCATACTCTGCGTTGTAGGCCTGCGCTCCAGCTTGCGTCGTCGGAAAACCATCGAGTCCTCGTTCTCGGAGCTCATCTCGCTGCTCGTGGCAGTATCTCTCCTCGATCTCTGCTTGATTGTATCCACAGCACTGAGAGATCCTCTCCGGATACCACCAGTCTCTGGCGGTCGCGACGGAGACGTGACCATGACTTTCACATCATCCTCGTTGATCTCATCCTTCAACTTCGAAGGACGTGCAGGTGACGATCCAGATCGTATCCGTACAGGCATTTTGTTGAACTTGATCTTCTGTGCGTCTCTTCTTTCGTCTTCTTCGTCGCTGTCATCACTCAGCTCACTGCTATCGTCTTCCTCCTGCTGCTCCTTTCTCCCACGTCGTCTGCGGGCATGCAGTGTTGGTCCAATGGTATCGTTACTGCCATGGCCAGTAAGAAGTGTGCCCTCCTCCTCATCATCCCGGCCTTGTGGCGCTGCGGACCTGGGTGGTATGTTGAAGTACTCGGACGTCACTGTTGTCGGTATGGGCGGTGAATATGTTCGCTTGATCTCTGACGGATCTGGACTCCATCCTGCAGCTCGGAAAGCTGGCTGGTTGAACACAGCCGGATTCAATGTGATGAGTCGCTCACCAATCCCGTCTTTGAAGTTGCTGAGATATCCTGACCGTAACTGATAAATAGCAAACCTGCAGTATGTCAGTCCCCGCCTCCTAATCGCATCCTGAGTACCTACTCCTCATTCATAAGTAGTGACATAATGGGTATAGTGCAATAGCTTGAATGGACCTGCCCAGACGCGTTATGACATTAACGAGAGTCGTGTGACCAGTCCAGCTGGCCGCGGTGATGGTGTTGGTAGATGAGAGTGAGGAAGAGTTGCTGTCGCAATTGGAGATGAGGTCGGTCCTGATCGACCCCCACGCCCCGCGAATGCGGCTCTTTCTGTGCTGCAAACTATTGGTCAAAGCTTGCATGTTCACATCCAGAGCCGCATGAGATCAACCTGCGCAACTCTGCTGTCCATTCGTACCAAAGCTGTCATTGACATTGCTGTTGCAGGATGGCGCTCGTGGGCTATTCAGATAGCGAGGAATCAGATACTGAGGTCGCACCTCAACCTAAACCGGCAGTTCCGGCCAAGTCATCGAAACCTGCTTTCGAAAAACTCGTCGACTCATCCGGTCCTCGCAAGATCAGAGTCGAACTACCAACCATAGCGCCGTCAGCGGATGCAGAAGCAGAGCGGCCAGTGAAGAGAGCGAGGACTGCTGGTGGTTTGTCAGGATTTAATGCTCTGTTACCTGCACCAAAACGAACTGCCGAAAATGCGAAGAGGGGTGGACTGGGGTCGGGCATAAATCTGAAGACGAGCAGCGCTGCGGCCTTCAGTCGAGAACCTGTCGAGACATCATACCATGGAACACACGAATCGGAGGCACTTGATACATCAAAGAATGGAGACAACGCATCTGGAGAGGCGGAAGACAAGTCTGCAAACCCGACAGAGGAGGTCAAGACTGTTGGCAACGCCATGAGATTCAGACCTCTGTCCGTGGCAAATAAGAAGAAGACCAAGAAGCCAGCAGCAGTCAATGCCATAAGTAGTTCAGCGCCTGCACCCCTCAGTCAGACCACCGCACCTGCTGCGCCAGCGACAGTGGTTAAACCTTCGAAGCCGAAAGTCTCGCTCTTCTCTGTCGCATCAGAGGACGAACCGGTCATGCAGGGCGCCAGAATCGATGCATATGAACCCTTGATAGCGCAGGATGGGGTCGTGGAAACAGCTCCACCATCATACGAGACGATGCCGCAACAGCCAGTCAACCCAAACTCTCTGGACGCAGTGGCATCCGATCTCAATTTGACCGAGGCCGAGCGTAGACAGCTGTTCGGACGACGAGGCCAAGGCGCTCAAGCCATCAACATAGCTAATTTTAACATGGACACTGAATATGCGAAGAACGAAGAGCTGCGAGCTGCTGGCGAGACAGTACAGCATCGCGCAGTTAGAGCAGTCGCGCCAGGCAAACACAGTCTGCAACAACTCGTCAACGCCGCTTCTACACAGAAAGAAGCTCTTGAGGATGCGTGGGCAGAAGGGAAACGAAACAGAGGCGAGGCTGGAAACAAATATGGCTGGGGGAGGTAATGACCGTCACGAATACCAAGATACCCAAATTGCTTCTATGAATACATGTCATTCCATGGTCGTGATCCGGGTATTATGCAAACTATTCCAATCCCATGCGATGAAACTTTGCCGCTTTCCGTCTCTCCTCTGCCTCTTCCCTGATGAGTATAAAATCATCCGCATTAACATCACTTGTCTCCTCCCACAACCTATCAAACTCTTTATCCCCGTCCGGCTCCACCGCCCAAATACTCTCCCGTAACCGTTTATGCCTCTCCCTATCCTCCTCAATCCTCTGCTCAATCTGCCTCTTATCCAACCTCACCCCATTCATCCTCATCCTCGCCCTCTCCTTCCCCAACGCATCCACATCTCCCACCATCGGACTCTCCTCCCCCACCCTCACGCCCCCAATCTGATCTCTATCCTTGATACACTCCTCCAACTCCATCACCGTCTGCGGCTGGAGATAACTCTTCTCCCCCATCCCCTTGAGCACCTTCCTCACGACCTTCACATTCGCAGCACCACTCCCATCCTCGGGCGCTACGAGATCCACAATCTTGAGAATGTCCCGCTCCATCATTCTTGTGAACTCGGGGTACTCTTCCCGCGCCGCCATGTCGCAGAGGTGCTCGAGGAAGTAGAGGATGTTAGCGCGGAGATTGAGGTTGTTTCGCTCCAGTTGCTCCAGGATGCAGCTGTGCAGGTCCTCGTCCATATCTCGGTTCTTGAGCGCATAGTGGGCGGCTTTTTGGGCGGAGGTTACGCTGGCGTTGAGGTGCTGGAGTTGGGAGGTGAAGCGCATGCGCACTTCGAAGGGGTCGGCCATGGTGTGGTGGCGTAGGTGAGAAGTAGGGGATGGCCTGGAGAGGGTGGCATGCCGTTATTGAGTGGCCATGATCAGGTTTGTGTGAGAGAGGTGTGTAGGTGAAAGGGAATGTTCGAGGGGAGGCGGAGGGCGGGCCGAGGGACGCGGTGGTGGGAAATGCGGCTCTGCTACCATTCCGTGCTCAACCGCTTGGCTGTTGCGATCGCGGCTGGATGTCAGGCCCCCCGCTTTGTCCTATTAGCTATCTGATCCTGCGTCCGTAAGCAGCACGTTCCACTGCTCTATACCATGGTGGGTTCTCTGGTCTGAAGTCGTCTTCTATTGTTCCCACAACTTTTTTAGTCTATGTAGATACGAACCGCAATCATGGCAAACACCATACTGACCAGCATACTCTTGCTTGCGGGATCATGCCTACTGCATCTATGCTATCGATTTGTGAAACAGAGGCGGTCCTTCAATGATCTTGTAGGTAAAGCTTTCCTTTACGCGTGAGGTCGCTAAGTTATCTCAGCCGGGACCTCCACACAGTTTCTTGTGGGGGCACTTGAGAGTCATGGGTGAAGCTGCTGCTGTCTTCCCACCAGGAACCCATCCTCAATTCTACTTGACCTGGATCGCTCGGAAGTACAACCTCAAGGGACTCTTCTATCTTGACCTTTATCCAGTCGCTGATCCGCAAGTCATTGTTCTCGATCCGGACCTCATGAACAGAGTCAATATTAACCTCAGCTTACCCATGCACAAGATGGGCAACGACTTCTTGAGCCCGATCATAGGTCCTGATGCTATCGCTGTGGCAAATGGACCGGCCTGGAAGAATTCACACAATGCTATGGCCCCTGCTTTCTCACTCCATCACATCAGAAACATGAGCACGGTCGTCGCAGAAGAGACCGAGATCTTCAGATCCACGCTGGACAAGCTGGCTGAGAGTGGCGAGACCTTCTCGATGGAGCAGACGGCAACCAAGCTTGTATTCGATGTGATCTCGAGACTGACCTTCAATTACTCTTTGAATGCTCAAACCACTGGTAGTCAATCGCTCACAGACCTGCGAGACATGATCCACTTTGCAGCCCAACAGTTGTCTTGGGACCCTCGGGTCAAGATCAGCAGCTGGTGGAAGCGCAGACCTGTCCTGAAGCGGATCAACACTACAATTCAGCAGAAGATTGATGAGAGACGAAATCTGCTCACACGAGATAGAGTAGCAGTGGACAAGAAGAATCCTGACAGCATTCTTGATCTGATGTTACGCGAGTATGTGAAGGTGGATGAGAAAGGGATACCGCAGCAAGTGCCTCAAAGCGAGCTTAATCTTCTCCTGACCAAGTACGGACTTCGCTGTCACCTTATCTATCCTGGCTGACCATTGTTCAGCATCAAAGGCATCCTCCTCGGTGGGTCCGGTACCACTACCGACACACTTTGTGTTCGTCCCTTCTCCTTCCTCTCAAACCCGTACTAACATTCCAAGTTCGCATACATGCTCCTCTCCACCCACCCCCGCGTCCTCCAGAATCTCCGCGACGAACACACCCGCGTCTTCGCCCCCACCCACGACGCCACCCTCTCCATCCTCCGCTCCAACCCCTCCAAACTCAGCGACCTCAACTACACCCAAGCCGTCATCCGCGAAGTCCTCCGCATGTTCCCCGTCGGCTTCAACCCCCGCGGCGCCCACGCAGAGTACGCCTCCTGCATTCCCCTCCCTCCCACTTGCTGACAACTCCAGTTCCACCCTCACCCACGCGTCCACAATCTACCCCCTCGCCGGCTACGTCGTCATCACTCCGGCTCACACCCTCCACTACGACCCCACTCACTACGATCGTCCCAAACTCTTCCTCCCGGAACGTTTCCTCGAGGACCACTCCCCCTACCTCTCCGAGCCCGTCCGGTCCGTACCCTCGACACACTTCCGCACGTTCGGCCGCGGGGCGAGAGCATGTCTGGGCCAGAATCTCGCGATGGATGAGCTCAAGATTATTTTGCTCATGACGGTGCGGGAGTATGAGTTTGAGTGTGTGGGGCTTAGGCCGAATGAGGAGTTGAGGACGGAGTTTACTGATTTGGATGGGGTGTTTGGGGACGTGGTGTTTCAGGAACTAGGGATTGAGGCGAGGCCGAGGGGGGATGTGCCCATGAGGGTGAGGAGGGTGGGGAGAGGGATTTGATGAGGGGGAAAGGAGGGATATGTATTCGTGTCTATTCTGGGGTTGTGGGTATCTTGAAGTCTAAGGTGCTGTGGAGTATGTCTGGCTTGATGAGGGCTAGAATCTCATGCCGTTCACGCCTTGTACGCCTTTGCCGAGTTGGCTGGCTACGACGGTTGCTTCTCGTACTGCTCGCGCGACTGTGCCTCTCACTGTACCTTCCTCGAGGACAAGAAGTCCGCCAATGGTGCACCCGCCGGGTGTGCTGACTTTATCACGCAGAATAGCGGGGTGTTCGCCGTCGAGGACTAAGCCGGTCGTCCCTCGCATGGTTTGCGCGGCCATGAATTGTGCTTCTTGCCGAGGGAGACCCATAGCTACTGCCCCGTCGGCCATCGCTTCCAGTACCAGCGCCATGAACGCTGGCCCACTGCCGCATAGTGCTGTTGCAGTATCCATGTTTGATGCAGGGAGTGTGACTACTCTGCCGATCCGCGTGAAGATCCACTCTATGATCTGGGTTTGTGACTGCTCCAGTGGCGGCGATGAAGAAGCTATGACCGACATGCTCTCTCGTACTTTACTAGCTGTATTTGGCATGACTCGGACCACAGTACACCCACCATCTTTTATGATCTGATCATGCGTCTTCCCGGGATAGATGGCATCCTCAATCTGATCCACCGGCACTCCAGCGCAGATGCTCAACAGTAGCTTGCCCTTCAGTGCATCCCGAATCGACTCCGAGCTTAAGATCTCGCCAACCATATACGGCTTGCAGCCTAGTACGATGATGTCGGCGGCTTCGACGGCGGGGACGTTGTCGTTCTCGTAGATCGTCACGGGAATGTTGTAGGAGGCGACCTCGCTCCGGATGCGTTTGGCAGAAGCAGGACGGCGGACGCAGGCATTGAACTTCGTTGGCAGCCGTGGTGGGACATCTTCCGTCTGGGCAGGGGTTGAAGTCGCGGACGGTGGGCCCTGCGGGGATGGGGCATTGGAGGAGGAAAGGGAGTCAAGGATACCAGAGAGAATGGCTATGCCCATTGTTCCTGGCAATGTTAGAGGTACTATTGCTCAGCCTGTGCATCACAATAGCCTACCGCATCCAAGGAACGTGAGCGTGAGCCCAGAGTCGCCATTTGATTGCGCCATGCTGTGCAGAAGCAGTCCAAAGCTTTCCCTTGGACAGTGTCGGCAAGCAGGCAATGTAATCAGCCGCAGGATGCTCAAGGTAGCCCCTGATTGGTAGCTGCGGTGCGTATGTGACTGTGATGGGTATGCTGGTTGCACCTTGAATCTCAGCAATTCTGTGACACTCGCCGCCGACATCGCGGACCCTTGGACCCTTGAGAAATTGGAGCCTCGGCTGGAGTTGCCCTCTTTGACCATTGCTCGCCGCAAGCATCCCCGAACCGACAGCAGCATCTCTCCTCGTCAACTTGACACACAGCATGCTCTCCACGCCCAGCTGACATTCACCGATGCTTTCATGTCGAGTACTTCGAGTAGCCAATCGCGGCACGACCCCGCCGAGGCATCCTCCAGTCGAAGCCCCTATCTCGAGGACATAGACGACGACCTTGATGTCACCCAGGCGCTGGATGCAGATCAGACGGCGGATCTACTTGCCAGTGATCCCCTAAACGGCAACTTGGACAAAAGGTAAGTGTTACATCTTGGAAAGAGGATCGTAGTTCAGGGATGGTCTGACTCGTCTAGAATCTCCTTCAAGCGCAAACAAAAATTGCCCTCGTTAGGCGACCGATTCCTCAACTCTTCGACTCCTCCATCCCGGCCGAACTCTGCACGAGAGCAGCGCCACAAAGCTCGCCTCTCGAATGGCGCTCCCTTGGACGCATATCTCTCATCCGGCAGTGCTTCGCAACCACCCCCGCTCGACACGAAGGACCCTGCGTCACTGGACTGGTATATCGAAGGACCCGGTCGGCGTGTAGGGTACGATGATCTCACAGCGATCGATTGGATCTTTGAATATGCGAAAGAGCGGCAGAGATTGCGGATCCTCAAGGACAATACATCAGGGCTGTCGGGATGGTTCAGGCAGCTTGGGGATAGTGGACAGATCTGGGTTGTGCTGGTCGCGACTGGAATCGCTGTTGGGACGATAGCAGCAGGGATTGATGTCGTCAGCGACTGGCTGGGCGACTCAAAGACTGGCTTCTGCAGTAATGTCAATGCTGGAGGGCGCTTCTATCTGAACAAGTATTTCTGCTGCTGGGGACTGGATGACTTTGGAAAGTGCTTAGACTGGCGGAGCTGGAGCAAAGCGATGGGGGTCGTGAATGCTGGAGGAGCATGGATCATTAATCTAATCATATTCTTGATATTTTCTGTGGGTTCTGGACCAGTACAGCATCCTGATACTGTCTGACGAGGCCAGGTATTATTTGCGACCATAGCGAGCTTTTTGACGAATACTTATGCGGTACATGCGAAGCAAAGCGGCATGCCTGAGATCAAGACGGTCCTAGGCGGGTTTGTGATCAGGCGATTCCTAGGTGGCTGGACTTTGGCAGTAAAATCCTTGGGCTTGGTAAGGTCTTGGAGAAGTACATAAAATGAATTCAGCTGACTTGCGTAGTGTCTTTCTGTATCTTCGGGCCTCTGGCTGGGCAAAGAAGGCCCGCTTGTCCATGTAGCCTGCTGTTGTGCAAATTTGTTCATGAAAGGCTTCGATTCGATTAACAGCAACGAAGGTACGTCAGATGGAGAAGGGAATCGTTACCAGAGCTGACATTACCAGCGCGCAAGCGAGAAGTGCTCTCCGCTGCCGCCGCTTCTGGGATTTCTGTGGCCTTTGGATCACCTGTCGGAGGCGTTCTATTCTCACTCGAGCAGCTCTCATACTACTTCCCCGACAAAACGATGTGGCAGTCATTTGTCTGTGCCATGGTTGCAGCATTCATCCTTCAAGCATACAATCCCTTCCGGACCGGCAAGCTCGTCTTGTACCAAGTCACTTACAAGTCAGGATGGCACGCTTTCGAAATCATGCCATTCGCCTTCATAGGCCTCCTTGGGGGCATCTATGGTGGCTGCTTCATCAAGCTGAATATTCGAATGGCAAAGTGGCGGCAATCGAGTAGCTATCCTTTCAAAGGACGGCCAGTGCTTGAGGTAGCTGCAGTTGCACTTTTCACGGCTGTGATCTCTTTCCCGATCACTTTCCTGCGGGCTCAGTCAACAGAGCTGGTATCCTTTCTCCTTGCCGAATGCACTGACATCACAACTGACCATCTTGGTCTTTGCAAGTCCGGCAGGGCGAACACCGGAGTCATCTTCCTTCTCATGATCAGCGCCATCATCGGCTTCTTCTTGGCGGCAATCACTTTTGGCTTGCAAATACCGGCAGGCATACTACTACCTTCGATGGCAATTGGTGCGTTATATGGTCGAGTCGTTGGCCTCATCATGGAATTGTGGCAGCGACAACATCCGAGCTTCTTTCTCTTCGCGTCCTGCGAGAAAGACATAGCATGTGTCACACCTGGGACATATGCCATCGTAGGCGCAGCTTCTGCTCTGGCCGGCGCCACAAGAATCACGGTCTCTATTGTGGTTATCATGTTTGAGCTTACTGGAGCACTCACCTATGTACTACCAATCATGATTGCTGTCATGATAGCCAAGTGGGTTGGAGACGCCATTCATTCGAAAGGCATCTACGAGGCGTGGATTCAATTGAACGGGTATCCATTCTTGGACAATCGAGATGATCGACCTGTTCCGGATGTTCCAGTGTCACAAATCATGACCAGACTGGAAGACCTGGTGGTACTGACAGGAACCGGCCATACGATCGAGAGTCTCGAGATACTGCTGCGGACACACCGCTTTCGTGGGTTCCCAGTCGTCAACAACACCACGGACGCTTTACTGCTCGGCTACATTTCCCGAGCTGAGCTGTCCTATGCTTTGCGCACGGCACTGTCTCCACAACGAGGTCTGCCAAAGACGGCGGAATGCTACTTCTCGCACCAACCTTTAGCCGATCCCTCGACGACGCTCGACCTTCGACCGTGGATGGATCAAACGCCGATCACTTTGAACAGTCGCAGCGGTTTGCAGCTTACAGTAAACATGTTCCAGAGACTCGGCCTGCGTTATGTGGTGTTTTCAGATAAGGGCATACTTAGCGGTCTCCTGACCAAGAAAGACGTCTGGTACGTCCTGAACGAAGGCGAAGTGGAGAGCAGAGCGGATGATGGTGGAGACAGGGTCAACCGTGGAGCAAACCTTCTCCGCGAAGATGGAGAGGGGGAGGAGCAAGGCCTGCTTGGCATTGATGAAGAGATGGAACCTCAGGAACGGCAGGCTAGTCGAGGAAGTGTCAAATAGTAAGATGATACCCAAGACGGAGAATAACATGTGATATCCCGTGCTCAGCGATGAGTTGTGAGCTTGTCTTGGCGTGCATATCAAGGTCACGAAGGTTCCAATATGAACTCTGAGCCGCACCGGGTTTTGTTGTTGACCCTTCATGCAATATCATCACGCAACACGACGCTATCGGTCTTTGAACCAGGCCACGCGTCTGTTCGTCACTTGCAGATGATCTTATCTCGCCCGGGGATCCGAGACAGCGATCGACGAATCGGTATGCCGTCGGCCTGCACGTCTTGCACATCGCTGACCACCACCTTCCAGCTCTTATCGCACAGAGCCGCAAGGGCCACTTACCGCATGCCCAGGACGGCTGCAAGACGACAGAGTTGACGCCATCTGCAGATCGAATCGAGCTTGTCCACGAAGCATTGCACAAGTTGTCTTCTTCTTTGCTTGTTCTTGAGCAAGTTTTACATTTGACCCACACAGCACACAGTCCCGAGTCGATGGCATCCCATGTTGAACGTGACAGAAGCCGGCGTGGGATGCATCTGTGGAAGAGTGGTCTCGTCCACACTCGATGACGGCAATGTGGCCATCCGAAACGCTTCGTGCCACGATACCTTGTGCGACCCTGGTAACGGGTCTTGTCCAACGGAGTCCGAATTGACGATGACGAAGTACTGTCTACCCAAGTAGAACGACAGGGACTCTCACAAATGCTGAATTATTGCAAAAGGCTGCGGTGAGCGACGGGTATTAGCTCTACCGGCGTGGGTCTATTCACATACATTCCGTCTTTGCACGGCATCTGGGCTCGGACACTCCAAGCATCCATGTTAGACATGCAGATCCAACCGCGACAACGACCTCTTGGCTTCGACATGGTGACCTGGCTCTTGCAAGGTTCTATCTGCCAAGACGCATGCAAAACGACAATACCGCTGGCGATCCACCGGCATGCAGACCTCTCACCGGCACCCGTTGCACCGCGGGCCATTCCTATCGACTGACCGTCTTCACGATCGATGTTGAGAATGGTGACACAGTCGGTCTGATGTCAGTCATGACCCAAGCTATACATTATCGCTGCCAAGGAACATCGATGTAACTTGTCAGTCGCCCGGTATTGGGAGTGCAGTTTCGGAGGGTTGCTTCTCAAACGTTACGCCTGTTATCAGACTTTTGTTCCGGAGACAAGCTGCGCACCCTAACCTTCTGGATTGACAAGACTTCTAGGCATGCTTCACTGGAATGCTTGAGTGCCCTCCCGTTGCATTGGCAGGGTCATATTCAGACCTAGCCCTATATGATTCCATCGCCTTAGCTAGCCGTTACTACCATTGGCGGAAAAGATCATTGCAGCTTGATAGGCTTCTTACTCATACTCCACAACCTCCTCATACTCTGACTAGGTTTCCCCTGGACGCACGTCTCGGCTTGGCGGATGCAGCACATGAGCCCTACTCCACACGTGCTTCTGGTTGCGGTCCTCAACAGATACACAGTCTTTCGACTGTTGCAACGATAGGTTCACGTGAAACTCGGCCCATCAGTGCAAGTGTCATAGCCCTGCATTGTGCAGATCTCCAAGGTTTGTGCTACAGGTAAACTGATGCCTACTTCTCGGATCGTTGAGATGCATGTCATCCAAGCTCCTACTATCGAGGGTTGCATCTATCTGACCTCCGTATACAATAGGACGATTCCCGTCTGCCGTGTGTACAATCTCTGACTCCATCCCCGGTCGTGGTCGAATCCTTCGGCATACAAGCTTATACATCATCTACGTCAGATAGATCTGTAGTACATCATGATACCACCGACCATTCCCGAGGCGGCATACTCCAGCCAACATACGAGGACTCCTTCGATAGGCAGTACCACGAGTCCATCACGACCCAATTCGTCGCAACAGCCGTCGCCCGCCAACTCGACAGAGGAAGTTGAGCAAGAGAGTAACGTCAAGAGATGGCCGACCGACTGGCGGGCATACACCACGCTAGCCTCCGGCTTCATCTTCATGTTCAACAGTTGGGGCATCGTCAACGCATTTGGAACCTTCTTGTCCTACTATGAAGAGATTCTTTTACCTGATACCAAGGTCGAAGTCTTCAACCTTATAGGCAGTACTGAGTCGGGCATCGTCCTTGCAGCGTCTTTCATCGTTGGTCGACTGCTGGATGCTGGCTATGGACTGTACCTCAAGATTACGGGGACGATTCTTGTGTCTCTTTCGCTCTTCCTATTGAGTGTGGTCAACGACGACGGTGTGTTTGGTCAAGGTTCCGCCGTCAATCTTTGGGCTGTTCAGGGATTGATGGCAGGCTTGGGTATGGCTTGTTTCTTCGTCACGAGGTAAGAATACCGCCTCAGGGTTCTGCGAAACGCATCTGACCATACGTATAGCTCCCAGACCGTCGCAGCCTGGTTCATCGACTACAAAGGCTTTGCCATCGGCATCGTCGCATGTGGTGCTGCAGTCGGTAAGTCCCCTCCATCTCCCATCTCCCTTTCCTCCCTAACACCCCCCAGCCGGCGTCGCCTACCCCTCCATGCTCCGCTACCTCATCGACGCGCACGGCTTCAACGTCGCCGTCCGGTGGGTCTCCCTCCTCTGCCTCCTCACCTCCCTCCTCGCCATCCTCCTCAGCAAACGCAACCCCGCGCACCAACTCCGCCCCTTCCAAAAACGTCTCTCCAGCTCCACCACCTCCCTCCACCCCTCCCCTCACGCCCCCTCCCCTCCCCTCGCCCTCACAACCTGGATCGACCCCTCAGCCCTGCACTCGCACCAATTCCTCCTCTTCACCGCCTCCATCTGCTTCATGTTCTTCGGCTTCTACGGCGTCTTCTTCAACCTCGAAGAATGGGCCTCGCAGACCAGGGTGGCGTACAAAGGGTCTTCCCCTCCCCCATGCCCCGCGTCTCAGCCGCCAGAGACGCCGTGTCCGTCCCCGGGTCTGCGCACGTACTGGCTCCTCGCGATAATGAACGGTGCGTCCTGTATTGGACGCTTGTCGAGTTCGTTTCTCTGCGACCATTTCGGTGCCCTGCGCGTGCATAGCCTCGTCACCCTTGTGGCCGGCATGCTGTGTTTCACGCTGTGGATGCTGGCGTCGACGTTGCCGGCTGCCATCGCGTTCGTGGTGCTCTTCGGCGCGTTTTCTGGCAGTGTGATTGGACTACCGCCCGCGAGCATGGCTGCTATCCTAGGGAACAGGGATGCGGCTGCGCAGGCGAAGTTGGGTCAGTGGACGGGGATGATGTATACTGCTGCGGCACCATTTGCGTTGACGGGCCCGGTGATTGAGGGGTATCTCATTGGGAGGTTTGGGTTTGGGAGTGGGGCTGTGCAGGCGTGGAGTGGTGGGTGTTTGGTGGTGAGTGGGGGGTTGATGTGGGGGGCGCATAGAGCAGGGAGGGGGGAGAGGGAGAGGGAGGGGAGGAGGTGGAGTTTGGCGAGTTTGGGGAGTTTGTGGGAGAAGAGATATATTGCTGGAAAAAGGGGGCTTCAGGACCTTTGTGGATGGGCACTCGAGAAGGATGATGAAACTTAGCTTAGACATTTTAATAGATGGTAAACGGACACGACTTTGAATGACAGCTTCATTGACCTGCATTTTCGAGTCGTGCCAGTGGTGCTCGTAGAGTTGTATGGGTTGTTGTATTTGTACAATGTACATGACCTGTATCCGAACGAGCTGAAGCCGGCTCCTGGTGCTCTTGGACCGCTTCTCGGAACGTCCTGACTGCGCTGTACGCAAATGATCCAGCTGGCTCATTCTTGAAAAGAGTCGACGGCTCGTGGTGTCCATCTTCTGCCCTGCTCCGCCCCATTGTCCCATAGTCTACTCCATCACAACCTCACCACCGACAGCCTTCAATGTCGCCACAATCTTCTCTGCCTCCTCCTTCGGTACGCTCTCCTTCATCAACTTCGGCGCGCTTTCCACAAATTTCTTGCTCTCCACCAAGCTCAATCCCAGCATAGCCTTGATCTCCTTGATGATCTTTGGCTTCTGTGCCGCGTCGAACTTCTGAAGTTTAAGGTTGAATAGTGTCTTCTCTGCTGCTGCTGGCGGTGCGTCGTCTTCTTCGGCAGCGGCGGGAGCGGCTGCTTGTGCTGCTGGTGCGGCGGCTGCGAAGCCTCCCATCGGTAGGTCAGGGATATTCAGTCGTTTCTGATGGACGAATTAGCACGTGCTTGATTTGGTGCAGAGTCGGGTTATGTACCTTGAGCACGGATACGAGATCTGCAGTCTCGAGGAGTGTGAGCGACCCAATCTGGTCTACAATTGCTGAGATCTTGGGACTCGAAGGTGCTTCTGCTGCTTCGGCAGACTGCCATCGCCGCTGGAATGTATGTGGTTGTAATCGTCCTGCTACTGCGCGCGGGAGTATCGAAGATGTGGAGGACGAGTATTTGAAGGCATTGCGAGCCATTGCTGTGCACGTTGATGAAGCCATGGTCGGGGTAGTTGATGTCTAGACACTCTGATGTCGTCGTCGCTTTGGTCGTCGTTGGAGCTCGAATATTTCTCGATGGCTGCAGCCAATCAGAGATCACGAAATGCGGCCGGCAAAAGCTGCCACGATAACTTTTGGGTGCATCAAAAAAGTTTCTTGAGAGGCGATCAAGTTTACCATTTCACTGACAACATCTGGGATCCTATATTTTGACGCGGAAGAAGCGCAGTTGGACAGACAGTAATACATCTGTCCGCGACCAAGGTCCAGAGTCTGCTGATCCATACAAATCCGCCGGCCACTCGACATCTCTAGTAGGTATGCAGCAAACGGACGACCAAATCGAACTTTTCTTATAACAAGGATTTAGCGCTGTAGCGCTTTTGAAATACCTTATGGACATCTCACAATGCCTGGAAAGCCTGTCCAGTAGGCTGGATGATTTACCCGTCGATCTGCAGGTCACCATCAAGCAAAGATCTTATGACCAGCTTCTTGCTGGAATCTCTCAGGCTCTTGTTGCTGGCGATGACACGGACACTCTCCTCTCGAGTCTGAGCCAGGATCTTCTCTCGGATGTGTGCGGCCGTGTCCTTGACCTCCACTCATCAGGAGGTGCTCAACTCGGAGTACAGATCGCGGTGGCAAGCTTGTTACAGTTTGTACCGTTCTTCGACGAGAGCGTTCATCGGCGACTGTCAGTGGAGGACTTTCAGCGGGCCGTCAAAGAGCAAATCGCGGGACGCGAGCACGACTATCTTCTGTCACTGCTGCGTCTTCTGCACTTCGACCATGATCAGTTCAGCGGCATAGTAGACCTTGATCTGCTTGCTACTCTCTCGCGACATTCAGATATTGACGTGAGCTATCTGGCTGCGAGGACGCTCTCGCTGAGGCTGGGAGCCTCGGATAGGGAAACCCAAGACGTTGTGGCAAGCTGGACGGGCGCTTTAGCGACTTCAAAGAGACCAGACGGTCCTGATCATGAAGCAGCGTTCAAGTATCGATTCATCGCAGTCGAGGAGCGACTGAGAGAGCAGAAGCTGTGGGGATCCATCTGCCGGAATTCGAACTCGCAGATAGGGCATGGAATCATGCTCCAACCATGCAATCAGCTCGTCTCGCTGGCAGATGTTTTTCTTCCACGACCACAAATAGTCGATAAACCTGCACTATCAGGCCCGATCCTGACACCAAGTACGGTGGCAAGCCTTCAAGGACTCGGCACGGCACTGAAAAGTCGTACTCCAATTCTTGTTTCGGGTCAGGCAGGATCAGGCAAATCCGCGCTGATACGATATGCCGCAACTGTGCTGGGCAAGCTTGACAGTATGATCACTCTGCACTTGAATGAACAGAGTGATGCCAAGACACTCATCGGTATCTATACTACCGGCTCGACACCTGGCTCGTTTGTTTGGCAGCCTGGTGTGCTCACGAAAGCAGTGATGGAAGGAAGGTGGATCTTGATCGAAGACCTTGAGAGAGCACCGAACGAGATCCTGAGTGTCCTGCTTCCTTTGATCGAGAAACGAGAGCTTGCTCTACCTGGAAGAGATCAGATTGTCAAAGCAGCACTGGGCTTCCGAATACTAGCGACCACCAGGACTTTAGAAGATCACAAAGGAAAGGAGTACAGTCCGACGACATCACTCTTAGGATTACGGCATTGGACCCAAGTGAAATTCCAGTCGCCATCTCTGCTCGAACTGTCGTCGATCATATCTGGTAGCTTTCCACAAATAGCTGCATATACTGATATGCTCGTCAAAACATTCGAAGACCTGCAGAACCGTCAAAGACACATCAGGAAATCAGATTCAGGACGAAGTGCTACAGTCCGTCCCATCAGTCCTCGTGAACTCTTTAGCTGGGCCACCAGAATCTCATCCCTGGTCGGCAAGAAAACGACCATTGACAGAGATATTGAGGATCAAATCCTCCTCTCGGGCTTAGATTGCTTCGCAGGCTTCCTACCCGATGGACCAAGCAGGAATGAGTATGGACATTGCATCGCTCAGCATGTTGGGATAGATCCACAACGCTTCAATCATCTGCTCAGCGACCGCACGATATCTCACAAGATTCAAGAGCAGCAAGTCATAATTGGCAGCTACCACTTCCCCAGGCCGACTGTTGCTAGGAGCATCAGTGCTCGCAGCAAGACATTCTCCATGAACCGACACACTGCTCAGCAGGTCGAGCGGATTGCAGCTGCTGTATCATCCCGTGAGCCGCTCTTGCTTGTCGGTGAGACGGGTACAGGCAAAACAACCTCGATACAGTATCTAGCAGATGTGCTCGGTAAACGACTCACACCCTTTAACATGTCACAACAGAGCGAAAGTGGAGATCTGCTTGGTGGTTTCAAGCCAATCAGCACTAGGACTATCATCATACCTCTCCAAGATGAATTTGACCATCTTTTCAAGACCACATTCCCGACAAGAGCATTGGAGAAGAATCAGGACTTCTTTGACATGCTGAATCGAGCACTATCAAAACAGCGCTGGCTTTCGGTATGCAAATGCTGGGATAAAGCTTGGCACATGTTCGAAGACTTTCGACGGTCAAGATCATCATCTCCACCCAAGCGGAGCACGGACGATGGCGCACCGTTGAAGAAGCGCAAGGTGGCGGTGTCTAGCGACTTGCAAGCACGATGGGAAAGGTTTCGGACCTCAGCAAAGGATGTAGAAGCCCGACTTCGATCGGGGGCCGACAGTGCTGTTGCTTTCTCCTTCGTCGAGGGTGGCGTGATAAAGGCTGCGAAAGAGGGTGATTGGATCCTCCTCGACGAGATCAATCTTGCCAGTCCTGATACTCTCGAGGCTTTAGCGGATCTATTCGACCAATCCCCTACAATCATGCTAAGTGAAGCAGGAAGTGTGCAGCGGATCGGAGTACATCCGGACTTTCGCATATTCGCCGCCATGAATCCTGCTACCGACGTTGGTAAGAAAGACTTACCACTCGGCATAAGGTCGAGGTTCACAGAAATATATGTGGATAGTCCGGAAAAGGATCTCCAAAGCTTACAGCAGATTGTGCAAACCTACCTGGGACCGAGCGAAGTGGTCTTGAGCGAGACGGCCAGTCGCCTGCATCAGGAAATACAGGGTCTTTGTGACAGTGGTGTTTTGGTTGATGGCGCCGGCCAAAGACCTCACTTCAGCTTGCGCACATTGACACGAGTGCTTCTGTTCGCTAGAGATATTGCGGGCCAATGCTCTCTTCGTAGAGCTCTCCATGAGGGCTTCTCCATGAGCTATCTGACGATGCTGGACGGCGCTTCAGAGCAACTTGTCATGCCAGTCATTGACAAGTACATCTATGGGAAAAACAAGAAGCTGATGAATGAGCTCAAGGTGGCGATGGCGAAACCGGCAGGCATCCCTGACCACGAGCTGATTCCAATGGCTCCGTACTGGCTTCGAAAAGGTTCGATGGAGCCAGTGTCGCAAAGTCACTACATCAAGACGCCCTCCGTACAGCGCAATGTCGACAAACTGATCAGAGCATCAATGACCCGGCGTTTCCCTATCCTACTTCAGGGACCAACCTCTTCTGGAAAGACCAGTATGGTGGAGTATCTGGCCAAAGAATCTGGCCACGAGTTCGTGAGAATCAACAATCATGAGCACACAGACCTGCAGGAATATCTGGGTTCATATGTCTCTGGCCAAGATGGTAGACTCTTCTTCCAGGAAGGACTCTTGGTGCGAGCGATCCGGGAAGGACATTGGATCGTTCTCGATGAGCTCAATTTGGCACCAACTGATGTTCTAGAAGCCCTGAATCGATTGCTCGATGACAACAGAGAACTTCTTATTCCCGACACACAAGAGATCGTCAGACCCCATCCCAGTTTCATGCTCTTTGCCACACAGAACCCTGCGGGCATCTACGGAGGACGAAAGATGGTCTCTCGAGCTTTCCGCAATCGGTTCATGGAATTACATTTTGACGATATTCCAGTAGATGAGCTTCAGACTATTCTTGTGGCACGATCTCGCAAGGCACCATCATGGTGCGAACTCATTGTAAAGGTGTACAAAGAGTTGTCCCTGATCAGACAGGAGGGCAAGATCTTCGAGCAGAAAGGCTTTGCGACCCTCCGTGATCTATTCCGATGGGCACTTCGACCAGCGGACACAGCACAAGATCTTGCCAACAATGGCTATATGCTTCTTGCGGAAAGATGTCGCAAGCCTGAAGAGCGAGACGAAGTCAAGAGAGTGATCGAGAAGGTCGTCGGAACAAAATCATATCGACTCAGCATCGATCCTGAGGCGCTCTACAACAGACTTGCTGCGTCTCCATCAAGCTCCTCTGTTGTGTGGACCAAGGCAATGAAGCGCTTATACAGCTTGGTCAGTACTGCCATTGCAAACCACGAGCCTGTTCTACTTGTTGGTGAGACTGGTTGTGGTAAGACAACTGTGTGTCAGGTCATAGCAGAAGCGAGGAAGCAGCAATTGCACATTGTCAATGCTCATCAGAACACCGAGACTGGCGATCTCATAGGCGCACAACGACCTAGCAGGAACAAAGCGGCGATCGAGAAAAGGCTCGCAGAAATGCTGAATGCCTTTCCCAACGAGGCTGTCAGGGCCGCCTTACACACTCAAGGCTTGCAGGCTGCGCTCGATCTGGTCAATCGAATCGACGTCGGTCAGGTCAACGGCCATGGCGACGATCTGGCTGCTGTCAGACAAGCGCAAGGCGAGCTCAAGGTCTTATTTGAGTGGTCGGACGGCAGCTTGATCGAGGCCATGAAGAAAGGCGAGCTTTTCTTGCTGGATGAGATCTCGTTGGCAGACGATTCTGTTCTTGAACGACTCAACAGTGTCCTGGAACCCTCACGGTCAATTCTGCTCGCCGAAAAAGGCACGCTGGATTCTTTCGTAGTCGCTGCAGATGGCTTTGAATTCTTTGCTACCATGAACCCTGGTGGAGATTATGGCAAGAAGGAGTTGTCACCGGCGCTCCGCAATCGCTTCACCGAGATCTGGGTACCTGCTCTGTCCGATGACGACGACGTACTTCAGGTCGTTGGAGCTAAGCTTAGGTGCGAACGCTTTGCCTCTTCGATGCTGACTTTCGCACGATGGTTCCAACAGCGATATAATGCTGAGGCAGCTTCCTCAGTGCACATACGGGATCTTCTTGCATGGGCAGACTTTATGAACAACTTCAACGACGACGAACAAGAGGTTGGCTTCCGACATGGTGCGGCCATGGTATATCTTGACAGTCTCGGCGCCAATCCATCTGGAATGCTCGCTATTGATGACCGCCATGTTGATGCAGAGAGGAAACAGTGTATCATGCAACTTGAGATATTTTCCGGCATTCCCTGTGCGGACCTGTACTCCACCATGGTCGATGTTGCACCCACAAAAGTGAACGCGTCAACATCCAGGTCCTTCTTCGTGTCCTTCTTGATGTCCAGTCTCGGATCTTTGGACAATGCAGAGTTCCTAAGCACACCCACCATCGCATGTAATGCCGTCCGAGTAGCTCGGGCACTCAAACTGACCAAGCCAATCCTACTCGAAGGTGCTCCAGGCGTTGGCAAGACCACGCTCGTGTCAGATATGGCGAGATGTGCAAGAGTTCCTCTTACCCGCATCAATTTGTCCGAGCAGACTGACCTCATGGATTTGTTCGGCTCGGATGTTCCAATTGAAGGGGACGGTCTTGCGACTTTTGCGTGGCGAGATGCACCTTTCTTGCGAGCAATGAAAAGAGGAGAGTGGGTACTCCTCGACGAGATGAATTTGGCATCGCAGTCCATTCTCGAAGGACTCAACGCCTGCCTCGATCATCGCGGGGAAGTCTACATCCCTGAGCTAAATCAGACCTTTCATCGCCATCCCGACTTCAAACTCTTTGCCGCACAGAACCCGCATCATCAGGGCGGAGGCAGGAAGGGACTTCCGGCATCGTTTGTCAATCGATTCACTGTTGTCTATGCAGAAGTACTTCGGCAGCAAGACTTGCTCACTCTCTGTCAGCAAACTTCGGAAGATATCGACGTAGGCACTGTCACTAAAGTAGTTGACCTGATTGAGAAAGTCAACGAGGGTCTCCAGGCGGGATCTATTGGTTCAGCTGGTAGTCCATGGGAGTTGAATCTCCGCGACAGCAAAAGGTGGTTAGAGCTCGTATCATCTCCGCAACGACTTCTTCGAGCTGCAGACACTCGACACGTGATGTCCACTGTCATCGCTCAACGCTTCCGGACGCAACGGGATCAGGCTCATGTTTTGGAGTGGTATCGGAAGATCGATAATCACTTCGGAGATGCTCTGCGCGGGATGCCTCATTGTCTAAGCTCGGAGAGCTTTCAGGTGGGATTTGGACTCCTCGCCAGGAAGCCGGCAAACAAGATGACAAACACACGACTCTATGAAAACTACGATTTTCAAGCTCACCTTGACACCCTAGAGTCTGTCATGTTGTGCATGCAGAAGAACTGGCCCGTTCTACTTGTAGGAGCCGCTGGCTGTGGCAAGACGAAGCTCATAGAACAACTCGCTTCTCTTGTTGGTGCAAGCTTGACGACCTTTTCTATCAACGCGGACATTGATTCTATGGATCTTGTTGGAGGATATGAACAGCATGATCCGTTGAGACTCGTCCACGAGACAGGCGAGCTCCTGAAACGACTTGTTAGATCGCTGATCATTCGAGACGCCTGTTCTGCTCTACCTTTGTCGTCGCTGGTTGGCGTATGGGCTGTGGCCCAGCGCCTCTTGGCGAATACTAAGTTTCCTGAGCTTACGGATCTGGACCAAGTGCGTAGCTTTCTTCAGCATTGCCGAATACACGATGATGATGAGTTTCGCCACTCGTTGATGAGAGCGGTCTCTGCCAAGCTGGATCAATTGCATACCAACGATTCAGGCGCTTCCGGTGCTCGCTTCGAATGGCTCGATGGGACTCTAATCCGAGCAATGCAGAAGGGGGAATGGTTAGTCCTGGATAATGCGAATCTGTGCAGTCCCGCCGCCCTAGACCGCCTCAATTCTCTGTTAGAGCCAAATGGGAAGCTCATCATCAATGAACATACCGAAGCTGATGGTCAAGCACGTGTCGTCACTCCGCACCCCGACTTCCGTATCATACTCACAATGGATCCGAAACATGGCGAGCTGTCCCGTGCATTGAGGAACAGATGCGTCGAGCTTTTCATGCCAGATTGGAAGCCCGACTTCGACGAGTCATCGGTATTCTTCCATGATGCAGCTGTTCAACGTATCGACCAGATCCGGAATACCCTGAGACTCGATTCGTCTGCGGAATACAAAACAATTGCGTACGATAATCTGTGCAGGAATGATCGGCAGTTGTTGCAGCTCTCGCGGAAAATCTATGGGGTCGATGAAATAACAAAGGACGAGCCTGTCTTATACTTCGAAGTTGATTCCGATCTGCAATCACCACCATCATTATTCGAGATCGACGGTACAAGGGTTCTGGCAACCCGTCATCCCCTGAATAATCCGCTCATATACATTGCGGCCTCCACCGAGGACCAGAAGTGGAACAGGTATAGCCGCATGTACGCTGAAGCAATCCAGTTTGAACTGGCTGGTCACACCTTTCGGATGTCCGAAACACTGCGACATATGAAAAATTCAGCAGCGCCAGGGAGAACAACGACAAGGCTGCTAAAATCTGCTGCCGATCCGAGCAAAGACGGTGTGTTCAAGGCTCTAGCTCAACTCAAGCATGACCTCGAACAACATTTTCTCAGCCCGGAAGCCGTGAACACACTTACGAAGTCCTGTCTGCACGGTGTGAAGCCTACGACCTTTGTCCGATTTCCGGTGAACTATGGGCTGGTGGAGCGCGCTTTGGACAGTCTTTGTCGGCTGTGGTGGGACCTGCATTATCTCGCCAGTCATTCAGGAATATCAGAGGCAATGCTACCACTCCTCGGTCGGTATTTTCTGCTTGTCGTCAATAATGATGCTTCTTGTGGTCGTGTTTTCGGCCATCTACTCAAAGATTGCTTGAGTGTAGCTGCCGCCGACGATGAGGACATGGAGGGCGAGGAAATAGCGAATGGTCCTCCGATCGACCCAGTATTCGCAGCATGTGTCGAGAATTCGGTGGTAATGCTTGGAGCAACCGCACCCAGGCATGCGTCCGACGCAGTTGTAGCCCTGTGGAGAAGCTCAAGACCATCTACACCAGCAACACGCGAGGCCAGCGAGATCGTGGCACGACTTCAAAACCTCCTCGCAGAGTTCCACAACACGGTGAAGCTGGGTGCAGTCTCTCTCAATGATGCAGTACATCTTCGGATGACCTTGATGAAGGCTTTGGAAGTATCAGTGTCCGGTGATCGCCCAGATCAACTCCATCTGAGCCCCGTTGAACAAGCCATCAATGAGGTCAAACTAGTCTCGGAGACGATATCGGATCCAATTGACGTCAAACCTCATTTCACGCAGGCGTTCGACTGCCTCAATCGACATCTGGATCTTGTCCAGGCCGAGGAGCGCTCTTTTGCGAGTGCCGACAACAGACTACACGAAAGCGCACACCTACTAGGTGGGCGACCACCTGGATGGCCATCGATTACGAACGATTCGAATTCTATATCTGCAACCCTGCAACACTTGATCAACTATTGCTCTTCAAGTGACAAAGGCGCCGGCACTGGTCGTATAAGCTTGAGCTCCCAGTTGCTGGCCGATCTGCACGGTGCAGCCACGGTACCCATTCAGCGAATACCACTTTTGAAGGGCGAGATGTTGACGATGGGAAAGCTCCTTGCCAGTAACACACACTCATTAGCACTGGAGCGCACGAATCAGCTTCATCTCATATTGCAGCATGTGCTTGAAGAGATTTTACAATATCTGGCATTACAAGATGATAGCGGCACGGCAGCCGTTGCGGGAAAACTGCTTGAACACCTCGATCTCAACGCACCCATTCCACAGAGGTCAGGCGATCGTGGTTCTCCTTCCTTGCACGAGACCGCCGCTTTGGTCCAGGGCGCGTTCGCTGGTCCAGCTGAGTATGTTGCTAAGCATGAGATTTTCCAGCCCTCCACCGACGTCAGCTTGTCTTTAGGTCGTTCGTGGATCAACCTTGCGCTCGGCTGCATTGCTCTGCTGGTACCATCAGCTCCTGAAGATCCTGCTTTACAGATGATACTCGCACGGACAATCTACAATCGTCATCACAAAGCACTTGAGGACGAAATTCATGCATTAAAGCAATTCGAGCAAGCAAATGGCAATGGGCATCCCTTGCGCAGCATGAGACTCGCCCGGCTCGAGTTCAAACTCACAGATCTCGAAGGCACTGAGCCAAAGGAAGCAGAAGTCTGGCGATGTCCCAACTCGAACATTGAAGCACTCTTTTCCGTCTTCCGATCCGTGCATGAGATGTTTCTGCCGTACACTTCATGTTTCCTGAAACAATCTCCGGCTGTGCTCCCGCCAATTGGGCAGGATACCCAGCTACGCAGGAACATAGTGACGTTGAAGCAGCGCCTGATGTCCAACTTCCCAGACTTTCAAGACCTTACAATTCCACTGGTGGGCTTTCTGAGCTGCTTAGAGATTGGTCTGGACCTTTATTCTGCTGCACTTGCTGCAAGCAATAACCATGACAGCTTCGCACGCTTGATATCTGTGATCCCGCTCGCTGGCGCTGGCAATCAGCCGAACTCGCTCGAGCAACTTCCACAGAACTGGCTTAGCTTGATTAGACAAGGTGTCCCGGCTTTGACAGTAGCAGAGAGCTTCAGTGTGAGCAAATCGATCAGTCCTGCTGCATTCGACAGAGCAAACGGTTTTGAGTGCGTCGCAGAGCTGCTTTCGTACGTTCAGATGAAGTGGGAACAAAATCTCAAGAAAGAACGAGCAGAGAATGCTACAAAGTCAAGCTTGTATAGATACACTGGGGTTGATAGTGTGGAAGACGAGGCTGCAGAGGAAGAGTTTGCCGAGATGTTTCCAGATTACGACAGCAACCCAACAACGGCCTCCAGCGACAAGAAGACGAACTACCGGACTCAATCGTCCATGTTCGCAGACCAGCTCGCCAGCTTATTCGATGCCAACACCGATGCCAAGGGGAAACTCATCAACTTGCTTGATACGCTTTCTTCGGCAACACATTTCGTGGACGACACCATCACAGCTGTCATCAAACCTGACACGCTTCTTCCTTTGGCCATCCGCCAATTGGACAAGCAGTCTACCGCTTTGACAGACGTGGCGCATGATGGTGACAAGGACTACAACGTCTATACCGACCCGAATATCCAGCAAGTACAGATCATGGCAGCATTGGTCAGCAAAATTGAGACTCGCTTCCGAACCATTCAGAAAGCATGGCCAGAGCATGCAACGCTGGCGGACGTCTTGCAGACCTGCCGGGAACTCGTTCAATTCGCCCATTCCGAGCCATTGATGAAAGTCGTCACCAAATTGGAAAAATTACATGACCAAATCCATGAATGGCAGACTGTAGCAAGCAAAGACTTCTCCGCCGAGACTGTCTATAACAATGTGACGGACCTGATCGTATCTTGGAGGCGCTTGGAATTGTCTACTTGGTCTCGTATGCTTGATCAAGAAACCCGCAAATGCGAAGATGATGCCAAAGCTTGGTTCTTCGTCGCCTTCCAGAGCATCGTCGCCGGAACCTTCCAATTCAAGGATACCACTGAAGGTCTGCATGACTATGTCCTCGAATTGCTTAAGACACTCGATGCATTCTTCCGAGCCACAGGACTTGGGCAGTACAGTACACGACTACGTATAGTTGAAGCATTGCAGAAACTCGTCGAAAGTTGCGACTATCTTCCCCATTCAAGCAAGGATTTGCTCTGCAATTCGACTCACAATTTTCTGGTCTACTTCAAACGCTTCGAACGGCCAATTCATGAAGCACTTGCGAACGGCCGGAAGACTTTGGATGCCGACATGAAGAATGTCATCCAAGTTGCAAGCTGGAAAGATACAAACATCTTAGCCTTGAGACAGAGTGCGAAGAAATCGCACAGCAAGCTGTTCAAGGTCATTAGGAAGTTTAGAGCGCTACTAGGTCAACCAGTGGAGTCCATCATTGCGACGGGTATTCCAGCACACCACTCGCCGGCAGTGAGATCCCAGGTGGTCGTCCCTGTTTTCAAGACTGTCGGGGCCGATGAGACTCAGAAAGTGCCAACTCATTCCCGCCTCGAGCAGATCGTCCCTAATTGGCAGCGACTGCCGGCTCGCTTCCGGAACGTCGAGACGACGGTCAACTTGATCACGAAGCTGGCTACCGTTCCTGGGGACAAGCCAGCTGGCAGCGAAGAAGTAATGACCTGGCTCGCCGACACCCAGGCGACTGCTGAAATGCTCCGCAAATCAACACCGAGCCTGATGACCGAAGAGCACAAAGCGACAGCACAGCATCTGAAGAGTCGCAAAAGAGGTCTCTTCGCTGATGTGCTCAAGAGCTTGCGGACCATGGGCTTCAAGTCAAATCTCAGCACTGATGTCCTAGCTCAGCAAAGCAGTATGGTGGCAGTGTTGACGTCCTCTTCAAAATATATGGACAAACAAGCAGAACAGACGGAGCATAACTTGCATCAACTACTTCACTGGATGCCGCAGGTCCGAGAATCAGGAAGGCAACACTCTGAAGATCTCACTGGTGCTGAAGTGGGCAGAAGTACGGCACTGATTGAGAGCATGCTGCAGAATATCGTGGTACAGCGAGAACATGTCACTCAGCAATTGGCCAAAACCGCCTCCTTGGAGATGGTATTACAGAGAATGCAGAATCTTTCCAAGGTCAGTAATATTGCGAGGCCATCACGACACATCTCCCGATCTGTGGTAGGAGACGGCATCAATGCCCTTGCGACATTACTGGAGGCGGCTCAAGAGCTGACATCTGCACATTTCCGTCTTGCCGAAGAGGATGGCACGGAAGAGATTCAGGAGCTCGGCAGACTAGCTCAAGGATTGAGGAGCATGCTTGGCGATTGGCAAAAACTGCCTGACCTGCCCGAAGGCCTGACTTGTGCTGAGAAACAGGCTCTGCATACCAAGCTGCAGCTTCAGGTCGACGAAGTCCGGCAAAGAGTAGAACAAATGATAGATGACAGCCCCTCTCTCGGACCACTACTATCTCAAGTACTCCAATGGGCTACACATGATAGTTGGACCACAAGCTCCGGTCATGAGTCTGTAATCTCGATTCAGGACTTCCAACAAAACGTCTGCGGCGCAATCGACCACATCCTTGCCGCAATCGAGACAGTACCAAAGTCGCTCGCGGGTCTACCTTCGTCGATTGAGAGTCCTGCATGGCTCATTCAAGAAGCTCGGATCCTCAATGACACCATTGATCGTCTCCGCTTGCCCGAGACGACTGCCGTAGTGAAGTCTGTTCTCGACTCTCTGCATCGAATCTCCGATGCGGAGCTATCTGGAGCCGTGCACTTCCTCATCTCCCTCACCTCAATCTTCATGGAATACCACAAGACCCACTCGGACCTCACTTCCCGCCTCCTCAGCATCCACACCTCCACGACTTCTCTGGCCGCTACTCTCGCCAAGCTGTACGTCACTCTCGCCCGTGACGGTTTCTGCTCGCCCAAAGAGAAAGACAATGATCCTTCTGCCGGCAAAGACAACGGCGTCGAAGCTGGCACTGGTCTTGGCGATGGTGAAGGGGCAGAGGACATCAGCAAAGATATCGGTGACGACGAAGATCTCACCGAGCTTGCGCAGGAGAAGAACGAGGAGCGCCAAGAGGGAGATGTTGAAGATGAGAAAGATGCTGTGGATATGGCTGATCAGGACCTGGAGGGAGAGTATGGCGAGGAACAGGAGAAGGCGGACGATGAAGAAGGCGAAGGAGATGAAGGCGAGGATAGAGAAGTTGAGAGCGAGGCCGGGTCGGTGGATGATCTTGGCGAGGGCACTGTGGATGAGAAGATGTGGGACGATGGGGGGAAGGAAGAGGATCAGAAGGAGCAGGAGGCGGAGAAGGCGGAGGGGACGAAGAGTGAGGACGTCGCTGCTGCTGGGGAGCAGAAGAGGGAGAAGGATGAGAAGACAGACGGTGGTGAAGAGGGTGAGGAGGGTGAGGAGGAAGAGCAAGTTGGAGCCGAGGAAGAAGAGAACCAGACAGGAGAGAGCAAGGAGGCCGAGAGGGCGGATCCGACGATGCAGCAGGAGGAAAATTTGGACCTACCTGATGACATCGACATGGACGGTCAGGAGAAGAACGATGATGTTGATGATGATCTGGATATGCTGGACGAGGATGGTCAGGAGACGGAGGAGCAAAGCGACCCTGACAATGACAATCAGCAGCAGGATGTTGATGATGAGGTTGGGGATGAAGCACCACTCCGATCTGAGAACCAAGAGCTCAAAGATGATGAGATGGATGAAGAGACCAACGAAGCAGGCGAGACGGCCGAGGAAGCAGAGGAGCCTGCGGAGCAAGACAACGTCCTGCAAGACAATCGACCGGACGACTCGACTGTTGCCGATCAAGTTGCTCCAAGCGATGCACAAGGTACTGGATTGGACGAAGAGCAGCCCCAGGATGAAGAAGACAAGCAAACGCAGACTGGTGCAGCTCAACGACCTAAAGGTGCCCAAGGTGAAGACTCGGAAATGCAGAAGACTTCTGGGGCGCAAGGGGAGCGGAATGAGGCCGAACAGCAAGAAGCTGGTGGGGAAGACGACCAAGAACAGCCGATGACAGCTGCTGAAGAGTCATTCAAGAAGCTGGGTGATGCAATGGAAAAGTGGTACAAGCAACGTCAACGGCAGATCCAAGATGCTCAAAAGCGGGAGAAAGATGCCGAGAAAAAGAAGGCGCCGGATGCAGAGATGGAAGACGTCGACTTCGAGCATCTTTCTGACGAAGAGGATGAAGGTGACACACAGGCACTTGGTGCTGCCAGGGAAGACGAAGCCACTGCCATTGACGAGGAAGCTGGCACTGCTGTCAATGATCAGGAACGTACTGATCAATTCACCAAGGATGATCAAGAGCAGGATCGTGCTGACAACCAAGACATCGAGATGCACGATGCCGACCTCGAACAGCAGGACCAAGTCGATACGTCTCCCGCAAAGGACGAACGCAAAGCCTTTGTCGGCGAGTACCGCGAACCATCTTCTAATAATCGCGACCGCGAAGCCTCCACGACTCCCTCCGAGCCTGATCCCGAGCCTCCGGTTGAGGAAAGCGACCAGCCCACTTCATCCCACCTCCCCAGCACCGACCTTTCCCCCCCAATCGACCACCCCACCGCCCTTTCAACCTGGCAAACCCACTTATCCCGCACCCTCCCCCACTCCCTCCACCTGCAAGAACAACTCCGCCTGATCCTCCACCCGACCTCGACAAGCAAACTCCGCGGCGACTTCGGCACCGGCAAACGCCTCAACATCAAGCGCATAATCCCCTACATCGCATCCAACTACAAGCGCGACAAGATCTGGTTGCGTCGCTCGGTGCCGAGCAAGAGGGAGTACCAAATCGTTATCGCTCTGGACGACAGTGGGAGTATGGCCGAGAGTGGCGCGGGGGAGATGGCGCTCGATACGGTGGCGATGGTGGGCCGGGCGTTGGGGGTGTTGGAGGCGGGGGAGTTGAGTGTTGTTGGGTTCGGGAAGGAGGTCAAGGTGCCTGTCTCTTTCGGGGAGGGTTTGACGGTTGATAAAGGGGCGGAGGTGGTGAGGGAATTGAGGTTTGGGCAGGCGGGGACGGATGTGAAGGCTTTGCTTGGTAAGGCAGGGGACATGTTTGGAGAGGGCAGAGGGAGGGGAGGGAGGAGGGGGGCGCAGACTTGGCAGTTGATGTTGGTCGTGGGGGATGGGGTGTTTGACGATGGGGAAGGGGTGAGGAGAATGGAGAGGAGGTTGAGGGAGGAGGGGGTGATGGTTGTGTTTGTGATCGTGGATGCGGAGGCGGGGACGAAGGGGAGACAGAGTATTGTTGATTTGAAGAGGCCGAGGTTTTGGAAGGATGCGGAGGGGGGCACGCAGGTGGAGATTGCGAGGTATATTGAGACGTTTCCGTTTAGGTATTATCTGATTGTGAGGGAGGTGGCGGAGTTGCCTGGGGTGTTGGCGAGTGCGTTGAGGCAGTGGTTTGCCGAGATTGCTGAGACGGGATAGATGGGGATACAAAGGATACATTGGAAGGAGTTTGGGAGTTTTATGGGGATTTGTATTAGGCAGGAATGTCGTATCTCCTCGAAAACAGTCGCAATCTACAATCTACCATTACATGCCACTAGTGTGGTCTTATCCGCCATTGTTGAATGCCAATCTGTGTATGCCAATCTATGCCAGACGTGGTCGCATCTGGTTGGGTATCTTATCGTGAATCGTGTTTCGTGAATCATTCTGTCCCCCTCTTCGCTTCTCCTGGCGACAGTCTAGTTCAACATCTCCCAAGTCCAACCAGTCTCAAGGTCACCCACCTCCTCACCCTCACCCTCCGCCTCCCCAAGCTGCATATCCACACAGCCCCCATCACACAACCACCCCTCCTCTTCATCATTGATAAAACAATGCATACAAACCCCCCTCGTCCTCTCCTCCACTCCCCCAAGGATATTCCTATCCAACAAATCCTTACACCCCCTCGGCACCGCCAAGTCCCCACACTCCAGACAATAAGGACTCCCACCCCTCCCACCAATCATCGTTGCCACTCGAGCCAACTTATCCAAAAACCCAATCGCCTCGATCTTCCCCGCGACAGTATCGTCCTGGACCCTCAACACTTCTCTCGCTTGATAAATCTCCCGATGGAACCACACATTATGACACCTCGGGGTCTCGACCCACGCCAAGATGCCGTCCGCCATACTCCTCGCCGCGCCCCTCGCGGCTTCCATGTCGTGGCACATGTCCGGTGGCGGCCGGATGGGCTCGTAGCACGCTTCCATGATGGAGGTGAAGCTGTCCATTGGCGCGGTGCGCATGAGGAGGGACGTGATGCGGCGGATGAACACGGGGAGGCGCATCATGTACGCTATGCCGAGGTAGTTGGCGAGGAGACAGATGGCGTCGTTGGCGGAGACGCCGGGGACGGCGGTGTCGTCGGTGATGCAGCGGATGTGGCGGTCGAGTTGCTCGGACATCCAGGGGGTGACGGCGCGGTTGGTGGTGAGGTGGAGGGAGGTTTCGGCGATGCGGGTGAGGAGGCCGGCGGTGCGGGTGCGGGTCGTGGCGGGCGGGACGTCGTGGAGGATGTACATGATTGTGCCAAAGGCTTCGATGTCGAAGGTTTCGTCGGTGATGGAGAATTTTTGGTGGCGGCGCTTGCGGGAAAATTGGTCGAAGGAGAGTAGGCGTAGTTTGATAGAGTTGCGGGTGAGGTGGTGGTGGTTGACTTTGAAGTGGTGGTAGGTGGAGTCGCGGTTGGAGCGGACTTTGATAGTGGTGTCCCAGAGGAGGCCCTCGCAGATGCCCCAGGACCTGATCCCGGTGGTCTCTAGGTCTGGCGAGCCAGGAATGGTGATGGGGAACATAGGCATGTTTTCTGGTAGGATGTTGGCTGTTGAAACTACTAGGATGTTGTTCAGGGGTAGGGTATTCTGACAGCAGGTGGTACACTGGTAGGATGTCAGCTTGTGAAACTACCAGAAGGTGGCACACAAAAGCAGATTGTCTTACAGTGGTATGGCTTTATGGTAGGATGTTGAGTAAGAACTACCAGGATGTTGTATACAGTATTGGAATCTTCTAAAGTGGTAAGAAGTTCTGGTAGGATGTTTGGGTGAGAAACTACCAGGGTAAGGGGACGAGACTGTCATATATAGGGAAACGCTGAACAAGCAGATCAACGCAAAAGAAAGAGGATGAATTCCTGCCAGCATAGTATTCGTTTTTGAACTCTGAACCCATACCAACTTTGATGCTGCTGGCGAAGCAATTCATGGCAAAAGAGAACCAAAAAAGCAGCGACACACGCTCAGTGACATGGAGCTTCCCATAACTTATCTTTGTTCGATACCACACGATAGGGATATCGTTCTTCATGAAGAGCGCCGGATCCGATGAACGGACGCAAAATATCTGACGATTTTAATACAAGAGACGAAGGAAAGTCTTCACCAAACGCCTCGGCATCACGTGACAGAAATTTCACAGCCTCACAACAAGCAATTTTTGACACAACCTTGATTTCTTGACAGAAGCCTAAAGTCTTGACAGAAGTCAAATACAACCACAAATGAAATCACTCAAATCAGATCATGGAATTCATACTGCTTTTGCATGACTCAATCACTCACCCCCCACCCATGTCTATCAAATCCGAGACACGTCCCGTCGCTGCCCTCGATCTCCGCCAGCCATCTTCTTTGTCCAGGTCCAGCCCTTGAGGCATCGCCTCCACTCGATCGACTACTTTGTTGATCTTGCGGAGGTAGACCGGTAGATTTGACTCTCTTGACGTGTCATAACCTTGCAGCATGAGTTCCATCCTGGACACCGTCCGGAAGCGGATGATTGTGCTGATGGTCTGCGACAGAGCTTGGGTGCCGCTGTAGTATCCATCTGCAGTGAGCATTGTGTTGAGGCCCCGGACTAGGTTGGGGGTGCCCTCGACGAGCCATGTGTCTCTGCGAGCTTCCATGAGGCCGGTTCGGAGGGTGGTGCGCATGTCTGCTCGGCGGGCCTCGAGCTCTTCTGCCGGTTATCAGCCATTATCACCTCGCTGCCCAAGATTTGACATACCGGACACCCATTGCGGCAGAGTATTCCTCCACTGCTCCTCGAATAGTGCTCGAAAGTTGCCGGTGTAGTTCAGCAGCACAAACTTGGTCGCTTTGGAAAACCACGCTTCGTCACCGAGGATGTAGGCCATTACCACCATGGCTGCGAGACTGAAAACTCTCGGCACCGGCTCTCGGACAAGCGCATGGTATGACCAGTTCTGCAGAGCCCGGTCCAGGTACTCATCGCACTTGAGCTCTCGTCCAAGCAGGGCTGTCTGGATGAGCTGCTGCGATGTGAAGTCACGGTGGATCGTTGATGGGTCATCCTGCAGAGCTATCAAGAGCAGATCGACTGCATTGTACGGTGCTGTCAGTCGAATCAGTCGGTGACCATCTTCGGAGCGCCTGCAGTCTTGAATCAGCTGGGCTAGGACTTCGGAGCTGGAGGCGATGATTGCTGCAGAGGCGAGGAATTTTCCAGCAGGGCGTTCATTCTCCCAGCACTCGATCCAGAGGTCTCTGATGGGCTTGTCTTGTGGAAGTTCAAGAGGTTCCGGCGGTGGGGACGATGCTTGCATCATGGGCTGGGCTCTGAGATGTCGTTAAGTGCAACCTAGCTTTGCAGAGAAGGCGAGAAGGTCTGCAAGGTCTGGCACTGACGACGATCTGCCTTGTATATAGCGAGTTGGATGTGCGTCTTGTGCTTGTGCTGCTGTGTTGCTCCGACACCAGGCATGGTGGGGTGGTGGTACAGACGCCGACCTGGGCCAATGACATTACATATTGAACTTGTGCTTAAGAGGCTGCAAACGACTAGCAGTACAAGAGGAGTAGGAAGCGCTAATTGAGCAAGGTATGTATGCTTATCGTGCCTGTGGGATGCTTTCACGGTGATCTGAAAGTGTCAGAAGAAACAAGCCACCGTCGAGCCATATGCGCTGTCGTTGTCGACACCATCGCTCATGATGAGGCACATTTCCCCTTGCATTTGTAAGGATCCACCGCCCTCGCTGTGCAGCACCTCAAACATAAGCCTTCCCAGGCCTCCACCTCCTCTATGTCTTCGTCAAAGATGAGGGTGGGGTGGAATTCCGCCTGATCACACCCAGGGCACGTCTCAAAGTCGATACGGTCATCCTTGATGGATCTCACAATATCAGCTCGTTCCTTAGATAACCTCTCGACGGACCAGTCGCTGAGCCACCTTCGATGTCTGTTCAGATGTTCTCTCAAGTCTCGTTGAAGCTCGTGGCTGTCGTCATCGCAGGTAGTCTCCATGGCGCGAAACAGGTAGCTTTGATACACAGTCCTAATGAGGGTACGAGATTTTTCAAGCCACACTTTTGCAGTCAGTAGATGTTCTGACAATTCCATGATCCACTCACTGATGACGAAATCCGGTAGCGAAGGGTGGTCGCGTGATATCCGCTGGTAATCAATCGAACTGTGAACTACCAGCAGCTTGGAGGCTTTCGCGAAAACTTGCGGGCAGTCCAGCAAATGTGCTGCGGTTAGGATATCTGCCCAGCGCTTCCGAGCTTGCTTGGGAGACCCGGTGTGAGTGCTGATTAAGACTCGCCAGCAGGCTTGAGATACAGTACTGCTAACGCAAGCTTGACACATGTACTTGTCTGCGATCAAGGCCAGCTTTAGCAGCTTATCGGTACTGTCGCTCTCGAAAGTGATGTCGGCCTGCTGATGATGCATACAGAGGAGCATCATACGGACGGTATCAGCCTCATCGCACAAGTAGACGCCATCCTTTCCATTGCCTTCCTTCCACTTCCCAGAGAGAAGAGTCTTGAAGTAGGGTGACGCGAGGCGGAGTACAGTAGCGCTGACAATGAAACGATATGTCTTCTTCTGTCATAGTGCGTGAATCTCAGATGTGTTGGTGAATGGTGCGAGTGAAGGAGTGTTGTTGGAACTTAGAGAGTCAAAGCTGTTGTTCGAAAGATTCTCGAATGTGGAAATGGATGCTGCCTGAAGTCCTGCGCCTGCCGTTTGGTAGCATGTGAAACTGAATATTGTGTTGCCTGTCGTGAAGAGGGTGGAACAAACGCGAGCTTAGCGGGACGAACGCCAGGATGTAGAGTGAGTGGGAGTACTGACGTACAGAAACAACACAACAAACACCAACAAGAATGCTCAATGATGGTTTCAAGTTTTGTCAACTAATTATTGAGTGAGCTCGTGAGATGAGCTGGAAAACAAGCTAAGCTCGAGCTCTTGGTATCTCTAGAAAGTAACTGTGAAGCACTCTCAGCAAGCTACTGATATGACTATCCCGCTCTCTCATTGATTGCATCATGACTTTGACCCACCTCGTAGGTTATTCTCTCTTCTCCATTTCCTCCTCGATCCCTGAATTTTTGTCTTCGCACTTTCCGTCACACTCAAACGGGTCCCTCGCTCTTGCATGACAGCACAGCACACAAAGCCCCTTCCACGCCTTCGCAGATTCAAGCTCATCGTTGGACATGACATGTGCCGGCATGAACAGTAGACTGCAATCCTCGCATCGTGAGGCGTCTTGCTCTGCCTCAGTGACAAACGCCGCGTGCTTTGCCGCCATGTGCTCGAATGACCAAGATGACATCCAGTCATTATGATTGTCTAGCAATTCGTTCATTTTATTGATCGGCTCACATTCATCGAGGACGTTGCGGCAGCCGAGATGGAGCGCTTGGAGGATGATGATCTGGTATGCTTCACGGAGGTGGGTTCGGGCGATCTCGAGCCAAACTGCTCCAGGGTCAGAGTTGCGTTTGCTAAAGTAAGAGGAGGCAATCTTACGAATAATGAAATCTGAAATACGTAACCCGGAGGACCCGCATAGCTCATGAAACCCTTTCACCTGTGTCACAACCAGCGTTCTGGTGCAACTCCGGAAAACCTCTGCATGTTTGGACAGGTAGCCAACGTTCAGGAGATCGAGCAAGGACCTCGGGTCGTCGTGCTTGTTGTTTTTGTTCTGACGCATGTAGTTGTCGTGCTGATCGAGAATGAAAGTATGCAGTGCCGCTGCGCAATCGTACTTGTGTGCAAGAAGTGTGAGCTGCAGCAACTCTTCCGTATCGACCTGCAGCATGAACGAGTATCTGGTGTCGTGAATACAATGAAGTAAGGTTCGAAGTAGCTCTGGATCATCGGGAAGTCGATACGGTGATTGAAGAGATTGTGGATAGGTCAGCGAATGTGAGTAGAGACTGGGACATTTAGCCTTCAGCGTGGTCGAGCTTACGCAGAAGGCGACCTCTGTTTCGACATCCTGAGCGATAAGAACGATATCGCCGTCTTCGACGATGATGTATTCTGCCATCGAGCTTTATGTGATTATTTGTATGGTTCTTCGAGAAGGAACGTGTCAGAAATCCGACGCTTTGTGATCTCGAAACACGTGACCTTCACATGCTCAGTACACATCTCGCAGTCCAAGTCGAATCATATGCTTTGTGAGATGAATCATTGATTCAGCTGTCCTGCATCACGCTTGATCTACCACATCTATCATCTACGACCGGTCTGCATTTCAGTAGGCCTGCCCAACCTCGACAACCACGCAATACTGATCGTCTATGATTTCTCTTCCATCTCCGCGTCCGCCTCCTCCTCATCCTCGATCTCCACTTTGGGATCCTCACAACCGCCATTACAGTCGTACGGATCCCCGTCGCGTCTGAGACAACATTTGAGACAGAGCCCAGTCCATCGCTGAGCTGGCGCGATCATGTCGGTTCCCATCAGGGGCACGTCACAGGCTGGTCCATCGCACCCTTCGCAGTAATCTTTCGCAAATTCCATCGCCTTTTTGGAGAACTCTTGGTGAACCATTGTGTACTTCTCGATCGTCCATAGTTTGGGCCAATCCGATCGATGCTCGATTCTGTTTCTCAGAACCTCACCACCAGGGTGACCGTCGTCGATGTAGGAGCATCTGAGAGTAAGGGCGGTAATGATCCAAGCTTGATAGATTGTCTTCTGGTTGCTACGGCTGACCTCTAACCACACTATCTCGGTCAGCAGGGGTCAATGGAAGATTCTGGCGGCGTTGCCAAGCTGGAGGAACTCACTAATGACGAAATCTGAGACCCATCGCCGGCGCTCTCCAAGCATGGCTTGGTAGTTGCCGACGAAATTCTGGACCAAGACAAGAGAGGAGTGCTCGAAGATGTCCATCATCCTTGTGAGGTAAGCCGTCGTGAGTATGTCCATCCACCCATCGGCATCCGAATCGTCCTCTGTACTCGTACCAAGACCGCGCATGAATCTCTCGCAGTTCTCTCGTACCAGATGTGCGATAAGTGGAATGCAGTCATACTTGTCCGCCAGCACGGCCACCTTCAGCATGGCATGCGTGGTTTTAATTGTGTTCTGGTGGAAATTGTGGTGTAGACATCGTAGTACAGTCCGAACAGTATCCACATCTTCCTCGAACCGTAGTGAAGACGTCCCGTGAATGAGAAGATCTTGCCCTTCCGTGAAATTCGACTTCAGGTACATCGCCCGAAAGACAGGCGAGGCGGTAGTAAGGATGACGGAGCTGACCTGGAAGCTGTACAGGTTATCGTCTATGCCGGCGGAGATGATGATGTCGCCATCCGGATAAATCGTCTCGTTAGGCATGGTCGCTGGTGTGAGATGGAGGTGGGAGGGAAAGTGGCGTGAAAGGAAAGTGTTTGATGTTTTTATTTGAAGCTTTGTCGAGGACCTCAGGCAGCAATCACGTCCGGAAGAGACGCGACGCGACATTCACATGCCTGAAAATCAAAGAACGAATTTGAAGCAAGGAAGATAACCACTCACTCTCAGCAATTAAATTCTGGTAATCTTGCGCCCAAGCGTCATAGCTCCTGCCAATCTCTTTGGAGCCCATATCAAGCAGTCGTCCCTTGCCAGATCTACTACAATACTGCATAAGAATCCTTTTATGCTATAATTCGATCCATAGAATGGACGTGACTGGCCACCTCGCCTGTCGTACCGTGATACTCACGAGGATCCCTCACGCTAGACCGGTGATGATGGCGCTGTTGGAATCGTTGCAAGCAAGTCCAGCCGAAGTAATTCTCGGAATCGTTCGGTTGACTTGCAGTCTGAGAGTGAGAAGTTGAAGTCAATATGAGAGCCAGGTCATTTCAAGTGTAATCTTCTGTAAAGAACCTCCAAGACCGCCCCAGTGCTTCAGCTTTCCCTATATCCGCTGCGATGCTTCTCATTGATTCAGTGAGAGACCTTGGAAGTACTCTGCCTCCAATCGCAGTTGACGCATTACAACTTGCTTCTTCTCTTCCATCAGCACCGATGGCAAGGCATTGTGCCGAGAAGCGCAGACGGCGAAGTCCCGAAAGCTCAGTGCTTGGACCAGACTCCTGACACTATTGGCCACACTGTCCGTGGAGGAATGCTCCAGGAATGTGACATGGATCATGATGGCTTCTGCTGAGAGAGAGAACCTGCAGGAGCATACACCAGTGTCGGAGGCGAGGACGGCGATCGCCTTTCGCACTTCACTTCGCGCTTCCTCTCGACGGGCACATAGGCGGACTGTAATAATTAGTTTCTGGTGGGTGAAGTCGAAGTTATGCTTACCCAAGGTTGAGTCGCTCATTGTTCTTGCTCCGAGTGTCATGAGATCTGTCAATGACACATTTCTAGACATGATAAGGTGTTGGGTTAGACTAGCAAAGGCCTTGTGATTGCCCATCCACTCGGCTACCGCAGTGAGCATGCAAATATGCTCAAACTCCATAGTCTGGACGTTCCTCACCAAGGAAGCCACCCAGTGGCTCATCAGTGGCCCGAGTGGAGTGATGCAATTGTATTTGTCGCATAATTGAGCCAGAAGGTAAGCCTCCTCCGGATCCTGGAATGGCGAATCCTCCGCCTGCTTGTAATGAATGACCGCGAGCACGATGCCGGTGGCTTTGGCATCATCGTCCTTAAGATGAATCAGCATTGGAGAATTGGACGATCGTGGTCCGCCTTCGTAGAATCCGCCGAACAACATGGCTCTGAAGACCACCGAAGCATTGGCCAAACAATGCGACTGGACCTGGTATTGCTTCGTTGGCGATTCGCCTGGTAGGATGATGACGTCTCCACCCTCATACAGCACGATCGTCTCCATGGTAGATCGAGGTGTTGTCAGAGTCGTGTCTAGGCCATGTGAGCTGTTCTGGCGGAGATGAGTAGTCAATGCGGTGGTGTCGATTTCGAGGTGGAATGAAGAAGTGAATTCGTGGTGAAAAAGCGGAAGCTGTGCAAGTGGCGTTCTGTATGAAATGATCTCGAGCGCTCTGTCAAGAAGCCAAACCCTCACGCTAAGTATGCAAAACCCGATGTTACCCTGATTTGCGGATACCCAGAACTGTCAACCTTTGGAAGAATACTCTTCTTGCGATCTGTCTCTTTGTGGAACTCTTGAAGCCATCGATCGACTTCTTCCTGGACGCTGAAGTCGCTTAGCACTCTATGACCCCTCCCAATCTGATGGAGGAGACTGCCGCTGGACTGCGTATTCTGAGGTAGAGGGACCAAGCTATCGATTGCACCCGTGATACGACCATCGAGCAATTCCTTACAGAAATATGGTTCCGCAGCCAGAGGTCGGCCGATGCCCACGCCGTCGCATGCTTCTTCCTGAATCGCTTTCACCATGCCTTGGGCTGTCCGGAAGCCGCCAGTGACGTAGACTTTGGTCTTCTTGAGGTTGGGTCTGATCATCTCGGCAAATTCGATGAAGTAGGCTTCTCGCTTCTTTGTGCTTTCCTTCTTGTGCTCGAAAGCTCTGCCCTCGAACGTGCCACCAGAGAGGTCAACAAAGTCTACTTCGAGCTCTTCCAGCCTCTGACATAGCTTTAAGCAGTCCTCGGCCTGAGTTCCCCCCGCCTGAAACTCGACACTATTGATCTTGACACAGATGATGAATTTCTTGTCCGAGACGACCCGCTTGATTTCCCGGATGACTTCGAAGAGAAAGCGTGCTCGATTGTCCAAAGATCCGCCGTACTCGTCATCGCGCTTGTTGGTAGTGAGTGACAAGAATTGCACCAGCAGGTACCCATGAGCGCAGTGAACTTGCACGCCGTCGAAGCCTGCTTCATAGCAAAGGCGTGCTGTCTCGCCCCATGCTTTGACCAAGTCCTTGATTTCAGCTACAGTCAGCGCACGGGGCTTGTTGAAGCTGTTTCCGGCCCAAGCCGACCGGGATGTGAAAGTTGGCAGACAAATAGGCTGCTGTGGGCCTTGGCAGCGGCTACCAGTTCTCTGTATTGTTTGAGTCGACCATCATGGTCATGCACCAAAATTGGATTACCGAATGCCTCGACTGCAGTGTAAGAGATCATGGTGTTGCCCATCACGATCACACCAATGCCCCCTTCACCCCAGCGCTTGTAGAGGTTGATCAGTTCATCCATCTTCTGACAAAGCCTACTGGCTTCATCCCTCGCCCGCAGTCTCTCCGAGCCTCCGGATATCTTCGTCATCGAGAGTTCGATCAATGGGAGTTTCAAACAGGAAGATTTGGAAGTAGACGAAGTCTTTACCTCGGCAATCATGTTGCCCGAACAACTTATAGTGGACACATGCAAGATGATGAACATTCAGCATCGTAGAACTACAACATTCCTCTGTCAATTTCGAGGTTCTCAATCCTACTTGCTCTGCCTGCCGCAAATCCAGGCAATTGATGCCGCCATGAAAGTCTCTCTTCAGCGACCACGACCATGTCTCAGATGAGCTGCGACAGGATCTCCGGTGGTACTCATCTCAAAACATCGACAGCCAGTCTCGCCGAATCACCATCTCACAGCAATAAGGAACTTACGGGGAACGACCTACACGCTTATCAAGGTCCTCCAGCGCATTGAATTCCGCTGTAAGGTGACCAGATGAACCCTGCAAGAGTACAGAGTTGCTCGTCATTCATCAAGGAGGTGACTGACCTCACGGCAAGCCTGCCAGAAAACAACAGACAGACATGTCAGCCTCGCAAGCTCGTTTGCCTAAGTCCTCCCTCAAGTTTTACCAAGGGGAGCTAAGATTTCGATATTGAGCCAGTCTCGCCACGACCGAAGCTGCTGGTGCGCCAAATTGCCTGTCCGGCATGTCTCAAAAAAGCCCGTCCCGCAGGCCCCCAGAGGTCTTACAAGATCCATCGACTTTTTGATACCAGCATCAGCTTGTTTGTGCTCACCACTGGTGCCGCTATTCCTCTTGTCAGCAAGTCAAGTGGATAGTGCGGCACAGGCAGGGGCTGAGGTCTGACTTGTTGTTCGGCATGTGCTGGTCCCATCATGGAGAATAAGTACAACTGTAAGCACGATCGAATTCGGTCCCCTTGACTCCTACCAGACTCTCGACCCGTCAAAATGCGCTATCTCACCATAGCACTTGCTCAGCTCATTTTTGTAGCTCTCGCCGCTCCAGCTCCAGCTCCTCAAGATATTGAGTTCGACCTCGTCTACGCTCTACCAAACCCCAGCTCCTCTGTTGACCCTACGGCTACTTTACAAGTCGTCAAGTACGATCCGACGTCCGTCATTCAAAACGCTATCCCGCAGATCACTCAGGATGTGCACGCAGAAGGTCCTGGATCGACCCTGAAGAAGCGTCTTGCCTGCCAGAAACAGCCAGCTGGAGCGAAGAATGCTCCTACTGTGGCTGACGACGCTACTTCTTTCAGAGCCTCAGTGGACTTCTCGAACGCCGCCGTTGGAGCTACGACTCCACCCGGATATACACTGACATTCAAGAATCTGAATGCGTCGAACAAGTAAGTCCATCTTTCTCTGTCTTCACCACCGGGCTGACGACCGCAGTGCTTACGGCTACATGGGCTATTCGACACTGGACACATACGATGTAACCACTTGTGCCGGGAGATGCACCAAGGTCAACGGTTGCATGTCATTCAACATCTACTTCGAGCGCTTACCCAGTCTTGAGCCGGCGGATTCCTGCCCGAATCCTACCAGGTAAGCAAGTAAAACTTCACAGTTCAGCCCCCAATCTGACGCCTAACCAGTGTGACTACCATCAAATGTGTATATTGGGGAGGACCGGTCACATCCGACAATGCCAATAATTATGGTCAGTGGAGGAATAAGTTTCAAGTCGTCATTGCTGGCAGCAATGGATACCAGAACAATTCTATCGTCACACCCCCTGGCTACAACTCTCCAGTCTTCCTCAACAACGCAGCCATCAACGCTCCCTACGACAGCTTCGGCTTCGACTCCTATATGGGCGTTGCGCTCTTCAACTCTGGTCCATTTGATATCAAGCTATGCGCAGATGCATGCAATCTGAAGTCAAAGTACAACCTCGAGCATCCACCGACAGACGGCACTCCTGTAACCACATGTCAGTTCTTCAACACTTATATCTTGTACATCAATCAGTCATCCAATGCACAAGGCCAATATTGTGCAATGTACAGTCAGACCTGGTCAGATAAGTACGCTGTCAACAAGGGTCAGACTCGTGGTTATGACCGCTTTCTCATTCAGAACTCGTACTCGGTCAGTAACAAGACGAATCCTGGAGCAGCTTGCAAGGACTGTGCGGTCCGACAGATGTCGAAAGATGTCTCGTGGCATGCACTCCAGCCATACTGCTCGACTCTTCTCGGCTACGACAAACCCGCAGCGACCAAAGTTGTGTACAATGGTATTACAGCAACAATTACTGAAACCAAGACGGTCAGCAGTAACGTACCCGGAGCACCGGTCCTGCGAAGGGACGCTACACCCACAGCTGTGCCTATCAACAACGAGGTCTGGCCGATCGCCATCTCAGTACAAGCGACGCCGGTGGTAATGAAGAGGCAAGCTGCAAAAACACCAGATGTGCTCACGAAATACCCACTACCAGTTCAATCTTCAGCCTGCAGCCTCCAAGCTACCCCGTGGACGACGACTGTCTCCTCCGAAACTACTGTCGCGACTGTCACACTTACACAGTCGACTGTTGTCAATGTCACACCCACTGGCTTCAGAGTCAAAGCTGTAGCTCCACCTGCCGCATCAGGGTTGTACATCAAGTATGCCGGATCTGACCCCAACAATGTATTGGACGCCTACAGCCTGAACGGGCAACAATCGGATGCGTTCATCTACCATTTCGACGCCACTGATAAGTACGCAGTAGTCAGCAACACCAACGGTAAAAAGGCTGTTGTGGGGTTGGACAACTTGTACGGCGCCACTGCATTCCAAAGTAGGGCCGAGACTGGGGAGGACACTGAGTTCGCTACCTGCAAACGATCAGCCGAGGACATCTTCACCTGCAGAGGCCCAACGAGCGCTCTGAGCGTCTGGGTGGCCTGTAAGCCGGGCTCAGGCAACCCCTTGCTGTTCCTCTTTAACCCTACATTTGATGACGCCGTGGCGCTGTTGTGTGGTGGTAGTGCAGACGATGGATACATTTTGACACTTGCCGTGGAAGACGTCTACTAGAAAATTCATCGATGATGTAGGAATACGAGGTCGTGCCATGCTATACAGCTACTAGCAACTAGTGTATAACAGATCGTCATGCAGGACATTCGGCGTCCTATGAGAATGGTTCCCGACGAGTAGCCGCGTGAACCGTGCATGTCTTGGGTCACATGCAAGCCACGACCATGTGCAGCACCGCGGCAGTGCCTGTCGATCATTGATCTACGGCGTCGAAATTGGGGTCTGACAGAGCTTGGATTTCGATAGAATGGTCGCGGCCATACAGTCGTGTCCAGACGAGATTGCTCTTATTCTTTCAACCCCGGATTGAGGATCCATGGAAAGTCTGCTCGGACACGACAGAATGTCTCTCTACGTTGCCATCGTCCACCCATCGGTCGACCGGCATGACAGAACAACGATGGTCTGCATATTTCCCCTGGAAGGCGCAGGGCTTCCACGAGGTGACGGGAACGCATGCAGAAGGGACAGCCAATATTTCGCATGCATCTGGCAAGGGTCGGATGTCAAAAATAAGTCCCAAGTGTAAGAGACCAATCAACGACGCGTTTGTCTGGCGACGGGATCGCGCTAACGTCAGTCTGGAGCCGCATTGGGAAGCATCTCATTTTACGCAAGACCTCACCTCGCCCGGCCGCAAATGCGATCTTGAGCAGCCTTGTCTGTGAACTACAGCGCCTCTGCGGCTCGCAATTCCCACTAAATTTCCTCATTTGGCTTTTCACTACGTTCTGCCATACCTACACTACTTCTTCAAGCCTTCTTTGTTTCTCTCCTGAGAATATTGCCCTCACCCTTCCATCCTTTCTTTCATCCCGTCTGTTCGTCATTCTTCCCGACACTCGCTTCCTAGCCCAATTGCTTTCGCCTTCTCGACTCTGCATACATTTGTCCTCGAGACCGCTTCTAATCATTTAATCATTCTTCATTCCCAAAGCTACTTGCTAGCCGACTTTTTCGGCATCTAATTGACCCTTGCAAAATTTGCTCACGAAGCCAACGATCATTGTACAGCATCTGTCACATATACAGCTCTCTGTAGCTATATTCGACCACGTCACACGAGCAGCCAACTTCTACATCAGCTGCGAGAAAGAGCGAGAACATATTCATACCTCAATTGTGTCCTGGTTGATCTCGACCGGACCATCAATACCACCAAAACGGCGGTCCTATCTCAGAGTCCCAGAGAGGATTTTGTCCTACCTCCTCACTTACTAGCCTCGCCCGAGGCAGACTCTTTCTCTCCATTTGCAACTGGGCGCCAGCACGCCTATCAAAATATGAACACCGACAGCTTTGGCTTCTCCCAAGCCGCCTTCAGCAACAATCCTCCTGGAGTACCTGGCTATGCTGACAGACATCCCCAGCGAGAGAATATGCACATCAACACTACCCGAATCAACACTTCTGGCATCCAGGATATGCCCACTCCTGGTACAGCTCTGGACATGAACTTCACTCCACTCCTTCCGTCAAATTTGCTCATTGGTAGCCCTCTTCAAGCTCAATCTCCCGGATTTGCTTCACCACAATTCCAGTCATTCTCTACCTTTCTGAACCAGATTCCGAATCAGAATCAGCGGAATCAGCAACAGCAGGGCATGATGTCTCCTCAGATGTACGCTCAGCCGATGGGTCCTCAAGCCAATTCATACATGTCAGGACCCGGCTCGCCTCCCGCAGCTTATGGCTTCGGACAGCAGATGAACACCGGCAACATGGGCATGATGGGAGGGTACGGAGCTCCAATGGCTATGGCACCAAACCCCGTCTCTTCGCAAAGCCGGACTGTGTACCTTGGCAACATCCCACCTGACACGTCTGCCGAGGAGATACTCGGACATGTGCGAAGCGGACAGATCGAGTCAGTACGACTTCTTCCCGACAAGAACTGCGCCTTCATTTCCTTCCTCGACAGCGGCTCGGCCACTCACTTTCACTCGGACGCCATCTTGAAAAAGCTGTGCATCAAAAATCAGGATATCAAGATTGGTTGGGGAAAGCCTTCATCTGTGCCGACATCTGTGGCTCTCGCAGTCCAGCAGTCTGGAGCTTCCCGCAATGTCTATCTTGGCAACCTCCCCGAAGAAACCACCGAGCAGGAGCTGAGAGACGAGCTGAGCAAGTTTGGTCCGATCGACACTGTCAAGATCGTCCGCGAAAAGGCCATTGGCTTCGTCCACTTCCTCTCCATCGGCAATGCTATCAAGGCTGTCACTCAGCTTCCGCAAGAGCAGAAGTGGCAGCCTCCGCGACGTGTCTACTACGGCAAGGATCGATGTGCCTACGTCTCCAAGACCCAGCAGCAGAACGCAGCTCAATATCTTGGCATCGCTCCTGGCTATGCCCATGTGCTCAACAGCGTCGATAGAGATCTTGTGGCAAGCGCTCTTGCTCAGCAATCGGTAGCTGCAGCTGCTGTGGCAAGCACTGCAGGTGGCGCCAGCAATGTCGGCAACCGAACGATCTATCTTGGCAACATCCACCCCGAAACCACCATTGAGGAGATCTGCAACGTGGTCCGTGGAGGTCTTCTTCACCATATTCGCTACATCCCAGACAAGCACATCTGCTTCGTCACATTCATCGACCCGACAGCCGCGGCTTCATTCTTTGCTCTTTCGAACCTGCAAGGTCTCATGATCCACAACAGAAGACTGAAGATTGGCTGGGGCAAGCACTCTGGTCCTCTCCCACCAGCCATTAGCATGGCCGTTGCAGGCGGTGCTTCGCGCAATGCTTACATTGGCAACCTCGATGAGACGTGGACTGAGGAGCGTCTTCGCCAAGACTTCCAGGAGTACGGCGAGATTGAGCTTGTCAACACTCTGCGCGAGAAGAGCTGCGCTTTTGTCAACTTCACAAACATCGCGAATGCCATCAAGGCGATTGAGGCAGTTCGTGGCAAGGATGAATACAAGCGCTTCAAGGTCAACTTTGGCAAGGACCGATGTGGCAACCCACCTCGTCAGAACCTGCAGGCTCAGCAGCAACAAGCTGTGCAGCAGGAGATGAACGGTACGCCTCTGAACGGCATGCAGCAAGCTCGTGCTCAGGGCTCGGTCTCGCCTGCCTCGGGCGCTTCTGGCAATGTCAACCCTCTCCAGGGTCCGACCGCTTCCACTGTGGTAAATACTGGTCAGGCTAATCCCTTGACCATGTATCTCGCAGCCACTCACCAGCAAGTCCAGCAGCAAATTACTCAAGGCTACGGCGTTGACATGTTGCCTCCGACCGTGTCCATCGCCCCTGCCCACGGGTCGCAGCCATCTCAACAGCTCTCGGCTGAGCAAGCTTTCTACAGCGGCGCGAACACCACTCGCAATTCGATTGGCTCCTCTCTTGATGCACCGGCACCACATATGGGTCACCAGGCTACTCACAGCGTCAACATCAACAGCTTTGGCGGACCGAGCCAGCCTGTATCGTCCGGCCACCGACAGACACTGAGCGTGGGTAAGAGCCACGCCCGCACTGTCAGCTTGCCTGTCTTCAGCCCCGCCCCAGGTCAGCCTGCAGGCACACAAGGCCAAGCCTTTGCCGGCCTGGGTGCTGGCCTTGGCAGCATCGCCACGAGCAATGCCGGCGGCGTGAACGACTACGGTCTACCCCTCGACTCTCAAAACAACCTCCCGACTTTCTTGCAGCAGGAGTAGAATCACCGCCGCATGAGTACGATGCGGAGAGGGAAACGAGCGTCTCGGTTTTTCAACTAAGCATTTACTGATACCACACCACCTTTCATTTTCGAATCGCAAGTCTGCATTACTAAGAGCATTGAAAGCGCAAAGCACGAAGAGCAGGAGATTCTCTGTCGGCTGTTTGTGTATACTGTCCACACTACCTATTTCGTTTATTCTTTTTCCTTGTCGTTATTGGGATGGGTCGGGCGTGTCATTTCTGGCATTTGGATGGGCGGGAGGCTGCGTGATCGCAGGATATCATTTAGGAGGAAGAGCACAATTGATGGGAGGAATGCGCGTAATTCGATGGAATGGAAAGGGAGGAAGACTCTGAGAAGATGGTGGTGGCAGTGACAGTGTCGAGAGGAGGTGAAAGTTGAGCAGATCCATGTGGATAGTAAGGAATGAACGAAGAAAATTACAAATGTACATGTACGCTGTTGATGTTTGTGCCTCTTGGATGAGATATAGTGACACGGAGCATCGGCTAGAGCAAAATCGCGCCAAGCCCACGTCACATGTTCCTTCTGAGCGGACATTCTTTTGTTCTACCCACGTGCTGTCAAGTATACACAATGGAGTGCCAACGATCAGTACACTATGTCATATTCTAGCTTCACGATACTGCACATAACATGACGTCTCTCTCCCTCCAGATACATCGCCACCACTGGCCTCGACCTTCTTACTCAACCCGCAGCATCCTTTCATAACGGCATTTCAAGCGGGACCACCGAGTAATTCGATCACTGCCTCTGAGGCTCCAAAGTGGGTGCCAACATGTCATCAGTCACAGAGAACCTTGCCCGCGTCCGCTCCGACCTAGCCGATAACGCGCATGAAGACAAGACGCACGAGCACATCTTGGACGCATACGAGGAGGCATTCAAGGAACATGAGGAGCATCTGCGAAGTCAGAGGGAGGGCATGGAGCGGCACAGGAGAAAGAGGCGGCGGAGAGAGGAGAAACCTGGTCGCGAGAGTCGCTCGGAAAAGGACAGAGACAGAGGATTGAAGTTCAGATTCAAGAGCAAGAGCTCCGGATTCGACCACAAGAGAAGTCGTGAAGGGCAAGGGCACAGACGATCAAACAGGAGCAGCCGAGGCGCCAGCTCTGTGCGAAGCGAGACGGAGCAAGACGGTGACCACGAGAAAGTCGACCGCTACTCCGCCCACCCCCTCCCCCGCCCCGCCGACGAAGAATGGCTCGACCCTTCCCTCCCCCCCTCCGGCGAACCCACCACCTCCCACCCACAGAAATCTCACGTCAGGAAGCACGACTGCCCCTCCACTCCCTCTCAGCCCCTCGCCACCCCCTCCCCACCCCCACCCGACCCAGACACAGCCTTCGCCACCTCCCTCTTTGACGCCTTGGCCGACGACGAAGGCGCCTTCTACTGGGAAGGAGTCTACTCCCAACCGCTCCACATTTACCCCCGCCCTGGCGCTGCCAGAGACCCCCTCGACCCATCCCATGGGTCCACGGAGGCTGATCCCATCCAGCAGATGACGGATGAAGAATACGTCCTCTACGTGAAACGGAAGATGTGGGAGAAAGCGAACCCGCAACTGGTCAGGGAGATGGAGATGAGAGAGGAGAGGGAGAGGGAGGCGTGGGAGGGGAAGAGGCGGGGATGTAGGGATGGGGAGAGGAGGGCAGGAAGGTGCAGGGGAGCGGGAGGGAGGGAGGATGTGGATGCTGCGTTGGCGAGGGGGGAGGAGAGGCGTGCGAGGAAGGCGAAGGAGAGGAGGGAAAGGGAGAGGTGGGAGGGTGCTTGGACGAGGTACGTTGGGGCTTGGAAGAAGGAGGGGCTGGGAAGGGGTGGGGCGGGGGATATTGCTTGGCCTGTTGAAGGGGGACGGGCTGAGGATGTGGATGCAGAAAAGGTGAGGAGGTTTTTCGAGGGGGTGCTGCGGTATGTCTTGCCTGGAGCGGGAGGTGAGGAGGTGGAGGGGAAAGTGAAGGTAGCGATGCTGAAGGCGGAGAGGTTCAGGTGGCATCCTGACAAGGTGCTGCATCGTTTTGGAGGTGGGGAGGGAGGGTTGGACGAGGGAGTGATGGAGAAGGTGACGGGGTGTTTTCAGGTTGTAGACGCGATGCTGGAGGAGGAGCGGAGGAGAATATCATGATTTATGATTTATGATACCCAATGCGATGCGAGCATGACCATTCTTCTTTTCAACCTGCAAATTGTATTGTTGTGAAATGTTGTTTGCCTGGAGTCGGTGGTCGTGGACTCGTGGCTGAAGCTTCGTCCGTACCAATCACGTTTTGCGGCGACTGCACTTGCCACTTCGGCCGGAGCAACACTTCACTATTCCATAGGGCAATTGATGACATGGAAGATCACGGAGCACAGCCGCAATAATCATGAATGCCCACAAGCTGAGCGACGATCAGATGATGTCGACAATAACACACAGCACGTCCAACAGATAAGACGACGCGCCATGCTGTCAATACGTCTGGATCCGCGCATTCTTCCAAGGCTTCCTCCATAATACCCTTTCCGTCACGTTAACCTCAACATCACTCCCCTGGCACCCAAATAAGCTACCAGCATGGTCGGCGTCCCCGGCAAATCCACAGGCTGCACCACCTGCCGACGCCGCAAAATTAAGGCCCGTCTCCCTTCGTCACCACTACCTCCCACCCCCACTCAATTGCCCCACTGACATCCCCCAGTGCGACGCTACCAAACCTTTCTGCCAAAAATGCACCTCCACAGGCCGCCACTGCGAAGGCTACGACAAATTCGCAGTCTTCATTAACAATACCCAGACCGGGCGCCTGCGTAGGAAGAGGCTGGAGGAAGCGCGCCCTAGTGTCCCTGCTCCCGCCGAAGCTGCAGAAGGGTCATGGGGCTCGACGCTCGCGACGACGAGTACTGCGGGTGGGAGTTGGGCGTCGACGCCGTCAGGGGGGTCGGAGAGTGGCGAGAGTTTGGCGGGTCACTTTGTGCCTGATCAATTCTTACAGGGGGTTGCGAGCGGGAGTGGGAGCGGGGGTTTGGAGGGATCGGCGGCCTGGCAGATACCTGCGCCGATGAGCTCGCGGGCCCTGGTCACTGCTGGCTTCTTGGGGAGGTTCATTGACCACTACTTACCTTCTGTACCGCTGGATAGGGGGATGATCAATAACCACTGGCTTGAGATTTCGGCTTCGATGGCTGTGCCTGGGTCCGCGCTGGATCTGGCGGTGGCGGCGTTGGCGTGGAGCAGGGCGGGGTGGTATATGAAGGATTTGACGCTGACGGCGAGGAGTCGGGTGATTTATGGGAGGGCGTTGACTTTGGTGCATGAGGCGCTTGTGGATCCCGTGGTGAGGAGGGGCGATGATGTGTTGGCTGCTTGTAGGGCATTGGGGATTTATGAGCTTTATGAGTCCACGACCCCGGATGTTAATGGGTTTCATCAGCATACTGTGGGACAGGCAAAGTTGGTGCAGATGAGGGGGTCGAGGTCGCATATGTCGCCCTTGGCGAAGTCGTTGTTGATGGATACGAAATGGAGTGCTGTAAGCAGAAGGAGGACTTGTAGTAGAGTACGGCTGACTCTGGTAGATGATATTTGCTCTCACGATGCGGCAATCCTCGTTCTTGGAAGCCTCGGAGTGGGACGAGCCATTAGAAGACGATGAATCTCTCAAACCAGATCTCGAACTGGCTCGCATTGGCCTCCGGCTTGGTGCACTTCTCGAACGCCTCGACAGGGTCCAGAAACGAGCAGACTCATTCGACAAGCAAGCCTCTCTCGACCAAATCGCCCAAGAAATGACCGACCTCCACCAACGGATTCTCGACTGGGAAGTCTTCCTCTCCAGCACCCTCCCCGTCCCCATTTTCACCATCATCGACACCACCACATCCCTCCCCGCCGACCCATCAGCACTCGCCATTCCCTGGCCACCCTCCTACGCCCTCACCTTCCCCTCCCTCTCCACCGCCACCCTCCTCCTCCGCTCCTGGTCCATCCGCCCCATCCTCCTCGCCAGCCTCCTCAACCTCTCCGCTCACGTCCCCTCCACCCTCCTCTCCCTCCGCACCTCCCACCTCGAACCCCGCATCCACCTCCCCTACCCCGTCCCCCTCCAATCCTCAATCCAAGCCTCCATCAAAGCAGAAGTCATCTTCATCGGTACCCTCATCACCCGCTCCGCTGACTTCATGATGAACCCCGCCCGCGGCTTGATGGCGAGTCAGAACTTCATCCTGCCCATGCGAGTGGCGACTTTTGTGCTGGTGGGGTTTTCCGCGGGCGATCCAGGGATCGCGGCGGAGAGAGATAGGTGTATCAGGGCGTATAGGGATTTGAGTATTGATAAGGGACTGGGGTGGGCGAGGGTTATTGGGAAGGTGAGTGGGGATCATAAGGTCAAGGGGAGGGAGGTGACGGTGCCTGAGATGGAGGCGCCGGATTATACTGAGCCTGGTGAGGGAGGGCAGGTAGAGGAACACGGGGAGGTTTATGGGGATGGATCGATGTGGCAGGAGAGGGGGAGGTGGGGTTGTGAAGATGAGGGCGCAGGGGCCGGGGAGGGCGAGAGGGGAGGGAAGGGGAAGGGTGTGCTGTTGGAAGAGCAGTCTGGGACTGGACCTGCACCATATACTGATCCTGGAGCTGGTGGTGCTGATTTTGGGAATACCGGGCCGGCGATGGAGGAAGGACAACAACTTCGTCAGGAGATCGGCACACGTTTTGGCTACACTGTGAGAGCGTGGGATCAACAACGAAATGCTCCGACATCCAATTGAGATCAATTGTAGAACAAGGAACAAGCGCCACATGTCAGTCAGCCCCCAGCAACGAGTACTTCGGACTCACACCACAGACCACATTGCCGTCCTTGATAAAAGTGCCTGCCATTCCTCTGCACTTCTCCCTTCTTCACACCGACGTCCCTGATACCTGAGAATTCTTTAACACATTACTGCACGTCTTCTTGGAAGACCAACACCGCTCATCTACGCCATGGTGCGCTTCCCGACGCCGTCAGCTCACCTTCAACACCCACAGAAATCGTCTTGTGTGACAATGGCGACATCCATTTGTCATTCAGTAGCGAAGAAACAACCAAGTACCTTGTCTCATCAGCCATACTCAACAATGCTTCATCCGTATTCAAGAAGATGTTCTCCGAGCGCTGGAACGTAGGGGAGATCTTCTCAGCAGAGTCACCGAAGGCTTTCCATTGTCCAAACGACGATCCGATCAGTATGGAGATCTTGCTCCGCGTTCTGCACCTCAAGATTGGTCTAGACAAGCGGTTCATGCCAATCACAGCCGGTCATGGGTTCACCATTGTTTGCGACAAGTATGACTGCGCGGCTGCTGTCAGCTTCGTCGCCGAGATGTGGCTTGCAGCAAACCTGGCAACCGCTGAACTCAACTATGGCGAAATGGAGTACTTACTGGTCGTGGCACTCTTCTTCGACACAAGAGCTCATGCTGAAAGTCTGCTCTCAATGATGACAGTCAAAACAGCGGAGCCTGTGCTGGATAGTGTTACACGCGATGACAGCATGTTATCCGTCAGCACGCTTGGCAGGTTTCCTTACTATCGTCTGTCGGCAACGCGCTAACAATACCAGTAACCATACACAAGCACCGAGAAGAAATGAAAGCAACAATCAAGGAAGCTCTCAAAGAAGTTGTCGACGGGCCCAAGAAGTGCAGGTGCCACTACATGATCAAGGCCAAAGACGTGCTAGCTGTATACCACAAGGTCGACACGCTCTCAGTAGAGGAGAGCGCCCTGGCTGCGCACCGATACCTTCACGAGATTTACACGCATCCCTTCATCGACTGTGGTAGACAGAACCATTCGCCCAAGGAGCGCCGCTTAAACACCATCGCCTATGAGAGCATAACGAAGGTGATTTCGATCGGGAAGGGCTCGAAAATGTTCTTGGAAGAATTGGGCCTCTGATGCATGAGCCGTGGATAGGAGGGTTATCATGGTTGCTGCGACACGGTGGAGGGGAAAGAGAACGTCCAAAAAAATTGGTCACGTTACTGCGTGCTTTCGAAGCTCCCCGCACACGGTGAACGCGGCACTTGCTTTCCCAATACACGCAATCTCTGCTACAGTACCGAGTACCGGACTGGAGAGTCAGTCAAATCAGGATCTTTTTCTCCTCATCGCTGCTGCCGAACAATTGCGCTGCGGAAGCGCCTTCGAGCTTCTCACTCGTGCATTGATCATGCGCAATGGCTCTTTCATCAAAAGCATGAGAGAATGGGAGCACCTGCTCCCCATCCCGACTCAACGTCAGTACCCACACCACGTTCCTTTGCGCAATGCTGACCACGACAGTGCGTCTCCTGGAACGCCAGCTGGCAATCAAGGACTATGTCCGGCAGATGTTGCATCGTGTACTGAAGACCAAAGAGGACTGTAGATGCCGGTCTTACGTTACGGCAGATGACATGCTAGGATTGCTTGAAGCCTTGGATGAGCCCAGGATGGACCACGTCATTGACAAGATTCGTGGACACATTCTCAACATCGACAACAAGAAGCATGTACGATGTTCTCACCATGAGAAAACCCGACCTTTCCACTCTAACGTTCAGGACAACCTTGAACGAGGGAAGCTTGAGGCTTTGAGAGGACTCAGTCCGCAGAGTAAAGGACTACAAGGGCTCAATCTCGAGTGATGGGGATGGGAAGGATCAATGAGTGCGACTCATCACTAGGACCTCTTCCCCGACATGACAAGAGAAACGGCACACGCCGAGACCAGTGTGACCACATTGCACAGTCTCACGTGCTTCCAAAATTTTCGAATTGTCCTCTTTGAACGCAAAAGCAAGCAACAATATAAAGCAACAATTGCCCTCCAATCTCCTCATTTCTTACTAACGCACCTCTTCTTCTCCACTCTTAAGTACTAGCTTGGCGCTCACGCGCGGAACTCAGCGCAATGTACATCATCAGGCTTCACGATCATGGCGACGTTTTCATCACGGCTGGCACTACCCCTGCAAGATCGTACCTCGTCTCATCCTTCATCCTCGCCGGGTATTCAAAGGTCTTTAAAGCCATGTTCACAGGCAGCTTTGCGGAAGCTCAAAACCTCTCCACTACGAGCCCCCCAACTGTACCCTTGCCAGATGACAATGAGCTTTCGACGGAGCTGATGCTGAGATGCCTTCATCTACAACTCGATCGCCATCAACTCATCGACATCCACACTCTTTGAGAGGTGCTAGAGCTTGTTATGGACATACACAAGCAGGGAGTAGAACAATCTATCGGGGACATGAAGCACTGGATCTGTGGTATAGATACGAGGAACTTTGTACTGTGCACTCCAGGTCACAGCAGGATGGTGGACCACTTTACTCGTCAGAAGAGGGAGGCTTCGGCGCGATTGGACGATATTGCTAGTGGTACGGAAGGGCTGAAGTTGTTGTCGTGAGGGATCACATTGGTTCATCGTATCAGCGATTTTCAGTACCGACTGTAGAGCAGCGATGTTTGCTGTATGATGTCACGTCAGAGGGGAGTAGATACTACCAGATACGTGTCACGCTTGAAACTCTGTTGCTCCCCGTCTGCCATAATTACATTGTCGTCGAGGAAATACTACCAGCTTGAACGCCACCATGATTGTAACGCCGTGCCATGCTTCTTGAACCCATACCGCCGACGAGAGAATACTACCAGAGCGTCCGCCATCAAGAAATCAGCGCCGTTGCTTGCCTTTCAAAAACCAATCGCCGACGAAAAGGTACTACTAGAAACCACGCCATGGCGACCACCGCTCCAGTTCCACTGTGCAAAGGGCCACGCCGACGACGACAAAGTACTAACAGCCCGCCACACCACCTCTGCTCAACCCCAAGAATGTATCTCCCACACGCCTCCCCTTGCCGAAGAAGTACTACCAGAACCCATGCCTCCTCTCCCCCCACTGCTGGCCCCTATGCCCCCCTCTACACCCCACCCCACTCTCCGGCACCCAACACCCCAAACAAACCCCCATGACATCCCTCTCGACCTCGACCAACAACGAAAGCGCATACCTCTTCCTGCGTCCATATTCCAACCTCGCCTCGATCGCATGCCTCTTCCCATTCTTACACCCAGCAGCGACATGATCCTCCACCACCGCAGCGTACGAATCGACCACGAACGTCTGCATCATCTCCATCTCCATAATCTGCCTCGCCTCTCGGACGACGTAGCCCAGCCCCATCCTACCAGCAGAACCTACCAGGTCGCTCATGCGGCTGTTCCAAAAGCGCAAAGCGCACCCACACGTCCCCAGCGGGAGGGCCTGCCTCCACTGCCTCACAGCTTGATCGACGCGCGCGCAAGCGTCTTCCCAAAACATCGTCACGATGTCTACGCCAGTCAGTACGCCGTCAAAAAAAAACTACCACATGTCGGTGCACGACTCACCACCAGCGATGGACCCCTCGGGGAACACGCCACCCCGCCACTGCTTCCCCCACATCATCCACCCCTCCACCCAGACCAACCGTTCCACAGCAGCGCCAAACTCCACCCCATACCCCAGCCTCGCCGCCGCCTCCGCGCACATCGCCAGCTCAAAGGCGTCGCACCGCCCCAGGTCCAGCGCCGCGAACGCCCCCCGCAGACTCCACATCGGCTCGTCCTTGATGAGGAGCAGGGCGTACGCCCGCGCCAGATCAAGGAGGGAGGCCGGGGTGAGGGCCGGGAGGGAGGAGAGGGGTTCGCGGGCCGCGCGGGCCAGGATGCGGTGCAGGGCGGCGGGGGAGACGTCGCGGAGGAGAAAGTCGCGGCCGGTGGCGCGCGAGGAGGGGCGGGTGAAGGAGGGCGGACCGCGCCAGAGGGAGGAGAGGAGGGGGATGCGAAGGATGGTCGGGAGGGGGGCCAGGAAGATGGTGCCGCAGGGGAGGGTGATACTGCAGTCGGAGGGGCCGGGGAGGCGGACGACAGTTGGAGAGGTGGCGGGGGGCGGGAGAGAGGCGGTAGGGGCGGGAGGGGGGTTGGAGGTGGCGGAGGGGGGGGCGGACATGGTGGCGGAGGAGGAGGGCGAGGTGGGAGGTGGTGAGTTGGAGGATCTCTGTGGCAATGTGTTAGCATATGTTCAATGCAAGTTCTCTAGCTCGCCACTGAAGGACGCGTTGTCCTCTCCTGTGAGCTCGATTGTGTGCAAAGTCGTGTGGAAAAGTCGATGCAAGCCGGCGACCTAATCACCTAGGTCGATAATGACCTTCGATGATGGCATGCTCCTTGCCAAGGTCGCTGCCATGTTGACATGGCAGGTCTTGGGTCAGGAAGTGAAGTTGCCACCGGGCTGAATAGGTCGTCGGCGAGCCTGCTATACCATCTCTTTCTACAACTTCGAATGAGCAGCAGACTCATCATCTGCAATCATTTGAAGCTGTAATCGCCTCCCGAGAGGTCCTGATATGATTGATTGTGCATGGAAAAGTGAGGCAAACGAACCTTTGGATCTTTGCAAGTCTTGCTAATGCAGAGGACGTTTGTGCTTCGGGAATTGATTGCTGATGATGCTATTGGTCTGATAGCTGGTATGATTGCTGCGAGCAAGAGAAAAGAGAGATGTGCGCCGTGGTTATACGCTGTTTTGAAGCTCGCTGAGGGGACCGAGAGAGAAAACTTTGTGTGCGAGTGAAGTCCAGCGTAAATATCAGCTTGAGCTTTGACCCCTATTTCCCTGTTCTGGTCTCCATGGTGCCCTGATAGTCGCTCACTCCAGCCCAGGCTCGTCTCTGCCACCCCTGACCAGCTCAGCAAACCGACCTCCTTTCTTCTTCAGCTCTTCTGGCGCGCCCATCTCTACCAATTGACCCTTATCCATGACGAGAACGGTGTCAAAGTCCATGATAGTCGACAGCCGATGTGCAATTGCGATGATTGTCTTCCCCTTCATCTCGCTCCTCAACAACTCCTGCAACTTATCATCACTCTCCTTATCCAGACCACTCGTCGCCTCATCGATCATAACAATCTCTCCTTTGGACAAGATCGTCCTCGCCATAGCGAACAACTGCTGCTGACCCTTGGTCAACATCTTACTCGGATCCAGCTCAACATCCAACGCGCCCGCCAGCGGCCCCTCAGACGCCGCAGCAAGAGTCTTAAACTTCTCCAACAATGCAACCTTCTCTAGAGCAGCAAGCATCATATCATCCGTCGTCAACTCCCTTTCCAGCTTCCTCAGCGCGAGATTCTCCCTCACCGTACCAGGAGCGAAATACGCGTCCTGCGGCAACGCCACCATCTTCGACCTCAACTCATCCTGCGACACCTCCTGAATATCCACCCCATCAATCACGATCGCTCCCTCCTGGATATGCAACAACCCAAACAAGGCCGAAGCCAGACTCGACTTCCCCGACCCCGTCCTCCCACAAACGGCGATCTTCCTTCCAGGCGGTATCACTAAATCCACATTCCGCAGAATCGCCTCCTTCCCCTCCGCATAACTCGCCGTCAAATCTCGAATCTCAATCGTTGGACTCGCCATCCAATCCTTTCCCACCACCCTACCACCCTGCTGCTCGCGTGGCATACGCTTGCAGAAATCCTTGATGCGCGCTACGGCCCCGAGACTGGTGTCGAACATGGTCCACGATATGACAAAGTAGTTGAGGAACTGGCCAAGGTCCATTATGCTAAGCAGAGCAAGTCCAAGGTAGCCTGCGTCGAGACGGTCGGCGATGGCGACGCAGATACTCATCAGCACGATGGCGAGGCCGGCGACGACGAGGTCGAGGACAAGTTGGAGCCATTGTTGGATGCTGAGGAGGAGGTAGAAGGGGGCCTGGCTCTCTTCTAGCAACTGGATATTGCGGTCGCGGTTCTTGTCTGTCCAGCCAAAGGCGTTGATGGTGACTACACCTCCGACCGTCTCCAAGAAGTGCCGGCACAAAGGTGCTTTGGCTTCCAGGTCCATGACACGAAGCTGTTTGCTTGTTCGCAGGTAGATGTCTTGGATGACAAACAATACCCCGACCAGCACTGGCAAAGCGGCAGCGATGAATGGCGCGGCGATGATGATGAGAATTACCATCGAGATGAGCTGTAACATCAACGAAAAGAAGTTGAGAAAGGCATTGGGCAGCTGCATGTCGACCAGCGTCATGTCCTGGCTGAAGCGATTCGCCACAGAGCCATTGTCCATCAGTCCCCAAGAAGAGAACTTGACTTCCATGAGAGCGGCCCATTGCATGGCATGCAGGTAGATTGAAGAGCGAGGGAACAATTGCATCATGGCAGTCCAGATCTCACCAAACATGGTGATAATATGGATGACAATGATAGCAGCAAATACGCCGACGTACATGCCCAGTACAGATGGCGAAGTAGCTTCGGCGGCCGCCCACCATTTCAGCCAGATTTGCTCCATGGCAGTGCAGACTGCAGGGAACAAGCTGACTATGGTAAAGAACAAGAGCAGCTTGAAGCCGAAAGAGCGCAGGTAGTCGATGTAGATATGCTTGTCACGAGGTACCGTGGTCGCTTCATCTGCGGCCTCCGAGTCAGCAGTCTTCGTCGTCGTTGCCGGCTCCTTGGCGGAAGCATCGTATTGTTCCTCCTTGATGGAAGAGGCGCGCGAGATCAAAGGTGCGAAGCGAGATGGTAATTCAGTCGGTGGTCCTTGGAATGCTGCTGAGCCGCCGTCAATGACTATGACTTGATCTGCATACTTTAGCCAGCCAACCGAGTGTGTGGCCAGTAGAATAGTGGTGCCCGTCTTCCGAAGCAATCCAGACGGGCCGAACACACGACCAAAGACAAGAGCTTCGGTCCTAGTGTCTAGGCCGGACAAGATGTCGTCCGCAACGAAAAGTTTCTTCCTGGAGTAGACAGCGCGAGCGAGACTGATGCGGTTCTTCTGCCCGCCACTCAAAGCTGTACCATCGTCACCACACTTTGTCTCTGCACCTTTTGCCAGCTGACGGAAGTCCTCGTTCAGCCCGCAAGCCCAGATGACTTGGTTGAACCATCCTTCATTGAACTCTTCTTCGCCTAGAATGTTCTCTTTGATGGATCCGTTCCAGAGCCAAGGGACCTGATCGCAGAAGGAGGTGTCATATGTGGACATGAGTACCTTGCCGGACTTGACGGCAGTCTCTCCAACCATTGTCTTGAGCAAAGTCGACTTGCCTGAACCAACGACGCCAATGATCAGGTGCAGCTGACCCTGGGTCACTGTGCAGTCGAAGTCGGTCAGAGCATCCGGTTTCCCAGTATAGCCAGCAGTCACCTTTTGAAGCACGGCAAGCAGAGGCTGCTGCGAGCCACTCGTCGGAGTACCTGCAGCAAAGCTCAATTGCGTCTGGTCGGCCTCCGTCCTCGGATCACTATGTTCCTCAGAGCCGAGGAATGTCGATATTCTCGATAATGCAGCAGCAGCCTGGACAATCTGCGAGATGTATTGAATGGTCGAGAGAAGCGGAGTGGTGAAGAGCTTCAGGATGGCCATGGACGAGAACAAGTTGGCGTTGGTCAAGGGCGGTGCACCCTTTGTTACCTGAATCGCGTATGATCCGTACAGCACCAGAGCACAGAGCTGAAAGGTAAACTGAGATATCATGATGTTGAAGAATATGGCCTTGCGAATATCTTTTTGGGCAAAGACTTCTTTCTGGCGGAGCTCAGTACCCATGTCTTGAATGGTGCGGACCAATCCCATGAGCTTGATATTCTTCATGGCAGCGATGACGCCGGTGATGAAGGACACCCTGGTTTGCGTGCTTGAGAGCCAGACCTTTGTTTTTGGTGCCACTTGAGTGCCATTCTGAGAAACCGCTACTGCGATGATGGCAAGCAGGATAGTCGGGGCTATAAAGCTGAGTCCAACCTGGCCTTTCAGCAAGTACAGTGAAATGGCCATCGAGACCATCACAGCCCAAAACTCATGCTGGAAGCGCAGGCCATTGACACTCTTCTCGACATCGACATTCATAAGCATCAATGGCGAGAACTCGGATGAAGGTCTTGCCCGTAATGCTTTCTCGTGGATGGCGGCAATGAGGACGCCCCGCAGCTTGGTCTCGAATCGGTTGCACGCCTGCCAGTACCAGCTTTGTGTTGTACCAAGGGCAGTGTACATACAGAATGCTGCGAGTACCAGTAGCGGTCCTTCATTCGGCCGAGCGCTCGTGACATCGCCAACATATGCTACAAAACGCTGGATCAAGTATGGCTGGGCGAAATTGACTCCGAGCAGTAGTGTTCGGGGTATGACCGGGAACAAGAAGTATCTCTTCATCGACAACAGCAGTGTGAAGTAAAGATGGTTGTCCGGTTGTTTTTCGTGTCTCTTCAACCACGTGAGGCGAAAGATCCGTTGTGTCTCTGGTGATGCAAGCTCTTCATCAATGCTGTAGAGATCCTTCGGTGCCAGTATCTTCCTGTAGCCTTGGACGAAGAGATTGTTCAACCAGAAGAAAAGGCGCTGGCTGAACAAGTCGTTGATGTCTTGAGGTGACCTGACCTTGCGTCCAAGCAGGATTGATTCCTTGTCCATGGACTCGCTGGCGAGGAAGACTGCGCATGACGCAAGCTGGCCAGCGCAAACTGACTTGAGGATGACATTGTTGCTTCTGATCCAGACTGTTCGGAGATGGACGGCCTCGACAACGACGGCTACCATGAGGTAGAGCTGCAGCAGTATGCTTGGTCGGACTGACCGAAAGTGCTCGAGGTGTGAGAGGCCGAGGCAGACGAGCGCAGCCAGAAAGGACACAACTGCCGCAGCAGTCTCGCTTCGTCGCCATTGATCGTCCAGTTCAGTGCTAACGATGAGAATTGCCAAGCTGAAGCCTGCAAAGCATAGCGATGACAGCTGTTATAAATGTCAGCGCAGCACGAAAGCAGGACGTATCGGGCGACTTACCGTCTTCACCGCCTGCAGAACAGTAGGACTGACAACCTTGATTGACCTCGACCATATTGTCCCAAGCCGCAAGGGCGTCAATAGTAATAAGATTGCACCCGGGATGAGGATGAGAATGTAGTTCTCAAAGGCTAGCGTGAAGCCAATGCTGCCCTTGCATTCGCGTGGTATCACGTCAAGAGACGAGTCTTGGGGACAGAGTGAGTCCATGCTAGACGCGTATGGTCTTCAGAACGTTGTCCAGACCATGTCAAGGACCTGTACATATCTATCAGGCGTGTCAAAGCTGTTGCCTGAGGCCTGAAGCGTGCCGTGGGCGGTGATCTAGCTAGGGTAATCTTCAAAGGGGCTCTGGGGGGTTTGTATTGCTGCCGAAAGCCTAACGACATCAAATTACCAATCAGCAGCATGGTAGCGATAAAGGACGGGATCCGTCGAGACAAGCTCTTACCAGAAATTGCTTGAGTCCCTGCGGTGTCTCTGCATGCCAGCATCCTCGGGTCGCACTTTCTCCGAACGGGCAGGTCAATCAAATTTGCGGAGTTGGCCAACTGCACGACGGAGTTCACGCGACAGATCACGCATCACCAGGCATCACAATTGTTTCTTGGTCGACACGATTGTAGTACGTTTCATCCGGTGGTGAGCTACCCTTATCGCTCATTCAGTTCAGCAGACCTCTCTGCCTGCTTGAAAGACTGTGTTGTCTCTACTGTACGAATGAATGCCCCCGGATGCCTCGTGATCGACAGTCGTGCCGCAGATCGACTTGGAGGCAGCAGAATAAAGCAAATGGGTATCCTACACTATGCTCCTTCCCAGCGAAAGTCTAGGATATGCGTCATTCAGCGATGGCGTCGGGTCCAGGGTACGAGAGGGCATCAGAAGAGGTAGAGGGGCTACCTCCAGCGTCCACTGTGTTTTCTCCCTTCACGGCGAGAGTCGTCCTCCTCGTAGTCATCATGGTAGCTGCCCCGACCTCTCTTTCTCACTTCTGCTTTGGGGCCTGTAGGAGGGTCGAATTCGTCTCTGCCTCGCTTGCCCAGAGTCGCGGACTCGCGACGCTTCATTTCCTTTGCCATTCTTTCCCTCTGCCGAGCTTCACGTTCCGCTGCATATGGATCTACATCAGCAGCAGGTTCCGACTGCTCTGGCTCCGGACCCGGCTCGACTGCTTCCTTCGCACCATTGGTCTTCTCCTTACGCCTAGCCTCTGGCCTACCGGCGGTATTAGACTCTGTCATGTCTGTCTTGCTTGTGGTCTTGCTGGTAACATCAACGCTTCCTCGCCCCTTGATCCTGAAGCCAATGCCATCATCCACCGGTGTGATAGGAGTTGGTCTTTCGTTCACGCTTGATCTCCGCTCGTCCTTCTCGTGACGAACTCGTCTCCCAGCTTCAATGCGTGAGCCGAGGTCCCGTGACCCAGTCTGATTAGATTTGCGGCGGTCGCCATTAGAGTGTCTCTCAGTTGACTCGACATCATCATGGTCGTCGGGACGGACGTTTTCGCCTCGGCCAGACCTTTCAGAGCGTCTGGAGACCTGGTCATCGTACTCATACTCTTTACGACGAGACCGAGAGCTGTCTTTGCTTGGACGGTCATCCTCACGCTCGTATCTGCGACGATCACGGTCGGAATCTCTATCATCCCTCCGATCATGTCTACTTCCATGCTTGGATGACCTTTCCTTGCGATCATACTTGGACCGTCCAGATTCCCTTTCCTCACGATGGTCACGCGATGATCTATCCTTCTCTCTGTCGTGACGTGAGCCGTGACCGCTTTGGTCTCTTGACGGTGAACGAGATCCGTCTCTCCCATGACGACTGCTCTTAGACGAACGATGGCGATCGTTCGCATACCTCTCCTCCCTCTCGTCACGGCGACGCTTGCGGTCCCGAGTATACTCATCACTCTCCTCATCACGACGTGGTGAGCGCGAGCGATCCCGCTTTGAGTGACGATCACGAGAAGAGTGGCGAGAGTGCTTCTCTTCTCGGTAGTCATCGCGAGGAGTGTGTGACTGTTGCTCGGATTGAGCGATAGATGGCCGACGCTCTTCATGGACGAATGGGGCATGACTTGCTCGCCTTGGTCGAGGCTCGCGCATGGCTTTTGGTCCGGTGGGTGCGTTGAGAGGAGGCTCCGATATAGGAATCACTGGCGCCGCCTTGTCCGTTTTCTGTGACTCTTCACGTACCAATATCGGATCGCTTGTGGTAGACACGAGATCTTGCGCGCCCTCAGTATTGGTCGTATTATGCTGCGGATCGTCCGGTACTTGGTCAATTGTACCCACGTCATGCTCCATAACACCATTTGTTTCGTGCTCTACAGCTCCTGCATCAGTGGCAGAGTACTGCTCGTTTGCCGTTGTCGGAGCCTCATCTTCAGCCTGGTTTGAATAATCCTGCTGGCCACCACCGTGAAATGTGCCGTTCATGCCGTCACCATTCCATCCTTGTTGATTATGAAACTCCTGGTAATTCTGATTAAATCTCCCGCGACCGCGAAATCCGCGACCACGTCCTCGAAAAGAACCTTGACCATGGAAACGATTGTAATTTCCTTGATTGTGGTACTGCTGCATCCCGTTACCAAAGGACTGATTATATCCATCATTGGGATAGTATCCATAGTTGCCTGCGTAAGCTTGTTGACCATTCCAGCCATAGCCATTCATCATGCTCATATTCATGGCATTCATATTACCCATACCCATGCCACCGAACCCACCAAACATGTTGGGCATTCCCATTGCCATATTTGGCATTCCTGCAAGGTGTTTCAGTCGAGGCACGACACCAGTTTGGAACAAAGCTTACCCATCATGTTATTGAACCCCCCAAATCCAGCACCCTGCATGCCCATCTGCATCGGGTTCATATTTGAAGACGTCTGATCAGCTTCTCCGGCATTATTTCCTTCGTTATCGGCATCGCCAGGGGCGTGATCTCCGTCTCCTTCATGAGCATGCTCATCCTGATTGCTGACAGCCCCTTCCGCAACTTCTGTAACAGGCTCAACCGCTTCGATTGATGTGACGGCGTCCGTTGGCGTCGCGACGCCTAGGTGCTGCTCTTGATCCTGCAAGTATGAATTAGCGATTGTCCTAATCGCGCATACGACAATGACCTACCAGTTTTTCATCGGCCTCCCGACTTGGATCAATTAATGAATCTGCCTGGACAGGTTCCACCGTCTCCAGAGGTGTAGCAGATTTCTCAGGCTCCACAAACGGCTTGATCTCCTCCTTCTGCCTTGCAGGTTCTGACTTGGGCGCGCGCTTCTTCATCTCCGCGCGCAAGAAAGCCGTTACCGTCATACGGAGCGCTTTGTGAGGGCTGAGAAGCGTGCGATCGAGTGGGGAATGTGTGCACACCGGACATGTTTCCGGTAGATTCTGAGAGCCTGAGACTGTCAATGATTGTGTCAGAAAGAGCCCAGGTAGTGTTCTTACAGGTCTCGCAGATTGATTGATCACAGCATGGTAGCTTGGAAGCATTCAGATTTAACTGGCTGCAGGTCGCACAACGGAGCTTCGCAGGTATCGCTTCGGGCTTGAGAAAACTGTCTATATGAGCGAGGACCTTCTACGAGGCATGATAGAAGCGTACGGAGCTATCTCGTCATACATCTCACGCTGTGACTTCGCGTTTACAGCCTTCGGAAGCGCCATGGTTGATTGTGGTCAAGCGACCAGCTCTGCTTGAGCGGCGCGACCTCACTCGGAATGAGAGGTGGTCATGCGACACGCTATGATCCCATGAGTACACGTTGTTCAGTAAGAGTCGAATGGATTGGACCAATGAGGTATTTGATAAGCGACATGCGACGAGGTGATGAAGATGGTGAGAGCTCTGAAAAAGATGTCGGACTTTGCTTGAACTTACCGCCGACCTGATTGAAAATGAAAAGTTTTGCCGGAGCGGTCATGCACACGTTTGGCAGTTTTACGCGACACGACCATCCACGACTCCCCCCCTGTTTGCAAGACACAACTATCTAGTTCCTGCAATCTGTTCGTCTTTCTTGAGACTTCGCAAGATCATTTGGGCAACCCGATGGAGTAAATCGCATGCTTTTTGTGCCCAAGCAAATCCGTATCTTGTTGGGCGTAAAAGCCTGGACTGCTTACCAAGGGGACGGCAGGATAAATCTTGGACCATTCGTCATCACTTCCAGGCATTGCGGATGCTACACTCATGCAGCTTGTAGTCCGATCTCGCCTCATGTGCAATAATTTCATGTTTGATACGGACTCAAGTCCGATAATTTCCACTCGCTAATCTACAGATCTGCCAATTTGTCGATCTCGCCGTTTGCTTTTCTCGGAGCTTGACCTGCAGCCGACCGTCATCGCCTGGCCGTTGATCTTGAGCTTGGGGATCACTTGACAAGAGACCCATCTTCAGCATCATCTCGAGTCCTGCCGCTTCCATATACATGAACTTGCAGCAAAGTCACGATGATTCTAACGCAGATCTCCTTTCTTGATTGCTTCGCTTTCCTGGTCTTTCTGGCGCCTCAGCTCCTCCTGCAGGTTGGACTGGTAGGAACGATATCATGTGCACTACAAGCATTACCCTTTCTTGGTGAGTCACAGCCACCTGTGATCAATCAACCTCCCTCTTAATGCCATTCAGTCATTGTCATGCCGTATCAACTCATACTCGAACGATACTTCACACATCGAGCAGGCCAGTCGCCATTCTGCCGCAGCGCCACCCTCTTCCAGGATATTGTCATTCGATGTGTCCGCTACGCATTCGCTGACATTCCAGCTGCGATTGGCAAGGTGTTCTTCTCGAAGCAAGTCGCCCTACCATTCTTCACTTTCCGCAAGCTGCGGCACTTCATCATACGCTCGCCCATTCACTGGCACGAAGTCAAGCGGCCAGGCTTGCAAGGTATATGGGTGACAACCGACCCGACCACGCAGCCGGACATCGTTGTGTATTACTGTCATGGAGGTGGCTTCAGCATGGGCAGCTCTTACTTTTACCTCGAATTCCTTCTCGCATGGGTGACCATCCTTAAAGAACAAGGCTACGCCAACCCCGCTCTGTTCGCGTTAGAATACACTCTCGTGCCCGAGGCAAATTTCCCTCACCAGGTCCATGAAGCCCGGACAGGCTACGAATATGTCCTCTCCATTGTCGACGACCCCAGTCGAATTGTCGTAGGCGGCGATTCTGCAGGGGCCACTCTCATCCTCTCACTCCTCCTCAGCATCTCCGAACTCGAAGGAGGTGAAGTCAAGATGCCTGGTCTCGCGACACTGATCAGTCCATGGACTACCATTATCAGCAACAGCAACAAGGACACACCAAGTGACTACCTCAATGCAGACAGTCTGCATCTCTACGGCAGCCAGTACCTTGGCAACGCTGCCACGACAGAAGATCCCGTGGCGAGTCCAGGGACATGCACGAATCTGGAGTGGTGGCGGAGGGCAAGTCCAGACAAGGGGTGGTACTTCATCTACGGGCAGGAAGAGGTGTTTGGGCCAGAAGCACGAAAGCTTGTCAGTCTCCTGAAGCAAGCTGAGACAAGCGTGGAGGTGTACGAAGAGCCAGGATGGGTCCACGCATGGCCTGTAGTCAAGCTGTTCCTGTGCGACAGCCAAGAAGAGCGACAAAGCGGGCTCAGGAGAATAGTAGCCGCCACAAAAGCGAGATTGCCGCCTGGCAAATAATGATCATGCTACAATGATGTACAAGTATCTAGTACAAGGGTATCACACACCTTTCGCCACCAGCCTATCTTTCCTCCTCAACCCTCCCCTTTGCCCTTCCCCTCATCTCCCTCCCCTTCCTCTTCACCTGACTCCAACTCATCCTCTCCTCCCTCTCCCTCTCCGCACCAAGCGACGTCTCACTAACCTCATCCAATACGAACTTCCCCAACAGCCCGCTCCTCCACCGCTGAATGAACCACAACGCCGCCCCCTCCACATCCAATGCCCCTCCTTTCCCCAACCTCCCTGTCGTCCTCGCAACCCCCTCCAATAACTCCCCCACCTCATTCGTCGGTCCGCACCATGGTTTATATAACCCCGGATCGACCAGATTCACGCGGTAGAGGAGGTAATCCGCCAACGTCTCCAGCGGGACAATCCCATCCTTGACGCACCCGACGAGACTGAGTTTCAGCATCGTTTCCGCGTCCGGGACGTAAGGGACGAAAACACCAGGTGTATCGAGCAAATACACCCCTCCCCCGACGCCCTGGATTTTGCCCTTCCCTTGGCCTTGACCCTGTCCGTCCGCGCCGGTGTCCGCGTCCGTCTCAGAGGGTATGATCTTCACGCTCGTCCCTACGCTTCTCGTGATTCCTGGCTGGGCGCCGGTGCGTGCGGCTTTGGGGCGGTGCATGCCTTTGCTTCTGAGGGCGTTGAGGAGGGTGCTTTTGCCTATGTTGGGCATGCCGACGACGAGGAGGCGGGAGCCGGTGAGGGAGGAGCGGGAGGCGGCGTGGGTGCGGATGAGGGTGAGGAGGGAGGCGATGGTGCCTGGGGAGGAGGGGGAGGTGAAGAGGGAGCGGGAGGGGAGGAGGTGGGATGTGAGGAGAGATTCGCGCTGGAGGAGCGGTTTAGCTGGGAGGGGAACGGGAGGGGGGATTGGGGAGGGGGAGGTACTTTCTGGTCCGAGGGGAGAGGGGGGTGCAGGCTACCCAGGTCGCGTTTGGTGAAGACGACTATGCGGGGGCGGCCTTGGAGGAGGGATTCGAAGAGGGGATTGGTGGAGGTGAGGGGCACGCGGTAGTCGCGACATTCGATTATGAGGTCGATTTGGGAGAGCATGCTATTCATTTTGGCGAGGCCGGCGCGGTGGTGGCCCAGGAAGTAGGACTTGGGGAGGGAGGCGGGAGGTGGGAAACCATGGCGAGGGATGAAGCTTGCCATGGGTAGAAGAGAGTGTTTGAGACGTCAGAGACCATGGTGAAGCTCAGCTGCTTGACATGAAGCTGCTGAGATCTTGTGTTGTCGGGGGGGAGAGGTTTGGCTACGAGCAATGTTAGGGTTTGCTCTCCGAAGCTCGTGCCTGAGGCTGAACATCGTCATTGGTCACCAACTCTCCATGTTTGCAGCCGAGCAATGGTCGACTTGACCTGGCATCTGCAACTTCTTCTATATTGATAATCTGTCACTCTTTTCATCCCTTTTCTTTCTTAGACGACGCCTTATCTCTGTCATGCATCGTGACTAAAGGCATGACGGACAGTGAGCTGCCTGCTCAACCTTCACTGCTGTGGCGGACTGGCTCCGCGGTGATCACAGGTCTGACAGGAACACTGTGCAGAAGTTTCTTGGTCGGGCTCAATAAGCTCGAGATACACGGCTGGGATGAATTCCAGAAGCTGCTGAAGGAGAGGGAAGATGTCGCGGGCAGGGAGCGTGGTCTAATTACTGGTAACTTCCCAAGCCTCGACATGATCCAAACAGAATCTAACAAGCCATGCAGTATCTAATCATTTGAGCGTGTATGTCACATAATGTCCTGAATCCACCATCTCTGACCACGCCAGTCTTGATGATCCCTTAATATGGGGCTCCTTACCATTTTCTACACACTGGAGTCCAAACAATATCCGATGGTCTCTCGCTAGCCATGATCTGGCATTTCCGAACAAGCTGTTGTCCACTTTCTTCTCGTTAGGCAACACATTGCCAGCCCATCGACTTGCACACTCAGCCTATGGAGGACTATTTCAGCCGACGATGACTCAGGCGATCCGCCTGCTTAGCTCTGGACCGTTTGTCCCACCAAGATCGCATCCTTTTCCCACGGGATCAGTGACCTCTGTTCCGGACTTACCAGATCCATTTAGTGACGGATCTCTGTCATACACGACAAATGGTGTGGACACATTCCCAGCACCGTCAGCATATTATTCGAGGCGACATGCGTGGGTCCACGTCTTTCCGGAGGGGAAAATTCACCAGCATCCAGATATGACGATGCGGTACTTCAAATGGGGCGTTTCAAGGATGCTTCTGGAAGCGGAGCCATGTCCGGACCTGGTACCAATGTGGATCGAAGGATTTGATCAGATCATGCACGAGTCTAGAGAGTTTCCTCGCTTCGTGCCTCGAGCAGGGAGGCAAGTCAGTGTGACTTTCGGGCAGAAAGTTGACACGGAACTCGTCTTTGGGGATTTGAGGGCGCGGTGGCGGAAGCTGCAAGACAAGATCAAAAAGAAGGAAGGCAATCATGTGTCAGAAGAGCTCGGAGTGCTCAGGGATGATGAACTAAGGGTCGGAACCGAAGCAGTGAAGCTACGGGAAGAGTGTACCCTCAGGGTTAGGCAGGAGGTTTTGAAATTGAGGCTGAGCCGGGGCTTACCGGCCGAGGACCCCAAGGCCAGTTTAGTGGAGACATGGAGGGAAGAGGGTGGTGGTGTGGAAGGGAAAATGAAGGATGGCAGTTGGGTCAAAGATACTTAGAGTCTGCTATGAGTGAGATCGAATGTAAGATATCTAGATGCCCCTGCATGGCTGAAGCATGCATGAAGATGATCAGCGAGCCCACAAATAGAGCCAATTCAGCGGAATGTTATTATATGAGCACATGTGATTATTGCAAGGCAGGAAGATCACGTAGACAGGTCCCCATGATTTTTCATGACAGCTGTCCGAGCGTGAAAAAACGATCTTGGGTCTGGCGTGACGCTAAACCCGAAACGGAACGCGTCGTTGCAGGTGGGAAGACGGTGAGGTGTGAGATAAAAGACACGCGCTTTCCCGCCGATGTCCGCCGCCAATTCCCATTCCCAAAGCTGTTTCGCTTCGCCTGTTGTTTTTAGCCGACAATCCGCCAGCTCCTTCCCGTGGAGCTTGGGCCGCCCTTGAATCGCCAAACAACAGCTCTTATCGATAAGAAATTCAATCGGCGACTCATTACACTTCCGCCCATCTCGCGTCGCCAATGGCAAATCATCAATCTTGGGCCCCGAGGTCTCCAGACCTTGCTGGTTACGCCCCACAGTCCCCAGACCTTTCGGCATACAAAGCTCAAGTCAACAATCACGCTTCAACCTGGGCTCCTCAAAGTCCGGACATTGGAGGTTTACCGAGCTACCACCAGCCTCAAATCCAACAGCCACCGAGCTTCAGCCTCGACTCCGCCTGGGATCAGAACAATCAAGGCTTTGGTCCATACCCTACTTCAAATTACCAGAATTTCCAGCAACCGACGTCACACCCTGATCTATATCCGCAAGAGATGCCGGCATCAACGCGATCCCAACGGATCAAGGATGAAGACGCAGACTGGACACCTCAGCTAGATGTGAAACCGACTTCACAGCCGCGATCACAAACATCCACGAAGAAGAACACGTCGATACCGGGTCAAAAAATGGACACCCGGGGCATTGAAGTCAAGACAAAATTTCCCGTGGCTCGCATCAAGCGTATCATGCAAGCGGATGAAGACGTGGGCAAGGTTGCTCAAGTCACACCAGTCGTAATGGGTAAGTCTCCGGTTACACAACATTTCTTGTACATGCCTGACACATTCACAGCCAAAGCGCTCGAGCTGTTCATGATCCGACTCATCACTGCCTCATCGGATGTCGCCAGAGCTCGGAACTCGAAACGCGTCATGACACAGCACATGAAGATGGCCGTTATGCAAGACGAGCAATTTGACAACCTTCGCGAGATCGTCGACAAGATTCCCGATGCGCCGGCGAAGAAGGGCGGCGCTGACTCGGATGACGAGGAGGGCGAAGGACCTAAGAAGAGGAAGAAGAGCACGGCGGGCGGTAAAGGAAAGAAGCGGAGGAACAGCGATGATGACTGAAGGAACACTGGAGAACGGATCGCCCAGAATCACCACAGCCATGCATGTTCTACGCACAATATGTAGTATCCTAGCACATGGAGGGCTCAGCTCCGGCTTCGAGGATGTCGAGCTGTACAACCAACGCGAACATTGGGGTGCGGTTGGTCAGTCAGCCATGGCAACATTTCTGCAGCATTGTCTGACTGACGGAAGAAGCAGATGTAGGCAAGCACGAACAGATCGCGCACAAGCACACCCGCACGAGATCGCGGAAGCCATTACGAGATATGATCGATACCATTACACCCTATTCATCTACTTCGGATTCGGCGCAGGCAAGCCTGTGTACTGCCGCTCACTCTTATCTATTATCCTCTCCCTCATCAAGCTTCTACCTTGGAGCCACCAGCGGCTTGGTAATATGTCCTTGCTTGCCTAACCAGTCTCCCAGGATGCAGAAAGATATACAGGACCACCACGAATGCCATCGGAGCCGCATCCAGCGCGAATATCGGCGCTTCGCTCTGCATCAGACTCCCATCTCTTCCCTGCGATTACTCCACCGCCCTCACGATGTTTCTCACCAGGATAGCCATACTCGTTGCATAGAGGGCCCAGATATGCTTTCTCCACGAGACCACCTCATCCTTGACCACTCCCTCCGGCTCTGCGATGATCCTCCGGTGAAACACGGCCACCACGATCATGAATGCCACAAACGCCAACGAATGTACCACCAGTCCAGCCAGAATAACTTTCGACCCCGCCTCCTGTACATCCCTACTCGTCGTGGCCTGCATCCCCGCCCCACCCACCTGTGCCGCCAGACAGAGTACATCAATCACGACATACACCTTGCTCACCACCCCCGGCTTCAGTCCCGCATGTCCATCCGGCGCCAGAACCCGGACGAACCGTCCAAAAGCCATGTACATGCTCGCAGCGATGAACAAGGGCGCCGCCAACGTCGTCAAGGAAGTGAGTACCCATGGCTTTATCCCGTTGTCGGAAGCCGACCACGCCCGGCCATAGTTGCCGCCAGACTCGAGGATGCAGCCGAGCAGTAAGGGGATGGTGAAGCGGGATCGGTAGACGGGGATGAGGATGAGGTGGGTGATGGCGGAGAGGCCGAAGATGGCAGTGAAGGCGTAGCCTGGGGCGGAGGTGGGTTGGTAGGGGTAGGCTTCGAAGGTCTTGCCGTCCGAGATGGGTAGGGACATTGTGATGGTGAGAAGGAAGAGGGAGCTCAATGGATTGAGACGTGAGGTGTTTGGTTCGTGTGGAACTGAGCTAGATTGGGAAACAGCAAGCGAGTGTGCTGGATGATATTCTGGAGTGGTGAAGAGCGGAGGATGAAATCATATATACTTATCAGACATGCACGCCGCGTAAGACGATTGTCGTTATGTATATGCCGATTTATGAAACATGATGTGAAAATGCTCGCTAATTTTCGTACAGCTATGCGAAAATTATCCGATTGGCTGGACGATGGTTGATGGACCCACTTTGTATCAACCACGACCTCCGCCCCCGACATTGACACGAGCATTTTGAGCACCAGGCAGCAAGATAGTCGAATAGCCATGCTGTACGCGTTCCGGAACGGAGAGCAGATATGGCATCCAGACCTGAGCAAGTGACGGCTCCCACCACCGAACCAGAGACAGACAACCCAAGCCGGCCATCCAAGAAGCGACGCTTCCACAACAAAAGCAGATCAGGATGCAGCAATTGCAAGAAAAGAAAGGTCAAATGCGACGAGACGCTTCCAACATGCGGGAATTGTCGCCGCTTTGAACTCGGCTGTCGGTACACAACCCTGACCAACAACAACGACAGCCATGCCCGGAAGGCACCCACCGAGCATCCAGATCCTACCAGTACCGGTACTCAAGCTGCCGTGCAGTCTATCCAATCATCTCCTGTCTCTTCTTTGGATCCATCACCGTCCATCACACCCCGACCCCGCCGCCGCGGCCGCCCCCGAAAACGTCTCCCAAGCACACCGCCTCCCGCCCCTCTCCCTGCTCCATCTTCAGCCTTGACTAGCGCAGACACCTTCTCCCTCACCGATCTCCATCTCCTCTCGCACTACCACCTCTCCACCGCAGCAACTCTCATCCCCGGCTCCTCCTCCCCTCCCTCGCCTTCTTCCTGGCCGCTCCAAGCCCTCCACCTCTCCTTCCCTCCTTCCGCCTGCGACTGGCTAATTCATTTCCCTCTCTCCCTGTCTGCTTTCCACCTCGCTCGTCTGCAAACCTCTCCCCCACTGTCTTCTTCTTCTTCCTCCTCCTCTGAACCTGGCCCTCTCCCTTCCACCTCCCCCTCCGCCTCCTCCTCGTCTCACTTGTTCGAGAAAGGGGAATCCCATCTCCGCGTCGGCCTCTCCCGCGTCGCCCACGCCGTCGCAGACCTCAATGCTTCCAACGCCAAAGAAGTCTTTCTAGCGACGATGCTATGCTGTTTCTGCACCTGGGCGCGCGGGCCGGAGCAGGGGGACTTGATGCTGGTTAAAGAGGAAGGGGAAGCGGTGTGGTGGACTATGTTGAGGGGGTTGAGGGCCGTGTTGGAGCGGGTGGAGGGGAGTGGGGGGTTTGGTGATTTCTTTGGTGAGGGGGGGACGGGAGAGGGGCGGGGGAAGGGGAACGGGGAGGGGGAGGAGAAGGGGGAAGCAGAGGGGAAGGGGGAGGGGGATGTAGTGGGGGTAGAGGAGAGGGAGGAGGAAGTGGGAGAGGTATCCAGGGAGGAGAGCGAGGTCAAGGAGGTCATAGTAAACGGAGGACAGGGGCTGGACTGGCAGGCACAGTTTGAGAAGCTGATGGTCAGGTTACGGGAGTGGGAAGAAGCTGGACCGAATGCAGGGGCATTAACGGATGCGTTAGAGGCTATGAGAGGATGCTTCGAGGCAACGTTCGGTACAGAGAAAGAACCAAGCAAGGAACCCGCGAGGTTTGAGATTGTATTCGCCTGGCTGTTCCGGATTGGAGATGAGTACATAACACTATTGAAAGGGAAAGACGAGGCGGCGCTGGTGGTATTGGCATGCTTCGTGCTACTCATGGATCGTCTGCCGGATTGTTGGTTCTTGGAAGGTTGGGTGGAGCATATCCTTGCTGGTATCAAGCTGGAAATTAGGAGTGGGTGGGAGGTCGAGGTGGAGTGGGTAGATATAGTAATCACAGGTAAATGAAAAGCTATCAAGCTGCACCTTATGTTATCCGTGATCTGCTGGGTGTACCATCATGCCAGCATGCGATCGTAGTCCCCTCACGGCACCCAATTAGGGGTAAGCAAACTTGTGAACAGGATGGAGAGAGGAGGAGTGGGCCCAAGGGCTCGCAGGGCGAGGCGGTGTGGTAGATCGGGGGGTCGTATTTCGTGGGTGAGGTTGATGGGCAGAAGTTGACTGCATCCTTGACGAAATTTGAGTGCGGCTCTTTTGCCCCAACGACCAGCTCCTTTCTTGGAAATGCCCCGACCGATGCTTCTGACCGATCATGGGAAACATGACTTACTGAATCCCATACATACTCTTTTGCCTGTTTGTTATACTTGTCCTCGGCGAGTTCGTCCTGGTCGTCAGTCACCTATCCTTCTTCCAAGCTCCAGGGGTGATCTTTGACCACGGTGGCGACCATCTTGCGGTAATCACTACTGAAGCATGTCTGATAGTACACGTCGTATTCAATGCCTGAAATAGGTCTGCCTACACCAGCTTGGTAACTAGTTTGCCTTGATTGGCACCTACAAACTGTTTCATCGTCAGCAAACGTACACCTGCATCATCATCAGAACACTCACCAGCTTCAACCATGTGTTGGGGATGTCCTCGAACTTGGTGTCTACGACAGTCTCGTTGGCGTCGCTGATCTTGATCTTGCCATCCTGGAAGCCCTTGACCAGCCGGCTGGTGAACTCGCCAAACTTGTCGGCAAAGTCGAAGACGATGAAGCCCTTGATCACCAAACGGGACGCTAGCATACGATTAGCAATCTGTACGATTGTAAGAGGAGGGAATGGACATACAAATGACCTCGAACCAGTTACGGACTGGGTCAGCACCCTCGCCAGAGTTGTATGTGGCGACAGCACCGCATGCGGCGATCCTGTAAATCCATCAGCAATTACAAGGACAGGATACGAAATCTTCCTCACCTTCCATGAGTCTTCATTCTCGCCATCACAGCATCCAGAATCGGAGCGCCGACATTGTCAAAGTAAACATCGACATTGCCCTTGGTAGCCTCCTTGAGCTGCTTTCTCCAGTCCTTGGCCTTGTAGTTGATGCAAACATCAGCACCAATGCTCTCCACCCATCGGCACTTCTCATCAGTACCAGCCAGACCAACGACCTTCTTTACGCCGATGAGGTGCTTGGCAATTTGGACAGCCATGCTGCCTGTGGCACCTGCAGCTCCAGAGATGACGACGAGCTCATCCTTGCTGGTAGTGTCGACCTTCTCAAGACCAGCAAAGGCAGTCATACCAGTCATACCAAGAGCGCCGAGGAAGTGCGTCTCTGCAAGACCAGGTACAGACTTGAGCGGTGTGCATTGGTCAGCCCCGATGACAGCGTACTCGGTCCAGCCGATGGTGGCAACGACGCTGTCACCCTCCTTGAATTTGGAAGAGTTGGACTTGACAATGGTACCGATACCGCCTGCACGCATGACCTCGTTGATCTGGACAGGCGGTACGTACAGACGTTCTGGGTTTGGGTGGTACGAGATCCATCCTCGCTGTGCAGGGTCATTGGATAGATATCTGACCTTTACCAGGACCTGACCATCTTTGAGTTCCGGTAGGTCAGTCGTAACAAGCTTGAATTGCTCGGACGGGTTGACCTCGGCCTTTGGGTGTGCTGCGAGCAGGTATTGCTTGGTTTGCTTGGGAGCGGACATTTTGTGATTCAGGTTCGTATACAACTGAAGGGATGATGCGAGAGATTGAAGGAATAAGTAAGAATTGGTGCGGTTCGATGAAAGTCTTTGATCTTGAAGAGAATGTTGGAGCAGCTTCAGGCCTAATGATATCACCGAGCATGGCGATGTGGAGCTGTGAGCAGCAACCTTGATGGTGAAAACTGGGGAACCTCGGTTGAGCCTCCTCCTGGTCGAAGCAATCTGTGCTTGTACGAGGTCACCATCCTGTATTTCGAAGTCCCTACTCTTTTACTGATCACGGATGAACAGTCGTACCGTCAGGAATGCGTGTTCGGTGTCCGTTCAGTCGGCTGCCGCGGTCGAGGCAGACACTTGTTGATCCCTTCATGTCGTTCATGTTGCTCTTTGGACCCGAGGCCTGATACCAAAGATCATCTCGACCGGGATGAGACTACTATCTTATTGCCAACGGACGGTTCGACGGAGATGGTGGCGAAGACCAGCTTTGGGTGTCGTTTACTTGTAGGAAGTGACGTGCAGAGGAACAGTTACTGCCATTCGGTGTCCGCGTTTATTAGTCACTTGCTTTTAGGGCTTGATCATCTGGGTTGGCATTGCTGTCTTATCATTCGGCCCTTTAGGTTCGCCTTACAGCGTCGTGTCGATGATGCTTGTTGATGAAAGTCAGCTACATGACAAAGACATGGAATAAGTAAAGAGAAATTCTCAAGACCGCAAGCTTCGAGCAACGACAGCCCTCGAAAACTTCATGGCTCCGCTCGTCAACTCTCAGACGATTTCAGCGTTCGAACAGACATTGGAGTAGACGTTCCAAGTGGCTTGCAACACAGAGCAGAAAGTCAAGCCTGCAGGCTCGCATGAACACGCATACTCGACGTGGAACAATTTCAGAATCTGGTCATGACGCATGGGGCTCTAAGATCATCAATCACCACAACTCACCTCGACGCCCGAAATCCTCGAAGAGAGCACGAGACCCGAGCTTCACCCACGACACTGGTCTCCATCTGACCACCAGACGGTTTACCATCCCAAAAGGCCATCCAAACACGAGCCGACCAACTAGGCAAAGTCGAGATTGATCCAGTCCTTCCCAGTATCAATGGCCCACCCGCCGAGTCCTTAGCACCGACCGTACGACCAACGTCACGCCATTCCTTGGATTGAGGTTACACAAGAAGTGACCCCTGGTCTTTCAAGCACTGTCGGATCCGCACGTTGAGGAAAACAGCTCAAATCTGTGCAACGAGGTCGGGTCTGCTTGATCTCAATACAATGGAATCGACCATACAACACTCTACAGCTTCATACCAGGACGAGAGAAGTCCGATGCTTGCGAGCCCTTTCCCGGGAGTCTACCGGGACACACCGGCTGGTAGACCGGGCCTTGCAAGCAGTCACCCATCATCCCTCCACCCTGGCCGAGCGATGGCAATGAGTGAATACACGTGGTCGTAATTACCACAAAAGGTAGGTACAAGAGCACAAAGAGACTGTTTCATTGCTTCTGTCGTAGGTATAGACACGCTGTCTGTCACACAACTACCATTACTTCTCCCTTTCTCCTTCACCTCAACCAACCCTCTACATCAACAGCGCAAAAACAGACCTACAAGGCCAGAAAATTGATCGATCTGCGGGGAAACGGCTGTCGATCTGATCAAATCTGGAGATGCTTGATCGCGGATTCCTGCTTGTTGTTGGTGCAAATGCTCCGTCATGATCCACTGGCGGCCACACATCCGAAGGTGCTGTTGTGCTGAGGTGTAGTCCGAGTGTCTCTCTCTTGACAATGTCTATCTAGTGCTCCCGCCCCCGTTGTTCTGTGGTATCAAATCTATTGTACAAGGTCTCGCAATAAGCATCTCTTCCGACTCTCGAGTATCCTCCTAGCTCTTTGCGACTCCGAGATCACCTGCATGTGATTCATACACGATAATCTCTTGTTGACGAATAATTCCACGCTCGTCCTCAGCCAGGTGCATCTCAATGTCTTCGCCGCGGACTGTCGCGGTCTTTGCCGTCTTGCCATGAGGACCTGAGCGAGAAGCACCGTGTCCATATGCGCCACTTTGTCCTACCAAACGAGACGCCAGGAGATCGATGATCATGACGAATGGGAACATGGTCTCCAGAGTGTAAACAAATCTGTCGACCTGGCTTGCTACCGAGTTGGCACTCTGAGCGTTCTGCTGGAAAGAGTATGTCACAGCTCTGGTGATACCAATGAGGGCGAGGGCACCGACACGAGTCTCAGTGCTGCGGATGAGTTGGCCTGTGATTGCCGAGGTCGAGAACAATGTCTTTGCATTGTTGTGTGCACGGAAGAATTGACGGAGTAGGAAGGCACTGCTGACCACTTCGCACATGGCGATGCAGGAGAAGTAGCCCATATGGAAATTGTTAATCATCTGCTGGTTTTCATTTGATCCAGCCCTCAGGTCGTGTTGGCGGTAGGCGAGGATACAGAAGCGGAAGGCGATGATGGGAATCATAAGAGCCCAGAAGAGGACGAGGAAGATGATCTTGCCCTTGTTGCGGAGAATCTTGAGGAGGATCTGGTAGCTGTAGAAGGACAAGCCAGCTTCTTGGACCTTGTAACAGTGAGTCCAAGGTTCTTTGCATGTCTAAGGGTTTCAACCTACCAGCCACATAATATCAGAGACACCACTACCAATGAGGCGAGCTTGCAATGGGTAGTCGGCGTAAAATGCTTGGTAACAAAGACCACTGTTGATGCTGTCAGACTTGTGTCGACAGAGCTTGTCTCGAGCGATACTTACTTTGCAATCGCTCCAGATGCGCCGATTATGACTGGCAAGATTGAAAGCCATGACAGATTGGCAAGGCTGATCACAAGCCCTCCGAAAAAGACCTCGCAGATACCGATCGAACTGAGGATGGACCATGCAGTCTCAAAGTAAAGAGGGACTGTAGTATCTGCCATGTTGCCGACGCCCGTGTTGTCGGGATTGATATAGAAGAACACAAGAGAAGGGACTGATCAACAGCTAAAACACCCGGGCCTGACACTAGAAGGAAGGCCTACGAGAGCAGGGCACGGCGACCCCATTATAACAACTTGTGGAGGCCATGCGGCCATGGATCGGACTCGACCCCGAGGCATTCGGTCGATGTACCGCATCTCTACCCGCCGTTGGTACACGTAAACGTGTAACAGAACTCATACTTTACAACGACCTTCGCCGTTGGAACAGCGTTGTCGGTCGCTGCGCAAGAGACCTGGTGTTTGAGATTAAGAATGCACAGAAGTACGGTTGCGGTCGAGCTGCACTGCCATGTGGGGAATTTGACTTTGGCCTTTCTAGAGATATCGACCAAGCGGAATCCTCAGAAAATTGGTGGCGTCCTACTCAGGGGTCTCATTCGCGAAAATAGATCCTTTGACGACCAGACTATCCATAAATGTTTGCCAAGGTGTGTTGGATGTAGATGACGAAAGTTTGTCTAGATAGAAAGACCGTTCATTGCTGCTGGATGCATATCCCTCACAAGGCGAAGTGTACCTGACGGCGGCTTGCGAAATGGCGAACCGCAGAAACGTGCAACTCCCTCAGGGCTCTTGGTGCTTTCCGCATCTTGGCGATTAGAAGCGATGAGGAGCCGTCTTGATCAGCAACGATGCGGCGAAGGATTAGGCAATTCCTGTTGACCTCTGCAAGCTTTTGAAGATGTCGCCGGTGATTACAGCGCTGGGCACGTCTCATCTCTACTGCTCGCGCGTGATATCTCGAATGAAGACCTACCATGATTCCATCTAGTCTGGATGCCCATCAAGCTGTCGGAATCGCCTACAACGCCTGGTACCTGCTATTGCCATTTGGACCGTGGGCGAGAGTCAACCTAACGGGTCGTTGACCACGACGCTCAACCGTCTGCCAGAATTTGATCCTCATCGTGCCATCGCATCAATTCGGTAGATGTTGACACCATGCATACCGACATGCAACAATTCTGGCGGCTCATGAAGTGATGCAATGGCTGACATTGTTGCCGTGGCGAGAGGTTGGTGGAGGTGCAAGCAACGACGTGGCGCCGTCAAGAAAACCGGTATCGGGAGAAGAGCTCGGCTAGCCGATGCCACAAGCTAGGCATCGGCCCTTCAGGTTGTCTGATCAGTAATTTGTCCCGTGCATTCGGTCAACTGCGGTTAATCTTCACATGTCGTTCGCCCCAGGTCGTTCGAGAGCTAGGAGTTCCCAGTTCGATGAACCAATTCGACTGAGGGAAACATGAGCAGGGTAAGAACGAGCGTGCCAACAGGTCTAAATGCACCGTAAAATCACCAGATCGATGAGTCAGTCCTACAGTTCAGTAGCCAGAGTCGAAAAATTGTGCCATTACCTTGAAGGATGGTCATATGAATAGGAACCCAGCACAAAGAATGCGACCTTGCCTGACCGAGACTTGAAGCACAAGCGAGCCTCCCCGCACTCGCCGGCATTAACCGTGCCAGCCGAAAGTCTGTTTAGGGGGCGACTGACCTCACATCTGCAAACAACAGGGTCCTTCGTCACTACTCCCCATCCCAACCAACCCATTAACCTCAAACAAGCAACCATGACCGACCCCGAAAAATCCCCACTCCTGCCCCTCCCCTCCGGCTCTCCTTCCGTTACTCCCACCGAAGACTCCGCCCTCCTGCACCTCCGCGACGAAGTCACCCGCACCCGCACCGCCCACCTCGAAGCATCGAAGCAATACGCCGCCGCCTGGCGCCACACCAAACAAGGCCGCACCGTCACCATCATCCACAACATAATCCTCACCATCGTCGGCCTCCTCTCCATCACCGTCATCAGCGCCATGCTCTTCGCCCTCGGCTTCGCCATCATCTACGGCGACGACGACCCGACCTACCGCCCCTTGCGTCGCGTGCCCCTCGAAGCGCACATCATGTCCAAGTGCCCCGACGCGAGGGACTGTCTCCGCGACTTGGTGCTGCCGAGTATGCAGCAGGTGAGTCGGGAGGTGGACTTCAAGCTGAGCTATATCGGGAAGCCGACGCAAGAAGACGACGGGGTGGAGTGTATGCATGGTCCTGAGGAGTGTTTGGGGAATATCCTGGAGCTTTGTGCGGCGGAGATTTACCCGGATCCGAAGATTCATTTGGGGTTCACGATGTGTATGACGCGCCAGTATAGGGAGATTCCGGATAAGACGTTGGTGCAGGATTGTGCGTTGGAGCATGGGATTAGTTTTGAGAAGCTGAATGATTGTGCGAGTGATGAGCATACGGGCAAGGGGATGAGTTTGTTGAGGGAGAGTGTGGAGAGGTCAGCGAGGGAGAATGTTACCACGAGTTGCACGGTCAGGGTGGATGGGAAGAATTGGTGTGTCAGGGATGGCGGAAAGTGGAAAGACTGCGAGGGAGGCAGCGGAGTCAAGGACCTTGTTGGGGAGATTCGCAGGCTTCGTCTTGAGCAGAGGGCGGATTTTGAGTAGGGTCTTCATGAATGAATGACATTCCATTTCTTGCGTCACTAGCGACTGCGATTGCAACTTGAGGCTATGTCTAGTCTACGCTTGAGCTGTCCAATTCGGATCTGTCTCTCGATTTGCCCAACAGTGAGCAGTCTCACCAATTCCAGTATCAGTTCCAGCCATTCGGCGACCATGCGGACTCCTTCGCCTCGCGCAGCTCTGATGAATCTCGACGCACACGCGCGAGTTTCCTTCGTCTGGACAGCGACCTGATTCGAGGGACATTGCCGAGTGTGACTGTTGTGGGCGCGATCCTCGGGCTCCCAGGCTCATGGCTTCCAATCTCTCCATCCAATGCACGCAATGCAGTCCTTAAGGAAGGGAGCGTCGGTCGGCCTCGGGGGTTTTCATCAACAACCTGCTGGCCAGGATTCTATGGTTGTGGCCCTGCGACGGCGTCTATATCCATGACATCAGGTCGTTCTTCCCGCGTGATCACCGGTGAAGCAGAGTGTTGTGCTCCTGGTTCTCCTGGTTCTCCAGGTGTGATAGGCCCCGCGCTAACCCTTCCATCGTTATGCTCTTTAGCAGCCTTTTCCTTCTCCTTGGCAGCCATCTTCTCTTTGTGTACTTTGTATGGTATGGTTCGGGGCACGACGTCAGTCAAGAATTCGAGATTGTCGTGTCTTGCCACAGCATTGGCGACGTCGCGGTATTGAATGTTCCTGCGCGGCTTTCTCTCGGCCTTGACGACGTTGTGGGTCTGTTCGACTAAATACTGGATGAATTGTTCTGTAGCGATAGTGATGGCGAAAGCTGCATTGTTGGAGACATTGCAGAGCTCAGAGTCGGCTGACAAGATCTTCTTTGTACGTGCGACTACGATCATTAGCCCAAGCAAGATGAGGAGCTTCAAGGTCGACACGAACGTGGGAGTGTTACTGTCCCGGTCACCTCTTTCGAAGGAGGAATCGGATTGTTGTTATACGGCATACTGTCTGCCGGTGGTGTGAACGTGTGATTTTGCTGTTGGATGTTCCTTATAAGATAGAAGTTATGCACTTTACCTTGGTGGGGGAGACGCGACTGCTCACGCGCTCGGAATTTATCTCCGAGATATCTCCGTCCATCTCAATGGCCTTCGACGCTTTGCTCCAGTATCAACTTGGAACAACCTTAGCACGACTTTTCGGCATCGATCATGAAATAGACCTTGCAATGCGCCTCTCAAATGGCTCGACTACAAGCGCAGAACATCAGACTCGGCCATCCCTGAACTCATTCTACTCATCGACCCGATCATTGCGTCGTGTTTCGAACCTCTCGGCTGCGGAACGAGGATCACAAGATATCAATCCCGCCGATGCTGCGCTCGCCGAGGAGATTGCCGAGATCAAGAGATATGAAGACTTCACGACAATAGATTGGGTACAAGATGCGGCGCAAGAACAGCAGCGGCGGCGAGCTCGAAGACGACACGATGGGAGTGTGTACACCGACGAGGGTGAGAATGTGAGCTGGCGGACCCGGATATACGAAGCCTACGACGCAGGGCAAGCATGGATAGTAATAAGCTTGATTGGTGCTGCCATCGGGCTCAATGCGGCGATCCTCAACATTGTCACGGAATGGATGAGCGATATCAAGCTTGGCTATTGTACGACTGCATTCTACCTCAACGAGAGCTTCTGCTGCTGGGGCTCGGAGGAAGGTTGTGACGAGTGGGTGAGCTGGAGTCGATTCACGCCGGTCAACTACTTGCTCTACATTGCTTTTGCGACTATCTTTGCATTCACAGCGGCAAGACTGGTCAAGACATTCGCTCCCTATGCTGCAGGCAGCGGCATCAGCGAGATCAAATGTATCATCGCTGGCTTCGTCATGAAGGGCTTTCTAGGATTCTGGACGCTCCTGATCAAGAGTATCGCACTTCCAATTACAATCGCCAGTGGTCTGAGTGTGGGTAAAGAGGGACCAAGCGTGCATTACGCTGTATGCATGGGTAATGTCATCTCGAGATTTTTCGAGAAGTACAAAAGGAATGCATCCAAGACCAGAGAGGTCCTCTCAGCTTGTGCGGCAGCAGGAGTGGCTGTGGCATTCGGCAGTCCTATTGGCGGGGTCTTGTTCAGTTTGGAAGAGATGTCGAACTACTTTCCCCTAAAGACAATGTGGCGGAGCTACTTTTGCGCTCTAGTAGCGACTGCGACGCTTTCAGCCATGAATCCTTTCAGGACTGGGCAGCTGGTCATGTTCACTGTGAGATACGACAGAAGCTGGCATTTCTTCGAGATCGTCTTCTACATCATCATTGGCATCTTCGGCGGTCTCTATGGCGAGTTTATGATAAAGTGGAACCTTCGAGCGCAGGCGTTCCGGAAACGATATCTTACCAAGTATGCAATCTTGGAGGCGACACTTCTTGCATTCTTTACAGCAATCATTTGCTATCCGAACCGATTTCTGCGAATCGACATGACCGAATCAATGGAGATCCTGTTTCTAGAATGCGAGGGAGGCCATGACTATGATCGACTATGCGATAAGGACAACCGAGGACACATCATCCTATCCCTGGTCATTGCGACTGTCATCCGCATGTTTCTCGTCATCATATCTTACGGCTGTAAAGTACCTGCCGGTATCTTTGTACCTTCCATGGCAATCGGAGCTTCCTTCGGCAGGACCGTAGGCATCATGGTCCAAGCACTTCATGAGGCGTACCCGGATTCCAAATTCTTCGCGGCCTGCGAGCCTGACGTCCCTTGCATCACTCCAGGTACATATGCCTTTTTAGGAGCTGGCGCCGCCTTGTCAGGGATTATGCATATTACAGTCTCCGTGGTGGTCATCATGTTCGAGCTTACTGGAGCGCTGACGTATATCTTGCCTACCATGATCGTTGTGGGTGTCACGAAAGCTGTGAGTGACAGCTTTGGCAAAGGCGGCATCGCAGATCGAATGATCTGGTTCAACGGCTTTCCCTTTCTGGACAACAAAGAAGACCACACCTTTGGCGTACCAGTGTCAAAGGTCATGGCAGCAGATCTTAATTGCCTCTTGGCGACTGGTCTGGAGGTAGGCGACGCAGAAGACATGCTCTTGGATACCTCAGTCCAAGGCTTCCCAATTGTGGAGGACAGTGAATCAATGACCCTGGTCGGGTATATTGGCAGGACCGAACTTCGTTATGCCATTGACCGCGCCCGCAAGGACACCATGGTACGCAAGGATGCCAAATGCAGCTTCGTCCCTGGAAGCAGCACGACAGCGCCAACAACTCCTCTGAGCGCTGCGCCGGCCGTATCTTTCGACAACATGGAGCAAGTCGGAGGTCAGACAAAGGTGGATTTCAGCAAGTTCGTCGACTTTTCTCCAATTACCGTCCATCCAAGACTACCACTGGAGACTGTGATGGAGCTATTCAAGAAGCTCGGACCCCGAGTCATCCTAGTGGAGTATCGAGGACGATTGGCTGGGTTAGTCACTGTCAAGGACGTGCTCAAATACCAATTCCAGGTCGAAGCCAACGAGAATCCGAAAGACGACAGCGCAATCAAGGAGGCACAAGATCGCGTATGGCTGATCATGAAGCGAGTGGCTGATTGGGTTGACGGTAAGGTGGGTCTGAGTCGAGCAGGCTATGGTCCTGTACAGCTCAATGATGGCGAAGAGAGGGCTGCAGAGACTGCACCTGGAGAAAGAGAAGGACGAACAACTCTGGACGACGTACACGAAGCGGAAAGCGATGTCGAGATGGACGATCGGCGGACCATGAGATGACAGCTTTTTGCAATGCATTTCTTGACAAGCTCATTGTTGCTCCTCCCTATCATGCATGGGATGATCTGCGCTAGCACCACAAGCTCGACCCACCATGATGCAATGATAAATAGGCACAGGGTCCCGGAGCATACTCCGGCTGACTTCATACTGACTCGACGTCTGACAATTCGACATTGCGGCCCGCAAATGCAGGCACTTCAGACTTAAGTAGCTGCTCTTTGACGAGTGGCCCTTTCCTCTTGAAAACTTTCGAACGCATTGATCATCGACCATGCGTGCCATCGGAGTGCAACACTATGGCGAAGTCAAGTCAAATGCATCACTTGACGGTGCTGTGTTAATTGACCTAGGATAACAGCATGGGAAGCCCTCGTCGAACGCATGGAAATTAAAAAGGACGAAGATGCCGCCCTCCTCATCATCAACGGAGCAGGCGGCGTCGGCTCAGCAGCAAGCCAAATCGCTCGAAAGATACTCAACCTACCAGGGGTCATCACCACGGCCTCTCGAGACGCGACACGGCAATTCACCTCAGAAATGGGCGCCACCCACGTGATCAACCACCGCAAAGACGTGGTCAAGCAAATCCAGGACCTCAATCTCAAGCAGCCACTGAAGTACATCTTCATCACCTCCCGGACAGAGCAATACCTCGGACCGTGCGGGGACATCGCCGCCCCCTTCGGCAAGATCTGCAGCTTGGTTCAGACAAAGGACATGTCCGGCATGTACGGACACGCATGGATGGCGAAGTCGCTGACGTTCATCTGGGAGCTGCTCGGGACAAAGCCTTACTATGGCATTAATGTCGAGAGTCATGGGAGGATTCTAGATGATCTGAAGAAGCGGATTGAGGATGAGACGATCAAGACGACCTTGAAGACGAGGTTGCCGTTGACGGTGGCGGGGCTGTGGAAGGGGCACGAGCTGTTGGAGAGTGGCAAGGGGGTTGGGAAGGTTGGGTTTGATGTGGCGTATGATGGGATGGTGAATGACAGTGCTCATCCCCGTGGTGTTCCCAAATAGGCTTTTGCTTGTGCGGGGATGTGGGGGTGGACGCGGGGCAGGGTGCAGCCGAGGTCGACGACATGCTTCTGCCATGGCGACTACACTACATACTAATCATGCTTATTTTCGCATATCAATACACTCATATCATATCAGTGGACAGATGGCGTTGTGACTCTTTCTAATCAGGTTGTGATTCTCAAGGAACAGTCTGTCCGCTCATTCAGAAGCATCAACCGTCTTCACGACGCCAGAAACATGATCGCATTCAAGTGATATCTCGACCTACTCATTGAGCGAGTTGTAGTCGACTCGCATACGGAGGGTCTGATAAGATGACCTCGAGAGCTGTCACCACATCATCTGGCACGATATATCACCCCGAGCAGATCCGGGACTATCCGCAGGTGGATCTATTGACACTGCTCTTTGGTAAAGATGGAAGAAGGATCAGCGATAATCTAGTGTTGATATATCACAGATCATAAAGTCACAAACACCAAGTGGACGTCTCACGAGGACACTATCCTCCACGCCTCAGCAGAAGACCCGTCACAGTACCTGACCAAGGCCGATGTTAGAAAGCACACCAAGCGGACAGCACACGCTCTTCGGAGTCACTTTGGCATTGGTGCCAACGGACCTGGGAAGGATGTAGTCACAGTCATATCCACTGGCCACTATATGGTACCTCTGCTATTCTACGGTGTGATAGCTGCAGAAGGAATCTTCTCGGCTGTATCAGCAGCCAGCACAGACAAGGAGCTTACTGGCCTCTTGAAAGGAGCCGGCTGCAATCTGTTGATCTGCAACGAAGCTACGAAAAACGTCGCTATCAAGGCTGCTGCCGCTGCTGGACTATCGGAAGATCGAGTCGTGGTCACTAGTGACTGTGGCGATTGGAGTCTGAAGCGAGTTGGTGAGCCAAAGCAGGAACTTCTCAGCAACGGTGAACTACAATGGAGGAAGATAACAGACCAGAAGGAACTTGCGGAGAGCCTGGTAGTTCTGATCTACTCCTCTGGCACAACCGGACTACCCAAGTCGGTCTGCATCTCGCATGAGAACTTTGTAGCAGAATGCTGCTTACCAGCAGATCCGATGAAGGAGAAAAGAGCGATTCAAAACCCGAACTTCGAGTACAGAACGCTGGCGCACTTACCTATTGCACATATCGCAGGTATCCAAGGATACTTTGTAAACCCCTTCTACCTCGGCGGGACGACGTATTGGATGCCCCGCTTCGACTGGCCGAAGTTCTTGGAGTACAACAAGAAGTACAGGATCACGTTCTTCTTCACTGTCCCGCCAATCTATCTCCTCATTGCGAAGAGTCCCGATGTTACCCACCAGTTCGACACGCTGGAATCAGCCGTCTCCGGGGCCGCACCTCTAGGCAAGGAGCTGCAGTACGCCGCAAGTGCAAAGCTAGGAAAAGGCAAGATCTTCATCTCACAAACCTGGGGTCTGAGCGAAAGCACCGGTAGCGCCACCGTCATGCCCGAAGGCATGCGCGACGACACCGGCAGCGTCAGCGCCCTCGTAGCCAACATGACAGCCCGGTAAGCCCCCCTTCCTTCCCTCCCACACCCCGACTAACCCCACCAGCATCGTCGACGAAGACGGCAACGACGTCCCCGTCGGCTCACCAGGCGAGATCCTCCTCCGCGGCCCGGTGATCAGCAGAGGCTACTTCAACAACCTCACCGCCAACGCCGAAGCCTACAAAGACGGCTGGTACTGCACGGGCGACATTGGGCACTTCAACCCCACCAACGGACTCTTCTACATCGTCGATCGCAAAAAGGAGCTGATCAAGTATAAAGGTCTGCAAGTCGCGCCAGCGGAGCTGGAGGCATTGTTGCTAAGCCATGAGTTGATTCTCGATGCCGCGGTGATTGGCGTGCCGATTGAGGATGGGTATAATGAGGCGCCAAGGGCGTATGTGGTTGCTGATCGGAAGAGGATTACGGCGGAGGAGATTGTGAGGTATGTGAAGGAGAATATGGCGGGGCATAAGCAGTTGAGGGGTGGGGTGGTGTTTCTGGATGCTATTCCGAAGAGTCCGTCGGGGAAGATATTGAGGAAGGATTTGAGGGAACTGGTGAAACGGGAAATGAGGGCGAAGTTGTGAGGAGCGGATGTATTGTGAGTTTACCTTCAGGCCCATAGACCTGCAACATTATAGAAGCATGTTGCAGTTGCGGGCCGGATTGGCCACACAGTCACGTGACCGACATGGATAAGGTTCATCTAAATTGACCAAGCCCACCACTACATAGGCATTCCATGCAAACACTCCATCATATGCACCCTATCTCGCCTCAACAGGAATTGGCACCATGACCGCGCTATCGGTTAGTCCGACTACTGCGTCGCAGGATCACCGATGTTCCGGCACCACTAATTGCGCATCGAGAATGCCGTGAATAGCAAGACCGTCTCCCATCCTCCATCATTGTCAGGTCAAAATACCTCGGGTGATTCGAGTAGCCTGTCCTTAAGCCTACAAAACAAACTTGTGACAGTCTCCTCCCTGGTCCACCCGAGACCTTATCCTTTACCTCATCTGAATAGCCAAACACGGTTGGCCACTCCACAACAGCAAACTTGAACATCAGAATGAGACGGTCTACGAACCGTCTGAATTTCGCCTCTGCTGCCCTTCGCATCCACCGGTTCCGCCGCCCGAGCCGGTACTGCTTCAGCCTCTCTAGAACCGCCGCTCGTCCCCTGACCACAGACCGCACCACAGAAGCGACAGAGCTCAAAGACTTCTTGCACCAAATGAAACTGGACAAGTGGGGCTGGGTCATCTATAGGACTACCTACCAGAACCAAAAGGCTTGGGAGAATGTCAAGACAAACATCACCCAATGGATGCAGGATACTGTTGCAAAGACCGAGGGAGGCCCCATCCCTGTTAGACATACTCGAGCTGAGCTTCCACGACGACCCAGCCAACTTCGATGGAGCATCTCGCGAGCAGCTTAGGAAACACTTCCAGGAATGGAGAGCAACGGCATGCATTCAGGAGCAACCTCGTGCTAAGATCGAACCGGGCATCGACTTCACAACGAGATACGAGTATTTCCTGCAGATCGACGAGGAAGCTCTGGAGGAGATCACTAGGTTGGGGCCGTCATGGGAGCCACTTGAGAAGCGTGCACATATCAAGCTCGTTCAGGCGGACTGGCGATCTTACTATCCTGAAGACGAAGCGGAGGAACAAAAGGACGAGTCACACGAGGAGATAGACGGAACTTGTGTGGAAGACGTTGGGTGGATGAAGGTAGCTATCAGCGCGATTGACTATCCGTTCTATCTTGCTCTGGCGGATCTGGAGGTCTGGTTCGTCATGTATGAGCGACCTCCAGCCTTGATCAGATACTGAAAGGATGTCCCGTCTGGAATGCTTGCAACCAATTCTTCCATCCCTGACGGACGTCGCTTCCGCCATACAGTTCCAAAACCGTCCGGCTTGTCACATCGGCGCGAGCCAAATCTAAAGAATTGCCATGAGATTGGAATCTCGCCACGGCAAAGTCGTGAAACGACTACTCAAACACTCTAAAGGAAGCTGGCAAGCAGAATATTGAACCGTGCGCTCAGCGGGATTGTTGCGAAGGTTCCAGATCTTGACGCCGTACTAGGCCCGAGAAGGCATTACTACGAGCTTGCTGCTTGATGCAAGATTCCGTCCCAATTCCGGATGACCGACCACACTCCGGACATGGTGTATGGCAAGTTTCGAGCCGATGACATGGTTGCTGGAAGGGCTCGTTCAAAGGAGCGAAATGGTTTTGACAGAGGACATGATGCCTTTGGGTTGTCATCTGAAATCTACTGGAATTGCTCCAAAACTCGGAGAGATCGCACAGTATCTGTCAAAGATCCAGATCAGTGAACGGTCTCGTGATCCATGACCCCTACAGCCGTCTTACTCTGCAGATTGTACATGATCAGGACACCTTGTCGGAATCCTTCGACCCTGGCTCTCGTAGAAGAACCCTGAAGCCTCGAAATGATGTACAGGACCTTCTCGACAAGTCTGGGTACTGGTCGATTTCTCCAACCACGGGAAACAGTCGTCGCACCACCTGCGTTCTGGAAACTTGCTTGAGTTTTTGGCAGTGGCTACGCCAATGATCTTCCTGCAGAGTTTGCTTGCGCAAAAGACAGTCGATTGCATTGTGGGCCAGATCTCTCGAAATTTGAAAGATCCGGCAAGCATCATGTCTTTGTTGCTCTTCAATTGAAGCTTGCCACAGATGGCGTTGCATTTGTGCAACGCAAAGAAGAATTTGAAGCCTTCCTCATGTAGATTAGTAGGGAGGAGTTTGAACTTCTCTCCTTCTTTGGTGTGAATGGCTGGATCTGTCAAAGTGTTGCGATATCCTTGTATATTGACAACAAGGAAATTTCCGAACGAGCGTTCGAATGTGAAATGGGAGAACGCCTGCGCCATTACGTTAAAAGGATCGTCATCGTCGTTCAAGACGTAATAGCCATTGCTATTGTACCTCACATAATTGGTCGTGTCGATCAAAGGTTCAAGAAACATTATGTCATCCTTTCTCGCACCAGCCGTTCCTTGTAGACAAATGGTAGTAACAAAGTCCAGTGGATGATCGGTCTGCACGAGACCATTGAATTCCAGAGCGAACGATTTGCAGAGGGCTTGCTGCTGCATTTCCTCTACGAGATAGGAGAAGTCCTTGTTGTCTGGCTGTTGGAAGTCTTTGAGGACGAATTTCTTGTCTGAATGTGGAAGCTTCGCGTAGTGTGCTTGACTTGTTTCGCCGAATGCGAAGGGCCTCGATCGAGCATGGACGACGAATTGAACGACGCAAAGCTTGTTGTTCCTAGTGTCTGCCATCATGTTGTTGAGAGTATCTCCATGGTACAAATCGAGATCCACACAGAATCCTTCAAACTCCAGGTCTTGGTCAAACCATCCTGCGGTGGCCCATCGCGCATTGGGCGATACTTTGGAAACGCTGCTCCGCCATTGCGCATGAGGTGATACTTGGCTTACTCTGCCGCGGGGAGGCGATGACTCAGTAGAGTTGGAGGCCTCTGTGCGAGCAGTACACTGCCTCAATGAGTCAAATCTGCTAGAACTGGAAAGGGCCGTATCTTGGGAGTGATCAGCTGCTGGCCGTCTTGACCAACTGCTGCTACTATGTGTTCTTGTCCTTCCGCGATGTTGCTGGCCGAAAGAGGACACTGCGCTATCTGCACGAAGATCGAACATCGGCCCAGGCCTGTTCTCTCGACTTCGAGCACATTCTATACTCGTGGCAGCCTTGTTGTTCCAAGAGGGCACATGGCTGAGGAGGTCTTTGGCGAAAGCAGCTGCTGTGCATGCCGCGTATGGTTGCCAAAGTTTCTGCTTGTGACTGTCGGCATAGTCACAGATGCCCCTGATAACGAGGCATGGAGAGTTATTCATTAGACCCGCTGCTTCCATCTCAACACAAAGTAAATTGAGGTCACTTCGGAGTGCTTCCCTCGTGATCCCATCTCGTATGACCTGATTCCCAGATCCTACCAGACCGTAATGCACAACTGATGATGAGTTTGCCCTCGGTGTTCGTCGTACGACAAAGCGGGTATCGCAAGTGGAACAAGTTCCAGTCCATCTCGGAGGATGCGAGTACTCAGCACGGAACAATACATCTGTGGCTGCATCTGGTTTTGCGCAGTCTATCCTGAACTTCGGGTACCTCGCAATCGCTGAGCGAAGGATATTGTCCATCCTCGAGCCCTCCATCATATGCATGGCTTGTAGCGCGCTGAGAGCTGAAAGTAAGACCATGGGTGGCCTGTCCAAAGATCCAGTCCGCTCGAATCTGCCGGGTCTCGCCCTCCCCATGCTGTAATGGATGACCCCTCCTGACGTTTGACTGGGCTAGCTTACTACCACATCTCCCAGACGTATATCGTTCTCGGCGCTTGGGACACCTCCCCCGACACCGACCATGAGGCCGAAATCAATGTTGCGACACGTGTTCTACATGCTGGAAGCCACTGTTGCAGCTGACACCAGGCCGATAGAACCTGCTGGAAGACATGCTATCACAATGTTGTGCTCGGAAATACTACCAAGGCGATAGCTGTTGTGGTCGTGGCGGGGCTGAGGCAGCGGCGGGTGGCGATCGTCGAGCAGGCATGTCGCCGCGGCGAGCTCGATAGGTAGGGCACAGATCCATGCTATCCGGTAGTCCTCGTGGCGGCGAGACATGCCGTAAACGTCATGCTGCTAACACTCCATACGGTCGCATCAATCTGAACGACAGTGACAGCGGCGGTTTCAGAGCACAGGTCTTGCCTGAAATGGCGGCGCTAATGCAGGTCGTGATGCTGACTCAGCTGCGCCCTTTTATGTCACTACGAACGATATCCTGTCGAGGGATTGTTCTGGACTAGACGGAGACTTCTGATCACCTGGAACAGGTCATCATAATCACATAGTTGGTCCTGCGGGGTTGCGACAGCAATAAAGCAATATCATGGACCTGAGTGGATGACATGGTTCCGGCGCCAGCGCTCCATTGAATAAGGTCGCTAAAGTAGAAACAACCACATTCGCCACTATCTACATGCCTTACACAAAGCTGGATTGCCGCTATGACTTGGACTTGCCAAAGAAGTGGTGTTTCTTCCTCTTCTCGGGATCTTTGCTGAGCTTATTTGAACCTAGCTTGGGACTACCAGCACTGCTCGCCTGACTGAGTGCTGGACTCGCTCCACCATTGAGTCTCATGCTCGCGATCCCAGCTGCAGGAGGCTCGGGTGGTCTCATGCGAGCCGAGGAGTCAAAGTCTGCGTTCGGTGCTATCGATGTCGGTTGCGCGGCGCCGAACCCGCCTTGTCCTCTACGCTGTCCAGATGTCGAAGAGTGGTGTGAGTGTGCTGCTGGAGGTTGAGGATGCCCGTTACCATATCCTTGTGGCTCGGCTGGGCGGCGCTCGTCTTCGAAGAGATGCTTCGGAGCCTGCTTGGGAGGTCGTTCCGAGGGCAGACCAAGGCGGCGCCTATCCCAGCCTAGGGAGGCAAGTTGCTGGATGAAGCCGGACGGGGTGATCATGTGACTCGTCACAAGAATGACTTCTTTATTGTGCTTCGCGGACGCCTCATAACAGCTTCGTGCTTCGGAATAGGTTGCGCCGCCCGCGATGTATACGATCACTCGTTGTCGAGGTTCGGACGATGATGACTTCTTCGCCCATGTTGGCTTGGCTGTTCGGAGAGATGTTGCGGACTGTGTAGTAGGATCGCTGGGGTCCTCGAGAGGAGGCTTCGTGTATGGGAAGATGGCGGGATCGAGAGTTGATGAAGCATGTGCTGAGAGTAGAGAAGCTATAGCGGGTATATAGCGAGAAAGGGCATACTCCTCTTGCCCAAGATTGTTGAGAGGCGGTTGGAATGGGAATGGGGGTAATGGTGGAGGCCGCGCCTCTTTGAGGGCGCGGGTAGTGCAGACACCCAGATGTACAAGTTGAGACATGGTCTGCTGTTCGGAAGGAGGAAGCTGTGCGTGCAGTAGGAGCTTGGTAAGATCGGCAGGAAGAAGGCCGTCTCGATAGATGAGATACAAGATGAGTAGCCGTAATCGATCTTGAGGAGTTACCGCATCATCGTCTAGCGTCCTCACGATTTGGTCTGCAAGATTCTTTGGTTTGCGATAATCTTCGTCTAGACCGGTGGCCAGAATCTGTGGAGAGTCAGCGTATGGGCCAACAGATTGAAGTGCATTGCGGACCTGCTCAACAGATGCCAGATCTGGTAGTTTGTTCTTCTGGAAAATGTTCATGCAGTCTTGAGCCATGCTTAGATGCAATGAATACGCTTCCTTCATTTCCTGAAACTCTGGGAGTCCAGCCAACATGTCCTTTATAGCATTCAGACTGTTCGCATTGTCGCTGTCCTGCTTCGTGAAGTGTGGATTCGAGTCAATGAACTTCTGGAAGTCGCCCATGAGCTTCTCGATTGTGTCCTTCATGTGCTGATGCCGATTTTGCACCCATATCTTGTCATTCTCAGATATCTCTGCATCTTTCGACTCTTGATCCCGTCGACCTTCATTGACGACCGTTTTGTAGGTCACTTTATCTCCATCTCGGATCGGTAATAGATCGAATGCCATGGCCTGGTACGTAAACTCGTGTAGGAAGGGCGCCATGACGTCTATCGACCTATCCACAATATACAGCACTCCTCGCGGTCTCGTCGACGGCGGTGGGAAATCTTGGTGGAATTTGGCATACATGTCCAGTTCCTGCTGGATGAATCTTGCCAGGTGCGAAGCCAGCACGCTCGCCTCGTGACGAGCAGCATTAGGCTTGTAGTAGCGAATGGTGGGATATTCTCCCAAAGCTACACATACTCCTACGATCTGACAAGATCTCGGTCAGCCCCAAGCGATTTCCTAATCGTCTTGACTCACCTTTTGTGCCACGTCCTCGATCTGCTTTCGCACATGGCCGTTGCAATCTGGATGGAAGAAGACGGGGAATTCCCATGGGTCTCTGAACGTGACGAGGTGTGATTCTCGGGGATAGAAGTCGACATTGAGAACCTTGAATGTGGATATCTGCTCCCTCGCAATCGGTGACTTGTCTATTCGATCTCGCAAAGACGGATGTGGTACTGATGTCCATATAAGGTTTGTCCTCCGATATTTTCTCTTCTCGAAGTCTGCCATTACGCAGTCAACGATGTGCGGCTTCGCCGAAAGCAGGTAGACCGCATCGATCTCTGGATTCCGCTGCCGCCGGTCTTCAATGTTCTCAATATCTGCTCTCGGTCAGACCAACCCTGGCTATGACGTGTTCGCGAGCTGACTTGTGATGTTCTCATTGAGGATGTCATCTTGCTTGATGACATTGTCCAGTATCCGCCTCGAATCCTCGTCGACTATGAGGACCTTCCACTGCAGGAGGGTCAGCGCCTGGGTAAGACAGTCTGGCGTATGTTACGCACTTCTCCGCGTGTAGTGGATCGGATCGTCTGTATTATTACTACATCGATATGAGCGCCAGCGACCCATGCTATTCGAGGTTCACTCACTATCCCGCTGGGCGTCAATGATCGAAAGCCCCATGGCGGGGATAGGGCTTCATGAACGCCCAGGCGTATTAGGGGTGCTGCCTGGCTCCGAGTCTGATCGTCAAGGCGTGTTTGCTACCGCGCAGTAGACATGTCGTGGTATTCCGGGAGATCTTATGACAACAATCGCAGGAGGTAGAAACCAGTATTACTTGAGAAGGTCAGGTGGGCGCAGGCAATCCAAGTGCCCTGTTCACCGCGGCGGAGCAATGACATGGGCGGAAGAGGTCCCGAAATGAAAATGCTTTTGCCAAGCTTCAACATCGCGCATCATGGTGGCCACTTTTTTTTTCCCGAGAGGCAATACTTTCGTTGAACGCATCTTTGAATACGATTTTCATATTTGGGCCAGGCCGACATAATTGGTGAACCAGTAGGACTCGCCAAATCGGTCAATAACGATTATACTGTGTCGATTCATGCGAGCAGCCCGCCACACGAGCAGCGTCTGTCTGTTCTGCCAACATGCGACCACTACACCAAGAAGCATTCCTCGGCTACGAGGAGGATCGGTGAGGGCATTTACAACATCCCAGACTCGGCACCCAGGAGAGACTACAAGGCACGAGCGGGGGCACAAATCCGGCAATGTGGTCAGACGGCATGTCTCTTCTCCACCATCTCAGTCGAAAACGAAATCGACAAATGGACCGTCGTCTTCGAGAAGGAATCCATTCGCCAAAGAACCACGGAATGATGGCACAAGCAGGATCCCGAGCTTCGGTGGAGCAAGGGCGGCAGTAAGCATCGAGCAAGCACTGCCACAGGCTCTACGAGTGATAGAGAAAGAGTTGAAAGAGGCGCCTATCGTGTCGTACTTGGAGAAGGAAGGTCACACATTCAAGTCGACCTTCGAGGCTTTCAAGGACACCGTCTGGAGATCAAAACGAGCATGGGGCGCAGAGGAGAGCAAATTCTTCAACTCTCTGGAGGACGAATTCAAAAACAAGAAACAGACTGGACTGCAAGCGCGGCTGAAGTATGGCTTCTATGGATACGTCAGTGGTCTGCGATTCACCGAGTCGGACATCCAGAATCAAAAGGCGGTCGCAGATCTCCGATATCCAGTCGAATGGTACCCAGCAACGAGGAGGCTCCAGAGAAAGGTTCATCTGCACGTAGGACCGACAAACTCTGGAAAGACATATCATGCGCTAAAGAGCTTGGAAGCTGCTAACTCGGGGATGTATGCTGGACCACTTCGGCTACTAGCGCACGAAGTCTATGTCCGCATGAATGCGAAAGGGAAGCGGACAATGCTCATCACTGGCGAAGAGAGACGAGCGCCCGATACCGCTATTACGGATTACGCTATTTCCAGTTGTACAGTTGAGATGCTGGATCTCAACAGGGTTGTTGATGTGGCGGTCATCGATGAGATACAGATGCTTGGTAGTGAGGAACGTGGTTGGGCATGGACCCAAGCATTGCTCGGTGTGCAAGCCAAGGAACTTCATCTATGTGGTGAGGCTCGGACAGTACCTCTGATTCAAGAGCTGTGCGCTATGATCGGAGAGAAGCCAATAATACACACCTACGACCGGCTTTCCCCACTCGACATGGACAAGCAAAGTCTCGACGGCGATCTTAGCAAGTTGAGGAAAGGCGACTGCATCGTCAGCTTCAGCGTCATGGGTATCCACGCCTTGCGCAAAGTGATAGAAGAACAGACTGGGAAGAAGGTCGCTATCGTCTACGGTGGCCTACCACCAGAGACTCGTGCTCAGCAAGCACGACTCTTCAACGACCCCGACAACGACTACGACTATCTCGTCGCAAGTGACGCCATCGGCATGGGTCTCAACCTCAGCATCAAGCGAGTCATCTTCGAAACCACCACCAAATTCAACGGCCAATACCGCCAGACCATCCCCCTTGCCGACATGAAGCAAATCGCCGGCCGCGCCGGCCGCTACAAGACCGCCCTCGCCGACACCACGGCTTCCGAAGACCTCTCCGCCGCCAAAGGCGAAACCTCCGCAGAGGTCAACCTCGTCGCCGAATCCAACATCACCACCCCGTCCGACTCCCTCGCAAACAAACACTACCAACCCGTCCCCCACCCCTCCGCCTACGAACGCGCTCTCACCCTCCTCCACCCCAACCACGACCCCTCCTCCCCTCCCGCCCCGCCCCCCAACGACCCCACCAACATCGGCCTCGTCACCACCCTCGAAAAACTCGACTACCCCATCATTTCCAAAGCCCTTCGCCGCGAAGCCCCCGTTATCAAATCCGCAGGCCTCTTCTTCCCTGGCTCCGTCGTCGATCGTTTCGCGCAGTACTTCCCGCCGGGAACACCATTCTCGTACGTCCTCCTCCGCCTCTCCGAGCTAGCGCAACTCAACACCCGGTTCCATCTCTGCGGCCTGCGAGACGCTCTGTGGATCGCGGATCTGATCGAGCCGGTACGCAACCTCAGCATCACGGACCGCGTGATCTTCACCGCCACGCCAGCGGGCATGTCAGACCAGGACCTCTGGGCGGACCTTATCCCGTCGTTGGCGCGCTGCGTGGAGCAGCAGAGCGGAGGGGCGTTGTATGAGATCGCGGAGATACCACTGGAGCTACTCGAGGAGGAAGTAGTCATGACGAGGAGCTACCTTCGTGATCTGGAGAAGTTGCATAAAGCGCTGGTGGTGTATCTGTGGTTGAGCTATCGGTTTGCGGGCGTCTTTGGGACGAGAGCGTTGGCGTTGGAGGTCAAGAGGAGGGTGGAGGAGAGGATTGAGAAGGTTCTTGGAGGGCTGAGTATGGAGGAGAAGAGGCAGAGGATTGTGCAGATGAGGGAGGCGGAGGCCTTGGGTCGTGCGGATGGGGAGGGGGAAGGGGGGGATGAGGAGGGTGTTGCGGGGGAGGAGGTGGGGGAGGAGATGGGGGACGAGGTGGGAAGGGCGGAAGAGCTTGTTGCTGCTGGGGATGAAGGGGAGGAGCCGATGGTGGAGGAGTCGGAGCCGGCTCATCCTTCAGTGAAAGGGCTGAAGCCGTCTGGTCCAGCTGCGCAATTGGAGATACCTAAGCATCTGCATGATGCAGTTGACACTGGGGTTGTGGATATTGGCAAAGATGCCATATCGAGACCTTGAAAATATGGTACTATCATAGACGAAATATTGTAGAATGTGGTCATGACATGCGCATCAGTATCAGCGCAATTGTACGATTATGCTGTCTAGTTTACAAATCTCCAGATCTATCCGCTGACGTCGGTCGTCTTTCGACCCCAGCAAGATTTTTCCCTTCACCTGTCAAGCAACTTCCAAGCACGTCCTCGGCTACTGGCGAACGAGACAGTCAAGGCTTCTAGTCCCAATCGTCGTCCTCGCCAATGCTTCTCTTCTTCTTTTTCCTTGGTGTACCTGCAGGTGTCGCGCTCTTCCTTTTCCTGCCTCTCTTGGCTGGCGTACCAGCAGCACTGCTCTCCTCACCATCTAGACTGGGAGTTGCACGATCGCCATAATTCCCTATGCCTCCAAGGAATCCGCTGTCATCACCCATTCCCGCATCGTCCGCGTCTTCAGGCTTGACCTTGACTTCGTCGTCGATACTGATCTTCTCTTGGAACTGGAGGCAGATTCTGCGCTGTCCCTCAGATGTCTCGTAGGCTTTGACGATCTCTTCAGTACGAGCAAGAAAACGCTCGGTCATGAGGGTGGCGTTGGGGACCCGCTGCGGGGCCTTGGCCTTTTCTTCCTTGTCTTTGGCTTTGTTAGGATCTTTGGGAGGTCGTCCTCGTTGACCACCAGGTGGCTTCGAGAGGGAGTACACTCTGCGAAGGAAGGTACGAAGCTCGAAGAGGAGTAGAAGTATTTGAGAGCCTGCAGCAAGTGATCGGAGGAGTTCGGGGTCGACGGGTCTGGCTTGTGCTGCGACTGTGGTGACGTCTTCGGCAAGTGTGATTGTCTCACGAATTGGCAGCGACACACCGTCAAGGTCCTGTTCATTGACACCATTGGTGCATGGGATATGACCATTCACGGCTTCAAGCGTATTGTTCAGGAGTAATCCCTCAACCCCATGTGCTACCGCAGTACCAGTCGCAGAAAAGACCTTCTCCAAACCGTCAACTAGCAATGTCAGATCCTGCTGGGTAATGTAGTCGAACATTGCCAAGTTCTGTACGCAGAAGGCCACAAGTCCAACATGACTCGGTAGATTTCCGGTGAGATCGAGCTTGCCATGTTCAAAGTCCATATGGGTGCTGATATTTGTGACGAACTTCTGGCGGACCTTGGCTTTGCAGGTCTTGAGAATGTCCCAGAACAGATGAAGTTTTGCCACGGGCGGCTGTCCGGTGTATCCCTTCAGATCCTTGATTGTGTCCCGCTGGTAGATGAAGGCTTGTTGGACTGCACGAACAGTCTCCTTCTCAAAAATGCTCTCATACTTGCTAAACAGCGCGCCGTGTTCCTCTGCTGCGGCTTTGAAAATCGAAACATCCGGGGACGTTTGGAGAGCCACAAGAGCAGAGGCTGACTCTCGTGGATGGACCATGCCAAGCTTATTGATGTTAATGACAACATGGGCAGCCATGGTGGACAGTTCGGTAGATGCGTTGAGAGCGATCCTGATAATGTCCGACATGAATCGCTGTGCGATGGCTGTGGAAGCTCCGTCTCGGTCAGTCGCAAGATAGGTCTGCTTGATACGATCAGGCCCAACCGCGGTCTGGTTGCCATTTGTCATGTCCTCGACAGGCCGTCGATCTGTACCAGGAATGAAGAATTCTCGCCAAGCAGTCATTAGCACAAGCTGAAGATCCTGATCATCCGAGGACAAAACCAGTTCGATAGCTTTAGAGACATCTGTGCGCTTGTATTCCTTGGGCCAGGCTTGACAAAGCTGTAGAAGAGACTTCACAGCGGTGCTCCTGATGACTGGAGGGTTTTTCGGGCTGGTGAGCGGACAAACGATGGATACTGCCAACGAAGCGACTTGTTTGGCGTCTTTGTCCGGGAGCTTCGCCTTGAAGGTTTCCAAATGAGCATCAAGATCAAATGCACTCACGCAACTGCCGACGAGCAGGAGAAGCCGCTCGACCTGTCTGGCAATCTGCTCGTTCTTGAGGTCATGGGTACTTCTCGTCTTCAAGCCTTCCATAGATGATCGAGTCAAGGCGATCAGCCTCTCAGGAGCACCAGACATCTGAGCAAGTGCCCAAAGACAAGTAGTGGCCTCTTTCAGCTCGGGAGCCGGCAATTTGGCGACGCTGTTTAGAAGAGATGCTTGCGTCTCGGTCAAGACTGTCTGGGGCAAGTTCGAGATGTGCGGCAATGTGCACCTAAGGATGACGATGGTATAGCGATAGACGTCGAGATCGTCCGTTGATTGTAGATTCTTCAAGTATGGTAATAGAGGTTGCAACTGTGCCGATGTGAACAACTTCGGACGAGCTTGTGAGAAGATTGCGAGGGTTTTCATTGTGACCGCACGTGGTGGGCGGCTAGGCAGTGCCGTCTCGTCAATGACTGCATCGACCATGAGCAGCACGAAGGCTTTGCAGACAGCAATATTGCTGGTGGACGTCTTCGATTTCGGAGACATGACATCCTCAAGCAAGTCTTGCAGGACATCGATTACGTCTGGGCTGCGCTTAACGGTCTCGACAATGAGGGATGTCTGCTGGGCAAGCTTCGTTTTCGCCCTTGCATCATCGGGTTCTGATCTGGCCATCGTATGATATGGGCCGATCCAGACATCTTCGATGGTCTGCCTTGCAAGCTCGACCACTGTAGGCTCAATGTCCGAGATGCAATGAATGAGAGCGTCGGCGATCTTCGAGCGCAGAGATATCGAGTCGTTGCGGAGGTAGATGTCCTTCGACAGCTTGATGGCACGTTTCTTCACAACACCGGCGGAGTCGGCAGTGCGACGCAGGATGTGTTCGAAAGCATTGACGTCAAGCTTAGGTCGCAATTGCAAGCATGTCGCAAGAAGACCAAGCGCGGCGTCCCTGACTTGGGTGGACGAATCTGTCATACAACGAACGATGTTCTGCAGGACAAAGCCGCCGCGATCCAAGATTGAAGGGTCTTTTTGCAGAACATCCTCGACACTTCGCAGACTTTTGCTCCGCAAAGAAGCTTGATCGCTACTCATGGACGTAAGCAGCTTGTTGAAGATCTGATTGAATAGCCTTCCCACTGGCAAGCGGAGTGTGAGCAGAGCTGCTCCCAGACGAGCTTCTTCTGTTTTGATGGAGTAAACATTCCCGTCCAGATCATAATGTTGGGGGTTACGGATAGCTTCAGTGATGGCTTCCTTGGCGTGCAAAGCAGACTGCAGAGGTTCTGAAGACTCCCGACCAAATGGCTTGGTGATTTGATATCCCCACTGGACAAAGTGATAGCTGAGAGCGGTGGTCAGGTTAGCGTCTTGTTGCTCTGCATCCGCCCTGACCCGGATGTACTCCACGACAGCACGATACGGTCCTTTCAGAGCCAGAGTCTCCTGCTCGGTCGCTTCGTCATTGACAATAGCCGTATAAATTGACTTGAGGTGTTCAAAGACAGCGCTGTCGTCAATTTGCCTTTCAAAAGCTTCTGCGGTATGCAGTCGTATGTCTGTTATACCGGTGAGCATAGCTCCCATGAGCTCGAGCGCCATAGCCTTTGATGGTGCCGAGCTCTTTGCATTCTCAGTGATCTCGTAGAATCGTTGAAGCAGTTGGCGAAGTAGCAATTCTGCAGCAGGCCAGTCCGTCCTGCCCAGCACGTTGATAAAGTCCTCGACGAAAATGTCAAGAAGATTCCGGTATGGTTCACCGCTCGACTTGCTGGAATTGATGGCTCTGGAGACGAGGAAATGCGTCACGTATCTTGCATGATTGACTGCTGCATCGTAGAGAGGTGTGACCAAGGTCTCAAGATCTTCATCGGATCCAGTGCCAGTCTTGGACTTCCGTTTCTGCTTGCGCTTGCGTGCACTGTAGCTTTCGTCCGCACTGTCATACTCCGCGTCCTCTTCACTCTCTTCGTCCTCGCTTTCATTATCGTCGTCGTCATCTCCTCTACCAGCGGTTGACCTCCTGTCTCGCAAACTTTGTGCATCATCAAGCATTGTGCTGGTCTGGATCAGGCGCATCAAGAGAGCAGATACAAGCTGGATTGGCTTCGCATCTGAGAGCTTGTATTGTCGGGCGCTCTGTCTTCCCACCGGCAAACGCTCCAGGGACGTGAGAATGTCGTCGAAGATGGATTGTCGCTGGCCCTTGTTCCTTGCGAAAAGCTTGGCAAGAGCATCCATAGCCGTCCGCCGAAGTGTCTCGAAGCTCTGGATGCCCAAGGCTGCCTCTGCTTCCGATGGGGCGTTCTCCACAAAGAGCAAGGTGGTACACAAGGTTTCCACCGCAGTGACGGCTGTCTCATCCATATCGACCTTGAAGAACACATTTCCGAGAAGCGCTACGACTTTGCCAATCGATCGGAAGAACGAGATCAACCTGGAGCGATGCCTGTGCGCTACCTGAAAAGGACTGTCCGACTCTGCGCTTGACCGCAGCTCCACTACAGACACAACCAGCGTGTCTGTCACGTTTCTGATAAAGTTGAGCAAGCTTGTCAAGATGTCCTCGGAGAAGAGAAGTTTCTCCTCCGTGCCAGATCCCATGATCCGAAGGATAGTTCTAGCTGCAGTAAGACCTTGCTCGGCTACTGCTAATTTGAAAGTCCATTCGCTGATGTCGGTCTCGTCCCAGCCGTCTCCAACGCCCAGGTAGCGGTCTTCGGTCGTTCTTATGGTTGTGTAGCACAGCTTCTGAAGTCGTAAAAGATCGTCAACGGGTATGTCGCTCAATGTTTTGTACCGCACGACCAGCGTGATTGCCTTGTCCAATGATGCCTGCATGGCTGGTGCAAGAATCGCAGCGCTGCCTTCGTTCGTGTCGGCCATGGTGAAGATTTCGCCAGCATGTTGGCGATCTGACTGAAATTGGACTTCACCCTCGAAGATGTCCTTTGCAAGCATTTGAAGTCGCGACACTGCTGTACCGGCTTTCTGACGTTGATCTGCAAGAGCTGCACGATCCGGGACAGCCTCATGGGTCGCACCATTCGAGGTCGCGGTTGCGTAGGTTCGGATCTGTGGTTCCGGACCACGCTCGTATTGCGCCAGCTGTTCTTGGGATAAGACAGGATTGTTGATAACGAACGGCCTATAGGCCGGAGTCACATGGTCGTTCCGCGGAGTTGGTACGGGAGGCTGTCGATCAAGTGGTGTCGGCGGGGCTACCTGTGAGCTTTTCAATGGTGATAAGGGACTGGACTGTGGTGGGGCTTCGTCGTGAATTCTAGGCTTCACATGAGCATGTGATGTCGACGGCTGCCTAGCACTTGCATGTGAATTTTGCAAGGACGACTGAAGCTCTATGGCTGGCGATCTTACAGTCTCTATCAGACGGCGTGCGAAGGCACCCAAGGGATGTACTTGTTGGACAGTAGCTTGTGGAGTCGCTACAGTGTCGACTCCCCTTGGAGTTCCTTTGAGAGAGCTCTTCAACTTGCTGTCATTGTCAGTTTATTTGCGTAGGAAGCAATGCTTTGAACGTACTATTCTGGAGCATCCTTTCTGCTAAGCCATTTTTGCACATCCGCAAGTGTCTGTTGTAGGCGCCCAGAAGCTGTTTCCGCTCGACCTGCTTCCTCGTCCAGAGAAGAGAGTAACCTGTTCGCAGCTGCGGCTTGGTCATTCGAAAGCAGTCTCAAAGGTGCAGTGCTAGGCCAAGCCACAGGTGCGGGTACAACGTCGGAATCAAAAGGAATGATGGACGATAATGGGGTGAATGTCATCGCCTCATCGACCGTAGGGATCCTTCTTCTAGGTGTGGTGCCATTATGGAGGCCAGCGCGATTGTGAGACGCCATTGCGATTGTGTGGTAATCAACTGCGTGAATGGAACATGTGCAGTCTCATGATTGTTTGTCTCCGGCAGCCATCACAGCGTAGAGATTAAATGCGGCGTCCAGTGTCTATGGTTCAGCACGTATTCGGGACAAGTCACGGCCAGCGTGTCTGACCATCAGAGCGAGCGCTGCGATTGATAGCTCTCCGATAAGTCACAATAGTTGAGATCAAGAAAGGTCGACAGGTCGTGGCGGTCCCCACGAACAGAAGTCATTCTCGTGACTGGCGGTCTCGTGGAAACGTGCTCTGATTGGTCCGGTACAGACCCCAGAGCCGCATGCAGCCAAGACATCAACTCAAATGCTTCTTCCGCAAAGATTTACCGCCATTTCCAATCAAAACTAAGTGAACATTGCCAACTTTGTCGTTTCTTTATGCACAGCTTGCACCATGTCGGCCATTGGATCTCTAGTATTTTGCACTGACTGTGGTAACTTGCTCGACCGTGCTACCGGACCTGAACAGACAGACTTGAATTGCTCCGTATGTGGCGCTGTCTGCAAAGGTATGATGCAAATATCTCTTTCATATCGAATCAGCGCTCACATCAAGGCCAGATACATCGGAGAAGACGATCATCACGAGATCAAAGCCGGACGCTTTCCCATCGGCTCTACGCGCCAAGCGATCTGACGTTCAGACTACTCGTGCGGAACAGGGCGAGCAATACTCTCGAATCAATGAAACATGCCCGCAATGTGGTCAAGAAGAAGTCAGTTACTATGAGCGACAGCTCAGAGGTGCTGATGAAGGATCCACCATCTTCTACATCTGCGATTGCGGCCATCAATGGAGACAGAACAACTGATCGCATTCTATACTTTTCTGGTATCTCGGAAACAATCGTCTAATGTACATATGTCGTGTGCGCACCTCAGCTCATGCAGCAACCTCAGCCACAGGGACAGTCGCATACTCCCTCTCCCCGGTCCGCTCGAACTCAGCCATGTCCAGCGCCACCACGATCGACTCCCGGACCACCTGTTCAGGATCATCCACAAATCGCCTCAAGACATCCTCCACACCGTCCTCATCCCCAAGACTGCCGAGCGCTTCCGCAGCCTCATGACGAACCATGCTCTCCTCCTTCTGGTCGCTCAACGCCTCCACCAGCGCCGGTATACTCGCGGGATGACTCAATTGCCCAAACACAAACGCAATCTCATGTCTAAACAACGCACTCTTATCCCCAAAGCCCTTCGCCAACGCCAGCACAGCCGGCACCGCCGTCTCCAAATCCGGCGGACTCGCCAGATCCCTCAGCGCAAACATGGCCCTATACCTCTCAAACAAGCCCTTCTTCTCATCCAACAACACCCCCTCCAGTTCTGGTATACTCAGTCCCGTAGCCCGTCCCTCCAACATCGCCGTCGGCGGCGCCGGATCAATAGAAGCAAAATCACTCCCCCTCACCTGCTCCTTGTCCCGTGTGTGCATCTCCCACTCAATCCTCTCCACCGCAATATCACACGTCTCCCTGACAACCGTCACCTCCTCCTCATCATCCCTGTACGCCCTCAACATCTCCAAACTCCCTTCGTGTCCCAACGCCCCCAACGCTTCCGCCGCTTCGTGTCTACACATCGGATCCTCGTCTTTGTCCTGCAGCACGGTCGTCAAGTGCGGCACGGCGGCGGAGTTCCGCGTTTGGCCTAGGCAGTAAGCGAGTTCATGTTTGAGGAGAGCGGAGGGGGAGGCAAAGGCCGCGGCGATGGCGGAGATGGCGGGGAGGGTTTGGGAGGTGGGAGGGGAGGCGCTGGCGAGGTGCTTGAGGGAGAAGAGGGCGCGGAAGCGCGAGGCGAGAGGCGAGGATTCGGAGGTGAGGGTCTTGCGGAGGGAGAGGATGGTGGTGTCTTCTGGGCTCGAAGGGGGTGGGGTGGTTGCTGAGGGAACCATGGTCAGATCCTTGTGTGGTGAGGTGAGGAATGGAGGGGAAATTTTTTGGTGGTTTGAGGTTGTGAGAGTGCGGGGGCTTGGCGGGGTCTGGCTGGCGTCCATAGTGGGCTGCCCGGCTGCCGCTGGCGGAGGCATGTGAAGTGTGCTGTGGAATCTTAAGGTCGTTCAGCATACAAACGTCTTCATTGATATCTCCATTCTATATTCATGTGCTTCGTGATGTCGTAACTTCGTTGCCATCGTAATATAAATCATGCATGCTGCTTCTGCACAGTGCAATGGATGCGTCCCATACTCCGCCCACATCCCGCCCAAGCTCTCGCTCATGACTTTGGAGTCCCTACACTCTCTGTAAATCACCAGCGCTGTTCCTGCTCCCTTCTGCTACGACCAGCTGCGCATCCGTGTGGCGTGATCGTCCGTTGATAAGCCAGAGAAATTACGGTCTCTTCATGGCGAAACCGATTCATGGCAGAAACCGAGCAACCAAGACCATGAGGAAGCAAATGTGTAAACCGGATCCCAATTGCAAGTCGGAGTAGATTGTTGGTAATTGACTTGATTAAGCTTCGGTACTGGTCTTGCTGTGACAACCTTTGAGAGGAGGGCGATGGCCATTGCTGTTGATGATACTCGGAGCTGCATTGCTGCGGTGTGTTTATTTGGCGAAGCAGTATGGGAGGATTTGTCGTGGACAGACCTGGGAGATTGTGCTGAATAGGAACCTGCATGGCAGGGAATAGAGCAGCAGTGCTGATAGTTATGCCCACCCAAAATCACAGACCTACCTTGGGGAGCCGTGGTGACGGTGGTGGCATTCAGCGGTGGACCTTGTCCCTCGTCACGCCTGTATAGCGTGGCTTGGACATGCAGCTTGAAGATGTCGCCATCCCGCGCACCGATTCCATCAAGCGGAATAGCTTGAGTTGCTGTGCAGTCGCTATCAGCAGCATTTTCAGCCAATCGCAGAGCAGATATGGTCATGAATCTGCTCGTACTAAGCATTAGTCCGAGTGGCCTCAGGAAGATGAGTACTGCTCTTAGGTGCAATGCGATGGTGGGAGTGTGCAAAATGAAAATGCTGGGCAAGTCACGTAGAACTGCCGCGATGTTTCGGGGGGAAGGTGCAGCCGAGACCAAGACAGACCCTCAACTTTTGCACGATGACTTCGAGAATCTCAATCTGAGAGCATCTGGTCTTGACCATAACCCTCCAGAGCAAGATGCGGGCATAAGGAGAATCGTTCTATAATCTCTCCTTCTTCGCACCCAATCAAAGCAAGAGCGCCATGCCGCCCTACCTCCACCCTCGGTCTCGGTCGACCTCCACACTCTTTACAGGATGCCTGGCTGTATCCTTCCTGGTTGTCGGCATGCCGCATCTCTTGCCATGTCCTGTCGATAGACGTCAGTTCACCGAGAATGGTGAAGTCGTTCCAAAAAGGAAGCGAAAGCTACCATCGACCCAAGCGCAATCAATCGACATGGAAAAGCAGAGCGAAGACGCGGCATCAAAGCGAGAATGCCCTGTGCCGAAACCACGTGGCTTTGTTGGCCAGCTACTGGGCTTCAGGCAAGAGAACGAAAGAGGTCCGATGGAAGTAGTGGTGAAGCCATTGTCGGCGCGAACGAAGAAGACCAACCGTCAGGACGGAACATGAGCAAATGGCCTTTCGTCAACGATGGATATAATCGCCTATAGTTCGCGCCCTGGCACGAGGAATTGGTCATGTTCTACCGAGGTCGATCGCGCCCAACCAAGCTCCGTCTGGAAGCAATACACACCGGGTGTGTTCTTCGGACAACTCGGCATTGGGATGGAGTGGACGCGCGCGTCAGTCAACAGTCTAGCAGGACCTTATAGCCCGACGCTGCAATATCTGACCAGTCGTCGGGTTTATGTGGCTACGCATGTGCCCACTCTACATACAGCACAGTAGCGTATCTTGAACGAAACAGGACGGCGCCAAACGGTCTGATTAATTGCACTAAGAAGATGGTCCTCGAGACGGAATGGGGTAGTACGGTCGATGCAACACGTCGATAGAATCTCAAGTACTGGACGATCAAAAGGAAGCACATCGCGGAGCCGGGTCATGACAAGACGCGTGAGATGAAGCATTGAACGGGTGGTGTCATTGCAGGATGCGACTCGATACCTTCGATATGTACATATTACTTGAGATGAGAACTATAAATATCATCATATTTGGCACAACCGACTCGAGCCCTCGTTTTTGTGTCAGAGTTATGCCGATGCATTTACTAGGCCGACATGCTTAGTCATCCTTCGAGCTCGAAGATTTGCGGAACATCAAAGGTCACTGTGTCAGCAGAACTACCAGGTCCTTCACGACACTCAACTTGATTCTCTCGGTCGAAAGGATGCTCACACTACCAATCAGATCGCTGGTGCGCTCAGTATCGTCTGTCACGCAAAGCAGCTGCTCAACCCAAGCGACACTCTCGCGATTCCAGACACGACCAACCTTCCGCACATTTTCCACGAGCCCAAGTCGATCAGCGACCTTTCAACAGATCAAGAATGGAGCACGGAAGGGACAGCCTGCCCGACGCGCAGTCTCACCTGCACTCGCCAATCGTCCGCAAATGAAGGCGGTCTGCTTGAGGGTGGGTACTGTGAAGCCCAAGAAGCCAAACTCGGGAGAGAGGAAGGTTGCAAGAGTACGGCTCAGCAGCGGAACAGTAGTGACAGCATACATTCCAGGAGAAGGTCAGAATACGAACAAGATTTGTCAGAGGAGAAACGCTGACGGGAATGTCTAGGACACAACGTACAGCAGCATTCGGTTGTGATGGTACGGGGCGGACGGTCGCAAGATTGTCCAGGTGTCAAATATCACCTGGTTCGGGGAGCACTCGATTTGGTACTTCCTTGGAGTCTCCTTTGAGGTTGCATTACTGACCTTCAATCAGGGCGGTGTAGGAAACAGGCTCACATCGAGGTCGAAATACGGCACCAAGCAGCCAAAGACGAGCTGATCTTGGTCAAATCGCATGCTGAAGATATCGAAGCATACATGCGTCCACCCCAGCGTCATGGTCGCGGAAAACGGCAGACCCAAAGTGGATGATCACCCTTTCGATTTGGTCACATTCCATACAATAACGGGTGCCAAGCTGGAATGAATACCACATCAGTCCTCCCGCGAAGTTGCAGGACACCGAGGATACTCGATGAGGCTCGCCTGATCAACGACTGGTAGTCATCGGCTCAGCTAGCTGCTTGGTACGGTCCCGTCTGACCTTCCAAAGTTGCGGATTGCAACGTCGCGTGGCAGTTTTAAATGATCAGCAAGCAGCTGCTGCCGATCGCTATTGATAGAAATGGATATAGAAGCCGCCGAATCCATGTATAATGCACCTTCCAAGCAGGCCCGATTCACATTGAGTAGCGACTCGCTACTTTCAGATAGCACCAGCAGAAAAACATTGTCACACACAACCATCGATATGCAGTTCCTCCCCCTCGCCTTCGCCTCGCTCGTAGCGATGGCCACGTAGGTAGCCACCGATACTCTAGCGACTGTCGCTGATATAGTTATAGAGCACAGAACGTGTGCAAATGCTACACCGCAACAGCTACAATGTCGGCCAACATAGAATGCCCCTTCGACACATCCACCTGCATCACTCTAGCCTGCCTCGCCTTCGAGACCACCACCATCCCAACTACAAACACCTATTGCCCAACCACGAGTACCACCACCTCTCTCGCACGCTGCCCTACTGCCTGTCCAACAGGATGTGGAACCACATCAACAATTACCGAGACAGGAACTTCATCGTGCGACTGCTTCAAGGCTACTGTCACGTCCAACAACCCTGAATGTACACCCTACGCTGGTGCCTGCAACAAGAAAGCCCCATGGACTAAGACAATCACAACGAGGGTGCCTGCTACCAATCCTTTGTTCTGTCCTACCACTTCTACGATCACCTCATACAATCCGTGCCCGACGGGATGTCCGACTAGGGTCATTGAGGTGGTTACTCTTACTACAACTAGGGTGCCAAAGAATCCTTATGATGCGTGAAGGAGGTCTAGACCGCCAGACGGGATGGGAGAAGCATGGTCCTTATCCTCGACAAGACGGAGCATTCGTATTGCTCATATTCAGTGCACGGAAGTACAAAGACTGTCATCATGCCTTTTCCAGGATTACACTAGCTTGGTCCAAAGGAGATGTAGCATTTTTAGGTTTTCCGCTTCCAGTATAAAGCGACTCACGTCTCGCTCCGCTAGACCCAACTGTCTGTTCGTCCCGCATTCACCTCCAGCCCCTTGCCCTTACAACCTCGCCCCAAACCTGCCCCGAAACGCGCTCTCCGTCGCCGCTACAGTATCATACCCATTTAACTCTCTCTGATACCTCATATTCCCCCAAGTCCACTTCTCCCTTCCCTTCTTCCCTGCTTCAGCCCCCTTTTCCTCCCCATCCATCCCCTGCCATTGCCCTTGCTTCTCCCGCTCCTCCGTCCCCCAGCTCAACCCCTCCAACGTCTCCCTCTTCTCCCTCCTCTCCTCTTCCGAATTCACCTGGAATAACCGAGCATTACTCCTCACGCCCCTATCCTGCAACGCTGTCCGCTCCTTGCGTAGGTCGCAATACAGCTCGAGCAGATCAGACAGGGAGATGGCATCTCTAGATGAAAGAGAACGCTGGTGTAGGGACAAGAGGGTGCCGAGACAGACGCCGTCTTCGATGGCCATTGCGGAGCCTTGGGCTTGGTAGGGCGGGGTGGGGTGGCAGGCGTCGCCTAGGAGGAGGACGTGGCCCTTCGATCTATCAGTCTTACTCTACTGGCGGCGGCTCAGAATGGGAGGGGGGAAAGTGGGGTTGCAAGGGGACGCGGGGAGGAGGAGAAGGGGAGAGGGGGAATGAGGGGATAGGAGGGGGAGAAGAGGAGAAGGCAGGCGGTCGAGAGGGAGGGCAGAAGGGGAAAAAGAGAACGGGAACGGGAACGGACCTTTACCCAGGTGTCGAGTTCGGACATGTGCACTACTTTCCATTTGATGACGGAGGTGGAGGCTTCTCGGACTATCTGTCGGAGTCTGGGATGGAGGGTCAGTCGAGAGGATCAGATGTGGGATGAGGAGGGGGAGGCACAATGGATCCCAGTCTTTGCATGCCATCTCCATCTGCTCTCGTTCGGCGGTAGCGCGGCTGACACCTTCGGGAAGGTCGTCTGGTCCGCTGGGTGGGATTAGCTGCGTCTTGGGGCGAAGGGGATGTTGACGTACAGTACGACGAGGTTGAAGATCGAGCCGTTCCTCACCGGGTATGCAGTGGCGTGCGTCCCTGGGCCAGCCCAGATCCACATCATTGCGTCGTCTCTGGTAAGTTTCTGGAAGGCATCACCAGTGAGACCCTCTAATCTCTCCCGGGGTATGACAGCGCGATATGCGACTTCGTCTCTGCTCACGAAGGGAGGGTCATCGTCGTACACGAAGTTTCTGACTGTGGAGCCGATGCCTGCTAGATCAGCCGAGTGTTGGAACAAGTCGTTCGGCGAGGTATATAGGTACCATCTGCTCCGACGACTAGATCGCCATCAATCCTTTCACCGTTCTCGAGCCTGATCCATGGTTTTCCTTCGCACTGCACGTGCTCGACGCGTGTGTCGAATCTGATTTCTGTTCCTGATCGGAGGGCTTCATCGGCTAGTACTCGTTGGTAGTCTGCTCTGTGAATGGTGCTACCAATGTCAGCCATGCCTCGTCGTGATCTCTGCCCATCCAATCAATCCCCAGCTGTAGCACTCCGTCTACAAGTCTCCATCTCGGCTCAGCTTCCTGGTCGCTTCCCCTTCTTCCCAGCTCCACTGAATGCTCCTGGTAGATCTAGGATCAACCTATCTCTCTCCTAACCCTCCTTATATGCCAATCCAGACTTCTGCAAGTCCTTGCCCGCCTCGCGCAACAGATGATCAGAGAAATAGAAGACTCACTACCAACACTCCCCAAACTCCCTCTTCGCCCACACAAACCCAGGTCTCTCCCCCAACGTCGTTCCAGTCTCAAAATCAATCAACCGTGTGACACGTAACGGCTCTGCTCCAGCAGCGAGTAAAGCAGGAACGAGGCCAAAGTGTCGCATAATCTTGGTAGCATTGGGAGTAATCTGGATGCCTGCACCCACCTAAGCAGAGGTTAGCAGAATAATCAAGGAGGCGGGGATTTTGAAGTGAAAGATTTAGAGGAATGAGAGAGAACTTAGAATGGAATGGAAGGGTGGACGGACTTCACTGAGCTCGGGACTCTTCTCCAGTACCACCACCTCGAGGCCAGCACGGCGACATGCGATGGCGCAGGCGAGACCTCCTTTCGATCAATTAGCCATCAAAACAAACCAGAGATGTCCAAGGATGAAGTGGTCGCAGTCCGTTTCACGGAGAAAAGAGCAGCAGGAGGAGAACGTACCTAGACCAGCGCCGACGATGATGATCTTGAAAGCCATGCCTGCAATGTAGTCAAAAGCCGTAAAAGATCGTGACAGAATGAATAGTCCAACACAGATGAAAGGAGCAGGCAAGAAATACACCCCCCTCACCATCGTACCCTTGCCCTGAATCCATCATCACCAATGACCACAACCCACTCAGCCCTACCGCTCCCTACCCACTCAGCCCTACCGCTCCCTACCCTCGCGACCTTGTCCGCAAGTCCGACAGCAATCGACTCATGCAGAACGACTGGTCCATCACTGGTGTCTCGCCAGCGCATGCTGACCATTGTAGAAGCCCTGCCAAATGTCTTCAAGGTTGTGGAACCAAACCACTGGTTGTCATCACACGAGAGGAAATCAATGAGGTGCAGTCGGCTCGGACCCGGATCGCTCGAGGCTCTCCCATTGGCGCTCCTTTCGGGGCTGACATTGGGTAATCGATATTCGGCATACAAGTTTGTTGTTATCGGGCACACAGTCTAAACTAGTTGTAGTAAGCCTTAGACGGGAGCAGCCGTACGTACTCGGGATTTTGCACCTGCTGCTACTCCGCCCACAAAGTTACCTGCCCTTTCTTAAGCTATTAGCTATACGCCTGCCTAGCGGCGAGCGACCTAGCTAAGATTCTGTTTAGCTCGCACGAGCGTAGCGAGTAGGAGTAAATTTTGAAGTTACTATAGAGAAAGGTATTTACTATGCATCGAGAGTACATACGGCTACTCCCGTCTAAGGCTTACTACAACTAGTTTAGACTGTATGCCCGATAACAACAAAGTTGCATGCCTAATATCGATTGCCCTGACCTTGGGGCTGGCTTTAGGTCCGTACATAGTGCCGCTTTTTAGCGGAAGCTTGGTGAGCTTCGGCAAAGACGAGGCGTGGAGATTTCACAACACGATGGGAGAGGCACACATGTAAAACAAGGATTAATGCCCCAAGAGCCGAATTTGCATTACCAGACCAAGCGACCTCGGCCACTCGATCCAACAACCAACTACACCACCTCAACAACCTCAAGCAGCAGGCAAAACCGCCTACTCATCATCATTGATATCCACCTCGGTCTTGGTCCACTTGCGGGCCTGCACGCGACGCTTGAACAAGATGTCAATCTCGCGGTACGAGCGATCCTTCATCTCGGGAATCCAGATCCACGCCATGACGGTGCAGACAAACGCCGTGCCGGCCCAGACATAACCGCACTTGCCGCCCAGGTTGGCCTGGTCCGGGTTGAGCATGTAGCTGGCCAAGAAAATGCAGGGGATGTTGACGAGGTAGTACGCACCACGTCCGACGCCGGTGGTGAGTGGGCGGAGACGAATGGAGGAGGTCTCGCCGATGATGACCCAGGAAGCCGGGGCGGGGCCAAGGCAGAAGAGCACCGAGACGATGAGGCCGAGGGAGGCTTGGGCGAGGTTCGAGGCGTCGGATTCGCCGACGGACGCGGCGATGCCGAGGGCGACGAGGAAGGCACAGTTGATGGCGGATCCCCAGACATAGATGGTGCGGCGGCCGATGTAGGTGGTCAGGATCCAGGAGAGCATGACCATGATGGCTTGGAGGGCGGAGGTGATGAGGCCGAGGGTGAAGGCAGTGGTGGTGGCCATGCCGGCGCCTGGGGGGATAATCAGTACGTGGGGCAAGAGGGAAGGAGGGGGAGTGGCTTACGCTCGAAAAAGTATACGGCCTGGTTGGCGATCAAGTTACCAGTGAGATTCTGGGCGGCGTACACACCGCAGACGATGAGTGTCCTGTAGCGATCGGTGCCCTTCCACAGCTCGATGAGACTGGGCTGCTTCACGCTCTTCTCGAGCTCGATTGTGCGGCGCATCATGGCGACGGAATCGGCTGGGTTGTCGGTGGCAGACACACGTCCGAGACGCTTGACGGCCTTTTCAGCCTCTGCGAGACGGCCCTTGCGGACCAACCACCAGGGCGATTCTGGGGCGAGGAACATGGCGATGGCGAGAGGAGTGGGGAACATCCACTGGAGAGCGATTGGAACTCTGGAGTTGAGGTTAGCGGGTGACAATCTTGGAGATTCGCTGGGGAATACATACCTGTAGGCGGATGGGTCGTCAAAGGACTGGTAGTGGTAGGTTATACCACCAACAATGATAGCGCCAATAGCCCAGAACATCTGCAACATCTGCGTCGCCGGAGCGCGGAGTCTGAGAGGGACAATCTCAGAGCAGTAAGCCGGAGCGTTGGCAATGAAGATACCCCATGGGATACCCTCGAGCAGCTGGGACAAAAGCAAGACACCGAGAGAGTTGCCAAAGTAGAAAACGAAGATGAAGGCGTTCAGGGCCATAAGACCACCAATGGTCGCCCAGCGGTAACCGATCCAGCTGGTGATGGGACCAGCGAGGAACACACCGATCAAGGCACCGACGGGACCTCCGCATTGGAAGGCAGATTGCCATGGGGCGGTGATGAAAGGTTTGCCCTCGGCCGCGTTGAATTCACCAAAGTCCGCGGCGAATCTGGGGGTGGCAATGAAGGCTCCCATGAGGAAGACGCAGTAAGACTCCATGATCTGTCGAGTGTCAGTGACCTGAAGTTGAACGTGAATTCAACAACGCTTACGATGGTGCAGGACATGAAAAATGCCCATGCGCTGGCAGCGGGATAGGCCTTGACAGCCTCTACCACGCCCATGCGGTGTTCCGCATTCTCAGCGTCGATGGCTCCGGTCCTGTTGTAGTCCAGCTTCTCGTCGACATGGTCGGTGTCGAGGTAACCAGACTGGACCTCCGGGTGGGAGGTCGGCTTCTCGTCGATGGCGGTACTCATGATGGCGCGAGTATCAATAAAAGGCGGGGCGGAATGAGAGAGGAACCTGGCCTGGAGCAGACACGAGGGGAAAGCTATCTCTTTGTACCTCTGTCGACAGCGATTGATTCGCACACATTTCAGCACCGACGGGGATCAGGGCATGACCCCAGCGAGCCCGGCGGGCTGGCCAATCGGCGTCGGGTAAAGGCCAAGAAGTGTCAGGCCAACCAATTAATGATTAACATTAGCCCGAATCGCCTGGTCTTCCCCGCAAAAACCGTGCCATGCAGCAGCTTCTTCTCCACGGGGGACACGAGGGAGAAGGGCCTTTCTGGACCCGAGCTGGTCTGGTCCATCAGACGTCTGATCAAAGTGACAGAGTCTGCCAATGGAGATCTTGCACGAGAGAAATTTGAACATGTAAATTTGTCCGGAAAAAAACCTCTTGACTTCGCTACCAACTTGTCGTCAAAACACACGACTCTCTCTCCCGCCGGAAATGTCCACAAATTGGCTGTCGCGGGTGGCTGGACTTGGCGGACGGGCGTTGCACGACAGCGCAGAGCACGGGCGCCCTCTGCGATTTCTCTCGATGCAACCCACCTTCCGTGGTCAGACGACTCATCAAACGACCATGTGCGGCGGGGTAGCTTTTAGCTTCAGAAACACAGATCTAGGGCAGCCTCTGACTCCGCTGGGTGAAAAGAATTTCTGTCAAACGCTTCTGCCAGCGCTGTGTGCAAGTGTTCTATGCACTGCCAATCTATTCTACTGTCCCGTCCGATCGGTAAGGGGGATCGCTGTGTGAGACTTGGTAACATCGTGTTTGCAGGATGTCTCGAGGTGTCTTTGGCCGGCCTGATTCGGCAAAGGGTTGGCCGGTGGGCCGCTCTTCCGGTCGCAGGATCGAGTCTTCGCTGTCGTGTCTGTCGTCCAAATCTCGCAGCTCAATGTCCGTCTGCCTCTTGTTTTGCTTGTCCCTGCTATTGTATCCAGCCGACCACGAGTTCGGATCGGAATGGTACGGTGTTTGTTTCTTCCGATCCAAGATTCTGCGCAGGTACGGCAGGCAGCTGGTGATGATCTGGGGTATGTTAGCTCTGGGGTAGCCATGTCCGGGGCAATCATACCCCGACGTTGAGCTCGATGTCACTGTACAGGACCAGGTTGGTCGAGTCGCCGTTGCCGTAAGCGATGTTTGGTATGGCGGCAGCTCTCAAGATTGAGAACACCGTGGTGAACAGTCCAAGCCCAAACATGACGCAGATCTGCATCTTCTTCTTTGGTGGCAAGCTCAAGAACCGGATCATTCGGATCGGTAGTAAGAAAATGACGAGATCCGACAAGACAATGGCCGCGCTGATGTAGAAATTGACCGGCGCAAACGGCAGGCACTTCCCAGGAATGCGTCGGTCGAAGATCTTGGAGATCGGCGTGCAGCCAAAGATGTTCAAGACGATGAAGGTGATGGTGGTGCTGACCACGAAAGCTATCACCAAAAAGACGATTCTGCGGAATTGTCCAGTGGTAGTGCGGGCGGTGAATCGAAGGTAGCTGAGGCAGAGAGCGACCTTGAAGCATCCAATGCCGGTCAGGTAGAAAGGGCGTCCGGCGTAGTTGTACTGTACCGTCAGAGATGTGTGAATTGTCTGAAAGGCTGAGCTTACCATGGTGTACATGTAGAAGTCGTCCAGTGGTCGCTTCGCAGGCACAAGGCCAAGCCCATACCGCGTTTCTTGCAAATCAGCTTCCGGCCAAGCTCCTTGCTGCGATGTACTTACGCATGATACTGAGTGCAACGTAGATAACGCTGCAGATCTGTTCCAATGTCAAAGCGTGCCCTCACGTGAATTTCGATCTGACCCACCGCCGAGAAAACCACCACAAAGTCTTCTGCAGCAAGCATCTTCCATCGTGACCATATCCGCAAGCTCACCACGAGGGTCATGAGCGGCGTGAGGATGACTCCAGCAATGAAGATGTTCTCCCACGAAGATTCAGCTTCCAACTCACGTGTCGCACCATAAAGCCAACCCATTTCGATAGCACGTAATGGCAATCGATGAGGATCAAGCTGTGCTTTGAAAGAAGCTGATTGATCGTGAGATGAGCCAAAGATGGATGAGATAGGAATACTTGGAAGAAAGGACCGGCAGCCTCTGTTTTGCCAGGTCGTATCCTTACCATGTGGCACAAATGAAGATTACTTGGTCACAATCACTTCACCAAGATCGGATACGTCTACCAGGTACAATCTGGAAAGCCAGGCGACGTCCAGCCAAATCGAAGCTATTGCCGCTGGACCCTGCCACATTTCCCTGCTTCAGGGTGTCCTATGGTAAGGACTCGAAACCTGCGGGCGTTCCTGTAATCACAACAACGCGCAACCGAAGGACGACTGGCCTAGCTTCCGTGTTGGAAGTCATTGCGAGTGGCGTCGGAACCTTGGAGAGAGAGCGTTCGGGTGCGACGCTGCATAGCCTCCGAGTGGTCCCACGTCTGCCACGCAGGCACGACCACCTCCGGGATGGGCAGTACCATCAGTACTCTTGCTTCGCTATAGCACAGATTTAGTCGCGATCCAGTCCAGTGGCTCATTAGGCGATGACGACGTAGACGCATTCTATCCGTCAAAGACCATCAAGCGGTGCCGGCGTCGTGCAAATGGCACTATCGCCGCCGAGTTCGAGTCTTCGCGGCCGCGAGAACAGCGTGCCGAATGAGGCATGGACTTCTGTCGAGGCAAGAGTGTTGCACAAGTCCGCCCCCGAAGGATGCTCGTCGAATAGACAAAGAACGGCGATCCTTGCTAAGGTTGAACGAGATTGGCCAATGCTCTGGGCATGCGAAGGACTGGCACAGCTTGTCTCTACAGGCGAGCTATGAGACTGTACCACTTCAGTATTCCAAAAAGAGCTGCTTCGAGAAGCCAATGCTGTTTCCGTGTCTGCCATGTGGTGGAGCCGTGCCGCAGCATCGCCAGCCGTCTGGAGGAACGTCCAGAATACTTAAGGTGAATGCGTACGTTAACATGAGAATGATCAAATCTTCCTCTACCATCGAGAGTTGCGCTCCCATCGATTGTTGTAATTTGTCATCCACTGCTCGGCCAATCAGCTTGAGCAATGTTGTCCTCCATCAGTGAGAAAGAAGCCATAGTGGCATCTGACCCGGTAGAATTAAAGCCTCTAGCCACACATGGTGGCAAAGACAATGCTTTGACGTTCCTCGAGCGGCATCAAGACGAGCGGATCGAGGCGGACGCGGCGACATTGAGGCGGTTGAGGCGCAAGGTCGATTACATGGTCATCCCTTTCCTCATGTTCTGCTACGCTCTGAACTTCATCGACAAGGTCCTCCTCAACGTAAGCGTGTTGCTGGTCCTTGATACCCCATGTCATGTGGCTGATGGTTCCAGTATGCTGCCGTCATGGGACTCAACCAGTCTCTCCAGCTGAAAGGGGACGAATTCTCCAAAGCCTCCTCGTCCTTCTTCATCGCAGTCCTGATCGCAGCCTTGCTGAACAGTATGTATACGGCCACATAGCAAGTCGATCCAGAGCTGACACACAGCTAGCCTACCCGCTTCAGAAGTGTCCGACCGGAAAGTGGCTTGGCCTGTCGCTCATACTTTGGGGCATCTCCACTGCCTGTCACGCCACGGTCAAGAATTTCGTTGGCCTGGTGGTTGTACGAGTCCTCAGCGGTATCTTCGAAGCTGGTTTGCCACCCGCTCTCATGCTCTTGAGTGCGCAGTACTATACTCGTCAGGAGCAGACAAGTCGATTCTCGTTGTGGTTTCTTGGAATGGGTCTTGGACAGATACTGGGTGGTTTGATCTCCTTCGCTTTCCAGCATGTTCCGTCCAGCTCAGCTTTGGCTGGATGGAAGGTCATGTTCGTTGTGCTCGGACTTATCACAATGTTATTTGGAGTGTCGGTCTGCGTCTTCGTCCCCGACACTCCTATGACAGCAAGATTCTTCACAGACCAGGAGAAGGTGATGATTCTTGAACACACCAAGGTCAATCAGGTCGGAGTCGTCAATCGAAAATGGCGTACCAAAGAGATCTTCGAGGCGTGTCTGGATGTCCAATTTTGGTTGATGTTCGGTGCTATCCTGCTGGTAGGTCATTGTCGACCACACGTAAGATTCTTATGCTGACATCGCGAAGCAAGGTACTGGCGGCGGAACAATAACCTCCTACTCGGCTCAACTTCTCCGAAGTTTTGGTTTCACTCCCAAGCAGGCTGCGCTACTGAACATGCCGTCCGGTGTGATCAACATGTGCTCTTCTCTCGTGACTGGTTTCGGACCTCGCCGCTATGGTAATCGATGGTTCTTCTCGATCCTTGTCATGTCCGTCGGTGTAATGGGCGCCAGCATGATGTCGTTCATTGACGCAGGCAATCGGGGCGGTCTCCTCGCTGGACTGTACTTGGCCAATTTCTTCATCGGTGTGACGCCTTTGAACTTCCAGTGGATTACCGGTAACACAGCTGGTCACACCAAGCGAGCTTTTACGACGACTGCCATGAACGCTGCCTTTGCCATTGGCAACATCGTTGGTCCTGAAACGTTCAAGGTCAAGGATGCTCCAATGTATAAGCCTGCAAAGATCTCTTTGGTGGCTACTTGGTCTAGCTCTGCCGGGTGTTTGCTGCTCCTTGTTGGATACTACCACTTTGCCAACAACTGGAGGGTCATGGCCACGAAGGAGGACGCGGAGGTCGCCAATGACGTCGCGTACGCTGGCATGACCGACAAGGAGAATCCGCACTTCAGGTACTCGTACTGATCATAGGCGAGAACGGCGGACGGCATGATGAGTGAAGATTGGAGATGGAGTTGCGGACAGCAGGGAAGCGGGAGAGAGCGATTTGCGGATCGCTTTTCACGTCCGAGTTGGTCACGTGCCGGCTTCCTGGTTTTGCTTTCCTTGTTTCTACTTTCCGTAGACTTCCTCAATCACAGTCATTTTGGCATCTTCATCTCAATGATCTTCATCCTATCATCAAGCTGGAAACCGGCACAACGCATCTAAGCCTCTGGCAGTGCGATCCACGCAAGGAACGAATATTGGGTAGCTTTGCAATTGCACCATCCGTATGGTCCTCAACATGACTGGCCCACGCTTCAGTAACCGAAGCTTGCTTCTCCATAGGTCTGGTGGATCCGGTCGAGACATGTCCAGAGGTCGTGCGTCTCCCCTTCCATAACTTCCCTCACCCTCATCACGCCATACCACGCACGACGCACTTGTAAAGTGCCAAGAAAATACTATCTCCCACCAGAGTCCACCTTTGCATCCCGCGCCCAGACGACTCAGCATATCTCCGTCCTGCCGCCACTGGCAAGTAGTATTCCCGTGAGGTGTTCGTGCTGCATATTGGGGCTCATTCCAGAGGTTTGTATATTAGAGAAGTACCTGGCACTCCATCTAGAACTCATCACAATCAAGCTACAGCCCTTTATAAGCTATGGCAAACGCAGAACTTCAGGCACCTCTAGGCCTTGACCAGAAAGCAGTAATACCAGCTCAGAAAGGCATCGACAATTCGGACGCATCCTCGGAGGAAGATGCTGCCGCGATTCGGGAGCGCACCATACAGCAACGCCTGGAGAACACTCAGGCACTAGTCCTTCCTATCATGACGCTATTCGGCCGCCGGGAGGACGGCAAAGATTTGGATCAAACCGCCACACAGCCATCAGTCTACGACGATCCATCTGTCGCAAAATACTTTGCACCCTCGGAGAAGTACGAGAATCTACATCGATTCGATCCAGAAGCCAGGTGGACTTGGCGAGAAGAGCTGGTATGAAACGCAGAGTACAATAGCCGGCCAGACACTGACAATCATAGCCCCTCATCAACAAGATCGATTGGCGTATAACGTTGTGGGCCTGCATTGCTTTCTTCGGGCTTGACCTTGACAGGGCCAATCTCAGTCAAGCCAACACCGACAACTTTCTACCAGATCTTGGACTGGACACGAATGGTAAGATCAGATATCCGTGGGAAGAAGTCTGAAGGCTGATAGTACAGACTTCAACTTGGGCAACACTGTCTTCCGACTGGCTTTCCTCTGCTCCGAGTTGCCATCGCAGCTTGTCAGTAAGAAACTTGGTAGGCAGCACTGTGTTTGGTTCCAACCTCCGTAGCTAATTAGAGGACAGGCCCGGATCGATGGGTACTGTTGTGGACAATGCTGGTCTTTCTCATGCTGACTCTGCCAGATTCCTACCATCATGTGCTTGTGGTCCATCGTCGCTGCATCTCAGTTTTGGCTGAGTGGACGAGCCTCATTCCTCGTCTGCCGAGCTCTGCTTGGTGCTTTGCAAGGCGGCTTCATCCCGGATGTCATACTCTACCTCGTCAGTAGTTCCAATGCTATCTCATGCGAATCTCCCCTGACCATGTCACCAGTCATACTTATTCAAGGGTACTGAGCTATCTTTCCGCCTTGCACTCTTCTGGACCAGCCTGCGTGTCACTGATATCATAGCGCCCATTCTGGCTCTCGGACTGCTCAAGCTCCGTGGGTTCCACGGCTATGAAGGCTGGCGATGGTTGTTCTTGTTTGAAGGCATACTGACCCTGACTATTGGCATCTGGTCTTGGTTCATGATGGTTCCGCGGCTTTGTACAAGTAGGTCGAAGCCGATCTCTACACCATTCGCAGCGACTGACAGTGTCGCAGCATATTCGTCCAAGTCAGCGGTATTGCCTACTCTAACGTATATCAAGCTAAGGATAGACCGCTGTGTAAGTCATTATCGCTCGGCTTTAGCTTCATCGAAGTACTGACTTTCCCGCAGACAGGAAGGGCAACCGCATCCTGGTCGGGATCAATGTCCTGAACATCTTCCTCTACCTCTTCGTCAAGGCCTATTATATCTGGCGCAACAAGAAAAGAGACAAGCAATGGAACGCATTGTCCAAGGAGGAACAGGTCAATTACCTTGCCACAACAAACGATAGCGGGAGTAAGAGGAAGGACTTTCGCTTTGCGCACTGAAGTGGATTGTCTGATTGCCAAAAGGCTATTCAGTCACTCTGATATATACGTTGGTCCAGCTACTCGAAGAAATGTAGCTTTGCGATAGAGATATAGGAGAAATACAATCCCAATTGCCGTGGTTGGACCTGGTATAGACGTCACGATGCGGCTCTGCTGGAGTGATGACTACCGAGGTTAAGCACGCGCGATGCTCCACGCTTCTTCTCCTCCTTCGTCCATCTCCCATCCTATCGTCCATACAGTCGAGCCTCCACAAGTCGCCCAGATAGTCACAAGCACCAAAGTCATCCTGCCCTTGTGCGTTCACGGGCCTGAGTTGCCAATCTTCAATCCCGAACCAAGATGGCGTGACAGATACCCTTCTGCTCTCCGTCCAATGGGCGTCGATGCCGACCCCATCCGAGCATAGCACGCCACAGCTGATCGTCGCCCCCTGCCGTGAGCCTCACTCAGCCTGCATGCAGCTACACGGCTACGCTTTAGTGTTTGTGCGAGGGGGTGCGAAGGTGTGATGATAAATATGACAGTCGGAGTCAGGATGGCATATCAGACTCCAATTCTTCTGACAGTAAGTCTATCATCCATCTCGCATCTCACATCTCACTACCACCGTCCACGACATCCAGCCTTTTGTCCTTCTGTACCCTGGACCGCGAGATGAGCATGCCCACAACACAATAACAGCTTCCATCCCATACGGCGATCATGTCGACCTCCGCCGAACGCGCCCCCCTCCTCCCTCATCCCGTCGAGACCCTCTCCATCCCCGCCCCATCCCCTCCAGACCTCGAAGCCCCCAAACCCCCCCTCCCCCCTTCCTCTTCCCCCCACACCGACCCCACCCTCCTCGAAACCGCCACCACAGGCAGGCACCTCGGCCTCCTCTCGAGCCTCATCCTCATCCTCTCCCGGGTAATCGGCTCCGGCATCTTCGCCATGCCCGGCACGATCCTGCAATCCGTCGGGTCCCCTTTACTTTCCCTCCTCGTCTGGCTCGCAGGCGCATTCATCGCTTGGTCCGCCCTGTCGATCGACTTGGAGTACGGGTGCATGCTGCCCCGCTCCGGGGGGATGAAGGTGTATCTCGAGTACACCTACCCTTGGCCACGGGTTGGACGGCTTATACTACGAAAGCGCAAGCCCGATCTCGTACGGCCATTCAGAGCCTGGACACCTCTAGTCTGGCTGCGACTCTGTATATGTGGTGTTTTGATCTTTGCTCCTCTCTTCTCGCCCAAGAAGAAGGAGGGAGAGAGCGGTGGTATTTTCTATGCGGCTTATGCTTTGGTAGCGTTATCTGTGTACGTCTTCTTGAGGAAGAATCTGTAGTTATGAGCTGACATTGTCACAGATTAGTATTCAGCGTTGCATATTGGTATGTGTTGACTAGACTCCTACCCTGGGTGGGTGGGTATAGATTGGAAGAAGAGACGAGTACCCTCAAGGACGGCACGACTATCACGACACTTGTGCGGAAGAAGGAGTGGTAGAGCAGGATGATAGACTATGCAGACTATTTGCCCTACCTCGCCCAAATCCCTGGACGATCAAAGCCATGCAGTCAGCGATGCTTACCCAAGACTACTCATCGACGAGGACTGGAGCCGCCTCGCGCTTGGCAAAGACATGCTCTGCCCAGCGACGGGGCAGACTGGTCAATGACAAGGTGCGCTTGCCATAGCGGCCTCCCCCAATGTTGGCTGCTGGGTCGCCGGCAATGACTGCGACGACGAGGCAAGCAAGGAGGATGAGGAAGGTAGGTGTCTTCATGGTGGGCGAAGTGGTTAGTTGTGATTATTGTGATGGGCAGAAGTCGATGTCGAGGATGTTGAGGATGATCGAATGGAAGTCAGCGCCACACAGCGGGGAGGTGTCGCCTCATATCATGAGCCGCTGCTCCTCTCATCCAGTTTGGTCTGCCAGATCGATGATGGAGTCTCAGTGAGATCGAACGGCGGGGTCTCATGAACGCCACGAGATTGTCAAAGGCGGACTTCCTGCCGCGTGCAGTTTGATCGAATCTGTATTGCATCGCATTCGTCGTTGCCAAGGTATCGGTTTTCGAGCCATGTAGTCTCCGAAGAACCAATTGAAAGTAGCCCACGTGCGGATTAGTAGTTCCCGCTGAAAGTCGACAGTTGGATCCCGTCTAGCAATACGACGGATGAACGAGCGCTTGGTATTGGAGAGGTCTGCATCGGTAATGATGGGGAAGACATGCTCGTCGCAGAGCTCGTAGTAGACTACCATGATGACGAACTTGCAGAGCAGGATTCCCAGTCGACGGAGTGCGAACCGCCCTCGAGAGGGAGTGTGTGCATTGGATTGCTTACCAGAGTGCTGTGTTGAGGACTTCTGCTCGAGAGCCTTTCTTCGTACCAAGTTGGCGTCGCGAGGTGTCCCTATCCAGCGAACGTTGAATAGCCAGTAATATGTCTCTCGCCACGAACGATCGCTTAGGTCGACGTTATGGATGAACAGGAGTGACGTGATGTGCTCGAGGTAGAACAGCATGAACCAGATGCAGATGCCGGCATATTTGGGGACTGGGAACAGATGCTTGCCGTTGATGAAGACCGCGGCCCAGGGGAATTGACGCAAGATGCACAGGACACGGTGAATTCTTGTAACGAGATGATGTGAAAAGAAAGAGAAATGGCAAGTCAATGGTCAAAAAAGGTTATCATTTATACAATCCAAGTATTCCTTCTCCCCTTGCATAATCTAGAAGTGAAATCTCCCTCCCTGAGGTGTCCTGCCTGGATTCAAATACACGTCTATATGCCTGTCCATCAACCCCTCGTCATCGTTTCCTCGGAGCGAAGATTCCTCTCCCCTCCATGAATGACTCGTCTACTGGCCCTTCCAGGTGTCGTACAGCGCCATGATCTCGGCAAAGAAGCTCTCGATCTCGGCCTTGGATGGGGCACCTGGGGTGGTAGGGGCGCTGGGGTAGCTTGGGGGTGCGCTGGCGCGGGTGGTGGTGGGGACAGTGGGGCGGACGGTGGTGGAGCGGGTGGAGGTCCGGAGGGTGGTTGGGGCAGGAGCAGGGGCGGCTGCGCTGCTGGAGGATGGGGCTGGGGCTGGGGCTGGGGCTGGGGCTGGGGCTGGGCTACCACCGGCGGCGTCGCAGGTGAATGGGCGGGGGCCGGGGGCGGTGTAAGGGGCGTTGCCGGAGTAGAGGTTGTAGGAGAGTCCGACGCCGTCCTGGATGTAGGCACCTGGGAAGCTGACGGTGGCTGGGGCAGCGCTGCCGCCGCCGGTGATGGAGATCTGGGCGCACTCTGGGTAGAGCTGGGCACCGCCCGCGCGGTCGGCCTCGTGCAGACCGATGATCTCGACACGGAGGAAGTAGTCACCGTTGGGGACGCAGGAAGGGATGGAGAAGTCGATCATGCCCTTGGCGTTGTAGAAACGCTCGACTGCCCACTTGCCGGAGCTGTCCTTGGTGTCCTCGAAGATCTTGAACCACTTGACACCGGCAGGGCTGGCAGTGCTGGCGTCGTCGACCTTACCGAGGTAAGCCATGATAGGTCCCTTGTGGGAGAGAGCGATGGGCTCGTCGGCATCACCGGACTTGCGGGTGGGCTCGTGGTGCCACTCGGCGGTGACCTTGGCGCCGGCCTTGACGGTCACCTTCTTGGATGCCGGAGTGGAACCCCACTTGTTGCAGGCAATCTCAGGAACGGTGACATCCTTGAGAGGGTAGTTGGACTCGGGGTCGTTCCAGTTGTGACGGATGTTGGAGGTGGTCATGACGCCTTGCTGGACACCATCGACCCACAGAGCCTGGAAGGTGGTGTGGGCGGTGGCGGTGGCTGCCAACAGGGACAGGGCGGCGATGAAGGACTTCATTGTGAGTTTGGTAGTGTTGGAATGAGTGACTGCGGTGAGCAAATTTGAACGAATGGACGTCTAGACTAGAGACGTAGAAACAAGAGACCCAGCTCTGTGAATGTAAAAAAGGCGATAGGATGAGGAAACAAACTCACTCAAGGCGGCTTGGAGGTCAAATACATGTGTAGGCGTCCCCTAGAGAAGGCCTCGCCTAAGCAAAGCGCTATGTTGAAACGAGATGCCGCTGTCCACAGCTCCCCTTCATTACGGTGGAAGAAAGCAGGGGGTGGGAACATGTCATGCACGCCGCCGCAATCTCGCTTTCTGTGGCGCTGTCCCGGTATGGTGCGCCGATTAGTGCGAGCGCCACGGGGATATTATTTGCTTATAGTGATTCCCACCGTGTGGTAATGGAGGTGGATTGCTTAATTTTCCATAGATTGTGATGTGGTCGAGAAGAGATGGACACAAGCAGAAGAGAGGAGTTTGTACCCACAGTCAGTCACAATCATCAAAGAGAGGCCATCACAAATGGCCGAAATGGCGAGAAGTAACGTTTGGGAGCGGTGCATGTCACAGGAGTTCGCTTGCGTACGGGCAAAACGTCCTGACAGAGTTTGTTTCGGGAGGCGCCTCCAGACTGATACAAACGCCAAGAGCTTCTGGGGCGGGACTGACCTCTCTATATATACAAATTTCCGCTGCAGCTCTTCAGTGGAGCCCTGGCGTTCGTCGTGCGTTTCATCTCTGCTGACACTCTGTCATCCAATCCAATTCGTCTACCCAAACAACCATTACACTTGCTGGCCAAAATCTCTGCAGTATTGGCGCCCGGTGTCACCGTCATTGGTATCCTGTATCGACATGACAACAAATAGGCCCGACTACCGGCCTGACCTGCAGCTGCCTCTCATTTGCCAGGTCCTCTCCCACCACCTCTTGAAACTGGCAATTTCACACTGGTAAAATGGCACATCGACTTTAGCAAAGAGTATTCGACGAGAGCGATCCTGCACAGCCGTGGTCGAGAAATGATCACTTGCGGCCCACCCCAGTGCGTCGTTGCACAGTCAAGCCACTGCAGGTTGGATGCACGCTGAGGGTGTCCATGTCCAACTCGGCGTTCATCCTGTTTGGGCTGACATCGGACACAATGCAAGGGATACGGTTTCTGCCACGATTGTTTCATTCCCGGAATTTGATGCGAAGCAAACTCGAGGGCTCCCTCCGTTGTACAATGGGTTCGAGGCTACAACAGCTCCGAGCCGCTCAACCATGTCCGACTTCATTGTCAACACGCTCGTACGTCAGGCTCTGACATGGGTCTCGTCCACTAACAACACCTGTCATATCGCATACAGCTTCCTTGTAGGACGCTTTTCTAGCGAGACTAGAAGGTCCAGTCGATCATTCCGATCAGATGACAAGAACTTTCTATGATGCAAGTGGCACATGCTTATACCATGGCTCCTCCCACGCCGTGCAGTGGGTCATATCGAAGACAATTGATCAAAACTTCGAACAAGATACGACGGTGTATCATCTCCAGAAGCTTATCTGACAGTTGTTCGAGCTCTCAGCTCTCTGATCGACAGTTTTCGAACTGCGCCGCTCTGGCCTGTCAGAAAACCTGACCGGTAAGCCATATTTAGACTGGTTCGGACCCTGAACTCAATCACACCATATCTCTTTGGATATCTGATCCTTGTGGCCGTCTTGAACAGAAGTGCTTGGAAATACAGGCGGCGTTGCGGCGTACGGTATATGGTATATACAAAGGCACATGGAATGTAATCATCGTTATCCTTTGATTAGAAAAGTGTTCTCAATTTACGCGTGAGGCCATTTGTGTAGGTCGTTGATGCGATGCCGCGCACGGTCGGTTCCAACAGCGACCTCTGAATCAGATATAGTGGTAACATGTTCGCCAAGCCGCATGTTCATTGCAGCGATCTGAGCTGAGAACGAAGGGGTAGCTGGATCACTGCGAGGCTTCCTCAGCTCCCACCACTCGTCTTAACTTCTCAGTCTTCTCACGCATCAACACCATGTTACCTTGTAATACCATCGACTTCGATTGGATCTTGTCTGAACAACCTGCATGGCGGATCTCTAAGAAGACTCATCCGCGAGCAACGAGTCCTGCCACTCCCTATAATTCAAAGAACCCTCCGCTACCTTGTCAACCGTCTTGTGAACTTGCAACTCGAGCATGGCTTCGCTGTGGCGTACCTTGACGCCGATCACATTTGGTTGGACTACGACACCCGTCCCCAAATCGAGTTACCCATACTCGATACCACGTTGGTAGGGTATCGCTTCCCTTCGTCATTTATCTCCTTGCCAGAGATAGCACGAGGGCAGGGCATCAATCACAAAAGCGACGTCTGGTTCCTCGGGATCATCACCGCCCAATTGCTCTCGGGGCAGGCAGATCTTGTGGCAGATTATGAGACGGCAACGGTATTTGTGGCCCGGCTAGCACCTGGTCAAGCAGCAGCGGTTGATCTTCTACTACCTGATCACAAATCGTCCAATCGGGATCAGCTTGCCATGGACTTTCTGAGGAAATGTCTGACCGTTGAGGTTGAAAAGCGCGGCCCAGCGTCAGGGAACTACAAGGACATTCTTTCCTGGAAGAGTGAGAGACAGGTAGGCACGAAGGGATGGCGACCATGACAGGTAGCGTGCAAAGTCGGCACACTCTCCGAGCAGTATCTTGGTAAAAGCTATGTGTAATCTCTGAAGCCAAGCATAAAGCTTTCATGATGGTGGCAGACCATGACTACAGAATACCCTCAGTCTGAGCTTCTGCAATTCCGACCAGATGCATGGCAGCGGTATCGCAAGCGTGGGACCATGCGTGGATGCCTGAGGCATATCCTGCCGATCATTGTGGCGCAGCTTCGCAGCCTAAAATATCCGAGGCAGCAATCATTCTGTACCAAACCCTCTCTAAACGGCTCCGCCTTCTAAGACTTCTTCTGTACAGCTGCCATTCCATCTAAAGTGAGCTACCTTCAGCTCCACCTCTGTCCTCAAGCGCTGATCCACACACCGGACCCTCGATCTCCTTCTCATCCAGGATGCCGAGTACCTTACCCGCGACAGCATGCGACTGCACATCCTCACTTCCATCTCCGAGACCTACCTAGCAGAGATCACCCACAGATCCACCATCCCAACCGAGCCCTTCACCTCTCCCTTCCTCGCCATGTCCCTCCACGAAATCAATGCTTTCTTCCTCCAGCATATCAGACCACTCAACAACTTCACTTACACCACCTTCGTAGTACTAGACAAGTATAGCGAAACCGATGAGACCTGTGTTGTCCTGGAAGCCCGAGAAATGACTCCCGACGATGACGGACTTGCCAATTTACGGACCGACTTTTACGTGGCGCGGCAGATCGCGACTCTATCGGAGATTGGCATAGAGGGGTTGTTGGAGTGCCGCGATCCGGGAGTGGTGTATACGTTCAGGGAGGTGGCGTTACATGTGTGAGCACAGGCTTGGTTTGGCCTGAGGAGAGGTCGACTGGGGTAGCTGGTGTGGTGCATGGGAGACGAATTTCAGAGTCCAAGTACCACCCTGGAGGACCGTTGTCGAATGGTCACCGCCAAAATGGAATGGAGATGCAGGTCCAACATAGGCATCAGATTATCTGCTCGGCTCGGCTGGAGTGGCAAGTGAGTCCTGTGCCACGCACTCCTGGGGATCAATCACGCACGCGTCGCCCTGGTCTAACAACGCTGTAGCTTTGGCTCAAGGGGCAGAGAGCCTCGGGATTGGAGTATATCATATTGGACATCGCAGCTTGTTCTCGTGGCTTGGGGACCAAACGCCACGAATGGGCTCTGATGGGGCGACATGGTACCTTGGACTACACTCCACAATTCAGGAACGAGCGAATGAGAACAATCAAGACATCTGCATTTGTCAGGCGCTACTTCAACAGGCTCAAAGGATGAGACACAGCTTTCCTCTGAGACGCACCAGAGCAACCTACAATTCCAAATACGAGTTCTATATACAACCCACCACCCCAAGCACTGCACCGTACCGACTCTTCCCACTCGGAGTCTCCATCCCCGCATCAAATCGGCACAACATAGATATAATACCTCACATCATTCGTCAACCCATTCGGCTGAGTCGTGAGCTGAGTCTGGATATACTTGACGCCATTGATATAGTCTACCCCTCCGTTAGCCTCATTCACATACGCAGACCTCACGATACAACTCACTCTGAATATCCTGAGTATTCGGATTCGCCAACCCCGTCGCACCATTCCTATGTCCCGCCAACCATCGATCACGACCATAATACCCCTGACACTCCTTCAAACACTGCACATCAGCATACAAGTCCGAACTGTCACCATCAGCCAGCCATCCACTTTCTCCCTTTCTCCCTAGTCCCGCCAATCACGGACTCCGCGGGGTCGACACAACTTACTTTAGCGCCGCGCCATTGTTCCAGTTGGCTTGACTTTGCCCCTTGAACTTCGAACAACAAACCCGCAACATCCCCCAATTCTGCTTGAAGATGCCAAAGTTCGACGCGTCCTGACTCTTCCCGTCGCCGTAGACATAGTCGGTCGTCATGCGCTCCGTCTCCAGCATCGCGATGGCGAGGTTGAAGCTGTCTGCGCCGGCGGAGGTGACTTGGCGTTTGCGCGCGCCGAGGCCGGAGATGGTGTAGGATCCTGTTTGTTGCCTTGGTTGCAGGGAGGAGGGTTCAGCTTCGGGGAGAGGGGAGGCGAGGGTGAGGGAGAAGGGGAGGAGGAGGAGGAGGACGGGGGCGAACGAGAGGAGATGCATGGTTGGGGTGAGAAGGTTGTGGTTGGGTGCAGGAGATTTGTGTTGGTGGCAGAGGTTGATGGCAGCAGACATGGAGGTAAGCAAGGGGAGTTTTATACTACTTCTTGAACCGGTCGTGCTTGTTTCGAGCAGGACGGTGCACCTCCGCTTCTTACGGGATGGTACCTGGAGAACATACCTTCATTTGAAGAGAGTTTGTCTAGACGCTGGTCAGTGTATGCGCCGTCAGATGGGGTATCATGTTGTCTGGGATCGCGGGTCTGGGGTGAAGTTACCAGTCGTGTATCTGATCGACCAGTCTGACGAATCATAGCAGGTCGAGCTGGCGGCTACTTTACTGTCACAGGCGCGGACGGTGACGCTCCGGTCCGGACTTGCTGGACGCGGAGCGTGAAGACGGTAACCTCGTCGACAACGACGACGTGCGAACATCTCGATCATAGGGGAAGTGCTGTGAGGCAACGACGTGACATGGTCTGATTCCATACTGCTGATCTGTCGATGAAAGGGTATGCTAATGCTTTGATGTTGTCATGCTTTTCCCTCCCTGTTCCCAGTCCTTACTCCAAGTCATGCTTGTTCCTAGCCATGCAATGCAATGCAGAGCCATGATCTATCTCTATGGTCGTGATATCGTAAAAGTGTCCGGCGTGTGCCTTGCGGTCCTTCTCTCTCTTCTTGCTCCTCCTTTCCATTACATGGCACCGAAATCTCTCATTCTCTTTTCTCTCTCGTCTGCTAGCCTCTTTTGTTCCCTCTCTTCTCTTTCGCGTTGGGTATCCTTTCTCTCCAGCTTCGCTCCGTCTTCTTCGGACCCTTCCTCGCTCTCGTCGTATTCCTCCTCTTCCTCTTCTTCTCCTTCCTCCTCGTCAACTAGCTGGTCGAACCACTCCCTCTTGCCCGTCTCACCGGCTCCTTTCTCGGCCAAGAAGCTGCGTCGTTGCGTGTGTGCTGCTCGTTCTAGCGCAAGTCGTTCCGCTGCTCGCTCAGCTGCTAGCGCTGCTTGATCGCTGTGTCCGCTAAAGGCGCGACGATTGCTGGGACGAATGACCTTGATGGTCTTGAGAAACTTCTTGGTAGTGCTTCCGGAGCTGCCAGGTCTATTGTCGTAGTCCGTCAACTCGAATGTCGGATGTGAAGCTTGCAGTGGGCTATCACTGACGGTAGTAGGGCTCCCTCCGTGTGTGCCTTCGCCCTTGGGACCAATCTCCATTTCACGCTTCTGGATCGCACGAGCTGCGACTCTGAATTCTTTTGACGACGGTGTAGGACTGCGATCTGCCCAGGGGCCGATGAAGCGCCACCAGCAAAAGCTTCCGAGAAAAGTGCCGTTGGAGCCGGGGATGTTGGTCCAGGGTTTCTCACGCCAGCAAAAGACCATGCAGTCTGCGAAACCCATGATGGCGTAGCAGATGGGAGCCAGGATCTGAATAGCGAAGACGGGATGTTGGGCGAAGTAGTCTGAGTAAGTAAAACAGTGTTGCACAAAGGGAATGACCATAAAGATCATGTAGACGCAAGGATAGATGAAGAGGAGTCGGGTTTGACGTTGGATGGCACGACGGCGGGCGTTTGCAGTGCAGTCGGCTGTGGAGATGATGTTTACCAAAGGCCCACCGGACGCAGTGGTCCCAGGCAGTATCTGAGCCGCACCATAGTCGATGACGTTTGACGATGCGGTCGTCATGGCCGTCATGTTGGTCATGTGGGACCCCTGTCGTGGGCGTTGGAAGTGAGACACCATCTGGGCGGCCGCATCGGGTGACAGGGAGTCGCGGCTCGGTTTGTGGAAGGTCTTTGTCGGTGATGACTGCATTGAGTAGCCCTCTTGAGAGTCATCTTCTTGATGATACCCATCGGAAGGTCGTCGCGCGGGTTCTGGCTGCTGAAGGAAAGGGACGGGTATGTGCTCAGATACGTAGCTTGCTGCCCTGCGCATCTTTGGCACTACCAGCGAGCGCCGACTGATTGATCTATCGACGGTGCTAGGATCCGTCTTTGAGGCGCTGTCGACTTCTCGGGCGAATACAGTGAAGCCAGCGCCAACATGGAGGTAGATTCTGATGGCGGTGACTGTGATGTACACCCATACGAGATATCGAGGTATCCAGGAAAGTGCTAGGCGGTACCAGAATGGACGGATTGGTAGAGTGCAAAAAGCGCCCTGTGAGAGATAAGAACCTTGTCCCTGTCGTACAAATGCCAATCCAGCCATGAATGAAGGTAGAAATATCCAGATGGCATAAACTGCATTTCGATATCTGTAGAGTCCGTCGGGTCCAATGCGGCCGCTGGTAGGGTTGAAGACTTGGAGCGACATGTGTATTGACATCATCAGAATAGCTACATCGCAAGACTCGATGCCTGCTTGTAAGAAGAATCCTCCAACATCGCAGAAGCGGCTTCCTGACAAGATGCCGCCGACTTTGAGTGACACGGCGGGAAATACCAGGAACCATGACGACTTGAACAGGTCAGAGAAGAGAAGAAGCATAACGAGTCTAGATATTAGGTCAGTATATGTCGACTCGAGCAATCACTGCAACATACGTCCGTCGAAAGTTCCTCCTCATGAGCAAAAACCAGTAGATGGACAGCAGACACGCCGCAACGCTGAGCGAAGCCACACCGACCGACACATATTGAATTATGATCTTCTGCTTTTGGCTGAGCAGCGCATTCGTGTCGAGATTATGCCCTCCCAATCCCATGGTGGTTAATATCGAGGCCGTCGCCGTGCCTGGGTTGACAGTCTGTGCGACTCGAGCGAGCAAGGTAGGTGAAGAAGCATGCAGGGTAGATACGAGTCCGAAGACCTGAGACAGGGCATTGTTGCTATGAGTGAGCGACGGTGGGCTCGATGCCAAGGAGGTCATGACCGTTTTCTAGGGCGCCGTGTATCCCACAGGCGTGCTGACTGGGTTTGCGCCCACTCAACGTCCGGTGTTAGGTCGCTCCCATGGGTAGAGTGAGGGTCGAGTTCCATCCAGAAGAAGAGCAGTGGTGTCTCGATGGATAAAGATGTTGAAGAGAGAAGGAGGAGAGTCACGCGAACGATGTTAGACGGCGCGAGTAACTGAGGGGACGATCTCCTTGGTAGACTGGGATTGGAGCGTCCTTCGCGTGAGGTTCGGAGATCGTGGGTGCTAAGCTTCTCCCCTGCTTTCGCTGATCATACCGGAGTGAGGTTGCCCAATGCGGCAGCTTCTCAGGACATGCGAGTCAAGTGAGGCAAAGGTCGCCGACGCTGGGGCAATCCCAGGATTGAGGGAAGATCTGATTGGAGCAGAGACACGGCAAGTGTCGAGCTGTTGATGCGGCAGAGTGATCAGGGCAACGGGCGAGGAGTTGAAGTGCAAACGGTCGTGTGTGGGAATTTGCGGAATTCTGGCCGACGAGGTCGAGGAATGAGGAATGCTGCCCGTGGCGAACAGGCGATGGGCCAGTGCGTATTCACTGCTGCATCCATGCTTCGGAGCTGCATGCGCATCACCTCGATACGGTCAGGTGAGGAGGACTTGTGCAGTACAGTAGTCGGTGTGATGAAGTGTAGCCCCCACGTACGCGGATGGCCCCGCAATGCCCGCATGTCGAAGAGGAGAAAATATTGATGGAGTGGCAGCAGCCAGATCCATGGTTCTGGTCAGAAATCACAGGGAGGCGCCGCGTTCGGGCAGAAAGACTTCTTGAAGAGGTTAGACGCATCTTGGCTATCAGGACCCGGCAGACTGGATATGACGCCGTCGTGAATAGACGTGCATTAACCTCGTACTCCTGGCGCTTTTCCGGGTCCTGCATATCAACGACAATGTTGGCAGATCTCGTGGCTACGATGATTGTAGTCTGGCTTGCCGTTATTGTAACACCCGTCTACCCAGATATTGACACCGTTCGTCTCACTCGCCGACTGTCGCATATCTCTCGGAGTCCTCAGAGTCTAGCCCAATCCTGCTTTGCCTATCGCCTTGTCTATCTATAGCCGACACGAATGTCTCGTGACCGCCACGCATTCATAGACACGTTGTACCGTCCATAACCTTTCGTCCATGATTGATCCGCCGAATAACCACCGCATGGATCGTTGCCACATGATGATTACTGACAGGAATGTGCTCATCCTATCCAGAGTTCCACTTTAAGCTCCTCTAGCCCTGAGCTGTCAATCTCTATCGATTCAGCCATTCCCGCCGGAATGCCGCACGCACCAAGATCTTGCCACTGACCGTCTTCCACCAATCTCAATCAAAGCCCCGCGCCAGAGCGATCAGACTGAACCTCAACTCACCACCACCAGCCTCTGCCTCTCTCTTCAAGAAACTCCTCACCCCAAGATCGAGTGCCTTTTCACTCAGCACGTCCTCTCCCCCACCCAACACCCCTCTCTTCAACGGCCCCTTCCTCCTCCCATCCATCTCCCACAAATTTCCCTCCTTGCTCTTCACAAAACAGACATAGTGCAGATCCACATCGTCCCCGGCTTCCGGCGCCCTACTATCCCCACCCTCCGCCGCCCCCTGATGGGCCTTCTCTAGCGCCTGACTCTCATACAGCAGATCCGCCCTCTCCTTCGGCCCGAGAGGTATCGCCTGCTTCAATAGCGTCGCTAGATCCGAATCTGCGGTAATAAAATCCCTCGCTGCACCGTTGGACACCCCGTGGAGTAGCCCAATAAGTCCACACGCGTTGCCGATTGTTTGTTTGTACCAGATCACTTCTTCCGAGGTGCCGGCGCCTGCGTATTCCTCTTTGGAAGCGTCTTCGGAGAGTCGGAATTTTTCGTAGGTAGCGCTGACGGGGAAGACGAGGAGGAGGGCGTGTGCGGGGCGCGGCACGAATTCGAGGAGTGAGGGGTCGTCGATGCTGTATACGTCGTGGAAGCTGAGGGATGGGGAGAGGCCGAGCTTGTGGAGGAGGGAACTCATCACTTCCGGGTTGTTCTCTGTGAAACGTGAGTGATGGTGTCGGCAACGTGAGGTCTGGTATGCTTACCGAGCGGGATGAAGCGCTTTGCGCTCTTGGGCACATCAGGACTGTCGACCGCCATGATGTTATGTCCGTGAGGTGTGCTGAAGTGATAATTGTTGGCTTTGTCATTGAGCCATGCATGTGAAAGGTGGGATGGCGGGGTCAGTGAAAGAGTCATGAGACTCCAGCAGATGGAAATTTCCAGTCATGCACTTCCTGCTCTTTCCCTTCACCACTTCCACCACAACTTCCACCTCATACGAACACTACTTACCAGGACTGAGAAACGTTGCACGTTCAATATCTGCCGGTTCGTATTCAGCTCTCGATAACCACCTGACCTCACCGAGACTTTACCCCAGCGCACTCCCTCTCACCCATCATGGGCTCCGTTGTCCTCCCCCACCTCGTCACAGGCTGGCACGTCGACCAAGCCATCCTCTCGGAAGAAGAGCGCCTGGTCGTAATCCGCTTCGGCCGCGACTGGGACGCCGACTGCATGCGCCAAGACGAGGTGCTCTACCGCATCGCCGACCGCGTCAAGAACTTTGCCGTCATCTACGTATGCGACCTGGACCAAGTGCCGGATTTCAAAGCCATGTACGAGCTGTACGACCCTTGCACGATCATGTTTTTCTTCAGGAACAAGCATATGATGTGTGATTTCGGGACGGGAAATAATAACAAGCTGAATTGGGTGTTGGAGGATAAGCAGGAGTTGATTGATATTTTGGAGACGATTTATAGAGGGGCGAAGAAGGGGAGGGGGTTGGTGGTTAGTCCGAAGGATTATTCCACGAGGTATAGGTATTAGTGGGGGAAAGCGTGTGAGAGAGTAAAGGATATGCACGCGCGCATCCGATGGAGGACGCATACGGACGGACTCAAACATCGCATCCACGAGACACCGCAGAACGCGGCTTGTGCCATCTGCCTATCCAGAGCGGGCTGATGATTGAGGGAATGAGGGTGCTCGGTCAAACATGGACATGCGGTGATCCTCTAGGTCATTTCCCATCATGAGTCGGCAGGAAACCTCGACATGGAAGAGGGGACGATGAGCTTTTGCAGATTGCTTTCTTGGTTGGTCTCTCTTAGCACTTCCTGTGGAAGCATCCCGCTAATCAAGTCACATTCTCAGACCACCGTTCATCTGTGAGTAACGTTATGCTATCATGCTGCCGTGTCTTCCGGATCGCTCCTGCGACCCTACCCATGCTCTGTTGTGACACGCTGTGGCTGTGCTATGTCACGTCAAGCTTACGGTCAGGGAGCAACTATGAGCTCGGCTGTAAGAGTGCCCCTCAGTATCAGCACTGTCCGAATGATCTCCCAGTGGTCACAAGTCGTAGTGGGTACAACGAAGGTAGGAATGGTTTCCAAGTCAATTTACAAGGCATGCAATGAGTGGACGGATTATCCCAGGATGTCCAGCGAAATCAACGACAAAAACAAACAGAAACCACGAAGCAAATCTGTCGGTCAGTGGTGAATCTGCACCGCCGGCCCAAACAATGGGAGTTGAATCCCTCCTCGCCCACAATCAGCCAGAGGCCGTCGTAGGCACGCCGCATACCCAGCTCAATCTCAATCTGTCTTTCCCAATCATCCCCGTCCGCCCTCTTTCTCGCTTCCTGCTATGACCCCACCACCCCACCAGCCCCTCATCATGATCTACCAGCGTCGCTCAAAAGCATTCAGCCAAGCAGTCTCGCTATCCGAAGCAAACAGCAAACCCCCCAAGTAGCTCCAGCTACCTCTGCGCGTTCCTGCATAATCCTCATCTCAAGGACAGAGACATCTGCCTCAGACGCTTCCCGTCTTACTCACAACCATGAGTCAAGCCTGATCAGGCTTTAGCAGGCGAATTTCCTGCCTGTGTCATTTCCACGACAAAGATCCCATCTGGACCTCGCGACCTAGGCCGCTCACTTCCCCTCCCCTCGTCCCGCAACAGCAGGTTCCTCCCCCTTTTTCAACGGCGCCCAGACTTTCTCCCATAGCTCCGTGCCTTCACCTACGCCGTAGGAAATATCGATATCTGCCATGGATGAGTCAGGGTTCGGCAGGGCCTTCAGGATGCCTATCACGGTGCGCAGGTCGAGGGCCTTGCCTACGGCTTGGGTGGCGCCGGCGTCGAGGGTGAGGGCGACGATGTGGATGTGGAGGTGGTGGTAGGTTGGTTGGTCTAGGGAGTCAGTCAAGCCTTGATGGGGCTGGGATGGTGAGGGGGGAGAGGAAGGGGGGAGAGGAAGGGGGGAGAGGAAGGGGGGAGAGGGAGAATGGACGGAAGAGGGGAGGAGGGAGAGGAGGGAAGAAGGGAACGAAGAAAGGGCGAGGGAAGGAAGAGAAGGGGCATGGACTGCAGTGGGAGGGGACGTACAGTGTAGGTAGAACTTAATCTGATCGCTCTCGATCCATTCTCCAGAGCTTTGGCTGGCTTTCTCTCCACCTTTTCCGTAGAGTTCAGCAACGGCTGTCTCGAGACGGCGCACCATGTCTTCGAGCCAGGGCACGTCGGACTTGTGCAGGTCGCGGACGGACCATTTGTCTCGCCGTTCGGGGAGGGCGAGGAGGTGCAGGGCCGAGAGAGTCTTGCGATCCCAATTGAGGTCGGGGAGGAGGATGAAGCGCTTGTCGTTCTCCTCTTGGGTAGACTGATCCTGTTCTCCGAGGGTAGAGGTGTGTTCCCAGCTGCGATAGAGGACGTCTTCCACTTCGGTTTTGCCTTCAAGTATGTTGAAGACCCATGTTAGTCGGCCTTCATCACGTTGCTGGACAACCCATGGGCGGATGTATTTGGCATAGATCTCGGGTGTCTCGGTGACGTATCGAGCCTTTTGAGGCGTGTACTTCCTGACGTGCTTTTCGGTGCAAGGATAGATCAGGTTGAGCTTGAGGTCGTGAGGTGTAGCTGCATCCGTTCCACTTTCTGGAGATGCTGCGGTACGAGCAAGATACCAGCGATAGATATCATTGTCACCCAGATTCTCAACGGAAGACAGGGACGACACGAAACGCTGAAGATGCTCCTGAGACGAGCTGAAAGCTGCTCGCTCGGCGGTGAGCAGAGCTGGGAGATCATCAATCCTGCCGAGCAGGATGATACGTCGGCCCTGAGAATCTACCACAATTAGAATTTTGATCGTGCTGAATTGATACTAGCTGGGGTAGACACAGTGACCAAAGCGGTGAAAGGGTGATGTGATACTTACCTTGATTCAAGAGACGCTCAAAGACGAATCGTGGTATCAATGCCTCGGCATCATTCTTATCCGCACTCATCTTGGTATTATACGTCGTAATGACCACAAAGATATTCTAAGACCTGATGGTGGTGGGAAGGCAGAGAAATAGACATGCAAGCCGGGGCAATTTATAGGTATGCAAGCACTTTCGATTGCCCCACATGTCCCTCCGCAAGGGCAATATACACACCGGAAGATGGACAGGCAAGGAGAGGAGTTCATCGAGGTGTTCATCAAAGATCAATTCATCGTGATACTGTAGTCTCAGCAATACAATCACCCCCAGTGAACGCCTGGTATCATTCCCATACTCTATCCTCTTCCCTTTCCCTCGCTCTCCCCTCCCATGACTCTGCTTAAACAGGCACCATCCTATTCCCCATCAACAAATCCACATACGCCCTCCCCTCCACGCCCTCCTCCTCCTTTCCCCCCTTCTCTGCCTTCCCGCTCCCCTTTCCCCCCTTCCCTTTCCCACCCACCTTTCCCCCGCCCTCCCCATCCAATCTCCCCAGCAAAACCCCCAACACCTCCACAGGCGGCTCCAACCCCAATCCCTTCGCCCTCCTCCACCTCCCCACCCTACTAATCCCAATACAAGGCCCATACTGCCCACTCATATCCCACTCCCTGAGTATCTTCTCCGCCAGACTCAGTTCCTCCTGGTGCACCCGCGGCGCCAGTCGAGCGGCTTCTTTCTCGCGCCAGTAGGTCTTGATGCGGCTCACGGGGAGCTTGAGGGCGGCGGCATTTTCAGCTGCTTCTTCCTCGTTGATCTCCGGGGTGTCGGGCTCGGGGGAGGCGAGGCCGCCGAGGGTATCTTCTGTTTTGACGGGTGGGGTGGAGATGGGGTCGGCGGCGGGTGGGGGGCCGAGGGATTTGGTAGGCGGGGAGATGGTAGAGTCAGGCGCAGACTGGTCGTTGAGCTCAGCTTCGAGGACGGCGGGGTCTTTTTTGGATTTTGCTGAGCGTGGTGAGGTGTTGGGTTTTGTGACGCGGGTGTTGAAGGAGAGGACGCCTTGGCCTGAGGTGCGGATGCCTCGTGAGGAGGTGCGGGTGGTGCGTTTTGGTGGCATGATGAATGATGTGGTAAGATGTTATTGAGGGATCTTGGTCATGTCTAGGTGTGAAGTCTCGGTAGAGTTGTTTTACTGTGAAAGATGTAGTTGCGCCGCTGTGGTTCACGCTGCTCGGCATGACGATGCTGGCGGGTGAACTCCGATTGGCTGGTATCGGATCTGGTTGCTCGGTGAACCACATTACGTCAACTGCCGAGATCCCTCTGCCTCGTCCATGGAGGAGGAAGATTCACACTCGAATCTATATACATTGCTGATATCAAGCGTGCTCGAACACAGTTGGATATCATGGAATGATACGTCAGGCATGTTGCAGTTTCTGGCATATATATCCAAGAGCGTCACGTTGGAAAGCACTTCGCGTCTGGCCCAAGCTGCCAGTGAGTACTGATCTCACGAAGTCCGATTTCCTCGTGCCTGGTCGTAGCATCTCGATTCGCGATCCTTGAACAACGTTCGCGAATATCAAGGCACTCTAGCCCCATCATCTGATCGAGGCGATGTAAGGGGTTCCGGACAGACCCTGGCACAGCATGCTCTCTCCTCGTAACCCTCAACTTAAACTCATGCTGCATAGCGAACCAATGCGATGTAATGCACCAGGGCTTGTCCGGATTGACGAGCTCAAAATCAAAGTGGTGGATGAATTGGGCGATGTATTTGTGCATTTCGACCTGAGAAGATACTGTCAGCTTCGGCATACTAGTGTCGATGATAGAGTGAAAGGCCTTACCAAAGCTATGTTCTTGCCGATACATGTCCTCGGTCCGTTCCCGCCAAAAGTCATGTTGCTGCTGTCGAGGTAGCGAGCGCGCGCTTCGTCTTCGAGCCATCTTTCCGGACGGAAATCGTTGGCGTCGGGACCCCAGATCTCCTTGTCGCGGTTTTGAGCAATGAGGCTGATGCCGATCGAGGTGCCGACAGGGATGTGGTAGTCTCGAATCGTAAGGTTCGGTGGAGCTACTCGTGGGAGCTGGAAGACAATCGAAGGGAGGAGTCTCGTTGATTCCTTGACTATGGCTTGCAGCGTTGGGAGTTGTTGTGTCTGGAGGTACTTGATGGGCTCGCTGAGGTGGTTGTCCTTATAGTAGGCATCGACCTCAGCCTGTAGCAATTTGTAGTGGCGAGGGTTTTTGGCAAGGTAGTACAAATTGGCTTTCATGCCTATCGATGTGGTATCTGCACCTGCTCCCCTGGAAACAACATTAGACTGGCGGGCGAATCACATTGTTGGGACTACCCACACCAGGTTCATTGCCTCAACCAGAACATCATCGAGGCCCGCCGCTTTACCATCGGCGGTCTTCATCCGGCAAAAGTGGTTCAGCATGTCATCCCTTTCAACGTCATCTTTGCCAGTCATTCTCGCCGTAACAACGTCGGTCGACCATGTCAAGAAGCTACCGAATGGGTTGGGCATAATCTTTGCGAGCTTCTTCTGGTTCAAGAGCCACTTGGCCACGGTGTTGTCTCCATTGCATGACAGCCACACAAAGGCGCCGTATATGGTGTTTCGCAGTCCGTGGACGTCTGTACCTGTGCGAATGTGGCCAAGCTCTTGACCATAGGCGAGCTCGCCTACCACGTCAAAGGCCAGAGCATTAATCCACGATGCTATATCGATGTCGATGGGCGATCTGGTCATGTCCCAAAGCTTATGCAGCAGCAAGTCTAGACATTCCTGAATATAGATCTCGTACTTTAGCATGGACGACATGGAATATGCCTGTGACACTCGCTTCCGGAGGAAAGCGTGATGGGGCTTGTCTGTTTCTGAAAAGATGGCTGACATACCAGGCGGGTTCCAGATACGGTACCAGTCAGTCTTTGCCGCGTTGTGTCCATGTCCGTACAATTGCTTCATAGCATACTCGTCCACAACGGAGATCTCGTTGGGAGCGATCCTTACAACTCGGCCATAAGTTTCGTGCAGCTTGACGATGTCCTCGTGCCATTGTCCTTGTCGATACTTTGAGTTCTTCCAGTCATTGCTGATTTTGGCGAGATAGGGACCAGGTATTCGTGATAGTGGATGGAGAAAGATCCTATAGAGAATGACTAAAACGATAGAGATGAGGCCAAGTGAAGCGATGATAGCACCTTTAGCCACAAGCGGCTGCCCGTTGATGGATGAGAGCCATGCGGAGCTGATAGACATCTTGTATAGTTTGATAGCCACTGCCTGTGTGTCGGACTGTGGTTCTGACGGAAGACAAGCAGCAGTAGATGAGGTTGGACGGGTAGCCTGATGCGGCGCCCTGTAAGCACCCCCACATGGTTCATGTAAAGGGTAGGCAAGCTCAATGCGGAGATTTATATCATGGCTGCTCTTCTACCCCAAGCGTTCATCCCCCACATCCGCGTGGTGGCGCATTCGCCATTCGAGGCTTTCTTCAAGCGTCTGATTTACTGTTGTTACGATGATGCTCGAGCGGCTGTCGGCTGCAGCTGAGGCTTGCTGACAGGACGGCCCAGCTCAGGTTCTGAATCGGGAGCAGTCGATCCTGACGATACAATCATGTTCTGAATCGATATTGGAGAAGTGAGAATCATGAGGTCAGTATTGGCAAAAGCGATGACATGATGCCGTTTACATGGCTGACACATTCGTTGATCGACAGTGTCAATTTTGTGAAGCTCATCGGACGATGCGCCCGTTTTCTGCCAAGTGCAGCCACGTGATTTTATATACTGCGACGTCATATTGAAGAAATTATACAGTATGCGCTTTGAGTAGTCTGAGCAATGATAGAGTGGACAATTGAGAGGGTCTTCGAGATGGGTAGTAGTAGGTCAAGATTGACTTCATTAGATTTCCGGGTATTGTCTTTCCAACAGCGATAGAGTCGCACTTTTGGGTCATATGAAGCTATGTCTATGTTGTGTAAAATGTCCAGGCTCTACAACGCCTCCAAGAATGCACAAGAAAGGAACATTAATCCAGGTCTGGTGGGGACATGCAAGTTTTCGAATCACTCTCCTAACGTAGGGCCGGGCTGTTGAGACCCATAGCAGAGTCCCTATCCCGCCTTGAATTGCGGAAAGCCTGGACTTGCTCGACGAATTCCTTTGGGGGCTCCTGGCGGTAACCCTGAGGGTTGTTCTCGGTCCACTTCCAGAGGTGCTCGCAAGCGTCCTCGAGCGTGTGTTGCGTCTTCCAGCCGAGTTCCTGATTGGCACGAGTGGCATTTGCGGTCAAGTTGAGCACGTCGCCGGCACGACGGGGGGCGACCTCGTAAGGAAGATCGCGGCCGACGGCAGAGGAGAAGGCCTTGACCATCTCGAAGACTGTTGAACCCTTGCCGGTACCCAGATTCCAGGCGCGAACACCGGGGTGCTCGTTTCTGAGATGGTTGAGGGCAAGCAAGTGACCCTCGGCGAGATCAAGAATATGGATGTAATCGCGGATGGCGGTGCCGTCCTTTGAATCGTAGTCTGAGAATTTGTTAGAGAGATTGGAAGGTCTGCAATGCGCGCTCCTCTTACCATCACCGAAGACGAGAATCTTCTCACGCTTGCCAACAGCGACTTGAGCAAGAAGGGGGAGAAGGTTGAAAGGAATGCCTTGCGGGTCCTCGCCCATGATACCACTGGGATGAGCACCAGCCGGGTTGAAGTATCGCAGAAGAGCGCCGTTCCATTCATCTCCACTCTTGCCAGCCTTCTTGGCCTTCGCTCGCTCCGCGTTAATGTGGTCGGTGATCATCATCTCAACAGTGTGCTTTGTGTTACCGTATGGATTCGTTGGGCCAAGCGGGCAGCTCTCCGGAATGGGAATCATGTCTGGGAATCGTGTGGCATCGCCGTATACAGTCGCGGAGGAGGAGAAGACGATGTTGGTGACATTGTGCTTGGCCATGGCCTTGAGGAGAGAGATTGTACCGGAGACATTGACGTGGTAGTAGTCAAGAGGGATTTCGCCGGACTCGCCAACGGCCTGTGTGATTGTTAGACTCGACAATTGCTGTTGTGATTATGCGGTAAGACTAACCTTGAGGGCAGCGAAGTGAATGACGCTGTCAATCTCGGGATGCTTCTCAAAGATCTCTTCCAATGCCTTTTGGTCTGTGATATCCGACTTGTAAAGCGCTGGTTTCTTTCCCGAGATCAGTTCGATTCTGTTGATGCATTCTTCGCTCGAGTTGTAGAGGTTGTCGACGATGATAACATCGTAGCCTGCCTCGAGGAGAGCAAGAGCTGTGAATGAGCCAATGTAGCCCGTGCCACTGCATACTGTCAGTCCCTGTCCATGGTATAGACACCTCAAAAAGTCGGTCAGGACAAGTGCTGCCGTGACCGTTTGACGAGGCGTCGTGGCAGATTCCCAACATACCCAGTCACTAGGACTGATCCGACCGTCATCTTGAGGTTTTGATCAATGCTGCGCGGATTGCGAAAGTAGTTGACGGCGTGGTAGAGGGTGTTGAAAGGCCAGGCAGGAAAGACCGAAGTGAGTTGGACTGGTATGGTTGCAAGAAAGGAGAAGACAATCTTCTCGCAGATGTCTAGGGCCTTGTCTAGTGAAATTTCGTCGGCGGGACCCAACAACGATTGGCGTCTGGTTTAGACTCGTCAGCGGTGAGACAGGCAATTGCAACAGCGACAAGCTGAGACACGGCTTTTGCTTTTGAGCCGGCGGGGTGTTCCGGGCAAGGACTCTGCACAATCTCCTTTTCTTCCCGACGACTGTTGCGTGCGCCTTTGGTCTATCGCTCTTATTGCGCTTGCGACCGTTTACTGCCAAACACCGACAGGGTACTGATTGCGTCGGGCACGTGAAATTGGACTCTCTACTCAGTGTAAACATCATATCAAGCATCGAGCACAAGCCGCGTGTCCAATTGTCTGGTGGGTCAGGTCGCAGAGCCTAGATGATCTGGTCCTCGGCCGAAGCATCCTCGTTGTGGCAGTCTGGTACAGCATCCTTTAGAGTGCAATCTATGCGAACAGGAGATGCACTTGTATCACTAGAACAATTCGCAAACACCGAACGACTAGTGGATGTTGCAAATTGGACTCGGTAGACGCCCTGAGAAGGCCTACGCAAAGTGAGACCTGTACGAACCGCTGTAACGGCCGATGAAGACCCGGCCATTTTTGCCAGAGTCAGACAGACCTCGCGCCGTGCCGTGCAGCTAGACGAGATGCGGCTAGACTTGACGCTATAGAAGCATTCCACGACGAGGGCAAACGAGTCAAAAGCTGCAATTGTCAGGTGAACAATGTCAATAGGAATGATACATTTCCAATCGCGCCGCAAACAACAATTGTAGACACAATCGGTCCACCTTCTTTGTCCTGGATTCTGTCCATCACCTCATGACTATCTGGACAGCCATGCGCATCTTCGTTGCCGCCATCACTTCCATCGCGTTGAAGCATCGCGTCTCGCGTCTACCACAATCGACATCGCAATTATAGCACCGCATCATAACAGCAGTAAGTGGACCTCTCCATCAGTCATTTTCACCAAAAAGAGCATCACTTCCATGGCCAAGCGCGGAAATCATTTACCAGCAATTCATTGGTATTGTGTCGAGCGCTGCCCATTCATCGCCATAGTCATCAATGGACTATTGTGGTAGCAATGGGCTTCGCACATCACGCACATTTCCCCCTGACCTGCTCTTGAACATACCTCCCTCCTCTTCCTTCCCTTCTTCATACACCACTTCCATCTCCTTTCCCGTCTGCTCTTGTCTGAGCATTCCTCCAACCTTGTATGCGACTAGACCCCTGGACTGATCATCGACCATTGCTTGTAGCCGGGCACTGACAATCTCGAAGCACAATGAGCGGCACCCCTGCCCGTCGCACTCGCGCGGGTAGCCGCACATCCGCCACGCCGGCTCCAGTCGCGGCCCCGGTAGTGGCCACCCCTCGTACTGGGGGACGCCGTCGTCCTCCAGTTGGGGATGGCACGCTACCGGCGGTCCCGACTGGTATCAACACGTCATACGGATCTGTCGGGCGAGTTGAGATCACCAGCCAGGTCAAGACCACTGGCGCGCGCGGTACTGTTTTGCAGGATATTGCAGCAGCGACAGCAGCAGCCAATAGACGACGAGGCATTCGAACAGAGCCCGAAGAGAACGAGGGCAACAACGACGAGCGTCAGACCAGTCCAGCACCAAGCGAAACTCGCAGCCAAGGATCGTCAAGACCAGGCTCCAGAGCTGGCTCCACCACTTCTGGCCGCCCACGCCGCCCAACCGGTCGCAAGCCTGTCGCTGTTGAGGAGCCAATCAACGAGGAATCCGATGGCGAACAACTACCGTCGCGAAGGGTACAGCCCATATTCAAGCCCCGTGTTGAAGATCCGGCAACGACAGAACCGTCTACCGACGTCCGTCGCACTTCCGTCTCTGTCCCGAACCCCGACGAGACTCTCACTGGCATAGGATCCAGTTTCTCCTACGTGCCACCAGGACAGTCACATCACATTCCTGCAACTCCCAGCATCCCCGTTCTGTCTCCGAATCAACGTCGCAACTTAGAGATCGCCAGACGACTGAGAATCGATCCGCCCGCCACTCAGGAAGAAGTCGAGGCCGCTCGCCCTTGGTTCACACGGGTCCTCAAGGAAACCATACCTCGCCTGTGGGATGAGGCTGGCCCAGAGATTCGTGGCGCTATCATGTTCGCCCTGATCTCACCATTCCTCTTCTCCTTCCTGCTCTTCCTTCACAATCTCCTTCCCGCCAACATCAACATCATCCGCACAGTTCAGAACCTGGCAGACTCCATCGGCGAACAGGCCGCCAAGGCAAGAAACGCGACCATGTACAACCCAGCCTTTGACGCCAACCTTCACGCACGTGTCGACAGACTGGACTCTGACGTCAAGAATCTCAAGGTCCAATGGTCTGAAATCAAAGACATCCTTCCCGAGCAGTTCATGGTCTCCAAGAATTCACAGACTGGTACCTGGGACATCCCACCCACCTTCTGGACCGCCATCGAATCCAAGCTCAACTCGGACTACTCACTCACCCCCGGCTCCACCCCTGGCGCAGCTCCAGCATGGGACTCCTTCGTCCGCGCCAACCAAAAGAAGATCAACACCATGCTTTCCGCCTCGGCCGATGAAGCCACCAAATCCCACCTCTCCAAACTCTCCACCTCCGGCACCATCGTCAACAAAGAAATGTTCCTCGCCGCCCTCGACGAAAACACCGCCCAACTCCGCCGCGAACTCTCCACCATCCGCGCCGACGCCACCCGCACCGCCAAAACCATCGCCTCCTCTATCGCCGCCTCGCTCCCCTCCCGCCAAACCCCTTCCAAATCCACCCCAGCCTACCTCGAAGACATCACCCTCCTCACCCTCGCCCGCAACCACCTCCTCTCGCGCGAACGTAACTTCCTCTCCGCCGGCCTCGGCGCCGTCATCGACCCCTACCTCACCTCCCCCACCTTCGCGATTCCCCAACCCAACATCCTCGCCAAAGCATGGACCTACACCCCCTGGTCCACCGTCCGCGTCCCTCACCCGCCCGCCATGGCTCTTGCCCCTTGGTCCGAAGCAGGCGACTGCTGGTGCGCGGCTCGTTCCATCACGCACCCCGGCGCGGCCCAAATCGCGGCCCTGCTCGTCACGCCCGTCGACCCGACCGCGTTGGTAGTCGAACACGTCCCTGCCATCTCAACGCTAGACATCCAATCCGCCCCTCGCGACCTGGAGGTGTGGGGTCTCCCCGCGAATCTCAGCATCGAGGGCTTCTCGTCCCCGCCAATCACCAGCAAGGAGGAGAGGCAAGGGGAGTGCACTGGTCCGGAACCAGAGGAGGGTAGAGGCTGGATCTGTCTGGGTAAGGCCGCGTATGATTTGCATGCGCAGAATTGGATGCAGACGTTTGGGCTGGAGGGGAAGGGGCAGATGGTGCAGAAGGTTGTGGTGAGGGTGTTGGGGAATTGGGACGGGGAGAAGACTTGTGTGTACCGCTTGAGAGTGTTGGGGAGGACGGAGGCTGAGGTCAGGGGGGAGATGGAGTAGATGGCGTTGTATTGGATAGATGAGTCTGACGAGGGCGAGCGATAGATTGATGCTAAAAGGGTATGGAGGGATACGGTGCGATGATACCCGTTTGATTATGGTAGCTGCTTAATCATATGCATTCAAGAATTGAATCTCAAAGACACTTTCGCTTCAAGATGGTCACCGTATATACTTGATTCAAGGGCGTGATATCAGACTTGTTCACATTTTGTACACCTCTACTTTCCCGGGCGGGATCGTAACAGAACAAGCTCTTCTTGACGCCGCCGTTGCGATTATCCGACCAGGCATGGTTGGCCCTGGTAGTATTGGCTGGGTCTTGCCAAACATCCCGAAAAGATGTACCGTGTCATGTTTATGCCGGTCGTATGCCTGTCCAACAACCTCAAATTCCTCCTTGGTACCGCCGAACACAGTGGTCGCCGTAAGCTCGTTGAGGGATTCAAGGAGACGCGGAAGTTGAGTTTGGAGAGTGCATTGGCCGCGGCGACGGGGGGACTTCTGCATGTGTAAGGTGTCCTTTCAGATATCTGTTGCGGCATGCTTGCCCCAGGGAAAGCCACGCTACCCGTTGTCGAATGTCACGGACACCCTTCGTACCGGCTATCCTCCTGTAATCTTGAGACTGGAGTGCTTGTCGGCTCCACAATCATATGCTTGTTCAGGGGCTGTTGATCTAGGGAGACTGAAGGCAAGCCAGCAAGGTGTCAACATAACGTCTTCGTGGTCCTGACGTTCGACGTGGAGTAGAATCCAAAAGAGAAGAGGCTCAACGTGCTTCGAGCGATTGTGCCCATCGCTGGATAATGGCCCTCCGTTGTTCTTCTTTCGAATTCACCAAGAGCCGATGATATAACACCCCAGAGAGAGGACTGTTCAGTCGGTGCTCGATTGCTTGAGCGACTCTTCGATCACGTTCCAAATCTCCTAGGCTCATCACCACTAGAGGCTGGCGATCCTGCTCTACAGCTCCTGGTAGAGCATCCAAGACCTCTGCACATATCCGCTCGACTGAATTATACTCGTTTCTGAAAGTGTAGGGAACATTGACGGAAGGGCGGTATCGCTGGTTGATCTTGTCACGCCACGACCTGACTGGGAAGAGGTCGTTCCATGAGAAGTGCTGCGGGAACATCACCCTTTCAGCCTTCAACGTGAGTACCGCCGCTTCTCGAATACATCTATCGTCGTCGCGTGTTTGGAACCAAGGAAGGTGGTCCTTGCTTGGTGGTGAGTACGACTTCTTCTCGCGCTGCCAGTCCGCATAAGACACCAACTCTTGCTTGCTATCTGTGAATGCGTGAATAATGCTGGATCCCGTCAGCATCATCATAAAGAGCGATGGAACCCCTTACGTTCGGCATTGACTGGTGTGTTCTGTTGTTGCAAATGTAGCTTCCATATCGATGCCTGAGCGGCTCAACAAGGTTCGAACATTGATGTTCGGGAAGTCATCCCATGTAAACAAAGGTCTGCCGGCTACTTCTTGCAGTGTACGTCTACAATCAAAGGTGCTCATCTGCAAACGGCCAAGCATCACCGCGAGTACCCTTAGATCGAATTAGTCCTCTGTGTGGAGAGACGTGTATATTTTACTTGCCCCCCGGCACTAATACCACCAATGATGTCGAAGAAGTCACAGGGTTTACGAGGGCTGATCTCTCGCATCACTTGTTGCAGGGCATCTAGCAGGGAAGGACCTGGCATAATGGCATCGATGCTAAGAATGCGTATTCCTCGATCCCGGGGTACTACAAGTCCTGGCAACACTGGAGACTGATCCTGAGCCGCAGAAGGTGCTGATCCAGCGTAATATTGCTCTGGTCGTTCCCCCTCTGACATACGCGGAGGCAGACCTGGTGCGGACGTTGCCGATTCTGCCTTCAAGTTTGTTTCGTTATCAGCATAGAAGTCAGAAAGACCTGGTCGAATCAGAGGTAGCACGAGGTAGGAGCCGTTGCCACACACTCACTAGACGCTAGACTCCATCTACTCCCGTCGAAGTTTGGTAGTTGACCCGCTGTCGAGATGGCCTTGAGTATCTCTTTAGCATATGCTGCCGCGCTAGCAGCAGCATAACCTTGCCATTCGTCATTCTTGTGAGTGTCCGAATAGTCGGAAATGCCCCTGACCACAAGGCATGGAAAGTTGTCCATAAGCCCCGCCGATTCCATCTCGAAGCATAAGGCGCCGTGTTGTGCGGCCAACCGGTCGCGCTTCATCGCGTCCTTCATGAGTCTGTCTGCTGATGCGATCATGCCATAATGTACATAGGGTTCTGTCTCATCTGTCGTTCGGCGAGCCCGCAACACAACACGGTGACGAGAAGCACAGCCAAGCTCGTGGCAGGAGTGTTGGCCATCGTGATGCACGGATTCCGAGGTGAATAGAATGTCAGAAGACGGATCTGGCTTTGCGATGTCCTGCTCAATCCTTGGAAACTTGGTCCCACTTTCCAACCAAAGAGGTTGCGACGCACGGCCTTTCAACGAAAGTCTGGTTAAACTCTCGTTAAAACTTCCCCCGGACCAGAGGGAGATCAACCGAAGCTGACATCTCACCATTAAAGCAAGCGCATGGCGTAGTATATGAAAGAGCACACGGATATATGTCATTCTGTCCCACATTGAGATCCATTCACATACGTATTGTATCATAGACCTGTTCTTTGCAGCCCCCCCTCCCCAAGCCATCTCATCATAACGCCCTCTTCGTCATCAATCTCCTCTCCTTGCGAGCATTCCGGCCGTCCCCTGCCCAATAACGAATCACACAACCACCTCGCCATCTTCATCATTTCAGCGGCCCCTTCCAAACCCCCCAAATCCCTCAGCCGGACTCCTCAACCCCTGCCCTTGCTCAACCGGACTCTTCATTCCCTGCACCCCCGGCTCCGGTCCAGGCCCAAACCCCATCCCACCCAACCCCGCCATATTCAATCCCGGCACACCTCTCTGCCCCGGCGGCGGCCCGAACCCGGGCGGCGCACCAGGGACATAATTCGGTCCCGCGGCAAAGCCAGGCGGGGGCGCGATGCCAGGACCGACTGGGCCACCTGGGCCGTTGGACGAGAAGTGCTCGGGCGGTGGTTGAGGGTGGCCGTGGCCTGGTGGTTGGGCGAGGCCTGGTGGGCCGCGTTGTTGGAGGAAGTGAGGTGGTGGTGGGCCGTTGGGGCCGCCTGGTGGACCACCGTGGAAGAGGCTGGGCATGCCTGGCGGTCCGCGGAGGTGTGGTGGGAAGCCGGGTGGTGGGTTGGGGCCTGGGCCGCGGTCTTGGTGGTGGCGGGGGTCTTCGGGGTTGAAGAAGTCGCCTGGAGGCGGGCCGAAGCCTGGTGGACCATTTTGGGGGCGGCGTTGTTGTTGTGGGTGTTGGCCTGGTGGCATGTGTGGTCCATCGAAGAACCCTGGAGGAGGTTGGGTGCTCGCTTGACGGCGATCTGGCTGATCTGTGTTGTGATGTGGAGAGAACGTCGGCTCTTGCGGACCATGTCCCAGGCCAGGCGGCTGTTGACGTGGTGCCCCTTGCGTGTGGGGACGAGGAGGCTGATCTAGGAACAGCTGGAAGTTGGGATCATGTTCTTGAGGTTGTTGCTGCGGTGGGCGGCTTGCGCTCTTTGCGTTGATGAGATTGAGCAGGAACTCGGAGTCCTTGCTCAAGCCACCTTGCTGACGCGGACGCTGTGCAGCCAGTAAGTTCTGAATGCTTTGCGCTTCAGGTGTGAGGTTACGTGGTGGTTGGCTGCCCGACTCCTGTCGACGGTGCTGAGGTGGGGGCTGCTGCTGGTGATGCTGATGCTGCTCGCCCGAGCTCGGTGGACCAAGACCGGGCGACGGCGTTGCATCCAGTGTCGAGCCCGGTCGACTGTTTGGTCTTCCTTCAGACACCGCTGCCAGCATAGCTTGCAATAAAGGAATTGTCGAAGGGCCCTGACTCGGGCGAGCATCTTGAGGATCTGGGCTGAACCCTGGAGGTGGACCTGACGTTGGTCGCGGAGTGATCGACTCCTGTGATGACCCCATATTGGTACCTCTCAGCTTCATGAGAATGTTCTGGAAGCCCTGTTGGTCCTCGGTCGGGAGCATGGACTGAGGCTGCGCCAGGATGGTGGCTAGGTCTGGCTCGGGCTGACGGGCATCCTCCTTCGGCGCAAACATAGATGCGAATCGAGAAGACTTCTTGCTACCTGCTGGTTTCGCCTGAGCAGGTTCTTGCTGAGCCACCACGTCCATCTTCTTCGAATCTCCCCACGTACCAAACATGGCATTGGACAAGAGAGGGGCAGTGGCTTTGGCGATACCTGGCGATTTCTCGGGCAATGGTATCTCGACCTTCTCTTCTGGCGCCTCATACTTCTGGCCCTTCATCTTTGCTTTCCACTTCTCAAAGTCGGCTGCACTGCGAGCTTGTGGTTCGTTGTCGACGAATGTTTCTTCCATCCATTCCGGCTCCTTCTCCTGTGGCTGATCTCTGAAGAGTTCTCGATCACTGCGCTTTTCACGATCGCGCCAGCCTCCTTCTCTGCCAGACACACGTTGCGGCTTCTTGTCGTCCCCATCACGTGTCCAACGCTGCTCAGTCCGTTGTCCAAAACCATTCCGTTTGCCAGAGTCGTCTTCGCCCGGTGTAGCCTTGTCATTCCTGTCTCGTGTGTTACGACCAAAGATGCGTTCCTTGTCGCTCGTTGGACCTCTGTTCTCGAAATTGCGCCCGCCCCTCGCTGTAGTCCAACCTTCCTTATCTTTATCTGCGCCAAATCCTCTCTTGCGCCCCCCATCATCGTCGAGGGGTTGCCGTGTCCTTGCTGATATAGCCTCCAAGCTAAAGTCTTCATCTACAGGTGTCTGTGCAGCTGATCCTCCATCTTCCCCCGATTTGCGAATATTTCGTGCTGAAGCGAATGCTGTTTTCGGCGGACCCAGTACTATGTCTTCTTTTGGAATTGTCAGCCATGATCACAGAGTCAGATGTCATTGACCGAACCTCCGTTAGATGTGCGGTTCTGTCTGGTATTTAGTAGGGTCGGTCGCTGTGAGCCAAAATTACCCATGGGACCAGATTCGTCTGGGCGACCATTTTGTGTCCGCGGCTTGCGCTGATTGTTCTCTTGTGGTGCACTGAGCCTTGTGAGCAGACAATCATGGCGGGGAAGTGTGTCAGCATACTCTATCCATTGGTCTATCGAGGGAAGCGATTCAGGCTTTGTGATGAGAGGAGAGTCGCGCAAGTGGATGAGTTGCTCCTTTGTGTATACGATTCGAGTGCGCGCCATGGCGGCACAGGCCACTCAATATAGTGCGGGCGTCGTCGAAATAGTATACTGTGTGATCGAGAAAGCTAAATGTGGTTTTGAATGATCGAGTGGGGAGGGCTGAAGCTCTTCGAGCGTGAGCTAATCGCAAAAGGCTGAAGAACTGTGGGTAGCGTCGAGAGTCACTGCTCTTTGACGAGGGTCTTTCCAACAGGATCGCAAGCGGATCGCATCAACTAGAGCTCAAATTTGTTACCAAAGCAATGGCGGATGTGGTTGCGCGGACTCGTGCCTTGAGAAAGTCATTGCGCCATGACGGAGGAGCGGGGTATTATATTTTCTATGGCAAGTCTTCGGAGAGGCCTGTCTGTGTATATGCGAGCGATGAGTCTGCGATGGTGTAGCAGAAGAGTGTAAGAACAATGAAGGTGTGACGTGGGTGAAGTGCAGAGGTCGAGGTGTTTCAGAGGTGAGGTTCAAGGTGTGGGAGCTTCGACCAGACCAGCGCTCACGTCGGCCTTTTGCGAACATGTGGCAATGTCTCTTTTCTATCTGACGACAAAACACATTCGGGCAAGGTATCTCGAGCTTGATACCTGGTATGTTGACTTGATCTAAAACATCATCTCCCATCTTCTTTTTTGTCCACACTCGCACTGAGCGACCGGCCACTACCAAGAATACCATCCCACTTCGAAACGTCACGGAAGAGCTTGAATGACTCGCGGAACCACTTCTGTTGTGTCGGGTGCTACGGGACACACACAAGGCCTTTCCAGCTTGACATTGAATCCTGTTCGGTCTATGTGCCCCCATTGACCTTCACCATTCCCCCAGTACCACGCCATTGCGCTACCCGATCCGCGTCCGCATTCTGCTCGACCACTGCCTTGAGTTCCTCACGAGTCTCTGAGCTCACAGCTCTGGGGATCCTTGCAAGACTGGATATCCAAGCGTCAATTCCAGCATTCGTGATCAGTCTTGTGCTGCCCCCAACGGTACAGAGGCGGTGCACAAGCTGCAGTATGAGGGTCACAGCCTTTGTAGTGACAGTGGGCGAATGTACAAGTGCCAAGATGCGCTCAAGGACATTCCGATGGCGGAAGATGAGAGCGTCCTCCGCCTTCCTTACTCCATCAACCATGAAAGCGAGTATCCATTCGATCTGTGGCCAGAATTTATCGTCCTCTCCAGGTGGCTCAAGAAGTGTCTTGCGCAGAAAGTAGTCTGGAAGCTTTCGGACTTCCCAGTATGGATCTTTCAGCAAATACTTGTTGACCAAAGGGAACATGAAGCTGGTGGGATCCAAGATGACCTTTCTGCTGGCTGTTGCAAAGCTTCCAGCAAGGTAGGAGAGAGGCCGCTCTTCAGAGGCAAAAGCGGCCGTCTCAACCAAGTCGCCGAGCAAGAGCCAGAGCTGATCCTTGGATTCCAAATTTGATGCCTGCAGCCGTTCCATTGTGTACTGAATCGCAGTAGTGCCTTGTCTTCGGATCTCGGGGTAGTCCGAACATAGACACAGGATCAGACTGTCAAGTACTTCACCCTGAACGACTTCCTCGAGATCATGTCGCTTGTACCGAGTCAGCGACGGGTGCTTATCGCTTTCTTGAGGAGGCGGATCGAATAGAATGTGCAATCCCTTGTCTGATTGTGCGTTGGTGGCTATCTCCTTGCCTCCATTGAGAGTGCCTGCAGCTGTTCCATTGATGTTGCTTGTTAAATCCAGCCGAGGCCGTAGATCCCGGAGCTTAGCTTTACTACTGTTGAATTTCTGGGCTTTGATCAGTTTAGACAGGGTAGACACTACTCGCTCGTCCTCGCCAATCTTTTCGAGTGCCTTTGCAAACCTGGCACACCAATTGAGAACGGTGTCCCTGTCAGACTCGGCAAGTCTCGAGGTAAACGGGACTTGCTCAACGAGTACGAGCGCGAGCAGGCTGGATGGCGGACCTCGTGCTACTGTACTGTCAGTGGAGGCGATATTGTCCAGGTCGTCCAGATATTTGATGGGCTTCTTGTGTAGTCTGCCAACACAGTCATCCAGGAAGCGCCAGACTTCGAGGTTGGGCTTCCAGTGCTTGCTAGGCTCCAAGCTTGCCAGTAATGCATCCATGGCCGAGAGTTCAGTCGATGACTGCAGAACTCCATCTTCTGCTGATATTGTTGACAGAAGATCCACGACAGTTCCGGAAGTGGCTGATGTTGGAGATTCAACTAGAATCTTCACGATGGTGACGAAAGGGGAGAAGACCATCCTTCCCTGACGCTGCCACCATAGCATGTTGGACGAAGACCTTGCCAGTTCTAGCAGATGAGCGAGCTGAAGCTCTACCAAAGATCGATCGTCGACGGATAAATCTGGTGTCTGTAGAGCTTCCAAAACTGCTGCGAGAGGACCTGCGGCATCAACTTCTCCTATGACTTCCTCTGGCATGACACACTGGTACAAGCTGAGAGCATGAGCCGCGGCCTCTTGGGACATTCTCTGATCATCGTATTTGACCACCTCTCGATACGTGGCTGCGACATCCTTGATCACAGGGAGGCGCTTCGCTACGACGTATTCGAATGAGGCAAGAATGTTCTCGTACGAGTTGAACTCCAATGCAGCAGCCTTGAGCTTTCCGTATATCTCAGAGGCTTTTTGTAACGCTACGACCAGAAGACGCAGTGAAAAGAAAGTGATGAGTGCAGAATTTTGATTCAAACATCTCGTCAGCACATCTGCAGTCAGTGGTGCTGGTACGATGTTTTCGAGTATGACGTCCATCTCGGGAGGGAAACCACGATAGCTGGAGAGACCAAAGAAGTCGGGGACCGGAAGTTGAACGATTGCGTACATGAGAGATGCATATCCTAGCCAAGTATTGGTCAGCTTTGGCTGCAAGGATAGCTTGACCACAGTCTGCCTCAGGTAGTCCGCGACGAGTTCCGGGGTAGCTTCGAAGGTAGACAGCAGCAGCGCTCGCTCTTGTAGGTCTGAATGAGCGCGCAAATACGGCAGGAATTTGGAGAGTATGATGTTGCGTATATCTGCAGAGTCAGTTCCAGAGTGTGGACGATCGATGTCACCGGCGCTATTATCCTTACTCGGCGGATACCAGCTCGAGGGAAGATGTATACCAAGATCGGAGTCAGTGCAGACCTTGAGCAGAAAATATCTGATGGCGGCATCGACAGGCGAGCCTTCAGGAAGTGAACGGCTTGCATCAACAAGGGAGATCAAGGCCCTCTCGGAAAGCATAGAGCTTTTCAGTTTTCGCGGTACGTCTTGCTGTTTCAGTACAGACACCTCGATGATCTTCAATATATCTTGCACCAGCTCTGGCGGATCGTGTCTTATGTTCTCAAATAGATTGCGAAAGACAGTGCGGATGCTGAGCATTGATATGCGATCATCAATGTTGAGAGACTTGAGATGGCTCAAGATGTACCGCACAGTGTTCGATCTTACCGAGGGCTTTCTTCGATTCTCATCTCCACCAGATCTGTAAAGCCGAAGGTTCCTGTCCAGGAATTTGGAGTTGAAAGTAAAGTCCTGGAATCGAAACACTTGGCCGGCCAGCACTCCGCCATCGAAGGAGACAATCTCGGTCAGCATTCGGAGGCATGGTGAGATCAGCGCTTCTTTGTGGCTTTCAGAACTTAGTCCTCTCGAGAAGAGCTTCAATTGTTCTCGTTGCAAGAGTGATTTGGCCAGAGCTAGTCCTTGATCCCGAAAGTCTAACAGGCCAGATAGCGTCCTCAGTAGGAGTGCCAAATTGGAGGTCACAGCAATGACAAGTCTCTCATTGTCGGTCTGTGCAGCGAATGACCATGTTTGATGAAGATCGAATTGCTCGTGCTCAATAAAGTCCTTCAAGATGGCTAATTTGTTGACTCGATCGGGATCATCGTCGGCCTTGACATTTGCAATCGACTCTAGGAATGCCTTCAAAGATGCTTGACCTAACGGGTGTCAGCACATGGCTTGGATCGTGAATCCCTGGGAAGATAGCTACCAGTTCTAAGAGCAATATCATCATCCTGGCGAAAGTGAAGCAAGGTTCGCAGTTGACGAGCAGACTCAACGGGGACAGGCAGGATCTCCTCTGTATTCTCATGTCTCTTCGGTGCCTTGCGAGATCTCTCCACCTCCCCGGCCTCTCGAGCTCGTTTCCCGCCCATTCAATTTTGCTTGTGGAATGGATAATGGTTGGAGAGAAAAAAGATTTCCTCTTTCGGACTTTTTCCGACCAGGGCAAATTTAGCTCAGCCTTATGCGAGCACTAACGGGATGATCCGCTCCCGAGTGGGTCTCGGATCCCGGGTACGTCACGTCTGGGGGAAATTCTGGAGCTTTGCTGTTGCCAAACCTGTTACATCCACTGCTGTCTCGTTTCCGAAGGCAAAGTAAGACGTGAAGACCGCAAAGCACTGCGCCATACAGAACAGGTCTAACACCCGCCACTGGAGCTCCTCAGCGCACCTTCCCACCCTTGGACAACCTCTCAAGCCTTCTTCACTGGGGTCTCGTGCGACAGACCTTCGCGGGTAGTTCATTTGCCTGGCAGCCGAAATGAGCGACCTCGACAAGTGTGTGAGGTGTAGGCAAATCAGTCAGCCTAGACTAATCAGTGCTACAGGGCCATCGCACAATTGCGCGCGTGTCGGCCGATTCCAGAGAACCAAGTCCGCGAAGTTTGCTACAAAGCACGAGAGCTATTGATCGAAGAGGGCAATGTTGTGGGTGTGAATGCACCTGTAACGGTGAGAGGATTGCAGAAGATGATACACAAGAGCTGAGACGTGACACAGATATGCGGTGACATTCATGGTCAATTTCACGACCTCATGGAGCTATTTCGAGTTGGCGGCGACGTGCCCGAAACCAATTACCTCTTCATGGGCGACTTCGTCGACCGAGGCTTCTACAGTCTTGAATCCTTCCTCCTTCTATTATGCTTAAAAGTCCGCTATCCAGATCGAATTACACTTATTCGCGGCAACCACGAATCACGACAGATTACGACAGTATACGGTTTTTATGATGAATGTCTGAGGAAATACGGCTCCGCAAATGTCTGGCGATATTGCTGCGAGGTCTTTGACTACTTAGCGCTAGGCGCACTCATCACTGGCGCCTCTACAGAACTAGACAATGATCGTCCTGTCTCACCCACACCAGGCGAACAAGGTGCGCCCATGGACATGCCTCTCAGCGAGACCGAGATCGAGGTTCTGAACTCAGACAACCGACTCATCCATAGACAACGACGCAAGAGCTCGGACCCGCCCTCTTCCACTCTTTCATCCTCTCCGAGCTCGCAAGTAACACCTCACAAAACGGGCCCTGCAGGCACAGGCGCCACGAGTTCGAGCGGTGGCTCCAATGGCACAAGCACAGGTGCAGTATTGTGCGTCCACGGTGGACTGTCGCCACAGGTGGAGACCATAGATCGGATACGACTCATCGATCGCAAACAAGAGGTGCCTCATGAAGGACCAATGTGCGATTTGCTGTGGTCAGATCCTGATGACATCGAAGGTTGGGGTCTTTCACCTCGTGGTGCTGGCTATTTGTTTGGAGCAGAAATCGTCAAGAAATTCAACCATCGCAACGATCTTAATCTGGTCGCTCGTGCACATCAGCTTGTCATGGAAGGTTTCAAGGAAATGTTCGATAGCTCCATCGTCACAGTCTGGAGTGCTCCAAATTACTGCTATCGGTGTGGCAATGTTGCCGCAATTCTGGAGCTCAGCGAGGATGGGAGCAACGCAGGATTTCACCCACGTTCGAATGGAGATCCAATGGCGAGGAGGAAGGCGAGAGAGCCGCCGAAAGGACTGGCAGAGCGAGACGAGGAGGTGATCACGATTCGACAAGGACCGGGACGACGGTACAGGGTCTTTGATGCGGCGCCGCAGGACAGCCGTGGAATGCCAGCTAAGCGTCCAGCTGCAGATTACGTCTTACCGCCTTCGTGCTTTGATGATCACGCTAACCTGCTTCTAGCTACTTCCTCTAACCCTCATGCTCATATTGAGTCACGCATAGACGATACACCACGAAACCACCCAGAGCAAGCCGTACATTCCGACCAGCTTCTAGAATACATGTACAATCAAGATACCCCATTTTGCCATTCTTTACCTCCCAGCCTTCTTACTCTTCGCCTTGACCCTCGCCAACAACTTCTGGGTATCATCGCCCCTATCACCCTCCGCTTCATCCTTTCTCGACCTCTTCCCCCTCCCCACCTCCTCCCCTCTCCCATCCCGCCTCCTCTTCCTCCCCTCCTCCAACAACTTCTGCATCCCCTCCGTCTTCTGAAACCGTGGATTCGTAGGATCAATCGCAAACTCATGACTCTCGAACAAGCCCGCGAATCTCGGATCGGCCGTCTCCACCACATCGTCCACTCCCTGCACTGTCTGACCCTCGTCGTCCCGCCCTTTCTTGCCCTTCCGATCCTTCTTCCCCTTCGACTTCTTCTTCTCCTTCGCAGCCTTTTGGATTTCTTTCATGTCGAAGTGCTTGATCTTGTCATCGTTCCCGTCTTCCATGAGGAGTTCCAGTTCCCGCCGTTGCGCCTCTTCTTTCGCGAGTTGCTTCTCCCGCGCTTCGCGCTTCTTCAGGCGGTCTTCTTTGCGTTGCTTGTCTTTCTTTGATTTGCTGGGTGCGTCCTCGGTGTTGAAGAAGGGGTCATCGAAGGGGTCTTTCTCATCGTCGTCGCCATTGTTCTTGTCCACGATGACGATCTCACTGTCCGCGTCCGAGTCGGACCCCGAGGTGTCTGCTTTGTCGGACGTGGCGTCTTCGCCGCTGCGTTTGGCTTTGGCGCGTTCGCGGCGTTTGGCTTTGCGCTCTTTTTCTTTGCGGATGTAGCGTTCGCGTGTGGATTCGTCCCGGGGTGGGCTGTTCTCGAAGACGCCGTTGCGGCCTTCGCGGCCGGAGGAGAGGCCGCTGGTGAAGGTGATTTGCATGTCGCCGAGGGGTTTTTTTTCTCTGGGCTCTTTCTTGTCGGAGGTGGAGCTGAGGCCGAGAAGGGCGCGCATGCGTTGTCGTTCGGCTTCTTTCTTACTGAGCTGCTCGCCGCCTTCGGTGGGCTCTTCGGCGGGTTCCTCTTCACTGTCGCTGTCGCCGCCGATGTAGGCTTTGAGGTCGTTCTCGTCGATCTCTGCTCTGGTGAAAGCTCGCTTCTGTGCTTCTTTCCGCGTGGCATCGTCGGCATCCCAGGTCAGCTTGACTTTGCTGTGAGTCAAGGCTTCCGTAACGAATTCGTTCGGCTTGTAGCCGGCCGGCAAGACGCTACATTCCTCTCGTGGCTTGTCGTCGTCGAAGCTGACCTCGTCCGGAATGAAGCGTAGATCGAAGAAGTTCGCAGAGCTCAGGTATTCTCGTCCGTCAAGCGCCTTATATATCGATTCCGCGGTTGATTCGTCCGAGCATGTGATGACCGCATAGTAATATCGTAACCTGTCCAGCTGGTACCGTCTGAGTGCCGCCGAGTCGAACTCTTCCCCTGTGTCGCCCTTTTGCAGCTTCTCCTTGATCTCCTCATCGTCCTCTTCTTCACTGTTGTCCTCATCATCCTGTGCCTTCTTGCTTGCCGCGAAAATCTCTTTCGGTGGACCCTCCAGCTCTTCCCTCTCCAGCCTCTCCTTGCCAAATTCACTCGGATATACAACCACGCTGTTGATACGCCCATCTGGTGGCGCAAAACTGCCCGCAACCGCCATAATGTCCGTCGCCCGAATGTTGTCCCAGTCCAGGTTCACCACCGCCAATCTTCTCGATACCTCCCCCATGGGAACCTGTACCTCCTCATCTCCTTCCTCAGGTAATTCAGCCTCTACCGCGTCTTCATCATCGCTTGATTCTTCTTCCGAGCTGGACTCGAATCCTCCTTCTCTAGCTGGATCGTACTCTCGTCCTACCCTCTGCAGCTCAGCCTCCACCTCCTCGTCTTCGTCCACACTCTCTTCCTCCACCCTTATTTCCCTTTTCTTTTCCCTCCCCCGTCCCTTACGTCTTGTCAACTTCTCCTCTTCCTCATCTTCACCCTCGTCTTCGTCGTCCTCTTCAGACCCTTCGTCCTCGGCGCGGTACACCCTTTCCAACCCTCTCAACTCCTTCGACTTCTCTTTCTGTACCGGGCGACCATATTTGTCCACTTTGGCTTGCCGATTGAAATCCTTGTCGCCTTCCTTGAACATGCGACTGAAGCGCTTGTCCACAGCGACGCGGGCATTCTTGCTATTAGGGATGCGATAGCGCGGATCCGAGGAGAGCGCAGCAAAGCGATCGTCGCCTTTAGCACGAGGTTTTGGCGCCATTCTGGGGAGGTCCTGAGGGTGTTCAAGGATGTTCCGGATGCAGGTGGAATTCCTGGAAAAGCTGCTGTAAACTTTTTTCTCAGTGACGATTGCGGAGGCTGAAGACTTCCGGGGCGTGATTGCGGGGAGTGCTGGGGCCACGGGCCCATGTTTAACGAATGTCTCGCGACTTGCAGGCGCCGGTTCCAACGAAAGGGCCAAGGGCAGTCCGCGATAAACTTTTTCCTTCTACGCTTGACTCTTCTGTCTCCTATCTTATGTAACTCAGTGTGCATCTTGTCGCTGTCTCCGGACCGGCCAAACCTAACAATTACGCTAGGACGAATGTCGTGGTGACGCTAGGGCCTCGCTTTTGCTCAGTCTGTGACTTCTATAACAGAGATACACAAGAACCGCATTCGTTAGTATTTGAGATCTCCTTCCGCATCGCAGTCATGTCACTGGAGCTTGAAGCTCTCGGCACGGGTATTTGGCACCGACTACCAGACCCAACCAGTGGCCGCAGACCCGATAACACATTCGCCCTCTGGCACTACATCACCGGCGACGGTATACATGCCTGGGGGTATAGTTATGTCGAAGGAGCACGGAAACCGCAATACTACATCTCATGCAGTTTCCAAGAGTACGGCAACCTCGAAGCCGATGGAAGCGAAGGTGTAGGTGATGAAGACGAGGAAGACTACAGCGACGCTGACAGCGCTATATCGACACCGCCTCCAGATTATCCGACTGCTTGCAATGGATATGTCCCAGCATCGCCTCCAGGATATGTCACATCTGATGACGAGTCAACGCATCCGCCCCCAACATACTCCCCTGCTCATATACCCCCGCCCATCCCAGTACGAACCCGAGATATCGAGACCGCTCCACACAAGGCTGTGGAGGGAGTACTTCGCATATTTGAACAGATGCATCAGCATGATTGGTGTCGCTGCACTTTGCGGGACCTGATCAAGATGTGTTTTCATCATTCTGTGCGACTCAAAGTGGAGAAGCACGTACAATCCGCGCGTATACCAGAATTTGGCGCCAATGTTCTTCACTTCATGGAAGAGACATCGCGTCCATGTGGACATCACAACAATCCCTGGCCCTGTATAGCCTGCCCCTGGGCTTGGAGGATGACCAAGGTTGTGAGAGGGATCGCTGAGCATGCTCGTTGCTGTGATTGCCTCTCTTTCGGGACTCTCCCTCGCCGGCAAAGGGGCAGAGTTGAAGGAGACGACTTGTATTCAAGTGACTAAAGAGATGTCTTCAGACGCACATGTGAATGTGAAAAATGAACTCGGACGTCTCGATGCACCTCGATGCCAGTCCTGAGGTCCTGCTCACGCTTGCCTCTTCGATTCAACTTCAGTCGCACATTCCTTTCGCATCTACCAAAGACTACACATCTTCGCCCCGTCTATCGACTTCATTGTCAGTAGATTGACCTGAAAATTTCGGTATCATGCTCTTCATTTCCCTCCACCTTTGGCCGGCCACAATGGCTCACCATCATCATCAAACTCCGCCCACTCAAAGAAATTACACCCCTTCTGCCCTATCTGATAGCTCATATCGCACGTCCACATATATCTCCCCCTGTTCACCGCGCTCTTCATGCTACACTTCAAGCTAACCGGAACGCCACACTTACACCTCGGCGTGAAGCGCGGATGCATACTTTCCTTATAATGCCGGTATGTAATATTGATCCGCTTATTCCCCGCCAGAGGGTGCGGATCAATACTCGGCGCCGGAGCGATGCTATGTTTCCATTCCTCTTGCATCTCGGCGTGCATGACTAGTAGAGAGTTGTGCGGTAGGTGAATCGCAATCTGTCCCTGGGTGTCCGCTGCAGCGTCATCAGCGGCTTTGTCATCCTTGTCTCGGGGGACGATGCGGCGGACTCTGAATTCGCGGGCGACGCCAAGGGAGAGGGAGCCGATGACTGCGCGTGGTCCGAGGTAGGTGAGTTGGTCGGCGTGGTAGCCTACGTTTTCGGCGCCGCCGGCGTAGACGTTGACGAAAGCGCAGTTGGCGTCGAAGGGCTTGGGGTTCTGGTAGCGGAGCTTCTTGCCGCCTGGGTAGAAGTCTCGTATGCGTCGTTGGATTTCATTGTTGACTGTTTCCTCTACGCAGACTCGTATCTTCTGCATCTCTGGTTTGAGGATTCGGACGTCTGGTACTTCGGCGCCTTGGTAGTAGTAGTCCTTTCTTTGCTCATCAGCTGCCTTCTCGTCTGTGACGTAAAAGCAGAAGGTATGTGGCGAGACCACGGTTCGGTCGAAGAGCTGAAACTCGCCTTTCCAGTAAGTTGGCGCTTCCTTGAGTAGCTCAAGTAGGAGTGCATCAGCTTGGGCAGGAGGCAGGAAATTGTGTATGATCGAGCATGGTGTGTGGTTTTCAATATCCTCAGGAGTGAAGAGATGGAGGGTTCGGCCCTTCTTGGTCAGCTGTCGAGGTACACCAGACGCAGGCGCTCCATTGGGCGCTTTGAAGGTGCTTGACAAAGACGATTGATATCCCACACTCCGAAAGCGCTTGATCGGAGGTGGCACAAATTCTTCGCCACTCAAAGACGCTGCTGCTTTCTCAACATCGCCATCACTATTCAGTAATGCCTCTAGAAGAATGTCCTGCGGCAGTCCAGGTTGCAAAGATTCCAATATGACCAACTTGACCTCGGTTGAGTCCTCCTCGCTAGATTGTTCAGGGTTTTGCACCGGGCGTAGCCTCTTCTTCGTCACGAAGGCTTCCATGGTTGTCGGAAGTCCGAGTGCATCGCTACAGACCGGCGGAAGGATCTAGCTGTGCGGCTCTGAGAGTTGCTGCCAAAGTGAAAGACCAATCTTGATTGTTTTCTTGGCAATCACATGACACCGCGACCCACTTTACGCGTGCCCCTCCTGAACCACCACACTCGATAACACTGTTTTTACTCATATTACCTCTCAACAACGAATGGCCGTTATTAGACGGTCACATTACTGCGCAAATCGCTAGTCATCGAGTCACACCATTCACGAATATAATATGACACTGACATCGACATCAACGAAGCAGTTCGCCACCAACCGATAATCGTAAACAAGCTCGGATACAGCATATCTCGTACAATGGCTCCACCCAATTTTCCGACCGCAGCGAAGCCAAAACGAGAAATCTTCGATCCATGGAATTCGTCCTCTACTGGTCATCAACGTGCAGAGAACAGGCTTTCTGGGAGCACTTCATGGCGTGACTCGCGCTCGGCAAAACTATCCGAGCAGTTCAGGGCTGGTCTGACTGGCGGAAAGCGGGTTGCGGATACTGTCGGTGCTGGCAGCGAGAGCTTTGTCAAAGGCGAACGAACAGCTAATGGAGGATGGAAGAGAGGAGTAGTGAGAGACAGGGGATCTGGACAGGTCAGTCTGTGGGAGAGCTTTGGAGTGAAGCCCGAGCCTGGCACAGCTGCGGACGAAAGAGCGACGGCTGAGAGGGAATCAAAGAGGATGAAACGAAAACTTTCATTCGAGACTCCAGTCTACGGTTCACGCAGCCCATCACCACCTCTCGAACCCTCCAAGAAAATCAGTCCTCCAAAGCCCTCATCAACCATGATGCCTCCACCCCAAAATCCACCAGTATCTACGCCGCCCTCCCCTCCTTCGCACCAGGACCCTCCGATCATGCCCTCCCCCGACTTCGACGACACCCTCCTCGCCTCCTTCTCACCCAACTCCTCCCTTTCCTCACCAGAAACCAACCGGCACCGCCTCGACCCCTCCAACCCAGCTCCCTCCCCACCATCCCCTCCCCCGGACTCGGCCCCTGACACCTCCACCCTCACCACCACCGGCCCCTCCTCCTCCACCACCGCCCCTCAAATCTTCCGCAACCTAACAATCTACATCAACGGCTCCACCTACCCCCTCATCTCAGACCACAAACTCAAACACCTCCTCTCCACCCACGGCGCCAACCTCTCCATCTCCCTGGGCCGCCGCACCGTCACGCACGTCATCCTCGGCCTCCCCTCCACCTCTGCCTCCACTAGTCTCGCAAGCACACCCAACGTTTCCGGCCGGGGCGCAGGCGGCGCCTTGGCTGCGGGGAAGATACAGAAGGAGATCTCGCGCGTGAGGAGCGCGGGCGGGAAGGGGCCGAGGTATGTCTCTGCCGAGTGGGTGCTGGAGTGTGTGAGACGGGGGAAGAGGGTGGGGGAGGGGGGCTATGAGGTTGTGGCTACTGGGGGCGCGGGGCAGAGGGGGGTGGGGGGGATGTTGGGTGGGAATGTCAAGACGTTGGATGGTAGGGAGGGGAAGGAAGGGAAGAAGGGATGAAGGGGGTGAATTGAACGACAGTGCAAGGGGAAAGGTGGGGGGAGGACTGTACCTCTGCCTTCAGTATTGGGAGTGGATAGACGGGGCCAGCAATGGCAGGCGTTTTGTTTTTGGGGGGCTGGTATTGAGTGGTGGAGGTCTTTGGTGGGCGGGAGTATGGAATGAATGGGATGGCAACATTGCAGCGTTTCGAACGGGATGGAGTTCAATGGCTGGCATTATGGTTCAAGTATGATGAAGCTGTATCTAAGGTATACCCGCTGTCGATTTTGTCTCTAGATCGCTTGACCGTCACTCTTCCATCTGCTCGATATGCATTCTCCTGTCTGTGACGAGAATTTTCGTGTCGCTTATGCAGAAGAGCGCCCTAGACCTTGTCAGTATAGTCCCTCCGAGTTTTCTTGCCGATATACGTACACTGCTGCAACTCGCTCTCATCCAGATGCCTCAGCTTGTTGACCTGCGGTGCCTCGCCAGTCACCACACCCTTGGCCAGCTCGACCGCACCACCAATCGCCGTCCTGCGACTGATGGCATATTGTACAGTCTTAGCCTTGACCTTGATGACGACGATCCTGGGATCTTCTGGTCCACCATCGTGCTTGCCGTCACCGAGGTCACCGATCCACGCCTTGAGGTGTGCGGAGTAGTACTTGCGGACCTTCTCGCGATCGGACTCAATGGAGGCATCGCCGGAGATGGAGGCCCATTCGCCTGAGCTGGCGAGGAATCCGAGATTGATCTTGGGGTCGGATTCGAGATCGTCGGTCTTGCCGGATTCGGAGTTGGCGTGGAAGATGAGGTCGACGCCGTTTCCCTCCTGGGTGATGGTTAGTGCTAGTCAGAGTAGCGTGGGGTGGGATGTGTAGTACCTTTGCAGCCAGCGCCATGCAGCGAGATGCCAATTGTCCAGTGCTGCCGATGCGGGTGGTCATCAAGCAGAACTTTTGTTTCTCGACGAAGCTGATGAGGTCCTCCACCTTTTCCTTGAGGTCTGCGGGGTCGATGTTCTTCTTGACATAGGGGTCGGCGGGCTTGTCGCCGGTGGAAGTGTTGCTGAAGGACATGGTTGGGTTTGTGGTGGTGAAAGATCTGATTGGAGTCTTGTGGATATAGCTTGGTCTAATTCGTGTAAGTGAAGCCGTCGGTGAAGCTTTGTTTGTGAAGAGGGGTAAGCGTCTGCGAAGTGGGGCACCGAGTGACATGACGTTGTCCTTCCCAACGTCCTATAGCAGGTCTCGAAGTGATTGAAGCTCAAGAGGGTGTATTGAATGAACTCACCTTGAGAGTGTCAAAATTCACAAATTGGAGATCGACAGATGAAGGAGCAAGAGCAAATATAAACGGATGATGCAGGAATGGCCTCAGCCCGGCACTCAAAACGCCTTGACGTCACTCGATTCTGCAGGAACGCATCACGAACACTTTTACTCCAACGCGAACATTGGGGTAGAGAAACAAAAGAAAGCAATAGCCGGTAAGACATCGGCCTTTTCCATCGGACTTTGACACCGTGGAACGGAGAGAGTCTTGCAGTGTACGGAAAGGACTGAGGTCGTAAGCTAAGCTTCATGATCTACCGGGTATCATATCGCCTATCTAGGGCTCATTAATCTGTCAACTGCTCGCATCTCCTACTCCAGCTTCGCAACAACCAGCTTGAGTACCTCTTCCACACTCAGCCTGGCATTCTCTGGCGCTTTGGCTACAGCTTGCCAGATCTCACCATGCTTGGGCTCGTTCATCACACACTTGCTGATGACCTCTTGCTGCTTCTCCTCTGTCCCGTGCTGCAGCAAGAATTTGTACCACCAGGCCCAGGTGTCTCCGTAATCTGGGTCGAGCACCGCAGCTTTTTGGAACCATGTCGCTGCCTTGTCAAGTTTCCGCTCGCCCCAGAAAATGCGTGCCACTGTGACGAAAAGGATGGGATCGTTGTCGACTTTCCGTATCGCTTCCAGCGACCGTGGCTTCCTCTGTGTTCGCGGCTCCAGATGCCAGATCTTCTCGCTCCAGAGCAGACCACTGTCTGTGACTTCTTGCAGACCCTGTGCCATCTTCTGGTTCGCCGCTTGCATGTTCCCGGCTCTTCTCTCCAGCCTCACCGACTCGGTCCACAGCTCTCCGTTCTTTGGTACTGCCAGGCGTGCTCGATCGAGGATACTCCTTGCCTTCACTGTGACACCAGCCTTTTCCTCCAGTCTCGCAGCCAGAAGCCAAAGTGGGACGCTCTTCGGGCATGCTCTCGTGCCTGCGCCGTAAGCTTCCCTCGCTTGTGGTATCATTCCCTTGCTCTCGTAAATCTGACCCTTCATCAACCATAACTTGGGAGCCTTCGGGTACAGATTCAACGCTTGGTTCACCAAGTCCAGTGCCGCTTCCCGATCACCAAGCTGTCTCTCGAATGCAGCCGATTTGATCCATACACGATCTGTGCCCGCTTCTCGTCTCGCCGTAGCCAGCAATTCTCTGGCTTGGTCGAACTGCTCATTGTCTGCTTCGAGCTTCACAGCAGCCAGCCAAATGTCCTCGTTGTTCGGATTCTCCTGGAAAGCTCTACCAAGCACAATTCTCGCATCGTCCAGGTTCCCTGCGTGCCACTTCTCCCGGGCGAGTGACATCCAAAGCTCGTGGTTCTTTGGACATGCCTCAACTGCTTTCTCAAGCAGATCGATCAGCGAGTCCCTGTCGCCATGATTGCGCTCCATGTCTGCCGCTGCCATCCAGATAGTGCTGCTGTTACTGAAGACCCGGAGGGCATAGGCATAGATGGCTCGAGCAGTCTGATACCTCCCCCTTGCAATACTGCTCTTTGCATCATCCAACCAGATCTTCTTCCTGTCGTCGTCCTCGTCTAGCGTCCAGCCAAGCGAATTCTCGATGATGGCTTTGCAGGTGAGTGGTGCGCCTTCTTCCTCGCACAGCTCGGCCTGCTCGATCCATTCCTCGCGAGACAACATGGCACTCTTCTTGGCGAGCGATTTCATCGCGTTCTTCATCATATTCGATACCATGTTCTCGTTGCCCATCTGTTCTTGTAATCGACCACCTGCAATCCAGATTTCGTGTGATGTGGGGATAGCTTGCAATGCTTTGTTGAGAATCTTTTTTGCGTTATCGGGTGTTTCGAGTCGAGCCAGTGCCAGCCATAATTCGACAGACAACGGGATTATCTCGGTGGCCTTCCAGAGTAGCAGACGAGCATCGGCCGGATCCTCTTCCAGATTGACAGCTTCTTTCCAAATAGCAACAGACTGAGGGACATGGTCGAGGGCTTGTCGTAGTACCTTCTTCTTCGCAGCTGGGAGGATCTCAAGCTTCATGGCCTCGATCCAGAGTCGCACTGATCTGTTGTTGTTCTTGATAGCGTTCGCCGCAATCACTTTCGCGTTGTGCAGGTCACCAGAGCTGTTAAGCCGAATAGCCTCTAGCCAGACGTCCTCGCTCTTCGGACAATGCTCGCAACCTTGCGCAATCTTATTCCGCGCTGCGACGATCTTGCCCGCAAACTCCTCGAGACGAGCTGCAGCGATCCATCCCGGGCCGTGCTTCATGTTCGTCTTGATAAGCGACTCCAGAAGTGTTCTTGCACGATTGACGTCCGCTATCGGAATCTCTCCAGCCTTGATCTCCGACTTGGTGAGTGAGGTGAGGTACCCCTTCGGGTCAATCGTAGTCGACGTCCCAGAAACAGTCTCTGTGCCAGTCCCTTCCGCAGCTTGATCCAGCCTGACTTGCAGCACCTTGTCTCTTGCCGCACCAATATCTGCAAAGTTCGTGATTGTTCCGTCAAGCCCATCTGCACCATTCGCTGTTTCGCTCGGCGCATCGTCCTGCACGGTCGTATCCATCTGCCCAGCATCTCTCGCTCCAGCAAGTACACTGTCCGGCACAGCATAGAACCGTTCACGCATCTGCTGCTTGCTTCTACGATTCTTGCCCGTCAGATCGCCCACCTCTGGTATGCTCGCCCACTCTTCATCCGTCACACCTCCAAGTGCTCGTTTCAGGTCGGCAAACTGCTGCTGAATCTTCGGGTTGTTGCGCTCGTATTCGTCTCGTTCTCGTTTTTCGCGTTCTTCCCTGTTGAGAAATTTCACGTCGGTAATCTGGCCAGACAAGGACTTTTGGATCTTCAACGCTTGGTCTTTGGAATGTAGAATGCAGAAGCCAATAATGGGAAAAGGGAAAGGGGACACTAACCTTCTTGCTCGCCGTCGCTTGTCCATCTTCTCGTCCACCGTCTGATATATCCGGTCTGCCTCGTCGTCATCTCTGTCGTAATTCCCAGAAGCGAACAGGCCGGTTTCGTTCTCTGGATCCTGAAATCGAGCCTCGTCCTCTTCTTCCTCTTTCTTCTTCTCAGGTATGCCATATGCTGTTGGTGCGGGACCTCCCAAAGCTGCCGCACGTTTGGCAAGAGCTTCCTTGATCTGCTCCTCGCTGGGTCCTTCTCGTGCTGGTCCTAGATCTGAACGAGTGGTGAAGCCGGTCGCACCACGACCAAGACCGGCGACATAGTTTTCCGGAGCCGGCTGGCTCAAGAAGTCTTTCCGGCCAGACATATTGAAGAGATGAAATGAGCGGCGGGAGTGAGGTGGAGGAAAGTGATTGACATGCGGCGAACTTTTTTGAGGCAGCGACGCGCCAAGGCCGACGTCCACGTGCAGACACTCACAAGAAGGCCATCTCTCCATGACACATACACAACATGATTATGGAAGTATTTCAAAAAGCGCAATTCAAGAAGTCAATACGCGAAGCTCCCAAATTCCCTCTCCAACGTATATCGTAAGTGTCCTGCAATCTCACTCCATCCCCTCAAGCCCCAACACCCTCAAACTCTTTGCCCCCTTCCCTGCCTCCCTCTCAGCACCACCAAAACCTGCTCTTTCTCCCATTCCCCCAAGCACCGACCTCTCCGCCCCTCCACCAACAGATGTCGGACTCTCCAATCCAGCAACACCACTATCCCCACTCCCACCCCTCCGGTGTCCCATCTCCATCCTCATTCCTCCCCTCTGCCCCTCACGCTCCCCAACGGCTCCACTCGCAGCACTTCCAGGAGAGCCTACACTCATCCTCTTTCCCACTTCTCTCATGGTGATCCTCATCAAGTCCCTGTAGGCAGCCCAGATGGTTGCTTCCTTCTTGCCGTGGAGGATCACGCGAATGCCTTCAGCGTCGGAGCAGATGACTGCAGCCTGGTAATGGAGTAAAGGCATGGCGGTTATTTCGTGCTCGGATAGGATGACGTTGTAGCGCGGCGCAGGGGCGGGGTGGAGGCCGTGGATGTTGTGCAGAGATGGGCGGTGGGGGATGGTGAGGGTTTCGATGTTGGCTATAATATATGAGTCGAGGAAATCAAGGGATGGCAAGAGACGAACCGAGGATTTGCTTGCGCATGAAGGCGATGGTAAGGCCGAGGGTGGCTTTGTCGAATTGGACTGCGAGGGTGGCGTCGAGGGATGGCATGTTGGATGACGTGCTTTGACGTGGTTGTGATATCTTCGTGGTCGACCAGGTGTTTTCAAAGTCTAGCCAAGTTGTGTTTGAGGGATTATGTGCAACAGCAGGGACAGACGTGATATAAGACGCATATTGATCAATGGTGGTTGTCTGCTATTGTCAAGCAAGCAATAGGTGGAGCTGGGCATGTGCGAACAATCATATGCCCATTGTGGAATCCGTATTGACCTCCACCTAGGTTTATTGTAGGTGATTTCTATTGTGACATGAGATTCTTCTCGCAGGTTGACGTCCATCATGTGAAGTCGTGAGTGTGGAGACATTCCTCGCGCAACCTCCGTTACCACCTCGTTGAGGCAGAACTAAGCCGAAGACTTGGCCGCTGCGGTGCCTTCCAGCATGCCGGCGGCATCGCGAATACCGTAATGATTGCCCTTCTGTACACGCTCCAGAGTGAGAGCTGCGATGAGTGCCGAACCAACACCGCTACCATCTTCAGAGGGCAGGATCTCGATCGGGTCCTCCTTCTGACCTCTCCTCCTCGCAGGCCAGTCTAGAATCTCCTTCAATGCTTGAGCTCCACGGGCCTTGAAGTGAGGGTACTTGTTAAAGACACTACCATCGGCGCCGACATGTGCTGTCTCCCATCCCTTTTTCTTGCAGATACCAGCGACACCACAGGCTGAGAGTCGAGCAGCACGAGTACCGATAAGTTCCGCAAGCTTACGGATCAATTCCAGCTCAGGCTTGGTGCAGGTGATGCTGAGGGTGTTCTGAATCAGGTTGCGGGTTTCTTCCAAGTTCTCGAAGGGGTCCCTGTGACACTGTCAGATTTATCATGGTCTCGTGTTCAATGCTACTTACTCTTCGATCTCGGCCAAGAATCCAGAATCCAGTGAGTACGCCTTCTTGAGCTTGCTGATATCTTGACCCTCGAAGATCTTGCAGTCTCTGTTCTCGTGCAGATCTACAAGAACAAGACGGAAGACCTCACCAAGGTAAAGACCTGCGATCATCTTCTCGAAAGCTTGCTGTCCTGGACGAGGTGAGTCCCTGTCGATGATCTTGTCGTACTCAGTCCTTGGAAGGACCTTGTTCTCGTTGTCGAAAGCACCCCATTCGCAGTTGATGACCATCGGCGTGTCAGCTGGGAGCTTCATGTGTTCAAGTTTTGGAATGGATCCGCAGTCCTCCATGTAGGCAGCATTGCAGCCAGTGCCAAAGATGCAACCAATCTTCATCTCTGGGTCTGTATAGCTGGAGGCGATCAATGTGCCGGTGGTGTCGTTGGTCAACGCGGTGAGTTTGATAGGTACGCCCTAGACATGTCAGCCGGTGACTTCGCTTTTGTTACGACGAACTCACCCTCTCCTTGAGGGCCTCCTCGAATGGCGGCACAACATCCTTGCCCTCAACTCCTTCGATGTCGAAACCCTTGGTCCAGCGTTGGAGGACACCGTGGTCGATGTAGTCCTGGGTGGCGGGGTAGGAGAAGCAGAAACCGAGGGGCATCTGATCCAGCTTCTCTCCTTCGTGGTGATACTCAATAAATTGCTGCAAGCAATCGGCGATGTAGCCCCACAATTCGTCCGCGGTTCCTGTCTTGAGCTCCTCAGGCATGCGGTATTTCGACTGGATGACTTCGAACTCTCCAGGCTCGTCGGTAAGCACAATCTCACAGACACGAAGATTCGTGCCACCCATGTCGAGGGCGAGGAATGTTCCAGTCTCGTCACCAGTCGGGAAGCTCATACACCAAGTCGGGTTCATGGGCTAGGAATGTCAGCCTAATCAGATAACCGGTCCACTGTAGTCTTACAATGGTTCCACCCTCCTTTGACAAGCCTATATGAATCCATTAGCTCATGCCACGGACTGCCGCAAAAGGCTGCAAACCTCACCTCTGATCATTTCCTTGACAAAGTGATGGGTAATCTCCTTCAACTTCTCTGTCGGAACCTTGAAGAGCTCCTCCAGACGAGTGATTTCGTCGAGCAGGTCGCGAGGCACATCAGCCATGGATCCTGTCCGATATTTAGCAACTTCTCCGAGCTCCTAGATAGATGATACTTACCCTTACGGGATGGTGGCTTACGTCCGACCATTTTGTGATTGAAGCTGTTATTCTCTCCTAGCGTGTCAGTCTCATTACGCGGTGCAATGTACCTTTCTTCTGGACCGTTTGCCGTCGAATTGGTGCTGTCATCGACACCTGCGGTCGATGGAAGCTCGGATGAGCTGTCCATGGTCCTTTATGTAATCCAGATATCCAGGATGATTCAGCGGTGAAGCGTCGTCGGCGAGATCTCCAGGGCAGCAGTGTTTGGCGAGGCGGCGGCAATAGAAATAACGCGGTTATACTCACATGTGCTTTCTCTATCTTTCTCTGTGTTCCTACACTTCAATGATCTTGTTCTGTCGTGATGTGTCTGTGATGTTTCGTCGAATTGAAGGAAAGCGCCCCGCTTTATTTCTCAAAGGGGTCAGAAAAAAGTATTTGTCGCTGATCCCAGGCGTGGCGAGCGCGGCGGCGGCTTACAAGAAGAAGTAGAGTGCTCAGAATTGGTTGAGGAAGAGGATATGTATGTACAAACACGATGGTGAAGAATTGGTCACTCAATGGGTGCGATATCGAGTGGAGTGTTGGGGGCCGGAGCAATAAGTCTCTCCCACCGTCATCGCCCTCTGGAGCTCGGACTGTTTCGGCTCTATCACGGCTAGACCCGCTCTGACGTTGCTGAGGTGCCTACCTGAGCTCGTCCTATTCCTTTCCCACAACTCCATACCAACCCGAAGTTCCAAGGACATCGCGAAAGCATAATCCAGCAGACATAGATCTCGCTCAGAAGCTCATCCACAAGTGCGAGACTACACAGCGCCAGGAGTCGACCATAGCTGACGCATCCAGTCATGACTGCCGCCCTCAGGACATTCCGAGCCGTCCGCTCCTCCGCCCCACGACTTCAGACCGCATCCTTCTCAGTAGCAGCTCGAAGAATGGCTGGTGGTGACGCCGGTGCGCCAAGGTCAGGCGGTGCTTCGCAGGGCGATGCCTTCACCAAGCGCGAGGAAGCTTCGGAGAACCTATATATCAAGCAGCAGGAGCAGGAGAAGCTCAAACAGCTCAAGGCAAAGATTGCTTCATCAAAGGAGCAATTGGCCAAGGATGAGAAGGACCTCAAGGATATGGAGGGCAAATAGACGGATTGCGCAACGTGGAAGGTCCCCGGCATCGCAACAAGATTGCAGGCCTGACGATGAATGGCGGCGAAAAGAGACTTGAAATCAGTGTCCATAGCTATAGCACTCCGCACAATTGACTCAGCTCATTCCGCAACTTGATTGTGCAGCTCGTCCAGCGAAATATCACAGACTCGAGACCGGATGCACGGACCACCGAAGGAACGTTGTATGCAACGCACGAGAAAAGCCTCAACAATATCCATACAACGATTGCATGTCACTGAAGACGACATCCTAGAATTAGGCATTAAAAGAAGTACAACCTATTGGTGGTTGTATTGCTACTTTACTACCAGGGTGACTACCAATTATCCATAAGAGCGTGCAAGTGTCGCCCCTGGGCGTGCCGTTGCTAGTAGCATCTTCTACTGAACAACCAGTCTGGTAGTATTTCCAACCGAAGTACCAGACTGGTAGTACTGCCAACCGAACCAACAGGCTAGTAGCGTCTCCAGTCGAACTACCAGGCTGGTCTTGTCTCAAAATGAGCAAAGCACCTTTGAAGATCATCTTCAGCGGCTTGTCCGGCAACTGGTACCTTCGACGAACCTTGACCTCCAAGCTACCAGGATATCCGTCTGGCACGTTCGAAGGCACTGCAACCTTCAGCCCTTCAGAAGCCTTCAACAAGTCGGCATACCTCTACCACGAAGTCGGTACCCTGGTTACCGACCAAGGCTTCCAGCTCAACGCGAATCGTAAGTACATATACCGGCTTTCTCCGGACGACGAGAAGATCTCTGCTTGGTTCGTGAAAGAGGTCGACGGCAAGGACGATGTAGACTATCTCTACCACGAACTTGAATTTGATCAGGAACACGATCGTTGGGTTGCTAGAGGAGACCACTTGTGCGTCAATGATATGTACTGGGCTTTCTACGACTTTCGATTAGATGGAGACAAGCTCACCATGTGGGGACTGAAGCATCTGGTCAAAGGACCCGAGAAGGACTATTCCAGCGATACTGTATATACCCGCCCTGCACTATAAGCATAAGCATTGGCATAAGCCTGGTCTACCGTGGTACTACCATTGGCTAGCCACTCTGGGACGACATGAGCTGCTACACCGAACTGCAATATACTACCAGACACTGTGTCTGTACGTGCGACACACGAACGCAGTATAGAGCACGTGTGGTAGTACCTTTTGATATACTACCAGGAGCAAAGGTGGTGCTATCTTTGCGGTGGCATATCTGCCATGACACTCTCGGGTCTGGTAGTTTTCGAGGTCGGACCCCTCAATCTCGCCCGAGTGGCAGGCTTAATTATATTTGGCCTTGAAAGGCAAGGTCTTCAGCTGTTCACGCGGATCTCTCTGGATCCTAAGCAAGCCATAGATCCACTTGAGGATAACACCGAAGCTCTCCGGCTCGCCCATGTGGCCCTTCCCTCTTACCAGCCTCAACTCTTTCGGCCCACCAACTTCGCATGCAAGCAGATAGTCGTCAACAGGAAAGATGCCATCCTCATACCCGTTCACTAAGAGCAATCGACCACACCGCTTCTCTAGCGTTCCATCCTCCAGCAGACTCCACTTTCCCATTCCTTCCTTCTTGAACGTCTCAAAGTCATCACCATACCCAAACTTTCTCGCCAAAGTACTACCAAGTGGGAAGGGGTACTCAGCACTCTGGCTCGCATCCAGCCATTCCGGTCTGAACATAAAGTGGCATCCGCCACCATGAGCTACGAAGCCCGCAAAATCATCCGGATGCGTATGCGCCAGTCTTATCGTCTGATACCCACCAGTCGAGAAGCCCCAAACCACCATCTTCTTGTTGTTGATCCCCTCTTGCGCTCGGGTCCACTCGAGAACACTACCAAACATCCTCTCCGCCCCAAATGGATCCGTCGAGTCAGCAGGACAGTCACCGGTACCAGGAATCTCCATGATCAGCGTCGCGACCCCTGCCTCAGCCCAGCCACGCGACCACACCGCCAGTTCAGTGCGATAACCGTCCAGACCAGTCAGTATCAGCACTAGCGGCACTGGGCTGGTTGTACTCGCATGCTGAGGCGAGTGGTGGAAAGCAGGGATGATCTTGCCCTCATGCTCCAAAGCGTGTGTATGGGGGATCTCCACCTCCACCACCGGATGGGGAAGCAGCGCCAGCCCCTTTTTGGCGGCGTACTTGTTCCTCTCCCATGCTTGCAGCTGCTGCGTGGCTACTGGGTATGGGAAGCGGGAGATACGAAATACGGCAGACGCTCGTCTATCGTCATTAGCTCTCTGTATAGCCTACCTAAACAACGAGTTCTGGTGAGGAAGAGGACATACAGGAACAGCTCCCCCGCCTCCTCCTCTCTGCCCGCAGCTTCTGCCTCCTCAGCCCTCCGCACCAGCTCCTCCCCCTTGGGCGCAAAAGCAGCGGCATAAGCGTCGAAATCGTACGGCTCTTTCTGTTCTTCTTTGATAAGCCGGTCTACAACAGGCTGGAAGTCGCCGATATGCCCGAACATGAAGGGGTAGACGCCCATTGCGCACTGGACCAATTAGCACTGTTCTTACAGGATGCTACGCATGTGCGTGCTGGCATGCGGCGGGAGCGGCTGCGACGGCGGCGGGAGAGGTGTGGCAAGGTCTGCGGAGGCTGATTCCAAGCAGGGGGTTGGACGTGGTGTAACACAAGGCAGGGCAAGCAGATGATAAGCCAAGCAGTCATGATGCAGTAGTATCGACCGCAGCGCAGCAATTCTTTGGTCCGCCAGTCTACGCCAAAGCAGCCGTGCATGGAAGCAGAGAACAGAATAGTACAAACACTCACAGGAGCTCGCCACTTCCCCTCCCACAACTTCCTGAAACTCTCATGATGCGACGCCTTCTCGTTCAGGCGAGATTGAAGGTAGAAGTCCCCGTTGAGTGAGGCCATTGCGACTTCCTATCTTCCTAACGGCTCGATATCTTCCTGTTCTTCTATCTTGACGATCTTGATGTATGGAAGGAATGAGTCAGAGGAGATGAAGTTGGCAATGCAAAGACAGGGGTCCCATGTAAACTCACTATAGGTGAGATTAGTCCTGCACACGACTCGGGGGGCGTGCAGGTCTATATTTATTGTCTCGAGATACGTGCGGGAGGTGAACTGCTGGCGTGGCGTAAGCATCCGGATGGATGTTCGGGGTGAGTCTGCTTCGGCCCCTCATCATGCCCGGAGTTTGGGTTCGGGACTGGGAATGTATGCACGTGCGACAAAGAGAGTCCATTGGATGATACGGCTATGGTCTCGGAAGGATAGTGTTCGTCATGAGTATTGGAATGGGTGTGTCGCTGGTTTTGTGGTCGTTCCGAACGTGGTGAGGTTCCGAAGCCGAAGCACGTGACGTTCTCTCCATCCCGGACATGGCGATCCCATCAGACTACCAGAAATACTACTTGACACTTCAACACAAATGTTGGAGTATGGTTGTTAACATCTTATTGGATCTAAATACAATTCATGGAGAAAGGTAATCGGCACAGATACACATCCCTCTCTGCCATTCCACTCCTCCACCTCCTTCCTCCCATCCCTTCTCTTTCTACTCATTGCCCTCATCTCTTCCCCGTCTTCCCTCCATCTCCCCTCAGCTCTTCATGAACAAAGTAAATATACCACCAGTCCTCGACCAACAGCTCGAAAGAATCGAAATCGTCCCCAGCGGAACTATTAGCCCCAGTGGAGACAGCATCAAGTATCGAAAAAAAAAGGGTATAAGCAAAGACCCAAGCCAAAGCGACTCGGATCCATCAACGCCAGCCGGCCATCAGTCGTTACCATCGCGCCACATGACTGCTATGTGCACCCTCCTGCTTGTCCTCCTTGGTGACGAATCTAGATCGCCATCCCTGGCACCGGCTTCCTCGCCGGCACCCTGCTTGGGCTCCCACCCAGCCCGAGCTGACCCATACTCGCCGACCGCCTGTGATCTCTCGGCGGCGAGGCACCGAAACCAGCAGACTGCATCATCTGTGGACTCTGGCGGTTGCCATTGTCCATTGACTCAGATTGGGAGTGGGAGTGTGCCCGAGCGCGTCCTTGGGGACCATGCGTCATGCTCATGTTTGGCATGCTGGGCGAGAGAGGGGCGGGGTACATGTTCCTGTGGCCGGGGGCGGGGGGTCCGGAGAAGTTGCGCATGCCGGGTGACTCGGGGCGGGCGTTCAGGGGGCGCATTCCGGGTGGTGGACCGGCGGGGCGGGGCTTGAGGGGGAACTTAGAGAGGCAGGTACGGGGGGCGACGCCTTGCTTGGAGCGATCCATGCGGGAACAGAGGGCCTGGGAGATGTTAGTGGTTGAGTCAAAGGGAGGAGATGGAGTGGTGCTTACCCAGCCGTCGTCGTATTCATGGAGGATACGAACGACATCGCCAGCGCGGAGCTCGATCTCGTCCTCCATGGAAGGCTTGAAGTCAAGCTGAACGCGGTGGACGTTGTTAGGGCCCTTGGGTGGGCTACCGGAGACGGCAGCGGCGCCAACAGCTACTACTGCCGCAGCGGTGCCGATCTCGGCCTTGGGTGGTGAGTTGGGAGCGGTGACAAGAGGTGAGTCCTCGATAGGTGAGATTGAGCGGCTTGTTGAAGGTCTATCGGCGAATGGGTTGGCGGCAGGCGCGGCAGGGGCGGGAGCTGGCACAGGGATGGGAGCATTCTCTGCTGCTCTCTCTGCTGCAGGGCTGTTGACTCTTACGGCCCCGCTGCCGAATGGGTTCGCGACATCGTTCGCGGCTGTCTCTCTTGACTGGTCCCACGAGTTCTTGTGTTGCTGTTGAGGAGGCGGTGGGAGGAAGCTGTTGAGCCCACCAGTCGCGCTGGTCATTTCCTGGACCTTGGGCTCTCCAATACCAGGCAAGAATTGTGTGACGGGACGAAGACTGAGACGAGGAGCACGGCTGCTGCTGGTGTTGTTGTCGTTGCGAGGGGTGTGGTTCCTGGCTGCGAAGCCAAAGCCTGCCTTCTCATTGTCAAGGTTGTGCGATTCCTGCTGTTCCTCCTTTTGCTGCTTCTTCTTGCGGATGACGAGGAAGATAATACCAGCTACCAGGGCCAGGGCAGCAATGACCCCAAACGCGACACCAGCCTTGGCTCCGCCGCTCATTCCTCCATCCTGGCTGATTTGCTCACTTGGTGCAGCAGAGGCGGAGACTGCAGAGGTTGCTGATCTTGTAGCCTGCACAGGTGTGCCGACTGCAGCTGTTCTCGAAGGTGTGCTGGCGTCTGTCGAAGCCACAGAGGACACTCGAGCGCTGGTGCGACTCGATGGGTCGGCATTGCTGTCGCTGTTGTTGTTTCCATCCCTGTTGTTCTGGCTCTGGCTCGTCGTTGGTTTCGCAGCTTCACTAGTAGCCTTGTTTGTATTTGAGGGCGCATTGCCGGCAGTCTGTGTAATGAATCCAGCTGTAGGTCCAGTGAAGGAAGCCGAGGCGGTCACGTACACAACCGAGAAGACTGTCGCAACACCGTCGTCCTGCTTTGCGCGTTCCAATGGGCCAGCCAAAGGGCCATTGACAAGCTTGCTAGCTTCTTCTCTCAGCCGCTCACCAAGCTGGCGGCGGTGGAGAAAGTCGTGGAGCTGCACCATTGGTATAGTCGGGTATGATCGATTGGCAGAAGTTGGTGGAGGGGAAGATAGGCAGCTGGAGGTAGTGATAGATGCTGAGGAATGCGATCGGAAATTCTGGCCAGACCAAACAAGCGTGAGCGAATGGGTGACGTTCAAAGGGGGTGATTGAAACGATGAGTGGTTTGATACGAAGCGAAGGGCACACGGTTGGCGGTAAAGATGACGAGACGAGCTTGTGTAAAGAGTGTCGGGTAAGGAACGGCAGCGCTGTAACAGCCACGAAAGGTGAGACGAGCGACGAAGGGGGTGAAAGTGAGGGCGTAGGAGGAGCATACAAAAGAAAGACGATGAAACGGGCGGGCGCTGGCGAGGAACGGGAGCACGAGAGCATGGCTGCAGGCAGTGCGTGTGCGTGGTTGAACTTGGACAGGAGCGGCCTCTAGGCTCTAGGGCCAGAGCCAGAGCCTAGAGGATCTTCATTCGACTTCATCTGTTCCTAACACTAGACTAGATTGAGCAAAGAGGCACTACTGGTAGCCCGGTTTTTATTCTACATAGTCGCCGTACTATTGCCTGGCCGCGTCTCTGCCATTCTTCTTATCGCTCTGATCGCCTATGTTATTTTCAGCATTTGCACGAGGAATGCTGTTATCGTTGCTGTGCCAATCATCAACGTGCTTGCGCCACATCGCGGTCAAACAGAGTCGCGGTAGATTTAATCAAAACGTCCAAAAAACGTCCTCAAATTTATTACTCGTAATTACCATCATCACTCGCCCTCAACGCGCTTCATGGTCCACGATTTGAACATTAGGATGAGGGAATATGCTTTTCTGTATTCTGCGACTTTGTCTCTGCGTGAGACATGATGGTGACGCCCCCATCCTTTGTCGACGGTTACTGAGAGACCCTTTTACTGCACTGTGCGCCTGCTCGTGCTCCATCGCTGTCTTCCATCTCCAAGTTCGATATCAACCTCGGATCTCCTGACCTCAGCAAAGTCAACGACGGCTTGATCTTGAGCACCGTATTTCTCCTCCTTTCCTTCTTGCGATCGTGATCCTTCTCGTGATCCTTCTCGGCTCTCTTCCGGGCTTCGTTGATACCGCGCAGCACTGTGAAGTACTCTAAATCTTCGACTTCGATCTGGATATCCAGCTGAAGGAGAACGGCCATTACTGTGCCCTCAAACTCCGTCTTCGTCGTCGAACCTAGTCCATGCGGCCCCTCAATCTTGTGCAAGATGTGATCCCCGAGTAGTCTGACAAACTCGATGCGCTTCTCCTTGTGTTGATCGATCCTTGTGTATAGCTTCTGTAGGTCGGCGGATACCAATACTGCTTGTGCAGACGGCGTACGTATCATGACATCGTCGTCGTCCATCGATTCACGCCACCAGTAGTCACAGCGTTGGACGAGACGGCGGATCTGCTCCCAATCGAGCATATAAAGTTGTTCTCTCGAGATCACCTGGTATTACTGTAAGTATCACTCTTCTTTATTGCAGCCGCTGGATGATACCGATGCAACATAGATCTTGCCTCCCCCCAAGGAGTCTGATGATGCGTCTGGGCCTGTCAATCCGGACTCGAGTACATGAGAGCCCTCACACTCACCTTCATTCATGGCCTCCCCTTTTCCGTCGGTACGCTTGGAAGACGTCGCATGGACCGCCTTGCCTTTGTCACTGCGCGCCGATGGTGACATGTTGGATTGAGCATCGGGTGGTATCGGATGCGTGAGTTGTCGCAGGCGTGAAAAGGAAAAGGCAGCGAGGTGGCATGATATCTATCCCACCTTTCACATGTCAAGGTCCCTACCAGCTCACTCCAAATAGGTGAGTCGCGAGGCTTGCGAATTGAGGATGTTCACGTGACCGACCCTTGTCTTCGTCCAGAATACTACCGTGCCTCATCCTTCCCATTGCCCAGACCACACAAAATACAATACATACACGGAATTTCTTACATTAAGACCTGCAAGCACTTTGTAATGCATGAGGTCAGCCGCATGATTACTAACACCGGCCAAGCACCCCTCATCCACTGGTTGCATTACTAATACACACGGCTACCATGTAAGCACTCTATATGGAGGTCCATGTGAAGCCCATTCTTTCCCTTCCTGCCAACTCAAACCCTTTTCACTTTGATAGAACGGGAATACAACAAGCAGACACGATGGCCAATCCCCTAGTATGGCTCCTGGTACCCGGCGCCTGGCACCCTGGCCCGATGTACCAACCCATGCTCAACAAACTCGGCGAAGCAGGCTATGAGACGCATGTCATCACAAACAGGAGCGTAGCGGATCCAAATGCGGAGAATGTCACTATTCAGGACGATGCTCAACAAGTTCACGATGTAATCACAGGCTTCATTGACCAAAGCAAAGATGTCGTGGTCATAACACATTCTTACGGCGGCCTAGTTGGAACAACAGGAGCATACGGTCTCAGCAAAAAAGCCGTCAAATCAGCAGGGAAGAAAGGTGGTGTGATCGGTGTCGTCTGCATCGCCTCCATCTTCAGCAAAGAAGGTGTCAGTCTACGAGATGCTGGCGGCGCCGCTGCTGGCTGGGTCAATGCGAACAGCGTACAATTATCAGTCTACCGTGCTCACTACCTGTACTGACTATCTATTATAGCCTAGAGAAGGTGTCTCAAGCGTCAGCATCGAAGACGGCATGGATGTCTTCTATGGCCCAGAGGTTGACCAAGACACCGCGAGGGCACTAGCTGGGCAAATCAAGCCGCAGGGCATGCAGACTTTCACCTCGCCGCCTGGAAAGTCTGTGTGGGCCGATGAGAACATGAAGGGTCGGCTAGGGTATATCAGATGTCTGAGAGATAGAGCACTGCCGTTTGAGGTCCAAAAGGCCCTGCTGGAGTTGACCGAGACGGAATGGCATGTCGCTGATATGGATACAGGGCATAGTCCGTTTGTTAGTAGACCTGACGAGACGGTGAACATCTGCCTGGACATGCTCGAGAAGTTCAAGAATGCTTGAGGAGGGGTGGCGCGGCGTGATGGAGCTAAGGCATGCAACAGCTGGTGCTATAGAAATGCCCTCCCTCAATAAACCTGCTCATGGACTGTCAGAAGGTTGTGAATCTCGTGTGCCGATCCAGAATCGTGGAGAGAAAATTTACGTGATCGATGTGTTCTTGCACTTGTTGCAGTGAAAGCATCATTCCCGCATCACAACTTCACCTGCTCACTGACCACTACCACAACATGAAATCATGCCCACCACCACTAGGGCCGCCGCGTCCAGATCGGCCCCCATAGTAGCTGCAGGAGAGAGTGACTATGGCTCTGACATTGACGAAGACACCATCACTGACCTGCTCGTCCGGGCAGAGTCGCAGCCCCTCCACGCCATCGCTATCGAGTCTATAGAGGAGCACAACCCTCTACCTCAGGTCGCCCGCGTGCCAGTCTCGGACCCAGCTACCCCTAGGCCTCGAAGAACCAAGACCTACATCGACGAAGATGGCATCACGTTTGAGGTTCCGGACAATGACGGTCCGCTCAGGGAGGCTTCAGTGGAGGTCGAGTACGACGAGAGGAACAGGGTCGCGTTTTCACGTAAGTTCTGGAGCCTGTAGTACCTCGAGAGGATATCTGACTGACTGTAGCGTCTTGTAGCACAAGGTGACGCACGACAACGACGCCTCTTTGCACCGTTCGCCGTGGAGAATCAGGATGATACAAAATCCCCTCTGGAACGCTTTAGGACCCAGCCCAAGAAGCCCATGTCGGTCACGGATCTGGTCTCGCCATCGTGGTGCGAGCTGCAGTATATGTACAGCTTGTCGAAGTATGGGAGGGTCAATCAGACTCCAGCAATGAAGCAGGGATCATCTGTACACAAGGAGCTGGAGGAGGAGGTACATATCGCCATTCCTGTCGAGACAGTGACACGGGAGGACATGTTTGCGTTACGGATCTGGAATATCATACAAGGGCTGCGAACTCTGCGAGCGACCGGCATGACACGCGAATTGGAGGTATGGGGGGTCATCGAGGGACAGGTCGTGAATGGTGTCATTGACGAGCTCTCGTTCAAATGCCCGGATCCAGCACTTGAATCCGCCTTGGTCGACAAGAAGAAGCGAGGAAGACCTAAGAAGTCCTCCTCAGGGATCGACCCCAACCAGTCAACCCTCAGCTCCTTCCTCACCACAAACACGAACGCCGCACCCCTGTCGCAGGCCCTCTCTGCTGGCAGCCCGACCACCCCACCCAAAGACCGCAAAGTCTACATCACCGACATCAAAACCCGCACCTCCCCCTCCCTACCCACAGACGAAGTCTCCCTCCGCCCCACCTTCCTCCAACTAATGCTCTACCGACGCCTCCTCACCCAACTCTCCCTATCCGAAGTCCCCTCCGAGCAAATCTTCGCTCGCTACCGCGTCTCCCCCATCGTACCCTTCTCAGACACCTTCATCGCCCAAATCGGTGGCCTCGACTACAACTTCTCCTCCTCCGTCCCCTCGGAACAAGACCCAGACTACGCCCCTCCCATGTCCTCCCCGCAAGACTCCATGGACGAGCTGCTAGCGCACAACACCCTCTCCACCCTCTGGGATCTCATGACGCAGGAGTTCGGCCTCACCTTCCACCTCTCTACCCTCCCCGCGCGCACCCCCGCCGCCATCTCCCCCCTTCTGCAAGCAGAGTTCCGCGCCTCGGGCCTCGCCTCCAGACGCAGCGAAGGAGAAGTGCGTCCCGGCACGGTGTTGGGCAGGAAGATGTTTGTTCACGATGAGAGGAGGTTGGAGAAGTACATCAAGGACGAGATGGCGTGGTGGAAGGGCGAGAGGCCGACGAGGGGCGTGGAGATTGAGGAGGCGTTCAAGTGTAGGATATGTGCTTTTGCAGAGGGGTGTGAGTGGCGGGAGAAGAAGGTGGAGGAGGGGAGGAGGAAGAGGGAGATGCGTAAGGAGAGGGAGGGGGGTGGGGGGAGGAGTGAGGTGTGACTGGAAGAGAGGTTGGGGTCAGGTGAAAAGAGATGCGCAAGGGAGGATGTGAGGGTGGTTGAAAAGCCCAGCAAAGATTATGTATGATTAGGAGTTGTATTGTATGGCCATCATGAGTAGATGAAGGTGATAGCCAAACGTTCAGGAGCTATACTTTCGTATGCCCACGCTTCACCTCTACCAGGAGCGGACCATGCTTGCGAGTATCGGGATGAGCAAATACGCACTGCCCAGCCCGGCCCGAGTGAAATCAGCAGCACTGATCTCTTCCACTGCCGTCTCCACCGCCCTACCATCCGTACTCAATGACGGTACCAATGCAGTGCTCAACCCCGCCGACCCTCTTCCCGTGCTAGCAGATGCCACCACTACCATGCCCTCCGATGGATCCTGCTGCTCACCCTCTCCCTGTATCCCTGCCTTCTTCCCTCCCTGTTCTCCAATATTTTTCTCTTCTTCATTCCCTCCCTTGGCACTATCCCCAGCAGTAGCAACGCCAACAATCCACACCTCCCCCCCTTCCAACACTACCCGGCTCCATCCCTGAACCGGCACACCTATCTTCTCCCCTCCCACCATCAATCCTTCAGCATCGTACCTGGCCTTCTTTCCCGCCACCTCGATCTCGCTGCCGAAGACGACCCACTCCCCTCCAACCATCAACGCTGCCGGGAGGACGCGGTCTCCTCCCGCTATTGGCCCGCCTTGTACTCGTATTCCTTCCCCGCCAGGATCAGAGCTAGGGTCAGAGTCACGGCCGGGGTCGGTATTGAAGCCAGAGTCGGAAGCAGGAAAAACCGTAACGAATGGGGCAGGTGTATAACTCGCCGTGGATACACCGTTGACAACCACGCCGTCCCGAGCGAAAGAGATCGTTGTCCCTGCTGTCGTCACGGCATCGCCTGCCCAAAAGGTGAAGCCATCCAGGACGTGCGCGTTGTTGGGGAGGTGAATGATGGGGAGGAGGGAGGGGCCGAGGGTGATGGTTGCTGCTTCAGGAGCGGGGAGGGGAGAAGTGGCTGGCGGGGTGGAATCTGGTATTTCGGGATCTGATTGGTTGCCATTCGGCCGATCAGAGACCGCTGGAATCTGGATGGGGTTTCCTTGCGGGCTGACATCGGTGGGAGAGGGATCTTGAGGCCGATCGGGAGGCTGATTGATCATGCTTATGATGATGTCGCCTATACTGGGCTGTTTGACTGGCTCCGCAGGCTTCGTCGGTGCTGGCAGCGAAGGTGACGGACCAGTGACTGTTGTCTTTGACACTGGTTTTGGTAATATCAAGGTCGGCTTCAAGCCTGATGCCGTGACTGGTCCGATGACTGTCGTGCTACCTGCAGGACCACCCGCGGGTTTTGAGATGTGCAGAGCCGTGGTCAGGAGTTGCGGTGGGTCGGGAATGCCGGAGTCGTCGAATCCGAAGGAGCAGGTGTCGGGGTCGTAGGTGTTCCAGCTGTGGAGCAGATCGAGGAATGTCTGCGGCCAAGCCAAATATGGGTTGTAAGGATTGAGGCGCTGGTCCATGGGTAAGCACTCGCTGGGCTCGGTGCACTGGAGTGAGCAGTTGTAGGCTGACCAGGGTACGTCTCCTTGTAGATCGTTGAAGTCGAAGGGCTTGGTTTGTACTACTCCTCGGTCAAATTCGCATATGGAGGATACTTCGTTAGGAAGAAAGGACAGGACGAGGCTTGGGATCTTGGTTCCAAGGATCCCATATGTCGATATCCACTTCGACTTGTAGGTGATGGAGTGGTAGGTGATATATACCCAGGGCGATGTGTACTCGGTGCCGTTTAGGGTCACCACTTGCGCCGAGCTATTACTACCAGTAGCAGGACCATCAGTGGTAGGTGGAGTGGTCGTTGATTGGCAAAAATCTCCCGACCGAGCAGTAGGTGGCCCTGGGACTGTCAGTACATAATCAACACAGCTGCTTTCTCCACTGACAGTAGAGCATCGTAGCCTCTGACACGCGGACCACGCAAGTCCTTCGTAAGCGTCTGAGACCCAGCCGGCATGACGAGGGTATCTCGAACGGTGTGTTAGTATAATCAGTGCCCGCAGAATAGGCGGAAGCGGACATGGCCGTATAGTCAGTATACACAGTCAGAAAAGCACTACAGTAGCCTTCTGGTAGTATGTCGTCAACCGTGCATGGGTAAGGGACGGGCGGTGTAGTGACATCTTCTCGCAATGTCCACGTGCCAGTCGAAAGGCCACGAATCGTCGACGTTGATGTGCTCACGGTGTAAGATGGCACGCCTCCCTTGTAGCCATATCGAGGTACTCCATCACAGTGTGAGTATGTGATTCTGTTGAAGAATGAGGTCACAGGTATCTCGGTTGTAAATGGCTCGAACGTCTTGTAGGATATCGACGTAATGTTGCCCAGAGGGACCGTCGGCTTGATGTAGGTTGAGGTGAATGCGAATATCCTTTGATCGCAGTCCCACTGGGCCTGAAAGTTCGCCCTCTCTTCTGGAAGGTATGTCGGGAACAATCGGTCAACGTCAAGAGACCAGTCATAGGATGTGCTTATCCATGATGTCGGACCGGTGGTGATCGTCTCCTGCCCGATCTTGGTTCGTGTAGGCTTTGGAAACGAAGATGGAATAGCTATGGGACTATCTTCCTGGTCATCTGTTTCTCGCAGTGGAGTGGTGGCTATGCCCGAGGATGACGTCGCTGTGCTGTTGAAAAAGTTGAAAGTGCCATTCTGAGCGGCAGCACGACGGAGAGAGTAGGAAATAAGTGCGAGAAGACAGTAGCGCATGCTGCCGACAGTCGACTATAGCATCAATACGACGAGTATCGTCTTCCCAAAAGACATGTACGACTGCCGCGACATGCTCTGCTTTTATTACGATTGCCATACTTACCTTCCAGCTCCAGTGTCACTCCGGTAGGACTTCATGAACGACTGGCCAGGCACGCGAGCGAAGTCCGCGAAGCTATAATCTCACGTCCTTGTCCGTACCTGCCAAATTCGCATAAAGTCGCTTATGGGCACAACCCATTGGGCGCCATACGTCTTGGCCATGTGTTCTGCCGACAGCTTGTTCTCAAGCGGAGAATTTACCTGGTCACTGATCCGTTCGTGGCGTTGTCACCTGCGTGGGTAAATTTAGGATGTATGACTGGCATTCATGCAGCTGCCTGAATCGCTGATGACGGACGGATTGAGACGGGCGGTGGATTGACGTCGGTGAGAGGAGTGGTGGGCAGAAATAGCAAGAGGGGCCCCCATTCTTTGCCTGGATTTGTCGAAATGTGAGCCGAGGTCCAGTCACGTGATCAATTGTGCAGAACCCATCCTATCCGTAGAACGCAAGCCACAGTCTAGTTGAAGTGAATAGTTGATGCTTTTTCTATCTCTATTGGCTATCTACCATTCATATATGTAAGGTATCTCATGCATCAGATCATCTGCTAATAGCGAGACCTCATCATCTGATTCAGCTACCAAGAGTGGCTCGCTCGATAAAGCACTTGCCATGCCTCTGAGACCGACGGTCGGCCGCCGAAGAGTTCGTAACCCGACAGCACTCGCAGACCTTGTTGCCGGGTTGACTCAGAAATCTGCGAAAGAGGCTAGCCACAATAGTCGCAGAGGTGGTGAATCATCTAGTTGGGTACTGATGCTTCCGACCCTCCGGATATACGCTGAGTAAAGCCTCTGGCACTGGCTCTCTTCAAGCCCAACGATGAGTAAGTTTGGCATGGACGCCCAATTGCTGGACGCTGTGGAAGACCACATGGGGCCCATTCTCGGCTTGCCAGCACTGTGACAGAACTTGTGTGACCAACTCTTCTGGACCACCGCTTCCTACTGGTCGACTGCTGCTCCTGGCTATCTTCAACGCCTCTGCAAGGTGTCCAGTATAAGCTCGAGCTACGCCTGTGCAATGAGTGGGTACTACCAGGTTTTGGAGCGTCGACGATCGAACGGACTTGACGTAAGGTACAGTAAAACCAGGCGGTAACTCCATCGCCGTCCTTTCTGGAGCTGCATGCCTCCTTTCATCATCGCCTGTCTTTCATGTCTTGACCTTGGCCCGAGTCTTCCCAACACCTCGTGTATCCTCCGTCTTCTCCATCCTCGCGGCACGACTGTTCAGCCAACTCAAATACGTCTGCCAGCCGATCGCAATAACGCCAGCGAACGTGCTCCGGTACTGCTCCTTAATGAACGTGAAGCTGAACGCCGTGACAGCAGGCCAGACCCTCCAGCTCATCTTCCAGCTTGTCGGCACTGTGTCTTTGATCCTCCTCTTGGTTTCCTGCCAGCTCTTACCAGAAAGAATACTCTGCATACCGAAGAAATAGCTGTTGAAGACCGGCGTGAAGAAGGTCTGATTGACAACGATCTTGACGGTCAAGGAGAGGATGTGAGATGAGTAGTTGAAAGAGCGTCCGAGGAAGAGAAACCAGTGATACGAGGGAATTGAGGATAGCCCACCGATCAGCATAGCACGAAGACCACGTTCAGGAGCGTACATGTAGTCCTGTCGTGGATCGATGCCGAGTGACTCACTTGGAGTCGGTGGGTGGTAAGCGACAAGCTGGGCCGAGAGGTCCCCCAGGAAGTAGATGACCAAGGAAGAAGATAATTGGGTCATGTATGGCGAGCGATTTTGCATGCGACCATATGCTCGGAAGGGTACAGCCAACGGCTCGATCCATGCCCACGAAGGGCCAGGTATTGTTCGTCCTGGCGGAGGAGGGGGTTTAGATGACGCGGATCGTGATTGCTGTAGCCATGTTCGGCTTTGTATCTGTAGACGTGCCCGCAGGGCTGGTGCACTGGATATAAACGTCATGGCTGAAGGAAAGTACTGGCGACCATGCAAGCAAGTAACTTAGAGTGGTGGGAAAGTGATTAGGAATTGCCGTCAATTGCCAGTAAATGAGTCCACGTAGAGTCGTTTTATAAGTCGTACTGCCATATCATGGCGGGTATTCCAGTGCTATCATGGTGGAAGAGAGTGGCCTGTCGGTCGATCTTCCGCGCAGATGTGAAGTGGGTTGCTTGAAAAAGTTCGAGGGTCTCGGGCAATTCCCGATCCGGCTGTTCTCGATATCCCAAGGCTTGGCGAACTCATGCCCGGGCGCAATCTGTGGCGAACAGGCAGACGCGTCAGAACGCGAGGAGTCATAACAAAGCACCAAAAGGACAGTCACAAAGCGCGAGAGGAAGCAACATTGAAGTCAGAAACTGGCCCTTGGCCTTTGCATAGTCATTATGTTACAATGCAACGTTGTGGATACCGCAGTACCATCAGCTAGAGAGCTCCCATTCCCATGATCATTCGTAAAGCAGTAAAGAAACCCATCCCCTGTAGAAACTCCGTTGCATTCATCCCCAGATCCACCCAAAAGCCTCCATCAGTCAACCAAGAGTCGTCATGATGTCGGATGAGTCATTGTCGAGAAGAGAGAGGTCGCTTAAGAGCGCTCGCCACGGAGACGGCGGGCCAGCTGGATGTCCTTGGACTGGATGGTGACACGCTTGGCTGTAGGGTTGTTAGTACGATTCAATGAAGAGGATCGAATAGTACTGACCATGGATGGCGCACAAGTTGGTGTCCTCGAAGAGGGAGACGAGGTAAGCCTCGACGGACTCCTGAAGGGCGCCAATGGCAGAGCTCTGGAAGCGGAGATCGGACTTGAAGTCCTGAGCGATCTCACGGACGAGACGCTGGAAGGGGAGCTTGCGGATGAGGAGCTCGGTCGACTTCTGGTAGCGACGAATCTCACGGAGAGCGACGGTACCAGGCTTGTACCTGTGGGGCTTCTTGACACCACCGGTAGAGGGGGCGGACTTGCGAGCAGCCTTGGAGGCTAGCTGCTTACGTGGGGCCTTGCCACCAGTGGACTTGCCTGAGATGGATGTCAGTGATGAGGTCAAGAGATATTGCGACGGTGAGGTGGTGATGGAGATATTGAGTGAAGCCGGCGGTGAGGCCGATAGTGATGATGATGAGGTGAATACTCACGGGCAGTTTGCTTGGTGCGAGCCATTGTAAATGGTTGATTGATGAAGTTGAGGTGGGTGGGTGATGAAGTTGTTGTCGGAAGAGGTTGTTGTGTGAGTGGATGGAAAGAGGAAAGGTTAGTGGGGGGAGCCGTAAATATAGAAGAATCCGCGGGCGCAGGCTGTGAACGGATCACCTTGAATCACAAGGCGGCAAAGGGCAAAGCCCAGAATCAACAGCAGTTTTTGGGGTGCTGCAATCCGTGCAATCGTAAGGAACTTCAAAGTGAATAATTGTTAGCGCTGTTTGGGCGACTTGTCCATGATTTTGGCGTCCGTGCGGCGTGATCTGCTCTTTCCGGTTTAGCGGGATCAAGCAAGAGAATCACGGGCTGCGGCGTTGATCCGGAGCTTGTGAGATCCTCTGCTTTGCAAGAGACAGTTATAACCTTGACTTCTCCTCAACACAGTCTAGCCTCACTCACAACGCAACTCGACTTCATCTCCAACGACTTCTATACCACCCACACCCCACACAACCCACTTCACCCACCTCTATCAATATCAAAATGACTGGACGTACGTCATCCCTCCATGGCCTCGCGGCCTGTCCTATCTATCTTGGACCTCATCACTGACTCTACTCCAGGCGGCAAGGGCGGCAAGGGCCTCGGAAAGGGTGGTGCCAAGCGCCACAGGAAGATTTTGCGCGACAACATCCAGGGTATCACCAAGCCCGCCATCCGTCGTCTCGCGCGTCGTGGTGGTGTCAAGCGTATCTCAGCCATGATCTACGAGGAGACCCGTGGTGTCCTCAAGACCTTCCTCGAGGGTGTCATCCGCGACGCCGTCACCTACACTGAGCACGCCAAGCGCAAGACTGTCACCTCACTCGATGTCGTCTACGCTCTCAAGAGACAAGGCCGTACCCTCTACGGTTTCGGTGGTTAAGCGCCTCTCGCCATTCGATCCTCTACCACTCTTCAATCCGCTTTTCAACCTCTTCTCTACATCATCTCTCTGCATGGAATGTTTACGACTGCTGCGCCTCGACTGACGACACCCACATCATGGTCACGAGGCTTTTATTTGCGAAGGGTGTCAATCAAGATCGTCAAGGTCATGGGGTTTCTTGGGTTGGCTGGAGCTGAGTTGCTGCTTGGGCAGCTCGTGGGTTGCTTTGTATCATAAACCAGACAGCGGCTCTCTACGAGTATCGGGAGTTCTCAAGGAATGATATCCGTAATTGCCAACTTCACACTTTGTCTTCTGTCTCGTGACGCGTCCTTTGTTGTGATCTTCGCGTGCATTACCACGCGCGTCCTTTGTCATTGACCTGCGCGTACTTGTTCTGTTGGCCCATGCGCTTGCTGTTGACGAGCGGATTGCTGCTTTGGCAATGTGCCGACCTGCACCAACAGCTTCACTATCTATCGATTGCCATCACAAGCACTTCTCTCACTGCCATGCTAACTAATGCCCAATGCCTTCGTGATCCCCAAGAACCCTCCCTCTCCCAGCTTGATCCACAAATCCACATATCCCTCCCTCCTCGCCTCTTCCTGGTGCACCGTATCCTCCCCTTCCCTCTCCACATAAATCGTCCTCAACCCATTCCCCTTTGCCGCTCTAAGATCATACAAATGCGCCGCCACCATAGCCACCTCCCCTGGCTTAACGCCCAACTTCTCCGCAGCCCCTAGATACACCTTCGGGTTAGGCTTGTACGTCCCAAACATCTCCGCCGAGAACGTATGCGTGAACCCCATCCCGCTATGTGCCTGCATGTCTTCGAGCAGCGATACATTACCATTACTCAATGTCGCAGTTTGGAAATGGCGGCCGAGTATCTCCAGCCCTTCGTTCGTGTCGGACCAGCTGTCCAGGCGGTGCCATGCTTGTGCGAGATGGTGGAGTTCGGCGTCGGTCCAGAGACCTGTGAGGCCGTGATCGGCGAGGAGAGTGATGAGGGCGTCGTGGTGGTGTTGGTCTACTGTCTTGAATGTAGCATTGGGATTGCTGGCTAGTTCTCGTGTGAATGCGTAGTAGGTCTGACGCCATTCGTTGGTGATCTGTTCCCACGCGGAGCGGGGCATGGATTTGGCCTTTTTTGCTGCCTCGGGGGCGACAGTGGGGGCGGATACGGCTGTTTGGGCTGCATCGTGAAGCTGGGTGGTTACAGATGTTCGCCAGTCTACGCAGGTACCGAATATGTCGAACGTGAGGGCTTTGATGTCGTTTTTGGTGATCGAAGTAGCCATGGTTGGAAGAGTGGGTGGTTTCTGCGAGGGTAGACGAGTGATAAATCAAAGAAGTGGATTTCAGACACTGTTTTCCGACACAGATGTGACAAAGTCTTCAAATCGGTATCGATATTTAGCTCTGACTCTCCGTAGTCTTCCCCATATATTTCCATGATAATATAAGCAGAATTGGATGCATCCGAGGTCATTGATGACTTCTTCCGCCCCTCCAGAACCGACAGCTTGGCACTCACTGCCCCGCATCCAAGAATTCCCAAAACACCGGCAAACCCTCAACCTTAAATTCCCCTAAGGGAAAGCTTGCTTTGGTTTGCGTCAGAGGCGGGTCTCTCCCTCGTGCAACAACTGCTCCTGGCTTGGATCTGCGGAGCCACTGGCATCCTGAGGGAGCTCTAGTCCGCCGCAAATGTTGCGTCACTCTTACAGACTGCGTCGTAAGCGATGGCGTCTTTGGCAGTGACGTTGTGCGATGCGATCGTGCCGCCGAGTGTCGCGCCGGGTGGAGCAGTCACGGACAAGGCAAGCTGCGAGGCACAGCAGGCAGATCCAGGCAGTTCCAACGTGCCCGCATTTCCTTAGGCATGGTTAGACGTGAAAAGCACGGTATAACCTTCACGTTTCCCACTTGCCGTTTCTTATCTTTACATTCTGCAATACCTCGTCCCAAATCTGAGCCTACACCGTCTTCACGAACCTCAAAATGTATACCGTCACCGACATCCCCGCCTTCCGCGAGCAAATACTCGGTCAGCTCGACCCCTCCAACATCCACCACTTGACTGAACCCTCACAGCCAATGCCAACTTCATCTACGCCAAATCAAAGTCTACCAGCTGGACCGGCATCGGACCGCAATTCGAAGTCGTCCTCTCCTCCGTCCAAGAAGGCAGCAACTTCGCCGCCAGCATTGTCGACATCAACAACAATGAGCTCTACGTGACCGCCGACATTGACGCCAACCCAGCCATGGCCGTCTTCAAGCTGCTAACACGAATGACGGACAGATTGGCTGTCGATCTGAGGAACCTCGAACCAAGGGAACACACCCTGGCCACGAACGTCGTGCAGGCACCGGCAAAGGTGAGTGTCCCACAGTGATGAGCCGGTTGGAGCTGACAAATGAATAGAAGGAAGCTTAGAGCGGCACGCGACCTGTCAAGAGCTTATGACACAAGCGCTAGATATGCTGGCGAGACATGCCAGTGGGGTATAATGTACAGGACGAATGGTAGATCATCCATCAGACTCCTCATCAGACGTCTGCGCGTCCTTCTTGCCCTTCTTCTTCTTCCCGTCCTTGCTCTTGGTCTTCTTCTCCCCTCTCCGATCGACCTGGTCTTGTATTCGGGCTCGCTCTTTCCTGCCTTTCCCCGCCAGCTTGGTCTCCAGAGCCTTGAACTCTTCGCTTTCAATGTCCATACCAGTCAGGCTCTCCAACAGCTTGATCTCCTGCGCCCACACTGACTTCTGCTCCCCGGACATCAGCCCATCCTTGTCTTTGACCGCGTTACCTTCGTCGTCCAGCATCTCTGTTGGCGTCTCCAAGACCATTGGTAGGCCCCTCAACCGCTCCTCATTCATGATGGCATGAAAGCCTTTCAGCCCAATGAAGCCCGTACCGATATTCGCGTGCAGATCCCTGCCGCTTCCCAGAGGCGCTTTGCTGTCGTTCATATGCAGAGCCTTCAAATACTTCAGCCCTACCTGCTTATCCAGCTCGTCCAGCACCTTCGTCAAACCCTCCTTATCCTTGACATCATACCCCGCTGCAAAAGCATGGCAAGTATCCAAACAAACACCCACCCTGCTCTTGTCCTCCACCTGGTCAATCACCTCCCCCAACTCCTCAAACCGGCATCCGATCACATTGCCTCCCGCAGCCGCCATATTCTCCAACAACGTCACCACTCCTCTCGTCGCCTTATGCGCCCTATTCAGGTTCTTGGCCAAATGCGTCAATGCCTCCCCTCTGCTCACTCCCTGCACATTCCCCGGATGGAAATTATACAACCCAATCCCCACCTCTTCACACCTCTTCAGATCATCCAAGAACGACTCATAAGCCTGCTGCGTCCGATCCCAATCCGTATGCGCCAGATTAACGAGATAACTCCCATGCGGCACAACACACTTCATCTGTTCGTAGGAGAGCTTCTCGCAATTCAGCACAAACTGCTGCGCCACGTCCGGGAACAGAGGGGGGTTGGTCCATTTCCGTTGCGACTTCATGAAGAGCGCAAAGGCGTTACCGCCGATTTGGTTCGCTGCCACGACGGCGTTGTGGATGCCGCCGGACGCGGAGACATGGGCGCCGATTTTGTAGGCGTGGTTGGCGGTGCGTGGGAGGAGGGGGATCATGGCGGCTTCTTTGGCGGCTTGGAGCTCGGCTTTGGTTTTGCGCTTTTTCTTGACGGGTTCGGTGGTGGGGGGTGCTGGGGTGTCTGCTGGGATTGAGGTGGGTGGGGCTTCTTTGGCGGGTTCGGGGTCGGCTTTTGGTTTGCGCTTTTTCTTGATGGGGTGAGTGATGCACTCGTCTGCTAGAGCGTCTGTAGTGGTGACGGAGGCGGTGGTCTGTTTGACTACGACCTTCTCGGTACGAGACTTCTTCGTAGCAGGCGGCGGCGCAGCCTCGGTAGGTGAATCGTCCTCCACCTCGATATAGGTTACTGCTTTGCGTTTACGGGATCCTCGAGGGGTTGTGGTGTTGTTCTCTTCAACTCTCGCGGATGCACCATTGGATTTTACGGCCTTGGTTTTCTTCTTAGACACACTCCCGGTGCCATTGATAGCTGTCGTCTCGTTTTCGATCACAACTTTTGCTGGCGTTGCCGGAGCGGAGTCGACTCCGCTACCTTGCTTACGTTTCTTGCCCTTGTTCGTTGTGGCTGTGGTCTCAATTGGAACAGCGATGGCCTCTGGGGGCGGCGACAGGTCGGAAGACGCGTCTCTCACTGCTGGCTTGACAGCTTTGCGCGCCATTGTGCACAATGCACGAGACCGGATGTGACGCGTACTGTAGATTGATTCAGGGACGATGTGAAGCTCGATGCATTCGATTTCGGGTTATTTTAGGGTCTCGTAGGGCTGAGCTTATCGATAAGCTTTTTTTGACCGCATCTGCATCTTCATCGACAACTGCATATCGGCACTCGGTCTCTACAACAGGATTCGACTATCTTCCATAATTTGACCCAGCTGTGCTATCTAGCATAACAAATATACTGGAAGAATTTCAGAGCCATCAGGCCAGAGACGACGTACCACTGTGCGTTCCTACTCGATTTGATCTGGAAATCTTGCCTGCAGAAAAAACACGCCTTGCCTCTCTGCGGTATCAAGCCCACGCCCCAATATTCACCGACGACAACATCAAATTCCTCCCGGAGCACACTTGAAGGCCTCAGATACCCCAACATGACTAAAGCAGGTCGCAAAAGTCATGGCATCTCCAAACCCGACCCATACGCCGGCGCTGCTGCTCGCAAAAAGTCCGCCACCTCCGCCGGCGCTCCCAAGAAGAATCCGATATTCAAGATGAACACAGACATAGGCCAACACATCCTCAAGAACCCCGGTGTAGCCCAAGCCATTGTCGACAAAGCCGACCTCAAACAATCCGACATCGTCCTCGAAGTCGGTCCCGGAACCGGTAACCTCACCACCCGCATCCTCGAGCGAGCCAAACGCGTCATCGCCGTCGAACAAGACCCACGCATGGCCGCCGAACTGACCAAACGCTTCCAAGGCACGCCTGCCGCCAAACGCCTCGAGCTCATCCTCGGCGACGTGATCAAACAACCCCAACTCCCCTACTTCGACGTCTGCATCTCCAACACCCCCTACCAAATCTCCTCCCCGCTCACGTTCAAACTCCTCGCCACATCCCCCGCGCCCCGCTCCTGCATCCTCATGTTCCAGCGCGAATTCGCCATGCGACTCTTCGCTCGCCCTGGGGAGAAGCTCTACTCCCGCCTCTCCGTCAACGCGCAGATGTGGGCCAAGATCTCGCACGTGATGAAAGTGGGGAGGAATAACTTCAACCCTCCGCCGCAGGTCGAGTCGAACGTCGTGCGCATCGAGCCCAAGAACCCGCGGCCACAGATCAGTTATGAAGAATGGGACGGGCTACTGCGGATTTGCTTCGTGCGCAAAAACCGCACGTTGAGGAGCGGGTTCATTGGTACCGCGAGCGTGATGGATTTGCTGGAGGGGAACTACAGGACGTGGGCGGCGCAGAATGATGTGGTGCTTGACGATGGGCCGTTGGAGGAGATGGTGGAGGTGGAGATTGAGGATGAAGGGGAGATGGATGTGGATATGGAGGATGAGGATGAGTTGCCGGATTTTTTCAAGGAGGAGCGGGATCGGAAGGAGAAGGAGAAGACGGGGACGAAGAGGAAGAGGAAGGGTAAGGTGGCGGAGCTGGTGAGGGGGAAGGTGGTGAGGGTTCTGGAGGAGGTGACGGGGTTGTCGGAACGCAGAGCGAGGCAGTGTGATGAGGGCGACTTCTTGAAGTTGTTGTATGCTTTCAACCAGGAGGGGATACACTTTACTTAGTGCCTATTCAGATACCCGATGATGAGGAATGATTAGCAATGACTTTGTACTTTTGGATTCGTCTCTCTATGTCTTCTAGTCTATGACACTCCCGTCACCTTCCACTTCCTCACCGCCGCGTCCGCACCACAACTCACCACAACCCCTGCATCGTCAACCCACACTACCCCTCCCACACCATCCTTGTGCGCGTTCTGCATCTTCACCCTCTTGCCCGGATCCGCCAAGCTCCAGGCAAAGATGTTCGTGTCCAAGCCGCCACTGACCGCCCGCTTTCCATCCGGCGCCCAGCTGATACTTGTCACTCTCGCGGAATGCGCCGACCAGCGGTTTGTGATGAGTTTCCATTCCGAGCCTTCTTTTCCGTAGACAAGAATCTTACCGTTCGCGAGACCTGCTGCGAGGAGTGGTGAGGAGCCTGAGGAGAAGGATACTGTGGAGGGTGGGCTGGTGCCGTCTTTAAGGTCTGTGAGAGGCGAAAGCGAGGAGCCGGATAGTGTGTAGAGTCGGACGAGCTTGTCTTCGGTGCCAATGGCGACGGTACTGCCGCTAGCTGCTATGCAGGTCGGTGTAGATTTGAGTTGTTCAGAGCCGGCTTTCTCGCCGTTGAGGTAGATGGTGATACCCTGTGGTGTGGCGACTAGCGAGACTGCCTTGCCGTCTACTATCGTCGCTGCTACTGCTTTGGGTTGGCCATCTGCCTTGACAGCACCTCCAACGAAGGACCGTGCTGATGTGTCGAGAGTACGGAGTGTGTCGTCCCAGCCGACACTGTATATCCGCCCATCTGAAGAAGGAGCAAATCCGCTGACGTAGTTGGAATGTGTTTCTCCATCTGCCTTCTCTGCCACGCCACTGCTCAGATCCCACGCACAAATCTTGCCTTCAGAACTTCCTGTCCATAGCGTCTTATGTTCGGGAATGAAGCCTGCTGCTGTGATCGCCTTTTGATGTCCCCTCACCACTTTCGCAGGCTTGTCCTTGCCCTCTTCGAGGTAATTTAGGTTGCCTTCCAGATCCACACTGATGACCAAGCCATCTCTCGGCCAGACAACACCTACTTGCTGATCCGGTACGCTGGCTTTGCCCTCCTCGCCCAACCTCCACGTCACGGTGTTGTTACCGCTCTCGACCTCCCACACGCGTACTGTTTGATCTGCGCTGGCCGTCACAAATCGTTTTGAATCTTTGCTCCAGCTGACTCCGAATATGCTACCCTTGTGAACACCAGATCCGATCTCTTTTACTGCCTCTCCAGTCTTGCCATCGTATACCCAAATCTTCCTATCACTTCCAACTGTGACAAGAAAAGCTCCGTCCGGACTGAAGCCACATCCATATATGAACTTGTCGTGCTTTCCTCTTACACTTGTGTTGAATTTGAATGGTGCTCCGTGGTAGAATACCATGCTTGTGTCATCACTTCCAGTAGCAGCCCTGAGTGGCCGTTGCTGCCTGATGCTAACACAATTGATCTGGCTTGAATGTCCTGAGATCTCGCCTACACTGTTCCCACTATCGGCTGTGATGCAATGTCCGAATCTTTCCTTTCCGTCACCTACGGCAATGATGCGTTGCGAGTCTCCGTCCCATGCAATATCGTTGATGCGGCCGCCGATGATGTGGTACTCGCCTTTAGTGCCGCCTTCACCAACACAGTCCCATACGCGCACAGTACCGCTAACATCTCCAGAGGCAATGTAGAATCCTGATGGGGAGAAGCGGGCGACTGTAGTTTGGGAAGTGGTCTCGGTGTATTGCTTCGACTCATGAGGTTTGTCGATTGAGCGGACGAAGATGGATTTATTTGACTTCAAATAGCTTTAGAAAATGTCGAACACGGCTTCAATAGATATAGTCACCTACAGCGTAAGTTATCCTCTCGCCTTTGGCATCTGCGGAGATGGGACATGGTTGTGCTCGAGTTGTAGTAGGTGCTGCAGCCCAGATGCCATCTGTGACTTCTTGTCAGACCAATGGCGATGCTATGGAGTTTTGCGTATTGCTTACCGGCTGAGATAGACATCTTGCTGTTCGCTCACGCCAGGGTAGCTGGTAAATGTGGAGTCGGTCGATGAGAAACAGCTGCCTTGTATTTGGGAAGGACATCAGACTAGGGTTAGGGTACGTCTTGTTCGCCAGGTTTTTCGGGAGCTCTCGAGGATGCGCTTCTCATGTATCACAACAGACCATGACATCCATATCAATACCGGCAAGCCGAATGGCATTATCACTGACCCGATTACAATACCCACGGCCAGCCATCGCGGCGTGGCGGATCGGACGAAGATATCAGACCACTACCGCAGACATCACCACCGGAACACCAGAACCTTTGGCAGTATCATTACTCACGCAATTCCCCGATGGACCACCTCGGCCTCCCGCAGCAGCGAATCCGTCTGTTAGCACCTCAAAGCCGAAGCAGTCAAAGGAGGATAACCAGACTCTCATTGGCAAGGTCACCTCTGCTGGCCTTATGTCAAAGACTGTCCGGGTCGATCGTCCAGTGCAGGAGTGGCACAATTACCTGCGCAAATTCCACAAGAGCTCGAAACATTACCTTGTCCATGATCCGGCAAACTCGCTAAGAACAGGAGATATGATATCATTCTCGCGCATACCTGTCCCGAAAGGCCAATCAGTCAGCCACGTGGTACGAGAAATCCTGGTACCTTTTGGCCAGGACATACAAGAGCGACCACCAATACCGACGTTCGATGACCTCAGAGCAAAAGTCGAGCAAGACAAGGCAGCCAAAAGGGAACGAAGAGAGCTGAGGAGGAAAGCAGAGGATGGCGACGAAGAAGCAGCACGACGAGTCAAAGCCGAGGGAATTGCCGTGAAAGAGGTCGCAAAGGGCACAGGAAGAGGCAGAAAGGTGAAAAGATTGCTAGAGAGAGATGCGTAGAAATGAGGAAGGATATTGAATGGCACATTCAGAGCTGAAGACCCACCGCCTACTCGTTGGGCGACCATGGCTCCGGCTGCAGTACCAACACGCGCAAATCGCAGTCCACGTTGGAAACTGTACGATGCCACATCTCCGGTTGCATTCCGATAGGATCATATGCAAGGCCAAAATGCTCATCTCGGCACTGCAAAGCAGCCTCGAGCAGAACATTGGACGCCGCCTACAAACGTGGTAGATCCTACGGCATACCTTTCGGTCGCGGTCTCTCCAAAGACCTGTACAAGATTCACAGATACAGATGTATGCATAATCTTACGAGATCTGGAGCGCCACCTACGGCAGTTTCTCCAACCCATAATCCTTCCGGTGGGATGAGACTACAACTCGACTCGTGGAATTCTTGAGCGGTTGAATCGGCATCTTCGTGTTTGGCAGCCCTCGCAAATCCGTCCCTCGACGACATTGCTTTTCATAGGCGATCAGCATGGTTCATGCTCGGACTTTTTTGCCGCGTGGACCCACCCCCGCATCCACCCCCACACCCTCCGGTCCCGAGCACGTGTCGCCTGGACCCCTTCCGCAACCTTCACCACAATCCCGTCCGGGGTGCCGTTTCAGCCTTTGCCTCTCGCCGTCCTCTCACAGCGATGCTGCTATGAGCGCTCATGTCTCGGGCGTGCGTGTGCACGAAAACGACAACGCGGGGAGATCCCCCGAAGCATCCACAATGTAGGTTGCCCTAATTGACGCCTTCGTCTGCACTTGACTCGAGTGTATATATCTTATGCCATCCTGCCGCCGATCTTCTTCAAACACCCCCGCAGTTGACGGCACACACTGCGTTTCTCCCCAATCATTAGCCAAAACAATACTTCACGCCCATCATGGCCGGTGGTGTTGTAGTCCCCACCGATGTTGGTATCATCAAGACTGCCGACATTGACGTCGCATCTTTGATTCGCCAGGCCGAAGAGTCTGATGTAGCCGACAAGAGTCTCACTATTCGTGAGGCTCTCGCAAAGTACAAGTCGGCAGTCTTCTGGGCTATGATCCTATCTACCAGTCTCATTATGGAGGGTTACGATCTCGTCATTGTAAGTCATTTGCAGGGAGAGCTTGAACTAGTCTAACCATTATCTTACCAGATCACCTCCTTCTATGGTCAGAAGCAATTCCAGAATCGCTTTGGTGTAGTCAACCCTGCGACAGGCGACAAGCTCATCACCCCTGAATGGCAGTCAGGTCTTTCCAACTCTGCAGTAGTCGGTCAACTAGCTGGCTTGGTCATCAACACATATGCTCAGGATAGGTTTGGTTGTCGTCAAACCATGATGTTCTTCATGGGCTGGCTCGTTATCACCATATTCATCGTCTTCTTTGCGCCCTCACTCTCGGTCCTAGCTTTTGGCGAGGCCATGTGTGGTATCCCTTGGGGCGTCTTCCAAACTCTATCCACCTCTTACGCCTCCGAAGCGGTACCGACCGTCTTACGACCATACGTCACAGCCTACGTCTGTATGTGCTGGGGTGCAGGCATCCTACTGTCTTCTGGCGTCGTTCGCGCCGTGGTGAGCATTCCAGGAGACCTTGCGTGGAGGTTGCCCTTTGCACTACAGTGGATATGGCCAGTACCATTGTTGATCGTAGCTTATCTGGCGCCTGAATCACCTTGGAACTCCATCCGCCGTGGCAAGCCAGGAGAAGCAAGGAAGAACTTGATAAGGCTACGAAAGGACACCCCTGATCGCGATCAACAGGTCGAGTCGTCGCTGGCGTACATCACCTACATCACGGAGCTCGAGAGGGAAGAGACCGCAGACGCGCGGTTGATTGACTGTTTCAAGGGTACTAACCTTCGCAGGACGGAGATCGTGAGTTGTACGCGGAGCGCAGCTAGGTTTGTCACTGACTTCTACACATAATTGTGTCGTATGGGCTGCTCAGATCCTCTGCGGCAACGCCATCCTCGGCTACTCCGTCGTCTTTCTCCAAGCCGCTGGATTCTCGGACATCCAGTCTTTCAACCTCAACATCTCCTTATCAGCCTGCTACATCGTCGGCGGCATCATCTGCTGGGGCTTGATGCCCAGATTTGGTCGCGCTACTCTGTACATGGGCGGACTGACTTTCATGTTCTTCTGCCTCGTTGCCATCGGCGGTCTGGGATGGTCAACGAGCAAGAATGCCTCACTGGCTATTGGTATTCTCTTGGTCATATCCACTCTCTGCAACATGATCACCATCGGTCCTGTCTGTTACCCGATTGTCGCCGAGACACCATCTGGCAAGCTAAGGTACAAGACGATCACGATTGGTCGGTTTGTCTATAACTTGACGGGCATTTTCAACAATTCGATCACCCCTCGCATGCTCTCTCCTCTGAGTAAGTACTATCACGAGGATTCCAGTTTCCACAGATACTGACTTGCCTCAGCCTGGAATTGGGGCGCCAAAGCCGCTCTTTTCTACGCCGGCACGAATCTCCTCTGCAACATCTGGTGCTGGTTCAGACTCCCAGAGACCAAAGACCGCAGCTTCGGCGAAATCGATCTGATGTTCAACAGCCGTGTGCCCGCCAGGAAGTTCAAATCGACCGTTGTTGATCGTAAGTTGCTCGACTGTATTCACCAGGAATGCATACTGATGAGTTGTCTCCAGAATTCGCCGTGAACTCCGGCTTCAAGAAGGAGCACCTGGACGAGAAGGATGATGCTGACGTTAGGATTGAACACATGTAAGCGAGGTCAGAGAAGGGTCGTCTAGATTCGTCGTGGGCGGGACATAAAGTGATTGATGGGAGATAGGACAAATCAGCAATGAATGTTAGACTGAGCTTATAGCATGACTGCCACGTGTGTGCTTCGAGTCGTATGCTTCTTGCAATGATCATCTGCTTGTATGCTTATCCACTTGTCATCAGACACTCCGGAATGATTCTTGTGCATATTGACACATTTACATGCAACACGCTGATCAAGACCGGCCACGTGACCTGTACACGATTTCGTGTTCCGCTTCGGGATGTGCACTCGTCGGCCGCTTGCCACTGCCCATCGGGGCTAAACGGCACCGCTCCAACCGCCCGTATTCTTTTCAAGGTTCTCTTGCGAATACACAGCACTCTCCGAGTCTCCATGGTGTCTCCTGTCACGAAGCTCGTGCGAGCACCGCTCGGAGCAGATGTGGTGCGCGTGGCTCCGCCCTCCACCCACACCCGACTCCGAGACATACTCACGCCTCTCCCGACTGGACAAAGACCTTTCAGTATTGCATAGTATCGTACCAAGGTGGGTCAAATTTCGTGCTGATCACATGTGAATCCCTCCTTTTCCCAATCGTGGTAGGTATTGCCCGAATCTACTGTCATGGCACAACCACAGGTTAGCTACGTTGACACGACACTCAAGAAGAACAGCTTCCTAGATTGCAAGCGCCACATAGTCTGGGAGCATACCTTACTATATCAATTGGAGCTGTCGAAAAAGACAGGAAGATACGACGCATTCCGACTGCAGTGGCATCCATCCTACAGCGATCCTCCCGACCACTGGCCTGTTCCGAACCATCTTTTCTGGGATTCAGATGTAGGCAAATGGATTGAGGCAGCATGCTACTTTCTTCACGATGGAAAGAATAGTGTCATTGAGAATGCTATACATGAGCTTGTTGAGATGATCAGGTCGGCTCAGAAAGAGGACGGCTATCTAAACATTCACTTCTCTGTTGTAGCTCCTAAGGAACCTTTCACCAATTTAGAGCATCTTCACGAGCTTTACAATGCCGGACATCTTATAGAAGCCGCCGTAGCACACCATCAAGTCTTCAAGAACGATCGTCTACTAGAACCACTCGTCAAATACGTCAAGCTGATCGCGGCTAAGATTGGACCGGAGCCCGGACAGATCCACGGATACCCTGGACACCCTGAGATCGAAATTGCGCTTATACGCCTTTATCAGGTCACGAAGAACCCTGAGCATCTAGCGCTGGCACAGTACTTCATCGAGGAGAGGGGAGCCACCAGAGACGGCGAGCACTTCTTCGCAGCCGAAGCCAAAGCAAGAGGCTGGCATCCATTCCAGCGGCCGTCTTACTACCCCAGACCTCAAAGCTTCTGGTACAATCAAACACACAAACCGATCTTAGAGCAGGACTCGGTAGAAGGCCACAGTGTGAGGGCGATGTATCTCTTGACTGCTGTCGCCGCGTTGGACACATACCGAGTTGACCAGAGGCAAGAATACAGAGATGCCCTGGTGCGCTTGTGGGACAATATGGTTGCAAAGAAGATGTACGTCAATGGAGGAGTGGGTGCAATTGCCGATTGGGAGGGCTTCTCAATCGACTATTTTCTTCCTCAAGGTACAGATGAGGGCGGATGCTATGCAGAGACCTGTGCCGCTATTGGAGTGATGATGCTTGCAGAGAGGATGCTCCAGGTATGATCACTCCCGATTCAGCCGATATTTTACTGAAAAAAGCAGATCGATTTGAACAGCAAATACTCCGACATCATGGAACTTTGCCTTTTCAACTCCGTCCTCTGTTGCATGAGCACCGACGGGAAGCGCTTCACGTACGTCAACCAACTCGCATCGAGCGAGGGCAAGCCAGCACGTTTCGAGCCCTGGTTTACCTGTGCCTGCTGCCCTCCCTCCCTATCTCGCACGCTGGGATTCTTGACAGGTTATCTGCGCACAACCAACATCGACCACGACGCCAACACAGCTCATATTTCAGTCCATATTCCCACGGCAGGCACGACAACCCTCAACGTCAACAGCAAAACAATCACACTGGATACCGAGTCCGACTACCCCCTCTCCGGCACCATCGACTGCACCCTCCACGCCCCCAACGACATCAGCACAACCCTCGCAATCCGCATCCCCTCCTGGGCCAGCTCAAACTTCACCGTACGTTTTCCCCCTCCACTTTCCCCCCTCGTCCCATCCCCTCGTCCCACCAACTAACCCCACCAGATCTCCCCCCTCCCCTCCCCCCTCCGTATAGAGAAAGGCTACCTTCGCCTCCCCCCCTCCTACCTCCTCTCCTCCCCAACCTTCACCCTCTCCCTCCCCATGCCCCCACGCTTCCTCGCCCCCCACCCCGCCACCAACCAGCACACACTCACCCTCGCCCGCGGCCCGATGGTGTACTGCCTCGAAGACGTGGATAATCCCTGGGTGCGAGACCATTTCAAGACGCTGAGACTCGATGGTGGGCAGATGCGGGTCCGCGAGGAGAGGATCACGGAGGAGCAGACGGGGGAGGAGATGGTGGTGATCAAAGCCAAGGGTGGGTTTGGGTTTTTGGATGTGGATGGTGGCGGGGGGATGAGGTCAGGAGAGAGGAGGACGAGGGCGGGGGAGGAGTGGAGGCGGGAGGGGCCGGGGTTTGAGGTCAAGTTTGCGGGACAGGGGGGGAGTGTAGCGCAGGAGCAAGGTGAAGAGGAGGGGGTTGTGGCGCCGAACGGGGAGAGGGTGGGCGAGTTGACGTTTGTGCCGTTCTACTTTCGCGGGAACAGGGAGGGGAGAGGCCAGATGCGGGTCGGGATCGGGAGGGTGTAGACCGCGCTTCATAGACCGAAGATGCATCGTGTTTCTCCATATTGTATGTACAAGAGGTCTCTAGCTCGTAACAGACACGTTCCCCAACGCCGCCAACTCCTCCCTGTATCTTCCTTTGATGCCCCATCCGCTCAATCCCTCCAACACTCTCCCTCCTTCAATCAACACCCTCCCTGCCGCTCTGGCGTCATTCACGTCCCCCACCCCGGCAATCGTCGCCCTCATCCCCATTCCCTTCTTGACGAACAACTGCACCAATTCGTCGTCCGTTGGGCGGTCGAGGCGAATGCTCTCCACTTCTCCCCAATCCTCCCCAGCCAACGTCTGCTTGGCCGGGAATGTGCCGTATCGAGCGTAAGCCCACACCGTCAGTGTAGCCATGTAGACGTCGCTGGGCTCGTAGTAGGCGTCTGTCGAGTAGCGGCGGATGTGCCAGAAGAAGACGCCGCAGTGGACCATGGCAAGTCGGGCTTTGAATTGGTCTTCGTTGACCCAGCGGGCGATGCGGGTCTCCAGGTTGGGGATGACTTGAGTCGTGGCAGGGGTGGGATTGAGGAGATGCTGGGCAAGGGTGCGAATGTCTTCCACGGGGGTGAGGAGGACGATGCGGCCGAAGTGCAGGTTGAGGACGGTGGTATTTTCTGTGCCGGAATATGCGATGTCGCTGTTGGCGATCTAGTGGAGGACGTCGAAGGCGTCGCAGGCGGCGTTGCGCCAGTGGCTGTAGGTGGGAACGGAGGGAAGCCAGGATTGAGAGGTGTGAGAATGGGTGGCCGCGTCCGTCCGGTGGGCGGAAGGGGTCCAGCGGAGGAGTGGTGAGATAGAGGATTTGGTGATTGTCCATGTTTGAGCGTAGATGCCGTGAATGAGGAGGACTCGAGCAAAGTCACCAATGCCAGGAAGAAGTCGTTTCTCCAGATACAGCACGAGAAGTGCGTGAGACAGAGTCGGCGTGGAGGATACATGGGGTGCCTGTGTCGAGCCTGTACTCCACAAGCTCTCTGCACACGGCAGAGGTAGGTCAGCGAAGTCAAGCAGCAGACCGGCAGGAGTACCGAAGTGGTAGTATGATTGACATTCGACGAGCCAGATGGCATGGCACAAGCGGCGTGCACTTTCGTGCAAGATGCACGAAGTGCGGGTGTCCATAGGGGTATCTTGTTGATGAGGATCTTCGAATGCCGGGAAGTGACACAGCCGGTACAGACGCTGATGGTCTCTTTTCAGGTCGTCCAAGACAACCAATCGGTATCGAGCCAGCCTCTTAGACCCAGAGTAGGCACAGAAGAGGTAGTTGAGTAATCTTGCTTGTGCGAGAAAGAGAAGGGCTGTGGAGTCGCCGTCTACTTCAGCTCTAGAGTCTGAGTGTCGAATGACACGCCTCAAGAATTCGTGCATCGCCACACTAGTCTCCGGATCAGCGTCCTGAACATACTGGCTTCCAGCGGCCGCCATGGCCAATTTGATCATCCAGATCTTTGGTGAAAGGGAACAGATACTAGCATGAATGATCGGTAGTACCTTCGGGTCCAATTGATGTCGATAGACTCGAGCACAGCTGTTCAAGGATACAATGGAAGGGAAGGTAGCACTTGCGAAAGGGCTTTCGTGTTCTGTGTCATTTACCAAGCAGAGGGAAGTAAAGAGCTGATGTATTTGGTGGTAGTCCTCCTCGTCAAACAAGTCAGCAGGCGATTGTACCACTTGCTCCTCGTGTATGAATATGTCCTCGACAGGGAATCCGAAAGTCGTTGGTTCGGAGAATCTAGCAGGAGATTCAGTATTGCTTGGAATTGATCGAGCAGCCCATGCCTGTGGCGAAGACATATCGATAGGATGCCTGTTGCGAGGTCTCCTCGCACCAGTGTCTTCGACATAGTAGGCACCGTCATCACCATGATTTGGTGCGGGACGTAGCCTCTCCAAGCTTGTCTCTGGTCTTACACGATCGCCCGCTGGCGCCGTATCATGCTGAGGAACTGCTGGCTCCTGAACCTCTGTGGACCAAGTCATCTGATGTTGAGCTGTGTCGTCATTCATATATAGTTAGTCCAGATCGAAATCTGGGGACACCCAATTCATCTCGGAAAGCATATGCATGCTCGTGTCCGGTAGTAGGGCGTGGCCCAGAAAATTGTCTTCGGTCGTGCTGGCTACGACCGTGGCGGGCTGTGAGCCATCTTGTGGCCTCAGATCGTGGTCGAAAGATCCAGGAGGCGTGACAGTGGCTTTCGCAAAGACAGTGTTATCCCTATGGGGGTTCTGCAGACGGGAGGGTGTCTGTGGTGGTTGACTCCCATCAGGAACGATGCAATTCCAGCCCTTCTTGTGGCATCTTACGCAGGGGGAGATTCCACTGCATCTCACCCTGGCTGACGCACATCGTATGCATGCTCGGAAACGGCGTAGCGGAGTTCGCGATAGATGCACCCTGCCGTGACGATCAAGAGCATCTCTGGTGGTCGGTTATTCACTGCACTTGTCTCCATGTCGATCTCCTGAGAACATACTTCCTGCTAAACACCCGATGGCATATATGACATTCGAGACTGCCAGTGATGCTTCGCGAGATTGGATGGCTGTGCGACTCGTGACTGGCAACAGTAGTGCCTGCTTCAGTTTCGATTGATACGGAGCTTGATTGTACGGTCGAGTCATTCATCAGCCTGCGTTATCGTAATGTTGGAACCATTTGTCACATATACCGCCGGAACGCGTGTAGACCGTGACGTGACTGCGAAGGAGGGGGGGTAGGTCGGGAGCACCCCCACCGGAGCACCCCCACCGGAGCACCGCAAGCTCACGCGACTTGAACAATGCGTGTCATGCGTGTCATGCTTGATCAGACCAGCACTATTTCCCGGAGAGCGATGTGGACCTCGTGGAAGGCCGGTGCGATGCGATGTCACCCAGTCGATACCCTGCAACTGCACTGGCACCACATCGGCGGTAGACTATACTTGCTTATCACTAGCACAGCTGCGAGAATCTGGTCACGGCTCTTACAGAACAGAATAGTTGCCTCGACGGAGATGAGCTTGGTCGCGGCCGGAACGATATGATGTTTTCTCTGGGAAGACCCATACGAAGCCTCGGAAGCATGACCATTCCAATCGCTTATCAAAGGGGAGGGGGGAGACGTGCGAAGATATAAGTGACACAATCCCACACCCTCTCCCTCTGACCCTCCCCCCAGCCACCTCTACCCCCTTCCCCCTCCTCCTTTCATGCATGTGACATGTGACAGCACCCTCCCTTGACCAAGTAAGTATATATCCCTTCTCGCCCGTCTCATCCTCAAGGTGAAGTCGTTGGTCTAGTGGTCAAGTCCCGTTGCACCCGCTGCTGGACAGCCCAAGGATCCTCGGCACGACTGCGATGACGACCGCCGTTCGAGTCTCGACTTGTCGAGGCGAAATGGAAGCTTCACCTTTTTGGCCTTTTTGGAGATTTGCCCTTTTGGGTGGGGATTAGGGAGCATGTGAAGCATGTCAAGGGTGTGGCAGCCTGTTGATGGGGGACAGCTATTGTACAGAATGCTGCATTTTCCCATTCGCTCAGAGAAGGAAGCACTGGTTGGTAGAAGGATGTCATTTGCCTGCTCATCAAGTCTTCAGACTATCGCTCGCCAAGAATGCAGAATCCACACTATATCCCAACGTCAGGCTCAGTGTTAGACCTGTCCTCGCTCCCTTTAGTCTACATTGCGGTGTGCTGAGAATACCTCCGTAGCCGAACGATACGCCTATACAATTGATTGTCGCGTCGCATGTCTGTATGCACGACACAAATGTTTGAGCATTCGGGTACAACCCCAGGTCTTGCAGCACATTCGTCTGATATGCCACGCCACAGAAGACCTTGTAAGATACGCCGTTGGCATCGCGGTAAAAAATGAGGTCGGATTGTGGGCAGATCGGCGTGGTGGTGGAGACGCATGACTGGCCTGCTGCTCGTTCGGCTGAGAAAGCGATGATGTTGGACGGGAATGGGCCACGAGATCGGTCGGCTGTGCTGCTGAAGAAGCAGTCGTTGGCGCCGCCAGCCACGAAGACCGCAGCCTGACAGGCCGGATTTTGAGCACAAGCGTTTATACAGGCACGGATACTGGTTGATTTGAAGGTACGGAGGTCGCTCCAGTAATCTTGCGTGTCGGATTGGCGCCAGAGCTGACCGTCCGGGGAGACGTAGGTGTAATTGTTGTTCACGCCGCAGCTTGGGCTGGGAGAGGTGGATGTTGTCGTAGGCGATCTGGTCGATGTTGACGAAGAGGATGTGCTGGAGGAAGATGAAGAACTTGCCGATGTCGTGGTGGTCGTGGTTGTGGGTAAGTTGAGCAAGCTTGTGGTTGGTTGGGGTAAAACCGTAGTTGATGAGGATGATGGAGATATAGACGTTGTGCTGCTCGTCGAAGGTGGCGTCGGAGTGGGAGACGGTACGTTCAGTATGCTGGTGATTGGCACAGATAAGCTTGCTGACACGGATAAGCTTGCCGATGCAGATAGGCTTGCTGATACAGATAAGCCTATGCTCAACGAGATGGTAGGTAATGATAGTGAAATAGATGAAACGGAAGAAGACGACGAGAGAAGAGAAGTCGATAGAAGAGAACTCGCTGATGAAAAGAGAGAGGTTGGCAGCAGGGAAGTGGTCGATAAAGTGGGAGAGGACGGCAGAAGAGATGGAACCGATGGATCGACAGAAGTCGGTAGAATGGGTGAAGATGGTAAGCTGAGAGAAATGGGTAGATCGAGGGATGTTGGTGAAAGAGATGTGGTTGATGATATGAGAGAACCTGAAATAGAGGAAGAGGCGGTTAGGATCGAAGACGTCGGCAAAAGAGAAGACGTCAACAGCGTAGAAGATATCGATCGAGAAGAGGATGCAGACATGAGACTTGTTGCTTGCAGAGCGGAAGATACTGACGAGGGAGATGACGTTGGTAGGGGAGGAGCCGTTGCAGAAACAGAAGAGGTAGGTAGGAGGAGTGACGTTGTTGAGACAGGAGTGGCTGTTGAAGGAGACACCGATGGCGCGAAAGAGGACGGGAGTGACAGTGCGAATGAGGCTGACGAAGCGGACGATATCGAAGAAGACGGGGATGTCGTTGTTGCGATCGCTGTGACTGACATAGTGGCAGACGATAGTGAAGAGGAAGATGTTCCGGTAACCGGAGAGGACGCTGTGGATGACGATGTGGAGAACGTGATGGATATAGCGGAAGTGTTAGGAGATGTCGTTAGGGAAGAAGTTGTAGAGAAGACCGCAGTGAGGGAGCTGGATGAGAGCGTAGTACTTGTAGAACTTGAAGCGGCCGATGACGACCCAGATATCAAGGGGTTCGGAGCTGCCGAGGAAGGACTTGATCTCGCCGTGGTGAAAGTGTCGCTCGCCAACGTAGACGATCCAGTGATCGTACTCATATCTGATCCAGGAGCCGGTAGTGACGACGCTGTGCGTGAGTCTGGAGGAATCGTGACAGATATTGAAGAGGTTGTTGCTTGTACTGTAGAGAAAGTAGAAGATGAGATGGACAAAAGAGATGAAGAGAAAGTCGTACTTGACGATGTGGAGCTTGTATCCGAGATTGTTGCAGCTGCACTTGAGCTGGCTAATGTTGTAGTGGGCTTTTGTGGAGAGGACATCGTGTTCGATGGGGTGGAGGTGGGTATGGAAGATGGCTGGATGGTCACCGACGAAGACTCGGTGTTTGAGGAGAGAGTCGACTCCGTGACTGTTGGGCGAATAGAGCCGGAGGATGAGAATGTTGAGCCAGTTGCCGTATCATCTGGAGTGGAGCTGACTGATGTAGATGTCGTGGATGCTGCTTCCAAGCCAGAGCTCAGAATGGAGCTGGAGCTGGAGCTTGAGACGGAGCTGACAACCGAGTTGGCGGTGGATATAGAGGTAGAAGTCGAGCTTGAACTAGTGATTAAGATGGAGCTAGGGCCAGAGCTACCACTGGAACTTGAGCTGAAGGATGATGAGGTCACGAATGCCTGATCTTGCAACGACGAGGATAGACCTGAGGACTGCGTCGTGGTGCTTATGACCGCTGCATTGGCGGCGGTTGGCGAACGTGTGCTGCTTGCTGTGGAAGACGATATGGACAGAGATGTGGTGGCAGGCGCAGAAGTCGTGGCTGTAGCTGAAGACGTTGGTAACAGGCGAGATTCCTTGAAAAGAGTCGGAGATCGCACTGCACATGAGCAGATGCTGGAGAATCTGGACGCCCTGACATCCTGCAAGGGACTGTTATCTCGCACCCGCAGATTATAGTAACTGCAGAACCGTGCCGGTCGCAAGAAACCATTGCGAACCGAGACGACTTGTTTCTCCTCACGCCCACAGGGCCCAGTGGCTCTGGCGACTGAAGGCGTTGTAGATGTTGTGGTGAATACCCATGCCTGCACGCCCAGAATGCATCTGCAGGACTCTGAAATGTTCCTAGCAGCTAATCCAGAGAGCGGGCTTCCTTCAGTCTCCACCGCGGTATCGATCCAGAACCTGCAGAATTTAAGAGGGTCGCTGACCTCGCGTTGCAGAGTGGCAATGTTGGGATCGTCCCGGACGCAGGCGGCCGAAATCAGAGCGGGAAGCCAAAGTGCGGCGGCAGCGACCAGGGCGATCATGGTTCTCCTGAATGAACCATGGCCTAGCGTGGGCCTCAAACTACCACCCTTTATACCGCGTGCTAAGCTCACGCGTAGACCCGTCCGCTTGAGTGAACCATAGGGTGATGTCTTGGCATTCCTTCTACACGACGTGTTGGAATGGAAACATTTCTCGCTCCAGGGAAGTGTGCCCACCTGATACTCACTACACCTTGCTTGAGACCAAATCCGCTTCTGTTGAGAATTATAGTAAACCCATATAGCAGCCACCCTTGCTTGCCGCACCTCGATTTATGGTGCTTCACACCACACTCGTAGAGATCGAGCACCATGATGCATCAAACCACAGTTTTGGTCTGCCAGCTCCCTATCTTCGCCGCTGCTCAAGCTGCAAGAGCGTCAAGTATGTGCGTCTCGCCAACCGCGCTGCAGAGATTGACTCTAAGGATCCCTGCCCGACCAATTCTGCCGTAGTGATGACCTTGAAGGGCGGTATCAAAATCGCCAATCCTCATCCGTACACTCGCCTACGATCCGGCATTTGGTTGCACCACAGGCCCGCCGAGGATGTTTTCAAACTGTTGATCGACACTTTCCGCCGCCGATGCTACTTCTACGACGAAATGGAAGGGCCTTACGACAAACGCTTCACGTACGAAGAAGAGGACAACACCGAAAAGGGGCTTCGTTACTGGCTTCGCGACGTCGAGAAGAAGCCATACTTACTGCCCGATTGGTGGAATGAGGAAGAGCATGAAGCCTGTGTTGCCAGCGCTCTGGTGAAGGATAGTGACTACTGGGTCGGAAAGGTTGTGGACCTCAATGATACCGTCGATCGCCATCAAGATCCATCCATATACGCCAACATGGCTCATTTTCGCCAAACCGTCCATGATGGAGGACACGGATTCCTGATTCAGATGGAGATATTGATCCACGGCAACGAGAAAGGCAGACCTGGCGGGCCAGAGCATGTCCGTGGAGGTTCGCTGTCGGATGGTCTGATGCGTATGAAGGGACCCACAACATCATCTTGATGACACATGTCAGCGGTGTCACGTTGCATGCTGTGTAGAGACATGGATATCATGGTTGCGAAGAATGAATCCACGATGAGATTAAAAATTTGTGCCAAGCATCACGTGAAATCGCTCCTGCTCCGCTACTTCTATACCAGTGCAGTAAAAGCCTCACGACAACACCCACATCTCACCTCCAGATCGTGTTGACCTCACGCAGCGCCTTGCGCGCTCTTACTCACAATGAACAACTCCGATTTCCGCTCGCTCCTGCTATCCAAGTCCTCCCACCCCTCCACCAAGCCCACCTCCACATCCCCTCCCCCACCACGCACCACCTCTCTCGGCTCGCGGAAATCCGCCTTCATTCCAAGGAACATACGCCCTTCAGCCAAGTCAAGCTACAATCTCAAATCAACCGCCGCCTCAGACTCCACTCTCGAGCGCCCCGCTAAGAAGCTCAAAACTCTGGATCTCGGAAAAGGCTACACGAACCGTGCTCTCGAGCGTCTGAACAATGACAGCGACGACGTACGCGACGAGAAGGAGCGGAGGATTCATGCCCTTGCCCGGAAGGTTGTGGAAGGCGAGCTCGAGGAAGAGGAATTCGAAAGGCTGCGCGAGGAGATTGCGGGGGGCGATGTGGAGAGCACGCATCTCGTACGAGGACTGGATCGGAAGCTTTTGGAGAGAGTGAGGAAGGGGGAGGATGTCATGACCGGCAAAGGCGAAGAGGAGAAGTCAGACGAGTCAGAAGACGAGGACTTTGAGGAGCTAGAAGCGAAGGAGGTGCAGACCAGGGAGAAGGAGAAGATCGAAAAGAAGGGGGAGTTGAACAGTGAGGCGACTCCGGCAGCTGGAGCGAAGAGAAACCGAGACGCGATACTGGCGGAGCTAAAGGCGAAAAGGGCACAGGAAGCACAGGCAAGGCTGCAGGCAAGACCGGATCTAGGGGACAAGTTCAGGAAGATCGAGGAGCGAAAGGAGAAGCCACGGACTATGATCGACAGTAAAGGCCGTGAGGTAATCATCACGAGGGACGAGAACGGCAAGATCAAGAAGAAGGTTCGGAAAGTGGCGCCACCACCTGACAAGCTCATCGAAGAGGCGAACAAGTCAGTCAAATTCCTGGACGAAGACGTAATCATGCCGAAGCTCAAGGAAACTCCACCAGTAGCGCCCGAAGAGGATACCTTAGATAACATGTTCGACGACGTAGTAGACGACTACGACCCTCTCGCCGGCCTAGTCGGAGACGACGACTCCTCCGACAACTCCAGCGACTCCGATGCTGAAGACGGCGAGATCAACGAGCCTAAGCCCCCGGCAGCCTCTGCTTCAGCCCCAGCGGCTACCGACACTGCCACCTCCAACCCGCAACAATCCCACCCCTCACCCCCTCCCAGACTTTCATCCCCCCACCCCTCCCAACCACGCAACTACTTCTCCTCCTCACGCCCGGGCCCATCCACGGACGAGACCCTCACCCCTGCCCCAACCGCCAACCCCTTCCAAGACCCCTCCTTCCTCTCCGCCATCTCCCGCGCAGGCAACATGGCAAAATTCAAAATCCACCTGGGCGATGGCGACTCCACCAACCCCTCCGCCCTAACTTCCACCGCCAACCCCAACCCCGACGCCGCCGCGGACGAGGACGAAGACGAAGACACCCGCCTCGAGCGCCTCGAGAAAGAAGCCCGCCTCAAGAAGAAACGCGCAGAACTCATGGCGAGCATGGGTCGCGACGACGAGGATCTAGATCTAGGTTTTGGTGGTGGCAGGTTCGATGAGGATGATGATGGGGAGGAAGGGGGAAAGGTGAAGTTGTCGGAATGGGGGAAGGATGGAGACGGGGAGGAGGAAGGGCGAGTCGGGGGGAAGGGGAGGGAGAAGAGGAAGAGGACGCGGAACAGGGGAGGACGCAAAGGGGACAAGGATAGTGCAAAGGATGTTTTGGAGGTTATGAGGAGGAGGGAGGGGAGGTAGATCTTGAGCGTGAGCGGTTTTGGGGGTGGTGAGTATGAGGTTGAGAGCTATGGGCGTCCTGAACGCCTGGCTGAATGTATCATACTACTGAGAGATTTCCCTGGGGTGGTTGAAGTACTGAGATGTTCGTGCCGTGAAACATTGACTAGATGAGCTCCCCTTCAGCTCCAATCTCCTCGAGCTCACCCTCTTCGTCATCCCAATCGACGTCGTCAGCGACCTCGTCTGCCCGTCTCTGCACCTCTGCCAGACCGCTGACTTCCTCGACGTAACCTTGCTCACTGATCGCTCTCTTGACGAACGCCCATCCGTCGTGCTCGTATGCCCCTACGATCTTCGGACTGCATGCCGAGCAGCAATCGTATGCTCGCCCTTTGACGGTCATGGTGCTCCAATTGGACATGAACCCGCGGAGCTGATGGGGGACGGTGCCGAGAGGGTGTGGCTTTTCTCCTGGCTTAAGTGGTGCCTCCTGCGACTTTGATGATGGATCGGGTGCGGCTACAGCGCCCTTCTCTGGTGCTTGGAGGATGGAGACTAAGAGCTCGACTGCGAGGGCGGAGGCGATTGGTGCAACACCTGGACGTGTGACGGTGCATTGCTGATCGAGAGTGGCGGATTTGAGACTGTCTTTTGGAGCAACGACGTCGGAGCAGAAATAGCATCCTAGCTCATCGAGCTGTGGCGGGTCCCTCGTTTCGGTAGGCGACGTCGGTCTTGAATGAGATTCCTTTGAGCGATGTGAAATTGGCAGACCAGACGAAGAGGATGACGTTCGTCGCTTCTTTGGTGTGCGAAGGCCGTGGCGCATAACCATGTATGTGTCGAAGCCAAGAGCAGCATTGATGACGATTTTGCCCAGCGACTTGGCCATCACTGTAGGAAGCCATCGGGACTCTCGCGTGTCCATGAGCAGAAACAGAGCGTCATGGCTCGAGATCAGCTCGTACAATTGCTCGTAATCTCGCTTCGATGCTGCTTCGTCCGTTGTAGGATGACCAGCCATCGGTACAGACATCATGATGCCTCGAGCGTTGACACCTGGATAGATCTGCTTCAGAGCCTCTGCAGCCCTCTCTGCCTTCTTTGCGCCGCCATCCAAACAATCCGAAAATGTGTAGAGCGGTTGTCGGACAGGATTTGAATAGCTGACTTTGGCATTGTCAACAAATGTGATGTTCCTCACACCCCACCCCATGAGGTTCCGCGCAACGTACGATCCGAGGGTCCCAGCGCCCAGCAATAGACAAGAAGTGTTCTTGATGATGTCCAGGTCGATTGAAGGAGCGATTCGCCATTTTATGAGCTTCAGATTCAGATCTACAGCCTGGTCTGCAAGTCGAGTCGGGTCTAGATAGGCACTCAGGTCTACTGTACGTGCGCTGACTTTGCCGTTCTCATTCCGCTCCCAGCCAGTTACCTTCGGTAATTGCTGCGCCGGCTCAATTGGTGTGGCTTGATCACCACATTCGAGGTTGAGGATGATGCTGGTTGGATGTTCTCTGCGGCTATTGGTGTCGCGATAGCAGAGAATCTGGACTCTGTTAAGCTTGAATCGTTGTCTGACAAGGACTAGCAGATTCCGAAGCATCCAGCCAGGATTGTCGGGATACGTCGAGGGATCGACAAAGCAGACATACTGGTCGTCAGTCGCCACACCGTCGAAGAATCCATTCTCGTATGCTGCTAATGACGCAACTTGGAAAGGATTCGACGAGTTCTCGGAGGATTCCTCTGCGTCAGCTTCGTCGGCTGAAGTCTCCTGCTTGCCACTGGTTTTGTTCCCTGCCCGCAGCTTCGAAGCTTCTGTCTCCTGTGACGTAGCTGATGAACCTGGTCGGACCCTTTTGACCAGGAAAAATCCCCTTTGACGCTCATCAACACCGTACTGATAGGTCCCCACTCGACTGACCAATTGTGTCGTCTCACTTGATGATAGCTGTCGAACTCTGGATGATGTCTGTCGCTTCCATTGCGGGTCGGAATGTAGTGCTGGGTATGCGAAATGATAGTTGAAGGTATACTTCTTGAGATTTGCAAAGCAGATGGCGGAAAAAGAGGAAAGTAAGGAAGGACATGAGAAGATGGATCCATCATTGATCGCATCCCAGATCTGTGGACTGAGGTCAGTGGATAGACCTTCAAGGACAACGCTTTCACTCACCATTCTGCCTGCCCGCTCCATATGAGCAGATCTGTCGTACTCTCTAAACTCCTCCAACGTGTTGAAGTTGCGTATCATGCCCTCGCTTCGACAATTATTAAGCGGGACTCTAGGGGTATGTCAGCTTGTACAGATCACACTACAGTACCTGGCTTACTTGGCTTCGGTCAAAGCGCTCGTGTGAATCTGCATTGATGTGGATCGTTCAGGCGCATCCCTTGGTCTGAGTTCATAGGTGCCCAGGACCTTTCGTACGGGCGACTCAAGTTTATCATTTTCGAGCTTGAGTTTCGCGAGCGCTGAATAGAAGCCCAGATCGATCTCTGTCGTCCAAGGGGCATATTGCAGGTTTGAGGTGGTTGAAGTCATGTTTGGTGAGCTGCGGAGGCGGGGTCGTAGTGGTGGCAGGGGAATGTGAGTCGCACGAACTTCGGACTGAGGCGCCTCTTTTTCGAAGGAATGAAGTCAGTGTCAAGAGGTTTGCGATAACACTGACACGACATGCACGAGATCAAAAGTAAGTGACTGTGACACCTCTTGTGCGCATGACAAGGGCGAGTCGGGTCAGGCACGGCCAAGAAACACATGTGACGACGTCGAGCGGAAGAGCGGGCCGTCAGCCCGGCCTACGCGCGCGTAAAGTGGATCCACGTCACGCGTTTTGCGGGGTCCACCTCGAGCAGACTGTTCTCTCAAGCATTTATAATATTTCTCGAACCAGTTCTTGGAACATTTTGGGCAGTTCAATCCTTGGAATTATGCTCATTGGTATTTGTGGAGGTAAGGTATTCTCCCAATTCTAGTCCATCCCCTCACCCATTTCCTAGGTCTCTGCGCAGGGAAGCATTCCGTAGCAGACTACCTGATCAACCAACATGGCTTCATTCCTCTCACAATTGACCGACCAGCATCCACACCATCCGTAGAAAAGTCTGCCTCGGACGCAACTCTCCGTTCCTCGTCCCCACCGCCTCAATCCTTCCCAACCCCTGAAGCCCTCCTCGACCACGTGACCTCCTCCTGGACAACCCACTTCGTCACTACCAGCATCTGGTCGCAACACATCCTCGACATCCTCTCGCACCGACCATTCTTCATCCTCATTTCCGTCGACGCCCCCATCTCCCTCCGCTGGTCCCGCTTCCGGTCCCGCTGCGTCGCCCTATCCCAATCCCCGCCAACACTGGAGCAATTCGTCCTCCGCGACGACGAACATATGTACGACCCGAACTTTGGTCTCGCTGCGCTCCCGTCACAAGCTCGTATCAAGCTGCTCAACTCCACCTCTTCGTTGGCGAAGCTGAACCAGTGTCTTGACAGCCTTAATCTCACGGATGAGAACCGTCTTCGTCCTTCTTGGGATCAGTACTTCATGACACTTGCCTCTCTCGCTGCTCGGCGGTCGAATTGTATGAGGCGCCAAGTAGGCTGTGTGCTGGTGCGCGGGAAGCGTGTCATTTCAACGGGGTATAATGGGACCCCTCGCAACCTCACGAACTGCAATGAAGGTGGGTGTCCGAGATGTAATGGCGGTGGCGGCGGCGGAACGTCCCTGAGCAGCTGTCGATGCCTCCATGGCGAAGAAAATTGCCTGCTGGAAGCGGGAAGGGAGAGGATAGGAGAGGATGCTACACTGTACTGCAATACATGTCCGTGTTTGACGTGCAGTATCAAGATTGTACAGGTGGGAATCGGGGAGGTGGTGTACAGTCGGAGTTACTACATGGATGAAGAGATCGCGACGTTGTTCAAAGAGGCTGGTGTCAAGTTGAGGCAATTCTCGCCAGTAAGTACCACACTTTCATGGTGGGAGTGGCAAGCTAACATATCGCAGCCAGCCGAAGGACTCATCACTCTCGCGGACACGCCAAAGCAGACGAACGGCCACGCATGATCATGATCTTCATTACGATTTTCGCTATGCCATCTTATAGCGTCAAGGGCCCATTTCCTGACGCCGACTTTTGGATATGCGCCTTGGACCCACGAAACAAGCTCTGCCAAATGAACGCCTCGCTTAAAAGCAACTCGATGTCCTTCTCTGTCCAATCCCGTGTGGGCAGAGCTTGGAGAAACATCATGATTTGTGAAAAGTCCATTCGGAGCAATTTGTCGGACCACTTGACGAGGAAAGCTGCGCAGACGTAGAGATGGAAGTGGGAGAAGCCTTGGTCTTCAGCCTGGGTATTGGTCAGCATGAGCCTTAGGTACAATTGGTTGGGGTCAAATACAAGATATGTGTCCCACATGCGGACAGTGTTCTTGACACTGATCTCCCGCATGAGTAAACAATTCATCCATCGGAAGCTGAATTGGATGAACTCAACCCCTTCCGCCTCCAAGTGCTTCGCCAGTCTTTCGTCTATCCTGGTCGTCAAGTCGCGGAGAGCGGCTACCTGCCGCTGTATACCTGGTTGTGCCGCAATGTAATTGTCCTGTATGCCATCCAAAAGCTTGGTCAAACACCAGTACGAGTCCGCCTCTACAGCATCCAGGACTTGCTTCGGTAATTGTCCAGGATCCATACCTGATTCTACGTCTGAGTCTGTGATGTAGCTTGCCAAGAAGACTTGCCAAAATGGAGTTACAAGATCGTTGATGCCTTGCACATAGCCACTAGCTGGATGTCGGATGGCCCAAACGTACAGTATTCGTTCAAGAGACCGTTGTGTCGCCTCGTACCCGTACAACTCGAGATGCGGATTCGTCCTTGGTACGTCTATGCTGATCTGATGCCAGATCGCTTCGTCCAGACCTCGTCCTTTTGCTCTGTACGATTGGGTGGAAGGTCGCCCGCCCATCAAGCTTGTCTCGACTGGCGCATCACTTCCAGCAGTGCCTCGCTCGAAAGCCTGCCGTACGCCGTCCATGTATTCTCTGCGTTTCCGTTCCAGTGTCGCGACTCTGCGCTCGCTGTTCGTGGGCAGGTATCCAAGCAAGATCTGCCAGGACATGGCACGAACTTCCTCGGGAATTCCAGACCAGGCCGAGTCTCTCATCTCAGCGATCGGAACGTTCGTCGACTGTAGCAGTCGCTTAAAGCGATTGATCCTGCCTATTCGCGCCGAATGCGCTTCACGTTCTTTCGCCGTCGCGTTTGGAGGTATTGGTGGGTGACTGATCAGGTGTAATGAGTTTGCCGGATCTCGCAGGATATCCTTGTACTGCGGTCGTAGTATCTTTCCCTCACTCTTCTTGGCAGTTGGGTAGTTCGGTATACTTCTCTCCTCGGAGATATCACCGTTGTCCAAAGCCCAAGTCCCGAGACTCGGACTGTAGCTTGACGCACTGGGGGGTGTATTCCTGAAGCCACCCGGATCTATATTCTTCTTGTTCAAATTCCGCTTGCCCTTCCGCCGCATGCTCGCTATGCTTGGAAGTCCAAATTCGTCCTCATCCTCGTCCAATGCCAGTACATCTTCGTCGTCTTCATCGTCAAAGTCGTCTGCCGCGAGCCAGTCGCTGTCCTGTCCCGGCTCAAAGCTCTGATATCCTCCTCGCTTCGTTTCTGGTGATTTGTTGGAAGCCGCGCTCGAGGGTCGTCCTCCAGAATCGCGATTCGAGGTAGAGTTGGATCGTGAGACACTCCTAGTTTGCATTTAGTCCCTTGATCTATGACAACGACAATCCTTGACTGACAGCTGGTCGAACTTGAGAATATCGGCATGAGAGTAGGATGCGCCAATGACTTTCTGTGTTCCGCTCGAGGTCGCCTTCTTGCTGCTGTTTGATGTCGTCCTCCAGAATGGTGAAACAGAGCTGTTCCCAGGTCAATTCGAGTCCTCCACGCAAGTATTGATCATAGAAGTGTATCCGTACCCACTGCGATCGGTCTGCATGCGAAGAACACTCGTCAGCCTCCTACGATGTCACGCAGCAGTGTAGAGGCACTCACCTGTACCATCTCCTGAGTGTCGATTAGCTCTGAGTGAGTCGTGTGGCTTTTTGAGGCTTACCTGTACTTTCTTAGATGCCATGCTTGTATTGGGCTGCCTTGCGACAGCAACTTGTTACCGAGTCATTGCTTGAATGTGGGGTGTTTGAGGAATGATGTCGTTGGTTGCATGACATGTCTTCAATAGCGCCGCATTCAGCCGAGGTTGCGCCGAGGCCGCCGAGGGTCCAAGCTCGAGGTTGACTTCTCTGCTTGACATTGTCCGTTGCCCTTTCGCATGCTTTGACGTTATTTCCTTCGCAAGACTTGTCGCACAATTCCCACATTGTCCCTCTCTTTTCAAACTGACCCCCGAGATCCTACAACCTACAATATTTGTCGATTGCAATCGATTGACCGAGTCTTCGTTCGAGGTCATTAGACCTAGGCGCGCAAGAGCGCAATTCCGGCGACTTCACACAACTCACTCTTAGATTTTCAGAATGGCTGATGGTCCAGAGGTAGAAGAGGATATCTTTGCAGATCTGTGAGTACGACTTGAAATGATGAATCACCCTACTAATGCCCGAAAGCTATGCCGATGACGATGCGGTTGACGTACCACCTCCTGCAAAAGCTATCCCAGCACAAGCGACCGCTGCTGTAGAGACACAGGATGCGCCGGCTCAACAAGCAGACCCTAGCGCTGTTCAGGCCGAGTCAGCCAAGGACTACAACCAATCCTATAACGCGACTGCAAACGGTCAAGGTGATTATGAGCAGGACGACGGGCAGAATGGAAATGGTGGTGATTGGTCAAATCAGGGTCAAGGCTACGGTGCAGGATCGTACGGCGGGAACAATCATCAAGATGAAGAGCGGCCAATAGGCACAAAGGAAGATGGGTAAGTCTTATTGTCTATGAAGTAACTTTACATACCCGTACATACACATACACGGCGATCAATGTGGCTGGATCTAGGCTTTGCTGGACACGCGATATTCTGGAGAGGTCATTTGGTGGACGTCGGGAATATGGACATGGCTGCGGCGAATGCAGATCCTGTGTCGAGGTGACAGCATGCCGTCATCGTTTGCTGCCTGCAACAGCACGATAAGTCAAGAGATGGTCTTGACATGCAAGTCTGATGGGATTCATGATGGCGGGTATCAGGTCTGTTGACCGAGCCAGGACAGTCTAAGCCAATCAGGAACCTAGCAAAGTCGACGATACATGCTCCCCAGCTGGGAAAAGCAAATAGCTATAAGACGATGTAAACACATCATAGCGATTAGCTCAGCTCCGGATAGAAGCAGTGAGTCAGGACAGATCAATGATTGGTATGCTTTTATAAAGCCACATTGAATGTTGACTACGCCTTCGTAGCAGACATCAAACGAGATATCATGGTTACTACTCTGGCCTATTCCTCATTTGCGGTTGTGTTGGCGAGAGTTTGTGTCCGAGGGGACTGTTTTGTTGGACGCCACCAAGACCTGCCGAAACACTTGACCACCAACCGCTAAAGAAGCACTCGATCATGCCACAATCTCGGCTTCCACATTGGAGTCTATCAGCTTGCGTCGAAACCCAAACAACTCTTGTTTGCTCGCCAGACTGCATGCCAGCTTGTCCACGATCATGCCTAATTGGATCGCCACTCGCCACTCTCACGTCGAACGACCATGTATTGCAAGACCCCAGACTAACTCTCGATCAGTAAAATGTTTATCGGTGGCCTCAACTGGGAAACCACAGACCGTGAGCCCTCCCACACTTCTCCCCCCTCCTCCTCTGATCACTCTCAGAATCCCTCCGCGACTACTTCTCCCAATTCGGCGAAGTCTCCGAATGCACCGTCATGCGCGACTCCGCCTCAGGCCGCTCACGCGGGTTCGGCTTCCTCACCTTCCGCGACCCCAAATGCGTCAACACAGTCATGGTAAAAGAGCACCAACTGGACGGCAAGATCATCGACCCGAAACGCGCCATCCCTCGCGAAGAACAAGAACGCACCTCGAAAATCTTCGTCGGCGGCGTCTCCCAAGAAGCCACCGAGCACGACTTCAAGACCTTTTTCCAGCAGTTCGGCCGCGTGCTCGACGCCACGCTCATGATGGACAAAGACACCGGCCGTCCGCGAGGGTTCGGCTTCGTGACTTTCGACAGCGAAGCCGCCGTTGACCGCACCCTGCAGGGCCCACTGGAGATTCTCGGCAAGAGCATCGAGGTCAAGAAAGCCCAGCCACGAGGCAACATGATCAACGAAGACGACGGCGGGGCGGGACGGGGCCGGGGTCGCGGACGTGGTGGCTTCAGCGGTGGCGGTGGCGGCGGCGGCGGAATGGGCAACCAAGACATGTCCATGTCCGGCGGCATGGGGGGCATGGGCGGCGGCGCAGGCGGGCCCGGTGGAGGCGGCCCCAACATGACGCCCAGCATGATGGCGGCGTACTGGCATCGCATGCAGAACTACTTCAACGCGATGCAGCAGCAGATGATGGCCGGCGGGGGCGGGATGAACCCGATGATGCAGCAGCAGATGATGGCTATGATGCAGCAGAACGGCGGCGGGGGAGGGGGAGGGGGAGGAGGAGGCGGGATGGATCAGAGGATGATGCAGCAGATGCAGGCTATGCAGCAGGGCGGGCAGGGGCAGGGACAAGGTCAGGGAGGGAGGCAGAATTTCTCGCCCCAGGAGCAGATGGCGTTTGAGCAGCAGAAGTATGAGAGGCAGGCGCAGGGCCAGGGGGCGGGGAGTCCGTTTGGTGGTGCGGCGGGAGGGGGGCCGGGGGGGAGTAGTTGGGAGGGCATGTATGAGGATGTGCCTGCGCCGATGGGGATGGACGATGGTGGGCAGGGAGGAGGGTTCAGAGGACGTGGGAGAGGTGGATTTCGAGGCAGGGGAAGAGGTGGAGGTGGGCCAATGCAGCAGGGTGGTGGGCAGCCGCCTAATGCGCCGGCGAATGCGCCTACGGGACCGAGGAATGCGGGGGGAGGGGGAAGGGGGTATCGTGGTGGCGGGAGAGGGGGGCATAGGGGCTTTCATCCTTATGCGAGAGGGTAGAGGCAAGAGGCATAGTCGAGGAAACGCGTGAGCACGTGTCGCAAGGATCTCAGTTCTATTTGCTCGCTGGGATGGGCAAGCCATGCATCAATATAAGACTTCAGCATGGATAGGGACAAAATAACATCACTCAATCACATATCAGGGTAGTGCACGCATCGCACATGATGTGATTCTTCGAAATGCATCGTGGTATTCATCCTCAACACATCTCTACACCCATCAAACCGCCACATATGCCATGACGAGTCCGACATAGCCACATCTCCTCCCATCCCATGCATGTATAACCCCTTGCATTCTCCCATCCATCCTTCCAGTCTCAAGATCAACCCATCTAGAAAACCAGCGCCGCACCCTTCGTCTTCTTGTCACCTCCCAACTCAAAGTGCTTGCATCGCTTCAACGCCAACTGCGCCTTTGTCTTGCAGGCGGTGCACTCGAGACGCAGCACCACCTTCTTGGTCGTCTTTGCCTTCTTGTGGAACACGGGCTTGGTCTGTCCTCCGTAACCGGACTGCTTGCGGTCGTAACGGCGCTTTCCCTGGGCGAAGAGCGAGGCCTGGGAGGAGAGAGGGTTAGAATGCTGGGATGGGGGAGGTGTGGGTCGGGTGGATATGTACCTTGCCGGCCTTGTATTGTGTGACTTTGTGTTGGGTGTGCTTCTTGCAGTCCTTGCCCTTGCAGTAGGTGCGGCGAGTCTTGGGGACGTTGACCTGGAGGAAGGAGTCAGTTTCTGGGATTTCCGGTCATGCAAAGCGTTTGAGTGTATTGGTCGAGGTGTCTCGGCTCTGGTACCCATCGAATCGTCGTCTGCGCTGTGAACGATCGGAAGTCTAGCGACAAGATGCATGCCGGCTTGTACCTCCGTTTCCTCGCTCTTTTCGTTGAATCTCGCCGCTCATCGTCCCTTGGTAGGGCGCACAAAGTCGAATTCTCTCGTCGCTCTTATGGAAGCGTCGAATGTCCAGATCGATGCGTGCGCAGTGATTCGGTGGATACCAAAGTCGTCAAAGGTGTGTCCAAGTGCTCGAAACTTACCATTTTGGCGGTATTGGTTGTCGTTGATGGATTTTGGCGTGGCGGAGATCAGCTTGAAGTTGTCGTTTGAATTTTGGTATGTGGTGCGTTGGTCTTGGCGTCACGTGCAGAGACTTTTGCGGGGAGATCGCAAGCAGAGAGCGCAGGAATAATGGCAGCTTGAATATTGTCATTCGTTGTTGTGATCTGGACTTGCATTTCTACATGAGTTCTTGCTTGGATATGACATTCTAATACTAGCATGCAAATTTGTAGTCAAAGGAGATGGAGCCATGAATGGTAAGTAGCGGCATGTCAGCGCTGCGTGATGTCTTCAAGCCTTCCTATCAAAAGTACGAAGTATTCCCCTCCGTCCACCTGCTGACTTCAACATCACTCTTTTCTCCCTGATCAGTGGTATACCCAGCCTGGGGCGTGCTCGGCCCTGTAATCCTTCCAGGTCCACCAAGACTGAACCTCGTGCTCCCTCTCCTGCCATCAGGACTCTCGATCCTCTGAACAGCACCGATCCATTCCCACACCCTGCTGACTTCGCCTGCTCTGCCCTCTCGGACCATAGACCTGACGTTGGCGTTTCCTTCCACCAGTCTCTTGACGACTTCCCATAGACGACCGCGTTCCTTTACGTTGAATTCCTGCCTCAAAACATCATCTCGTAACGCCACCATAGATATGTACGATTCCGGATATGCGACTGGGTCTTCTGCATGTACACTAGCTTGCCAGGCGAGTTTCTCCAGTGCCGATCCAGCGAGTATCTTCGCGCGCGACGATGTGGACTTCCTGACTGTCAAAGCATGCTTACCATACACTGCTGACACCGAAAGGATAATGACAGCTACAAGCTTTGGAAGATGCTGTCTAAGCGCTGCATGAAGTGATCTTCTGACGGCGCAGGAGAAGGGGACTCTTGCGAGACTGGTGGAGCGGAGGAGGGCTCGGGAGCTGGAGTAAGGGCAAGACTGTTAGTGTAAGCTTTCAAGGGTATGTGAGAAAGAAGTATTGTGGCAAGAAATGGAATGTAGAAGGAGAAGAAGACTTACCCATCGCTTCCGCTCACCACCTCTTCTCTGCCCACGATCTCTCCCAGAGCGCTCTCCCACAACTCGTCGAATTCTCGATCGCTCATCTTCCTGCTGCGCTTACTCGATACCGCAGTCTTCAGATCCTCGACTGGCACTTCTGCGCTCTTCACCTCTCCGCACTCGTACTTGGCGTTGTGCTCCCTAAGCTCTTTTTCAACAGCAAAGTCTGCAACAGCTTTCACACGCCTTGCCTTCTCCCCGTCCGGCTCACATGTCGGTGGCAAGGGTATCACACCTCCTAAGCTCAAGGGATGAGGGGTGAGGACAAAGTCTGGCTCGCAAACAGTCTTGAGATCCGCATAGCAGTACGCATGCTGAGGACAAGGCTCGCACTGAGGACGTATGGCCGACGCCCACTCCGGGATCTCGACACCTCCGACAGCAGGACTTGGTGACCCAATGCCGCAGTATCCGACCGCCAACTTCTCTTGCCTCCACACAGTCGCAACGCCGCCGAGAAGCGCAACAAAGATACTCCAAGGTGCAGCTTTCGCGGCTCCAGATCGGCGCTTCTGTGGTCGGCGAACCAAGGCGCGATCTCCGGCGAGTGCTGTATCGAGCTCGAGCTGCTGATCTGGCGTGAATTCTTCACCCGGCTGGATATCATCATCCGACTCTTGCTTGACCCCAGGAGCTGGAGTCTTGGACTTCGTCAAAGCCTTCTGCAAAGCGCCGTTGGTGTATCCCTCTGTCTTGCGACGACTATCGCGTGTTTTGTGGCGATCCTCCTCATACGTCTGACCCATCGTCGTCCTCCGTCTGGATCCACTCTTGCTTCGAGCTGTAGGTGGCGGCGAACCTTTCTGGAACGGGTTGTCCTGTGTAAATGGCGATTCGTCGCCTCTGGTTTCTTCTGCAGCCGGCGAAACACTTTTCCTGGTGGTGCGGGGCTTGGGGACCTCAAGTGCTTCCACGGTTCCGTCAAAGGAACTCACCGGCTTCATGGACCCACGTACCCCTGTCGGAGGTGCTGTGCTCTGTCGTGTGGATCGCGAAGTACGAGGTGTAGCAGCGCTAATGTCCTCCGTCGATGCGCGCCCACTCCTCCTTGAGGACTTTCGTGCCGGTGTTTCCAGTGGAGGCAGCTCATCCTCTTCCACGTACTCTTGACGTTTGTCGATCGCATTGCCACCTGGCGAGACGCTGACGATTCCTTTAGAAGTGCGCCTGATCCTGTTTTGTTGCTCGCGCAGCTTCTTCGCTTGTGGTAGGATGTTCTGGTTGAAGAGGTTGATAAGATCGGGCTTCTTTGCTGATGCTGGATATGATACGTTGTGAGTCACCAGGATGGATCGCAGCTTTGGGACTGTGAACGAGGCAGGATCGAAGCCAGGCTCCAGGTATTCGTAGCCATCGTCGGCCATTGCGATGTTGGGTAAGTGGGGATAGATAAGAAGGAAGAGGATGAAGCCAAAATGACGTTTTCGGTAAAGGTGTACTCAAAGCTGCAGCGTGCGCATAGTGAGTCAGGAAAGTGCTCCTTGCGACTAGGAATCAACGATAAGTGGCGTGAACAGCTTTGCGACAGAAGGAAAAGAGTGAGGTGGAGGGCAAATAAACAGAGAAATTCTGGTAGGACCACCTTGGAAAAGGTCTACCAGATTTTATCATGCGACCATGTGTTCAGCCCGCTATCCCATGCTGTGTAACGTCGCACCAAACGATTAAAAGGCAAGAGGACTGGATATAAATTTGCAGTGGTCTACCCGATAATCTATCCGTTTCCCCATATCGGAAAAGTCTTTTCGTCACGGTCATAAAAATGGCAAACTGTGTCTGGTGCAACGACCCCTTGATGGTCCCAGTCGAGGAAGAAGCCGATGAACCTGGTGTGCCAACCTCTGCTTATGCTAATGGCCACCCTCACTACGTCCCTGATGATCTGGAGCTCTCGTGCAATTGCCACTACCACTGGTAGATCTAGGGTCATCTACTCTTTGGTCGCGCCCCTCCTGACTTTCCCATAGGCAATGCTTCATGGACAACAACAACGATACCCATTGCCCAAAATGTGGGTGGGAGATTTCTATCCCGACCGCTGCCGGCGTCCAAGTCCTTGTCAATATCGAGAACGAGGGCGGTGCCAAGGAGAACGAGAACATCTACCCCCTCATCCAGGAAGAGAACTATCTTCGGTTGCACCCTCAGGAGCGGATCTGTCGTTCCTTTCTGGAGCTGTGTCGCGAGGAGAGTAGCGATATCACAGACATAGCTAGACTGTTGTTGCAGTGTGACAGAAGAAATGCCGCGCGGCGCGCGAGAGCCGAGGCCGGAGCCAGCGACGAACTACCAGATGCTCCCGGGGACGATAACGACGAGGACGATGATGAAGAGGATGATGAGATTCCTGTACCCTCTGCCGCTGAGGTGATACGGTATCAAGACACTCTTGGCGATATGGAGTCTGGTCTTCATGCTGCTATCGCGAACGATAATCATGATGTCGCCTGGCTGTTGCTGTACTTGGGGACCAAGCTTGACTCTCACGAGTTCCCAGCAGTCATGTCCGGTGAGATACAGCGACTAGGACTCCAGAGACAAGATCAGGACCATCTTATTGACATTCGTGCCTTGAGAGACGGTCAAGGGCGTGTGCCGCTGCAGATTGCTCAGGAGAAAGGTGGCGATTGGCGGACCTGGATATCAAGCCGTAGATTGGTGCCTCTCGCAGAGTGAGTTGGTGGTCATGAGATTACTGCTGACGCATAGAATGCCCGCAATGCCAATCAAGACGTGTTTGGCCGCTTGAGGACCCTGTGTCGCGAGAGGAGCTGGGATATGATGAAATGGCTCACATCCTCGTCAGCCCAGTAGGACAGATGCGAGGCCACGGCAGCGATGAGCGAGATGTCGAATGCTCCCCTGAAGAAAGTTAGCATATCCAAAACACCAAATGGTCATCATGACTCACTCTTGAATACTGTAGTCCACCCTCCCATTGCTATTGAGTGCTCGGACCTTGAGCTCTTCCTGCTTGAGCTTCCTTGCTCTCCTTTCAGCTTCCTCCCACTCGGCACTCTGGCCCAAATCTCTCCCACCATCGCTCTGAACACTCTTTCTACGACGTTGAAAACCAGCATAGAGTGTCTCCAGTTCCGTATCGATCAGTGTTGGTGGATGCTCGCCATCTTCTCCTGGTCTGACAACGGCCTGACTCAGATCTGTCATCGTTTTGTCACCACCGTATGAAACAGGCCGCTTGTAACCCTTCGGTGGCGTGTTACTACCAGCATCGTTTGCGTTCGACATACCCAGCGGTGCACTTGACTTTGAGGCCGAAGCTTGAGCTCGCATTTTGCTCTCGTCGTCCGCTGAGATGCCTAGACTTCGGTTGAGCAGGCTGCTCGCGATCCCGGAGCTGAAACTGCTCCAAAACCCAGAGACACTCTGACCGACTCTGGTACCAATTCCGGATAGACCTTGACCCATGTTTGCCCCGAATATTCCTCGTTTTGTGTATGGCAAGGGTTGTGGTTTGAGAGTGGACATCGCAGGTGAGATCAGAGGTTCAATTCGATAACTAATCGGATCGGTAGGGTGGAAGATGTTGAAGACCTGCTTGCACTTCGGCGCCGACACGTGCATGTCGGATGCTGTAACTCCTTCAACAGTCCTTCCAGATCTGCCTGTCGGAGGTTCATCCAAGAAGGGATCCACGTTGGGCTCGTCCAGTAGCGCGGTCTTAGTGGGCGACTTTCGTGCTGCGATTGTTCGACCTTGAAGCATCTGGAAAAGTCCGATTGGGGAACCAAGAGCATAGAAGTCCTCGACCTTGAAATCAAGCTGGACATTGTACGAGCCCTTCTGGCGCGAGACGCTCGATCGAGATAGGCTTGACTCCGGAGCTTGCTGGCATAAGATATCCCACATCAAAGCGCTGCCGAGTGAATGACCAACCAGGCTGATTCGACCTTTGAAGCCAGGATTGCGTTGACTGAAAAGACCATAAATCCTATTGCATTCCTCGACCACAATCTTTGTGATGTGGTCGCGGTAAATTGGGCTTTGGTATAGCAAGATGTCGAGAGCAAGATCTGTGATTAGTCCTCGCACTGCTGGAACCCCTTCAACAGTAATGTTCTCCAAATTAGGGTACTCGTCCTCCTCGAAAACGTCTCCAAGGTCTAGCTCCTTCTTGTTGTGCTTTAAACTTGTCTTTGGAAAGTCAAGCTTGTGCCGCCAGTTGATTGGAAGGACTTGCACACGACAATTCTTTGGCAGTGAGTCGACTTCCGCATTCAGTGCTTGCAGATCTGGCGAGTTGCTGTAGACAGACTTCAAAGTCTTCCTCAGAGAGTTCACATCATGTACAAAGTTGACAGTCTCCAGTCGAAGACCGAGTCGTTGTCCGATTCCATGGGTGACTAGTAGCAAATGCTCGATCGGCCGATTCTGCTCATCGCCTTCGGTGTCCTTGTAGTCGTCCTGGATCTCTCGTTCATCCCGCTTGCGTACCTCTTCCTCCTGTTGTGCGGCATGCTGCGCTGTGGTAGAGCTGACTAGCGAGGACATGTGACGTTCCAGAGTGCGTCGTTTCTCTTCTGAGGCCGGGCTGAGTATAGATGCACTCATAGGTTGCTGATCATCGGCTGAGTCTGGGGCAGTCACTTCGAGGTGCTTGTCCTCCTTCTCGTCCTTGACATCCTTCTTGTCGCTCTCTGCTTTCGTGTCTTTGACCTCCACCTTCTTGGCTGTGTCTACATGTCCTCTTGTGACCTTCATGCCAGCAAAGTGACTACCACCAGCAAAGCGACCGTAAACGGTACTGCTCATGCGAGACATGAAGTCATCGGTCAAGATGTATGCAGTAGTAGCGTCTTGGTAGGTGACCACCGAATTTGAGTAAGGCCCGAATAGCCTATGAGTCCTGTTGAATGGGTCTGAGAGCGGGCGCGAGCGGTTCTCGATATGATTGTCCTTCCCAGCCTCATCGTTGTCTGTGTCAGCGGCTGGCATTCTGGGACTACCAGGAGTCGAAGCGGCTGGTGTCGCTGCTTCAATCAAGCTCTTTGGCCGTGCATCAGGCTTTGAGGAAGACCTAGGTTGCGAAGCCGATCGCTGGGCAGGGAACTTCCAAGGAGCAAGTTTCAGATAGCCTTCTTCAAGTTGGTGTGCCAGGTTCTCATCTGCCGGCCTTTGTACGCTGCCCTCTGTGTCGTTGGTCAGTGTGCTGTTCTCGGACAATGTCTGCATAATCATACCTTGATGGAACCACGATCCACGTCTGACTTCGTACACAGGCCCCAGCCAGTACGCCGGTTCCAGCTCCCGTTTCTCAATGTCCACATCGAAAAGAAAGTCCTCATTCACTGGTACTTTGGTCGAGGGAGCGTCGTTTTCGTCTCCGACTGAACTCTTGTTTCTCGATGCCCCAGTATCGCCATCGTCGTTAAAGCCAGACTGGCCGGGCTTTCCAGGCTGGCCTGGCTTTCCACGATCGACATTGTCGTCATTTTCCATGAGCTGTTGGAATGCAGCTTCGATTGATTTGGAGTCATGCTTCGAGAACGGAGCGTACTTTTTGGGTTGGACCTTGGTTTCTTCGTTCTCGGTAGGTGCTCCGCCCAGGAGTTTGGGCTTGCGTTTTGGCACGTCGACGGCGAAGAACCACTGCACGTGCAAAGGGGGGCAGTCTTTAGGATATGATCTTAGGCTCAGACCTCTACGATGACTGATCCTATGGTCGCCGCCTCTCTGTGGCTGGAGTCCGAGGCTAGAGATATCGCCATCGTCGCCGCTGGGTCCAGATGCAGACCCACGTGCGACCCCTAATGATGAGTTCGTGGAAGATTTCGAAGCCGTAGGATTCGTAGGAGAGTCGGGCATATCAGCATGATTTGTCCGATGAGCAGTCGGCCAGATTTTCTGGAGTTTCGGGCTTTCAATCACATTGGCAAGTGCTTGTCCTTTACGACCAAGTGTGGAAAGGAGGGAGCGAATGGCTGCCAATTTGGAGGTTGCACAAGGCAGAGAAGTAAAGACGTATCAACTCAAGATCAACTCCGACGACCACACGGACTACAAGCCGCGGGAGAGGTAAGCTGGTTCCAAGGATCGACAAGAAGATAGTGCTGATACAGTCAGGTGTCCATCCGGGATCTATAGCCCGGCTGCTGAGAACACATGCTCAGTACCACCGGAGCCGCATGACGTCGACGCTTGGCAGGCACGTTCGCGACTCCCACACCGCAAAATTTGCTACATCTCCTCATCTAGAACCGGCCATTGAAAATGTGAGTCTGGTGCACGTTGCTGAACTGCATGATCGGTGGCTGATGATGACAGTAACTCCCACTATTTGTGCATACCTGACTGCCTTTCGCGCGGTCGACCTACTATCATGGCTAGCGAAAAGTCTGCAGAGTACACTCACGTCGAGGATTACATTGCCAGAAACGTTCCGTCAAACCCGATTTACGAGCTGCTACTCTCCGACGTCCGCATCCAGTCTGTCACGAAGGGCCATGTGGTCTTCCGCCTGAAGATGGAGAAGGCACATATGAACTCGAAAGGTGGCATACATGGGTCGGTATCCGCTACCATCGTTGACTGGGCCGGAGGACTCGCAATCGCCTCCTGGGATTTGCGCAACACCACTGGAGCCAGCATAGACATTCACGTCACGTACCAAAGCTCTGTCAAGGAAGGTGACGAGGTCGAGATTGAGGGCATAGCCGAACGCGTAGGTGGCAGCCTTGCCTTCACCAAGATCAACATCTTCAAGGTAGAGGATGGCAAGAGAGGCAAAGCAGTCGCCACGGGCTCGCATACCAAGTATGTCAAGGTACCATAGAAACTGGTAGGTGATCTACAGCCGAAGCGGCTAGTGCATGTATAGATATAGAGTGATACATACGCCGTCTTCTTTGCGTCAGGCATGGCCTTGTGCTCCGTAATGCCCTCGACTCACTCGGACAGCGAAGATTGAATGTCTTTTGTGCTTTAGAAACCCTCTGGATCTTCTCCTTGAAGGACCGGGCAATATTTGAAGACAACATATCATGGTCGACGCGACTCGAGGACAAACCTATTCGAGCAATAGGCAACACCCTTGACATGAATAGCCATACAATGAAATGCGCAACTGTCCCTAAAGTTGCTAGTCCGGGCCTCCATCTATCGCTAAGAGCAAATGACGTTGCCATTCGTTTTGTGTCAAGCGTGATATGCAAGACATCGTTTCATGTAGTCCTTGACTCGTCCACCGCCAGATGCCGATCATCTTCAAAACCACGCATCTGACACATGTCAAACCGCTGCACGAGTAACGCTGGCGGCCGCCGCAAGGAACGAACCAGCACCCAAAGCCAGCCAACGACCACATCGATCTGAAACATGCATGATGTCTCGAACATGGCAAGGGGCTCCAGCAAACGTGCATTGCAGACCGACCGACCACAACTCATGCAGGCCGCCACGACCCAAGGTGAAAAATGGGGCGATGACAAGGCAAGCAAAAAACGTCTCGACCTGGGCGATGGAAACCTCTCGGGCGCGACCAGCTTAGCAGCCCAGGGATTTTCCACACCTTCAAGGCCGGGGCCGCACAATGCAAGTCTGCCTGCATCTCGCACCGTGCCGAACCACTACTCTGCCTGCAGTTCCAGCACACCTGCATAGCGGACCATGACAAGGAAATGCAGGATTTCAGTGGACATAGGGCCACGATTTGAACGCTTACGTACAGACTGGCAACATGACCAAGTGCCGATAGCGATTGCTTCGCCTTTCTGCCATCGATTGCTTCGCTTCACCTCCAACCCCCTTTCCGTGATCAATCGAGCTTTCTTCCCATGTTTGCTTTGTCGGACCGGGAGGCAGAATCATGTGTCACTGCTCCCACGATCCTTGCGTGATCCCAGCTAGCGAACGAGCTGCTTGGGCCAAATGTCGCTCAACAAAGCCCCCCTGTCCATCGGCTCGGGGTAGATTTGGCAAGTCCTCGGCCCTTTCTTGCCTCGATGGGTGTTCGATTTGGGAAGGACTGAGGCTCCGAGACGATATTGCAATAAGGAGCGGTGAGAAAAAGTCAATTTTGGCACTACCAGAAATCCCGACAGAGTGGTACAGGAGGATCAGGGAGAGCAAGAGGGCAGATCCAATCAACGGACATGACACAGTGGGCTGAGGGGGCCGCAATTGGATGATAGTCCGTCCCGGTTGCGATGGTGGGAAAAGTCTACAGGTCATCAAGTACTCCGCCGAGCTAGATTTCTTTCGTCTCATCCCTGTCGTTGAAGTTTGTTTTTGGAGGGCCGCGACTGGTCGGCGTTGCAAGCTACGCCCTAGCCTTGGACTTTGTCCTGCGAAGAGTGTGGCTTGCGCTACTGGTCGGATTCAGCATGGCGTGCGAGGCAGAGCATACTACGTGGCAGGTGTTGACTCGTAGGCCATGCACATCCCGCTCGGTTGCACGAATGGAGTAATAGGTATCCGTCTTGGACGGAAGATCAATCGATGGTGGGCAACCTGAGTGCCTGGGCTCCGATCCTCGTGAGCGATTGTTTGCACTCGCAAGGTGGCGCGTGGATTGTGTTCAGCTGCCCACGAGAGAACAAAGAAAAGCTGCGAGATGGATGACCTTGTGCTTCACCTGAGGCAAGGCGGGGACGGAAGATCTACGCATCAGCCGCTCCCTCTCCCAGATTTCCTTCGAGACGCATCACACGCATGCTGCAGGGCGGGATATCCGCTTTAAGCTTTACTCACCCTTGTCTGTTGCGAACCAGGGAACTTGTCGCGATTCATGGACTGGCTTTCCTTATGCAAGCAAGACGCACCTCGGCCGGATCGCTGGACCTGCATCCATCAAATTCTCAAGCACGGATGGTGCCCGCTATACTTTGCTCATCCTCCGTAAGAGGAAGATCGCCTTGTTGACAGTTTGGTCGAGATGTCCCGCTATTTCCGACATGAATATTGGCATGGCTTCAGGCCATCCAAACCATCTTGGTGAGCTGAAGAATATCGCTTGCCCATTTGTGGATTATCACAACCAAGACCGAAGCCTTGGGCGCGTAAAACCGGGACTAGAAGATCAATGCTTGTTGCATTTTCGAGAGCGATCGACAGTGAGCATCATCTATCGAGAGCGCGATGAAGAGGATTCGGCGCTGTCAGATTAGGGGCAGTGGGCGTGGGAGTGCAGCCGAGTGGCGCTTTCTCGGCGTCACTAGGTTCCCTCTGACCAAACTCACGATAATTGACAGCATGCGCCCAGCTTCTCATTTGGAACCATGCGGCACAGACAGGACGAGGGCTCTTGCGATTCTTGTTTGAGGTCTCTGATCGATTTGGTAGATGAGGATCATTGTGGAGCCATCGTTGTCGTTCTGTGGAGAATTCAATGCCCCCTGGCAGATGTCAAAGCTTTTTTGCTTGGAGAATCCCAGTCCGCTCGTGTTGTACCTGCGATTTTCTTTTTGCTCCCTGTCACGCCCATGCGAGGCTCCTGATCGTAAAAGCGGTAGCATCTGAAGCATGCAAGGTCTCGAAGACGGTTGTGTTTCAGAAGCAGGTCGAGCGTGATGCCGACATGATTGCTGTATGTGGCCCGCCTTCATGTGCAACCACAGATCATCGTCATCGAAGCACCTCGCACCGAGATTCGAGCGTGGACTCTTCGCCAGAAGACGTCTTTCCTAGGCTATTCGCGAAACTTGGCGCGAGGGAATCGATCGACACTGAGCTAGCATCGATCCGTCAAAAGCCCCAGTAGCCGCGAAAGAGGACGTTTTCGTGGCTCACGGACACGAGAAGCCGGATGATGCTGGCTAATCCAGCGATCAAGGTTCGTGCGAACTCACCCGTTATGCAGCCGCCTCGCAGACACATCGATAAACATTGGCATGATGCTCCAGAATTTTTGCTCGAGCGTTGGAGGCGTCAGGGCTTCAGGAGTAAGGACGTTGCAGCGAAGTCGTTAAGATCAGCCGCGAGTAGCCAACCGACTCGCGTCGATTGCTGTGAACTGTGATTCGCATGTGAACAAACGTTCGGGAACATGTCCTACCACAGTTGACAACCTATCCATGACATATGACAGTCAAATGGTGGATCTGATTTGGTGGCAGGTTCCACACCGCTACCTCTACAAGAACGGGTTGGGTCACTCGGAAGTTGGCGAGCTGCAAAGAACCGGCGCGGTGATCGACCGTACGGTCTTCTGATCGACCCCGATTGGCTGTGGAATAGATTACACTGTGGGTCCAACCGCGGCACGAAGTCGAGAAGCGACATGCGAAAGAGTGTGTGGACGGACGAGCAGCGTGACTGGTCCAAAGACAAACGCCTGGAGGCCGTAGTCTACCTTCTTGTCAACCACAAGCATCCCGTGCGCCTCTGTGACTGTACCGGAAGGTCGTCTGTCGGGTCGCGCTGGGCGCGCTGGCGAAAAGCCACGCTGATACTGTACATTCGTGGAGGAGTAGTCCCGGTGGATGGAAGCCTCGCGTCTACATTCCCCATGGGCGCTAACGGTCGACGCGACTGAGGGGGCTTTTCCAACGTCTTTTTGCTGGCGCATCCCTCGCCTGAAGGGGAACCACTCCGGCCACGACGTAAGCGTGGGAGTTGATGGGATCTTGTGTCGTGTTACAGTCGCGCTCGCCGTCCCAACCACTCTGGTCCCTTGCACCTCATCTGCCCCGGTGCCCACCAGCGGGCTTGATGCGCCGCCTCGGGCCGTGTCTTCGCCTCGCCTTGTCGTGCAGGCGATTTGGGTTCCTGGCGTGGAGGTTTGCCTGGCCCGCTGCACGATGTCGCTCTGCCGCTGCAAGCTGCTGCGATCCCTGACCTAGATCTGATCCCTATTCATCCGGGAAATGGCATCTTGCAGTTGACAGCAAAGTACAGCTGCAGTAGGGGAGCCTGGGGAGGTGTGTGCGGCGGCCCTGTAATCTCGAATAGGCAGCGCCAGAGGCCAAAGAGGGTGCTAAGGTTCTCGTCGTCAGAAACAGCGGATTTCACTCGCGCTCGTGCTCGCAATAGCTGGGCCCATTCCCCAAGCCTGGTCTCCATTTCTCATCCATCGCCTCCGATTGTTGACTCTTGTCTGAACCCCTGCAGGCTCCGTGCTCTGTGCTCTCCTGCTCTCCTCTCTGATCGCCCCCGGCACGTTTCGCCCGTCCGCGCCTCGCCCGCCCCAAAGACGGGTATATCGAACCTGATTGGCAGCAGAGAAGGTGTTCCGGGCCTTGACCAAAGGGAGCGAGGAGCGAGCGACCAGGGCAGAAAGGGCATCCTTTCCGAGACTGCTTAGGCTTGCTTATCGGCGCGAAGCTAGTCAACGTCCCAGCCTCTCCACCTCTTCGTGTGTGTCGTGTCTGTGTCCTCCGCCGACCGTTGGACAGCTTCCATCGCCCATCGTTCTTTTCAAAAAAAACTTGCCCCCCGCCGCCGCCGGTGCCAGGTGTAGAAGCTTGATGCGTGTCTCCTTTTTCCAATCGTTGCGCTACTACGAGGTGCGTCAAAAAGCGTGTACCCCCTTGATGCATCATGCATCCCGTTGTCCCTCACAGCAGTTCTTCCCACTGACTTTGAATCTGTCTTGCAGCTGGTACTGTGGTTGCTGTTGGACGAACGCAGACGCCTATACCTATTGACGCCGCTCACGACTGCACGACCTGCCACGACTTCTTGACGACGACGGGGCATTGAGTTCTTGACGAATTGAATTGATCGAATTGATTTGGAAACGACATTCCTCTTCATCCACTTCATTCTACCCGACCTGTCACGAGTCAGATCCGCTGTCGAGCAGCTTCTCCGTGGTACATCTCAGACAGCTTGGAGCTTCGACGACCACCTACCTATAACGACTCACGAGATCCTCGACTGTCCATCCGACTCACGAAAATCATTCTTCTTCTGTTGGGCTGTTCATAGGGCTCCAACAAAGCTTGCTGCAATTCTTGTCACAGTAACGGCAACAAGCAAACAACTCTCCCCGCACACTGAAGACTATCCTCTACGACCTCAACCTTCTATCTGCTAGCTCAGACGCGCCCCAGCCCTTCTGCCTTCTGCCTGCTCCACATCTGGTCCGGTCATTCGTTGAAGTCTTCATTCTGACCACCACTACTTCACAACCGCTGCATCGTCTCCACCGAGCATCCACTCGGTCCTCTTGGTCGTCGACAGGTACCTATACAAGTACCTGGTCAAAAGCAAGGACAAGCAAAGCTGGTATCCTACACAAAAGTCGCAAAGCTGGCTGCTCCTGTCTCGGACGTCTACAACAGTGTTCCTTATCAACAGAACAGTGTATACTATTCTCAACCTCCACATTCGCCCGGTCTGGCATCTCACAACTCCAACATCAGTGGCCCGTCTTCCACGGGCGGGTCATTCAACACCGGGTTGAAGACTCCTCCTTCCGACGTCCCCGAGCATAAGAGACAGGACAGCGTACATCAGGATCTGCAAGGGCGACCTTTGATGCGCAATCCTTTTGCTCCGAACTCAATGGCCACCTCTGCATACACAGCCGCAGCTGGCCAGCACACCATGAACCACGGCCCGTCCATGCATGCACCATCCATGCCTCACAGCCAGTATGGACCTGACTCACACTCACACGTGTCGGGTCACGTCCCGCATTCTTCGGTCAGCTCGGCTGCCTCAGGGCCTTCCTACTACAGCTCGAACTACTCGACACATCAACCCATGCCGTCAGGACTTCCTTCTTATGGTAACATTTCGTTACCTCAATACAGCGCTTATGCTGGCGGTGCTATGGCCCCCATGACTCCGGTTAGCAGTTCCAGTGGTCCCATGTCAAGCCACATGGGCATGCATCAGAGCCCAGGCCCGCTGCCATCGCTGGCGACGACTACCGGCCCGAGCTCTTCGACGAACAATTCGCAAAATGATCGGCCAATGGACACGACTGGTCAAGTCGCGCCTCCTGGTGTCAAGCCCCGCGTGACTGCCACATTGTGGGAAGACGAAGGCAGCCTCTGCTTCCAGGTTGAAGCAGCCGGCATCTGCGTTGCACGCAGAGAAGACAACCACATGATCAACGGAACAAAGCTGTTGAACGTCGCTGGTATGACGCGCGGTCGACGAGATGGCATTCTGAAGAGCGAGAAGACGCGTCACGTTGTCAAGATAGGACCTATGCATCTCAAAGGTGTTTGGTGAGTTGCAAGCACGATTTCATCTAATGCTTTGACTCACATTTGCCAGGATTCCCTTTGAGAGGGCGCTGGATTTCGCCAACAAGGAGAAGATCACTGAGCAGCTCTACCCATTGTTTGTTCATCAAATCGGTCAACTCCTCTACCATCCGCCGGGCGTCGGGGCCCGTGCTGGCATCAGCACAGCCATGGCTACGACGGACAGGACGCGAACCGCCATGGAGGGTGAGAGCGATCATTTGCGCTCGTCCTACTCATCTCAAGCACCACCGCTCCAACATCACCACTCCATGTCCGGCTCCATTAGCTCGCAAGGCGGTCAAAGCGGTCACCCTTCTTCTCACTCCTCGAACCGACCTGGTATCGAGAGAGCACACACCTTCACTGCTCCTACCTCGAGTTTGGGCATGAGTGATTCTGGTTACTCGAACCATTGGCAAAACGGTCCCACGACGAGCGGGCCGATGTCTGCACCTCTGCATGTCGACACTGGAATCAACGGCACTCGTTCCGTTCCCAGCACGCCCGCCAACCCAGTAAGCTCACCACCCACCAACGGTCTCTCCTCCATCTCTGGCTATCAAACGAGCGGAGCGTACGAGCCTCCACGAGGTTACCATAGTGCGCATCCATCCTACAGCTCAGCGTACGGTGGCAGCGTGGCTCGCTACAACCCTCTCCAGTCCAGCCCAGCTGCTAAGACCGAGATGGGACCTCCCGCGAGAGTCGGTCATGAAAGTGAAGACAAGTATGCCCCACACAGCCACGAGCATCCTCCATCTAGCGAAGCGGGAGAGGGTGAGCACGAGAACGACTATACGCACTCTGCTGGACCATACGGCCAACATCGCGGCAACTACGCTTACGGCGGCCAGACTCAAACGCCGATCAGCGCAGAATCACAAGACATGTCAGGATCGCCGCACAAGCCCACAGGTCGGGCAACTCCTCGCACAACTGGCAACTACCCTCCTTACAACCCTTCTCAACGACCCGATCTCCCTGCCAGCAATCTGTACAGTGCGATCGGTAACGACCCTCGAAGCATGCCAAATGGCAGCAGCATGTACCCTGGAAGCTACCAGGCACAAAACTACTCATCACCCTCAAGCCTCCCTCCATCGAACAAGCGCGGCCACGAAATCGATGATGACGAACAAAACTACAAACGTCAACGAATGAACCCTCACGAAGACGCGTCACGACAAATGGTTTCGCAAAAGAAGAGATGACGACGACGAGGTCCCTCTATTTCCCAGCACATCACGAGTCTGGCCTTCGCCAGGCTCGCCATATCTGCAGCGATTTCTCTTTTGACGACATGACGCCACGAACTTCGTTTCTTTATCAAGGGAGACAGCTTCTCCCTTCACCTTTTCCGCCGGATATGTAACGACCCGGAACGAACTGCATTTCCCACCTGTCCTTTCCAGACCAGAAAAATTTCACTTCGACGAGCGTTCGCATTGGCATTCGCGACAGCATTCTTACCCCCACGATTGGACCAGGACACGAAAGACGAGCTATACAAGTTCCTGTCTTTATCGCTACCCACTGCCCGCTGGGCAAGGTCATGTCATGGCGGCTTCTACTTGTCCTGGTCCCACGGAAACCGCATCTTGTCTCCTTGGTAGCTACTAGCATAGTGTAGAGTGTGATGTAACGACCCTTTATGATGTGCGCTGATCTCCTTGGGAAAAGGGGTCGCGCGGAAATGAAACAGATTCTTCTAGATGTTCTTGTCAGTGGTGTGTCGTGATGTGGGTTGTAATGAAATCGGGGGTGTTGTCCCCAAGGCCTTGCTGTATCTCTGCATGTCTCTCCACCTAGACGTCCTGTGTAATCCGTGGTACCGTCCATCATGTGCCGTCACCAATGGATCAGGCCATGGCGCCCCTGCTTCACTGGCACCGAGACTAATCTTGCAAGGGCGGGATGAAGAGCGGTCCTAACGAGGTTCAGGTTGTACAACCACAAGGTAACAACACGAGGGAAGGTAGATGAGGAAGCACAGGGGGATGTTTGATTCGATCACTATCAACGCCGACACCTTGCCTTTTTCCAACGACCCTCCAAAAACGCTTTTACAGACTCCCAGCGATAGATAGACCAGAGTGCTTGATACTTCCGAAATCCTAGCAAACCCTTCGTCCCAAACAAATGTGCCATACCGTGAAATAGAGAAAGGTCCCTTCGACAAGCCATGGGGGTAGAGTCAATCACACCTCCATGCTCAGCATCAGCCATCTCGGACTGGTGATATCGACCGCACCCGGCGTCCAGGGCTCAAGCGTAGTAGGCTCGAAGCCCACCCAGCCGAGATCGTGAACGAGGTCGTCGTGGTCTGACTTGTCGGTTTCGCGGTCGAGGCAGGCGACGAGTTTCTCGCAATCGAATTCGGGGGAAGCGGCAAGTTCGAGGAGAGCCATGAGACTGGGAGACGTTAGTTTCTGGGTTCACAAGATGGGCAAAGGGGGATTGATAGGTGACGTACGGCTTCTTCAGATCCTTGCCCACTGCGTCCTTCTCGAAGAACACAAAGAGTGCCCTCTCCCCGTCCTTGTCTGCGACGAAACCCCTGAACCTCAATCCAGAATGATAGGTCCAGACCTCGACGAACTCTCTTACCAGACCAAAGATTGGTTCTCCGACTGGCCCACCGACCTTGACCTCCTGGCTAGTCAAGCTAGAAGGAGGAGTAGGTAGTGCCGTCGGACCCGTCCTTTGCATCCCAGAGTCCTTCCTCCTGATCGCCACCGAACCCGTCTTGCCATCGACGAGATCCCGGTGGGAATAAAGCGCACCCGCCACAAGCGAGTCCTGCTCCTCCGTCTTCCCCTCACCAAGGAAAACAGAACGCAGTGTCCCGCAGAAGAGTCTCTCACATTCTTCCGTGATGGTGTGCGCGGCGCCGTATCTGCTGCTGCTGCTGCTGCTCAGACTGCTGTTGTTGCTCCCGGTCGAGTCGGTCGAAACGCGACGCACGGAGGTCGGTTTGACGGCAGTCGTGGGAGATACAGCGGGTGATGCAGCAGATCGGCGCGGTGATGTTGGTGGTGAAGGTATGCCCGTGCTTACCTCAAACCCACCACCCGGCCCCTCCTGCCCCGCTAGTGGTGGAGGAGTAGTGCATGCCCTTGAGGTCTTGGGTCATGGCGTCGACGGCGTAGGCGCTGGCCTGGATGTTGGCCCTGCTGGCGTTCCTCTTGACGAAATTACTACTCATATTCTGGTGATTACTACTGGATAAAATCGCCATTTGGTCGGGTATGCCACGGCTGCGTGCGTGACTGGACGAATGGGTACAGGGGGTTGATTGAGCGGGAAATGAGGCTTTGGTTTTTGAAGAGTTTGTGTGACGGCTTGTTGGCTCAGAATGTGCTTGACGGTGTCGCGTGGTGTTTGCAGGTGATGACAGATTTGGTTGGACGAGTGAGACGAGCGTAGGGGTACCTATATATCGTTGACGTGGCCTTGTGGAACAGGATGGAAAAGCGAAGTGAGGGAGTTGCTGGGCAACGACCCGACTTTTCGGCCAATCACGGCACGACGTTTCTCCATGCCGCGTCCTGCTTCTGGAAGGCGACGCAACGGGATAGAGCATTTCACCTGCAATATCGAACAGAACATGCATGTCGCAGACCTGCAGCTGCATATGCATATGCACGAGGACAGGCATACCTGCAGCACACGTAGACAAGGGTTTTGAAATTGAAGGGTTCATTCATGCATGCTAATTCATACTGAGAAGAGACTCGACTCATGTTTGCCTCTTCATGTGCCATGCTGAATATATTGCATGCAGCCCATTCTGCTGTCTCGGAACTCCACCAACGCCGCGCTATTCAAGACAAATGTATCCCAGAAGGAGCTCACCATGGAGCTGTAGTGCTTGATATCATCCGGCGAGCTGACGCCACATCCTCAATTGCCCTAAGAAGATCCCAGCTCTCGGTAGTCGACTGACCTCTGCTGTTGATTCCGGTTTCTGTTCTGGAACCTGTTCGGGTTGACAGGCTGACGCATGTACGCGCCGTCTGCGCCATTCTGCTGTTGCTGGCTGTTGAAGTTTCCGTTGTTGAAGTTGTTGTTCTGCTGCCAATTGCCACGTCCTCGTCCTCGACCATAACCACCACCTCCCTGCTGCCATCCCTGATTGCCTCCCATATTTGGGTTGAAGTTGCCATTCATCATGCCCATGTTCCCGAAGCCCATGTTCATGCCGTTCATACCGTTCATCATCATCGGATTCGGCATGCCCATCATTGGGTTCATCATCGGATTGAAGCCCATGGGCCCCATCTGAGCCATGGGACCCATTGGAGGCATCCCAGCCATGGCGTTCATCTGGTTCACGAAGTCGTTCATGTTTTGCGGTACTTGCTGATTCGGCCTTTGCTGTTGGCTGGTCATGGCTTTGGGACCGGTGGGGATGCGCTTGTTCTCGAGTTCATCCTCAGCAGGCCGCTTCTTGGATGTTGAAGAATTAGTTGACTTTGGTGTACCCGGTGCTGGCGTGCCGTTCGTGACTGGTGCAGCAGGCTTCTGTGATGGTGACTTGGTCCGCTCTTTGATCTCCTTAGCAGGAGTTCCGTTGACCACGGGAGTGCCGGCCTCTTTCTGAGGAGTCGAAGCTTCTTCCGGCGCGGGACTGGCAGATTTTGCCTTTTCCATCTTTTCCTTCTTTGCAGTCTCATACTCTTTGACTTTCTCAACAGCCTCTTCGTCTTCGATGAGATTGTCGACCAGAACACCATCGGTAGAACAACCAGGACAAACAAAGTCACTCGATAGTAGGGCGTTCTCGATGCATTCACGGCAGTAGGTCTTTCCACAGCAAGGAGTCTTGACGGGATCCACCAGCATCCGCTTGTCTATCGGGCATTCGATTCCCCATTCCTGCAAGGACTGATCGTTGCTTACCGCCTCTGCCTTCTCCGCTGCGCCCTTTGCCTTCTCTTTGTACTGCTCCCATGCCGCGCTGTCTTCCACCGCCACCACCCACTCTCCATTTGCTGTGTACATGAGACCCTGTGGGACTTGTGTTGGATCCACAGCCCCATCTTCACCCACAGTCGGTGGCTTCTCCACCACCTTGAGCATGGATCGGGGGATTCCAGTCGTCTTTTTGAACTTTGGTCGATTGTCAAAGGTTGGATCGTTGTTGGTTGGGCACGCTTGGATCCAGTGGCCTGTACTTGTTAGTCTGACACTGTAGTGTACCCTGAGATACGTAGACTTACCCTTTTCACCACATCGGTGGCAAGTGTAGCCCACAGGCAGTGGCTTGTCAGGCACTGCTTGAGGTTTCACGTAGCCTGTTCTGTGAATGGCTTTTTGACTGCATCTCTGTCAGCACAAATCCATGTTATATCTCAATTTGCTGCACTTACTTCGCCATCTGCTGTTGCTGTTGCTCCCACTGCTCGCTGCCCTGATCCAACATGGCGGCAATCCTGTCCTCCTCGCTGGCGTTGTTGTCGAGCAAGGCCGAGTTGGTGGTGGATCCTTTGGCCAAAGCTCCACCTTTGGTTGATTCTATACGATGCTGATTCTTGGCCATGATTGGAGCTTTGCCAGATACATAGCGAGCAGCCCTTCCGGCACCCGGTCTGACAGCGGGCAGTCGTCTGGCGATGACAGTGACGCCCTTGGGCACCAGAGTCGTGTCATCATCATATTCTTCACAACGTTAGTCACGTGATTGTGCATTCAGAAATGGGAACAAACCTTCATTGCTGTCTTCATGGTAGATGGCAAAATCAAAATCAGTACCGTCGCCAAGCCGACTAGCATTAATAATGTCGCGCTTGAGTTCAAAGACGCTTATGCTGGCGCCATCAAATGGTATCTTCTGTGCTTGCTTTTGGGATTTGAAGCGGAAGAAGACTGCTGACGACATAGTGGCGATTGAGTGAGCTAGATCGGTAGATGACGGTTGATGCTGAAGTAATTGTACTCAGATTCGAGCTCCTCTATGGACCAGTGGCGCTGATCGTGGCCAGTAAGACGGGAAGACAAGCGAGAAAGTAAGAATTAGTTTCGAAAGAGCAGAACCGACAACAACACAATGGTCAAAGAAAGTCCTATTGTGATTCTTCAGGTGGGCTAGGTAGAGCGACTCTTCTGATCGACCTCAACTCGGTCCCCGACTTGTTTTTTCTTCCACTCTTCAGGACGTGGTAATATTGTCTCTCAGCACCTTTGCCTGACTCTTTCTACAACAGATCTACTGCCTTGATAATCACGCCGATTTCTTTCTCCCAATCTAAAAGCAGTGCGTTGTCGATGTGTAACAGAGGCTGAACCTGAACAGGCCGTGCCGGCTTCCCCAGGCGCCAGCGAGATCTGCGAGTCACTGTAATCGTAGTCGTGCTAATGCAGTCACAAGCAACGCTACTGCAAGTTACGAGATTGCAGAGGAGAATTATGAGCACAAGACGGGTGAAGGGGAAGATGTGACAAGTTTGTGGTGAAAGTGAGTGGGAGTGGTGGAGGAAGAAGAGGAGAAGATGACACGGCTCTTGGACTTTGAAGTTTGCGCCCGCGCCCGCACAGCCGAAAGGACCGAGACATGCACGTGACCTTCTACTTCCCGGCTTAGTCATGAAATCATCCTTTGTCAACTTCATCTAGTAATTTCCTTTGACAACTCTTTGTGATCGGTCTGTAACACTGCCAGCAAACACTTCCCACCACTCATCTACTTTACCGAGCCTCTGGCCCCAACCGCGTCGGATTCACTCCCCGACACTCAACATCACCAGCGGCCCTGGTTGGACACATTATCCACATGTTACCAGGTATCTCTGCAGCGGTAACAACATGTGTAACATGTCAACGCACCCATACATGATGCTCCCGACATCCCCGAGCCACCGATTTCGTTCCTGTGTCACTATCGAACACAATTTTTTGAGCTCGTCGACAGGCAGACCCACCACAACATGAAAACTGCTCCTGTGATGGCCCTTGTTCTTCTAGCTGTACCATACTCGATGGGTATCAATGCGTATGCCATGGAAATGCCTTTTGCCGTGTGATTGTGCTGCCAGTGACGATGAACCTGAGCATCCGAGTGTCGCTCTTTCCCTTGGTGGGTTGGCTCCTGCTTCATCAGACTCTTCCCTGCTCGCTCTTGCCACCACTGACAGCCCACGCCCTTGAACAAAGCAGTCTCAACTATTTCATGGGACACTGCAGATTGCTGATCTTGAGCATTGACCTGCATCCTGAGCCATCCATTCTTGACGCTGTCCCTGCCGTGACAAATTGCACAAGGGGTATTGGAGCTTTTGACATGTGACAGTGGTATACGGATCAGGTTAAAAAGCTGCACTGACCAGCGGCACTTCAAAATCACTTCCAAATTGGTTCCGTCGACCAAATCGATTCGCCATTCAATCCGCTTTATCTTCCGCCTCGAGCACTCTCGACCCAGCTCTGCAGAAGACTATCTTTTGTTCTTACCATTATTGCGACGACACCAATCCTTCAGAATACGCTCCAAGCTCTCAACGCACCGAACTTCACATCACATCATGGAGACTCACAAAGAAGCCGAGATCCCTCACGGGCCCGAAGGACCACGCTTGATAGTGGTTTCCAACCGCCTACCTATCACGATCAAGAAGGACTCGAAGGGCAAAGGGTATACCTTGACTCCATCCTCCGGAGGTCTTGTGAGTGGTATGGCGGGTTGCTTGAAAGACAGGAAGTACAAGTGGTATGGCTGGCCAGGTCTGCAACTCCCTCCTGAAGAAGTCAACGCTGTCTCCGCTCAGCTCGAGGAGAAACACAACGCCCGTCCAATCTTTCTTCCAGACAAGCTAGCTGATCTGCATTATAACGGCTTCTCAAGTGAGTGAGGGTTCATTCTCACCAGCACTGCTGCTGATACTTCATGCAGACGAAATTCTCTGGCCACTGGTCCACTATCATCCAGGCGAAGCGACTTTTGAGCAGACGACTTATGACGCTTACGAGACGGTGAACCACATCTTCGCTGAGCGCATCATCGATGGCTTGCAGGACGGCGACATAGTCTGGGTCCATGACTACCACCTGATGCTGCTTCCTCTTTTCCTGAGGCAGAAGGCTGCCGAGAAGGGTCTGAACGTCAAGATCGGGTTCTTTTTGCACACACCCTTTCCAAGCGCTGAGACGTATCGCAACCTTCCTTGTCGTGTCTTGGTGCTAGAGGGCCTGCTAGCTGCTGACCTAGTCGGTTTCCACACCCACGACTATGCAAAGCACTTCATCTACGCCTGCCACCTGCTTCTCAAAGCAACAATGGGAACCAAGTTTGTCGAGCTCAACAACCGCAAGACTGCTATTGGTTCGTTCCCGATAGGCATTGACCCAGAAAAGTTTGCTGCGAGCTTGGTCGATCCAAAGACCGAGATGTACCTGGCACGCTACCAGGAGCATTTCAAAGGGGTCACCACCATCATCGGTTGTGATCGTCTTGACTACATCAAGGGTATCCCGCACAAACTTCATGCCTTCCAGCATCTTCTGGAAACGTATCCCGAGCTGATCGGCAAGGTCAAGTTGGTGCAGATTGCTGTTCCTTCTCGTGAGGACGTTCCCGAGTATCAAGCTCTAAAACGTAGAATCAATGAGCTTGCTGGTCTCATCAACGCAACTTACGGTGTGTGTTGCACATAGATTGTCTACTCTCGCTGACGCAAAGATGCAGGCACCATCGACTTCAATCCAGTCCACCTGAAGCACACCAGCTGCGGTCAGGAGGAACTCACAGCCCTCTTCGCTGTCAGCGATATATGTCTCGTTTCCTCCACACGCGATGGCATGAATCTTGTCGCATACGAATACGTCGCCTGTCAGGCCGAGAACCATGGTGTCCTTGTTCTTTCGGAATTCGCCGGGTGTGCTCAAAGCTTCGCCGGTGGTGCCATCGTGTGCAACCCCTGGAACACCGGGCAGCTTGCCGACGCCTTGCTAGAAGCCATCGTGATGAACGACGCAGAGAAAAGCGAACGCCACCAATGTCTGTGGAATTATATTCACAGATACACGAGGTGAGCCGGCGAGCAGCGTTCGGGTCGTGCGGTACTAATATGATCAATAGCAAATGGTGGGGCCGCGAGTTTCTCGCCATGCTCGACGAGGTGACCGCCCAGGCCTCTGGCGAGCTTGAGATTCACCCCATGGACATGTCTCGTAAGCTCATCATTGAGGCCATCGACAGGGAGAAGGGTTCGATCCCGCACGTTCCTCGCAAGAAGTTGACGCCCAAGAAGAAGGCTGTAGACACCCCTCACCTTTGAGATCAGACCTACAGGTACATTCCCCTTTGTTTTCTGTGTTGCTGTGCTGCCGCTGCTGTTGCGTCGACAAATTACGTCTCAGTTCTCTCGAACCACGACGCTGGCATCTGGTACTGGGCTCTCCCGAGAGGCTTGTCGGACTCTGGACGACTGGACCGGATCTCCCCTGGACGGGCCGAGGTTTTTCGATTTACTTTCTACACTTGCTGATCTTTCTCTCGGACGAAGCTGCGAAACTAAATACGCACGTGCTCACGCACTGATGGTGGAGTTTAAAGTGGCATGCTTTCGGATGGGTGCGGAAGGTGAAGGGGGAAGTACTTGCTTCTCGGATCTGCAGATGGCGCAGTTGCAGACAAAGACTTTGTATATTAAAGCTGGCATGCTCTCTGCAGGGGAGGGAAACAGTGTCATCTCATGCTTGCAGGGACAGCGAGATTTCCTGAGAATCTTCTCATCAATGTATTCTCATCAAGTACGTTCTTGACCATTTCTGCCATGTGTGATATCTACAATCTGCTCTCCCCCATTCCCTTGCCTTTTGGCATCTTCTTGTCCACCCCAAGTGCCTCGACCGCCTCCTTTGTGTAATAATGCGGCGCCACCTCATTCAGCCACTCGGGCTTGATAGGCATGACACTCCTCATAAACTCCTTACTCGTCAACACCAACTCATAAAAGATGACCCACTTGGGCTTGCTCTCCAACAACACCGAGCTCGGATGCAAATGCACCGTCAAATTATTCTTGACCGTCCGATACGAGTCCCCTCCCCTCTGCAACCTCGCCGCATTCGGGAAAAATCCAGCCGTCAAACTCCTCTGCACGGGCGGCAAATTCCCACTCCCACACGAACTCAACTGCACCTCTACCCTCTCGCACAGCTTCGCGAGCTGATCCCTCACGTCCCTCGCCCTCGTCAAACTCCGCTGCTGGAGAAAGTTCTCCTTTGCCCAGACGAAACTGAAATCCGAATCGACCCATTGATCCCAGATATTAAGGTAGGTCGCATGGTCCCCTCCTTCTTTGACGGTGAAGCGCGCGCGCGCGGCGTCGGCTTGCAGTTTCTTGTCCTTGGGGCGGTAGAACAGTGCCGAAGCTTCGCCCAGCATGGCGATGGTGGAGAGGACTTCTTCGACGCAACCTTCTTTGTCGGCGGCCAGGACGGCTTTGGCCAGCATGGGATCGGTGGGGAATTCGGCCATTTGGCGTCCGATTTTGGTCAGTTCGCCTTTGTCGTTGAGGGCGCCCAGGGCGTAGAGTTGTTCGAGGGAGCGGATGAGCATGTCGGGTGAGGGGGGGTCCATGAAGTCGAAGTTGATGAGGTCGTTGATGCCGAGGGATTTGAGGAGGAGGACTACGGAAGTGAGGTTTGTGCGTTGGATTTCCGGGGTGGTGGATTCGGGGAGATCGTTGTAGTAGGCCCATTTGGTGAAGAGCCGGAAAGCTTTGCCTGGTCCTGTGCGGCCGGCGCGGCCGGCGCGTTGGTTGGCGGAGGCGCGGGAGATGGGGACTGCGACGAGGGATTCCATGTTGGTGGCTGGGGTGTAGCGGTTTTCTTTCACGTAGCCGGGGTCGATTACGTAGACGATGTTGTCGATGGTGAGGGAGGTTTCTGCGATGTTGGTGGCGAGGACGACTTTGCGGACGCCGGGGGGAGTGGTTTCGAATATCTTGTTTTGAAGGTCGGTGGGGAGGTTGGCGTAGATGGGACAGATCATGAGCTCTTTCATAGCTGAACCGAGTTTGCGTGCTGTCTGCTCGAGGGATTCTTGAGCTTGTTCAATCTCGTCCTGTCCTGTCAGGAAGACCAAGATATCTCCTGGTAGCGGCTGGGACAGGTGGATTTGAAAGACAGTGGTGATGGCTGCTGATAAGTAATTGGCTTCCGGCTGCATGGAATAATTCATGTCAACGCTAAAGGTTCGTCCGGGAATGTTCAAGATTGGTGCATCGTCGAAAAAAGCCGAGAACTTTTGAGCGTCCAAAGTTGCAGAACTGATGAGCAGTTTCAGATCAGGCCTGCCACGGGCAATGTCCTTGAGGAGCCCAAAGAGAATATCCGTATGTAGGGTACGTTCGTGGGCTTCGTCAATCATCATGGCAGAGTAAGCTCCCAGATCAGGCTCTGTGAGGAACTCTCGTAGCAGCATGCCATCGGTCAAATACTTCAGCTTGGTCTTGTCGCTGGTGTTGTTCTCGAAACGAATCGAGTAGCCGACTTCGTTCCCGAGCTTGACACCCATCTCTTCGGCTACACGAGCTGCTACGCTCATTGCGGCGACACGACGCGGCTGCGTACACCCGACCATTTGACCATTCTTCGTATAGCCATGCTCGTGGAGGTATTGAGGCAGCTGCGTCGTTTTACCTGATCCCGTCTCGCCAACAACAATCAGAATCTGATATTTGTCGATCGCCTCGAGGAACTGATCGCGGTATAGGTACACAGGTAACGACTTTCGCTTCTCCTCTATCGTTTTTGCTTTCCGTTCTGCAGCCATGAGTTGTTCAGCCATCATCCTCTGCTCGGCCGTCTGCTCGTCCAGTGTCCCAGCCATAGCCCTGTCAGTCACCCACTGTATTTGCTGAGCTTCGTCAAAGACATATTCATAGTCTCCCTCGTTCACTCGATCCGATATCTGGATTTGAGCACGTGTCTTGGCCAACTGCTCCTTCTCCCACTCTTCGTGTTCCGTAACATAGCGCTCGCGGCCCTGATCATCCCGGTCGATATACCGATTGTAAAGAGCGTCCTTCTTTCGCTTCATGTCCATCTTCCCCTTTTCCGTGATGTAGTCTTCCGGTATAGCATACCCTCCAACATGATCGTCAATGCCTAGGCGTTCTTCCGCAAGGCGTAGTGTCTCCCGATCTAGAGCGAACCTGTCCTTCTCTGCCTGGGTCAGGGCGGGATTGTTGCGCTCCTCGTCATCTTGCTCCGCGACCTGCTTCCTGAGTAGAGCCAGTTGCTGTGCCTCTCGCTTCTTGAGATAGTCCTCTCTCGAGCGTAGCCGAATGTCCTGCAATTCTCGCTCACGCTGCTCCATGTCGTCAGCCAATTCTCGTCGCCTCGCTGCCTCCATTTCCTCCTTGCTTGATTTCGTACCAGCCACCTGCTTGGTGTTCTTATTGTCCTTGTCCCTGAGACGTTTCTCGAATTCAATTCGTTCTCGTCGGTCACGCTCCTCTTCGTCCTCTTGGTCCGCGGGCTCACCATCGGCGTCTCTGGGAGAAGCGTCGCCATTTTCCAAACGCACGCGCTTCGGCGCCGACGTCTTGAATTCCTCCTCTTGATCTTGCTCCTCTTCATCGCCCCATCTGTCGTCGAAGGTCTCCTTGCGCTGCCTGATCTTCTTCTCTCTCGGCCTCTCGTCTCTGTCTTTCCTGCGTCGTCGTTCGCTGTCGCCATTCCTCTCTGACTTGCGCGAAGACACAGGCTCAGGCGCCACATCCTCTCCCATATCAACAAGTGCGTAGCGCTTCTTCGACTCCTTTGCCTCGTGAGTCGTTCCATTCGATTTTGGTTTGCTCTTCTCCGAGGATCGTGGTATTTGATTGTAAAGATTGTCGCTGAACTTTCTGAGGTCTCTCTCTTGAGTATCGATCATGGCCGACAGCTTCTCGAACAGCTGCGACGATGATTTGGCCGACTTTGCTGTCGAGAGCACAAATTCGTTGATCATAGGGTCGGACTCCCCGACCAGCTTGATCAGGTTGTCCGACACGAAGACTGAGAGATCCATGTTGGATGATCATGCAAGATACGAGCTGCAGGTAGCTGCCGGTAGCGTCTTCCTTCAGCGTAACCTCATGCTTGTCCGCTTGTTCGCTTCTCAAATTGCATGGCTCTATCAAGTTTTTGCGGCTCTGGCGGGCGAGCTTCGGGGGATCGGACCGTGCATCCGTCGTCACCTTCGTTTGTCAACATCTCGCATCTCCCACTACTGTACAGTACACTTGCTTCTCACGTTACACTCGCATCTTCGCTTATGATTCACTTTTCCGTCGTCGAAATGAACAACAGCGCAAGGTTCACACAGTTGTCAAATCCGTCTGCTCACTTTCGCCATCAGGTGTTTTGATGCAGAAGGCATACATCTGTGCCCTGCGCAAGCCACATCTGACCGCACGAGTCAATCTTTTATGCTGTGCAATTTTTTTGGGCCCTGCCCAATAATTCAGTATGGATAGAGGACTAGAGAGGCTCTATAGCCCGAGCTCACTCGCGGATTAGCCAAAACTTCGCGATTCTAATACCGATCCACACCAGATCCTCGTACATCGACTGCCAGATACGCAGCGACTACAACAGCACGCTGACCGTTGACTCGTTGTATTTGTACGTTCCGGATCGCTCATCGGCTCGCGCGGCAGCAGCTCTGTTCAACCGTCGTTCTCGGCCATTGGCAGCTCCATCTCCACACTTGTCACAAGCTTCAATGAAGCCATGAACATGCAACAGTTCCCTTTCGTGAGCGGCCTTCTCATTTGACTTCTAGACTAAGCACGTTGAGATCCTCAAGGCGGTGCAGCCTATCCGGTGTGTACACTTTCGCAAGGTAAACGATTCAATCTGTCTGATCGATCTTGTAGAGGTGGGCTAAATTATGGCTAAACACATATAGTGTGCCTCGTCGGGCGACACATTCAGCCACGCCTGGCCCCGCGTTGACATGTTTCGATTCGTTCTCTTCCTTACAAGGGCCCTGTGCCTGTCACTTGTAGCGACCAGCGTTCACGCGGCTTCACAGTGCTCCAAGAATCTGCCGGCACTGGTCACCTTGCGCAACGAAGTCAGCAACCCCACCAGCTTTTGCCGCTTCTGGCTTGACACTACTGCAACGAGAAGGAATTCCCCCTTTCCACGACTTTCTGCAAAGGCCGTCACCAAGGCATGCGCCTGCGTTCGTGCCCACCCCGGCTTCGTCACAGCCTCTAAAGGTACGGCTCGTCCTACAGCTCGTCCCTCCGGAAAATGCTCTCGGAATGATCCTGCAGCAATCGCCCTACGCAATGGTTTCACCAACCCCAAAGCTTTCTGCTCGTTCTGGATGAAGCGTAGCAGAGACGGTGCTCCAGTTGCCCGTGTGCCGGCAGCCAAGATATCGAGTATCTGCAACTGTGCTACAAAGACACCATCGATCCTGAGCTCTGCAATAGCCACCACCAAGTCCACGACAAAGACCAAAACAGCCAAGGCTTCAAAGGTGACATCCAACTCAGCCCGACCTAAGACATCAGGAAGCACATCTTCGACCACGACCGTCGCTGCCATGTCGACCACGGCAATGCAAGCATCTCAACAGACCTTGGAGGCGATCAGCGTTGCTGCCAAGACCTCGATTGCTTTTGCAGCTCTTACACCTCCAGGCTTGGACCCCAACGCTTTGTCGAATCTTGAGCCGGCTAAGAGTAATTCCTTCTCCTACGGTGGTGCAGGCTCACCAGACGCAGCTGTCGCCGGCACAAAACTTCAAACGAATGCCACATTCAAGTACCCAAGTGTGATGCTCGATCATAGCACATTTGTGTCGGATGTCACCTGCGATAGTGGCGGCATGACAATCCGCTTCAACGACAATGCCGCCTTCGGCGTGTCCAAGAAGGACTGGCCCGCTCAGATACCGTTGCTGCTCATCACAACTTCTTCGAGCTGTCCGTTGAATGGTACGGAATACATGTTTCTTGCGCAGTCATTCGACTTTGGAATTATGACTGCGGAAGCCAGTGGCACTACGACCTCCTGGACTGAAGCAATAGCGAACGCAAGCATGAGCTTTGGTATCGCCGGATCTCTACCACCAGAAGTTTTTGTCAGCTCAGACGTCAGCAGCTATGCTTGCGATTCGCTTGCTGCGGGAGTGTCACTGGCAAGACCTTGCCGTCCCAACTTTGACACCGAGCTGGATGCCCTGATCGGATACATCGACGACACGGACTCGGTCCTGGCAAAGATAGCGCCAACCAAGACACACAATATCAAGACGCCCGCTATGCGAGCAGGCGTGCCCATCTTCACATTGGCGATGCCGACGTTCAGCTTTCCAACAATCGACACGTCATGGCTGACGCCTCCAGCAATTCCAACCTTTCCTTCTAATCTGAATTTCTATGTATTCGCTAGTGGCCTAGGAGGCCCGTTCAACTCTATCGGAGTCAGCGTTGGGGCCATCACACAGGACCTTTCAAAGTTACCAATTATACCAATCACAATCACTGTGCCAAAGCCGAACAGTGTAAGTGGTGCAAATCCAGAATCATGGACGAGACTGACACGTACAGTTCCCGATAGGTCCGCCAAGCGATTACAGTAGCGGTATACTCAATGTAGATGCTCGTCTAAACGATATGGCCACTTCGAACCTGGTCTCGTCGCCCTGGGGCAATCAAATCCTGCTGTATTCCTCAACACCCTTGGTCCAAGATACTCTACTTCAGTCTCAACTCCAAAACATCAAGAAGGACCTCGTGCCCGGCTCGAATTACAGTAACATCAATCCTGGCGTACAAGTATTTTGTCTGGATTGCGCTGCATCGGGTCAGTTCGCGATGTCTGGTGAAGGATTCAAAGTTGTAGGCGGTTCTGTCTCACTTGTCATGAACGGGCCGCTCTCTTACAACTTTACCTTTGGCGTGAACGCTTTCACTCGTGGTAGTACGTACTCGGTCAAGATCCCAACAATGTCCATTGATTTGCAGACCTGGTCTTTACCTTATTGGTATCGCCTCACGCCCAAGCTGAAAATCGACATCGATCTCAACATGACAATAGCTTCGCCGGGTCAGGTCGTGTTCGGTACGACACTGAGCTACGGTGCTTTCAAGAACTGGTGGATGGAGGCCCATGATCCAAGAGGCGGCACGACTTACGGGGTACCAAGATTCATTCGATCTCTGGCCGACTTCAATGGCTGGTCCAACACCAACTTCCGCCTCAAAACTTACTCAGACGTGTCGGGGTCTTTCAGTGCCAAAGTCAAGACTACTTTGTCGTACGACGGCTTTGGCACCTTCGGATATCCAGCTCCCTATTTTGAAGATGTTCAAGTAATTAATGCTCAACCCATTCCGTCGGCTGCCGCCTGTTCGGGTAGAGCTTGGTCAATGGCCGCTGTAGTCTCGGACACACCATTCTTCGTCTCGTCTATGTCGCTTACGGGTATGGGTGGGCCTACAAGTGCGGGAGTGACACAAACACGTACCGGCATACCGTCTTCCTGTTTCGCCACTGGCCTGTTGTCTTCCTCAACCACGACGACGTCTACAACTACCTCCCGAGCCCCTACTACAACGACTACTACAACGACTACCACTACTACTGCCACTACCACTACCACTACTACTGCCACTACCACTACCACTACAGCCGTGACGACTACAACTACGACTACAACCACAGTCCGAACGACAAGTCCGACGACGATCACGTCATCAAGCAGTCTTAAGGCATCAAGTAGCTCGAGCACCATGCTTCTATCTGACACAACTTCAAGCTCGTTGACCCCCCTTCCAGCAAATACGACATCTTTGTCCGTCACAAGTTTGTCTTCAATAACGACGACAAGCACTACATTAGCAACGACAAGGACAATAACAACAGCATTTAGCTCGATGGTAAGCACGACAACTACCACAACTTCGACGATTGCCTCGCCAACGTGTGTGAGCAACAATAATTATACCTATGTCTCACCAGACGGACAGCTCTGGAGATTATCGGACACCCAGGACTACTATGGTGGCCTTCCATCCACGACCACGACTACCTCCCGCGATTGTATCAATGTATGTGCGGCCTATGGTACCGGCATCGAGTGTCTGGCGTCGGTCTGGGTGAAGAATGGCGCCAGCGGAACCTGCTACCTGAGTAACACCCAGGATCGCTCACGCGGTCCATTCCCAACGACCATAACAGCCTACTCCGCCGAAAGAGCCAACGGCACATCCTGCGTAGCAACGCAAACTCCCCAATGTCCACAAGCCGACGGCACCTTCTTCCGCGACCCCAACGGCGTCTCCTACAAAATCTCCTGCGGCTACAACTACCAATCCACCGGCGACCTCGGCATCTTCCCCAACACCCCCAACATCACGTCCTGCATGTCCGCATGCGATTTCAACAACGACTGCCGCGGCATCTCCTTCGGCTACAACGGGACTCTCTCCACCCCCGTCTGCCGCGGCAAAACAGCCATGACATCCGCCACCGCAAACTCCACACTCACCTACCAAGTCGACTCGGCCTTCCTGGCCTCGGACACCCTCAACAAGCGCTCCCTCGCCCCCCGCGCCGACTCCGCCACGATCAATCCCAGCTTCATCTCCATCACCCTCTCTCTCCCCGACTCCACGACCTTGTTCCTCACCACCGGCCCAGACGGCAATCTCTACCTCTCCGAGTCCTCTGCAACATCAGCGAACAGCTTCATCGCCACTAACGGCATAATCTCTGTAGATCGCCAGGGTCGATACCTGGTGTACTACCCCGACGAGATGTCCACGTACGGGGCGTCGCGCATCCGAGCCGTGGACGCTACCCACGTGCCAAAGTCGGCGAATCTGCTCTTCGTCTCGCCCGTGGGCATGCCGGATGGGACGAATACGTTGGTCGCGGTGGATTCGTCGGGCAGGACGAGTTTCTTCGCGGGGTGTAACTATGTGGGGAGCAGTATTACGAAACTGTATTTGTATAGCAATACGACGGTGGGGCCGGGGGTGTTGGAGGGGAGGGGGTTGCAGACTGTGTTGACCGGAGGGGTGGTGGAGGGGTGTTTGCCTTTGAAGTTGCAGGGGATGGGGCTGGAGGGGTTGGGGGCATCGTAGGATGTGGCATGACTTGATGCCTGGGTGTTGTTGTAGAAAAGGTCGGTTATTTCTTCATGTATATTCTATGATCTCAATGTGTAATCAATAATCTTCCTCTTCAAATTTCCGTACTAATAGCCCGTCTTTGCCCAGCTCCTCCTTAACTTGTCGGACAGTCCATTCTCCTCGGTGGAACATGCCTGCTCCCAGAGCAGCATCCACTGATGTCTCCTCGAACACTTCCTTGAAATGCCCCGCGTTCCCAGCCCCTGAACTCGCGATCACAGGGATCTTGATCGCAGCCTTCACACTTCGTACCAGCTCCAAATCGAAACCACTGTTCGTACCGTCCTTGTCGATACAATTCAGCAGGATCTCGCCGGCACCAAGATCCTCAACAGCCTTGACGAGCTGAATCACATCGAGATCTGTCGTGGTCCGTCCACCATGGATAGTGCATGCGTACCACGCGAACCGCTCGCCTTTCGGCCCTGGCTCGCGAGTGGAGACGACTTCATGGCTGCCAGCTTCCTCGCGAGTCTGCACCCATACTCTCTTCGGATCGACGGAGACCACGACGGCTTGATTTCCGTAGGCTTGGCTGATGGTTTCGATGGCAGTCTTGCCTGTCTTGATCTGCTTGTTGGCGTAGTACTCTTGTGCTGCCACTACCGCATCTGAGCCAATACTGACTTTGTCCGCGCCGGATTTGAAGTAGAGCGTTGCGACCTCTAAGGCAGGCACGGTGGTGTTGGTCTCGGCGTCAACGGTGTCGCGGATGCCGCCGCCGATGGTCAAGGGGACGAAGACGGTGGTGGATGTTTGGCGGAGGATCTCAAGCATGGGTTGGTCGCGAATGGGTGTATCTCGGAAGGAGGTAATGTTGAGGAAGGTGACTTCGTCGGCGCCTTGTTGGTAGTACTTCTGGGCGAGCTCGACGGGTTTACCGAGGTTGCGGACGGATTTGGAAGACTTTTCGCGGACGTCATATTGGTCGCCTTTCGTGACGACGAGATCGCCGGAGTCGTTCGTACGAACGTCGAGACAGGCAATGATGCGACGGGTCAGACCTTGTTTGGAGGATGAAGGATTTGATGCTGGAAGGGAAGAGAGGCGTTGTGAGGTGAGGAAGGCTTTGAGGACTCGGAGACCAGCAGCACCACTCTTCTCCGGATGGAATTGGGTGGCAAGGACGTTGTCTTTGGCGACTGCACCAATGAAGGTCTCGTCGCCATACTGTGCTGTTGCTATCGACCAACCAGCTGACTCGAGTTGGTCCGGCGTGTAAGGGGCGAAGTACGAATGAACGTAGTAGTACTTGCTGTCTGGTCGGAGGCCATATAGACTCTGGTCCGTGGATATGTTTGAAGATGTTGCCGGGTTGGCAGAGTTCCATCCGATATGTGGGACTGACTTGGAGGTATCGTTGAATCTTTGCAACTTCACTGGAATTACACCTAGCCCAGAGACCTCGGGGCTTTCTGATGAACCTTCGAACAAAGCCTGTAGACCTACACATATCCCCATGAAGGGTTTACCAGCAGCGATATGTGCTTTGATAGGTTCGACATACCCAGCTTTGGCCAGTTGTGATAAGCAATGGCCGAAATGCCCGACTCCAGGGATGATCAATTTCTACTTGGTCTGTCAGTGATCAGCTGGTAAGCACATAGCAAGCACGTCCGGCCTACCTCTGCTTTTTGCACGTCTTCGGGGCTCTTCACCCACTCGACCTGGTACCCCACCCTCTCAATGGCGTTGACCAGGGAGCGGATGTTGCCCGCGACATAATCGAGGAGGTGTACAGTTGGCATGTCAAGAGATTCCGCGTCTAGTAAGCCATAGCGGAAGCAATGGCAAGATACAATTGCCAGAATATACTGCGATAGTGAGTCAATGCCCCGCCATTGTGAAATTATTCTCGCTTGAGTCATGGCGGAGAAAAACATGACTCGTCGGAAAAATTCCAGAGGCCTTCCATCACCACTGTTGACGGCGTCTTTGGAATTCGACCAGCTCTTGACTTCCAACTGACCTGATAGATCACCGGTATGGTCCGTAAACTCAAGCACCATGAGCAGAGGCTCCTCCGCAAAGTCGACTTTGTCAACTACACCAAGGACGAACAGCATCGAGCCTCCGCAGTCCTCCGCCGATACTCCGTCAGCAACCCAGCAGACTACACCTCTTACAACAGATTATGCGGCAAGCTACGACATCTCGCACACCGCCTCTCCCTCCTACCACCAGAGTCTGCCTTCCGTAGAAAACAAGAAGATCTCCTCATGGAAAAGCTATGGGACATTGGCATTTTGGGCACCGGAGGTGGGGGCAAGGGCAAATTGAGCGACGTCGAGCACAAGGTCACTGTGTCGGCATTCTGCAGAAGACGATTGGGTGTGTTGATGACGAGATTGAGGATGGCGGAGACAGTGAGTGCTGCGAACAAGTTCATCGAACAGGGACACGTGAGGGTAGGAACGGAGGTCGTGACAGACCCGGCGTTCCTAGTGACGAGGAACCTGGAAGACTTTGTGACTTGGGTGGACTCGTCGAAGATCAAGAGGAACATCTTGAAGTATCGAGACAAGCTGGATGATTTCGATCTGCTTTAGGTCGAGCTGAGAGATGACTGTGGGAAAACCTGGTACCGAGGGAAATCATCGGGTTGGTAGGCGGCAAGGCGTCCTGCACAGTTGGCATCAACAAATCACACCGTGCTTTCGCACTAGAAATTGGAGTCATACTCTTCACGGTGCAGCAATTCTTTGCATCAACGCATGTTGTGGCGTAGCAAATCACAAATTCAGTCCATGGCAAGCTTCCCGCCCTGGTGGTCGGAAAATCGCACTAGCGTCAGATTCATCAAAGAGTTCCAACTACAACGCGGAAGCAAGAGATGGGGCTATGCGGTGTATCGGACAGTGTACACGCCAGAGTCAAATGCAAGATGGGAAGAAGCAATGGACAAGCTCCGCGCGCTCATGTTGATCACATTTAGACGCAGCCAACATCTTGATCCCTCCCTGGATCCAGAACCGGAACATATCATCGAAGAAAGGCTCGATCTACACGTGCAACAAGACGAGCAAACGCTGGACGGCGTTGACGAAACCACTGTGCGGGACCAGTTCCGAGCTTGGGTTCAGGAGCATGACGATCCGGAGCTTCCTGCTAGGTTTAGTAGTGTAGTATGTCTTGTGATCGACGAAGAAAGTTTGACATTGATATTGGAATCTCCTGAAGCAACTATGGAGAACTGGGACCTCATCGTAGGCTCGGAATCGGTTAAAGTCAAAGCTGTGGATGGTTACTGGAGCGAGAGCATAGCCGAGAGAGGCGCTTATCTAGGATGGTCACAAGTTGTGGCTACGACGCTGAAGACATTGTATTCGGATCTGAAAGGCTTAGAACCTCATGAAGTGTTTTCAAAGCGACGTTACGAGGGACAGATCCCACTCTACACTGGTGACCCTAGTGGGAAACTCATCGATCCTCCTGGAGGATCATTTGGTAGACGCAAATTTGGTGGTACTCAAAGGGGGCCTCCTTCGGTAGAGAACGCACCGGGAGGTACACAGAGAGGAACACAGGGAGGGACGCAGAGAGGGACACAGGGAGGAGCGCAGGGCGGAACGCAGAGAGGACCACCTGAAGGGACACAGAGAGGACCATAGGTAGGCTCTTAATCAACGCGCCCACCGTATCCAGGAAGGTCGTTTGGAAGTAGGCGGAGTGTATCCATTGAAGGACGATTGATCTGACGCGGGCATGAGCCTGGAATGCATAGATATATATACAAGTAGCGAATGCAAAGCTCTACTGGAATAACAATCAAAGTACTCAGCAGCACTCACTAGTGTGCAATACTGTTGGTCTCTCTGCATTGCTCAGCTAAGCATTTCGGATAGCTCCAACTGGTAGGAATTTCTTACATTCGCAACGGAACTGACAGCATGGGGTTAGCCTTCCCATTTATTGGCCAGGTCACTCGTGCACATCCGGAGCCAACACAATTCAAAATTTTGTAATTATCTTATTGTAAATTGACTGGAATGGGCTTACGAAACCTGGTTGGATCCGAGATTTCTCTGAGACCTGGTCGGTAAGTGGCACTTCCCTGCACGCAGGCCTGGATCTCATACTGACTGCCTCCAAAGTTTGGCGCAATGGTAGCGCGTCCGCCTCCTATGACGGCAGCGGAAGGTTGTGGGTTCGACTCCCATGATGATCGACTATTTTTGGTTCCTTTTGAGATTCGCGTTATCTTCAAGAGAATTCAGGTTGGAGAGTGGTGACAGGAAATTTCCGAGGATGCAAGACTGGGGGTGTGCTGCGGCGGCAGGAATAGCTCGAAAATTCCTTGGCATCACCTCCAGAAGTGCCTGTCGGCAATAACCAGGGGACCACTCAAAGTAGGTCACCACAGGTATTGTCTTTTGATCATGAGATTCTATCTAAAGAGCCGGTCAAAGTCTAGATGTATTGACGACACTATCGACTTTTCATGGTGTTTCCAGGGCCAGCAAATTGACCCCTGAGAGCCCCGATCAACCCCACAATCTTCTCCGCAAGCCCGAGCAGCTCCAACCCCAGAGCTCGGTAAACCCATGACGTCTCGCCAATAAACGCATCCATTACTCTCCTCACAACCTCACCATGTAAACCCCCCTCCTTTACATCCTAACAATGCCACCAGCCCACCCCCAAGACGCCACCTACACCGCCTCCACCACCTCCCCCTCCACCTTCTGGGCCGGCCCCGCCTCCCAACTAACCTGGACCCAACCGCCCCGCACCATCCTCCGCGAAACCACCAAAACCCTCCCCTCCGGCGCCACGCACCCAACCTGGCAATGGTTCCCCGACGGCCGCCTGTCCACGACCTACAACTGCATCGACCGCCACGTGGCGTCCGGCGCCGGCTCCCGCCCGGCCATCATCTGGGACAGCCCGGTCAGCGGCCGCAAGGAAACCCTCACGTACGCCGAGCTGCAGGATGAAGTGGCCGTCCTCGCGGGGGTGCTTCGCGAGGAAGGCGTGAAAAAGGGGGATGTGGTGCTGGTGTACATGCCCATGATACCCGCGGCTCTTGTCGGGATACTCGCGGTCGCGCAACTCGGGGCTGTGCACGCGGTTGTGTTTGGGGGGTTTTCGGCGGGGAGTCTGGCGCAACGCATCGAGGCGAGTGGGGCGGTGGCGGTGTTGACGGCGAGTTGTGGGATTGAGGGGAATAAGGGTCCGTTGAGCTATAAGCCGATGGTGCAGGAGGCGGTGGGGCTGAGTAAACACAAGCCTGGGAGAGTTTTGGTTTGGCAGAGGGAGGAGATGAGGTGGGATCCCGTCAGGAAGGAGGAGGGGGAGAGGAATTGGCAAAGATTGGTGAAGAGTGCCAGGAATAGAGGGCTGAGGGCGGGGCCGGTGGAGACGGGTGCGAATGATCCGTTGTATATTATCTATACGAGTGGGACGACGGGGAGTCCCAAGGGGGTGTTGAGGGAGGTGGGTGGGAATGCGGTGCAGTTGAACTTTACGATGAAGTATTTGTTTGGCATTCAGCCTGGGGACGTCATGTTTTGTGCGAGCGACATTGGGTGGGTTGTGGGACATTGCTATATTCTTTATGCACCACTGCTGGCCGGAGCAACAACGGTGCTTTTCGAGGGCAAGCCGATTCTGCCGACTGCGGACACTTTTTGGAGAGTGGTCGAGGAGCACAAGGTCAATGTCATGTTCACGGCACCGACAGCATTAAGAGCGATCAGGAAGGAGGATCCGAAGAACGAATTGTTCAGCAAGAGAGGGAAAAGTGGTGGGCTTCGCAAGTTGAGGGCGTTGTTCCTGGCTGGAGAAAGGAGCGAGCCAGGCATTGTGTCAATGTACCAGGATCTGTTGTCAGAATACTGCGCGCCGGGGGCGAACGTGGTTGATAACTGGTGGTCATCGGAGAGCGGAAGTCCCATGACGGGTCTCGCTCAGTTGCCAGCAGTCGGACAAGATCCCAGCAGTCGAGAGGTGGTCACACCGTTCAAGATCAAACCAGGCAGTGCAGGGAAGCCCATGCCCGGGTTCAACATCCGGATAGTCGACGACGACGGTAATGAGGTCAAGAATGGCGAGATTGGAAACATCGTTCTGGGGCTTCCGTTTGCACCCAGCGGTCTCGTGACGTTATGGAAGGACGAGGAAAGATTTTACAAGAGCTACCTGAAGCGATTCAATGGTAAATGGCTAGACACGGGAGATGCTGGCATCATAGATGACGATGGATATGTCCACATTATGGCGAGGACAGACGACATCATTAATGTGGCGGCGCATCGTTTGAGCACAGGTAAGGACTACCGAAATGACAACTCAACCAGTCACTGACAAAGCACAGGATCCATAGAGCAGGCCATCTCGTCGCATCCGGACATCACGGAGGTGGCAGTGGTGCCCATACCAGATCATCTGAAGGGCCACATGCCATTTGCATTCGCAACCTCGTCAGCAAACGTGGATACGCTTTCACCACCCGATCTCCTCAAGGACATCAACGGACGGATACGAAAGCAGATTGGTGGAATCGCAGTATTAGGAGGGATCATCGTTGCACCAGGCACGATACCAAAAACGCGGTCCGGCAAGACGTTGAGACGTGTACTGCGCGAACTGCTCGACAATGGTGTCAAGGGCGACTTCGACAAGGAAGTAAACGTGCCGGCGACAGTTGAGGACGCGACCGTGGTCGACAATGCTCGGAAAGTTGTCAAGCAGTTCTTTGAAGCTGGGCAGGGCAAAGAGCTCAGGGCAAAGTTGTGAGCATCCTGTGGCTGTATGAAAGTGTATGTAGTGGACAAAAGAATACGATGTCCGACCTGGGTGTGGAGGTGATAGCTTGTCTCATCGAGGTCAGGCAGACCATGGATGGATGGCAAACAACCAGCGTTTGAGAAATCAGGGCACAGACCGGGCATTCTGGGAGAGTTTGCGTGCAATGTCGTCGTTCGGTGCCATTCTGGCCACATGGTGAGGGGTAAAACAATCGAAGAACATGTGGACATCTCGTGCATGTCGACGATGCATGTTCTGTCTCTGTGGAGACTGATGTAATGTGATGATGTATTGTGAAATTGTCCGATTTGATGAAAACTGGGTGCAGGGACTCTCACGAGTGGATCGCGTGGCACTCCCGCGGCGGGAAAGGGCGAAAAAGAAAAAGAGACGCCACCGCGTTTCATCTCCCCACCGACTCTCTCATGCAAGCGCCCGAGTTCCTGCTCTGCTCCAGCCTCCAGCCCAGTCCTTCATCTCCCCATCCACGAGCCACCTTGCCCCCTCTGTCCTTCCCGCCAAACAATCCTGAATCGAGCATCGGTCACCACCGTGCGTGTGCTTCACAACGTGAGACTGGATAAACCAATACTCTGCGCCAGACGTCTTTCTCTGGGCGCTCCTCACAGGCAAGTGTGCTGCTTCTCGTTTCCTTGTTTTGTTGCAGTGCAACAACCCCACGTTCAACCTTTACGACTGTCGCTCCTTAGCCTCTTGCAAGCTGTGCTTGCTGTACTTTCGTTTTCATCATGTTGAATGCTGCAGTCTTGTTGAGTGCCCTGATCGGCACCGTTGCTGCGGGTAAGAATAAGATCGCCATATCTGTCAATATCCGAGCGCGTACTAATATGCTAGGTGACATCCTATGGGATGGCCGCTTCAACGACCTTACCAGCAGTGCTGATCTAGACAAGTGTATGCCATCACCACTGATCAGTATGCCGGGAGGACTAACATCATCAAGGGAGCTGGGCCAACCAAGTCGGACCTTACCAATACTACATTCACGGCTCCGGACCAGTCACATCCTATGTCAACCTCTCCCCAGACTTTAAGAATGCCGCCGACACTGGATCATCACAAGGTGCCAAGCTCACCATCGATGATACTGCTCACTGGAATGGCCAGCCCATGTTCCGGACAGAGCTGATCCCCCAAACCAAGGCCGCCATCAACTCTGGCAAGGTCTACTACCACTTCTCTCTCTCCACCAAAGCCACCAACCCACCGAGTCCGACTGAGGAGCATCAGATCTGTTTCTTCGAGAGTCACTTCGTCGAGTTGATGTATGGTCAAAATGGAGGAAGCAACAACACACTCCGCTTTGCGACAAATGGACAGGCGAAGTGGGCGACCGAATTGAAGGCTGATGAATGGCACAACGTCGCCTACGAAGTCGACTTTTCTGCAAACACTGTCGCCTTCTACCACTCCACTGGTGATGCTGATCTGGCTCTCGCAGCTGGGCCAGTGTCTGCATCCACGTCATCGGTACGGAATATCATTGACATGGACTATTTCGACAGCTAACATGTCACAGAATGGTCAGGATTGGCATCTAGGTGTGCTCCGTCTCCCTGGCTCAACCACCACCGGCGCAACCGAAGACTGGTACTTCTCAGGTGTCTACGTCGAGTCTGGTCCTCTAAACACAAAGGTCGCCAGTCCCGGTGGGTCGAGTTCCGGTGCCGCAGCACCTCAAGTACCTGCTTACGGTCAACTACCAAGCTCGTCTTCGGCGATAGAGGTCCAGCCAACGACCACTCTGTCGTACTTTGAAGGCCCGGCGTTGACCTCTGTCAATGCTGTTGTTACTGCCAAGGACTACTGCTACACCCCGATTCCAGTCACCACCGATGTCACCACCGAGGCTGCACCTTCCAGCATCACAGACGGAATCAGCATCACCGACAAAACATCCGTCCAGCCTTCCACGCTACCTGCTCCCGATGCTCCTTCATCCACCCCAGCCCCTGTTCCCGTCCCCGCTCCAGCTCCTACAAGCGACTACGCCTCGGCCCCAGCTCCCGTCCCATCAACAAGCTGCACCGAGACCTCCACCCTCTCCGTCCCAAGCGCGTCCAATATCCCCCTACCTCAACCCTCTGCTGTCCCGCTCCCCACCAACTCCACCGTCCCAGCAGTCACCCTATCCCCACCACCAGCCACGACCACGCTGGACAGCTTCGACGGCCCCGCTCTCACCGAGATATCATCAGTCTTCACCTTCTCTTTCTCCTTCTCCGCTTCCTTTGGCGCTTCCGCCTCCGCTTCCTTCTCGACTCTCATCATCTCCGCACCATCAGGCGGCTACGATGGCTCCGTCCCTGGCCCGACACCTGTTGTGCCCCTGCCTTCCGATGCGCCAAAGCCGAACTACCCTGGTTCTCCTGACGCTGGGTCCAACTCTGGTTCAGATTCCGGCTCCGGCTCCGACTCTGGCTCAGGATCCGGGTCGGAGGGCGAAGAACCCTGCACCACAACCATGACAGCCACGTACCCTTCTCCGACCGCACCAGGTGCCAACCCCGACGCCGACTCCCCTGCTGAACCTGTCGTTCCTTTCCCGACAGGCGGTATCTACCCTACTCGTACAAGAGGGTCGGCGCTGCCCACTGGTGGTGCAGGGGGACGGCCTGGACGTCCGGGCCATAGGAGGAGGCCGTGGTGGTATAGAGCTGGGAGGGGCCAGAGGGCAAGGACGGGGACTGAGGCTGGAAGTGGGAGCGGGAGTGGGTATGTCAGTGGGTATGGCAGTGGCAGTGGAGGAGTCAGTGGGGGTAAGGAAGAGTGAAGGATGGGAATGGCAACGAGCAGTGTTTTGTTGTTATCGAAAGAAGTCTCTAATGAGCATTGATGGCGTGAGGCTTAGGTCAAGTTTGATTCGATATATACCTTTTCCGCAATGATGGCTGTGGGAGGCCTTGCTTGTACCTTTCGTTCGGGCCAGGTTGTGACTTTGAAAGGAGAGGCACATGAGAAGTAGAGTCACTTATGTAGGGTTTGCGTTAACTGCTGTTACTTTGATGTCGTCGGTGTTACTCTCCTCCTGCCACACGGGAATGGTTGCAGATTGGGACTAGAATGAACTTCTTGCATAGGCAGCACCAAGGATGGAGGAGATGGGAGTCTGTGTATTCAGCTTTCGCGATTAAGACTAAGCACGATCCGTGTTTCTGATAAGCCGATGCCCTTTTTAAACCCCAAAGAGCATCTCGTCCCTACTCTTGCTTTGCGTCGGCAGCCTTCTTCTTTGGCCAGAATCGAGTGAGGTCTCCAACGGGCAGGGAGAGTCCAAGCCCCATTTCGTAGGACATGATCACAAAGGTCATGTACCAGCCTAGAATAGCGACAACGAAGAGGAATGCTGCACCAGTCTGGTAAATGTTAGCGGATGTATCAATTGGGGTTGAACGTCCCGCTCACCTTCTGCAGCGTCATTGCCATGGCGTAGTCAGCGGTGGACACCTTCCAGTATGCTCCTGACAGGATGAAGGCTCCGATGGTCACGAAGAGGAAGATGCTGGCGAAGATGGCGTTCGTCCTCAGGGTGAAAATGAAGAAGGTGAACAAAGCGAAACCCCAGACAAGCAGGTAGATTGCAAGGACCGCGTTGAAGGCCGGCGAAGCCATCCCTTCGGCAAAGTTGTCCCCGGAGGCAGAGTAAGCTGCAGCAAGGCCTAGAGTTGGGAGTTGAATCAAGCCAAAGGAGAGCCAAAAGACGGCGAAGAGACCCATGACCATCATGGAGAAGAAGTTACCCATGATCCATTCGAAGATCAAAGCGAGGATGAGAAGGACAGGGCCGGTGAAAAAGAAGATGCCACTGGTAAGATATTAGAATGTTTTCAAGGGGAGTGTACGTTCCTGGGACCTACGCGACACCGTATAGACCGTTTGCGCCTCCCCAGCCCATGAGGACCATACTGAACGTGAAGGTGCTGATCACGAAACCAACGAGTCCAAGAGGCGTGGGATTGGCGAAGCGTTTGATGTTGTCGCCGCGGCGTTCCGTCTTTGGGGTCAAGTACAGCTGGGTAATGTCAGTGAATGATGATTTGGTACAGCTTGTCGGCTGACCTTCTCAAACATAGCTTCACTCATGGTGATTGTGCCTGCTGTCATAGTGTGCTGTAGACCATTGCCATTGATTCCCTTCTCCACATCAATCTCTTCCGACGACTCTGCACGACGAAGATCTGAGGACGACATGGCTGCGGCTGTCACTGTCAATGTGCTGGGTTGTGGGAAAGGGAGTCGAGCTCGGTGCACTTCAACCACGCGGAATACCGGGCCATCTTGTACCTACCCACGCGTGTGGTCGGACCCGCCTACAGGACACAAGTCAAGGGTACTTTTCCCAAGCGAATAGTGCCATGAAAGCGTAAGCCTCGCTATCCGAAGAATGAAAGTGGGGCTGCAGTATGCCCAGGCTAGAAATGCAGCCACAACACGTGTGAAAGTCCCGCCAGAGCCAGTCTTGAAATTACCTCACATCGCCAGTAAAGCAGGACAGAATATCTGCACCATGAACACATCGAGAAGATATATCATACCCGTCATTGACCATGTCGTCGCTGATATGAAGTTTCCGGGTAATTAGACAAGCCGGAAGGTGGAGGAAAAGGTGCCTGTCGATCGAGATGCTCTCAAGACTGACCAAGTCCGGAGTAGTCAATCGGGCGCTCTGTTGACAGTTCCCTGACCAAACCTTGAGATCCTGGGGAAGACATGGCTGCATCATGCGCGCCGAGAGAAGCCTTGGAATCATGACGACCCCGCAGGAGAGTACGCCGCAGCCCCACAACCATGTTCGTCTTTGCAGAGGTTCCCCATGGAGGCGTCCAGTGGCTGAATCGGATCGCACTGGAACATGGTAATCGTGTGGGGAAAGCCAGTGTAGGCGTCACGTGGGGAGGAGCTCATTACTAAGTCTGGTGTAGAAGCACTTATGAAAGGTGAAGTCGAAGAGAAACTTGCGTGCACGGGAAGGGTGAAATGGTTAAAGCTGGTACCGCTTAGTCAGCGGTACTCACATCACGTGATTCGCTTGGCGCGGACCTCAACCCAACGCGCGTGAGACGTTGTTGGTATCAAGTCTCGTCGATGTGGTGGAATCACAGCTGAGATAATATCGCAATGGGCAAGATGAGACGGTAGCAAACGCGAGTATGTTCACATTTACACCGCTACTCGGTGCGCAAGCAGAGTCTCAGGCCAGCCAATCTCTGCTTGAGCTCGATGGAGGTGTCAAGGTGCTTATCGATGTAGGCTGGGATGAGTCGTTCAGCACAGAGAGATTGAGTGCATTGGAAGAACAAATACCTTCATTGTCGGTCATCCTCTTGACTCATCCGACACTTGATCATCTAGGCGCATTTGCCCACTTGTGCAAGCATGTTCCACAATTCAAGAGCATCCCAGTGTACGCCACATCTCCAGTCATCTCATTGGGGAGAACGCTTCTACAGGATTTATATGCGTCTTCACCGCTAGCTTCGACCATTGTCCCCGAGTCGGCTCTTTTCGAGGCTACTTACCTCTCGAATGGCGCAACCACTGGTGCTCCATCGATCTTGTTACAACCACCAACGGCCGAAGAAATCGCTGGCTACTTCTCACTGATCAACCCGCTCAAATATTCACAACCCACACAACCAATCGCTTCGCCGTTTTCGCCATCACTGAACGGTTTGACCATCACAGCGTACGGAGCCGGGCACACTCTCGGTGGCACGATCTGGCATATTCAGCATGGACTTGAATCCATTGTCTATGCTGTAGACTGGAACCAGGCCAAGGAAAATATCCTGAGTGGTGCAGCATGGCTTAGTGGAGGAGGTGGAGGTGCCGATATTCTCGAGCCGTTGCGGAGGCCTACAGCTCTCGTCTGTAGCAGCAAGGGAGTCGAACGACCTCATGCGGCCGGTGGAAGGAAGCGACGAGATGAGCGTCTACTGGAAGCCATCGACAAGACCATCAGCGCTGGTGGCACAGTGCTCGTACCTTCCGATTCGAGCGCTCGAGTTCTCGAGCTGGCATATATCTTGGAACAATTCTGGCGCAAGAAAGTGGGCGGCAATGACGACACGTATAGGAATGCGAAGATACATCTGGCAAGCAGGACAGCTGGTTCGACGTTGCGATTCGCGCGAAGTATGGTGGAGTGGATGGACGACAGCTTGGTCCGAGACATGGAAGCCGCCAATGACTCTCGGAGAGGACAACGATCAGGTGACGATCGAGCAGATCAAACACCTTTCGACTTTAAGCACGTCAAGCTGGTCGAACGGGCGGCTAGGCTAGAGAAAGTTCTTTCGACTGGTCGACCTGGAGTGATTCTCGCTAGCGACACCTCGCTAGACTGGGGCTTCTCCAAGACGAGTCTTCAGCGACTCTGCGCAAACCCAAAGAACCTCGTTGTCCTGACCTCAGAATTCTCTGCATCAGAACCGCATCAGAACCTTTCCTCATCTCTGTGGAAGATATACAGATCTTCAGCTGGTAACTCTTCGTCCGCCACAGCCCGAATTATCCCTTCGAACACATCCCTCACCACTCGTCAGCCTACCACCCATCCTCTCAGCGAAAGCGAACTACCCATCTATCAACAATACCTCGCCCGCCGCCGTCAAGTCCAGTCCACAAGCCAAGGCCAATCATCCAGTGTCCTCAATGCCGAAGCTGCCGAAGATGACGGGGCCTCGTCCGCTTCCTCTTCCTCATCCGAAGACGAGGATGACGACAAACAGGGCCGTGCGTTGAATGTCACCGCGACCTTACAGCAGAACAAGCGCAAGGTCAATCTCACGGATGCAGATCTTGGTGTGAACATTCTCATCCGCAAGAAGAATGTGTACGATTACGATGTCCGAGGCAAAAGAGGCAGAGAAAAGATGTTTCCATTCGCTGCGAAAAGAGGTAGGGAGGATGACTACGGCGAAGCTATCAGGACAGAAGAATACAGGCGAGCAGAAGAAATAGACCAGGAAGCTGAAGAGTCAAAGGTACAGGAAGGTGCGAAGAGAGAGGTAGGGGAGAAGAGAAAGTGGGACGACGCTGGAAAGGAGGCCAAGAAGGGCGTGAAGAAGGGCAGGACTGAGAGGGCAGGTCTGACGAGTAGTACCAGAGGGACGAACGGGGAAACAGCAAAGGATGAGGGAATGGGAGAGGGCAGCGACAGTGAGGATGAAGAGGGCCCGGACGAAGCAGATGTCAGCGGACCGAGAAAGGTCGTCTTCCAGGACGTGACGCTGGATATGAAGATCGGCATCACACACGTGGATTTTTCCGCACTGCACGAGAAGAGGGACTTGCAAATGCTCATACCATTGATTAAGCCCAGAAAGCTGATCATCACGAGCGGGACAGAACACGAGGTCTCGAGCCTTGCAGTTGACTGTCGAATGCTTCTCGGGGAAGAAGACGACTCGGGTAAGGGGCAGATCGTCTTCACGCCCAAGATCGGTGAGACAGTGGACGTCAGCGTTGACACCAATGCCTGGAGCGTGAAGCTCACAAGGGATCTTGTGAAGAAGCTCACCTGGCAGAGCGTCAAAGGTCTCGGCGTAGTGGCAGTCACAGCCCGACTGGCCGTCAGGAGCAAAGAAGATGCTGCCAAGCACGACGAGGCAGAGGAGCAGAAGCGGAAGAAGCTCAAGCTGGGCAAAGCGGACGTCGATGAGACGAGCAACGAAGAGAAGGTCGAAAGCGAGCCAGTCCTCGACATCCTCCCAGCGACTGCCTCGTTCGGCACCACAAAGGTCACCCAACCAATCCACGTCGGCGACTTGCGTCTTGCGGATCTGCGCAGGCTCATGCAGGCTGGCGGCCACGTCGCGGAATTTCGCGGCGAAGGTACGCTCCTGATCGATGGGACGGTGATCGTGCGAAAGACGGCAGGAGGCAGGATCGATGTCGAGGGCGGAGCATACATGGGCGCGGGCAGGTATGATCCCACGCTGAGCTTTCAGGACGTCCGGCGAAGGATCTACGAGGGATTGGCTGTCGTGGCGGGCGGATAAGATGGTGGACCCATTGTGTGCCTGGATAGCATTGCGGGGGACGTAGACAGCAAAGCATGTGCGGCATATTGGTCGAACATGGTAATCACACAATTCTGCTGAGCGAGCTCGTGCGAGTCGATGGTCCAGGGATTTTGAAGCATGCGGAGTCGTCCTTGTGCGAGGGTCGCTGTCGTGTCACCTCTACCCGGCTTGTCCTGTGTCTGTCCAACCAGCTGTGCGGAGCGTATCTGAACCGAGACCTTCACATGTAACTCCTCCAGGAGGATTCAGACACCCACATGTCCTCTGCCAGAAGATCACGCCGCCCTCGGGCAGGGTATAAAGGACCCTTTCCTCCCTGTCCTCCCGCCTCCTCTTCCACCCATATCTCCAACACCGCTGCCCACCGGCAACTACTCTCAAGCACACATAACAACATCCACACACCAGCTCAACAATGTGTCAAGCCTGCTACCCTGCCGCCGTCCTTCCCCCAACCACACCCATCAAATCCGTCCGCTTCACCCCAACCAACGCCTACGAAGCCTACTCCTGCTACCCCACCGCCAACCAAGAGTCCTACTCATGCTACCCCTCCAACCAACTCCAACTAATCCCACCCCCACCCATCGTCATCCGCAAACCCAAGCCCGCCCCCGCTCCTCCCAAGGATGACGCCCCCACCCCGCCACCATCGAAGAAACGCAAACCCTCCGCCCCTCCCTCCCTCAAGGCCGGAGCAACCTTCATCTACCCCAAGAACAACACGTACGTGCACCTCATCCGCGAGACAAAGGTGTGGGAGAACGGCAACGGGAAGAAGGACTGGGGGTTCAAGATCCATCGGGTGCCGGTGGTATTGTCGGTGGGTGAGTTTGGGGAGGCGGTGTTGGGGGAGGAGGAGAAGGTGGGGGAGTGGGAGATTACCGAGGTGGAGGAGTTGGGGGATGGGGGGTGGAGTAAGGTGAGTACTCACCTTTTGCTATGTGAGGATGGAAAGCTGACGCTGGCAGGGGACGAATATCAAGCTGGGTGATGACAAGGCCAAGGGGACGATGGGGAGTTTTGGGTGGAATGAAAGGAGGGGAAAGGAGCTGGGGCCGGTTTGGTTGGTGTTGCATAAGGGGTGATGAGGACTGCTGGGAGAATGTCGCCACGACGTCCGTTCTCTTTGTGGTCATGCATGTATGAGTGTTTGGGTCTTGTTCTTCCAGCTTGTTTGGTTTATGATGGTATACTCGCTGCGCCGTGGCATGGCTGGTCAGCGCTACCATATCATGTCAGCATCTCAGTTATTCAGGCGGTCAGCGGGCATGCCAACAACTAGAATGAGGGATTGGTATAAGTAGCACGGAATGGCACGTAACGGAACGATAATGACTTGAACTTGATTCTGTCATACCTTTACCACAATGCCAACTCATGATGCCACTCATTGGACTCACGAGTCACGTGACGACTACATTTTCCAGCTCCTTCATCCTCGCTCAGCAGAGGGCAAATTCGACTTTGACTACTTCTTCAATGTCCACCTCCAGAAGACAAACGATGTGTTCAAGCCTGCAAGTCTGATCCAGACCTTGATCACCAAAGCCGATCCAACAACAGATTTTCTGGTTGTTGCGACATTCATCTTCAGCGACGAGAAAAGATTCCGGAAAGCAATGGACAGCCCGGAAGGACAGGTACTATTCGCGGACGTGGCCAGCTTCAGCCCTGCGACACCTACGGTGGTTTCCGGAGTGGTGGTGCGTGAGCATTGATTCAAAGCGATGAATCAGAAGAGAAGAGTTCCGATGTTGGGTCAGCACTAGCAGGTCAGCAGACAAGACCGTCATCCCATCAGAGCTCGGAATGTTCAGGGTTGATTTGATATCAATAGGAGGCCTAGTCTATAAACCACATTCGTGCCTCACCTCGATTGCGTTGCAATTATTATCATCCACTTGAACCAAGCAAGCCACAATGACCAATATCTTCGTCCAACTCTCATACCCAGCCTCCGTGGCCGACAAATTCAACCTCGACTATTATATCAACGAACATGGCGAGAAGTCCAAGGCAGCCTTCCGCGGTCAAGGTCTTCTGGATTACTATGTTACCAAGCTCGATCCAGCGACCGGACACCATATCATTTCGACCATGTTCTTCGAAAGTAAACGATCGTAGTAGGAGAAGTTGTTGCGCAAGGATGAAGCAGATGGCTGGCTGACTCCGGTGGGGGCGGGGGTGCCCTCTCTTGACTATAGCACTCTCAGCTCTACCATATGTATATCACTCAATTGAAGTCGAAGCTCGACTACTCAAGGGCCTACCTATGTTGCCTGAAGGGATCCAGTCATGCATTCGGAATCGCATCGTGCCTTGTTTACAGACGCGGTTGAGTCTTGACCATGGAGACAGGCCATGCAGATCTTCACTTCCCCGCCATCAAAATGCCATCATGATGCAGCATCCCCTCTTTCAAGCAATATAATGTCGCTCAAATATGCTTAGCGCGTGAGACCATGCTGGACTCCTTCGACAGTACAAAGCTACTTGGTTACCTGCGTCAGATTATCCTTCAACCTCCTTTGTCCCAAGAAACACCTTCCCCTGTAAACATGGGGATATCACGTGTCTTGACAGGTCTGGCAGGCCTGACCACTGTAGCTTTGGGTCAGAACTCTAGCACATATACGAACCCAGTCTTGAATAGAGGAGGTGCAGATCCATTTGCCATCCAATACAATGGCCAATACCTCATGACCTACACTACCTCGACCAATATCACCATGCTCCGAAGCTCCTCCCTCACCGACTGGAACTCTGCCGAGACCAAACTCGTCTTCGACCCTCCCCCGGGCACAAACTACAGCACCAACCTCTGGGCCCCCGAAATCCACCAATTCAACGACCGCTGGTACTTCATCTTCACCGGCGACCCCAACAACGACCAGCCACCCCCCACCACCTCCATGTTCTGCAACTTCGACTGCCCAGCCGTGAACCACCGCATGTTTGTCCTTGAATCTTCTGGCCCGGACCCCTGGACATCCAACTACACCCTCAAATCCCAACTCGACACCTACGACCAATTCGCCATTGACGGGACCTACTTCCGCCACACCACAGGCCTCTACCACATCTACTCATGCTGGTACCGAGGCTTCGACGGCTGGCCCGCCAACCTGTGCATCACAAAACTCACCAACCCCTGGACGGTCGAGTCCAACTTCACCGAAAGAACCATCATCTCCGTCCCCTCCAACCCGTGGGAGAAAACCCCCTACGGCCGCCCGGACACGCTAAACTCGGACCGCCTCTCCTCCAACGAAGGACCGCAACAACTCACCGGCCCTACTGGTCGCGAGTTCGTGATCTACTCCGCCGCCCGCAGTGATAACCCGAACTACTGCCTCGCGCAACTGGAGCTGGTGGGGGAGGATCCGATGAACGCGCAGGACTGGGTCAAGAAGAACGATGGGTGTGTGTTTTATCAGAATAAGAGGGAGAGCGCGTACGGGGTTGGGCATGCGAGTTTTGTGAAGAGTCCGGATGGGAGTCAGGATTGGGTGGTGTATCACGGCATGAGGAGTTATCGGAATGGGTGGAGTGAGAGGGATATTAGGGTGCAGAGGTTTACGTGGGGTGAGGATGGGAGTCCGAGGTTTCCGAGGCCCGGATATGGGCCTTATGAGGTGCCGGGGGGCCAGGCGTAGGATGTTTCTTAGAATGTGAGAAGGTAAAGGGGGGAAGATCATAGTTTCATTACCAACAAGTCCTTCTCAGGCCTTCTATGTCAATCCCAATGCCATGCAACCACCCGCACAACGCCACTCGCATGCTACCCACAAGTACATTGTCATATCCACATCTCCCTCACCTCCCCCCTCTTACTCACAGCATCATACTCCACCCATCCCACTTTCTTCTTCCTGCTCCCCTCCCCCTTCACCAGCCGCCCCGGATTCATCACATGACACCCTTCATACGTGACCGCGAACGCCGGCGCCTCCGCGTCTGCCAACACAAGCGTATGCGGCAAGGGGTAAAGCGACATTGGCCCAGCACCAGTGTTGTACGCCCAATGCACCGGTCTCGCGGCCAAGGGAAAAGGGGAGAGATGCCCTTGTGGAAGAAGGGAGAGGACTAGTTTCCGGGCAAAAGCGGTGGTGGGATCGACGTCGTCTGGTGGAGCGGCAGGGGCAGCGCCCGAGTCCGTGGCGGGTTGGCTGTCGTCTGCGTCTAGAGCGCCGCTCATGACCACGTCTTCTGTCGCCACCGCGGTATTGTCTTGAGAGGCACGGTCTTCTTCCTTGGCTTCCCGGCCGTAGTTGATGGCTGATCTCCGCATCCGACCGGACATGTCGTCGCGGAGTACGATCATTTCGTGAGCGGTGCCGAAGAGCGTGACCCGGGCCGGGTTGCTGCACCATTCTTCCTCGATGCCGTCTTTCTTGGGTCCTTCGCTTCGTGCTTCGCGGAAGACGCGCTTGATGCGGCTTGTGAAGACTTCGGGGACGCCGTCTTGCGGTAAGGCGACACTGCTGCCCATGCCGAACGCGGAGGGCCAGGCGTCGTTATCGCCGGGTACGAAGAGCCATTTGCTTGCTCGCAGGAGGACAGGAAAGTCGGCTAGTACGGCTGCGAGGGCGTTGTAGCCTTCTTTGTACTCGATGCTGCCGCCGGCTTTGCCTTCGCACATGACCGCCGAGGAGACGAAGCTTCCGATGAGGACAAAGGCGAGGGGGAGTTTGTCCTCGTCCTTTTCGCGTGAGTAGTGGTTCAGGACCCGCTTGAGGCCTTCTAAGCACTCAGGGACATCGCAATTGACTTCCCCCAGCAGTACGACCTTTCTCCGCTCTGGCGTCAGACGTCCCATCACTCCTTGTTCGATCCGCCTCATCCTCGCGCCAGTTGCTTTCTCGCTTCCAGCAGGGAGGAAGCCCGTCCATCCAAACCCACCGCCTATCGACTCTTCTCCTTTCTCGGTCTTCACGCTCTTATCGACGACACCTAACGCTGCATTGCGACGCTCGACGGGTGGCACGCCGATACTGAAGCCAATGAACTTGCCACCTATAGTGCCGCCTACGCCACTGCCACCACCAAGACCGCTTGAGCCTGCGCCAGAGAAGTCCTCTTGGTAGACACCTTCGAGAAGTACAATAGCCCCTGGGTAGATCCAAGGAGCGGTGGCAAAAGTCGCGCCGAGTGGCCGGGCGTGTGCAAGGTCGAGGGCGATGGCGCCCGTAGGATCTTGAAGGAGAAGTGACCCAGCTGGCGAGACTGACAGCATGCCGAGCAGTAGATGTGTGGTACCAGTACGCCCGAGCAGGTTGGCGATTGGGGTGAGACGGTATGTCTGGCTCGGAGTGAGGGATGAAGCCGAGCGTGACAAGTGGCGTGTCGTTGACACTGTGGGTGCCTGGAAGGCTGGATTGCGAAGGGTGAGAGCATGTATGATGTGATATCGAGAGAGGAGAGAATTGGTTCGCGCTGAAGGAGGCGGCAGAAGGGAAGGTTTGGTGTTGACCGGCAAGAAGTGGGACTTTTGAGCGGAAAATGTAAAGCGTGGGTGTTGTGCTGGAGGAAGCACGCTGAGCCATGTTCGAGGATCCCGAGCTATAGCCTCGCTTTCATCATCTACCTCAAGCTTGGACAGGCCAAAGGAGGTTTGATGTGTAAGAGGTGGCGGAACAGCCGAGGAATTGGGATCGAACACGGAAGACTGCCGTGACAGAGTCGACTTTGCGGGATCGATCCGACCAGAGACCATACATCCTTCAAGCGTCTTCAGTAGCTCCTTGAGTATTTGTGAGTCCTCTACGATCACCGGACCAGAATTTCGCTTCCATTGCTGAGCAATTTCCTCCAGCACTTTCTCGGCCGTCCCATCCTCTCGCCATCCAGAGCCGCAATGTCGTCCTACAAAACTTGCGAGTGCTTGTAATGCCGATGATCCAAGTGTCAGATTGTGCTTCTTGGTGAATGTCCGAAACGCGAGAGGTCGTAACGAGGCTGGCGGCAATAGTATCTGGATGATTGTGGGGATCGATGGCTTGAACGCGGGTTGTGCTATAGGCCGACCAGGATTGAAAGGATGGACTGGCGTTCCGAATGCAGGAGACGACGAGGGCAGCGCATTGTCTGCGATCCTTGCTGTAGCCGCCATGAGTTGCTTAGAGTGTAGATTCAAATGTTGGTGCACTGATATCCAGAATATCCAGAACCTTTGATTGACATGAGGTGGGGAGACGCGTCGAGGCACGCGTAAAGTGCTTATATAAGCAATTTTTTGTCGCGCTGGCACGCTCTTCTTGATCAAGTCGCGGTAACAGATTCTTCACTGCTCAGATTTTATTTGAGGCATCTTACTGATTCAACCCAAAAATAAACAAATCATAACCAACATGGCCGAAGTATCAGATCCGACACCAGCAACTGAGCCAGAGCTCTCGCCGGAGGAGGCCGCGGCGAAGCTCTCCCAGCTAAAGGCTTCTGCGACGAGGGAGTACGCACTGAAGAACTACACAGCCGCCGCGGACCTCTACAGTGAAGCGACCGAGCTTCAAGCGACTTTCAATGGCGAGATGTCACCACAAAACGCCGAGCTTCTGCACGCTTATGGCCGCTGCTTGTACCATGTCGCGATCAGCAAGTCAGACGTGCTAGGGAGCAAAGTCGCAGGTTCAGGCACCGAGGAGCCGAAAAAGAAGAAACGTAAAGTGGACAAGGGCCAGGGCAGCGATGTGCTCAAATCCGGCGAGGACAAGACAGCAGAGGAGGTGGTGGAAGCGGTAATGGAGGAGAAGGAAGGACGGGCGAATGGGAAGAAGGCGGATGATGCAAGCAAACCATTCTTCCAGATCACCGGAGACGAGAACTGGACGGACAGTGAAGGCGAAGAGGAGGACGGCGAAGGTGAGGAGGAGCAGGAAGATGAAGAGGATGATTTCGCCAACGCATACGAAGTACTTGATCTGGCCAGAGTGCTTCTGACGAGACAGTTGGAAGGCGTGAATCAAGCAGAACAAGACGGAGCAGGCAAGGGCAAAGGCGCAGCATCAGATACCATCAGCCCCGAGAAGCGGTCCGTCATGGAACGTCTCGCGGATACCCACGACCTACAAGCCGAGATCTGGCTAGAGAGCGAACGCTTCTCAGACGCTATCCCCGATTTCCAAGCCGGTCTGGATCTCAAACTCAAGTTGTTTCCCCCAGAAAGCAGCTTACTGGCAGAAGCACATTACAAGCTCTCCCTGGCATTGGAATTCGCATCGATACGAAAGACAGAACAGGAAGGCGAAGCAGCCGAAGCAGGAGCGGAGAAGCCCCCAGAGGTCGACGAGGAGATGCGCAAGGAAGCAGCGTCGCACATGGAGAAGGCGATCGCGAGTTGTCGATTGCGCGTGGATAAAGAGAAGGCTCTGCTAGAATCAGCGACCGGCGATGAGAAAGCGAAGAAGGAGAAGAACATAAAGGAGGTTCTCGAGATGGTGCAAGATCTCGAGCAGAGGGTAAGCCCACTTCGCGATCCCGTGCTAGGCGGCAAAGCTAACATACTTCAGTTGACCGATCTCAAAGGCCCGGTGACAGCCCCGAACGGGGGCCCGGCTGGTGCTTCTGACGCTGACGCAATAGGTGGCATACTCGGCTCGCTGCTCGGAGAGTCAGCAGCGGAGCAGAAGGCGAGGATCGCTGAGGCGATGAAAGGGGCGAATGATCTGAGCGGGCTGATCAAAAAGAAGAAGCCTGCGAAGCCAGCACCAGCGGCTGCTGAGGGAGCACCATCGACGAAGCGGAAACTGGATGATGCTGATGGCAATGGCACGAATGGGAAGAAAGCAAAGGTCGAGGACGCTTGAGCGTGCAGACAGTTGAACAGGGGTGATGTATTAGTACAGCGGACAGCTTAGCGACGGTGTTGATGACGAATGCAAAGTCTCTAGAGGCCTCACCCGTTCCATTCGATAAACACAACGAGAAATCACATGTGCTTGATGCCAGAGGGCAGCGTGAGATGACCGTAGATCTTGCATTTGCCATACTCTACATACACAAGGAGAACTTTTCACTTGATCTCCATCCTCCATCTCGACTAAGCGAAGACGACATCGCAAACCCTTTGAATTCGAAAACGCCGAAACAGAGACCTTTCATCCCTGCAGTGATGTGCAGCCGACCACCTCCAGGTCGACAATGTGCAAGTCGGGTATCTGTACTGTACATCCAGGTGAAGACACAGAGCTAAGAAAATGCCACAGTCCTCGACGCGCTTATTTCTTCTTGTCAATCGAGACAGCCTTGACGTCGAATTGCAATGCCGCGTTGGGCGGGATGCCAGGGGTGCCCTTAGAACCGTAGGCGAGGTGGCCGGGGACGGTGATGCGACGCTCGCCGCCGACGCGGATGCCGGCGATACCAATGTCCCAGCCCTTGATCACCTGGCCGGTGCCGAGGGTGAAGGAGAATGGCTTGCCTTTCTTGTTGGAGTCGAAGACTTTGCCGTCCTTGACGAACTTGCCGATGTAGCGCATGCCGACGCGGTCGCCCTTCTTGGCCTCCTCACCTGAGCCGACCTTCTTAACGTCGATTGTTACGCCTTGGACGACGCGGGGCCCGGTGGCGCTGGCTTTGTCCTTGCCGGCTGGGGATGGGGTGGGACCGGTCTCGAGCTTCTCGGCGAAGGAAACCTTCTTGTCGGACTTTGCGGATGATGGCTCCTCGGCAGCAACGGCCTTGCCCTCGTTGTTCTTGAGCTTCTTTGCTTGCTTCTTGCTGAGCTTAGCGTCACCGTTGACCGCTGATGTCTGAGCTGCAGAGATCATCTCGTCGAGGGTGGCAGGCTCGGCTTCCTCCTCGGCGGGGCGCTTGTTCTTCCCCTTAGCATCCTTGCCCTTCTTAGGAGCAACGAGTTCAGGGGCCTCCTCTTCTGAGTCAACCTCGGTGACGCGGGGCAGGTCGTCAAGCTCATCTTCGGACAGCTCATCCTCGTCGTCGATTTCGTCCTCATCAGGAGTGAGATCGTACTCGTCAGAGTCGTACTCTTCCGAGTCCTCGTCACTGTCATATCCATGGGCATGAGGGTCTGCAGGCTCGACGTAGTTGCCAGTGAGGAAGATCGAGTGGGTACCTGAGACCTTGAACCAGACACGCTCATCCTCGCCGATGGTGATATCGAGAGTCTGCTGGTAGTGCTAGTGGTTGTTAGTATTACTTGTATGAGTCGCGAAAGGGATTACGAACGCTGTCGGGGTCGAGAGTGCACAACACAAACTCTTCTGGCTCGAAGGAAGAGTCGTCATCACTATCCTCCTCATCGTCCTCGTCGTCCTCGTGCTCATCCTCCTCCGCAGCAGCGATCTTGGCCTTTCCCTTCCCCTTGGCCTTACCATTGACTCCATTGGGAATGTCAACATCCATCTCCTCATCCTCAGCGCCATCCTTCAGCGACTTGATGAGGTCTGCAACGGCAGCGGCTTTGCGAGCCTTCTTGCTCTTGGACGGATCGGAAGGACCACCGTTGACTTCCTCATCGTCATCGCTTTCCTCGTCGGAATCTCCCTCAGCAAGAAGGCGGTCCATCTCGTCGGCATCAAAGTCAGAATCTTCCTCGTCGTAGTCGTCGGCGAGGAGGGGCTGACGGATGAGCTTCAGGGTAGCTCGGGGCTTTGCGCCTGGTGTGGTACCGCTCTCCTCGGGCTCAGCAGTCGGATCAATGGCTGCCATAGTAATGCGGAACTGTATATGGTCAGTTACAGATTCAGGGTCTTCACGATACCTCACTGACCGCAGCGGGGATGTCGACAATGGCGGGGATGGCGACATCTCCAGCAGGAACTTCGAGGCCGTAGACGGCCATAGGGAGGGTAGACATTGTGCTATTATTTCTCTATGAATAGACCGAGAGAAATTTCTGAGGGCAGTCGAAGAGATATATTCGAGGACAAGCGAAAAAGGTAGTCCTGGTAACCTGACAACTTTTTTTTAGTGCAGATCTTGAAGTGGTCAAAGCTTTTTTCGTTAACGCCGATCCCCGATCAGACGTCACTCATTGCTTGTCAAAGAACTCAGAGCTCCACACGTGTTTGCGGCACGCTTCCATCTACAAAGCCACGACAAAGTGCGTGATACCTCGGATGACATGATGTGCGCGTCTTTTGTAGCCAGACATGGGTTCTCGGCTAGAAAAGAAGTCGACAGAGGTGCGGAAGCGCATCGAAAATCACACCTTCGACGGTAACCAGGATGGCGAAGAATACAAGGAATCAGCTTTTGGAGGGTTCTCAGACTACTTCAGGAGGAAGAAAATCAAATTGCAAAATCTGGATGCCGACATACGAGCCCGTTCTGCCGACAAGCCTCAGATCTTTAGAGGCATAGTGGCCCATGTGAATGGATATACGCAGCCATCACTTAACGATATTCATGAGATGATCGTGAGTCATGGCGGAGGGTTCATCCAGTATCTAGATGGCAAAACGATGGTAACGCATATCATCGCTTCCAGCCTGACGCCAAAGAAGGTCGTGGAGTTCAAAAGGTACCGCATTGTCAAGCCAGCCTGGATCGTGGACAGCATCAACTCTGGGAGGCTTCTACCTTGGAACGACTATCGCGTTGTCGACGAGGGTGCCGGTCAAAAAGTCCTCGGATTCCAGAATGGTCAGGTCGTATCTCAAGTGAATGCAAAGACCAAAGGTTATCGGGATCAAACTGAAGCCAGCTGGTACACTTCGCAGATTCAGAAGCAGCAGCAGCCTTCATCGCCAATTTCAAAGGATCTCTTAGATACGAAACCACAGCAGACTCTGACGCCGGCTGAAGGATCAAGCTTTGACCAAGCAGATTTGGAACGTCTAGACGAAGCTGTACGGCAAGCCGAGGAGGACGGTGTTCCCGAGCGTCCGTCAGATCCGCCATCTGCAGGAGAATCTTCGCTGCAGACTCCGCCGAGGTCTAGCTCTGTGCAGCCCAAGCATGCAGAACCTGCAGACAATGTTCAAGTCGAATTGCCACAGCAGGACGTCAGGCCTCTTACAGAGCAGTCTCCAGAAGTGGTTCGGACTCTGAAGCGGACCAACAGCTCCACTGATGACACGCCTCGCAAAGCTGCTAAGCTGACGGCGGAAGAACATAACGCCATACTGCTCGCTGACCCTCGAATACGACGATCCACGGTGGTACACCCAGACTTCCTGGAGCAGTATTATCGTGAATCTCGTCTGCACCATCTCTCCACTTGGAAGGCCGAGCTGAAATCACAGCTTCGGGCACTGACTGAAGACAAGTCGTCATCGCAACGGGCCCGGCAAAAGCGACCTCCTGGTGCGAGACGCTACATCATGCATGTCGACTTTGACAGTTTCTTTGTTGCCGTGTCATTGAAGAAGGTACCACAATACAAGGACAGACCGTGTGTCGTTGCACATGGGGGCGGCTCTGGAAGTGAGATTGCTAGTTGCAATTACCCAGCTCGCAAGTTTGGCGTCAGCAATGGCATGTGGATGAAGAAGGCTCAAGAACTCTGCAAAGACCTCGAAGTGCTTCCGTACGACTTTCCTGGATACGAAGAAGCAAGCCGCAAATTCTATGACGCAATTCTTGCCACTGGTGGTATTGTTCAATCGGTCAGCATCGATGAAGCTCTGGTAGACATTAGTATGCTTTGCATCGAGGTCGGCGGTACTGATGGCGTGCGTAGGAACGAGGGGGGCGCTCATCGAGAGGAAGCAAAGGCAGACGAAATCGCACAATCGCTGCGAGCCAAAGTGCTTCAAGAGACTGGCTGCAATGTGTCTGTTGGTATCGGCGGCAATATCCTATTAGCAAAAGTGGCTTTGCGTAAGGCGAAACCTGCCGGTCAATACCATCTGAAACCAGAGGATGTGCTGGATTTTATCGGAGCGCTGGAAGTGCAAAGCTTGCCGGGTGTCGCCTGGAGCCTTGGTGGGAAGTTGGAAGAGCTCGGCATCAAATACGTCAAGGACATCAGAGAATGCACCAAGGAGCGACTGACCACTAAACTCGGCCCAAAGACTGGCGAAAAGCTCTGGGATTATGCTCGGGGCATCGATCGAGTTGAAGTCGGCGACGTCGTAGTCCGAAAAAGTGTATCTGCGGAGGTCAACTGGGGTGTTCGTTTCGAGAACCAGGAACAGGTTGACGAATTCATCGAGAACCTCTGTGGAGAACTGCAAAAGCGCTTGGAGAAGGAGCGAGTCAAGGGTAGACAGCTGACTCTCAAATTGATGCGCAGGGCTGCCGATGCTCCACTGGATCCACCCAAGCATCTTGGTCACGGAAAGGTCGACACTTTCAACAAGAGCATCCAACTTGGTGTTCTGACTAATGATGCGAGAGTCATCACCAAGGAAGCACTGGCAATACTGCGGGGCTTTGGATTCTCGCCCGGAGAACTACGCGGTATAGGTGTACAGATGCAAAAGCTCGAGCAAGTCAAGGCAGATGGATCCGCCGAGGGGAGCCAACGCCGACTTCAATTCAAGCTGAACGATGCTACCAAGCCTACATCAGTCGCGCCCGTGCCACAGGAGCGCACTGAAGCAATTCAGGACGACATTCAGACGCCACAAGCCCAACGTACGAAGAATGTCAACACATCTGCCATACCGATGAAGTTACTTGCGGATAGTCCCAGCAAGAAGCCACTTAACATATCTGGTACACAATTCGTACTTCCTACCCAAGTGGATCCAGCAGTTCTGGCCGAATTGCCCGAGGACATTCGAAGCAGGTTGCTACGGCAATCAAAGGTCCCTTCAGCAAATGCTGCGTCGAAAGATCCTGTCTCCGATGGCGAAAGGGACCAAGATCGCACCCGCACAGAATCACCAGTCGTGGAGCTTCCTACCGAGTCACAACTGGATGCAGAGACACTCGCAGCACTTCCTCCAGATGTCCGCTCGGAGATCCTGGGATTGTACAGGTCAGGTGCCACTACCAGCAGGAATCAAAGCGTCCTTCCTCAATCACCACGCAAAAACCGAACCCTGCCACCCACCAAGGCGACAATAACCCGCCGCCGTGGACGAGGCGGTCTTTTCGCTTCTCGAACCGCACGATCGGATACGACGACCCTTACACAGGCGAACTTTGTCGCTCGACCCGTGTCCCGAAATGGTGACAGAGGAAGCGGTGTCGATTCGGGAGTGGAATCTGAATCAGCGGAGCTAGATGCAGAATTCTTGGCCGCTCTGCCACCTGAATTGCGGCAGGAAGTGATCGACAACCACCGCCAGGAACGCCTGAGGAGGACCGGGGGAATCGACCTTTCGATGCACCAACGCCCTCGTGCTCAGCGTGTTCGGCAGAAGAACGAGAAGCAGGAAGCGGTCGAACGTCTGTTCAAGCTGCCTCCTCGTCAGCCCAAGCCGACGTTCACCAAGCAGAAGCTGAGCGAGCTGCCTGACCTTCGCGAGATGATTCAGAATTGGGTGAGGGAGTTCTGGGATGACGAGCCCTTTGAAGAAGATGTCACAGCCATCGTCGAGTATCTGCAGAAAGTCATCAAAGAGGAGAGAGATCTTGACAAGGCAGTCCGAGTGGTGAAGTGGCTGGCGTACGTTGTGGAGAGTGAAGGTGAGGGAAAGTGGGAAGGCGATGAGATGATGACTAGGTGGGATGCTGTTTTGGCTAGACTCAAGGACGGCGTTCAGCAGGCTGTGAAGGACAGGGGACTTGGGAGGGTTGATCTTGGATGAGGGGCGTTTGCTGGTTTTGCTGTCTATGATACCCGTGTATACTAGGTCTGGATGTTTATGTCATGTCTATCCCAATGATCCGCCCTCATTGTTCTCGCCTCCGTCGTACCGGTTCATGCCTTCTGGAAAAGCAGTGGTCCACGTCCAAATGCGTTCATCCTCGATGCATGTGAGGACGGTACGCACTGACCACGCGTTCGCAGCCCCACGTCTACAGAGCCGCTCGTGATTGCACCTCGAGGTTCGCATTGGATACGAAATGATACGCATATAGCCGAGCCACCCACCACAGCGCCATGCTCACCCCAACTCTCACCCAGTTCCTCTCCGAAATCAGCGGCATCCTCTCCAACCGCGACGCGCAAAAACTATGCTCCTACCTCGTGATTGAGCCGCCTTATGCGCCAATCTACGAGACGTTACGATCAGAAGTCCGGTCGAGCTTCAACTCACAAGATGGCACCTCGGCGCAACGACTCGAGAGTACGTGTCTCGGCAAGCTCGAGTCCGTCCTCAAGGGCGCAGAAGGAGATCAGACATGGACGGCATTCAACAAGTTCATAGCGCAGTATTTCTTCTTCTTACGCGACGTGGATGTCGGGAATCTGCTGGCTACGTATGAGTTGCTGTCGGAGCTGTTGCAGTATGTTTCGAGTTCAATTGCCTCAGTTCCGAGGAGAGACTGACGCCATCAGGAAAGCCAACTCTGCACTCAAGCACCCCGGCTCTGGTGTCCTCCTCCTCCCAACGGTCGTTTCATACTCGCGCATGCTTTCCCGTCTCGCCATCGGTCTCGACAAACAACCACACCTCATCGCCCACCTCCGCCCCACAGCCTCCGACGAAGGCGCCCGCGAAACCCTCCCCGAGCGCGCCGCCAACACGATTCGCGACGCATTCGTCACTTGCCTCAATGACCGTACGGGCACAGGCCAATTTGGCCTCGATAGCCGGGGCCAGCCCGAGGGGAAGAAGAGAGGGATCTACACCATCGCGAACTTGTGCTTGAAGATCCTGTTCCAGTGCAGGAAGATTCGAGGAGCGGCGCAGATCTTTGAGAATATCTACAACCAGTCGCCGCCATTGAAGGCGTTTGGCAAGGCGGAGAGGGTGACGTATCTGTATTACCTGGGAAGGTGGAGTTGGGCGAATGGACACTACTACAGGGCGCAGAAGGCGTTGCAGGGCGCTTGGGATGAGTGTCACTCGAGGTGTGAGAAGCAGATGAGGTTGATTGGGATATACCTCGTTGCTGCAAATCTGGTCCTGGGCAGATTCCCAAAGCTGGCGCTGCTGGATAGGTGTCCGGGATTGAGGGAGAGGTTTGAGCCGCTTTGTCAGGCTATCAGAAAGGGCGATTTGGTGGGGTTCAGGAGGTTGTTAGATCCCGACAGCCCCCATTACGCTTTCTACTCTCGGTACAGGATCGACTTGGCAATCAGGAACAGGTGCGAGGTCTTTGTGTGGCGATCGATGGTCAGGAAGTGCTTCATTATCTGCGGAGACCCGGGAGCACCGGAACAGAGAAAGGCACCGACTCTGGACCTCAACTTCTTGCTCGCGGCGTGGCGATGGCAGGAAAGGACTTATCTGCTTCAGACGACTGGCGGTAGTGACTCGAGCAACACCTATGTCGATCCGGACTTCGAGGGCGCAGAAGGGATCGATCTTACTATCGGCGACTCAATCGAAATGTTCGACATGGCATCCGTCATTTCCAGGATGAGTAGTCTGATACATCAGGATCTGGTGAATGGGTATCTGGCACACAGGTCGCAGAAGCTAGCGATCCAGGGGGCGAGGCAGAAGGGCGCGGTCGCGGCGGGCTTTCCCAATATGTGGAAGATCATTTCGGCTCGCAGTAGCGATGAGGTACCGGGATGGAAGCTGGAGATGAAGACCGGTGGAGCATTCGCTAGAGCAGCGTTTGGTCCGGGTCAGGTGGTGAATTTGTCGGGTGCCAGGCCCGTCGGCGCTTCGTAGAAATGAGCTCTCAGCCCATATGATACCCATATAGAACGACTCGGATATGCGTGTTACATGGTTCATCGCCGCATGTACTCGCGCACATCCCACACAAGCACTCTTTCGTCCCATGCACAAGTCGCGCACCAGCCCTCCGCTCCAAAGAGACACCAGTCCACGCCTGTCGCGAATTCTGTATGTCGATCCATCTTGCCGAGTTCTCGTGCATCTTCCGGTCCAGCCTTTCCAGGAACACCTATCGCACTCCCATCTGTCCATACCCGACAGCTCATATCGTAGCTAGCACTGAGAAGCACATCACTCAGATGCGGACTCCAGCTCAGCTTCCTCACAGCATACTCGTGCCCAACCATGACGGCAGCGGGTCCAGCTCCTGGCGCCCTGATATCAAAACTCCTCACCACCCCGTCTACATTCCCCGTCGCCACCACACTATCCCTATACTTATTCCAATCATGCGTCAAACACTCTGTCGGCTGCGTCTGCACCGGCATAAACCTTCCCGCTCCCTTCCCCGGCGCATGAATCGGCACCGCCAATGTCAAATGATTGCTCGCACCGGGCGGCGTCCTTAAATCATACACCCTGAGATGACTATCCCGCGCCACCGCCGTGATGACCTCCGGATTATGCGGACTGAACTGCGCAGAATACACACAACTATGCACCGGCAAACTCAACAAACTCTCCTTCCTCTCGGGCGACCAAATCTTGACACTCCCATCCCAACTACTGCTCAAAAACCGATCCTTGCTCACCAAATTCCAATGCACACTGAACACCTCCCTCCCATGCTCATTCCACTGCGCGACCGGGAACTGATCCACCCCGAGGTCGAAAAGCTTCACGCTCCCATCCCCGCCTGCGGTCAGGAGTTGGTTCTCGTGCGCCTCGCTCCAGGCGGTGTCGAAGAGGCAGTCTTGCGTTTCGAAGAATTTCTCGCACACGATGCCCCGCGCCGTCAGGGAGAGGATGAAGAGGCGCCCGTTGCCGACGAGGCCGAAGTTGGCGCCGGTTGATACGGCGAGGCGGTTGTCGAAGAAGGGTGAGTATTTGGTTGCGTAGCCGTTGAAGCCGGCGGTGCGGAACTCGAGCATTGCTGCTCTTTGGAGGGAGGCTTCTAGGGAAGCGTGGGAGGGGAGGGGGACATTTGTGGTGGTTTCGTGATGCTGCGATGGGTAGATCGTGAGTGGTGTTGGGAGACGTCTGAGAAGAGGTGGTGGAGTAGCCGAGGTTGCTGGAGCGGAGTGCCCCGCCATTTGAACTATCCATGACATGTCCCAAACATCAAGATTCCCATCAAAGTAGACTGTGTAACATGAGTTCCCTTGACCCTCGTAACCCTCGATCAAACAACGTAGGTGGTCTCGAGTACTCGTTGTAGAATTCTCATGAGAAGACACCGGCTCTTCTTTCTTCAAATTCGCATCTTAATCCTCAATCGCCTCACAAGCAATGTCAATACCAACGCTGAAGAGCTGCGCAGCCCCAGGCAGCAACCCTGTAAGTCCACTCGCCACAGCGCCAGCAATGCCGCAACCTCGACCAGGCTTATCGTGTTGGGTCGAAGAGAACTTGAAGCGCACATAATCACCCGTCGGATGACCAGCTTTGTCTGCAATGAGCACCTTGACACTAGCAGGGAGCTTTGTTCCCCAATGCCATGCGCGGCAGAAATGACCATCCTGAGGCGTTGGGCAGGCCAGGCAGTGGTCGAACATCTTGTAATTCTCCTTCGCTGCAAATCCCTCGATGTAACGCTGGAATGATTGCATGAGAGCTTCGCGGGTCTCATGGAGGGGATGACCTTGGAGACGCCCCAGAGTGAGTCCACTTCGACAGTGACGGTGGAGTCTGATGTACTCTTGATCTCTCTGCAGTTGCCCGCGCGAGCGTCGTTGGAAAGCGTATAGCTGACGGCTTGCTGGTTACCTGGCATGGCATAGATTCTCTCCCAGGTCATTTTGAAGATGTTTGCGTCGCCGACCGTGACCATGTCAGGGTCCGAGACGATGTGGACCTTGAAGGCGGTGGCCGACTGTAGCAGGCTGGCGAAAAGGATTGGTGTAAAGTACTTCATTCTGTCCGTGGGTTCTGGAGCTAGAAGGTCGCTGCGAGGCTAGAGTTTGTATGGCCGGTAGGTACCTGGGCTGGTAGTATTTCTGAAGGAGATAAGATGGCTTGGAGGAAGTCTGAAGACAACTTGATGGTTCGATTGGAAAGGTGATTGCTGTCGAGTTGTTATCTGTTCATAGGAAGAACCATGGCCTTTTAAGGACCTGATCAACTGGCTCCAGAGACTTGTTCGCGATATACCCTATCATCTCTCGATCTCTGACACACTCTAGGAGATCAAGCACAAGTAACAAACGCCACTAGTGTGATCGTAAAAAGCAGTCTGGCTGCTCCGTTTCGCTTTGCAAGCCCTCACGACTTGATGATGAAAGGAGAGCGTTAAACCTATACTACCACAATATCATGAAACACTCTTGTCCTCAAACTTGACTTGGCAAATGTCCTTGTGTACGTGCATTCATACCCTGTTCAGAAAACATTTCGCTGCCCGAAGTCGTTGATTTTGATAGAGGCACGCTGCTGGATAGTGAAAGAGCTCCGGGGCTCGCCCCTACCAATCTATATATGCGTATGCTCGAGTCAGAATCTTCGCAAGGACGATCCTACCGTGTGGGGCTTACTGTATAGCCTCGAATGAAGCATGTAGCGGCGTGCGACAACTTTCTGAGTGGTGATATTTTGATATCCGGGTGTCTCATTCTGACGCAGGGAGGACGCATCGACCGCAGCTTCTGCAAACTGACCACTCCTATCAACCTACTGGTGTTACCAAAGGCCGAGTTACGGCGACGTTGGACCGAAGCCTGTCTAGAATACTTCGTGTTGTGTATAGGGCCCGGAATTATACTGTATTATTGACTGACTCCATGGCAGAAAGACTGTCCATCACGCTTTGCAGGGGTCGTGACTTGGATCTCCTCTGTTGTTCACCACAATCACTATGTTTCCCTCCTCATTCTGATCCCTTCCATATCGGTAGCCTATCTCGTTATTTCTCAAGCTCTGCGCTGAGTTGATCAATGTCCTGTTCCAGGTCGCTATACCGCTGCGCGAGCAAGCTGGCTGCGGCTTCCGAAACGATCGCTCTGCTCTTCATGGACGAGATGCTAAGACTTTGAAGAATGATCTGAGAATCGACCATAGCGCGCTCGCGCATATATTGCGACTGTACGCGTTCGGGAGCAGCTGCAAATCCCGCATACTATTGTCCAAGGGCATCACAGGTTCGAACGTGGACCTTGAGAAGAGAAGGCACAAACAAATGCAAATGATAGGTCAGTCGTTCTCTACCGTACTGGTCAGTATGTTCGATCACCAGGCTCAAGGATGCCGCATTGCGTTATTAAGGATCGTCGGATATGCGTTTTGTACCTGGGAAAATAATTGTACCGCGTCTTGGCCCTGGAAAACCTCCACGACCCCAGCATGGGAGGAACTGCTTTCCACCACTCAATTTCGATACTCATGTGTCTCTGGAACGGGCCTGAGCGCGGTACACCCAGAACGCCATTGACGAGCATTACTAAGTACCATCTGCCACTCATAGACCATGGGTCTATAGTGAATCGGTACCAGCTTGGTAGTAAAACGAAGGGTCATACCAGGTATTGGTGACAGGTATTGCGAGGCTCACAAGACGGTGCAATATCTCGTGGTTCCAACAGTCTCGGTATTGCATATCATCGACTATCTTCTGCCTGGCATGTCCCGCACTTGTGGGCAAGAGTCAGCCACAGATGGGGCTACAGCTTTAAGTGAAACGAAGAAGCCTTCCACAAGCTCCATCCCGCACCTCGACCAAACAAGCCCTACTGTGGCACCAGGATGTCGTGAAACATACCTGCTGACTTTACAATGATCTTCAGGATCGCAGGGCGCTAAGGTCGGTAGCTTTGTATCTGCACATATTGGGTGGACGATACATCAAGCATATACTTCAATTCCTGCTTTGATTCTGTTCCCACTCACCGCAGTCGCTCTCTTCATCGCTTATTTCGAAGCATCCAGTCTTTACAATTCCATTCTGTCTTCTTTGAGCAGGTCTCACAGTCTCCATTGGAATGATGCAGCATTCATCTCTCATCGCCCTGGCGGCGTTCTTTGCTGGTACTGCCAGTGCCCAGGGCGGAGGGTTCGGTGCAATGATGCGTTTCGGCTGTGCTCAACATTCGATTGAGCGTCTTGATCCGTAGGACTGATGTGGCTGCTGATATAGAATGCCCAATGACTTCTTGTGTAGGCTTGTGCAGCCTGGCCAGGTGCCATCGCAACACGTACATGCGGTAAGACATGACCGATATCCTTGGAACATTGGCATCTAACAATATGTCAGATTGTTGGAGGTGTACGTATGACTGCCCTCTCTGGCGGGATTTGAGATTGAGCGAAGCAGAACGCTTTCAACGCGACCATGACCGGCAACGTTGGTGACGAGAGCACCTGCACTTCTTGCAGCTTCACGGATGATGCGTCCAACTACTGGCACCCAGCTTTGTACTTCCGTGCTCGCAATGGCACCTTCAGGCACGTCCCCATCATTGCCAACCAAGGCATATTTGGAGCTTCCGGCGGTATCACTGTATACTACACATCTCCGGAGGATACCTCGGTCAAGATTACTGCTCCACCACCTGTGAGCGAGATGGCAAGGTAGACAAACGACATGGCTGATGACTATCAAGGGTTTCCGCATGGTCGTCGGTGATCCTACAGTTCGCACTGCCAACTCCAGGAGTGGCACATACAGCATCTACCGGTGCTACTCGAACGGCGCCTTTGACCCCAACCCTATGGGCGTGGCCGACACTGACACTCAGGTCTTCCCGAAGCAGCACTGCCCTGGTGGCATTCGTGTCAACATCAATTTCCCCAAGTAAGCAGCGTATCCTCGTCACGACGCAGCTCTTCACTAACAATATCAGCTGCTGGGATGGCAAGAACCTTGATAGTGCCGACCATAAGAGCCATGCCAGAAGCGGATACAATGGGTGCCCTTCAACACATCCCGTCCGACTGCCGCAGATCATGCTCGAGACGGTCTTCAACACAGGCATCTTTCCACAGTCCGAATGGCCTACTGATGGCAGCCAGCCATTCGTCTGGGCTCAGGGTGATCCGTAAGTCAACATCCTGCCAGGTCATCCAATAATCCCATGGCCCAGCTGACACTGGCGCACAGCACTGGCTATGGCTTCCACGCCGACTATGTCTTCGGCTAGAAAGGCGACTCTCTACAGAGAGCTGTTGATCAGCGCTGTGGTCTAGCATCATGCAACGGGCTACCAACTCAGAGGCTGACCGAGGGCAACAAGTGCACCAAGGCGCAGAGCGTCGTGGACGATCTCCAAGCTTGTAAGTGGAGACGTGAGCTCAGCCACGACAAACGACTGACACTGCCAGGGGTTCCTACACTTCCAGGCAACATGCAGGTGACATACCCATCCGCAGCCCCTGCTGCTCCGGTCCGTCCCGCTCGCCCTGCTCGTCTTGCACGCAGGAATTAGGACATGAACTCGCACACAAACAAGCTCATGCAACCTTCGCTTCTACGACTGCCGACATGCCCGACACCAGCACCGGGTATTGTCCAAGCGTGTCCGCCTTTTACGAGTAACCATAGCCTTACAATGTCATCCATTCGTGACCATACATATATACACAACTTCCTCCCAACCCCCCGTCCCTCTCTTCCATCCTACAGCTTCGCCCCCTGCCTTTTCCTCGTCCACCCCTCCAACGCCTCCACCCCGGCCTGCGCCACCTCAATGTCCTGCGCCGGCGTCCCCGTACTCACGCCAATAGCACCCACCACGGCTCCATCCACGACAATCGGTATGCCGCCTCCAATCAACGAGAACCTCCCTCCATTCGAGTTGTGAATCCCATACGCCGGGCCGCCGGGGAGAAAATTCTTCCCTTGATATACGGAGGTAGGGAGACGGTGGCCGGCCGCTGTGAAGGCTTTGTCGATGGAGATTTGGATCGAGGTGAGTTTGGCGTTGGGCATGCGGGTGAAGTGCAGGAGGTGGAGGGTTGCGTCGACGAGGGCGATGTTGAAGTCTAGGAGGGTTAGGAAGGTGGAGAGTAGGGAGAGGAGGAAGGGGGGAGGACCAATGCCTAGTTCTTTGGCTTTTGCTTGGGCGCCGGCGGAGGCAATTTCGGCGGCTTGTTGGGTGAGGACGGGGAGGGAGCGGGCGGTTGTTGTGGAGGACATGGTGAGGTCGATAAGGACCAGGGGCGTTCCAGAGGGGTGGAAGTGTTTGCGAAGTCAGAGAGAGAGTGATGGGTCAGGTGAAACGTAAAGAGGATGAGAGAAGAAGATAACCATCTCCCGTCCTCCGGGACCATTCCCGAGGTGAAGCTCGACTTCTCCGCATTTGAGTTCATGACGACGCGCATTTAAGCTTGAGTTCTGCGGACGATCCCGAGGCGCTAGCTATATCAGGTTCAAGCGCGTCTGCAACCTCAATTGGCTTCAGTGAGTGGTCAGCGAAAGGTCACATCTGAAATCAACAATTCCGTTCGGCAGAAGGACGTTTCGCTTGGGGAATAGGGTATCTGAGTGTTAAGCAGCCGCGACATCTGCAAGAAGTTTCGTACCTTCGTGAGCCAAAAATTCTGGAACTTCGCCACCGCCCGCTGAGAGGGCGAAGGGAGCAGACATATCTTGACCAGGCGGCAGCGCAAATTCTACTTCCCAGGATATGACCTTATAACGGGTCTTTTTATTCACGTGCGTCGTGTACAAATCTTGAGGGAGCCGGCGTCCCTTCACCTTTGCCAACATGAAGTTCTTCATAGACGACCTCCCCATTCTCTTCCCCTACCCGCGCATCTATCCCGAACAATATGCCTACATGTGCGATCTCAAGAAGACGCTGGATGCGGGTGGTCACTGCGTTTTGGAGATGCCTTCTGGGACTGGCAAGACCATCACACTCCTGGCTTTGATCGTGGCGTATCAACAGCACTATCCGGAAGGCAGGAAACTCATCTACTGCTCGAGAACAATGTCTGAGATCGAAAAGGCACTGGCTGAGTTGAAGAATTTGATGAAATATCGGGCAGAGCAGCTTGGCAAGGAAGAAGACTTTAGAGGCCTGGGACTTACTTCGCGGAAGAATTTGTGTCTGCATCCATCAGTACGGAGAGAGAAGGCTGGTTCTGTCGTTGATGCACGGTGCCGCTCGCTGACTGCTGGCTTTGTGAAAGAAAAGAAAGACCGAGGCGAGGACGTAGACTTGTGCGTCTATCATGAGAATTTGGATCTATTGGAACCACACAATCTCATTCCCTCAGGGGTGTGGACGATAGACGGCATGCTGAGATACGGCGAACAGCAGAAGCAATGTCCCTACTTCACAGCTCGACGGATGATGCCCTTCTGCAATGTCATTATCTACTCTTACCATTACCTACTGGATCCGAAGATTGCCGAGCGAGTGTCAAGGGAGCTGTCGAAGGACTGCATTGTTGTGTTCGATGAGGCACACAACATCGACAATGTATGTATCGAGTCGTTATCGATAGATCTCACAGAGGACTCGTTACGAAAGGCCGCCCGTGGTGCACAAAACTTGGAAAGGAAGATCACAGAGATGAAGTCGACAGATGCAGCAAAGCTACAAAACGAGTATGCAAAATTGGTACAAGGACTTCGAGAGGCTGACGAGGCCCGGGATGAGGGGGCGTTCATGTCAAATCCAGCACTACCAGAGGATCTACTGAAAGAAGCAGTACCCGGCAACATCAGAAGGGCGGAGCACTTCATTTCGTTCCTGAAACGATTTGTGGAGTATCTGAAGACAAGGATGAAAGTCCTTCACGTCATATCAGAGACGCCGCCCTCGTTCCTCCAGCATCTTCGGGAGCTTACATTCATCGAGAGGAAGCCGTTGCGATTTTGCGCGGAGAGACTGACCTCACTGGTGCGGACTTTGGAGCTCACGAGCATCGAAGATTACCAACCACTCCAAGAGGTGGCTACGTTCGCCACACTGATAGCTACGTATGAGACGGGCTTCTTGCTTATCCTGGTGAGATCATGAGTTGCTCGCTTCCTCCTATGTATGACTGACATGTACCATAGGAGCCATACGAGAGCGAAACAGCCACCGTGCCGAATCCTATCCTACACTTTACGTGCTTAGATGCAGCTATCGCCATCAAACCAGTCTTTGACCGCTTCAGTTCCGTCATCATCACATCCGGAACCATCTCTCCTCTCGAAATGTACCCAAAAATGCTCGGTTTCAACACAGTAGTCCAAGAGTCCTATGCAATGACCCTCGCTCGCCGCTCCTTCCTCCCCCTCGTCGTCACCCGAGGGTCCGACCAAGGCTCCATCTCCTCATCCTTCCAAATCCGCAACGACCCTTCGGTCGTCCGCAACTACGGCAACCTCCTCATCGAATTCTCCAAACTCACGCCCGACGGCATGGTCGTCTTCTTCCCCTCGTATCTCTACATGGAATCCATCGTCTCCATGTGGAAAGGCATGGGCGTCCTCGACCAAGTCTGGAACAGCAAACTCATCCTCGTCGAAACACCTGACAGTCACGAGACATCCCTCGCACTCGAGTCTTACCGCACAGCCTGCACCAACGGCCGTGGCGCCGTCTTCCTCTGCGTCGCCCGCGGCAAAGTCTCCGAAGGCATCGACTTCGACCACCACTACGGGCGCACGGTGCTCTGCATCGGCGTCCCCTTCCAGTACACGGAAAGCCGCATCCTCAAAGCCCGCCTCGAGTTCCTCCGCGAGAACTACCACATCCGCGAGAACGACTTCCTCTCCTTCGACGCCATGCGGCACGCCGCGCAATGCCTGGGCCGGGTGTTGCGAGGCAAGGACGATTACGGGATCATGGTGCTGGCCGACCGTCGGTTCGGGAAGAAGAAGACGCAGTTGCCCAAGTGGATCAACTCGGCGCTGCATGATTCGGATGCGAATCTGAGCGTGGATCAGGCTGTCGCGGCGGCGAAGAAGTTTCTCAAGCAGATGGCGGCGCCATTTCCTGCGAAGATGCAGGATGGGGTGTCGACGTGGAGCTTGGAGGATTTGAGGAGGCATAAGGAGAAGCAGGCCAAGGAGGTGGTGAGGGAGAGGAGGTTGAATGGGGAGGAGGAGGGGCAGGAAGACTTTGGTGGGGGAGCGGGCGATGTGGCGATGAGGGAGGCGGAGATGGAGGGGGATGAGTATGGGGGTTTGGACGATGGGGATTTGATGGAGCTGACATAGCATTAACTTTGTGATGCCGACAAGAGGAGACTTGACAGGGCTGTAGCAGCGATTTAATAGTGTCTCGAGCCGGACTGGGACCATCCTCGATGCAGGGCTTGCTGATAGTTTCATCGCCATGTAAACAATCTAACAAATTGGGGCTGCTAAATGACACCTTAAGATCAGCATTCAACGCCGAATTGACCTGACGTTGAAGTGATCAAGTCACCTGGTGATCTTCGTCGGATATCAATCTAGAGAAGAGACGCTTCACGAGCTCCCCGCACTGTGTCGACTCGACTCCTTCCCAGAGCTCTCTCGCTTTCTCATCTGTCGAAAGAAGATGGAAGATTGGTTCCCAATTGCGGGATCGAAATCGAGAGTCCGACCATCGCTCTGCGACCATGTAGATGAATGTCGGAGTTTGTAGTTGTGACCCTAGGCGATCATCATGGAACATTTGGACCAGCCGATCCGACTCACCCCATTGCAGGATCTGGTCAGCGGTGGCCAACACGGTGTCCTCAAGGTAAAGGTCAGAGTCAAGGCGGACTTGGCTAAGCATTGTGCGGAACATTGGGTCGGGCCCGTACAGGGCAACTATGCTGAGAGGGTCGTAAAGTGTGCTATCGAATTCGAATCGTGGCTTCATGACGCAGTCCGGGCGGCAATGCTGCTGCATCCAATTGCTCTTTCGCAACGATCCGGCCTGGCAGAGCTCTTCCACTTTGGCAAGGTCATATGTTGACCCGCTTAGTTTCAGGTGCTCAAGCCAATAGCACGATGCATAGACGAAAAGGTCGCCAAACCTTCGTTCAGAGGGATCGTAACGGATCATGTCCGCTTCCCATTCTTGCCAGGTGCAGGTCCCGTCATATCCGCTTGAGACATCATAGTCGCTGAACAGGTCTGTGTCCTGGGGCAGCTCTTCGATGGCCAATTGCGTAGCTGTGAACAAATTGCTTTCGTCTATTTCGGCCAGCAAAAGGCACTGGACGCAAATATCAAGAGCCAAGTCATGCAATGCCTGGGTCTGGTGGTCGGCAGAAGCGTGCTGAGAGTTGCCAAGAGTTGGACTCGATGTCCTGCTGTCCTTCGAGACTGATGGGTGTGCTAATTTGACTTGCCGTTTCCGCAAATCGGCACGATCAACCGTGGCGATGAATGGCTGTATGAGACTCAATACCCTGTGAGGGTCCACCTCGACTGATACAACCTTTGTAAAATCCATGGTAGCTGGAGATGAAGCCATTGCAACGGCCCATGCTACCTCCGATATGCTCAGATGTCGACGTGCTATAGCGAGGAATTGCAGAGCTGTGGAAATGTCCCGGCAGTTTTCAGCATCGCCGTTTGTAGTCTTCTTGATGAGTACCTGGTAATAGTCCGAAAGATTACCGGGCAAGGTGGATCCAGTCAGGAGCCTGCGGATGAGGCTTTCTTCATGGATCCCCTGTATGCATCCAATGCCTTCGCACACTGCTCGACCAGGCAGAACAGCAGACTAGTCTCCTGCGCCTCTTTCTCGACTGCATCGCCCCCACCAACTCGGCGGCTCTGAAATGGCTATGCCTCGACTTTCCCCTCATCCAGCGTCAAGCTGGTAAGTTGGAGATACACCACGACAGCCTACAGCGTATAGAGCTCATCCGTGAGCACTGTGACGGCCTCACAACTCTCGGATTCGGACTCAACGCTGCCAACAAGAGGAATCTAGAGGAGACGCTCACGTCGGGATCGGGAAATGCATATGATGTGGTGGTGGAGTTGGATAATGCAGTACGGACTATCTCCTCTTTGAGGATCATAGTTGTCAGGGTCCATGGCGGTGCATTGCACCCCGACATCGCGCGCGCTGCACAGGAGCTCGGCTGGGTCTTGTCCAAGTGAGTAGTCCAAGAGGTGCAAGACGATGCAGTGTTGTGTCTTTGCTGTGGATGCCTGCGTGGGGCAACTGCACGAGTGGATCGTCGAGATATACGCTTCACTGATGCATGTAGTCAAGACTTGCTAGACCAACGTCGAGAGGTATCTCCATTCATGCGGGCGACGATCCTGCAGCATGTCTACCAGTGGATTTCTTCCTTGTATTCTCTCTGCTAGCTTTCCCCGTCACCTGTTCTCGAGCTGAGTGCAGACCGGCTTGACGGTGCTTTGTACCCTTGACGTGAGACTCGCGGGTCTATTTACAGCCTCTCGCCTCAGCATCATCACCGGAGCACTCGAGGCCGGTGTAGGAGGGAAAGGCTGCCGCGGTGGGTCTACCGCACAAGTGACTTCGCGAGAGACGAGAGGCGGTCACGGAAGTAATGGTGAGTGAGTTTGGTGTATTGCATAATGAGCTTGGGCAACAGGGATTTGGTGGACGTAGCGTTGGAACATGAGTCTGTGGTAGTAATCAAAAAGCGTTCAAAGTGATCGTCACAACCCCCAATTGTACGCAAAGGGATTGCATTTGAAGTTATACGATGTTTGATCCATTTGACGAGGATCTGTGATCTGGAAGGTAGTGTCATTGGTCTAGAAAAAACTCCGTTCGGATCGCAGAAATAGTACTACTCGCATGCACTGGCCCTTGCTCGCTGCCTTTGCCGATTGCTACTCCATGCCTCTCAGGGGATGATCGTAGTGCAGAATCGCCGTCCCAGATCCCAATGATGGTACCAACGGGCCAGTTCGGTGCGATGATGGACGAACCGTCGAGCGGATCGAAAGCCAGCGTGTATGTTTCCTTGCCGCATTGGTATATCTCTGCCCGTCAAGTTCAGGTTTCGAAAGGCCTCTACAATGTCTGACCGAGATGCAAGCACGCCTCGGGTTTTCTTGGCCCGTCACGGTATGTGCAACCTTTCCATGTGTGCAGAGCCGCTTTGATGACTTGACTCAGGATTTCGTCCGTTCTCCCAACATCGGACGGCTTCTTCGTTTTGCATCGTGCGAGCCGGGCTGAATGGGGCGCTGGAGGTCGTCATGTGGAGGTGCGCAGAGTGTGCCTCGGGAAAGATCAAGCGGTCCATTGGAACCTAGTTGAATCCATGATCGCATAAAGTGCCCGGCTATGTCACGTATTGGCTGGACTAAGAGACTGAGACTGCAGACCCCGTCTTTGGTAGCAAGGCGTAGAGCTCGTCGTTGGCCCTCCAATTCTGTCCTGACCGTTCGCGAACGGTTTGCTCCTGCTGAGCATCGGTGGTGTCGAGCGTAGCCGGTATTGCTTCAAGTGACATGCTTGCGAATCATGATCCTGGGACGGATCGAAAGTTGAATGGCCTCCTTCCCAGCCCAAGAGCCTCAGCCATCGTCCTCGTGCATCATTACCTCACGTGTCCTTGAACTATGTCCTTGGAGAAGACGATTATAGATAAACGAAGTTCATTTCTCGCCTACCTAAACCATCGACTGGGGATCCCTCTTCATCTCCTTGACCTCGACAGTCGTCAACTCAATCTCCTTTGTCGTATAAATCCCCTGACTATCCCACGAATCCGGCAACGAATCATCATTAATAATCGTATGTTCCATCGCATCCGAATAAATCCTCGCGTTATGGTGATTGTTACTGTTCAAATACCCAGCGGGCATTTTGCTCCTCCTCGCCGTGTCGTTGGCGTGCGACGCGATGCGTTTCGACGTCAGCGAGGTGTGGATGTCGCGGATGAGTGGTCGGAGCACGGGGATGCATTGGACGATGATGGTGCCGACGATTTCGGATGAGTACCAGATGTTGGAGTGGGCGTTGCGCCAGAAGTAGAGCGAGTCTTTGGGGTTGCCGCCGTCTTTCCAGCCGGTGCGGATGGCGGCGATGATGGCGACGATCATGCCGAGGCTCATGGTGAGGCAGAGGCCGATTTTTTCGACTTTACGCATGTTGAGTTTCCAGGTGATGAACCAGGGGAAGGTGGCCATTACAAAGTCCATGATGATGTTGTAGACTGGGTGGTATTGTCAGTGTCTTTGGTGTATTGGTCTCTGAGAGATGCCTTACCATTGCCGCCTTCCTTAAAGTTCTCGCGAAAGGACCAGCTCAGCCAGATGTTGAGACGGTACCAGACGTTGTAGCTCGGTCTGTCGGTGATCTTGGCCCATTGGAAGAAGCACTTGATGATCATGTACAAGTTCATGGTGATGATACAGAACCATAGGATCCATTGCGGCCAGCCTTTTGTGAGCTTCATCAACGTCATGGCGAATGCTGTCTTGCTCAGAGCTTGTCCTATGAGAGTTCCACAGGAAGTGACATTGATGAGAATCTGCATGCGGTCGTCCCATTTGTCGACCACATAGCCAGTGGCGTACTCGAGTGATATGAGGCTGTCGTTGATCGTAAGGATTACCTTTACAAGTATCAGCCATTGACATTCCCTTCAATCATTCCGAAGAAGCATACCCAAGTAACCAGCAATATCCAATCATCCCACCACAACCCATGCCGTCTCGTAACCTTGATCCACACCCGCAATGCCAAAAAAGCAGTCGCCCCAGCATACAAAAACCATATACCAAGATTCAGCGGCACCTCCGGGTTGACATAACCATGCGGGTTGTCCGCATCGTGGTTCCGCGGCGAGAGCATCCTCACATATTGATCCAGGACGCCGGTTCGCAACAACCCTCAATCTCGACAAGACAACAAGGGCAATCGAAACTGTCAAAAAGAGGGCTTGCAGACGGAACGGTAATGTTAATATCGAGAAAAAAGACAAAAAGAGGGGAAAGAGGTCAATCAGGTTCTACTGTGGACTGCCGTGGCACTGCCGTGGCTTCTCCATATTCCTGAAACTCGTGGCTTGCTAACCGAATTGGCGCGGATGCACGGTCTGTGGAACCCGTCAGGGAAGGCCATTACAGATCACACGCTTACCTGGCTGGCTGTACGCGAGGTCGGTCGTGGGCTGGGAATAATTGTGGTTTAATCTATTGAGTCGTGCGAAGGGGAGGTGGAGGCGGTGCGGCGTGGTACATGGACAGGTTGAGGAGGTACAAAGGTGGTCACGCATCCCCGTCGTCTGTCGTCTGTCATTGTCGTCGGAATAATGTTTTGGGACAACCATGATCGGCGTGAATCCTACCAGCCCTAGAGCGGGTTATGCGAGGTCCCAGGAGCTTGACGAGCTTCGAAGGTTCGCGTCGAAGCAGATTTGACACTGTCCGTCGGGCGGAGAAGCAGGGAATTCAGTAATCGGGTGTTCATGCGACATCGGCACTGCAAGCCATCTCTTCTCCTCAGGAAATTTCTAGATTTACTCCATCTCCACTACTCTCTCTCGCCGAATTTTAGCCTGCCTCATAGTAAAACAGAAAGAGCTTAAATCCGTCCATGTCAGCAGCTTTACTTGATGTTCACGAGCAGAGAATAATCTTCATGCATACTTCAAGCCATCACACCAGTCTCTGATAAGGAGGTTTCATTTCATAATCTCATCGCGTCCCAATCCGCGCCTAATCTACATCCAGAACACCACTGGGGTATCACAAACCACGTCCTCCCAGAAGCCTCCCTTTGCGCGCTCAGCATGTTGTGTAAATGCGTACTGACAGCATCCTCCAATCCGGTACCTAATGTACAATTCCTCCATACCCATGCCGACGCCTCTTCTATTTGTTCTTCTCCCTCACCGGCAGATCCTTCTGCTTCGGATTGCTCTTGTCACCATCGACGTGAGGTGGAGCCTTTTCGCCGTCCCTCTGAGACACCTCGCCAACGCTATCCTTCTGCGCCTTCTCCTTCTGCCCGCCCAGCTCCGTTGTCTCTCCCTGGTTGACGCCCATCACCTCCCTTGCGACCCCGTCCGCCAAACCTTGTAGGTCCCCGACCTCGCTCGCCTCTCGGTTGAGATAGCCTTCCAGCATCTGCTTGAGAACATTCGCCCTGACCGGCTTGGCGAGGTAGTTGTTCATGCCTGCCTCGAGACACTTCTCCCTGTCACCTCGGATAGCACTGGCAGTCATGGCGATAACCAGTACTCCTCTGACGCGTGGGTCTTTGTGTTTCCGTATCTCTCGTGTGGCGTTGTATCCGTCCAGCACTGGCATTTGGCAGTCCATGAGCACGAGGTGATAAGGATCGTCCGCTTCAGCAGCCGCCTCGAGAGCATTGACAGCTTGCTGACCATCGGCAAAGGCCGAGCATTTGAAGCCGAGCTTCTGCACAAAGGAAATGGCAATCTTTTGATTGATGGGGTTGTCTTCGGCAATGCAGATCTTGAGCTTCTCCTTGGGAATCGAGGCCAGGTCAATGTGGTCGAGGCTGCCTGGGGCATTTTCCTCGTCTGAGGAAACTCGGTAGATGCTCATCGGGTCGGCAGACCTACCAGCATGGCCAGCACCCTGGCCGCCTGTAGCTTCGCTAGCCTTCTTGAAGGGGAGAGTAAAGGCCACAGTTGTGCCCACTCCGACCTCTGACGACAGCCAGATACGACCGCCGCAGATCTCGATGATGCTCTTGCAGATGGACAGGCCGAGACCGGTGCCGCCGTAGCTGCGGGCTGTCGATGAATCTGCTTGCGAAAAAGGTAGGAAGAGCTTCTTCTTTTGTTCCTCGGAAATGCCGATACCAGTGTCGGTGACGGAACATTGGACCTGGATTGAGTGCTCGTCTTCGTATTCGAGGATGGCCCGGACCGTGACTTTGCCTTTCGCAGTGAACTTGTAAGCATTGCTGAGGAGATTCATGAAGACCTGGTGTAATCTGACAGGGTCACCCATGACAAGCATCTCGGCATCAATCTCCAGCTCTTCAATGGTTGAGAGACCGCGCTCCATGTTGGTGTATGAAAGGGCACGGACGACCTCAGAAATGGTTTCCTTGAGCGATAACTGGACGTTGAATAGGTTCATCTTTCCAGCTTCCAGTTTGGAGAAATCCAGAATGTCGTTGATGACCGAGAGAAGGGTGTCGGCGCAGACACGAATCGAGTCTGCATAACCTTCCTGCTCCTTGGACAATCGGCTCTGCTTCAGCAATTCCGACATTCCAATGACACCATTCAGAGGTGTGCGCAACTCGTGCGAGACGTTGGCCAGGAACATGGACTTTGCCTTGGCAGCTTCTTCCTTCAGACGGACATTTTCCATGGCTTGGGCCTCTGCCTCCTTCGCTTTCCGCTCCGCTTCCCGTGCTTGTGAGAGGGCTTGTTTCTGAATCTCCAGCATTGCTGCGTTGCTCGCATTGGCTTTCTCCAGGCGCTTGAAGAGAAGGGCATTGGCGATCGAAATGGCCACCTGATTCACCAAGAGTCGCAGGACCGTGGTAGCATTCTCCTTGAAAGACCGGGCTGGACCTTCGATGTAGATACTTCCCAACAGATGATTATCGCCGTGCAGGATCGGCAGCGCGATCATGGCACGTCCGTCAGGATGGGTTTGCTTGTATTCTCTGCTTGCGGCGAACCTTTCATCCTCAAGCACGTTGGGGATGAACAGAGATTCGCGGAATCGCAGACAATATAGCGTAACGGAACGCGCGACGGAGTCTGGGATCTCATCCAAGGGCTGACCGTACATACCTTCAACATTGCCTTCGGGCCCTCTGATCGCCGCCAGTCTCCATTGATCTTCTTCGTCCCGCACAGCGACACCACCAATTTCAGCTCCAGTAGCATCGGTGATGATCTCAGTGAGGCTGGAGAGAAGCTTCTCCACATCGAGCTCAGACGACAGGAGTTGAGATGATTCAAGTATAGTCGCCAAGTCGATGACGTCCAAACCTACAGCGGACAAGCCTGCGTCGTCTTTTGTCTTACCATCGCGGTCGAGCTGAGGTGAGGACGTGGGAGGAGGAGCCAGCCAGGCTTTTGTCCTCTCCTCGGATGTCTGCGAGATCAGGTCGTCTTCATGACGACCGAGTTTGTAGGGCGTGGCCGAAGGATGAGACTCGATGGTCTGAGTGCCTTGATCTGTCTGGAGGCCTGACCGAGTGCGGTGCATGGTGAAAGCATGCTTGTCACTGATCTGTTGTACCTTACCCGTTGCTCCGATTCGACGGTAAGCGGCGATGGCATCGTCAAGCAGACTGCGAGCTGGCCTGGTCGAGCCTCGTCGAATCAGGAACTCGGCATAGAGCTCGTTCGCGAGCGCTTCCACCATGATAATCCCGTGGAGGACCGTGTGAGTGACAGCAGCCTCATAAGAGGTGATTGAGACATCGAATCTGCCTTCCAGTTCCGCTAGTTCGGCCTGGAGTATTTGTAGGTACCCAGTAAAGTTCGTATCATTGTTCAGGCTGACTGATTGGATCTTCTTCTCGATTGTCTTCACACGCTCCAGATGCTCCTTGTTATCAGGAGAATCTGGTTCAGACCGAAGCTTCTCTATGAGAGCCAACGCCAGGAAGAAGGAAGCGAAATAAGTATATCGCATGCAAAACAGAGAGTTGATAGGCTCGTAAAGAGCTTCTCCAAGTTCTCGTGCCTGCTTAAGATGCCCGAAACGGTACAGAGCAGCGAGACGATAGCAGTCATAAATGGTGAGGGGGCGGGATGGCTCAGACGCCTTTTTGCGTACGAATTCATGGTAAGCGACAGTTGAGTGTGTATCATCGTCCATGATGTGTGCTGGGTCCGTGTAGTATGTCTTGCCCTGTAGAGCACGAGAGTATTGAAGGACGCCTGTAAGGAAAGAGCCACCTCGTAAATCGTTCCTCCAATCCGGAATCTGCTCATTCTGTTCGTAGATGAATGCCTCGACTTCTGGGAGTTCGTAACTAGCCCAAAGACGATAGGCAGCCGTGACGCCAATGTTAAGTGTCTGTAGAATCTTGTCTCCAGCCGAGACCGTGTTGTCCAGCCCTCGTGCCAGGATCGGTAGCTGTTCCTCCATAGATAATTCAATATGGCCTAGGAAAAGCGAATGCAAGGTCCAGCCCCTACCATTGGTGTACGCCTCTTGCTCGAACGTTTGCATGATTTTCTTGGCCGTGCCGCCCATCTGCAGTCCAAATTCAAGCATGTCGTACCGTCCGATGGCGATTGATCCGATATGGACATATCCCAGGGCCAGCTGCGGAAAGATACCCTTGTCCAGGTAAAGGTTCAAGATCTTGATCGTCATCTGGAAGAATAGCAGAGGGTCAGACCAGAACGCTGCAGACAGCAACTCTATCATCACAGCACCCGTTGTGACGAGCTTGGGGTCGATTTCTTGATCCGCATTGATCTCTGGCTCCCGAGCCGCCAACAGCGGTGCAATTCTTCTGAACTCGTCGTCGCATTGTTCCCACGTCATGGGCGAAGTTTCATGGCCAAGATCGGCGAGTGCCTGCCTCATAGAAAGGAACGCCTTGATACTGTCGCCGCGCTGCGCATGCATACGTGATTCGATGACGAAAGCAGCGCTACGGTCTGCGGGATCTTTGGCATGCTCGAATATCTCAGTGATAATTGTGGATGTCGAATCAAAATCTCCGAGGAACCAGTAGGATCCGGCGGTCTGTGTCATGAGGGTGAGCACTTCAGTGTACGTGGTATCTGCTTGCTTATCGTTGACGTCCCATATGTCTTTGGCAAGTAGCGCAAGGGCATGCTTCAAAAAGTACAGCGAGATCTGCCGCGCACCTTGCTCTCTCGCAGTCTCGGCTGCCTCGTATAACAATTGACGAAACGGCTTGTAGCTCCGTGCTCGGTTCCGGATGACTCCCACGGCGCTGCATATATGCCGGCTTTGGTCGAAGAGGATCTGCGTCGGTCGTGAAGGTCGCCACGGATCGTGTTTTAGCATGGCGCAAGCCAGTACATAGTGCATTTCTTCCTTGGCATAGGGCGCGCGTAAAGCGGAAACCGCACCCATGTAGCGATCATGACTGAAGCGGAACTTGTCTTCCTCTTCGGTCGCCATGATCGCGTATGAAGCTAGAGCAGACTGGAGACCAGATATTGGATCATCGGCTCTCGTTGGGAGGAATTCCATGGGAGATGCTTTTGAACAATCACACACGATCACCCTGTTGATCAACTGGAAGCTGAAGCTGTTACCCACCAGACTTGCCCAGCAGAGCAGGGTCTTGGCGTCTTGCGGTAGCTCTGCAAGTCTGCGGACGATGTAATCGTCCGGCGCGAGCGAAGTGCTTTCCGTATCGGCAAAGCGTGTGAAAATTGCATCAAGATCGAATTCCCATTGCGACGATCTCCAGGAGTAGTATATGCATTTCGAGCGATAAATCTGATCCAGAACCTCACGAACAAGGAATGGTATGCCTTCGGTCTTCTGCTGAATGACGGCCACCAGGGGCAGCACGTACTGTGTGGATCGATGCAAGGTCTCTGCCACATACTCGGATGTCTGTTCCTCGGTGAAAGGAGTCAACTCAACACACGTCGCTTTGTCGAGAAGTGCTCGTGTTTTGGCAGGAAGAGTGTCCTCGGTTCGGAAAGTCAACATGAGGACGATGGGAATGCCAGCTGCCACGACGGAGTGAATAAGGTCCAGGCTCTCCTCATCAGCAAATTGCAAATCGTCCAGACATAGACACATGAATTTGTGCATGACCAAGAGTCGTAGAAAGTCCATGAATGTATTCACGAACCTGCGATCCCGTATGACGCCTCCAGCATGGAGCCAATCTGCAGCAGTATTGCCCTTATCACCACATTTGGCTCCCTCGTGCATAGCGGCCTCGGTATCCACATCGGATAGCTTCGCATGGTGTAAATCCGGTGAGATTAACCAAGGGGGTAATTCGAGTGCAGTGTGCAGTGAAGCCCACACTGGCCGTACTAGAGCCCTGACTTGTTGATGGAGCTCGGTGCTGACGTCCCCCTCTGAGAAGATCTGTCGGAATAGCGAGGACATGATTCGGAAGGCAGGCTCGAAAGGAACCTTCTTGACCTGATCGAATTTAGCAAGAGCGTAGTATCCATGCTCGCGAGCATGCGTCTGGACAATCTGCAGTATGGATGATTTGCCAAGTCCGGCACTACCAGATATGCTGATGACTTCACAGCGTCCCGCTTTTCGCAATTTCTGCGCCGTCCGCAGTAGCGAGTCTTTCGATGGGGCGTGGCTATGATTTGCCGAGCCAGATGTGGTGGCGTCAATGCTCGGGTTCGATATCCTGCTATCCATGGAAAGTTTTGGCTCCAGCTCATTGATGCCGAGCTCGGGTACATCATGACTAGAGTCGAATGCTTTTTTGAGTCCTTCCGGAGCGTTCGTTTCGCATATTGAAGGCAAGCGACTGTCACCTCTCTCGCGGGAAGCCGAGCTGGCACTATCCGAGCCTATGTGGTCACCGAGGTGTTCATGCTTATCACTGGAGTAGGTGGAAGCCGCGCGCAGTCCATTCAAACCTTGCTTGGTTATAGCAGCACGATGGGTCGCTTTGTTGGCAGCTCTCTCCATGACTTTCCGAATCGCTTCCAGTTGCTTAGCTCGTCCTATCAGCCGGGTAGGGTGGTTGAAAGCGCTTGATACATCACGTGTGCCGAGCTTGAAATTGTCCAGCGCTTCGCAGGCCCCTTCCTCTAATAAGCGATTGCATTCGAGGAGATCATGACGTAGTCCTGCGGCAGATTGATATCGATCGGCCATATTCTTTTGTGTCATCTTCTGGATAATCTTCGATAATCCTGCAGGAATATCTGGTCGTTTAGAGTCAATCGGCGGTATTCTCCGACTCAGTACATTCTGCATGATATCCAGCGGGCCACTTCCCGCGAAAGCTGGCTCATCTGCGAGCATGATCCAGAAAAGTATTCCCAAGCTGTAGATATCCGTCCGGCTGTCAGGTTCAGCAGGCATGCGACCAGTTTGCTCCGGAGCGATGAATTGTAGCTTGTGTTCTACACCCAGCTGCGCGGTCAGGGTAGACCATCCAGCGCTAGTCAATCCATTCTCGAACGACCGTGCTCCAGATCCAAAATTTATGAGGCGGACTACTCCAGTATCCTTGTTAAAGTGGAATGCGTCGCCACGCAGGTCCCCGTGTACCATCTCTTTGCCATGATGTAATTGCTCTATACATTTGACCGCGCCGATTGCAAAGGAAATGAACAGTCGCAGAGGTGTCTTGTGGTGGCTCGGTCTTCTCGGAAATCTTTCCCACTGCATTTGGTCTTTAGTGTCGTGCGAGTTTGCTCGGTAGAAGCTGGGGCCAAGTTCGACCTGTGGCATCTTTGTCAGTCCTACACCATGGATGATTCGGGGATTTCCTACAAGCTCTACCAGTGAATTCCGGCCAGGCGACTCTGAGATCATGACGACAAGTTTACTGTCGCCAGCTTGCCGAGGCGGCAGCCGGAAGAAATCGATCGCATTGATGAAGATATTCTGTCCTTCTCCTGCCTCTTGTGCAAGCTTCTGTGCAAGCTTGAATTCTCGTTCAAGACGTAGGGCATGTCGTGAGACCCTGGCCACTACAGGTAGCTTCTCTGTCTGTTCGGGCTTGAGCTGGTCTGTCAGATCATCAACGCTCTTCCTAGAGTTTGCCGAGCTTGCAGTGCCGTTCGTCGAAGATTCCTGAGTCTTGGTTGGTAACTTGAACCCCCATACATGCCAATGATCATAGGACTGAAGGGATGATTAGTTCAGTGTGGGATTCTCTGCAGATGTATTTACCGAGTGAAATGGTGGTACACTGGTGTCCCACTCATATCCTTGTACCTCCTGCTGGAGACGGGCGAATATCCTTGTAGCCAGTTGCTCATTGTCCGACTCGGCTCTCGCCTTCGGATCCATGGCGAAACCCACGGCAGAATGGCGACCTCCAAGCTCGATCTAGATCACCACATTGTCCACCGTGGTTCTGTAGTGTTATGCGATAGAATCTGCATGCCAGAGCGGGGACATTTGCCGTTGGAGGTGCTGTAGTGCTGGACCGCGGCTTCAAACAGATGATTTGAACGTGAATGAGAAGAGGTCCGGCCGGAGGTTGTGCCAAAGAGTTGCAAGAGGATGTCGAAATGCAGATCTCCCGCTGGGGCAGATGGGATCGCGCCAAAGGGGTCTGCCGTCTTCTGCGAGTTCTGGCGGCGGACAGCGGCTCCGGGGCAATGACCTTCTAAACGTGAGGGCGTGCGGGAGCAAGGTCAAAGGTTGAACCTTGTTGGAACTTTGTCGGGCACGCGGCCTGCAAAGATATACCGCCGATAGTGTTGTTTCGAAACCAAGGAATCGCCAGATCGTGTCTGGGGGATATGTTTCATGTCCTTCGAGATGCAAAAACAATATGGGGATCCTGCTGAGGAAACTGGTAGGGCAGCGTCATGCAATTAGGCCACCCCTCCTCGCGTCTTTCGTACAGTCCACCTTGAAGCATCTCCTGCATGTAAAACGGTCAACGGCAATGAGATCAGATCTCCCGGGAAGCGTTTCTTGTTCAGATGGAATTCCGCAATTTGCTGATCACAACCATGCACGGTTCGAGACACGTCGAGATATGATATTTACTACCAGCACTGTAAAACAGGTTCTCAGAATTACCACATGGAGTTCATGCTATCAATGGTACTCAGTAGACAGAAGCACAGAGACGCTGGTAGGATGATCGGCTGCATCACGTAATGTATTTCTTGTCCTGTCTGGGAAGCTCCACCTCCTGCATCCTGCATTCCGCACCTGCGCCACACCACCAGCCAAAACCGAGCACCGACCGCCACTCAGAAGATGTAGCGAAAAGACAGATTCTCCCTGTCTGTCATGTTCCCCCATCTCTCGGCTTCACCAGGTCCCGTCGTACTCAACCTGTCCCTGCGGCGGTTCTCCCGTTTGTAGTAAACTGCCAGGAGAGCAGTGAGGACCGCACCGGCGGAAAGCGTCGTGAGCACTGTCAGACGAGCAGATTGGTACAGAGGAGCATCGCGGGCCTGGAAGGTCTGTGGCCCGATGGTACTTGCCACGCCGAAAGCAGCAGTGACGAACCCCACCGCCACCGATCGCTTCGTCTGGCCCGCGATGTTGGCTGCGGTCCACTGGTAGATGTGCGGAAGAGTGGCTGTGCAGGTGTTCACGAGGTAGATGCCGGCTAGGATCCCAGACTTCTGCGTCCTGGGCATGAACGACATCAAACCAGCACCCAGGATGGCAGGGATCAAGAGAGCGATGATCCATGCCCAGCGGTTGCCTGTCTTGCGAACACCGATACCACTCACCACAGCCGAGAAGATGGAGATGATGCCACTCATGGAGTTGAGCAGCGCCGCTTGCTTCGGAGTGTAGCCGAAGTTGTTCAGAAGGGTCGTTGAGTATGATGAGACGACACCGCTGGTCATGCAAATCTGTTGCGGTCAGTTATCATGGGGTTGCATTCAGAGAGTGGCATACCAGAATCGTGATCAGCATGAGCCACCAGATTTGTACGTCTAGCAGTAGCTCCCATACCTGACCCCGCTTGAAGTCCTTGTTAACAACTCCGGTCTGGTTGACCGAGACATGGTTGAGAAGGGCGGTCTTCTCGGCATCACTGAGGAACCTGGCCTTCATCGGGTTCTCGGCCAAGAAGAATAAGGTGAAGAACCCAAGAATCACGGTGATGCCGCCCATGGTGATGAACATGATGCGCCAACCAGCAAAGGAAGGATTCACAACATGCTGAAAACCATAAGACTGAAGACCGCCAACAATTTGACCCGTGCCCAAACCGGCATACCAAAAGCAGAACCGGGGCGCTTGCTCCGATTTTGTGTACCACTGGCTTACCAAGAGCAGCAAACATGGTGCGACCGCTGCCTCAAAAATACCTACCAGAATTCTTGTTGCTAGAAGAGTCTGGTAGTTATTTGATGCAGCGACGGCAGCAGTGGCAGCTCCCCAGAGGATGACATTGGCACCCATCTACACATCGTCAGAGGGACTGGACTGGACTACACCATAACGTGAAGATGTCATTTACCCATTTGGCTGCGGACACTTTGTTCAGGATGAGACCGGTTGGAAGCTCAGCGAGGGTGGTGGCGACATAGAAAAAGGTGTTGGCATTGCTGAAGTCGTTACCCTTCAGCTGGAGATCCTTGTGGAGTCCCATGACCGCGGCATACTGCCTTTCGTGTCAGCGAATACCAGCAGACCCCATGCAGCTCGCCACTCACGTTCAAGATGGCCTTGTCCAGCCAACACATGGTGTAGCACAGCCACATGAAAGGTATCAATCTGTAATCGATTCGCCGCCGGAGAGCGGACAGATTGATCGAGCGGACCTCGGAACTGGATACTTGGACATTGGTCAGGAATCCGTAGGCCTGGTCAGCACTCCTTAGCTCAATGTGGTTGGGAGTGGCTTCGCTGAGCACTGATGACGACGGCCATGCTCCCACGCTGCCAACTTCCTTATCGGTATGCGAAGATCGCTTGGAATTCATCGCGAAGTGTATTATCGTGAATGACAGATGTCGGAAAGGTGGGGGAGTACAAGATGTCAGACTTGGAAGGGACGAAAGCGAAAGGGAAGGACGCAGTCAAATACTACCAGCTTGCCATGGTCAGTGGCAGATTCTGTTAATCCTGCCCTGTCATGGATACACCCATCCTTCTCCTGCAGTCGCCCGGTCAGGTGCAGCTCTGTCATTCTGCCGCGAATGGTTGAGAGTATTCAAGCGCTTCTGCATGGTCTTCCTCCCGAAACAATCTGCCTGTGTCTCTCACGATCGTAGAGCGACCGGGATGTCCAAGCTTGAAGCTAAATAGTGACACAATGCCATGCAGGTCTCCGATGCCATAGAATTGACAGGCTTGTAGCACGGACGCCATGCAGCTGTCCGTGACTTGGGCGTCTTCCTGTGCCCTCCAGACGCGAGCAGACCGGCAGAGATTTTCGCAGGAAGCCCAGACAACGCATCGCTTTAGATTGACAACGGCTGTTGAAATGATGTATGTGATGAGAAAAATGATGAGGCATGCCTTGGAAACGTGGCACAAGGTGGTGAAGAGTTGAAGGCGAGAAAAAATTCGGGCCTAGGCTTGCCCCACAAGGCCCCACTTCCTCCAGACGACGACTTTGACCCGGATTGCTGAGCGTCTATCTCGCTTCTACATCGATTCTGCACTATGCAAACCCATTTGAATTATCGAAACTGCTCGAATGCTCGCGGTATGTGCAGATCTGACTCTGGCGTACCGAGTGTGGTTGATGGCGGCCCCCTACTGCCACCAGACTGACTCACGTGATGCAGCAAGTTGTTACCACCGGCAAGCAGAGCAGCAAAAACGATGACGTCTCTCCAGGATCTACAAGCAAGAACAAATGCATGTCAAGGGTAAAGTATACTATGTTCCTACTGTTGCGATGGTGGCCCAAAGCAGATGAGAGTAGGAACGCAGGGATGAATGGAGCTTCGGCAATGAGGGCGACGACGCCACTGTGTATCGTATGCAGCATGTGACATGTGATGAATGACAACGCACACCTCTTAATCACCTTCTTCGATCGTGAGAGACTTCACACTATACACCAACTTATTGTCACACTCAATCACAATGGCCTGGATAATCAACGGCGCCCCAGCGCTTGACGCTCAATCAAACTACCGCAAGATCATAGGGGCTGCAATCGCCACTTCCATCCTGATGCTGATGACGGTGCTATTGCGCGGCTACGTTCGTGTGAGAATTGTGAAAAGCCTCGGCGGAGATGACTGGTGCATCCTTATCTCTGCAGTATACCTCATCGTCCCACACCACCATTACCAGAGCTGACCTGGATACAGATCACAGCACTCGGCTATACCACTGGGGCAGTCATCCAGACTCGCTATGGCTTGGGACTCCCTCCAACACTCTACCCGCCAGAGAATATCGTCAATGGCCTCAAGGTAGATGATCTGAATCCGTGAACACTCACAGTGCTAAACCCATTCAGCTCAACTATGCCTTCCGCTTCCTGTACTGCATTGCCGTAAGCTTCTTCAAGTTTGCGCTCTGCTTTGCCTACCTGCGAATCACGACCAATGGTCTGGCCGTGCGGACCTACCGCAGAGTTATCATCGCCACCATGGCCTTCACTTTGACCTTCATGATCTACTACTGTGCGGTTGTCATATTCGCCTGTACTCCAATTCAAAAATTCTGGAATCGACCAACACCAGGGAAATGTCTACCAGTACCAATGGTCTACTATAGTCCAGCCGTCATCACAATCATCGTGGACATAGTATTGTTCCTCCTACCAATCCCACTTGTTCTGCCATTGCGCATGAACCGTCGCCGCAAGATTGGACTCATCATCACCTTCCTACTCGGCTTGATGACTACGCTCTGCTCGGTCATGCGACTCATTGGCAGCATCAAGGTGCCCAAACACAACGACCCGCAGTACCTCATCAGGTGGGCAATCATCGAGATGAACATCGGCGTAATATCACCATTATCTCTCATCGTAATCTCATTAACACTTCACTACAGATCATCACGACCTCCCTTCCCACCCTTGCCCCTCTCCTCAAAAGCTCACTCTTCCGCAAATCCCAATCCGACTCCACCCACAGCTCACGCAATCGTCCAATTCGCGCTGCTCTGGCCGACAAGATCCCCAAATTCATCAAGAAGCCAGCTACCGCCATCATCTCGTCCGCCAAGCGCTCAGGTACCAACTCCTCGAGATCCCACAGCGACGATGAGACTCTCCGTGCCTCTCCCACCATTGCTTCCCGCAAGTCATCCAACGGCAGTCACAAGACCTACTCTGCAGACTTTGAGCACATACCTATGCCTTTTATTGAGAAGACCTTTGACATCGAGGTTTATAGCCGTCCGCTGTCCGAAGAAGGGGAGACTTCCTGGTGGGAAGAGGAGAGACGTCTGCGTGGGGCGTGAGGTCCACATGAGATTGGAGACGGAGAGCACATGTTGCTATATCTAGGCACATGCATGATATACTAGTAAGATATGACAAGGTCATCTAGCCACACGGCGATGATAGGGATATAATCTGACATGGAGAAAGATATAGCATCATTTAGCTTAATTGAATCACATTACCGCAGGGGCACAAGCCACGATCACCTGCAATATGCAAAGAGAAGAATATGAATAGCCTCTATGAACCAATGACCAAGCATGTACACAACGCCTGCCATTCACGTCCACCTCTTCTTCTCCGAGTCCAAGGATGAACTCGTCCCCACGGCCCTATCAACACCCTACCAGCTGTCACTACCCCTCAAGAGTAACCTCAATCAACCCCCTATCATTCATCGTATTGAAGTTCACCTCACCAAACCTTGCATCCGCCTCCTTAAACACCGCCCTCCACTGCTTCGGCGTCCTAATCATCCCATTCAGCAAGGACCCCATGAGCATATCACCCGACCTGTACGTCACGTCAGCCCAATCTGTCCAATCCCCCATATCCATCCCCATCATGGAACCCGCAACATCAGAACCATATGAGCATAAAGACGCGGGGGGGAAACTCACCTCGCCCTCCTCCCCTCATTCGTCTCCCTCGGCCACTCAGGCACCATCCTCTCATGAACCAAAACCTTGCTCCCCTTGCGCATCCTCGGCAACAGATTCCGCACAATCTGCGCCACCTTCTTGTCAGGCCAATTCTGGAAGACCTGCGCCACGAAGAAGACATCCACTACATCTCTATCCTCTTTCGCTTCGTCCTGAGGAGTGAGGAAGTTATGCGCTTTGAAGCGCAGCCTCCCTGCATCTGTCAGCTCGGCAGGCGCGGCTTTGGTCGCTGCGTCGATTGTCTTGGGGAGGTCTTGCACCTCGAAGGTGACGTTTTTGGTTATGCGAGCCAGGGCGATGGAGAGGTGCCCCAATGAGCCGCCGAGGTCGACGACGAGGGTAGGCGTGGGTCGGGCGTCGAGGGCGGACCAGGTCGGGTGGGAGAGGAGGTGGGGGAGGGAGTTTTCTGCTTCGCGGTTGAAGACGGACATGGCGCCGCCGAAGCGCTTGGCGCGGAGGGGGTCGGTCTCAAAGGTTTCGTACATGGTCTTTGTGGTGTTGTTGGCGTGGGTGAAGCCTGTTTCGTTGATCTCGAGGGAGAGGGGCCATTTGCGGAGGGCGGGGACGGCGTTGAGGAAGGCGGGCATGATTTCTTCGAGGATCATGCCGAGGGATTCGAAGAGGAGAGGGTCATTGGCGAGGGCTTTGGAGTCGGTGGTGTGGGAGACGCGAGAGGTGGTGGGGTCTTCTTTGAAGTACCCGATTACGATGGCGTTTTGGATGAAGCGTTGGATGACGACTTTTTGGACTTCGATGGCCGAGGCGATCTCGTCGTAGGACATGGAGCCGTCTTGAGGGATGAGTTGAGGTATCTTGAAGTAGTATAGGAATTGCATCACGGAGATGTCGGTGTACTGCTGTTGTCAGATGTGGTAGACGAGCGGAGATGGCGTGACCTACGAGGAAGAACTGCTCGTAGAGAAATGCGCCAGGCTGGCGAGCTACTCGCTTAAGAGAGTCGGCGGCATCTTCAACAGCAAGACGAGCCTTCTCGATCTCAGCGGGTGCGTTGCGCCAGTCTGGGCGGTCTTCAGAGCTTGTTGAAAGCCCCTTATCCTTTGCATAGTCGTCCAATTTCTTGGAGTTGACTAGGATGGAAATGGCAAGATCTGTAAGAGAAGACATTTTTGTTGCGGCTCTTTCTAAGGTATCTCGAATCTTGTCTGAAGAGAGGAAGAATGCAGACAGAATCTGCTGTCGAATCAACCCTACCTTTGGTCGGTCGCCTACCTATTTATTCCTCGGCCAGATCGCCTCAGATGTCCCCAATCGTGCTCTTCTGAGACGCCATTTAGCCATGAGGCTTCGTTTAGGCCGCGGCATTCGAGACATTCTGTCGATATCGCTTACTTGGCCCCGCTCCTGTTGACTTGGTGGTGAGGCCTGATGGGTGTGTTTCAGGGCACGCGATTCATCTAAAACAATTAAATTCAGGCTGGCGTCTTGACTGGCTTGATACGAGGTGTCTTTTGAGAGCGAAGGACGGAGCTAAAGGAGTAATGGCGGGGATCCGTGATAGTGAGGATGTAGATGTGATGCAGGTGCTTACAAGAGTGGTGGACTGGCAGTGGGGATCCGGAAATATTCTCCGATGATCCCGATGAGCCGGCGGCCCGCTGCGGGTGGCGCAAACTGTATCTCTATCTTTGGATCTGTTCACGTCTTTGCTCTTTCAACATGTGACAATATCGGCATCTCGGAGATCGAGAAATTCTGGACACCATATTGGTAGAAACGTCTCTGGATCTCATAGGCTCTGAGAAGCGTATCGCTAGGGACGATGCACTTCAACGTCATTAAAAGAGCAAGATCGCAGCAAGATTGACAGTTCATCCGGTCGACAGTGCTTAAAGGGGGTCACAAAGAACTAGCACGGCCCTTCCGCGGCCGCCTGTCAACATGCCGCTGGCAGATAGTGTGTTCCGGAGTTGAAGGAAGCTCCGTGACTGGTCTGTTCAACCTAATATCTCACCCACCCATGCTCAGATTCCAGCGTGCACGACGCGAATGCGATCTACAGGGTTGGTCCTACAACATGCGAGATCATGCATCTCAGGTACGAGCTAAAGAAAGGGCCTTCTAAATCTCCGAGACCTGAGTTGTTGCAGTTTGATGGTCTGTCTTTCGATAGTCTCAGCTGCTTCTCTTCCAGTATTAAGTTGGAGTCAAGCACGGATTGCGGTCGATCAGCAGTCCATCTATGGAAGTACAAGAGGTATGTCCAGTCTCTTGTCTGGGATACGTAGCAAAAAGGGCCATGCTTACTTGTGTACTGGTTTCATGTCCTGATTCACGTAGGTGTGGGTGATCAGAGGGGGCCACTAATCTCATTAGTGCCCGAGATCACGAAGGGTCTGCCGGAGATCAGGGACGGAGTTCCTCATGGGCCCTTGGACCCCTACCAGTACCGTGGTAGGTCTGAGCTGAGGAGAACGGCTGGAGAATTCCTCACTTCTGCCGCTCAAGGAGATGGTACATGCAGTGACGGGATGTCTTGAACAATTCAAGATCGAACATTCGCTTTTCGATTGGTATTCGCTACTGCAGATCCATCTCCTGGGACATGCCTCGGCTGTGGAGGGAGATAATGTTGAAAAATCTCATAACGCCTTCGCCAGATGCATTTTGACAAGTTGCCACATTGTCATCCCATGATTCTATGTTGAATAACCCCGACCGCCCAGGGTATATTGGCTGTATGCCGCATCTAGATGTTAAATCATAACTCCCATCGCCGCCTCCGCTGGAGGGTATTTCGAAGTCCCGCTCGACAAATCGTCGTCTAAACTCGTGCAAGAAGAAACGAAGTAACAAACATCAATCAATGGCTTCGTGAGAGGCCCTCTACAACTTGAGGGTCTTAGGCTTCTCCCAGGTGAAGTCCTGGTTGGTGAAGTGACCGTTCTTTGCAGTCTGGTTGTAGATTGGCTTGACTAGATCCAACTCCTTGACGATGACACCTGGCCTGAGGTCGAAGTTGTTGTGGATGATCTGTACGAGCTCTTCTGATGACTTGTCCGAAGTGCCGTAGGTCTCTACGAACAGGGAAAGGGGCTCTGCGACACCAATGGCGTACGAGAGCTGAACGAGAGCGCGGCGGGCAAGACCAGCGTTGACGAGCGACTTGGCGATCCAGCGGCCGAGGTAGGCAGCGGAGCGGTCGACCTTGGAGTAATCCTTTCCAGAGAAGGCACCACCGCCGTGAGCGCCCCAACCACCGTATGTGTCAACAATGATCTTGCGGCCAGTGAGACCGGCGTCACCCTGGGGACCACCAATGATGAAAAGACCGGAGGGTTGAATCTGCCCCAATTAGCCTACTAGCCACTCGCGATCCATATTTCGAACTTACGTGATAGACGGTCTTCTCGTCAAGGTACTTCTCTGGGATGACCTTCTTGATGATTTTCTCCTTGATCTCCTTGCGGAGCTGCTCGGTGGTGATGTCTGGGGAGTGCTGGGCGGAGACAACGACAGTATCGACACGCTTGGGGATGACAGCTCCGTTGTCGTGCTCGTACTCAACAGTGACCTGGGTCTTGGTGTCTGGTCGCAACCACGGGAGGGAGCCGTCGTTGCGGGCTTCCTTCATGGCCGAGTTGAGCTTGTGGGCGAGGAGAAGAGTAAGAGGGAGGAGCTCAGGAGTCTCATCAGTGGCATAACCGAACATGATACCCTGGTCACCAGCGCCGAGCTTCTCGAGAGCTTCCTCGTAGTGGAGACCTTGAGCAATATCCGGGGACTGCTCCTCAATTGCCACGAGAACGTTGCAGGTCTTGTAGTCGAAGCCCTTGTTGGAGTCGTCATAGCCAATATCCTTGATGGCGTTACGGATGATCTTCTGGTAGTCGAGGCGGGCCTTGGTAGTGATTTCGCCGAAAACCATGATCATACCGGTCTTGGTGGCAGTCTCGCAGGCGACCTTGGAGAGCGGGTCCTCCCTGAGGCAGGCATCGAGGACGGCATCAGAGACCTGGTCAGCAATCTACATCCTGTTAGTGGCCGCCTTTCCTACTTCCGCTCCGCTTCCCAATCGCTGCTGCTTTGCCTTATTCATACCTTGTCTGGGTGACCCTGAGAAATGTTAGTCCTTGCTCGAAATTCCCCGGCACAACTTGCTGACCTCGCCGACAGACTCGGAAGTGAACAAAAAAGTCTTCCCTGAGGAAAAAGTTCCGTTTGTGCCGTTTGAAATGGCCATTGTGATTGTTGTGTGAGTGAGGTGGGGGCGGGGTTATGGATGAGCGTTTCTGCCGCGGGCAATTTGTGAGCGAAGGATGCAAAAAGTTCACAGAGGCCAAAGGTGAGCTCAGAGAGAGTTGTGTTTGAACAAGCAAAGGGATTGAGGTTTGTGAGTGAAGAAGGAAGGGGAAAAGAATGGGCCGGGAATTTTCTGTTGTCTAACGAGCTCACAGTCGCCGATGGGGTAACACGCTTTGTCGCGGCGGCACTTTGGAGAAAACGTGCTTGCCCGCCGTGACTTTCAAATTGACCGACCTGACGCCATTTTTTCTGGCGCGGTCAAGATCTTCGGCACTGGCCCTTCCCTGGCGTGAGCTCCACCACAGTCTGTCTTCGTCTTTCCCTTGACCTGCCTCCGCCTGAGAGCTGCCCTGACCTGATTCGTGCTCTGCGGGTCCAAGGTCCCGCACGTACGCTGGTCCCGCGTTTCGGAGCTTTCTTTTCTGCTTCAGAGAGAAGAGTCACGCTAACGACCTCGGGCACTCGATCGCCTCTGCCACGGGAAACACATCTCATCCAGCCATGTCAAAGTTCGGGGTCCTAGCCATCGGCCCTGCGGGTGCCGGGAAGACAACCTTTTGTTCATCCCTCATACAGCACTTGCGGAACAATCGCCGGTCATGTTTCTACATCAATCTGGATCCGGCGGCGGATGACTTTGCCTACGAACCGGATGTCGACATCAAAGATCTTATCTCGCTCCAGGATGTGATGGAAGAGCTTGAGCTCGGTCCCAACGGCGGCTTGATATACTGTTTCGAATTTTTGCTTGAAAATCTCGATTTTCTCACTGATGAAATCGAGAGCGTCGGCGAGGACTATTTGATTATTATCGATATGCCTGGGCAGATTGAGCTGTACACGCATGTGCCTATCTTGCCCAGTCTGGTCCGTCATCTCACGAGAGGGAGTCTGAATATCAACCTCTGCGCCGCATACCTGCTAGAGAGCACATTCGTGGTAGATCGGGCCAAATTCTTCGCCGGTACCCTCAGTGCCATGAGCGCCATGCTGATGCTTGAGGTGCCTCATGTGAACATCTTGAGCAAAATGGATCTGGTCAAGGGCCAAGTGGCGAAGAAGGATCTGAAACGCTTCATCGATCCGGACATCAGTCTGCTGGACGAGACGCCGGCCAACAATTTTGTCTACGCCGACGATGAGGAAGAAGATGAGGAAGTTAAAGATCCGAAGAGCGTCATGTCGGGAGCTTCATTCCAGAAGCTCAATCGGGCGGTAGGTCAGCTGATCGATGACTTTTCCTTGGTGTCATTCCTCAAACTGGATGCAAACGATGAGGATAGTGTCGGCGCCATTCTGAGTTACATCGACGATGCTATACAGTACCACGAGGCCCAGGAACCAAGAGAGCCCAAGGACGAGTTGGAGGACGAGGAGATGGGATGAGCTCGAATCGCCTCCGCGCGTTGACAGCAAACACATCAACATACCATCAGTCACAGCGTCCACAGACCTCGTTAGAACATGAAGAGAGAGTCAGAGCCTGCACTCATGGCAGATACACGCCGCTGCATTGAGTTGCAGAAACCGCCAGTTTTTGGCCAAGACACCAGGATTACCGACCGCAATAGCGATTTGGACTGAGACACCAGAAGAGCCCAGTGGTACACATACGACCACAAGAGCTCACCACTGAATCCGACCAGGCAGACACATATGTATACCTTACAATGACATTAAACAGTCTCAACCTTCCAAATCTACATAGCCCTCCCATACCTCGCAAACCCATCTCTCCTCTTCACCTGCCCCTCCCCAGCATCATAATTAAACTCCCCCTTGCTCATCCCCCATGTCTCCTCGGGCGCCTTCCCCCCATTCACCTTCTTACACCTCTCCAAACAGCTCTTCGGCCCATAAACCGCCCCACTCCCACTCGGCGGCACCTTCCCCTTACTCCCCCCATTGACCACATCCTGATACCCAAACGCCGCATTCACCAACTCCTCATCCTCATCCCCAAACTGGAACAGCGCGTTCGCCAAATTCATCGTCCCCGGATCCTCGTTACTCAACGCGCTGACGAGCTGCGCGTTCTCGCACCCAGGGTTCCACATCGTGTGAGGCGCACCCTGCGGGAAAATCGTCATCTGGCCGGGCTTGAGCAGGGCGCCGATCGTCGGGCTGCCGTTTTCGCCGATCATGTACGTTTGAATGTCGCCGTGGATGGAAACGACGTAGTTGCTTGCGCGGGCGTGGAAGTGCGGGGGCAGTTGGCTGCAGGGACCCAGGTTGATCATGGCCATGGTCATGCCGTTGCCGGTCACGGCGGGGAAGGTGGCGGCGTTGGCGTTGATGACGCCGCCTGGGGAGAAGTGCGAGTTGGGTTGGGTGGTGAAGTCAAAGGTCCAGGAGGTGGTGCCGGGGAGGAGGGAGAGGCGGTCGTGGGCTGTTGCGGCGGTTTTGAGGGAGGCGACGAGGGAGGGGTTGGAGGTTTTGTCGACTGCGAGGACGGTGAGGGGGAGGAAGGGGAGGATGGTGGTGGGACGCATGGTGGGTGGTGGTGGTGGGTGGAAGTGGTTGTTGGCGATGAGGAAAGTCTTGGGAAGAATTGGGTCGCAGATAGAGGTGCAAACAAACTGGTGGTACTTATATAGAAGATGGTGAGATACACCTACGATCGACGGATACAGTGCCGGGGCTCAGACCTGGCGAGCTTTAAGATCGGATTATGCGTTTCCATGCTTTTGCCATTGCCAAAGTCGGTCAGCAGCCAGTCGGACCGCAGCATGGTTGCAGCAAAGATGACAAGGGCTGGTCGGTGCTATAGGCGAAAATAGCAAGAGGTGAGATGTGAGGCGCGGTAACTGGCGCGTGCGCGGTATGCCCAAGGAGCTGGACGCCTGGTCTGCATTGGTCCCGTCCAGTGGGCTAGGGAGGTAAATAGCTAGATCAGGCGGCTGTTAGGCACGCAGCATCATATATTTGCTACCAACAAGATTCGCAGAGCCGTATAGGCAGTGTTGATGAGTCCCATAGTCGCTTTACCTAGACGTTCTGCAACTGAAGACCTTCTGGCAACGTGCTCTTACCAGAGACTCATAGTCAACAGAGCGGTAAGGATGGCTTACACGACCACGAGGTCATGCATGGATTCAATATTCCTTCGACGCCAGCGTGCAGAAGCAAATTTTGTTCCTGCAGTGTCCTCATACCGCGGCATGTCCCCGACCGGTAGGTGATCGAAGCAACCAGATCTTGGGGTGGGTGTCGACTCGCTTATGCACGTCACCGAGTGTGCGAAATGAGTGCGGCTGAGCTATAGTCTGTCACAGAACCAAAGATTGGGTCCGTGGCTGAGATGGGAAAGGAGATTACATCGGAGGATCAAGACGAAGACGGAGCAAAGAGATCACGTGCGGTGAGATTCGTGCAGCGAATGAGACAGGATGACCAGAGCCGCAATCGTCAAGGTGGGTCCTCGGCCAGCTCCGATGCATCAGAATGACCCTGTCCAGAGCAATTCCATCACAGATTTTCTGGAACTTCTTGTGCATATCAAAGGGACATTATGGCGGCAGTGACAGATCAGACTCCGGCGAAGCCAGCTTCGGAGATCTATACGAAGGCCACTGAGGCTGTGAGCTTTATCCGATCGAAAATTGGCAATCAGGAACTTCATCAACCTCGGATAGCCGTTGTCTGTGGATCTGGGCTTGGAGGGATTGCAGATGTGATTGATGAAGAGACCAAGTTCGAGGTGCCGTATTCGACGATACCTCACTTTCCGCAAACCACAGGTCAGAATACTAGAGCATACGATGGATCAAATTTAACAAAGCACAGTTGTTGGACATGCCGGGAAACTTGTATTCGGGTTCATGTCAAGGGCTAAAGTACCCGTAGTGCTAATGGTTGGACGAGCCCAGTAAGGCATGCTGTCCATCCCTCCAAACCCCTTTCTTACGTTACCAGCTTCTACGAGGGTCATGAGATGAACCTCGTCACCTTTGCCACGAGGGTCTGCGTGCTCCTCCAGGTCAAAACCATGATCGGTACGCCAGGATTCGTTCGCCGCTTGCAAGTGCCATTGCTGACCATCGAAAGTGACAAATGCTGCTGGAGGCCTGAATCCGGAGTATAACGTCGGAGACATTGTAGTCCTCAACGATGTAAGTGTGCCGATAGTCTGCATCATGCACCTTGCTAATTTGGATAAGCACCTCAATCTGCCTGGATTTGCTGGGTACCATCCACTGCGTGGCCCCAACGCAGATGACTTTGGCGTTCGCTTCCCACCCCTGTCTGATGCTTATGATATCGAGCTGAGAAGGAGAGCGCATCTTGCATGGCAAGAGATTGCTCCCTCCAGCAGCACACGCAAGCTGAGGGAAGGAGTATACGCATTCCTCTGCGGTCCAACTTATGAAACCAGGGCAGAATGTCGGATGATGCGGACTCTCGGGGCTGATCTTGTGGGCATGTCGACAGTACCAGAGATTATCGTCGCGAGACATTCGGGCGTCAGAGTTCTTGGGTTCAGTCTGGTGACCAACAAAGCCGTCCTAGACCCTGTCGTGCGGGGCGATGATCCAAAGGTCCAGAATATGAGAAACGACGAGCTCGACGAGTTTCTGCGCCGCGGAGCAGCCAACCACGAAGAAGTGCTTGAAGCTGGCCGTGAAGCCGCAAAAGACATGCAGGCAAGTCATCCGAGGCGCCAGGCTGCGTTCCTCCCTTCGCTGACCTCGCTCCAGGCTTTGGTGTACAAAATCGTGTCCTCCCTCTAGATTCATCTCTTCTTGAATGAAGCCGTCCTCTTCGCCTTGACTGATTTGTAGAAAGCCTTTTTGCCACTAGTCTTCTGTGCTTGTACATCTCCATACTTCCGCTTGAAACGGCCAGTTTCTTGTTCGCCGGCTAGTACCTCTTCGACAAATGTCCTCTTTCGATCCCGGTTATTCAGTCTCGAGCTGTAGTACTCAGTCGGACCCTCGATGATCGTTCCGACTTGCGAATACTCCGGAGCCTTCATCTTGCCGCCTTCCTTCTTGTAGTGTCGATGCGGGTCTAGGACATTCCTCATCTTCAAGATCTGAAGATCACGTTTGAGCTCGGGAGTAAGATCGGTCTTTGGTAGATTATACCACCGTTCGCCTGCAGTAGCTTTTTTCTTCTGCATAGAGAGTCAGCGAAGAGCTCCACATGTTGGCTGTACAGATGTGTTTGTAACTGCTAAAGGCTCAGAGTAACTATGATAAAAGAACTTTCAGATTGTGCAGAACAGTGACCAAGACGGTACTGCGAATCTGCGTCAAGGAAAAATTGGGATATGATTTCCTCCTAGCCATGCTGTGTAGAAGTTGGATATACATACCTCAGTTTGTTGCTTGCGGATCGTGACAGGATCTTCAACTTTGCGCATGTGCGTCAGATCTTTCTTCTTCTCCTGTTCGGTCTCCTTGCCCTCGCGGAGAACTGTTGCGCCATATTTGGCTTGACGGATGTGCGGTTTGGCGAGCGCCCCAGTATCGAGTTGTGGGAACCTGTAAGACTTGTGTTCGTCGGATCTGACCACTATCTGACCACTCTGGCTCCCGAGCCGCTCCTCAGCTTTACGCAGGAGCTCATCTATCCGCTCATCGGACAAGTCTTCCACTTCGGCCATGTCGTCAGTCGTGATGAGAGCAGAAGGACAAGTGAGGTGCAATTGAGATCTGGGCTTGCCGAAAAAATGCTGCCCGCCCTCTCAAATTGACAAGGCAATTTTACACGAGCCATCCTCGCTAGCTCTTTCCTATCACTGCTCCGCGGGCTTGTACAGGCATTTGAGCTCTTTGGCCATACCTCACTTCGAGCTTAATCCCTAATACGTGGCTCACAATGTAAGTGCCCATGATACCCGGTTCGGCATGGCAATGAAGTTCCTTCAGATTGACTGCGAGGAACATCAGGCAGTCAAACCTGGCCGTTGTGGCCTGCATGACTCCCCCAGCCACAATCCAGCCACGCACAGCCGCCTCGGTGTCCATCGCTGCCAACGCGCGAACACCATGTTCTCTGCGTCCCTACGATTCCGGCCAAGCTCAAGTAATCAGACAATGTCATAAAGGTGTGCTATAGCAGCACGTCGTATTAGCATAACATGTCGTTCAACAATCAGACACCGGAGGCGCTTCTCGGCAGGTCGGACTCGAGGAATCCAGCGACGACTTGTCATGGCCTGACGACAGCAGGCAAGCCATGCAGACGGTCTTTGGCAGCGAAAAAGACCGTGTCGACACGATCACAGAGCTTACAACCTGGCGTGGTCGCGGTTGTGGAAGGCGCCCAAGGACAGTTGCTTGACGCTGCGTTCTACTGCTGGCAACACAAGGATCAGGCAGTGACAGATGCTCCGAAACCAAATAAACATCCTCAGCCACGAGTATCTCGTCTCGTCACTGTCAATGAACGAACCAGCATGGACAGTCTTGTTGAGAGACTGGGTGTCGCGAGCATTGATGATCCATCTCAAGATTTACGACATGGCCCAAGTCCTGCGACTAAAGTGGCACACGATGATCGAGACGTGTCATCAGCCTATCGGCGGTATACAAATCGGCGACCAATTGCCACCCCAACAGATCTACAGGTATCGCACGGTCATAGGACTACCAGAAAGAAGAAGCACAAAGGTGGCTTTTCCTCTCAGCTATGCTGCTTCGGCGGACCGACTAATGATGATGATCACTACGAGATCGTTCGGCACAGAAGAAAGCCGCCACCGCCCATGCGGGAGATGCAAACAAGTGTGCAGGTACTGCCTCCAGTACGGCAACGTCCTATCATAAATCTGCATTCTCAAATGCAGACACACTCATCACCCGAGCTCCCCAATTCACGACAGCCCAATCTGAAACGAAAGGCTGTACCGCAGCCGAGGAGAGCTCTTTCCGAATTGCCGCCTACCTCGAGGAATCAGAGACTGACACCGAGCCCTACCCAACGATATCTCTCGTTCATCCCACCTACGCTGAAACCTGACACGACAGCGATACTTCTCACCGAGCTAGCGAAGCCTATCTCACCGCATGACGATAAGGGCTATATTTATATTTTCTGGTTGACAGATACCGACCAAGTCCCAGACACAGATACAGCATCTTCACTCTTGTCACACCCTAACAGCCGAGGCCGAGACCTGGATTCACTTACCAGGACCTACTCGAAACGTGCGCCGAAAGCAGCGACCAAACGCACCATCATGCTCAAGATCGGGCGTGCCAACAATGTGCATCGCAGGATGACAGAGTGGACACAGCAATGCGGCTATGCCCTCAGTCTAGTACGCTGGTATCCATACATATCCTCGAGTCCGCAGCCCTCCCCACGCCGAGAGACTCCACCGTCACAGCTCCACCCTCACGTTCCCCGTCCTTCTCTAGCCACGCGAGGCTCTTCCGATCAAGTCAGAAAGGTCCCGCATGTGCATCGTGTTGAACGTCTCATTCATCTGGAGCTTGCAGACAAACGAGTGAAGCGAAACTGCGAGGCCTGTGGCAAGGAGCACAGGGAGTGGTTTGAGATTGAAGCTACAGAGCAAGGCGTTAAGGCTGTGGACGACGTGGTCCGCAGATGGACTGCATGGGCAGAACAGCACCAACCTTAGGATAAACGAGGCACCAATGAGTGGTCATGATATCATGGAGATTGTGTTTGAGAAAGCTGGACTTGCATCTTCACCGGAACGGTAAGACCGCTTTCATGCATTGCATAAGGTCAGGAAATCCATGCCAACAGGCAACTGCATTTATGTTTCATGTATTTTCATTCTCCAACCATGGATGTTACTGACCCTACTTATTGTGCATAAGTGTGCGAACTACTGGTAGTCCTGCGAGCGGATGTCCAATCAATTGTGCTGCGCTTTGCGCTTTCGGTGCAAGCCACGAAGCCACTGCGCAGCTCGACCGTGCCGCATGAATGCATACTTCAGCATCGCTTCGCCGCACTGGCATGCACAATTAGGTGAGATCAATACTTTCCTCTTGTACCATGAAGATGAGGCATACAAGAACAGCCCCCAATCCACCCATCATGGCAAGAAGAACATTCATGCCGTGGTCCATACCAAACAACCACAATTGCGTACTTGTGTGTTTGCATAAAGCCTCCTCCAGCAGTCATCATGTCGCGGGGACCAGAGAAAGATGCTGAGCTAGATACGGATTTGGAAGAGCTCGACCGAAAGGCAAAGGAGAGAAAAATCCAAAAGCAAAGAGCAAAGCAGAAGGAAGATGAAGAAAAGGCTGAGGCAACACGATACGCCCGAGAGGCTAGGAGGATGAGGGAACGAGCCGAAAGGGCTGAAAAAGCGCTGGACGGCATTCAGTGTAAGGGTACCACTCTGAAGGGACTCCGCTGCCGCAATCCTCCTTCGAGGACCCGGACGAGCAATCTGCATTGCCATCTCCACCAGCCGGACTACGAGCGCTGGAGCTGCAAGGGTACCACGTTACGAGGTACAAGGTGTCGCTTGCCACCTTCGAAGACAAGGGAGCACCGCGAATACTGCCATCATCACCAGCATCAAGCTCCCTTCATTGTCTCTGACTCCAACTCTGAATCCGAGTCCGAGTCTGAGTATGAATCTTCTGTGTTCGCTTCCAGGATACCACCAGTGCGGATTCGAGCATCAGCCGCTGTACGGGCTGGTAGTTCCATTCGCAAGGCGCCTCTTGACACAGTTCGGCCAATTCGGACTACACCTCTTTGCACTACCGGTGCGCGCAGACCTCCGACTCCCATTCAAGAGACGCCTACTAGACCGAGATCAGCCAGGCCTTCGACCGAGTCGGCGTCTGCATCCGATAGGCGTGAATGTGCTTCGAATCCAACGCCGCAAAGCACGAAAACACCCGCTACGTCCAGTATCGACCCAATCCCCCAAAGGGATGAATCTCGAAGTCCCAGCACCAGCTCCCGAGTCGCTCCCTCCACATTTGGTCCGGACCCTCTGACACCAAAGGCAATTCCGCAAGCGAAGGCTCGAAAAGCTTTTGTTTGTGACAGTCCGGATGACGACGACTCACCAAGTCCTCCACCGGCCTTTCGACAAGGTCCCCTAACGCCGCCAGAGACGCCTCCTCAAAATCACGGTCATGATTTCACCCCAAATTCCCCGTCAACTCCGTCGCCCTCCATGATCTCCCCAGAAGTTCACGAAAGCATCGCCACGCTCCTCAAGACGGTGCCCCTCCACCTGCATTCCAACCGCCGCCGCCTAGCCGACTACCTCGCCAACCTAGTCATACCCAACACTTCCCCCAAGCCAGGCTACATCTACGCCTTCAAGATTGAATCCCAACCCACCTCTTCGACACCTGGGCCAATCACCCCTCCGAAGTACGCTCTGATCGACAGGCGTGCAGGCCAGATCCACGTTCACTCCCTCGTCAACATCCTTCGCGAGGAGTCTTCGGATGGTGACGACTTCTGGGCCTCGCCCCGTCCGCGCAAGCAGACTGTCCGGATCAAGATCGGGCGATCAGTGGATGCGACTCTCGGGTGGGGCAGTGGATGTCCCAATGCAAGCACGAGTGCGTGAGCGTAGTGAGGTGGCCACCTGCGGGCTCGACTAGAAGCGGAGACGAAAGTGTGCTCGTAGGAGATATTGCCAGAGTGGAGAGGTTGATACACCTGGTTCTGGAGGACAAGAATGTGAAGGATGTCGAGTGTGAGGGTTGTGGGGTGCGGCATAGGGAGTGGTTCGAGTTGGAGTTGGGGATGGAGGTGGCGGAGAGGTTGGAGCGGGATATTGAGAGGTGCATCGAGTTGGTGAATGGGCGAATTTCATAAAGGGCGCAGAAGTGTGAAGTGGGGATCGGTGTAAGACTAGATGATTTGTAAGTGGGATGAGTATATGATCCTGGTAGGATTTCTGCAACAGCACTTCCAAAATGATATATCCCATTTCACTTTAGGTGTTGTTCGTCGATGTAGTGTCGGTCCATATTGCGATACTGATTGCGCATTGACTTCTCCCTCTCCGTCAACTCATACGCTAGAACGCCATGCATACCATGTCAGAGACCATGTCCCGAGGTCCTTCTATGATCTGGTAGCCCTTGCCTGGTCCTTTCGCGAAGCCTACCACCATGACTGACGACATGTCAAGCATTCTCTGAGCACCTTGCAAGCTGTTGGCATCCTTGCGGTCCTTTAGCCCTTCTGGACGTTCTTCGACCCTCCTCCAAAAGCCCGCCGCCCACTCATCTATGCCTAAACCCCTCCATCGTATCATACCATCGTACATGCTCGAAGGCGCCTCTGCAATCATGCTCTCCAGTACCTTTAGCCTTCGGACAAAGCCATCCACTATCCCAAACACTTCCTTCTCCTTAGCTTTCACTTGTACATCCCCATCATAGTGGCACCATGAAAACATCCCCGAAAACGATAGCCTCACCTCTCTCAATGCTGGACAAGCACCTACGACCTCCCCCAAGCACTTCTCAAATAGCTCCAACTCCGTTTCATGCTCCGGCAGAAAGTCCTCCTCCCTGTACACATACTCTTTCTTCCGCCACCACTTCTCCTTCTTCTTTTGCACCCTTCTCTTCCTCACATCGAAACTCAACCCTACCTCCACCTTCCTCAATCGCCGAAGTAATGCTGCCGGCAACAACCTTCCCAGATTCGCCACCAACACCGTCGACGACAATATAACCCTACACGTCCCAGCCAATACCTCCAGCGTCTCCACATACGCCCGCTTACAACTCACCATAAACCCGAAACACCCGACGAAGCAATCTCTCGCCTCATACCCGCTCTCAGGATCAATACAACTCGCCAACCCCGTCAGACACCCGTCAGCATACGCCAAGTCCGACGTTCGGTGGCAGGTACACCCCTCCCAGCGCCACCTCGCGGGACCCTCTGCGCGAAATGATATGCTGGGATAGGACCAAAGGTGAGCTCCACGATGAGCATGATGGTGCTCGTTGCCAGGATCAGGGTCGGACATGTGCCGTAGAGGAGGTGCGTAGACGAGGTCGATGTGAATGGGGCGATTGCCGAAGGCGAGGGTGAGGATTTGGGTGCGGATTTCGGTGGGGAGGAGGAAGAAGGGGGATGGGGGCGGGAGTGGGGGGAGGAGGGTGAGGTCGTCAATGATGACGGGGAGGTTTGGGATGGATGGGGTGGAGGGGCCGAACAGGCGACGGAGGAGCGTGTGTCCGGTGAGAGGGGTTTTGGGTTGCATTCTTATGCCAAATTGCGTTACATGTTGTGAAGTGGTTCAATGTCTGGTAGTCATCAAGCGTGTTGAATTGAAGCCTGAGGCGTTGGTCATCACGTGCCGGAAGTGGTTGCCTGATCTCCACTGCTTCAGAGGTGAATCTGAGCATCACAATCACGATCCGATCTTATGGAGAACACTGCTGGCATCCGGCATCCACCATGAACCATGACCATGCAGTAATTGCTGGGACGCCGCGGCCAGTCAGATTTCGCGAGGTCTGTACGGTATCCCTGCTCCTTTCCAGGTTGTTCATCCCACTTTGCTCGAAATAAAAGAATACTATCGGCCCGCATCAATGGGGAGTGTCGTATCCTTATTGTCCATGCAGCATCACATACATGACTGGACCTTGATTGACAATCGGCCGGGCTCGAGGGTCAATTTGATGGGAATCTCCACAGTATGCACTTCAAGTATTGGTGCTGAAGACTCTGACTGACTTCCTGTAGGTCCTACTACCAGTACGGCCATGGTGATGATGGCCTCATCAAGACTTCTATCTCTGCCTCCAGAGCTACTAGCGACAATCGCCGCAATTGTCCCAGTAGATAGCATTGTTGCCTTCGCCCTCACGTGCTCACATCTGCACCAGCTTGTGAGGTTCCGGCTGGAGGCGAACAGGAGGCAGCATGAGCTGTATCGACTGCAGCATGACCGCTCACCTCTTGGTGTGCCAACCCTTCTTCGACTCGCGATGGAGGATCCAGAAGCCATTTGGCACCTCCGCGCCTTCGACTCGTGGGGCATACGTCCCGGGTGGGACAAGTGGAAAACATGGGAACTCGGCGACCCGGACGACGATGAAGAGTGGCCAGATCCAGTCGAAGACCACTCTAGCCTCACTAATGACTATTTCAGTTCAAGTGAGCTTGCGCGCTTCCGCGGCATCATGGCCAAAGTGCTCTATATGCCCGAGGATATGATTCAGGTGTGGGCCACCAAAATCGAAGAGGGTTGGGATGAGCCATTAAAGGGGATGATATTCGCTCTCGCACCTCACTTGAACCGACTCAATTTCGTTGCGTAGGTCATGAATACAGCATCGTCCTGTACGCAAGATTGACTATTCATAGCTACGACACCAACTATGGGGCAGGAGGAGACTTCCACGACGAAGATCCTCTTAAGTTTCTCTGCGAGGCGATCACCAGCATCCACACTGCTCTGGCCCAGAACAACGTTTGGCCACCAGGCTTGTCCTCCCTCAGGACGATCTCCATCTGCACCTCAACCGATCTCCGCCACCCTCACGAAGCATACTACACTTCGCCTGCTCGTGTCGCCCCCTTGTTCCTTCTTCCCAACCTCGAGACCCTCAACCTCACTCTGCTAGGCTATAATGACGGCCCCATCATCGACTCCACCTCAGGCCTATTTCTCCCACCCGCCTCCTCGTCCATCACCTCTCTCGCTCTCTCAAGCTGCTCCATCGGCTCCACCGTCGTTCAGGCCTTCATCTCCGCCCCACGTCGACTGCTGCACTTCCTCTCCGCCTCCTCAACTCCCGACAGCCGGTACAACATCAGCATCATCCACCATCTTTCCAGCGTCCACGGAGCTCATCTCCAATCCCTCTCCCTCGAACCCCAATTCCCCTACTTCCCGCACCTCCCCCCACTCTTCCCAGCCCTTCTCTCCCTTGACTTCCTCTCAGCCTCCCACATCAAACGCTCGACCCTCGAATACACGTTCAAAGCTCAAAACCCAGGCCTTCAGGAAACTCAGATGCCCCCCCTCTTCTACCGCAAAGCACACCTCGACCTCTCATACTCAACCGAGGACAAAGTCGCGGCCTACAACACCGAAATCGCCTCGCTACACAGCCTCCTCCCGCCGCGCCTCGAACGCATCTCCCTCCTCCCCGCCCGCGAGAGGGACAAAGCCCGCAACAAGATGCTCCACCGGACTATCCTGCAAGATATTGTCGAGCTGGTCGAGGGCGACACGCATCCTGCGCTGAAGGAAATCTGCCTCGCTGAGCTGCTCGTGGGGACCATGGCGGATGTGGAGAGGGAATTGGTGCGTAGGATCGAGGCGCAAGGCGTGGATTTGCATCTGAGGTATATGCCCCAGGGGCCAAGGGAAGGGCGGCGGAGGCGCCGGAGTGGGAGCATATACTGATGCATCGCGATGGGAGTCAGGGGCTGGCGGAGGTGGAGACGGATCCGAGACCGAGGTGGGAGAGGGGGTGGTAGGGTTCTGGGCAGGGGTACTACCAGGTGTGAATCTGTCCGGACCCCGATGCATGCATGCTGTTACGCTCTGGTGGTTTTACAAGGAGGGGTACTACCACCATTGACGATGTTCTCAAAGCGGTGCATGCCTGGTGTTACGCTCTGGTAGTTTTCACGAGGAAAGATATCACTTCTTCTTACCTAGGCATGTGGATTTCACTGGATGGATTGGCTTCCTGGAGATGTGACCGAAACGTAATTATAGACGCCATGCGTAACGATATCTACACTATGTTCATGCGCTTTTCCCACGCTCAACTCATACATCTCGTGAATCATTCAAGTCGTATCGTCAACAGAGTCATAATCTCTGCATCTCCTTCCTCTCATGGCTGTTTTATATCATACCTATCAGAAGACAGGCGAGCTTGGATCAAATGGTCCAGCAAGCCTGCAGTCCATGCCTGTATCCTGTCTCTTTTGTGCCTCCTCAGCACTCCTGGCCGCTGTCTCCCAAAAGCCCACTGATTGTGCGTAGTTCTTTGATGTCTCGGTGACTCTGTTGCCCATCAGCTCGTCGTTGACGATGGTAATGTCCCGTGCGGAAAGGCGGTAGTGTAATTTCGGGTCGTGCTGCTCGGGGTGTGGAACATCAAGACTGGTTTCTCTGGTGCTCGGTGACTCCTCCTCGTTCGTGTGATGCTCGGTAGCGGATTGCATGGCTGTGGCATAAGACCCGCCTGTCGTGCTGGCGCTTGGTGGGTTCGGGAGACTACTGCTAGAAGTGTTGACTGTTGGTACGTCGTGATCAGTGTCAGTCACCTCCACTGATGGCATTCTCTGATGTCCTTGCACCAAATGAGCCGCAGGATATTGACCAGTTGTGTGCCTTGCGGAGATTGGCGTATGATCCTCAACCGCCGATTCTGCAAGCACGGGTTTGGGAGCGAGGCGTCCCCTTGCGAATTTGGACCGTGGAACATGCGCATCCTCAGCAATGTAGTGGGTCGCCATCGGTGCAGGTGCAGCGCTTGCTCTGACACCAAATGGCTTTGACAAGTTGAATGGCTTTGAGAAGTTTCTAGCATGCCCAGCTCGTTGCTCGTCGCTCGAGGCTCGCGTTCTCCCTGGTTGTGCTTGACGATCCGAGGATGGTCGCTGCGGCCTATACACATCGAGGCTCTGACGCTGGTAGTGGCTCTTAGCAGCGTCCAATAAGCTGGGTCGCGGTGGTTGCTGAAGCGTTGAAGTGTCAAGACTTTGACGTGATCGTCTTGTTGTCGAGGACTCGAAACGATGGCCTGGCTGAACTTCGATAGGTGATGCTGAAGTTGGTTGCATCTGCACAACAGATGCTTCTGCGACTTGATGCGGATTGTCCGACATTTGCGATGAGTTCATGTACGATGCCATGGAAGTATTTGAGATCTGTCGCGAATGGCCCCCACTCTGGTCGTGTGGATCTGGAGCACGCAGACTCGAGCCGTGTGGAGGTGTATTACTTCGGGACCGTGAACCTGAGCGGGAACGTGACCTCTCTGAATGTAGCGACCTACGATACTGCTCAGGCGCAGGAGATAAGTGAACGGTAGGTGATGCTTGAGCCGAGCCGGTACGGGAATGTGCAGAGTGCAACTGACGAGGTGGCTGTTCTGCTACCGAAGAGGCTTGACTGAATCGAAGCGCAGGTGTCTCATTTGGCGAGCCATTGAGTGAAGCTCGCCGCCCAATCTGGACAGTGTCGAGACTGCTGGCGGCTACAGTGACTTCGTCGAGTCCGCTAACCCATTTCGCATCGTCGTGGTCAGAGGGCAGACGTTTCGACTCGCGCTTGGAATCACGTCGCGACGAGTCGATCTGGAGCGGCGGTTCTCCTTTGGAGGGGCTTTCTCTTGGGTCTGGTAGTAATTCAGCCGGCTTATCTGTGATGTCAGAGCCTCGATGAGCAAAGTCTTGTCGCATGGGTGAGTGGCCGGGCTTCGCATACAGCTCTTCATCATCGTCGTCAAAAGGTCGAGGCGGTCGTATTGGTTGCTGGGGCGGTGTCGTCCTTTGCTTGGCTATGAAAGGGAGATGCTGCGTCTCAGCCTGAGTATCTTGTGAAGGTGAGGGTGCGACAGGGCTGAGGCTGGAGACCGAACTATCTTGATGCAGGAGGGGTATAGCATGTGTCATCTGACTACGTGGTTGTGGAGAAGAACGAGCATTTGGATTACTCGAATCTGTCGTTATCGATTTGGTGTTTGCGTGAGCAGAAACGAATGACTGCGCTGGACTGACAGATTTGTGTGGTGACACAGAGGGTGCGATCTGATCGTTCGGCGGCTGCGACTTGACATGGGATATAATGGGCAGTGCGGTTTCCCGATCAGACATTGGCGAGACTGGTCGATGTGAGGCGGACTGCGAAGGATTCGAGGTCGAATGGATCAAGTTGGAGGATGGGCGAGCGGGAGACGGGCTCGACGTTGTGTTGGAGACACCTGGACCTCGTTTGTCGAAGGGGAACTCTGTCCTTCGGTCCTCATCGGGTAGTACATTGGAAGAGGCGAATGGGCTGCCGCCCTCGACACTGATATGTGTCTTGGAGGCGCTCAGAGAATTGCGAGAACTTGGATTCGAAGACCAGCGTCGACCAGATGACCAGCCAGAATCTCTACGATCGACAGCGGGTTTAGTCGTATCCTTGGACTGTCGTGGTAGACCGTCCCATTTACTGTTGAGCTTGAATGAGGAAGGGGGCGTCTTTGCGGTGCTGCCACTATTCCTCTTTGAGGTCGTCGAGCTTCTGCGGTTTGCGGCACTCTCATCTGCTGACACAGTGGAGGGATCTTTTGATGAAAAGAAGCTGAACATGGAGCCGTGCTTCTTCCTGATGGACGAGGTTCGTGAAGGTTTGGACTCTTGGGTGAGACCTTTACGTCCCGCAGCGGTAGGTGGCGCGGTTTTGTGAGCGCGCACAGGATCTGATATTCGGCGAGTGGTGAGCAGATCATCATCGGAAGGCCTTTGAATGGGCAGAGTAGGAGATACTGGCGAAGTCGTCTTGGACAGAGAAGCGAGTGTATCGGTTGAGTCCGGCGGCGGGGGTGATACCGAGGGGTGCGTGGTGAGAGCAGGACCGGGGACCTCGCGTATCGAGTTCAAAGGTCCAGCACGCGCGGGAAAGGCATGGCTTGTCATCTCTCCTCAGCAGCACGCTGACTGCTGGACTTTGGATACACGTCGCCAGGCGCGTTATTCAAGAGGTAGAGCTGGCATTGCGACGCCTTCCATGTCGAGAGGGATTGCGACAGAGGAAAGAAGACTCGAGATAGCGCAAGGAACGAGCAAGACGCGCTGCAAGCCACAAAGAGGTTCGCGAAATTGAGCGCAGTTTGCAGCGGAAGCAATGCACCAATGAACGTAACAAGACGAGGTCGAGTCAGCAAAGGCGGGCAATTGGCCGGCTGGGAATTGATGGATTTGTTGCTCTTGGCGACAAAACCCCAGAGCGGGATGTGCTTTTTGGACCGATGAGAGCTAAGAATAGCCCCGTCAAACTTGGCAAGCAACGGACGTGCAAGGCCCGGCGACGGTCATGGAGCAATCCAACTCGCATGCAATTTATCCGCAGCCACATTAAAAGTCACTTTGACAGTGTTCCCTTCGTCTGGTTTCGGATCTCAGAGATTCTGGCAGGACCTCAAAAGTGGGTCTGTCAGAATTCCCTTCGTGGCCGGTTCAAGACAGACATGGCCTCGATTGTCTCCTGACGACCCTGACCACCCTGACGACCTCCTCTGCTAGCAGCAGATACATGGACGCGTACTTGGACGTCAAATACGAGATCCGCTTGAGCCGACTCCACGGTGAACAACATCTATTCCTGAACACGCTCCGCACGTCAACGGCGAATCTGGCTCATTCTCCGCCCGTCAACAGAGTCAACAGCCGTCTTGTCACCACGACAGTAGTTCGACCACGACAGACCCGAAACGTGCACTTGCGTGATCGCGTCGATCCTTATAACAGGCATTACGACTTCAAGACATTGCTAGCACTAGATCACTGGTCGAATGGAGCGGTCTAGGACCTGCGCGACCACATTGCTTGAAGATTGTCCAGCTCGTCGAGCATGTGGTAGGACTTCTCTATCATGTGCCATGCAATTTCCGAATTGTGGCGGTGTATGCTACGATCCCTAACGATCCGTATACAACAACGTGAGGTTGTAAAGTCAACTCTAATCCTTGTCTCCTACGAGTCCTCATCTAACCCTGATGTCTGGTCTTGGTCACCGTTGCCAAATTGCTTACCTCTCCAGCTTCAAGCAGATCCCAAATGGGACAACCACAGGTCCGAGTGTTGCGATACTACATGCCTCTAGAGCCACTGCGCTTGTACATTTGACTGCTTGTGACGAGTCAGATAATGTGTTTCGGTGCAATACTATCGCTCTTACTACCGACTGGTCATCCGCAATCGCATTGAGCGACATCCGAATCAGCTGGTTGGACAGAGACCCTCAACGCTCAATATCGTCTAGACTTCGCATACTCCTTCCAGAATAGACTTTGACAGCCGTTGATACCATGAACAGGTACCCGAATGCTCCAGCTTCTAGCCGTTTACTGCTGTAATTGAAACACCACAGAAGCTCAGCGCTGGAGAGGCATACACAGCGCACCTGGTAGGTATAAGTATTCACTCTTCACGTTCTTTGTCGACCCATCATCCACTCACTACTCCTTCACACAAGCCACCTCCTCCACTCTCTACAATCACCATGCGCTTCACAAGCTCCCTCCTGTTCCTTAGCGCTGCTGTTCCAGCAGTGCTGGGTGCTGCCCTTCCAGAGGCCAACAAGGCTGTCACCACCGCCGCTCCTGAGAAGTCGGCTGAACCCACCCACCACAAGGGCAAGGACGACAAGAAGAAGCACCACAAGTCCAAGCATGGCAAGCACCACGCCACCGAGGTCTCCGTGACCAAGTCTGCCCATGACAGCAAGGCCACCCACTCCAAGCGTGAGGCCGATGCCGAAGCCGCCGAGGCTCTCGAGGCCGCTAAGAAGCATCACGGGAAGAAGGGCAAGAAGCACCACGCTCGTGAGTCCGAGCCTGAAGAAGCTGCCATGAGGAAGCACAAGCACAAGAAGGGGAAGAAGCACCACGCTCGTGAAGCCGAAGCTGAAGCCGAGGCCGACGCCGAGGCCGAACCAGAAGAGGCCGCCCACCACAAGAAGCACAAGAAGGGGAAGAAGCACCACGCCCGCGAGGCAGAGGCAGAGCCAGAAGAGGCCGCTCACAAGAAGCACAAAAAGGGCAAGAAGCACCACAGCAAGAAGGTCCATGCCCGCGCCGCCTCCGCCACCACCGCGGCCGCCAGCAAGGCCACCGGCAAGCCCTCCGACAAGCCCACCGGCAGCATGACCAAAGCCGCTCCCAAGCCTACCACCACCGGCACCACGGTTCACCACAACACCACCATCCCCCACCACAACACTACCTCAGCCCACGTCAAATTCCACCTCGAAGCCATAGGAGGCCGCTTCAACCACTCCCTCCTCCAACACTCGGTCATGGGCGAGGGCTTCAACCTCTCCTCCCCGATCGGCAGCTACACCTACAACGCCACCAACAAATACATCTACTACGGCAACTCCTTCCTCGCCGTCGACCCGCAGGGCATCTTCCCGCACCTCGTCACCCGCAACGCCACCACCTTTGCCAAGACCGACGAGCGTCTCACCTGCGACATCGACAGCAAGACCTACGACGTCGAATGCAGCTCGCTCAACGGCGCCCGCTCCGTCTTCACCGTCGCCGATGGTGGTAGCGGGAAATACTATCTCACTCTTAGCGCAAAGGGGGCTGTGGGTCCGATTAAGATCAAGGCGGTAAAGGCGAAGGAGCCGACGAAGAAGACGACTAAGAAGGGGGGCATGAAGCCGACGCCCAAGCCCCAGAGTGTCAAGCCGACTGCGTCTGCAAAGCCGGAGAAGTCTGCGAAGCCGGTTGTGTCGAGCAAGCCGACGGGCAAGCCGGAGAAGTCGGGCAAGGGGGGCGCGAGCAAGACGTCTGGTGGGAAGGCTGCTCCTACTAAGGCATAGATGGGGGATGTGAAGACGGAATTGAGGCTTGGAGTTTGATGCGATAGTACATAGATTTCTGCTGTTATAGGGTAATTGTAATGACATTCTTGTTTGATCTCCAACACGACTCAACTTTCGCTCTTTTCATCATGACTTGGTAACATGTGAAATCTCGCGTATGGTTCAAGAAACTCTTGGTGAAAAGTCATGAGTCTAGGTTTCTCATGTCTCATTCAGGCCATCAATCTCTCATATCCTGATGTCATCTGCCTCATTCGGCATATTGAACAAGCAAGTCCCGACCCACCGACACAGGATCGAGGGACTATCGCACTTGACCACCATCTGATCAGCCTTTCTCAGCAAGCAATCACCGTATAAGGACCAGAGATCTCCTCACTCGCCGGCTTCGTTTCTCACCCAGGCCATCCTTGGCCCACTTCACCCATCCTTCACGCCACTCCGCCAACCCTAATACCTCCCCCCGCCCAACCTAAACCAAACGTGTCCAAACGCCGCCTCCCACTCCTCGAACTTCTCATCAAACCTAATATGGCGCAACTCATTCCCCACCTTCGCAGAGCTATGCTCCGATATCTTGGTCAAGACCTCCCTCAACTTGGCCGACTTCTTGATCGGTCCCTCGATGAGTAGGCTATACTCGTGGTTGATCGCCTGGTATAGATTGTCCAGTGTCTCGAAAGGCAGGGGCGAGGTAGGGTTGTGGATGAATTCGTACGTCGTTGCGTGCTGGTCTGTGGACCGTGGGGTGGAGTCCATCCCGTCCATGCCACTCATGGGGGAGTCGACAGTGTCGGTGTCAGGCTTGTCATTGCCGGCGGAAGTGATGGAGCTCTCGCCATTGAGGACGGCTTGGATCGCCTCTAGCAGGACGGCGAGGTCGGGCTTAGTGGGCATGATGAGCAGGTCGTCCTGGACATTGTGGATGAGGGACAAAGCAGGGCGGAGGGCTTTGCCTGTCGCTGCACTGAGGACGCGCTGGGGGTGGACTATCCAGCGAGCGAGATTGTCCATAATGGGCTGCAGCTTCAGGACTAGCTCACGATTGCCGAGGTACGTCTTGATGCTGGTTTCGTAAAGACGAAGCTTGTCAGGGTTCTCAAACATGATGTACTCGGGGATTGTCATTTTGGTGGAGTCGATGTTGAGGGTATCGTTTTCAGAAGAGTTGGCCGTGTCTGGCATTGTAGCGTCTGACATTGTAGTATCTGGGTCTTCGAAGATGACGGGGTCGATGTTGAAAGTGGTCGGATTGTGGTTTATCAATGTGCCGAAGGGGCCAGGAGATGCAATGCTATATGGTAGAGCGGTATGGCTAATCGGATCGTCTGCGATAGAATGTTTCGAAGGGGTCGTAGCTCGTGGCAGGCGAGATTCACCTGGGTTTGGTGCTTCTTGTTGAGGCTCGTCTATCACTATTTGACCGTCGGCTGTCAATGCGATTTCGACAGTCTCAAAGAAGTCGTCGGGGTCTTCGCTATCGTCTTCGCTATCGCTGCCCCTGTTGCCGCCTGATTGTGAATTGGAACGATGTGAAATGTGGTCTTTCACTTGTTTATCTAGAGCGTGGCGATGTACTTGGTATGTTCTCCGCAGAACGGCGAGGCGATGGAGAGAGCCAGGGTAATCGAAGTCCGGTGCTTCTGACATGAGGAGAGGCGATTTGAAGTCAGAGAAGAAGGGTATAGATATAGAGAGTGGGCGAATAGTGTGAAGTGGATTGTCGGTAGAAGGTGTTGTTTGTTGTGAGGCGGCGAGAATTTGCGTTGGCATGTGATTGCGATGTAGATTCGCCAGTAGGTAGCACTACCCGCAAGTGAAGTGTTTGCCTGAGAAAGAGGTTCACAAGATGCTTGCAGAATCGCCACCAAGAGAGCCTGGGGATTCTCTGGCCCTGAAAATAGCTATACCAGCTCATTCGCAAATTCTCGCAACCTCTCCAAGGGTCAGTCCAGATGACACACGTAACCACCAAATTCAAGTCTGCGTGAGTTGAGTCTTGACAGCTTCCAGTCGATCTCCTTTCTCAACCCACCGCTGCTCGAGCCATTTGGCAAGATCCTCTGACGATTCCGGCAGTGTCGCTATCTCATGTCGGTCAACGTGGACGTACATCTTGTACTTCTTGCCCAGGTTTGGCGTGTTGACAGTCTCTAGGAAGGACGGTGGCGCCATGAATTGATTGCCCTTTGCGTATGCGATCGTCACGTCGTAGACGGCCTTGACATGAGGTGCCTTGCGAAGGTTCTGGACCATGGCAACAAATCCCTTTGTCCTTGGATAAAGCGTGTGCTTCATTATAGGCTTGCCGTGAGATTTGCACCATTCGACAGACTCTGCGTGCTTCTTCGGGGTGTAGCGAGTGGCCTCGCTATAAGCGATCAACCCTGCGAGAAGTCAGCGCCGTCTCGCAGGGCCAAAAGATTCACATACACATGGGCCACTTTCGAGCGACCACGCCATGGAAAACCCTATCCATTTCCCTCTTGTCTTCGGTCCATTTGCGACTGACCAGCGGCATGCCCATCGCCCACAATCCCCATCCCAAGAAAGGCAGCCATCGTAATTCCTGCTTTGCGAACCACCGACATCGACTGAGCATACGGGCTTGGACAGCCAGATGTTGTATCAGATAGAAGTCGACCCACTCAACATGATTGGCCACGACGATGGCGCTTTCTCCGGCGGGCAATTCATCTCCCGACAGAATGATATTGGCTTCATTGCTGTCTTCGCAGATCCGCTGGATTCCCCTCCAAACCGTCTCGGCTATTCTTGACGAAACATTGTATGTCCAATTCGGAAAGAGTGCAGCTGCAGGGAGCAGAGCGGACAGGGCGACATCTGCGAACAAGAGGTGTGTGGTCCATGGAACGAGGAAGCGCAAAAGGCGTCCACTCCGGAGCAAGGCGCGAATCAATCTTTGCCAGAAGGACAAGGGTGTGCCTTCGGTATGCACCATGCTGGGCTTGCTGCGTGCGGGAGACGTGACAACCTTGACAAGATGCATGTCACGCCTTGTCAGAGCTCGTCGACCGAACGAGTGGGAAAGTTTCAATGACGAGCTCCTTTGTTCGCCGTAGCGGGATCGGGAATGAATCTCAATCAATCGGGCTGCAGCTACCACCAGAGGAGAGGAGAGCTTCGCTTGCGGAACCCTGCGGTCCGAAAAGCTCCAATGCCCCAAGCTCTCAGACGGAAACTCGCGATTGGCTGGGCAGAAGATGAGGACTCTGCGCAGTGCATGTACCCTGCAGCTGAAACTGGAGGCCATCTCAGTCGCCAATAGTGATGAGGTATACCAGCGACAGACAGTCAAGCCGCAAGCTGGCTGGAGGACGATTGGGATACGCGGACGCCAACATGGAGCCAGGCAACGGTCATCCACTCGTCCTGCAGCATGGCGCCAACTATTTGGAAGAAGGGGCATCCACCATTCCACGTAACGGTCGCAACATGACTGCAGCACGACGCGACTGGAGGATGCCGAAATGCTGTGCATGATCCCTGATCAGTCAAATTCGAGAAGCTTGAAGGTCTGGCCATGGGCCGGTAGCTCCCAGGAAAGTTCAACCGTCCAATGGTGGTTTGACTGTGCTTTTTGTACTGTCATCCGCACTTTGTCTTGTCTGTCCTTTCTGGATTCGCCCTTGGAGATACTCGTCGCACTTACTCGTGAAAGCCTCTGGTCATCCTTTAGACTGGAAGCCTCTTGATCGTGCCAGCACACAGACAAGACGAGTGTGGGATAACGTCCACACAAATAGACACTGGATTTGACGTCTGCAGCGTTATATCTAGCCATCAATTCCGGCTTTGGTACCTTTCCCGTCGCCCGTGTCCCGCTCCTGTGCACACCACAGTGTCTCCGCCCAACGGCACACGCCCGGATCTTGCTTAATAGCTTGGACGCCCGATAATCTCTACACAAATCAACTCTGCCAACCACCTTCCCGAGTCCTTCAAAGCTGGGTCTGAGGTAGCACAGCAAATCCTACGGCTACAGGCAGTGCCTGTCACGATCCCATTGACCTCACCGTCGTGCTTCAGCAGCTCGTCTCTTAATAGTTGCGATGCTGGCGTTCCTTGTTTGCTAGTGACAGGTGAGATTCTTCATTCCCCTCCGATACAGCCACGATAACCATGTGGTCCACCACTCTACTCGAATTCCAAAGTCCTGACAGTATACTGTCGTACGACCCACTTTCCCTCGTGCTCTGTCGTTCGAGGGTAGCGAAGCTGACCCGTTTTGTAGCCCAGGATCAAGCAAGATGGCCACATACGACTCCAGCATGGGTCATCCCATGCCTCCAGGAGATTACAATCAATATGGTACCACTTCAAGCATCCGTGTTGTCTTCCCGATTTGCTCTGACACCCGACAGGCGGACAAGTCCCCACAGACGTAGAGGCCCGCAGTCCCATCACCAACATGCTGCGTAACATTGGTAACAACAGCGGCACAAAACAGACGAAGGGTATGTCGCAATCCCACTTGATCTTTAATGTTCAGCATCATGACAGTCTCAGATGGACAACCCCAGAAGCGCCGCGGACCTAAGCCCGACAGCAAACCCGCACTCACTCGTCGACAAGAACTCAATCGCCAAGCACAAAGGTGTGTACCACGTGGGACGAATGAGCTCAGTGTTGACCTCTCCTTCCAGGACTCATCGTGAGCGAAAAGAGCAATACATCAAGGCGCTCGAGGAGCAAGTACTCAAGCTCAAGGAGCTATACACCAACGTGACGCGAGAGCGCGACACTGCCATCAACGACAATCAGAGGCTGCGCGATATCCTCAAGGGCCATGGTATTCACTTCGACATGGCCACTCCAAGCGCAAGCTACGGCACTACGATGCCGTCCTACAATGGCAGTGTGAGCGGCAGCGCGTCGGGCAGCTTCGGTCGTCAGGACTCGAACACGACAGGCTTGAGTCCATCCCCGATTCACAGCCGGCAGTCTCCGCACCAGATGCAATCCGGGTCAGCCGCGCAGATCCCCAACAACCGGGGCATGGACTACGATCAGCTGGGCATTGACTTTGTTCTTGCGTACGACTCCCAGGGCCGACCAGCCTACCCCTCTCCCCCTCCCGGACAATAGATTGTATGCTTTCATGAGATAGACCTGGATAGAGGCTAATGGTACGTCCCCAGTCTTGAACGTCCCTGCATGGACCACATGCAATACCTCGTCGTTCGATCTCACAATGCCGAAGGTCAACCATTCCACCATCCGATGGAACGTGCCGACGATATGGAGCACGAGCACATGTGCGGACATGCGTTGATGGCGACCTGCCCACCATTCACACATGTCATGGAGAAGCCAGGCGAGCCCTATCCGCACCAGATGCCGCAGGACATCACAAAGCCAGACTTGTCGAGGCTGCTGCAGCTCAGCGCAACCTTGCCAATGGAGGGAGGCGAAGTCACGCCTGTCCGCGCATGGATGACAATCCTCCAGAGCGAGCGTCTGCATCAAATGACGGCGGCAGACTTTGCATTTGTCCAGGCAGATCTTCTCGGCAGAGTCCGATGCTACGGGTATGATAGCCCGTCTCTTTACCTTGCAGACCTTACTAACATGGTCACAGCTTCGGCGCTGTCGTCGAGGAGTTCGAAGTGTTCGACGCCATCAACAAGGCTTTTGCCGCCAGAGAGGCTGCTGTCCAGACCAACATGATGGGCGCGCACATGCCCCAGCAGTACCAGCCGGTGATGGCGTAAGAGATGCTTCACTCTGCCGGTCATCGACCCTCTTCGCAGGGGGAATGTAACGACTTTACTATTGATTCTGGATTTTATGGCGGCGATGTAGTCAATGTATTGGTACGAGCAATAGTTTTAACGAATCATTATCATGCACCCACGGCCTTGTGCATATCATCAACAATGCCATGATGGAACAGCATGATGACATGCCATCGTGATCTACGCATCCAAACACGCGGACTTTTCCCCGTTCCAGGCCTTGTAGCGGGTCTTCAGAGCCCACCCACCTGCCTTTGCGGCCCAAAAAACGTCATCCTGTTTCCCCACAAAGCATCACCTTTCCCAGCCTGAGGTGAGCTCAGAGAAGTCGTGTGCCCGACACCCTGTCTCCTTCAACTCTGCCTACTCCCACATCCTCTTGGTAACAGACACAAGCTGCAGCTCCCCTTCTGACTCTGCCCATCACACCAACGCCAAGTCTCCATCCCGAAGCTCCGATGTCGAATCCTCAAGATCTCACCCCCTGGGAACGATCACAGGACCTCTATCTCTTCACCTCCCTTACATCCGGTTCGTCCCACATCTTCACCGCAACATCCCGACTCGAGACCATTCTCAAAGCGAACAAGATCCCTTTTCGCGCCATCGATCTTGCTACAGATGAATCGGCGCGACGGCTTTGGCAACGACGAGGAGGGAAGCGGAAACTGCCTGGCCTGGTAAAGGAAGGATTCGTGGTTGGAGGTATAGATGAGATCGAGGAGCTGAATGAGTTTGGCGAGCTGAGAGAGGCTGTCGGATTGGGCAAAGGGGTAGCTGGAGGCATCACCGCTGGAATGGCAGGGCCAGGACCAGCGGCAGGATTAGGGGGAGGTCTTGGGCATATACCTGGTACTGCGCCGCCCCCGAATACGAAAGTCGCGACACCAGTAGCAGGCGTACAAGAGGTCAAGCAGGACCCAATGAAGGATCTAGCTGCGCAGGCCGCAAGCATTGGATTAGAGAAGCAGAAGGGACCGAAAGCGCTCGTAGGAGCAGACAAGATACGACCACTGCCAAAAGCCAGCACCGTAGGATCTACCACAGATGCAGCAAAGAGCAGCTCCGTGGAAGAGACGAAATCTCTTGCCGCAACCGCCGACAAGACAGAGCCACCCACCCTCCCAGAAGAAACAATCAAAGCCTCGGACCCCGTCACCGGCGAAGCCATCAAAACCACCTCCATCCTCTCCGACTCCACCAAGCCCGAAACCATGGCCAGCTCGACCAACACAAAACAAGCCAGCCTCGACACCGCCACTGCCACCGCGTCCTCCGCTCCGGAAGACCGCCCAACCACTCCAAGCAAAGCAACGCCCTCCGTCTCCACCACCGCGGGAACCGCTATCCCCTCCGCTCTCACCAGCACAGACAGCCTCGCCCCAGCACCAACACGCTCGACCGACTCCCTGGCAAGCGTAGGCAGCACGAGCACCGCCACAAAGCACAGGGGCAGTGAAGTAGTCTCCGCCAGCCAGGAGGAGATCAAGCAGATCGAAGCGGGGAACAAGATCACAGAGACCGAGGCGGAAGAGGAGGAGGGGTTGCAAAAGGGGGAGAGCAAGGAGCCGGTGAAGGAGACGACCGTCACTCCGGTAGCAAAGGAGCTGGAGGACAAGACCAGCGAGGCTTCTGGGGAGGAGAAATCCATCTTCCCGTCAAAGGCAGACGCGCCATCAGCGAAACCGTCAGATGAGGTTGTGACGGACAAGGAGGAGGAGGAGGTGAAGCGGGACAAGAAACCTGGGGAAGAAGTCGAAGCGAAAGAGAGCAAGAGAGTCGAGTCCGAGACCGTGAAGAAGGCCGCAGATGGGGACGCGGCGGGTGTGAGTGTCGAGGACTAGACCCTTCTACCTGAATGTGTATGAGGAGGACGAAAGTGTGTTCCAAGCTCAACAGTCAGGGGTCGCGGATGTTTGACACGATAGATGGCAGACGTCAGGTACGCTGCACAGTAGATATACAGATAGGTGGAAATTGATGTCATGTATTCCCTGCTCCTGAAGGTAGAGCTTTGGTATACTGCTCGCACTGCTTGTACATCTACTTCACTATCGCTGAACGCTCATTGCATTTGTGTATCGTCATGCTGCATTAGGTCCCTAGGTATACTCACGCCGCGCTGCCCTTGGCGATGGCTCCGTCGTCACCGTCTCCAGGTGCCTCTGCACCCTCTGCTTTATCGTCCCCTTGCGCGGCTTTGGCTCTGCTGACTAGACCCGCTAGTCCGCCTGTAGTTGCGCCTCGGGTATTGTTGACGACGCCTTCCCTGCTTCGGAAGGATTTATTGTCTTCTACTCTTCGCGTCAGGTATATGGTCGCGGCTCTTCCTCGTGCTTCTAAGATGCGCTCCATCTCTTGCTCGTAGGCTTTTTCGTAGATGTTGTCTTCTACGCCGGGAGGGCTTTCGCAGACGGCCCCGGGGGTGTTCGGGTCATTTGCGAGAGGAGAGTCGGGACCGATGCCGATGTTCAGATGAAGGATGTCGAGGAGTGGGTCGTGAGCGTGGCCGCGGCCAGAATCGTCGGGAGAGAAATTGCGGCCGCTGTCGAGACGTCGGCCTCGGGGTGCTGAGGATGATGTTGATGTGCCTGATGCTGGTGTATCGGGACCAAATTTCTCGAGGCCAGTCGAACTTCTCGAGATAGGATCTGGTGTCGATCCAGACGGGGAGTCCACGTGTTTTGGCGTCACCCTTCCCGATTCGGTGACCTGCAGCTCATGATGGATACCTTCAGCGGCAAGTCGTGATTCCACAGGGCGGCGGTCTTGGTCGTCGTGACTGCGAGACTGTCGTATGCCATACTCTGCTCGAATGGGTGCAGGTGGCGCGAAAATCCTTGACGAGCGGCCAAGGATCCCCTCCATTAGTTCGGGTCTTTTCTGGAAAAGCAGCTTCTTGAATCGTTTGACTGCTTTGGCCTACGCTTTGTGAGGATGCGTTTGTGTAGGAAGTCACTCACGCAACTTACCACGGCAAACAGATGACCCATTTTGCCAGTGATGGCAGCTTCCAACTCCTCTTCTGTAGGGTCTTCGATGATATTGTTACAGTTCTCCTCCTCCGAAAGCAGCCGCTCCTGGCCATTTCTCGTGACCCAAGGGTGTTCCTGAGTTGGTCAGCATAACGTGTCTTATGATACATTTGTTCCACATACTCTGATGTCAGGCATGGTGATGCGCTTGCTCGGATCTTTCTCAAGCATGCGCGTGATCAAGTTCAAGAAGTTCTCATCCTTCTCCTCATGGAACGATGGCTCCTCCGTTCTGATGGCTTCAAAGAGCTCAAGCATACCTTGCTTCTCAAAAGGTATCCGACCATAGCGCAAGCAGTACAAGGTGAGTCCCATTGACCAGATGTCGACGGCGCGACCTGAGACATTGCCATGTTTCGCAACACATAGCTCCGGAGGCATGAAGGCAGGCGATCCGGCATGTTTCGACGTGTGCATCTCGGATTCCTTATCAAACATTTCAGATACGCCAAAGTCTACGATCTTGAGTACATCGTCGTTTGTAATTAGGCAGTTGTCGGGCTTGAGGTCTCTGTGGATGATGCCTTGGGCATGTACTATTTGAGGTTAGTATGCACGCAGGCTCGGGAGCAACAAGAGGTCACTGACGGTACTCCAGACCAAGTAGCATGTCGCGAAACCAGTATCTGCAGGTATTGTCGTCGTAGGGATCAGCCACCTCATCGAGTCCAACCTTCATGACCACACCCTTCTTGCACATTTCCAGGACCATGTACAGAGAGTCTTCCTCGGGATCATCCAGCACTTCGATCAGTCCAACGAGGTTTGGGTGGTTGAGCTTCTTCATCACTGCAATCTCTCCCTTGATCAGATCGAATGCGGCATTCGTCTCCGAGTCCAACTGGTCGCCAGAGCTATGTCGATGCAGAGGTGAGTTGAAGCCTCCACTAGCTGTAAAGACACCAGAACCCTTCTTCCTTGACGGTCGCCGTAAGAGATTCGATTGCGCTCGTTTCCGTAGTCGCGACTTGGAGAACTCCTTGACTGCCTAGCTTTTGATCAGTCCTGCTTGTGGGTTCATTGACCATGCGCCCTCACAAATTCGTTGCCATATTGATCCGCAGCCAGATGTACTGATCCAAAAGATCCTCGCCCTATCTCTTGCTTTATGTTGTATTGATTGATGCGATGTACGGACCCGCCGTCGTCTTCGCTCGAGCCATAATGTGATTTCGCATTTAGCGTTTCCTAACATTGGTCTCAGCTCCAGACCTCACAGACGATCTTGCCTCATACCTTCACTTCCTTGTTCCTTGAGCTCTCCCTTCTGTGGTGACGCAGCGGACTGTTGTAAGCCGGGGCAGATCTGGACGACGTCAGCGAGCGCAAAACTCCGGGATGGAGCAGACAAACACGTGCGATACAGCCAATGGCCGTCCATCAGACGGCGCGGAAGAAGGCACATCAAGCGAGATTCCATAGCGCGACTCGACTATGCCAGAATTCTCCAGCTTGTCCTCGGCGGCACTCGAAGACCTGCTGGAGGGGTCGCCCATACTGTCAGACGCTGCCCCACTTCACCACTTCCAAGCTCTCATTTCGTAGGTCCGATAAGGGACGGAGAAGATTGTCGAGGTTAAGCGAAGGTGATGCCTTTTTTTCGGTGAGCGAGAGACGACCAAGGTAAACAGAATATCGAAGAGAAGTCTTTGCTGGTAGGAGAATTTCTCTGTGCCGCTTTCAAGTGAGCTTGTGCTGTCATGCGATGAAAGACGTGAACCAATCCACAGTCGCAATTGACACTGACGATCTTTTGGTCGAGCCCTGAGCCCTTGGGCTGCCCTTGGGCTGCCCTTGGCGGAGGACGGGAGGGGTTCTGGCCCTTCTGGGTAGCGAGACGAGTCAAACCCCGCCAACAGACCAAAGGGTAGGCCCCAAATTCCGCTCTGCGTTTGCCGACTTGGGCATAGCTCCGTTGAAAAACTTCAGCCGCCTTCACTACCGCCAACACTTTGACTGCCAAATCGATAAACCGCCATCTGTATAGTCGTTAGCATAGGGCTCAAATGTCTCTGTATTCCTTCTACATATTCGATAGGCACAGTAAGTCAGTACCTACAGCACCAAAATGTCACTTCTAAGCTCTCCCAGCCGAGTGCATCTACAGCAAGAAGTGGGCGCAACGACCACTGTCAGGCAACGCAAAGGCATTACAGCGTCAATCGGGTGCGAATGCACTCAGTAATGGAGCCGGCGTGCCAGGAGTTGGCCGGAAAGCTCTTTCGACAGAGGACGATGCGAAGCTGGTGTTTGGCACCGTGTTCTCTCTGCGGCGGATGGTCAGGTCCTTGGGAGGCGACGACGATAGGTGTGTAAGAAACACTCATGGCGACAAACACCTTCTTACGATGATAGCTTCCTCTCCTACCGCACTGGCGAGTACAAGTTGCACTACTTCGAGACCCCCACCAATCTCAAATTCGTCATGCTGACGGACACTCGTATCGGCAACATGCGTACAGTGTTGCATCAGATATGGGCGAATCTTTACGTTGAATACGTCGTCAAAAGTCCAATCTCACCGGTGGAGCATCCGGGCGGAGTCGGAGTTGCAAACGAATTGTTCGAAGGCGGACTTGAGGGATTCATGGTAATTCAGTCATATTGCGGGTCAAAGACAATGCTAATGATGGTGCAGAACTCGATCTTCCCGCCCGAGAGTCGATAGACGGCTTGCGATATCAGTGGGTTGATGTCAGAGCCTAGACTCGGTACGAAAGCCGCCTGTAGCGAGAAAGGATCCAGCACAAGCACCCTGACAATGATACCATCGACACATTCATATCACTTGGAGTCATTCGTCTGCGGAACAAGGCTGTCGTGGCACCGCCTCATGGACGACAGCGGTGATGTGCCGCATCAACATCGCAAAGGCCAATCAGCCCAGCCTTATGGGAAAATCTGCCGCAGCCAGTTCCGGCAGGGAAATTCCTCCGAAACAGCGAGATGTCCCCGCCAGGCAATGGCCAGACGCCACCAAACCTCGATATGCACAAGGAGCCGCCGGACGTGCTGGCCAGGCAGCCCTACGATCACCGAGAAAAACCCGCAGTCCACGGCCCGACAGCACTACAGCGGCATGGGAAGCGAGCCCCAAAAGACGGCAGATAAGCTGAAAGATGTACTTATGTACAAACCCACCAGTGCAAGTAAGCAAGCATGTGAAAGACCCACCCCAGCGGCACCAGCCACACCCAACAAGCCCATACTCCACCTGCGTCCTTGTATGTCCCAATCGACGCAACCATCTGCATGCACTTCCATTCCCCTGCCGTGCACTGTACGGAATGACAGCTAACGCCGCATTTCGTACTCGTGCCGCGCATGGTGCCATTGCGGTGGTATATCGTATCAGATCAGCGGGGTCCACAGTATTGGTAGATCTATCCCCAATGGACCTCACCAACATCCAAATGCAGAACCAAAGTCGTCGAGACCCCATCCCGCTTTTCCCCGTGTCCTGCCGCGAGTGTCTTGTCCGAGGATAAGGACAGCGGAGGAGCTCCGCTCCACCGGGCCGTGCCTGTGTAACGTATTCTGTGGTCGTGTTGATTGCTTTGTGGGACGACGTGGACGGGAGGTAAAGTGGCTGCAGGAGAGCTAGACGAGTGAGACGTGAGGTCGGATACGTCCCGTGATGATATCGAGATAGAACATGGGCTCGACCACGGTTCTTGGTCAGGTCAGGTGATTCTTCATACGCAGAACATGTTCGGTGGGTAGTGTGAGACTTGTCTCTCCGCATGCTCAGGGCATAGCTGTGCGATGGGATTGTCACGACATGCTGGTTTTGACATGAGGTTTTGCTATCTCCTTACGTGATGGATTCTGGAGCTGTCAATCCGGCGTTTCCCGATTTGTGAGAGGTACCTGCAGGGCAGGACACGCACGCAGCTGGAATCCTGACATGCATGAGCTGTCAAATCTCGCTTGTGCAGGTTGTCCAGTACCCCTCAGAACAGGGATGGTAGGACAGGAAGGACCACGAGATTGTCTCGCCCGCTCTCATCGCTGAGTGTCAAGGTTCAGCAGCGTCTGAAATGGTTCGCAGATGGGGAACGACGGGTGAGATACAGCCTCATTCATGCAGGCCGTGACTCAACCTATGCGGAACGTCTCTCCCGTGCGGCAGAGTAGAAGCGAAAAAAGTCCGAATCCATGACACGATTGTTTTTGGTACCAAGATTGGACCAAGGACGATGGCGAGTGCTATCGTTGACCCATTTTCTCCACGATGGCTGTGGCTTCGCACCTACCAGGTCCAAAGGTATTATCTGGAAGAGGATCGAGTGATTGTGGAGAGGTGCTTTTTCGGCAACGTTTTTGTAATCGGACGCGAAGATAAGATAAGAGGCTTGATACGGAGAAAGACGCGGGCAGACAGACTCGAGACGGCGGATTCAGCCCCTAGATTGTCTAATTTATGCACGAAGATTCGAGCGCTTGCATTAGAAGACGTTCGCTGCAGATCTTCCGTTATGCTGCAGCAGCGTTCAATGAGCCAGGGTCCGAGTTGCGGAAGCACTCCCCGTCATCGAGCGTGGGGGAGCGATGGAGTGTAATTTCTTCTTCAGCCTCCTTGAGCTTACAGAGTGAACGAGTAGAAACGAGGGAGGACGAATCTCGGCTCAACAGAAACAAATGAAGAAATCCAGGAGCTGTTGTCGACGATGAGCGGTCAACTCGATCAAGGTTGAGAATGATCGATTAAGAGGAATCGCGCAGGCAGGTACCTCGATACATGAAAGCCAGAATGATAGCATAGCACGTTGACGTGCGGTAGTAGAACAAACGCTTGGTGTGTCCATTGAGTACGCTGGACGCCCCAGCAGTATCAGTCGTTATCATCGGCGAGATGGCAACAAGTTGCTCAATCGCGTCCCGCCCTGTTGCCGTTATGCCAACTTTCGTTGCCGTACAGTCGCGTTATGCCGTGCAACAGATGGTCAGGGGCATGGCGCCTCGTTCCTGAGAGGACGCCCGAGCAATCAATTTAGTAACGGAAGGAAGTACTCGATCACCTTGGATGAACTGAAGAATGGCACCGAGCGCAGACGATGGATTAACCCCGCTAACTCAAGGAGTCTCATCCATGGATGTCGCGGGAGGAGAATCACGATACGCGGCCCGAGATGGGGCGCTGACATTGGCAGAGGGCAAGGTATGACGCCAGCCCACACGAGGTCGATTGTGATCAACAGGGTGTTGTGCCCAGAGCGTCTTCACCGTAAACCTTGAGTGGTTGAGGACATCCCTGGCCGCCAGCTCGTTCGTGGGCGGTCGCAGATCACGGGCAATCTGTGCATCTCTCCAGACATCGGCATCACAGATTATGACTTCTGGCCGATTTCTGTGGGCCAGAGAGGATTCCTTCTCCAGGCCGACAGGCATCCCCAGGATTCGATAACAGACAGGCAGGGAAAAAGAGTGGAGATGTGATTACACTGCAACCGCCCGTGCAGAACGGCTTGTACGAAGTGTATGCGCGATAGATGGGCTCTGAGCTCTGGATTGAGTGTTGCTACTGGTGCAGGGTGGGTGGTGCAAGCCAACGTCGTCCCCGTCGACCCGCCCATGCTCCTTCCTGCACAGGACTGCAAGGGAGACTAAAACGTTATCCACGTTTGTAAACCCCGCGTTTTGTGATTGAAAGGGAATGGCAGCTTGACACGGGCGTGTCTCTTGTGCTGTCATGGTATCTGCAGGTCGATTGACGAGCTTGACGGCATCTTGACACTCGGCCGGGACCAGTCGGCGTCGTCGTCGTGGCGTCGCAGAACATGGACCTGATCTGTGGAACCAGTCGAAACTAGAGCCAAAGTTTAGCTCGTCTTTTTAGCAAGGACTCTCCAGGAGGCGTGGGCGTGAAAATCCGGGCAGAAGTCTGTGCAGCGACGGTTTTCAAGGTGTGGGATTGCTGCCGAGCGCCAGTCGTCCATTTTGACTCTCAACAATCTTCCAAGACACCTCTTCCCCTTCGACACAGCTCCGAAGCTCCTGGCGACACCAACACCCTTGTACATACATCTGTGTCTTCAAACACCCTCCAGAGCAGAACAAAGCAGTCCGTCATTCGATTGTGGGGCAATGCAGCACACCGATCCAGCCTCTCGATAATCTCTAATTCCACCCTGCGGTATGGCCGAGGTGCTATACCACCCAAGGAAGCCGAACGGCCAGTCCTACTACTCGAGCTCGCCTCTTAAACGATCATCACATTCGTATTCGTCCTTCTTATCGCAAGCCAGCCCGCAGTATACGCCAAACAGGACTTCACCGCCGAGTCCGCCTTCGGTAGACCAGCCTTTCACGACGAATTCTTTACCCTCAACCACGAGTACTTCAGCGTACCAATCCTACACCGATTTGTCCAGCCCTTATTCGTTACCACCTACGCCAGCGTCAAGTGTGTCATTCGAGGATAAAGACGACAGGGAAGAGGAGGACATTGCGTTCCCATCGTATGACGATGGCGTGCAGTTCTACCACCAGGACGAGCCTCTAGATCTCCCACCGAGCCCGAGTGATGACAGTGATGCTGGATCAACGGCGCAGGAGGACCCTTCAAACCGGACCGATTCGACGCGTTCCGACTCTCCCTTACCCACCCCCACAGTAGCAGACGATACAGCCGTCAAGCTCAACCCGTCGAGACATGTCGATTACCTGTCGCACGACTGGAGGGAAGAAGATATCTGGTCGTCGTGGAGACATATCGTATCGCAGCGAAAGGTGTATGGACAAAGATCGCGATTGGAAAATGCATCTTGGAGAACATGGGCGAAATCGAAGTATCGATTACCCACTGTGTCTCCAGAGACGCTTAATTGGTTTGTCCTTGTCAACGCTCATATTGAGCAGTGTATTAATGCAATTCAGGCTGAAGGAAAGCGATGTTACGTGGTTGTATGGACCACTACAGCCAGCCACATCACATCCCATTACCCAGGCCACGCCAGAAAAGTCGCCGAATCACACCTGCAGTCAGACCTCATTCGTCAAGAAGCCAATCTTGAAGAAGCGTAGCATGTCAGAAGTCATGCTTCAACGTTCCTTGTCGGCGAATTCGCTCGTCAAGCAGGCTGCCGCTTCAGTGCAAGCTCAGCAATCGACTCCAACAATCCGACCCACAGCAACACTTCTCAGGGGAGCATCGGACTTTCACTCATCACTGCAATCACAGACTATTAGTCGTGATCAGCTTGACTACTTCTCAACCATTTCGTCTTCCGGCGGCAATACGCCCTCTGAAGGCCCGAAGCGTCACATCAGATTTGACGATAAAGTCGAGCAGTGCATTGCTGTTGATTGCAAGGATCAAGATCAATATGACGATGATTCGAGCGAGGATGAGTCCGATTCCGACTCCGAGTCTTCAGACGATGGTGTCCTCACTATGCGGAAGCCGAGGCGGCGGCGACCTACTGTCGGTAGACGCAATGGTTCTCACAGCTCCTCGACCTCTGCAAAGATCATTGAAAAATTGCCAGATACAACACTGAAGTACAAGACTGATTCTCCAGAGCCTGCCAGGACCGCCATTCAACTTCCTTTTCTTTCTGGGTGGGGAGCGAGCTCCAGCAAGCTTGCACAATCCCCTTCTCAGGAGACCATTCGCCCTGTGGATCCTTCGCGAAATTTCCTAATTGCGGACGACGAAGAGGATGCCGATCGGGATATGCCGTGGCATCCTGCTCGTCAAGGCGGCGCCAGTACGCCAAAGCCTCGAATGGATGACATGGACGAGGGACACTCGAACATGCGGAGGACGCCTTCTGGCATGTTTATGCCGTACGACGATGACGACGATGAGGTTGCAACAGAACTCGGACTCTTTGGGAGAGTCAGCGAAACGATCAATACGGCCAAGGATATCGCTCATGTGATTTGGAACGTGGGATGGCGTAAGTGAGGGGTCTTTTGCTTGCATTTCGACGAAGGTATTGCTTCGTCCAGTCTCGTAGCACGCCCAACGAAGATGCACGGCCATCAATCGGGACGGAGTGAGTCAGGACATGGACGGGATGGGCGTTTACCATGGATCCGCATAACCAGCGTGCGAACGGAAGCACAGCCAGTACTTCCACGGAAGTCACTGCATCTTGACCTGCATTGTGGCGAGGCACAAGGCGTTCTTAACATAAAGGATGGCATCATCACCACTGACAAACAACTGTGGGCTCTTTCTGTAACTTTTACACCGCGAAATGATGACATGAGCTTTTCCCCATCAACAATTTGACAATCGTGACTTGTTTCCCCATGCTGCCAGACCACCTGTCACGTTCGAGAATCACCAAAATCAGCAGAACAGGTGATTGACATCCCTGCATGAACCCCCATGGTCACCCCATGAACGACAGGAGGGGCTTCGGCGATCGACGCTCTGAGCCACTGAGTCATGTCCATCTGCGAAGCTAGCAGGGCCCAATCCCCGGTGCCTGACGAATACTTCCACGGCTTCAAGGACCATTGACTTTTCTTGTACTTCCTAACTTTCCGTCGTGACACTACCTGCATCGCAGCGTTGCATTCCTCAGCGTCGCGAGTCTCAATCGTTCGTTCGTCCGTCTCTCGTTTCGTCATCCAGCAATTCAAGGTTCCCCGACACGGCTCCGGCTCCAGCTACGGCCTCCCCCGCATAACTTCCAGTCCACCTCGAACTCATCCTCCCAGCATTCCGTTCGGCCTCTGCCTCGCCCCACGGCTGCCCACCCGCCATGGACGGCAAGATGGACGTCGCCTCCGTTGTCGCCGGGCTGAAGAGCGAGGGCGAGTCCGGGCGCAAGTTGGCGGCATTCCATCTGCAGAGTCTGCTCGCGGATGCCGATTTCGCGGATGCGTTTGTGCAGGGGGATGGGATGCCGGCGCTGTGTGACATGGTGTTGAGGGAGAATGGGAATACGTTGGCTTATGCTCTTGGGAGTTTGAATCGGATTTTGGAGCTGGATTATGGGTGGGAGCAGGTTGGGGTGGAGGTTGCTGAGAGGGTGAGTTGTTGTCCTGAGGGAGAAGGGGAATGGAATTGGGAATGGGACTGACTGGTGTAGGCTGTGGAGTTTGTTATTGATCGGCCGGTCATCAATGTGCTGCGGAACGCCTTCCGACTGCTGGTGCTCATCGTCACGAGGCCGTTCGATCAGCTCGAGTATCCTCTTCAGTCGCCGGGTGGGAATGGGATTGGGCCGAATATCGACAGCTTGAAGCCGATATTAAAAGAGCATGTGAACTTCTTGGATGCGTTGATAGAGAAGCTGTCTTCGGCGGATCATGCGCTATGCTCGAACGCGTTGCAGTTCCTCAATGCACTCATCAGGGATGGTATCATGACTTTCTCCGAGACACAGCTCATGCGCTTTGTGAAGAAGTTGCAGGATCTGGAGATCTTCAGCACAGTCGAGAATCTGATGAGAGGGGACTCGCTGGCGGATATTGCTGCGCCAGTGCTGGACTTTCAAGGTCTTACAAAGGTCATGTTGCGATGTTGGCGGTTTGTACCTGTCGATCTATCACGGCCGGCGCATAGCGAGGCATTGGGGAACATCCGGAAGACAGCGACGAGGGCGCTACCTCACAAAGCTGTGCTCAGCAGGAAAGAGGAGAAACTCCCAGAGACCAATGGCACAAAGACGAATGGGGAGACCGAGGGCGAGGTACCGTGGTCGGTTATTGGCTTCGAGAACGAGGATCCTGCTCGTGATTTGCACGAGACTGGCCTTCTTGGACTTATGGACCTGGCAGACTTTGTGCGCAAAAACACGGACTTTTTCCAGAAGACATTGCTCGAGCAATCAGTCCTCTCGGACGATCTGCGATGTCCTTTCGCCCGTGTCTGCACCACAGTGACAGCGATTCTGTACGAGCACTTCTCCATTGGCGACAGCAGTGCGAGTCCTCGGACCTCATCTGTGGTTGAAGCCCAACTCCAGACCGACCTCGATCAAACCGTGGAACCACTTCTCCTGTGTCGCGACCGCCTCCACGGAGCTGTCACACATGCCTTCTTCCGTCTCTGGAGTGCTGCTGAGGCTACTCTCCCGGAGTTTGACAAGATTGAGACCCTCGTCCGATTGCTGGTCACAAGAGTGATAGGAGGCTCTACGCGCCAATCCACCACGCAAGAAGTCGAAGACACAATCGATGCTACTACATTGGCACAACTACGCAAATGGCAGCTCGCCGACCTCGACACCTTGCAAGAATCCGCGTGGGGAAATGACCTCGCCCGTCTCCGTGAGCGCCTGCATGAAGAATCTACCCAATTCATGCAAGAACAGCGGATCCGCTGCCTGCTCGAAGGAGCATGGTTCCCATCTCTAGCCGGCGTGGAAAGCAGCACTCCCCCACCTCTCCTCGAGCGACCATCTTCCGGCGTCCTGGCATGGCGCTTCGTCCAACTCAGTCCCAACAGGCGCTACCTCCATCACGCCGCCTACCCACGAAAGCCCGGGGACAGACCTACCCTTGGCGACCTCCAACAGCGCATCGACGTGAACCACATCTCTAGCGTCGTGTCCAACGTTGTCGCCGGCGCAAAGATCCCGGAAGAAGTCCGCATCCACGACACCTCCTCCGCCCAGCCAAAGAGCAAGGCCACAAACGGCACCGCTACTGCAACAGAAGGTACCATCACCCGCCTCATGATCCACGGCACCGGACGCAGCCAAGACGGCGAGACAGAGACCCCGCTACTGGAGCTGCAGACAGCCAGCCAGACGACGGCCAGCGAGTGGCTTGATGGATTGCTGATGTTACTGGATCAATCGCCGATCACAAAGGAGACGATCCGTCTGGTGGGTGTGATCGAGGAGTGGAGTTTGAAGGTGAGGCTATTGGGGTTGGGGTGGGGGGATGTGGATTGGGAGAAGCTGGATGCTGGGGGTTTGGATGGAGAGGGGAAGGAAGGGAAGGAGGAGTGGAACAGGGAGGGGGTGGATGCGGATTATTGGTATGATATGGGGGAGGGGAAGTAAAGGCATTACTGGTCTAATAGCTATTGAGGACCGAGGAGATGGGCGTGGGGGATAGGCCATGCATGTCATGCAGGACACGGTGGCGGCCTGGCAGGTGATCTAGCGACTTGCCACAATGTACATATTGCATACCTCGACATACCAAAGTAGTCGTATCTGCACAATACCACCTCTCGCAACCATGCTCAGTCAGCCATGCCTCTCTTTCCCCCTCACCTTCCTTCCTCGGCCCTACCTCCTTCGCGCTGATGCCCAATGTCCTTCTTCTGCCCAACACCACTAACACTAGCCAAACCATACCTATACACCTCGGCCGGCACTTCCTCGCCACACCTGCCATGCTCCCGGCAAATCACCAACCTCAATTCCCACCGCCACCCTAGCCCAGCATCAATGTATCACTCCCTCCCTGTCCCATCTCATGTATCACAACCGTCCCTCCACCACCGTTACAACGCCCATCTCGCCTCTGCCGTGGCTCAATAAACGCTCGGCCGCGCAACGGTGGTAGTGTTCCACGGTTCGACAATGGCCTGTTCGGGGTAAGATGTGGCGATGCGACCAAGGTAAAGTAAAAGCACGGGTGGGATGGACGGTGAGGTGGTTGGGAGTGACCGGCTCGGTTGTGGAGGGAGGAAGATGGAAGAGAGCAGTTAGTTGGGCGCTTTGTGTTGGCGAGGAACGGGTGGTGGATTTGGAAGACTGGGGCGTTAGGAGCGGATGATCTGGGCGATTGGTGATGGACTGACTGTAGGGCTGGATGCGTGGTGACGGTGAGGGAGGCACGTGGTGGGTGTGGGTTGGGGAAGGGAGGGAAGGGATTGCCGTGTGGCTTTGGGGATTGTGAGGCGATGGGTGAGACAGATGGTATTGAGATTGAAGCAGAGGAAATGGACTATTGACAGGATTTGTGACTATTGCTTGGGGATTTTGAATGCTGTGTTATCTTTGAGACGTGGTCGTGAGAATATCCAGAAGACGGTGATGGAGGCGTGGTACTGCATGGTGCCACCTCCACGTCTACCAAACTTGAGAAGAGCTTGGTTGACACTTGACAGTCGATGAAGGAGCCGCGACAGGAATCTGCAAGGTAACGGCGGGATATTGCTTCAAAGTGAATCAGTATAATCAGGGCAGGCGGTCTCAGGATCGCAGGGCAGCTGAGGCAGACCTGTCAAACAATATCAAAAGCTACTATAAGCTGTAGTCAGGTACCAGTGTTTCATCATGCGACAGCTTGCAGACTTCATGTCGCAGCTGAGGCGCTAGACTGCAGTTTCGGGCATTATGCCAACGAGGAGTAGCCTTGGGCTTGGACCGGTAGAGCTGACCGGCGCTTACAGCCACCTCGCGTGCAGATGCAAGGGATGCGGTGCGGCATGAGGGATTCTGGATGCCAACACATTTGGTGGCCAGAACAAAGAAGTCGTGAGGGGTTGCGGTCCCGAAGAGCATCTTGACAGCTACCGAATGGATGGCCGCATTAGGCTTGTGTAACACGGCGCGAGCATTCCTCACCGTCATCTCACTCGGACAAGGTTGCCAGATTGCCATGCGTCGCACGCTTTACTTCGTCTCACCAGCATCAGCCTCTTACAGTCGGTCCTTGGACGTTCTCTGCCAGTCCAAGAAGAAGAAGAGCCACGGGCGTCAAACTGTCAATGGTGCTGCTAGCTCGTCTGGGAGAGATTGGCCTGATGCTAACTTTGGGATACAACCCAATCCTCGGAATCCCAGCCGGCGACCGGCAGCTGTGATGGTGTCAATGAGCTCTGTGCGCGCCTACATGGACGAATTGGAAGAATGACCACGAGTCACGCACACGTGAGCAAATCGCAAATCGACAAAGAGCAAAGACCGTTTCCAAACAATCGGGACTGAAGCTGCGGGAGCTAGCCATGGCGTGAGTCTCGGCGCAAACCTTCCGTCCGATCTTCGCCTGTCGCCCGCTGATCACAGTCAGGAACAGGCAGGATCCGCTGGAACCCCGAACCCTCTTCCCACTCCACGGAAAACGTGCAACTGTGTCGAGAAAGTAATCGGGTTCAAATTGCCGACCGCCACGCCACGCCACGCCACGGTACGGTCTTCGCCAACTTGGCTGCATGGTCATGCATGTGGCATCCACTCGCAACCATTCCGCATCGCCTAGCTGAAAATCAAATCATCAGCGGAGAACCCCTTGCATCACTCTCTCACCCGCCGTCGTGGGAACAAGCAAAGCAAAATACATTGCAGCTCCACACTGTCCACACACGTCTCCAAGTACTGAGCATGAATATCATAGCCTCACCTGCCCTTCTGATCTTCTCTCGAACGATTTGACCGACTGGACTCTCACTCTTTGCCTTTCGCCTTCTCCAAACCTGCCTCCTCGCGTGAGACCAGCGACAGTTGTGCTCAACGGCCACACAACCTCCCTGCCAATCCTTTCTCGCTCAGATTACCTTGTCTCTTACGGCGTCGCCCAATTCCTCGCAACGACTGTCACTTATCATCGTAACCTTTTCTCTCGCGATCACTGTTCGGCCCAATCTCCCGGTCCGTCCCATTTTTGACAGGAGCTACCAGGTAAAACACTCTCCCCCGCTGTCATCTGAGACATGACGAACCCATTCGGTGGTGGCTACACAACCGATCGGGTCTGGCCTAGACAGACAGATCGCTGATATCAGTCCAGCATCCGCCTCACATTCCGACCTCATCGTCTTGCGCCTGTTGCAACTTCACATTTCTCACATCTCGAGTCGACCAGCAATGGCTACCACACATCATCGGGGATCTCTCCCCTTTCTTCATAGGTCTGGCTCCATCTCACGAGCAGACCCTAACGATGCCATGTTCTCCCCTCAATCGCCCAACTTCATCACCAAGTTACGAGCGCGGAAGCAATCGACCACTCGTGATTCCATCACACCTACAGAAGCAGTGTGGTTTCTCTCACTTCCAGACAAGGTCAAGCGACAGCACTTCACAAAGGAAGAGCAGATCTTAATCCGTGCGCGGAGTGAGCTAGCCCTCCTCGACGCTTCGCCAGAGACCCTGAACCACGTGGAGGATGCACACCCAAGACCTCACACGAGAACGAAGAGCATGGCCTACGACAGCTCGCAGACCTCACCGATGCCATCACCGTCGCTCATGCCGTCAATGACACCCCTCAGCAGCCGGCACTCCATGGCCCTTGAGTCGCTCCGAGCTCGTCCGACGCAATGGCACGCCTCTCCTGAGATTGCACAAGAGAAGTTCCCACAACACCTTCAGCCACAATTGTGCCCACCCCAGCAAACATTCCTACGCAGTCCGACCATCAACTTCAATGGCTGGGATAACGTCAAGGGCTCGCCTTTTCTCGATACGCCTCGTCCTAACACCGGCCGTTCGATGAGCCAGACTTCACAAAGAGCAGGCCCTCCACCGCCGCTCAATATCACCAAGCCACTCTACCTCAAGGATCCTGCCACCAAGGCATTGCTCAAGGACTGTGCCAGCAATGGGCGGTTCGAAGAGACACTGATCTTCGGCTTTCCCACTGTCATGTATGGCGATGGAGTTGAAGACGAGAGGGAGGAGCTGTCCTCGGCCGACGAGATTGAACCCCCAACGCCAGATTCTTTCAACCAACCTCAGATTATCAGCCGCAAGTCAGGCTACTTCTCGGTCAACTCGCAGGAGGATGATGCCGCACCCTCGCCGACTATACTTCGCCATGGCTCCAACACTTCGTACTTTGAGGAGCTCATGAAGAGGGACATGACCTTGCGTATGACCTTGACCAAGCCAGAGCTTCGCGCTTCCGAGGAAGAGCTCTATGGCTGGCAGGACGAGCAAGAGGCTGACATCGACGCTCTCGGACTTGACAAGGATCCTCTTGCTCTCGCCGAGCTGACCTTCTCTGACGACGTCACTGGCGAGCATGGTGCATTTGCAAATGCTCTTTCCAAGAAAAAGGGCATCAAGGCTTTCTGGTTTCGCAAGTGAGCGATTCTCACGACACATTCGCTACCGAAATTCACTTCGACTTGTACATTTTTACGACCCAACTTTATCACACTCGCTCACATAGCCCGAATGCTTGACGATCGAGGCCATGGCACTCTCGGTATTGACTAGCGTTCAAGCGTGGGACGGCAGTTCCGGCGTGAACTTTGTTTATTTTCGGCGGTACACAATGACACCGCAAGGTTGCTAGAGAGGCAGGAGAGGAGTGTATCCATAGGTCCTCGTAAGGACAGGAGAGACAGCTGTCCGTCGTGGACGGCTAATGTTTTTAAAAGCAAGAAGAGCATCGCTGGAAGATGGAACGTTGCTTGTTGAGACCGAAGAAGATTGTAACATATCACCTACTGAGAAATCAATGAGAACATAATCACTTTACTTTACCTTCATGTCCTTTTGGTCCATCGCATGCATCACGCGACGTCCTGTCCAATCCATCCACTCCAATGCCCAAAGCAGCACGTCGAAAAAACAAGTGACGTCTTCCCAACCCACTCTCCCCCTGAACGAGTCATTCCGCCCACTGACACGCAACGGATCTGCCCTCGTCGCAACGATGAACCGTGAACGACAGATTTGATCGCCCAAGACACAACGGGGGGGTTGATCCTCCTGTATGATCACCACGCAGCCACAAGAAAAAAAAAAGTCAGAATGCGCATCAACAAACCCTGCAGCCCGGTCGCGTCATGAGTCGGACGGAAAGGGAAGAGGAAGGACCAGGAAAAAAAAAATCAAATCAGCGCCTGGCAACGGGGTCGGTGCTTTGCATGGGTTTTTCTGCTGCAGAGAAACTAGAGGAGGATGGGAAGTGAACGGCGGTGCAGTGGGACTTGGACTGGGAAGGTGGGATTTTGCAGGCGATGGATGCCGAAGAAGTTTGTCGTGGGGATATCTTTTATCCAAAACGCCATGAGATTCTTATGGAAAAAGGAGATGTGGTATTTTGGTACACAGGGTTTGCGTAGTGCGTGGTTAGGGAACGCCTGTCCGAGATTGGGGAGCCAGCGTTCGGGAGGAGGGGCCCGAGGGGAGGGCAGAATTGGGGTCTCACAGTGTTGGAGAACCTGGTTGACGAGACCATGGTACTGTATGAACAAGTTTGACAGGCCGGACGACGTTTGCGGGAAGGACGCAAGGAACTCCAGATTGTGCTTGTTGTGCGTCTTTCTGGTGCCGCCCTTGAGTCGTTCTTGCCCGTGATCTGCTTGCCAAGCCCTAGCTCGGGGCTTCCCCTGGCCATGTTCTGGCCTTGCCGTGGTGTCCTTTCGTATGATCATCACAAAGTTGAGCTTGTGTAATAATTAACGACAGGACATTCCTTTCAACAGATCCAACAATCTCGCGGCTCCCATACTCTCCTAAAGCGTCGGTCAGAGCAACACGGGTAGCTGACACGAGCCTTTGCACCCCCTCGACACAGTTCGACTTGGCACATCAACCACCGCCGCAGCGACATCGAGACCTCTCATCCTGTCATACACTCCTTCGACTTCAGTACCCTTCGACATACTGCGCATAATACCAGAGCCCAACACCGCTTATCTTCAAAACAATGCGCTAGCCCCTATCCCTATCACAACGTCCATCAAAACCATCGCCTCCACTGGGCCATTGGCCTTCTGGCCACCGCCAACACCACCCTGGCGAAACGCATCGACACTCCCACCATGTCCTCGCGACAATTCTCACGGTCCCCATCACCTAATTCAGGCGCTGGATGGGCGACACCCACTCTCTCCTCACCGCGGCAAATCTCTCGCTCCACAACCCCTAAAATGCACGGCGGCAACTCACACGACGTAAATTGGGCATCGGCGCAAGCAAGATCAGCACAAGTGAATGGCTATCCGAAAAGTCCAAATGGAGGAGCAGGACTTGGATTCTTAGGCAGAGTAGGAAGGAGTGTATCACAAGGACTGCCGTTGTGGACGGAAGAGGCGAGGAAGGACAAGTACAGTCATGGTTCATGGAGTCCGGGAGGTGGAAAGGGATCCGGAGTCAAGAGTTGGCTGAGATCAGTGTCGAGAATGGCCATGCGGATGAGGCTGAGGAGTGTGCTGCTCGTGGTACTGGTGATCTTGGGGTACATATTTCTCCACGGACGTAAGTGTGGGTCTAGAAAGATTGATTTGGAGTAGTAAGCTAACGATAACAGCAATAAGATACTTCTACAGACGGACGGGCTGGCTTGGAGGCGGGAAGAAGTTTGTTGTGATACTCGCGGCAAACGTAGGGGGTGGTGTAATGGAATGGAAGGGTCCTAGAGAATGGGCAATTGAAAGAGACAGCGTGAGAAACAAGAAGAAGTACGTTGCGAGATGGGGATATGAGCTTGAGATTGTGGATATGAGCACAAAGAAACGATATGCACACGAATGGCGAGAGAGCTGGGAAAAGGTTGACACGATACGAAATGCGATGAGGAAGTATCCGCATGCTGAATGGTGAGCTCACCCTGCGACGAGCACGCATCAGACTACTAAAATATCTCAGGTTCTGGTGGCTCGACCTCAACACCTTCATCATGGAACCCTCCTACTCGCTCCAATCCCACATCTTCAACAAGCTCGGCAAAGTCACCTACCGCGACATCAACCACTACAACCCCCTCAACATCACCCATCCGCACACCGACCAATACCTCGACGACGTCTCCCGCTCTCCTGTCGGCGACGGCAACCCCAATTCCATCAACATCGTCATCCCGCAAGACTGCGGCGGCTTCAACCTTGGCAGCTTCTTCGTGCGCCGTTCGGCCTGGACCGACCGCCTGTTGGACATTTGGTGGGACCCCGTAGGCTACGAGCAAAAACACATGGAATGGGAGCACAAGGAGCAAGACGCTCTGGAAGCGATGTACCGCAACCAACCATGGGTGCGGAACAAGCTGGCGTTTATCAATCAGCGACGCATCAACAGCTTTCCCGCGGGTGCGTGCGGGGAGAAGGGCGACGATCCGCATATCCATTATCAGCAGAAAGATCGCGATTTCGTGGTCAACATGGCCGGGTGTGAGTGGGGAAGGGATTGCTGGGGGGAGATGTATAATTTCAGAGAGTTGAGTAATTGGTTGAACAGGACCAGGTGGGAGAAGTTCAAGGATGGGCTGTCCGGGATGTGGAAGAAGGTGAGGGGCAAGGAGGAGAAGACGGGGCAGTAAGCGGGGGAACGCAGATGGGGATTGTCTTTCTTGCATAGCAGTCTTGTGCGGTCCGGGGGCCAAGGGGAAGGGGGTCGGGTCCAGGATTGGGGGTGTTTGGATCGGTGGGACTGGGGCATGGTGTCGGGTGGTTCATATATGGTAGGAGCATGATTATGGTGGGATTGGGGAATGCATGGTTCGTTTGATTCGGTGCTGTACATGGTTGTGTTTCTATCATCGCTGGTCCTTCCTGCAGCAGTTTCCGACGGTGAGAGTGTTTGGTCCTCGTCGGATGGTGCTTGGTACTTCCTCACCGTTTGATATCAATCGCTCGGCGTCCATCTGTCATTCCAGCATACAAGATGGCCATTCTACGAGTCCTTTGATTTGTAGTTTTGTTGCTCAAACAGGTAGCCCTTGATCTTGGCGTGCTTGAGTTGTTGTAGATATCGTTCTGGAGAATGTTAGTGTTGCTCTGAGTTCCAAATCACAGCCAATCCGAGAACAATCCAGGTGCCCTCTACATTCACTCCACCTCTTGCTTTGCCAACACAACACTGTCCTGCTCATCTTCTGCCTTCACCAAGCCAGCTCTCTCACCTCCTCTTCCCCCCTTCTCCGCCGCAATATCTCCCCTGCCTTTTCCCCCTCCAATTCTCCTCCCGACCCCTTCCTCTTCCCATTCTCTCCGTTCCCCTCTGCATCCCTTCCACCAATCGAAAAGAAAAGACCTACCTCTCAAATGCCCACACTTCTCCAAATGATTCACGCCCTCGCGGAAATAACACTTGCCCATCTCCTCCCGAATCAACCGCGCCATCATGCTCTGCACCCACTGCTCGCGTATGACCGCATCCTGTGCCGCCTTGAGCGCTTTGTTGTCGTCGTAGTCTACTCCGTCGAATGTCGGCGGCACGCTGGGTTTGGCGAGTTTGAAGGAGGGCGTTTCGGGGGTTGGCATCGTTGCGTTTTGTGATAGGGTCCGAGTTGGGTAAATGAGGGTAATGGTGAGAGCCAATGCCCAGTTTGCAGGTTCGGGAGACAACAGGAGTTAGGATGTCAAGGCTCGTAGAAGGATGGGCGTGTCGGAGCGAGCGCGAGGTGTGGGGATCGAGGAGTACGATGAGGTGGTGGTCGTGAGGGCTTCGAGGTGCGATATGCCAAGACTGGAGGCGCTAGGCCGGATGCGGAAGGGTTAGACTGATGGTCCTCTGGCAAGGTGTTCCTGTTCTTCTTTCACTCTAACACTACCATGCTGCTATCGAAAAATCCTTTGGAAGTTGTCGATTCCTTCCATCACAGTACCTAGGTCTGACCGAGTACCTATATCCAATGCACATTGTGCTGTTCCCCTTTGAATGAGTTCCGCACCACACTCATGATTCTATGCCCGCTTCCCCTCAAAGATCTCCTTTTCTTCCTCTCACTACTCATCACGCTGATGGGCGTCTTTGGTGTCATCGGCGTCTTCGGTGGCATTGGGAACTTTGTTGAGTAAATAGTCGCCGGCGTTGGAGGGACACTCGTCTGCCCAGCCCCTACTCTATTCCTCCTTCTCACTCTTTCCAGAAGACCCAGCTTCGGATCATCGGCCTGCCACACTGCTTCTGGCGCTGCATAGCTAACTTTCCACTTCGCGTCGTCTACTCGTATTACGTGTGCTGAATCGAGATGATAGAGCAAGTTGTCTCGTGCGGTCTGGCAATGGTTGCAGAGCCGCTCGACCTTGAAAGTCTGGAGAGGGTGTGTGGTGCGGATCGGGCAGCCCGTCCAGGGCGTCAGAGCTGAGCGTGTCATGAGCTTGAGGCGGTAGGTGGCGGATTCGCGGCATTGACGTACCGGATTCGGAGAGAAGGATGTGTGGCCGCAAGTGGTGAAGATATGGAGGCGGTAATAGCACATCTCGATGTCAGTGATGGCGGAGCCATGCAATTGGGTATGACGGACGACTGGTTCTGTACTGCTAGAGATATATGGGAGGTCGTGGATTGTTGTCCCAAATGCCGCCGGATTCAGATCTTCTTTGTCTAGGTTGCCCTTCTTGACATTGCAGGTCAGCACATAAGACACTCATACGCAACGTAGTGTCTGCCGAATGACAGCGCACCATGAATGGACGCGACTTCGACTTTTGCCCGAGATCTCCTCCCGAGTAGCCTTTCCCATCTTCTTATCAGCATCTCTTGCAGCATGAGACCAGGACGGTCGATCGATCCAGATCTTGGTCTCTTTGTTCGCACGGTCAAGCAAAGACCTGGAGGAACGCTCTTTGTCCTCAAAAAGGACATTTGACCGCCAGCCTGAATCTTGCGTGCCAATCTCAGCACTTCCTCCTTATCCACTATCTTTTCGACGCGGTCTCGAATATGATTGACAACCTAGCTTTTGGCGCAGCAAGCGCAAGATCACTGCCCGCAAGAGGGTACTCCGCCTTGATGAAGCGACTTACCGACAACGTCAAGTCCCAAACAGCAGTTGGTATTCAGAAGAGCATACTAGCAGCGCTTATCGTGGCAGCCATTGCTATTCTGGTAGTACTCGGAGTCTCGCTCTGGTTTGTGCTTCGATATACATGTACAAGAGAAGGACGCAAAAAGGGGATGCAAGTCAGCGACGATCGTGACGTCTTCGGCAAGGAGGGTGCGAAGAAGGACGACGTCGAATTGAAAACGAACGTCGAGGGTGGAGCGAATACGCCAAAGTTCGAAGTCACACCGCCATCGTGAGGAAGGGTCAATGGATGCTTCCCAGTAGTTCTGCCGAAGCGGCACCAGTCATAGCAGCTGTCGCCTGAGTAGCGCTGGCCAGACGGCGAAGACTGCGTATGCATCTCGAGAAGGGGCACCCACCTTAACGGAGCAACAAGCCTCGCTTTGTGTGAAGTAGCTGTAGTGTAGATCATGTCAAGCATGATCCAAGCCAAGACATGGAAAAGTCCCGATGACATAGACTTTCATATGTATCCAAAGGCAGCTGATGACGAAGCAGTAGATCGAGTGTTGTGACCGGGTCTCATAATGCACTCAGTCTCGTGGGTAAGGAGATGCGTGTTGTCACTATGCATGCATGAGAGGATGCCATAACAGGCGTGGTCGTGTTTTCCGCAAGGATGTGAGCTTGCGTGTGTGCTCGAGATGATCGTCTGGGCATGAGGTTCTCGACCGTGTCCATTGATGCTCTGTCGAGTCGCCTCTGGTAGTTGGTGCACGCTCCGGATACCTCGAGTCCTGATCAAAGAAAGCCGCGGCTGTCCGCGAACAAGTAGCGAAGGGACATCAATACGGTCGATATCATATTGGCTATGACTTGAAGGTTTGAACTTTCTGATGCCCCCCACCTTGTTCCAATTTTGGGTGGCCGGTGCGTCACCACCAAGACTTCCTCTCCTCTTTCGATCTGCTCATCTTCGCCATCTCTCTCATTCTGGTAGGCTAAGACTTCTCGAGTCAAAGAATGAGATTGCCCCTGCGGCACCTCTGTCCGCGCCCAGTCAGCTTGCAAGTCCTGAGCTCACAAAGAGATGCTCTTTGCCTATCCTCGACAACACGTGCTGAGGCACTGAGGCTCATGTCTAGCCTTCTGGATCAGCACGAGCTCGCATGCGCAAGTAATTACAGTAGGATGACTGGGCAACCGTCTGCTATACATCCGAAGTCATAGTAAACAGACTTCGAAGCCTCTTGCGAACATGGCGCTGCCACAAGCAGGGTGGAAGGTTGTTCTCATGTCAGAGTTCCAGATAGTGCAGCTGCCGTCACAAGCATTTGACCTGGATGAGAGCTCTATTCATGAGCTCCATCCCGGATTCCTGGAAAAAGCATCTCCGCACTGCATTGAATCTTCACCAGAGAGCTGTTCGGGACGCAAGTAACGTGATTCCACGCGTCCGGTCGTCAGGAACAGGATGCATTCCTGCCTCACGGTCTTAATGCCAAGATTACTGCGCAGAGATGCGTAGGTACCACTGCACATCGCTGTGTGGAGAAGCGCCGCAGTCTTACGTAGTCCCACCTTGACGCTACCAGCCCTGCCGAACTATGCGACACTTCTTGGTCTCCAATCTATTCGCGATCAAGCAACGTGACATGCACGCAGGTGGCTATGATCATATACCAAGAACATGCAGCGTAAGTGGGACGGTTGGTACGGTGACCGCAAGCAGAGTAACCCCGGAACAAGCACCTTTGCTGTTTGGTATAAAGGTAGCATATGTTTCCCACCGGTTTTCTATCATAACAAGTCAAAAGCAACCACGCAGATCACTCGAAAGAGACATCCTCTACGCCACTCGCTGACAACACTACCACTCGCTCATAACTTTACCTGCACGATACCCTTTGCGCACTCAAGATGAAGTTTCAAGTCGCCTTCACTACCTTCATTGCCCTCTCGTCCGCTGTGGCTCTCAAGCCTCGCGACGACGATGACGATGATGACCGCCGCCAGGTCGCCCCAGCTGCTGCCGCCGCCACGACACCTGTGGCTCCTGTAGCCCCCGCTCCAGCTCGTCCCGAGGGCTGCACCGACGACGACGACGACGACGACGATGAAGATGCCCGCTGCCGTGTTGGGGCCGTAGCACCTGCTCCAGACCAGCCCAACACCACTCCAGCCGCCGCTCCTACCGGCTACCGCAACGACGACGACGACGATGATGACGACGACGACGATTGCTACGACGACGGCAACGACCGCTTCCGCTCCGAGGACGCCCGCTGTGTAGGCCGCAACACCCGTGTCCCAGGCCAGCCTCGTCCTACTACTGCCGTTGGTGCTGCTCCGGTCAACACTACTCGTGGTGTCGTGACGTCTACTACTCGTGCGGCTAATGGTACGGCTACTCGTACCGGTATTGTCGCGTCCTTCACTGGTGGTGCTGTGCCGGTGCATGTCACCACTGGATGGGTGGCGGGGGCTGTGGTCGCTGTTGCTGGGTTGTTGGCTTACTAGATGGGTCAAGGAAGATGTAGGGCTTTGAAGAGGGAGAAGGGATTGTCGGGACACTCCTTAATTGAAGACTTGCTTGCTTTGGACGCGGTCCTGTGTATAGACTGTTTGTGCGGTAATGTGGTGGAGAAGTCGCTGGTGCTTTGGCTTTGCCTGTCTATAGTAAATATACATACTGCTTGCTCGAATCATGCCACTCCATGTCTCATATGCCATGATCGCTGGTAGTAATGCTTCCGAGGCTTGATGCAGAAGCTTTCGCTCAGCTACCGAGAAGGCGGGCAAGCGTCACGCCACCTCTCCACGTGTAACCCTCATCCAGGATCTCTGGCGGACTCTCGCCGTTTGCCACCATTCCCTCAGCTCGAGTACACGTCCCCCAGTCCTCGAAACCAAGCCGCTTGAACAAATTAACGCTCGCGACGTTGTCCGCTTTGATCATGGTTCGAAGTCTAATCTGTGAACACTCGGGGCTTTGCTGCATCCGCGTGGTCTTTAAGTATTCAAATGCACTTTCACAGAGTCTTTGAGCGACCTTATGTCCCCGAAAGTCTGATAGTACATACAGTCCCAATACCTGCCAGCGTTCTTCCGTTGCTGGAGTATCCTTGGCGCTGAATGGTTGTCCTGCTTCGGGGGGTAGTTGGAAGCTTTCGGCGTCAATTGGTCCTCGGAGTGTGACTTGAGCGATCCACGTCACGTCGCTCGAGTGCATGTTGGTGCCATGCTCGACTCCGGCAGGGCTGGCGGCAGCACAAATGAACGTCTCGAGATCTTGCTTGAGCAGACGGTCTTGCCAGACATTATCTGCAAAGCGTTCTTCTGCTTCTACGGTGGAGCCGAAAGAGTTCGGAGAGAGTCGAAGGGCTGTAAGGCGAAGATCTCTATATTTTTGCGCTAGAGCTGGAATTGCTTGCCTATCATCTTTGGGTACGTGGTAGAAGAGGAATTGAGGTATGCTCGCCATGTTCGCCAGGAAAGACCAATACTCAGCTCGAGACACTTGACTTGGCAGAGAACATGAAACCACCATACCAGATTCAGGACCTTTCTTACAGTTATGATGAGTCAGGCCAGGTTGGCCCTAAAGTCGGCAAAGGTCAAAGCACTGGTTCTGATAGTGTGACTGGCGCTTACCGCGGCTCGACTTCATCCCACCCGAATAGGAAAGGTGGAGACTTTTCTTGAGCTTTACATCGACTCGATATCAGCATCAACTAGCAGGGCTTGACAAAGCGCGACATGGCGGGCCCTAGCTATTTCAGATCGCCTTTCAGCCTAGCGAAGAGATTAAAGGTCATACTCGTCGGCATACACCCATCCGCATTGCTGACATCCAGCAGATCGCTCCTAAGCAAATATGCCCTCAAACCAGATCAGTATACCAATCAAGACAACCCTTCACCGGGGAGAAGTCACCCTTGATGCACGACTTCCTTGCCGAGAATGGAGAAGACTACGATAATATGATATCCGACTCCACAGAAGAGTACACCCTCACCTCCCCCAATCCATCTCTCCACTAAACCTCCCCAGCGCCCGCGGCACCACCCTCCCCCTCCGCGACTACAAACTCCCCCCCTCAATCCAAAAAGAAGTCGACACCCTGCGCCTCCCCCGCTCCGTCCAACTCACATACCTCAACCCCCTCAAACGCGCCCCCAAACACGGCATCCCCGTCGCCGACCTCCAACTCCGCTCCTACTCGGTCCGCAACCTCGAGTTCATGTCCGACTTTGCCCTCCGCGCAGCATATTACCTCAACCTCCCCGCAAAAGGCGCCGTCCCCCTCCCGCGTATCACAGAGCGATGGACGGTACCCAAGTCGAACTTCGTGCATAAAAAGTCGCAGGAGAATTTTGAGAGGATAACGATGCGGAGGTTGATCCAGATTCAGGACGGGCATCCGGAGACGGTGCAGATTTGGCTGGGGTTTTTGCAGAAGTATATGTATTATGGGGTGGGGATGAAAGCCAATGTGTGGGAGTATGGAAGGGTGGATGTGGCGAAGGAGATGGATGAGAAGGCGGGCGAGGTCGAGGGGAGGGTGAAGGAGAGGTTGAAGTTGTTTGGACGCAGGAAGGATTTGGTGGGCAAGAGGGATGTGAAGCATTTGGTGCATGATAGTTTGTTCAAGGGGTCGTATGGTGGGATGGGGCCGATGGGGGCGAAGAATTATGGTCATGTGTAGATTTGAGGGAGGGGTATATGTACATATCTGATATTTCTCAGATTCGTGGTGGCCGTTCGCAGAGCTCACGACCCTGCACTTGGCCCGTACACGGGGCAGTACTTCATCAAGCTAGAGACTCTCATCACAATTGATGCTGCATGCCGACGCTATGGGTCGATGCTGTAACATCGAAGCCTCTCACACGTTCAGTCCCAGTCATCGTCCTCGTCCTCCACTGGCGCCCTATTCGTCCGTCGCGAGCCCTCATCCTCTGCTGTCATCTTTGACCTGACCAGAACACCAGTGGCAAGAAGCCGGGCTTCCAAATCCTGGACCGAAAATGAGTCTGGCCTCGCGCCGATACCCTCGAACCCAATGATGCGGTCCGTTGCCACTCCCTTGACGAAGGCGATCACGCAAGGCAGGACTTGTATCTTCAACTTCGTAACTAAGAACGGCGCATTCTCAACGTTGATGCTCGCGAACCGCGTATCAAAATGCTTCGGCGCCAGCACTTCCAGCTTCTGATCCATGGTCCGACATGTCGAGAAGTCCGGCTTCATGAAATGTACCACGCATAGCTTCGTGGAAGTAGTTATTTCCAGTATAGTCTTTTCATCTTTGATCTCGACGTAAGTACCAAAACCGGAGTCACGCTGTGCTTTGGCTCTCGTGAATTCGGAATGTAGTTGTTGTAATCGTTGCTCGCGAAAGTTTGCCAGGGCATTGTTGTCGTCTTCTTCTAGAGCGGCTATGAGGGCATCTTCGTCGTCCGAGTCGGCATTGGGCTTTCTGTCCACCAGGGATGCTACTTTGGAATCGACACCGACCATTTTCAGAACTTGTGTTGTATTGATCACATGTGAGCTCGGAGATCTCGAAATTTCCGCCAGCAGACGCGATCTTCAAATTGGCTCAGGGTGGTGGTGGAGGGCCGGCAGCGTGGTAGCGTCGACGAGGACACAATTGAATACTCGGACAGGAGAGACTGCCTTTCCCCGCTGGCAGGTTTCATACAATTGTACACGTCAATTGAATAATGATCTACCCTGTCGCAGACACGAGTCAGGGCGGCTCAGCGAGCAATTCTGTGCCTCGATCCGCTGGGGGACCTGAGTGGTTGACTTGCTTCCTTTGCCAGCATCTGCACATACTTTCGCTGCCTTCACTTCTTTTGTAAACTTACACCTCGGTCATAACAAATTCGCCAACAGATCTCGCAGCGCCCCTTTTTCTACCTGCTCGCGAATTTTGACGCATAGTCTACCACCAAAGCAGCACAAGCTCCCCTTGCTTCGAGGCCCTGCCCTTACTTCGACGGGGCCCGTTATCGATCCCTTTAAATTGCATACGGAGATACGGCCAGCCACTACATGGCGGACGAAAAGAGACGCGATCTCGCAATCGACATTGGCGAAGAGAAGGACAATTTTGACACTCCTCCACCACCACCAAAGCCCGCAATGGCGCCCTCAGCACCAATGGCTAACAACCCGGCCCTCCCGATTCTCTCGTATTGCGGCAGTAGTATCCTGATGATGGTCACGAACAAATATGTGCTCTCCGGACTGGATTTCAACCTCAACTTCTTCTTATTATGCGTTCAGGTCAGTCGCGAGCAGAATCGGCAAGCAGAGCATGGCTGACATTTCGCAGAGCGTTGTCTGCGTCGCGGCCATCACTACTTGCAAGACCGCAGGTATCATTACATTCAGAGACTTTAACAGCGACGAGGCGCGGAAATGTACGGAGCTTCCCAGAAGAAAGAGAAAGTCATGTACTGACATACCCAGGGTTCCCTATCTCCGTCCTCCTCATCGGCATGATCTACACCTCGACAAAGGCCATCCAATTCCTCTCAATCCCCGTCTACACCATCTTCAAGAACTTGACCATCATCCTGATCGCATACGGTGAGGTCCTCTGGTTCGGCGGTTCCGTGACCGGCATGGCCCTCTTCTCCTTCGGTCTCATGGTTCTCTCCTCCGTAATCGCAGCCTGGGCCGACATCCAACACGCAATTTCCTCCCACGGCTCCTCCAAGAAAGCCGACGAGCAAATTGCGACCCTCAACGCAGGCTACATCTGGATGATGCTCAACTGCTTCTGCTCCGCAACCTACGTCCTCGGCATGCGCAAGCGCATCAAGCTCACCAACTTCAAGGACTTTGACAGTGCGTCCCATGCAACCCCTCCCCGTGTGCCCTTAGCTGACCTGAACCAGCAATGTACTACAACAATCTCCTCTCCATCCCCATCCTCCTCATCTGCTCAATCTTCCTCGAAAACTGGTCTTCCGCCAACCTCGCCCGCAACTTCCCCACGGAGCAACGCAACAGCATCATCGTCGCCATGATCGCCTCGGGCCTCTCCTCGGTCTTCATCTCCTACACCTCAGCCTGGTGCGTCCGCGTCACCTCCTCGACAACCTACTCCATGGTCGGCGCACTGAATAAGCTCCCCATTGCCATCTCCGGGCTGGTCTTCTTCGATGCGCCGGCTACGGTGGCCAGTATCAGCGCCATCGGCGTGGGTTTCATCAGTGGGATTGTCTATGCGGTGGCGAAGGTGTGGCAGGGTAAGGCGAATAAGCCAGGTTTGCCGACGACGATGCCGATTCAGAGCGCGAGTAGTCAGAGTATGAAGGAGGGGTACAAGTCTTGATCTTATCGAGAAAAGGGGGAATGTGTATGAAAAGGACGAGAGATGGTGTGTGAGACGAATAGCAGTGTGGAGCGACAAGAGGAGCAGACGAAGGTCAAGATGCACGAACGGAAACCCAGCTACTGTACAGGTGTGCACGAGGCGTTTTGACCGCAATGGGCAAAGCATACTTGGAGTTCCTTCTTGGGAAGTATTCTTGTGTCATGAAAATCGATATGGAGAATACTTGTTTAATATATGGTCTTGTGACCTTTAGCTTGATTGGAGCTTCTCTCGGGTGCGCAACGTGAAACTTCTTGAGTTGAAGTGCTATGAGCCCAAGTGTATCCTTATGGATCAAAGGGCAGTCGAGTGGGGTTTCTGGTATATATCAAGGCAGAAGTGAAAACAGAAAAGACAGATGACATTGAAGGATCGGGTGAAACTGGGCACGTGATGCCGACTGTCGTTCGAATTGATGTGGTATCATTTATGCAGCTATTTGCTCGTCATCAGTACGTAGATAGCTAAGAAGCTTCTCTGCTCAGAGGCCAGCGATGCGCTGATTTATTTCCCCCGGCCAAAAAAAAGAACTCGTGCCTGCCTTGGGAAGCGAGCTGCGCGTTACGACCTTGGAAACGCCGTCTAGCATTGGTCGATGACTCGTGAGATGTGGGAATAGTTGTGTGAATGTCGAGAGGTATGTGTTGTGCAGGACGCAGCGCGCTTAGCGGTCCTCGGCCCACTCGTTCTCGCGGCGGATCTGCTCTTCCTCTTCTGGAGTAAAGTCGTTTTGGATGTTGAAGGTCTTGCGGATCTCCTCGGGGGACTTTCCCTTGATCATGTTCGCCACGGTCTTGCATCCGACGTCGAGAAGTGCCTTGATATCCATATAGTTGGCGGCCTGATGACGAGATTAGCACTGTCTCATGCTTGACGAACGCTGACTTGAATTACTTACGAGGATGATCTCGAAAAGCATTTCCTGATCGACCTGCATGAATTTCTGGTCCCACTCCTCAATGTCGGTCGTCTTCTTGCGGTTGTCGGAGTCCTCGTCGTTGGCTGGGGGAGGATCCTTCTTGTGGTGATCGCACCACTCGAGAACCTTGCGCAGAACAGGCTCAGAAACCTGTAGTTGTCAGCGATTGCCATAGAAGCACCTTGCATAGCTTTCACGTACATTCATGATCGGGATGGCCTCCTCTCCTGGGTTACCAAGATCCTCAATCATGTTCTTGATCAGCATGGAGCGCTCAGCAACGGCGCGCTCTGTGACATGTCAGCCAGTGGAGTCGTGCTCGAGGTGATCAGCTTACCAGTCTGGATGTTGACACCATCTGAGCTGGTGAGTGTCACCTTCTGCTCGTCGGTGGAAGCCATTGCAGATGTGTAATGTGAGGTGCAAGTTGCGGAAGGTGGGGTTGAGGTTCAGAGGTGTGACGTTGCGGTGTGATGAAGTAGGAGAGGTGTGAAAGAGAACAGCAAGATTCGAAGTAGTCCTTAAAAGCTCCTCGGAGGTGGTGAGACTGATCCCCCCGATTGTAAGTGAGGTGAATGAGAGTTTTGTATTGTGGAAGGTATTACGAAGTATGAATGATGAAAGCGCGGGCGTCCAGTCAAGCTGAGCCGCACGCTCCAGGCTACGAGCGCACAGACCAATTCTGAGCCTGAAGCGGTTCGCGATTGTAGTCACTTTCTCGGCTTCTGCTTTGTCTCAATCGTGATGACGGCGTGTCTTTGCACCACAAAGACGGAAATCCAATCACACTAAACAAGGCAACAATGCATTGACGAGGGCACAAGCAGGGATCTGTAACTAAGGAGGCTGAACTGAGGCACCCACCACAAGAACTACCAGGCTGCCACGGCACCCCTTAGACTCGTTTAGCACCACTGCCGCCATCACATGTCTGTCAGGCCCACGTTTGATCTCTGTATCAAGGCTCGGTGAGCTTCACTGCGGACTTGTAGTCGAGCCCGGAATGGAGCTTGCCCTGTAGGTGCAAACATGGGAGTGCTCGTGTTGATCGGCTCTTCCGGTATTTCCACACAGTCGAAGCAATACACCAATCTGGCTATTGCGATGAACATGCTCTGGTTCGCCACATTGTATCCGACGCATGCTCAGTCAAGCTACATCATATGTTCGTGGGCACCACTTACCAGCTCCAAAACCGAGATGACCTTTCAGTGGCTTATCTAGGTCTTCATTCAAGAAACGCTCTGGCCAGAATCGAGTCGGCTGTTCGTATTCATTGGGGTCATTTGCTATGCCCCAATGGTTCCATGTAACGACAGTGCCAGCAGGAATATGGTAGCCTTCGAATTCGTCATCCTGTGAGGTTGCGTGTGGAATTCCAGTCTCAGCAATACTCGGTCTGCAAAGGTCAGCACGCAACTTCGTTCCGGGCCACATACAAACCTCCAACGGATCGCTTCCTTGATGACAGCCTTGATGAATGGCAAATGCGGCATATCTCTGATCTCTGGAAGCCTCTGTGCATCACCACCGCAGACCTCATCCAGTTCGCTTCGAGCTCTCTCGACCCAGTCTGGGAATAGAGCCGCCCCAGCAATGACTTGGTCAAGTGTCATGCGAGACGTATTGGAACCTGCCTCGAGTAAGGTACTGGCGATGAACAGTGTCTGCTCCGGTGTGAATTGCGACTGAGCTCCGGGATCGAGTAATTCGCTCACGAAACAAGCCTTCTGTGTACCTTGGCGTCGCTTTTCTTCGAGCTCGTCGAATTGTCGCTTGTACACACTGATAAACGGTCAGAGCTCGCCTCAATGATAACGAGTACTACATACGCCAGTGTTCTCTCATACAAAGCGTCGGCTTCCCAGCGCCATGGTTGCAAGCTCTTGAAATACGGTATCTTGGCAAGGATTGGAAAAGCGTCGACAAGGCTTGCGCCCGGCATGAGGTACTTCACAAATGCCTCGCTCGTCGTATACAGATCCACGATGTAAGGGTCGTCGAAGTTGGACCGCTTCCCGAACAGGAAGCTCATGATGACAGAGTTGGCATATCTACCATTTGCCTTGTAGAACTCTTCGGGACTGCCCAGGTATTCGAGAAGAAGTGCGCGTGACTCTACGTCCTGGAACGGCTCGAAATGGGACATATGTGTGCTGTTGAGGATCTTATGGATGATCTTTCTCTCTGATCTCCACAAATCTCCATACTGCATGAGCAGAATCCTGTTGCCTCGAGACACAAGCTCGCTTGCCATAGGAAAGTACATTCTCGAGGAATACTTGGCTGCTCTCTTGTCCAACAATTCAATAGCAGTCCGTTGGGAATTGAGGATCACCCAGTAAGTACCTCCGATCTTGATTGTGAACCTGCGAATAGATCAGATGAGGGTGCTTCAAAAACGAGGTAGGCCTCCTCACATCTCCCCATACTTCTTCGCCAGCTCTGCGAGGAAAGGTCCTTGATTCTTCTTCGGCATCTGATGGGCATTGGCGATCAAGGGCAGACCCGGGACCAGCGCAGGGAAGTTGTACTTGCTTTCATGTCTACGCTCGGCGATAAATCGCTGCAAGAGCCAAACAAAAATCGAGCCCAGGAGTACCAGCACTGGTAGGTAATTGTTGCGAGTCAAAAGATCTGTCATTATGTTGTAATTGTCAGCTAGACATGATCATTTCGCCCTTTGGCCGCGAGCATGAGATGCATATGAATAGCGCATCTCCTCCACATTTCCATGTTGCGGGGCGGACTTTCCGAGCTTAGCAAGCACCGAAAACGTCTCAGATCCCCATGGGGTGGACCACCGGAACCTTTCTGGAGCCGTGGCTTTGTATTTGCAACCTCCCTACAATGGGTCATCATTCATGTGGACCATCGGGACCAGCAGTATGCACGGTATCTGGTAGGAATAATAGTCAAGTTGGACGTGCCACCGTACGCCCAACTGTGAAGCACTACTACCAGTCTGAGGTTCCTGGCATTTTGATCAATGGGTGATTCTCAAAGTCCTGCTGGCAAGGTCGCCCTAGTCTCAGGGTCGTCGTCTGGTATTGGAGCTTCGATTGCACGTCTACTATCCCAGCGCGGCTGTGCAATCGTTGTCAAGTATCCTTTCGCCCCGGAACATGACGCTGCTGAAGAGGTGCTCTCATCTTTGGCACCTGGGACCAAAGCGATTGCCATTGAGGCAGATCTTTCTACTCCTGCCGGCGCCACCTGGCTTGCCGATCATGCAGCCAAGCACTTTGAGCACATAGATATCCTCGTCAACAATGCGGGCATTGCAGGTGATGCACTGCTTCCAGATATCACGCTCGACTCGTGGGACCGAGTCGTCAACCTGAACGCACGCCGGACTTTGCTCCTCACACAGGCCGTCCTTCCCTACCTGTCGAAGAAAAACTCGCGCATCGTCAACATAGTCTCGGCCACTGCACGTGATCCTGTACCAGGCATATCACTGTACGCTGGAAGCAAAGCCATGGTCGATACTTTCACAAAGTGTTGGGCGAAAGAACTACCAAGACAGTACGGATGCACAGTCAATGCAGTCGTTCCTGGCCCAGTCCAGACACCCATGATGGATGCAGCACCGCCAGAGTTCAAGGACAAGCTTAACAAGTTTGTCGAGATGACGCCTGTCGAACCCAGAATGGCCACCGGCGGAGATATTGCATGGGTCGTAGCGATGCTGTGCGAGGAAGGTGCTGGATGGGTGAACGGTGCTTCGGTCGGTGTCAGTGGGGGCCTGCACGTTCATTGATCTGATTAAGTAGATCTTCCCGACACGATTATGATTCAAGTGGTGCCTCAAAGAAAGCCGACGGGAGCTTTGCAACATACTACCAGGCACGTGGCTTAAGGGCTGTATAGAAGGAGAGTAGAGACGCCACTTTCAGCTTCTTGTGGTTCTGGTCATGTGTATTGCGCCCAATTTACAGAGCGTAATGAATATCTGATCTGCGCGTTGTCAACATTGTCAAGGAATGATCTATGATGAAGTCCTTACAGCACCGTTCTCATTCTCCAGAAAAAGCACCTCGCCGCCTTCCCCCAAATTGACTTTGCCCACTACGTCACCGACACCATTTCCTGGCACCACCAGCTTCACGCGCCCAACCAAAGGCAACATCTTTTCCCTCTCACAATCATGTAGTCTTCCCATCCTCCCGTCCCACAAATGGCGACCAAAACCAAAAAACAATACCCCCACGGCCTCACGCCGGGGCAAGGCATCAACACCGCCCCAAAGCCCAAACCCAAGCCTTCAGAACACAAGCCCCCACCCACCGACGCCCGCCAAACCAACGCCTCCTCCCAGGCCAAAGGCTTCAGCGAAACCGAACGCCGCCGCGAGACCGCAAAGGCCGCGAACCAAGCCCTCAAGCTCCAGCGACAGGCGCGAGATCTCACCCAAGCAGCGGCCGGCGCGGGCGACCCCGAAGAACGCCAGAAGCTGCTCAATGAGGCGCTGAACAAGAGCGTCGAGGCGGAGTCGTTCGGCAAGACGGCCAAGTACATGCAGAGGGGGGCGTTTCAGGGACTTATGGCTGGCGGGGGACTGGGGACGGGTATCGGGGTGGGATTGGGGACGATCACGGGGACGCTTGTCGGGGGCGTGAGTAGTGTGATTTTTGGGGGGTTGGGAGGGGGGATAGGCACGGCGATTGGGGCGATGCATGGGCCTTGGTTCAAGGTAGGGGATGCGATGGGTGCGGGGATAAGGAAGATTACGGGGGATTGGCCTGGTTGGGAGGCGACGGAGGAGCAGAAGTATCAGTTGGAGAAGATGGTGGGGCAGGTGAATGAGACGGATAGGCCGACGATTGAGGAGTTGGAGGGGATGACGGCGGGGGATGGCGCGGATGGGGCGGTGAGGGATTTGACGGGGGATAGGGAGACGAAGAAGGGGTGGGGGCAGAGTGCGAGGGGGCTGTTGCCGGACTCGTGGAGGAAGAAGGAGGATTTGAAGGATTTCGGGAATGGGCCAATACCCGCGTCTGCACCTACGCCTGCTAAAGATGAGAAGGAGAAGCAGGATGGCAAGGGGAAGGAGAATGGCGGAAACGATAAGCGCCCGACGACTTCTGATGGCCATCCTCAAGCAGTCAAGAAGAAGCCGCGCAAGCTGGAGACAAGGAGTCAGGGAGGCAGCAAAGGGGCGGCGAAGCCCAAGGATAACATGCCAAAGCAGAATCATGCGCAGGAGTCAACACCGACAAGCGCCGCTGCTTCAAGGAGAAACAGCACAGATGCTGGAGACTCGGGCAGACGACAACCACGTAAGATCAACGGCCGATCGCAGCAGAGGAGTACACCTCAGAAATCAAATACGACAACAACGAAGGAATGAAGCTCATGTGAAATGATCAATTCCTAAAAGGAGAATCTATCAGTCCCCGGCGTAGCAGCTCGATCCAGCTTGAAGTACCCAGGCGACAACTTCTGAAATACACCTTGCGGATCATATTTCTTCGCAATCGCCTGCAATCTTGCCTTGTTCTCCGCCCCGTAGCTCGCAATGACGTCCTGGAACTCCGCGGCATAGTTCATGTAGACATAATCATTCGCCAGGCCCCTTATCACAGCTTCGGCCTTGATAGCCTTCAGCAGATCAGATGCAATGTCGATCAAGGCATTGTCGTCCGCGGCATCTTGCCAGAACAAGTTCAAGCCAACCAGCGTCAGAGGTCCGTCTTCCGGTTTGAGACCCAGCGGGTTGCCCCCATTCTTGGACATCTTCTCGATCTGTGGGACGGTGATGATCTGGAAGACGGTGACCAGCAGGCCGCCTGCAGCAGCGATTTCCTCGGCTGCTTCATAGTGCAGGTCTCTGGCGATAGCGTTCATGGCTTCATCGTTCCTGAATGTCATGGTATAGTAGACGACTCGCTGATCGGCAGGAGACTCGATAGACGCGGTGTACTCGAAGAGTCTCCTGTCTTGCGTGGTCGTGGCAATGGTGGGGATGGCGAGATACTCGGAGAAGATGGCAGCTTGGTCGCCGCCGGGTTTACCATACCATAGCTCTGCCGACGCCATCTTGGTGCCATTGTTGACGATCCACGCGATCCATTGTCCAGCCAGCGGGTCTTGAGGGGAGTTGTTGCCAACATTGGTGAAGGCGCGGGTCGCAGCAGCGAATTCGGACTCGAGGAGGATACGGCTTCCTCCCCAAAGGGCATTACCTGGTAGTTCAAGGGTCTCGTAGTTGAATTGGGTGACGATCCCAAAATTCGGACCACCGCCACGGAGCGCCCAATACAAGTCCGGATTCACTTTTGGCGATGCAGTGACCTTGGCACCAGCCGCCGTGACGACTTCGTAGCTGGCGACATTGTCGCAGCCCCAGCCTCGAAGACTCGCGAAGAAAGAGATACCGCCGCCTGTAGTCAAGCCTCCAACGCCGATGTCATACACACGACCACCAAGGACAGTGAGGTCTTCTTCAGCAAGCTTTGTGTATGTCGGACCCCACTTATTACCTGCTCCAACCGAGGCGATGTTCTTGTCGGCCGAGACTGAAATGCTGTTGAGAAGTTCGAGAGAGACAGTGATGCCCCCTTCGAAGCTAGACGAGCCTTCGAACATGGCATGACCGCCACTCTTGACGGCGAAGGGACATTGGGTCAGGCGGGAGAGAAGGACGACCACAGAGACCGCCCTGTCGTCTACAGGCTTGAATACGCAGAAGGGCCTGACCTCTCTCTGAATAACAGAGTAGTATGAGGTGATAAAGTTCTGGTAGGATCCAGTGGCTTGGGCGAGTACTTGGTCCGACCCGTAGATGGATGTCAATGCAGCGCACTAGCAGGTGTCAGTCAAAGTTTTGCTTGTCGTGATCAGACGTACTGCACTTGCACATGGTGAGATTGTGCGTCCGCCGTTTCCTACGCCCGGCAGTGTCGAAACATCAATGTCAAAGCTCTTCAGAGCATCGATGGCGTTGAAGTCAGCATTTTCGGAGGATGAGTCGACTTGTGCCCAGGTAGCAGGAAGCAAAGATGCCAGCAGTGTGTGGCGGAGGTTGACCATTTTTCTTGACCTGCACTGCGGAAATGGACAACTACAGAAAGGAGAATGGATAACTTGAGTAAAGTACTTGACCTACTAGCCCTCAACACAACATAAGAACAGGCAACCATGCCAAGTAGGGCAATAGGTCATGCCTTCTCGACTTAGACATGTCCAAGAGCGACGTACAGGGTATGCACGTCGCAGGCATTCCGGCGAGGAGTCCGCCCTCCTGCAGGGCACGCTGTCGAGACCCTGCAGTATCCGACTTGCCCATTAGCGATGCTCGCTTCGGGCCAGTCTAGGTGCTGTTCGCACACGCCAAATAGGTTCGAGGTTGAGGCCCCCTCTCGATTGATAGGTCGAAAATTTGACCCGGGGGAAGGGAAAGGATGATCGCCGAAGATATAGATTAGTTGCACAGTGCCAGCGCATTCAGGTGGCAAGCGACATGCGATACTTATGTATCCAGAGGGTCTGCATGTCTCCCCTCACTCCAACCAACGATGTGTTCACCTGGTGAGGCGAAGTGATGCAGACGCTTGTGACGGGTCAGGTGACCTCTGAGTCTCGGCCGCGTGACCATGTTCAAAGTCATTTCGCGGGCGATTGCATTCCATCATCATCGCACCCCATAACATCACATGTATCTCGCAATACAAATTCATCATCATTGAAGCGATCAAGAAGTGTTGGAAGAGAAATCAGACGCTTTCACCTTGTCAGCCGCGTGCAATCTCAACAATCGACGCGCCTCACGCGCCACACCTCACCAAGTCGACCCCTTGTTTGGACTGCCTCAAGGCCTTGCCAACCTCTCCATCTCTCTCTTGTCCATCAATAATGCGACGTTCCACGAATGTAACCACTGAATTGCTCTGTCTCAAGATCTGATGTGGAGGCGAACCTACCTGGGGCTAGTACTGCTCCGCCTATACTTTGCCGTTTCACCGAGCTATCTCCATCCCGATGAACACTTCCAGGGGCCCGAAGTCATTGCAGGTATATCATGGCCATGAACACGTGCACGAACGCGTCACTGATCATGTCAAATAGGTCAAATATTCCACACACCTTCCAACTTGACGTGGGAATTCACTTCTGCCACACCCATCCGAAGCATCTTCCCTCTATGGCTCATCTACGGCTGGCCACTCACTATCCTCCAATGGATCTGGGACGGTCTCGGCTTCGGTACCGTACCGCCGAATGTGATCTACTACGGACTGAGGCTTATCATGTTCACCATGAGCTTTGTCCTTGAGGACTGGGCACTGCACGAGCTGCTCCCAACTCCTCGCCAACGTCGTATTGGCATCCTTCTTGTCGCCTCCTCATACGTGACCTGGACCTGGCAGAGTCACACCTTTTCCAACTCGATAGAGACACTGGTGGTTCTGTGGTCTCTGGTCTTCATTCATCGTATACAGGAGGACAATGTAAGCATAGCAATGACCGTGGTTGACTACATTTACTGACGAGAATCAGAAATCCTCTCAGCTACTGTACTCATATCTTGTCGGATTCCTAGCGGTCCTTGGAACCTTCAATCGCATCACCTTTCCCGCATTTCTTGTCATACCCCTTTTGCAATTGCTCCCTCACTTCAGCATCAAGTAGGACCACACACCAGTCGTCCATAAAGCCGTCGCTAACTTGTTCCAGACCATGGTGCCTAGTTGTAATGATAGCGTCTGGTTTCCTCAATCTGGCTTTTGCAATCATCCTCGATACAGAATGGTATACCTCCGGCAAAGTCAACATCTCCGACTTTCTCCGGAAGATCGTAATCACACCAATCAACAATCTCAGCTACAATCTTGATCCTGCCAACCTGGCCCAGCATGGCTTGCATCCCTTGTACCAACATATATTGGTCAATCTGCCACAACTTCTTGGACCTGCATTCCCACTAGTCTTTGTTCGTCCTCGCCTCAGCTCCACCTTCTACTCTGCTCTATCGGCTGTGATCATTCTGTCTTGCTTCAAGCACCAGGAGGCTCGATTTCTCGTTCCTGCAGTACCACTGCTTCTTTCGTCAATACAGATACACTCAAAGTACATCCGCACCTTCTTTGGCGTCTGGTTAGTCTTCAATTCTGCCCTCGGCATCCTGATGGGCATCTATCATCAAGGAGGTGTGGTACCTGCTCAGCTGTGGATCGGAGATCAAAAGTCTTATGCGCAAACTTTCTGGTGGAAGACTCTCAGCCCACCTGTGTACCTCCTTGGGTCGGAGGGTAGTTCCGTGACCACTCACGACCTTATGGGACGCCCAGGAGCGAACATGACAACGTATCTAGTCGAGCACATACCGTGCGACGCCACGTCGAAATCTCTCCTCGTCGCGCCTCTCAGCGCAACATACCTGGATCAGTATGTGGAGAAGAAGTTCCTCGATCGTGATGGACTGCCTTTTACATTGACGAGGAAGTGGGAATACCGGAATCATCTTAATCTGGACGACTTGGACTTTGGTGACGATGGTATTTGGCCCACACTGCAGCGAGTCGTGGGCAGACGAGGCTTGGGTATGTGGCAGATACACAGAAAATGCTAATCGAAGACTTGAGTCGAAAGCGAGCCCAGAGGAAAAGAGACCTAGGTGACCCCGGAATGGATGCTGACACCAGCACCTAACGGCCAAGTGATGAGTGTGATGGCCTTTTCCCGACCTGCATCGGAGCCAGTACTGCGCTACTGCGGCCTCTCCTGCCCGTTGGTATACACCGCCGACCCATACGCAGTCCCCGCGATGATCAGCCCAAGTATCACCACAGCCAATATCACCTGGCCAACCTTATTACACCCCCCACTCATCCCCCTCCTCCCTTCCTCCTCATCTCCATCCCCATCCCTCTGGCCCTCCACGTCCCTCTCAGCCCGCTCGATCACCTCCTCATCCTCCCTCCTCTGCCGCTCTCCCTCCCTCCCCATCTCCCGCAACTGCATCCCCTGCCCGCCCATCCCTCCTGACCTGGCGCTCACTCCTTCCCACACTTCCTGTCCCTCCTGCCCGGTCTCCACTTGCCCTTCCTCCCTCCTCTCCTCTTGCCCGTCTCTCTCCCTCCTCTCATTCGCCTCCCTCTCCCTCTCCCCCCTCGCTACCTCCCGCAACCACCGCGCCCTCTCGATACACCATCTCTCGCGCTCGCTCTGCTGTCGCCGCCTGGCGTCATCCCGCCGGATAGAAGCGCAGTACGTCTCCTCCCTTTGCTCGAGCACGTGCGTGGGGGTGGATCCCCATCTCGAGAGCTGCTGGGGACCGTAGATGGTGTAGCGCTGCGAGTCAGGGGGCGCGTAGGAGGTGCGTCCGCCGGGCTGGGACGGGGGCGAAGGGAGGGGCTGGCAGGTGGGGAAGTCGTCGATCTGTGGCTTGAGGGAAAGGGAGGCGGAGACGGGGGGCGGGATGCGGGGTTGTGTCCTGGCCCTGGGGAGGGGGAAGGGGCAGGGGCGTGGTATGGGCCGTGGCGTGGGGGAGGGCGTGGGGGAGAAGAAGGGGCTGTCGTCGCCTGTTGGGATGGCGGAAGGGCGGGGGATGGCGGTGGGTTTGGTCGCGGGGGTGTTGGTTGGGGTGATGCTGCCTGAGGAGGTGGTGGGGGAGGGGACTGGAGAACCGGGGTGGAAGCAGGGGTGTGCCCTGGAGGTGGTGCAGGGCGAGATGATGGTCTCCATGCTGGCTGTCTTGATGTCTTCCATGGTGGCTTTGGTGTTGTCCTTACTGTTGGTGTACAGAGTGGGGATAGGTGATGCTGAAGAGGTTGAGAGGTTGAAGACTGACATCCATGGCTCTTTATACAGGCACAGCTTAGCATGTAATGAAGTATATTGCAATCAATGTTCACTATGTGAAGCATCTTCATCGTTGTGGGTAGACACTTTTCATTTGGGAGCAGAAAGTTCATACTGTACCTCTTTGCTTTCTCGCAGAAGCAAGCCGTCAACGACACTCATTTAAACGAGCCATCGATCCGCATGCATTGCTGTTGTCAGGACATTTTGCGTATCCAGCATAGCCTACAAGTTCAGTATGGAGAGGGCATGAATAGGCCGAAGAGACGGAAGCAGTATCAGAGCTCGTGCAAGAAAGACGGTCATGTTGATTTCGCCTCGTGTACAAAGCAGAAGCAATCCAAGCAGAACTCAAAATGTAGCAGAATATTTCCTCCTACCTAGACATTGGACCACGGCTGAACATCACTCACTTAATTATTACCGGGTGCGCTATTGATGTTAGAAGCAAAGAGCTCAGATGGCCCGTCGGCATCAACAGGCCCCATGCCCGACGATGACGTGTGACCCCAATGCCGAAAAAAGTTCAACCAGCAGTCACGCAATTCCCTGGCCTCAGCGCCCGTCAAATCAGAGCGGGGCATTGTCAAAAACGTGGTGAGCACCAAAAGGGTCCAACAAGTTTGCGCCGACCACATTCTCACCACCAATCCCCCTTTCGCTCCCATACCACTCTCACAAACCACACATCCAATACCTCCTCAACCCACAATCCACAAAAATGAAAGCCTACTGGTACGACAACCTCCCCGGCGACCAACGCGCCCCGCACGACTCCGGCCGCACGGTGGCCCCCACCTACCTCTCCAACCTAGGCATAATCCACCACACCATCACCTCGCCCTCCGACGTGGACCGCATCGCCAGCGAACGCTCCTACTCCAACCGCGACGAAATCACAATCTCCCCGACGACGCTGCCCAACTACGAGGACAAAGTCAAGATGTTCTTCCACGAGCACCTACACGAGGACGAGGAGATCAGGTACATCATGGACGGAGGGGGTTACTTTGACGTGCGCAGCGAGAAGGATGATTGGGTGAGGATAAGGCTGGAGAAGGGGGATTTGATGATCATGCCTGCGGGGATATATCATCGTTTCACGACGGATGAGGAGAATTATACAAAGGCGATGAGGTTGTTCAAGGATCAGCCCAAGTGGACGCCGTTGAACAGGGGGGACGAGACGGATGGGAATGAGTATAGGAGGGCGTATCTGGAGGAGAGGAAGAGGGCGGCTGTGCATTAGAGTAGGAGGGAGAGAATGAATTCATGATGTCAAAATTGTACAAGCAAGTGATGTGACGTATGGAAAACGCTGAACGTTGGTGAGAAGCTGTAGGTAGTGGAAGATATGGATTAGGATACAGCGAGACTCGATTAAGCATAATGCAGTCTATGGTCGGTTTTTGTCTGCAACCCAAAACGCCGGCATATGTCCCTTCTTCGTGATCCCTCGACCCGGGGAGGTGCCGTAGTCATTACGGCTGGGTCTCGCCTGCGAGATCGTTCGTGTGATGCGTGCTACTCGTGCTATACCGATCATGTCGTCTAGGGTACGGCGCCCATGGACACCATCTTCTTTCGGAGGTAGTTCTTGTACGCTCCGATGGAGCCGTCCCACCGCCTGACCGTCTTGTTTTCGCAGACCATAATGTCCTTGGCGATCTTGTCGAGCAGACTGCGTATCGTTAGTGTATGGTTCTGAGCATAGGGCAAATGTAAGACTTACCGGAAATCGTGAGATACTACGACGACACCTCCTGAGAAAGCATTGATGGCATCTGCCAGCGAGTCGATGGTAGGAATGTCCAGACCGTTGGTAGGTTCATCCAGAAGCAACATGTTGGGCGACTCAATAGCGAGAAGAGCGAACACAATTCTGCTCTTCTGACCTTCTGAGAGTGTGCCCATCAAGGCAGTCTGTGCCTCACCACTGAGACCGTAGCGTCCAAGCTGTTGACGCCAGTATTGGTAGTCTTGACTGGTTGAAGCAAACTTGTCGCGCACAAAGTCCAAAGCAGACTTGTTCAGATCGAGCTGCTCAGCCGAGTGTTGCGAGTACATGCCGAGCTTCAAGTGGGTGTGACGAGAGACGGAACCACTGGATGGTGACAATTGACCGGTGAAGATCTTGAGGAGAGTGGACTTGCCGACACCGTTGGGTCCGACGAGAGCAGTCCTGGAATCCATGTCTACACCAAAGTCGAGATTCTCATATAGGTTGTCCTCTTTCTTGCCGGAGTAGGCGAACGTGACGTCGTCGAGTGAGAGCACAGGAGGTGGCAGCTTCTCAACATCGGCGAAGCGGAAGGTAAAGACACGATCTTGGTGGACTGGCTCGATGAAACCATCTGCCTCCATCTTGTCCAGAATCTTCTGCCTCGACTTGGCTTGCCTGACCAAGTTGGCGTATGTACCGGCCGAAGCGATGAACTTCTTGATGTGCTTGATCTCGTCTTGCTGCTTCTCGTATGCCTTTTGCTGGTTGACCTCCATTTCCGTACGGGTCTTCATGTACGAATCGTAGTTACCTCCGAAGTACATGAGTTTCTTCAATCTCATATCGATCATGTTTGTGCAGACGCCGTTCAGGAAGTCCATGGAGTGCGAAACCAGGACAAGTGTGCGGTCCCACTTCTTCAGATATTCTTCCAACCACACGCAGGCTTCGAGATCCAAGTGAGCAGTGGGGTCGTCGAGCAGGAGGAGAGAAGGCTTGACGAAGAGCGCCTTGGCGAGCGCAACTCGCATACGCCATCCACCAGACATGTCCTTTGTCTTCTTGTTGATGGTGACCTTGTTGAAGCCGAGACCAGTGAGAATGAGGGAGGCACGAGTGTGGAAGGTAGAAGGATCCATGGTATCCATGTGCTGATTCTGTCAGTATATCTGGCTTTGAGACATGTCATCGGGGACTTACCTCGTAGATGGCTTCCAGGCGTGGATCATCAGGACCGTCGTTCTCCAGAATCTTCTCCGTCAGCAGCTCAAGCCTCTTGAGTTCCTCCTCGGCCTGCTTGACGACCCACTCAAGAGCACCCAAGTTGGTCACTGGGGCACCCTCGTTGAGAAGGTAGATGTCGATGTGGTCTGGAAAGGGATACTCGCGAGCAGCGATGGCTTTGAGCAGAGTCGACTTTCCGCAACCGTTCTCTCCTAGCAAACCATACCTGCGGCCGTAGGAAACTTCCAGGTTTGTGTCATTGAAGAGAACTTTGCCGTGAAAGACGAGGGATGCAGATGTAATCTTGACGTCCCTGCTGGCTTCCAGGGAAGCCAGTACACCTGTGGTGACACGGTCGGAGATGCCATCCTTGTCTTCCTGCAGACCGAGCTTCTTGATCTTCTCGTTGATTACGGCCTCACCTTCGTCATTCAGCTCCTGTCCGTCGGCGTCGATGAGAGGCGGTGTGTCGTCTCCGTTGACTGAGGAGGCCTCCGAACCATTCTTAGAGGCGTTCTTGGATGCCAGCTTGGAGGCAGGAGTCTTCTTTGCGGGCTTGCCGTCTGCCTCGCGCTTGGCCATGCGGGCGGCTTTGCTTGCGGACACCATGATTGCGGTGTTTGTACGAGAAGTGTGGGTGTTGACGAAAGTCAAGAAATATCGGTTCACAAAATTTGAGAGGGGCACAGCGAAAGAGGCTGACGGTGAAGCGTGGGGCGGGGCGGCAGCACCCGCGACTCACAACTCGGCCTGAAACTGTGATTGATTGACAAAGTGTGCTTGCCTCTGCGCATTTATCTCGGGCATCAATAGTTGTGGAGTCACGTATGAGGCAGGGAATCATGCTTACATCTCTGGCTGCAAATCGCTGCCTTCACGACGACGCTGCATCAAGCTCAACCGCATTCGTTGGCCATGAACCCTTCAATGGCAGATCGAGAAGTGCAAGTCAAGAGCCACCAGGCATGCTGCATATGAACCACTTCACGTTTGCCAGGTCCGGAGGCGCACCACCCCTCCCCAATTGGGCAATTTTAGCCCCCTCGATAAGAGCTGTGAGACCCCGCCTTATCAGACTCCCGATCTGCCTCCGGCCATGTTTCTCTTCGTAGCTCTCCCATGTATTTCTGGCTGGACAGCACATGTTCGGTAATTCTAATCCGTCATTGGAATAGCCGCTGGTAATTTGTCTTGTAGGTATCGACAAGTATTTCTATATCCTGTCGATCCCCAGCTCCCCTTTCACTATTCCTGTCCTCACCTCCAGATACATCCTCAACATGCTCGAACGTGTTCAACAACTCACAAACCACCTGAGCGGTCAGGTGGAACCCTCGCACCCACTCGATCCCCTATCAGCCAGGGAAATCAAAAGGGCAGTAGAGATCGTCAGCGCCACGCACCGTGGGCTCTTCTACAATGCCGTCACATTACAGGAGCCGCCTAAGGCAGAGATGCTCGCCTACCTCGCCTCCCCGAAGAACACTCCCCGGCCAGCTAGAATAGCTGACGTTGTGGCAATTGGAAGAGGTAGCAAGGTCTACGATGGTTTGGTGGATCTCGGAACAGGCACGATCCTTGAGTGGGAGCTCACAGACGGCGTTCAGCCTCTGATCACAATGGAAGATCTGCAAATCGTGGAGACAGTTGTGCGCAAGGATCCCAAGGTCATTGAGCAATGCGGCATACTTGGAATCCCGTCACAGGACATGCACAAGGTCTACTGCGACCCGTGGACTATCGGATATGATGAGCGCTTTGGCAGTAAAGTCCGTCTTCAACAAGCGCTCATGTACTACCGCCCTCACGTGGACGACTCCCAATACACATATCCACTCGACTTTTGTCCCATCTACAATGCAGACACACAAGAGATCATGCACATCGATGTCCCGCCTGTACGGCGTCCTTTAAATTTGGCACCCCCAATCAATTACCACGCCGACGCCATTGAAAAGGAGGGAGGCTTCAGGACTGATCTAAAGCCGATCGAGATCACCCAGCCCCAAGGTGTATCATTCACGATCGATGGCCGCACACTCAATTGGGTAAATTGGTCCGTACATATTGGCTTCAACTACCGGGAAGGTATCGTCCTCAGCAACATTACATTCAACGACAAGGGCACTGTGCGACCAGTTTTCTACCGTATCTCGCTGGCAGAGATGGTTGTTCCCTACGGAAACCCAGATCACCCGCATCAAAGGAAACACGCCTTTGACTTGGGTGAATATGGCGGAGGCTACATGACCAATTCGTTGTCTCTGGGCTGCGATTGCAAGGGAGCGATCCACTACATGGACGCCGATTTTGTCAACAGAGCCGGAGAGCCACAGACAATCAAGAACGCCATCTGCATTCACGAAGAGGACGCTGGCATTCTCTTCAAGCACACTGACTTCCGGGACGAGTCCACCACTGTCACACGAGCCCGCAAGCTCGTAATTTCACAAATCTTCACCGCGGCCAACTACGAGTACTGCGTCTACTGGATCCTACACCTTGACGGCACCATCCAGCTCGAAATCAAGCTGACTGGCATCCTCAACACCTATGCTCTCGCACCTGGTGAGTCAGCCGCGCCATGGGGCACAGAAGTCTATCCCGGTGTCAATGCCCACAACCATCAACATCTCTTCTGCCTGCGCCTCGACCCCAACATCGACGGTCCCAGCAACACAGTCTACCAAGTCGACGCCGCCGTCCCCGACGCCCCTGTCGGCAGTAAAGAAAACTTCTACGGCAATGCCTTCTACGCAAAGAAGACCAAGCTAGCCACCCCCGAGACTTCCCGCAGCGACTACGACGGCAACACCTCCCGCACCTGGGAAATGTGCAACGAGTCCAAGCTCAACCCCTACAGCAAGAAGCCCGTCAGCTACAAGCTCGTCTCGCGCGAAGTCCCTCCTCTCCTCCCCAAAGAAGGCTCCCTAGTCTGGAAACGCGCCGGCTTCGCCCGCCACGCCGTGCACGTAACAAAATGTATGTTCCCCCCTTGCCCTGTCCCTTCTACCTACCCTTGCTGACCCTCCCCGTCCAGACTCCGACACCCAACTCCACCCCGCCGGCCGCCACGTCCCGCAAACCTCCGGCGAACCTTCCGCCGGCCTCCCCGCCTGGATCGCCGCCAACCCCACCGCCGACCTGACCAACACCGACGTCGTCCTCTGGCACACCTTTGGCTTAACCCACTTCCCATCGCCAGAGGACTACCCCGTCATGCCTGCCGAGCCGATGACGGTGTTGTTGCGCCCGAGGAATTTCTTCACGCAGAATCCGTGCATGGATGTCCCGCCTAGTTATAGCAGTACGCCGAGTCAGGTCAAGGCGGGAAGGGGAGGGGTGACGGGGGTTGTGGATGGGGTGTCGAGACTTGCGTTTGGGGAAGGGGTGGGGGAAGGGACGCAGAGGAAGGGGGGGAGTCAGGGGTGTGGGAATTGTTGAGGGGGAGGGTGAGAGGATTGTGAACGTGTTGTCATGAATGAATTCTCATGTGCATTTCTGAAGACCACGTTCACCGCCTTGTGATATGTGCCTACATGGGTTGGGCTCAGCTCGTGAGATCGCGCTTGCTGCCCACTCGAGTCATGCACTTCATTGTGCACCACATGCCTGGCTCACCTGCAGCACGCTGGCAAAGCACATGTTCCACGTACCCGGTCACCCGGCACCTGTTCTGGGTCCACCACACCGCCGTCGCGACGCCATGTGGCGCCGTCACGGGCAAGCACCTGCACGACACGTGCGACCGGCATGCAAAAGGGGAACGAGAATTGATTACCGGCATGAACCCTAACGACTAGTCTGGCACTAAAGAGCTTGATCCTGACGACGTGTCGTGGTGGGTGTTCTGGCCGTGGAAAAATGAAAATTCAACGGGCTGGGGATGAAATTGACGCTGTTGACAAAACGGAGTAGAGACACAGAAGATGACAAGGCCGACTCAAGGTTGTTGTGGTGTTCAGTACTCCAGTGGACTGGGATACTTTGCGCTCGCTGCTCTGTATTGCAGAGGATACTTTTGCGCTGCTCGCTGATTCAATGCCCTGATCAAGTCAGAATTCCGTTCTTTGCGTTTGACGATATACATACGTGACTCTGCCCTGCGTCCAGGCTAGCTCTCTCTGGACGTCTCTCGCCGCCTTGAGTCCATCTCGGAAGTTCATCTGGGCCGCAGCCAGTCTCCGTTGTGCCAGCGCCTGCAGCTCGAGCAATTCTCGTTGTTTAGCATTCAAGGCACCGCTGGTTTGCGCTTGTGTAGCGAGCGATCTGTCCAGTGGCGTCGGGTCGATGGTCGAGGAGAGGCGGTCGGACATGTACTCTAGCAGATCAACGGAAGAACCGCCTGTGCTGCTAGTGTCGTAATCTGAGGAGGAGGCTGAGAATGTGCCGCCGCTTGTAGTGATGGACTCGGCCCTTTCTGGAGAGGCGGAAGGAACACGACGATGGATCAAAGGCTGGACGTAGGTGGCCGGAGCATAGTAGGCCTGGTACGGTGACGTGGTCGCCGGAGCTTTCGCGGAGGTAGAGAAATGAGGTGTCGCTGAGCTTGAGTAGTGGGGTGTCTGGTAAGTGGGAGGCATGATGGATGACTGCTATGTCAGAGTAGTGCAAGCTTGATTTGAGATCGGGTAGCAATGCTTGTCTGAGTTCAGGAGAGGTGAGAACAAGGTCGAAAGGAGGAGATTGCTCAGCGAGCTCATTTTATAGCCTACTCATATACGCCAATGCTGTAGCATGTGCCGTCTCATGCTTGGTAGTCAGCGATGAATGGTCCTTCTAACAGTGATACCCCGCTCGAGTTGTCGGATGAATGAGCTAGGAAGGTGCTATATCTCTAGCTTCAATGGCATCAGCGATTACCTTCGAGTATGCAGCGGGCCGAAGGAATCCCCGGCTAGTGATCATGATGATTGGACACTCCAAGGACTGTGAGATGAAGCTATCTTAGTCTTTTCCCTTTGAAGACGAGATGCTCGGCCGCGAAGGAAGTCGATCCGCAGGTGTCAAGAAGCAAGGTGCATAACCGACGTGCATGCCCAAACATCTGACCGTTAGGCCATGTGTGGTTCTCATGCAGGATTTGAAAGGTTCTGCATGGCTTGCGGCTTGCATGGGTAGCAGGGCGAGCTCGATCCGCCGAGTAGCTGTCTGTCAACCACCGAGTCGTGCAAATAGGCCCAATCGCATGGGAGGATGGAAGATGCAACCATGCATTAGCTTCCATGACAACTCAGAAGGACCCTCGGCACGCCAACGGATACGTGGAGCTGTGAGAAATCAAGCGGTCAAGAAGTGCGGACGAGGATGGGAAAAAAATCACACGGAGTGAAGTCGCATTGCTGGGCGCCTTGCGATTGGCTGCGCATGGTTGGGCATTCAGGCAGGGCATCAAGACGAGTGGTAGATGTTGCATTGAACACAGCATGACGGCAAGGCATGTGTAATGGTAATCACGCGAAACCTATGTGTACGTTGGACATTGTATGACCTGTAAATGTCATTGTGCTAGGTAGCTATCTATAGACGGAAGCAGGACATGTGGATACCGCAGAGCGTCAATGCCAGCGACAAGTAAATTAGAGCATATGACGAATATCGTCAGACTTATTTGACAACAAGGGGGAACTTGACAATGGATTAACAAAAATGTAATGAGAAACGAAAGTCTGCCCCCCCAGGACGGTACCTGCGTCCCAACTCAGTCATGTCTCGTAGAATCGTCATTCATAACATCTGGTAGGCCAGGTGATCAAGCCTTCTCGACATGCATGTCAAGACTGATCTAATACTCAGATGACGGCTCCAGATTTCCACTCTCGTCGGAAGCCGCGAAGCTGCCTGAGGGACTGCTGACTGGTGACGTCTCGGGACTGACAATGTAGAGCTTGTCGTAGGTGCCGAAGAGATTTCGACTCCAGTAGACGTTAGATGGAAGGCGTATCGAAGCGAGAGAAGAATTGTAGTTGGGAAATTCGCGGTACTTCTCGTGCTCGTAAGGCATGAAGAGGTCGTGACGCTTGACTTCGATGTACGTGGTCCTCTTTGGTATTGACATCTTAGTGACCCTCAGGCTACGATCTATAGTTCAGGTTAGGAAGGCTGCGAATCAAGGCAAAGGTCCGATCTACTTACTGCGATCCAGCGCCTCACAAAGCGCTTGCTGAGTCGTCTTCTCCACGGACATTCCGTCATTCCAGCGGTAGACAAGGATGGGAGACGGGTCTTCGGAATCCAGAGCGTAGCGAATTGCGCTGCTCGTAGAAGTGTTTGAAGAATTCGTTTGCCATGTCCGCTGAGTGTTGGTGGTCAGACGACCAAGTGCCGGCTCCTCGTCGTGGTTGCTCATTGCGAGGTAGGTAGCGAAAATTTTTCGATTGATCGAAAGGTGAGAGATTTTGTGATGATAGCGAGACGGCTACGGAGCAGAGGCCAGGATATAAAGGTCACGTCGCTTGCGCCGTAAAGGTGGTTCGACTCGCTCGGAGAAAGGCGGGCGGCGGAGCCACTGCAGCCACTCCAGTCGAACCGAAATGCGAACAAACCTCAGGTCCAAGCTCTGCGAGACGGCGATGATGTGGAATCTTTACGGGTTGAAAATAGGATTGGACGAGAAAGAACGAGAAATGCACAATGGGAAGCGCCTGGAAATGAGGCGATAATGACAGTGATCCGTGCGTCAGCAGGCGGGAACTGAGGAATCAAGCTGAGATGGGGCGCAGCCACCAAGCGTCCTCCAGCGTCCTGCTCAGCCGCACCATGCTGACACCTTTGTCGCTTTCGGGCATTCGACACACTCATTTGTTCTTGGTACTTTGTTTCCGTGCATGTGCGCAAACAAGACGCCGCAAACGTCGCCGCTATGAATGATAATTGCAATGACTGTTTCTCGTGGTACCGATACAACGTGACACGATTCCCGTGTGCCAAGCATTTTCGACACGGGCATCTTCTTCCTGCACTTGAGGGCGGAACTGGAAGGGTTGATGACAGGAGAGAATGAATTGGTGATTTGAATCGAAAGGGCCTATCTGTAGCACAATCAGTTATGGCTGTCGTCCTCACGTCGTTCTCAGGCGCTAGGTCTTCTGTGTTCCTTGCCAAGAGCAAATTTGCGGAGCGAGCAAATTTTGTCACTATCATATATTTTTACTATACTTCAGTCTACAACAATAGCTACAAGCGGTTGTATATCGGGCACATGGTCTAATGGCTATGATTCCTTCTTAGCAAGCTTCCGAGCATCCTTTGGAGGGGGTTCCCGGTAAGCCAGCCTCCGAGCGCCTCCGAGGAATGCAACACTAACATCAGCTAGGTTCAATTCCGGGTGTGTCCACTACTTTTTGTCCTTGCGATCAACCTTTTTTACTCCACTGTGCACTCATAGTCGTTGCGGTGATGCCCATCTGATTCAGAAATACGACCTGGCCTGGTTGAATGCTGGAAAAATTGAGTGTCGGAGAAATCTCTGCCAAGCCCGACGATTCGGGAATGTGCGGGGAAGAGCGAGCGCAGTTTCGCCACCAGGTACGCAGGTAATGTTCCATGCCACCACGGCCGGATTTTTATTTGCATTATTGAATGATTATGGCACATAGCTTCAACGGATGAGTGTGGTTGCTTGCGAAGGATTTGACTCACTTGGTGCAGTCAATGCGAATACGGTTGTCGTGACTAGGTCACGTGGTGGCATTTTGCTTACTGGTGAACTCTGATACACTCCATGTCGCAACTCTGGAAGATCGGTAGCAGTTTATGATGGCTATGAAAGTCGCAAGCATTGTATCCACCCCCTCCATCTCGGCGGGCAGAGCCGTGTCTACAGCATAACCTTCTCAGGTTGCATATTTTGCAGTGGTATGACTGCAGATGAAGTCGCGGTGGTCGTCCACGACGACAGTCAGTCTCCGCACAATTACCCTGTTGACGTCGTGGGATACAATGGTTTGGGGACGCTTGACTGTTCCAGCTGTTCAATCAGTATCGACAGCAGCTGGTAGAGCGGTATCTGTGAGGTCCTTTCTGGCCTGTCGACGGGCATGGGCTGGGCTAAGCAGCGGCTACAATAATACGAACACGCCTGAGTAGGAAGGCTACGCTGTGTACTAGTCGCGTTATGAGAATTACTGCATTCATTGTGGTTCTCACTGTCAAACTGTCAAGCTATGATCATCCTATTTTGTTAAGCTGCCAGGCGTACATCCTTGCAAGGCGTGGTCGGCATCGCTGTCCGTCTCGGTGCGCTTGCGCTTGCGATTCTTAGCGCCCAATCCGTCGGGGACGGAGCCCCAGGTAAGATGCTTCGCAATTGGATGGCCACTATGTATGTGCAGCAGATCCCTTTCCGTTTCGATAGACTTTCCCCATGTAATGTTACCAGCGAACTGAGCAGGAGTCTCTGTCCATTCCAGAGTAGTCGAATCGTCACCCCATCTGAGACGTCCAAGCAGGTGTGGAGAAGTCGTCTGACGATTCACCGGTACGTGACCAAATGTCAGACCGGGGTATGTGGAGTCGACAAATGGCTTGGAGTATGTTGGAAAACTGATATCGACTCCTGCTCGGGCGAAGTCGATTACATTATGCCTGGCACGAGTCTGAATCGCACCAATAGAGGCGATACCCTTGAAGCCCGGATCATCCCAACCGTCCAGAGCCATGAGCTCGAAATGCTCCGGGTCGATGTTGGGGTCGGAGATAAAAGTTGCCAAATGACGATTGAATTTGCTCTGGTCTTTGAACTTCATCTTGCAATCGCCATATCTCGTAATTCGCGTCATGAGTGTCATCATCAAGATCTGCCGGTACCATCATTTGGCGCTGCGCAGAGGACGCCGATGCAAATGCTGTGGCAGCCTCTTGTATGCGTTTGGCGAACATGGCCGCATCATGTGTCCAACTTTTCTGACGGGCCTCGATCTCGTTCACAGTGACCGTCCGCACTGACTCTTGGTGCGCTTCGTTGACAAGTGTTCGTAGAGCGTAAGCTCTGGCTCGCTTCAGGTACAGTCGGCGAGTATTTGTGTCTCCGTTGACTGGGAATGCAGGGTCTTTGCTGCATATCTCCTCGACGAAGTTTCTTAGCGCAACGCCCTGAATCTGCTGCATCTTCGCCGATGACAGAGCAGTCTGAGCCAAGGGCGCATATTCCGTCAGTGCTTCCGCCGAAATACCATTGGGACTAATCCGCTGATCGAGAGTGGCACCCGCCAAGTCTACCAGAGGCAGAACGTTCAAGTAATAACGCTCTAGCGTGTCTGTATATCGGTTAAGAATGCGCATACAGGTTCTGCGCTAGAGTAGACTTACACGTTCCCGGATCATGACCCATTATCTCTCGTGCTGTTGCATGCCCAACTCTGACAGCCAGGTCGGTAGCTGTGCGGTGACGGATCGAGTACATACTGACAGGTTCAGTGTAACCAAGAGCACGTCCACGATCAGCTAGATAACATGAGATGGCACTGGCCGACAAAGCCTGTGTTTTGTTATGTCCAGGGGACATGTCGAGACCTCTACCTGCAGGAAGACTGCGGTAGAAGACTGGGTCGTCCAAATTGGCATCCTTTATCAAAATATATGCGTTCTGGGACTTGAGGAGATCTTCCAGAGATTCGATACCAACCAGCAGGCTACGACGAAGAGCGATGACGAGGAGTCGATGAGGGACGGAGAAGATGAGGTTCTCGGCATTCGGGGATGCGATTGTGAAGTTGAGTTGGCGGTGGGTGCCTCTTTCAGGATTCTGGTAATTGGTTTTGAGGTGCTTGATCTTGAGAATGCAGGTGAATTTGCCGTCACCGAGATTCCTGAATCCGACGTCGGCCCAGCGAAGGTACCTGTCTTTACGACCCTTTGACCACCCGATGGAGCCAGGACGCACGGCAGTCTGACGTCCAATGCACCAAATAAGTTGATGGTGCTCCGAGACTTTGACGGACAGATTGGTCGTCATTTCGTGTTCAAGAAGCTGCCTGAGTTCGACTAATCCTAGACCTTCCTTGACATCACGACGATCCTGTATGCCAAATTTGGATTGAACCAGGCGCATGGTCATCGATATGTTGTTGAACATCCAGGATTGGTGGGGAGGCTCCATGTTGCGTAAATCGAATTTGTACCTGATCCAGAATAGAAGTGCTTCGCGATACTGTACAAAAGTCTCGTATCTCATCCTGTGGTTCACATTGGCTCCGCGGCCGTGTGACGATTTGTAGATGGAGATGAGATAGTGTTGAACCTGCCTCAACAGCTTGTTTTTGTCGTTCGGGAAGGCCAGTGCTTCTGTCGCTTCGTCGTCGAAGTTGTCAGGCAATCGGTTCATATGGCGGACCATGGCTAAACAGCTTGCGAGAATGCTGTCCTGCCGCGCTTGAGTTGTCGGAGCCAAATGACGAAACCCGCGTGATTCTTCGATGAGATTCTCAAATTCTTCCATCTCCTGGAAGAAAGCATCATCATCCATATCAGCATAGCGACCAATTCTCGCAGCCAGACTTTGCTGCTTGGCCGGCAGGGACGTCCGCGAGAACAGACCGCCAGCTGCAGAGCCGAGAGTTTTCGCAGCCATGAAGGCCTGAGCTAGGAGATTTCGGAAGGTGGAAGAATGATCGAGATCACATTCGGGACTGTTCAGGTCAACGAGCTCAATAACGAAGGGAGACTTCGAGTTTGATGACCGTGAATTGTGGAAGCTGTCGTTCTCCGGGCGTGAAACGCTCCGCTAAATTCCCGCGCAGCAGAGCAGGAAGGTCAGTTCCGCTAAGCATGGTAACGCGCTGAAAGCCAGGCGATGGCTGAGGCTAGCATGTGATTGACTACCTCCGAGAATGCGGCATTACCGCACTTTAATCGCCGCGCGATAGAACCTGTCAAGCGACGTGAATTTTCAGCTGCTTCGTGAACGCAGTCAGACCCCACTCACAAATATCTTCGAATTGCAGCTTCACTTTCGACTCTTTACGCGATTGTCGTCAAAGTTGTTGATTGCCCATCGTTCCACATCGAGACAAACACACATAGGAAACCGACCGCAAAGTGCTCACTATGGGACCCAGGAGCTCACCAGCTTCGCCAAACGACGTCGTGATCAGCGCGAAATCGACAATCGGTAGGGCAAATGCGAAAAGCAAAGGTACCGCCACGCCCAAGGCAATGGCTAGGACGGGTGAATCCAAGAAACCGAAACCAGCCGCCTCCGGAGTCGCAGAAAAGAAGGCTAAAAGCAAGCATCCAACCAAGCAGTTAGGCAGCAAGCGCAAGGGCAAGGGCAGGGACGTCAGTGAAGACGACGAAGAGGACTACGACCACGTAGAAATCAATGACGAACAGAGTGAGGAAGGAGAAGCTGAACAAACCTGCAACACACGACGCTCCGGCAATATCTTTGCTGACGCAGGTAACTACAACCGGGCCCTAGAAGCGGTTCCTACCACGCAGTCTTCCCAGTGGCCTACTCCGGACCTCAACAGCGCCACTCCATTTGAGCAGGCCATGATCATCCGCAGCAATATCATGATGGACAAGCTCGACGAGATCTGGAAGATGGTCCTCACCCAGGGAGGGAGACGGCAATCTCATGCGGGCCCCACCAAATCTCAAGAGGGAGGTGGGCTCAAGAAGAGCTCCAAAGCGGCTTTCAACAAGGAATCCAGTGAGCATGTTGATAAGGTTGTGCTGAAACATTGGAATGACTGGCTTTCGGCTGCTTTTGTCGACCTTACGCGCCAACATGCTTTGGATGTCCTACAGGTCGGGAATGCGAACGCTCGCGTAGCTGGTAGGATCTTCTGGGAGCAGTGGTTCAGATGACCAGCGAGGCCAACGGCGAGGACGGGCAAGAGGCGGATGGGAACACTCAAGCTGGAAGTGGAGTCGTGGAACATCCCTTTACCGACGAGGTGCAGCAGATGGAGGATATCGATAACGGCACTGACGTCGTCATCACCAAGTTCTTCAACCGATGTTGTAAGCAGTATTGCGAGGATTTGAGTGCCAAGCCAGGTCTCAACTCTGTCTGAGCAGACCAAACCCGCCCAGGTTGTGGGAACTGGTGCTCCTGTCACTGGTCGAGGTACGAAGCGCAAGGCAGCCGTCACTGCTCGTGACGGTATATCCAAGATCGCCAAAGCTGATATCGCGGCGACTGCGGGACCTAGGAGTCGCAGCACAGGCAAGACGGACCCGTATTACGCCAAATTTGATCACAATGACCAGGAAGAAGAAGAAGAGGACATCGACGATGACGAAGACCTCCAATCTTCAGACAACGTGCACGAGGACGAGTAAAGTGTCGGTGACGGGGCGCACGCTGGCCTGAAGACTCCTATTTGGACGCTGCTCTTGTATCGGTCTCGGCGATGTGGTGGTATCTGTCAAAGGGCATCATGGATCGATCAGTTAGGCGAGATTGATACTATTGTCAGATCATCCTCAGATAGCTATGCCCAATTGAGTATTGAAGTCGTGCTGTCCTAGTCATCACAGGGGACGTGAGGTGAGCGACTCGAGACCGGCCCCTCTGGATCGCTGCCACGGACGAAAGGGCTGATTACCTGGCTAGGGCAGACCTGGGCATGTGGCGATTTCAGTCGTCAATCCACAAATGTCGAGGTCCACGGGATATCCTGAGTTGGCTTGAACATGTTGTCGTGAAAATTGCTAAAGATCGCCGCAGGCAGAGGGAGCGTCAATTTGCGCTTGCACCTCAATTTCTACGTGTCTTGCTTGGCGAAGCATGACTCAGCAGTTCTCCATTCTCCAAGTCTCCTTAACTCCTTCCTAGAAGGCGATGATTGAAGGCCAAGCCACTTCCTCTCAATGTGACAGGCACTGATGCGATTCTGGGTCCAATGCGGGTCTGATTTCTGGGAACAACTCTTGGGAACACATTTTTCTCATAGATCTTCAGCTATGAATACTGAATGTTTGCTATCATATGGCGCTTTACGGCGAAATGCGGGATATGTAGTTGAATCATCTTGGACACTGCTGGTGTTGTGGCATATGCTGTAATTCTACAGTGCAAGAATGCTCTGAGCCGTGCCGTGCCCAAGCCACAGTCTGACAGGAGTTTCAGGTGAGCTTTCGTTGGTTGTGGGGAGCTGCTTTTGTTTCCCTGTCTCTGAGCTCTGAGCTGGAGCGACTGCGCCTGAATCTCACCTTACCATCGTCACTACAAGCTGCTATCAGACCCAATTTCAAGACCTTGTCCTGGACTTGTGTTTAAGCTTGGACTTACTCTTGACGCTCGCTACTACCCTTCTGACAGATTCGATCCCGCTCCTGCAGCCCGTCGAAGCGGCCATCTCGGTCCAGCGCTTCGCCGACTCCGCTCTATTTTGCCTGACGAATTGCAAGTCACACATTGTCATGTAGGCAGAGCTGCGCTCCCATAAAGCTAAGCAAGCTGTCCTTATCCACGCCGCCGACCTGGACTCCTTACCCGTCAACCCCTGGGCTTTCCTCAAGCCACCTGATCCAATGCTGCCAAACACTACAAATAAGAGAGGTCCTACTACAACCGAAGCAGCGACTGCGACAGTAGAGACTGCTACTGCCTCTAGTTCTGGTAGTGGCCGAAAAGGCCCTACCACGATGGCAACCGCGACCGGACTACAACCTTCTCCCCACGGATCTCCAGATCGCTCTGGGAGAACATCACCCGGTACAGGCCAATCCCCTGTGAGAGGCGACGTGACATCGCAAGATTGGAGGAGAGCTCGCCTGTGGATCAAGGACGTGAAGGATCCGTGGGATCCTTGTATCCTCACGCTAGATGGTGGAGGTATTCGGGGTTTCAGCAGTGCTCTGATACTGAAGAAACTCATGGAGGAGATTTACAAGTGGGAGAAGAAGATTGAAGAGCAGGAAGGCACACCCACACGCGGCAACGAATCAGAGAATGACGATCCTTCAGCCCGCAGCAAATTACCAGCCTCAGCGGACGAATTACTACCCTGTCACTACTTCGACTTCATGTATGGCACGAGCACTGGAGGCTTGATAGCAGTCATGCTTGCTCGTCTGCGCATGAACATCAGCCAATGCCTTGAGCAGTATCGTATAGTCGGAGACGAATTATTCGGCCACAGAAGGAGCATAATACCTTTTATGACAAAGTACAGATGCGAGCCTTTGGAGAGGGCCGTGAAAAAGCTTGTCGCAAAGAGAGATCTGGGCCAGTTACACCCTTGGGACGAGGAATTCCGCCGACGTGATAGTGTTCACGATCATGAACACGATTTACTCAACGGCCGGACTCGGCTTGCTCCATACGGTGTCGATGCTCGTGACATGGCTGCCGGTAGCACCAGTACAAGCTTCAATGCGGGTGACCCGGCCGCCGGCAGTCCAAAAGCGAGCTTTGACGCAAGGTCTCAGGTCGACAGCGTCTTCTTGCCACATCTGACGTCGGAGCCAGAGCGAATACAGAAGATGACTGACAGCATAATCTCTCGAAGCACAGCTGCCGAATCAGACTCGCCTCGCTGGAATCCAGGCGCACCACGCGTATGTCAGTCATGTTGCTTGACAGCTATTCACAATGGCACGGTCCAACGAGCACACCTGCTCAGGTCTTATCCTCATAAATACGGCCGAGATCTGCCCGCGTGGATCACTCCCTACAATTCTGGAGCTGACAGGCTCGCCATCTGGCAGGTGACTCGAGCGACGAGTGCCGCTCCTTTCTACTTCGAGATGCTGGAAGCCATTGTCGAGAATGAGAAGAGGGGCCACAAGGACGGGGGTATCAGAGAAAACAACCCTGCTGGTGCTGCATACAGTGAATTCGTCTCACTATACCCCAAGAAGCAGAAACCGGCTCTCATGCTCAGTATTGGTACTGGACGGACAAGCACATCACCTGATGGTTTCATGTCGGCCTTGCCCTGGCCATTCGGTCATGTCACTCTACTTCGCAAGATGGCCGAGAACATCTCAGTTATCCCTCATTTGCTGGTAAAATATACTGAAAGTGAGGCGAAGCACGAGGAGATGGTACGATATGCCAGGGGTGAAAATACCTGGTACAAACGCTTGAATGTTTCGGAAGGCCTGGAGAACATGCCACTGGATGACTGGACCAAGGGGAAATACGAAGGCAAAGTTGTCCCAGGAGGTGCCTCGCTCTCCCGTATGCACGAAGCTACTGATCGATACCTATCACGAGACGTCGACGACCAGATCGAAAAATTTGTGGCGCCAAGAGACATGATCGAGCAACTTGCAGAAAAACTTGTAAGAGTTCGTCGAGCACGCGAAAGGCTTGGGGGCGAAAGATGGGACACATTCATTGGACGGGGCCTTCGGGAGCGCATGGTACGCCCTACCATGGAGACAACTTGAGCGGGTAACGCCCTCAAAGTCACCGGGACGGCGACCTGTGCTACGCCCTCATACCAGTGTCTGTCCTAGGATCATTGCGTCGACATCTACTGCGCCTGTATATGCAAGGGCATTGCCCTTTTGTGTATGATGTCGATCGACTCCTGCGCACTTCCATCCAGCACTTCGGCGGCAGCTCTCTTCTTGAACGGCTTGGTAAGCGGTCCTACTTCAATACATTCCCCACCTCCAGCACAGCCGTGCATGCATTCTTCGAATGAGGCGACGACATTCTCCATCGGCGTCAATAGTCCCTTCGCTCCAGCCTGTTGATAGAATCCTTCACTCGATATTGCCGTCTGTACGATCATTGGGCATACTGCATTGAGACCGATTCCAAACTCAGCAAGGAACTTTCCATATGACCTCACAAAGCCTACCACACCATGCTTCGCGGCGGTATAGATTGGCAACGTTGGCACGCAGTAGAATCCGCAAACAGATGCAGCAAGAGCTATACTCCCTCGGAATCCGTCTTCAAGGGGCTTTTGGCGTCGCATCTGCTGGACCGCCAGGGCCGCCGTGTACAGTGGTCCGTTCAAGTCGACCTCAAGTGTCGTTAGATCTGGCTTCACGAAAGAAGTATCCAAATCCTTTCTGTCCGTGCCAAAGCGAGGGATCCATGGTCTCTCACTGATGCCTGCAACGGCAAAGACATAGTCGATTCTTCCTCCAACGAAAGGCTGGACTGATGTGAAAGCTTCTAACTGAGAATCCCAGTCCGCAACATCAACCTGGACCGCCAGTGCGATACATTCCTGTTGAGATTCAGAAGAGGTGGAAGAGGCATTGTGCGCCTTGTTCAAAGATTCAACATATGCATCGGCAGCAGAGAGGTTGATGTCTGCGACGACGGTTTTGATCCTTTGCATAGCGTTTCAGCATTTTCATACTGCATAGCGTATCGCATGTTGCATTCCAGCATAGCGTCTGATATCAAACACCACAGAAATAGTCGTAATGAGATAATGAATCACGTACCCTTTTGATACCAGCATCTGCACCACCGCTTTACCGATGCCACTGGCGCCACCTTCAAGGTGTCAGCATGGCTACTTAGATCGAAACGGCGGGATCAATTACCAGTCACGTACGCCGTCTTCTGTGCCTTCGTCATTTGAATTGGGATGTAACCTAAAACAGCACTCTGCGTTAAGTGGAAATGGTCTTCTCTGTGAACACAAGCATGGTTGACCCCGCACAACCAGAGCGGGGCAGACGGGGCGTTCGGCTCACCTTCCTCGACCAGAGCTCTGTGTGTTCTTTCTGAGCATACTCGAGACAATCAACCGAAGGCTCGCACCAACAGGCTCAAAGACACGTCCTACGACTCCTCGCCATAATGCCAAGTTCGCCTTCTCCCGAAGTCTGGAACATGCATGATGACACTCTTCAGCACCTCACCTTGAACAGGTGGGGTACATAACCTCTCCTCCACCCCAGCCCGCTCTCTTGCACTCGCACCGCCAGCAGACCTCCGCCGACCATGCCAGAAACCTACGACCACGAAGGCAAGCCCGTCACCCATGGCCGCGCCCGCATCAATGGTATCCGCATGCACTACATCACCGCCGGCTCCGGACCGCCCTTACTCCTCCTCCACGGCACCCCGAAGACCCACTACTACTGGTACCGTCTCGTCCCCCTCCTCACACCATATTTCACTATCGTCGCCCCCGATCTCCGCGGCTTCGGCGCTACAGACAAGCCCCCCGCGACCGAGGGCTACGACAGCGGCACCAACGCCTTGGACGTGGCCCTCCTCATGACCCAACTCGGCCACGAGAAGTTCTACGTACACGGTGAAGACCGCGGTGGGTCCTACGCCTATGCTCTTGCGGCTCACCACCGGGATCGCGTCCTTGGATTATCCTTCTGCGAGATGCTACTCTCCGCGGACCTCACGAAGCAGACGTACTTCACGCAAGAGAACATCAGCGCGCAATACGAGCAACGTGGGGTATGGAACTGGCATATCCCGTTCTTCTGGATGCCGCATGTGCCGGAGATGTTGATCCAAGGAAAAGAGAGGGAGTTCTGGACAATGTTCATGGTGCAGGAGTGTTACAACCCGGATGCTTTGGAGGAGGGGGCAGTGGAGGAGTGGATAAGGCAGGTGAAGGCGCCGGGAGGGTTGAGGGGGGTGTTGGAGACGTATCGGAGTCATTGGAGGAATTTGGAGGTGGAGGAGGAGGGGTTGAAGGTCAAGTTGCCCGAGAGGATGAGGGTGCTTACTATTGGGGCGCCGGAGTGAGTATTTATTCTGATCACTTGAGGGAGCCATGCTGATGAATGGTAGGTTCTTTGGACCATTGGTTGAAGGGCAGATGAAGAAGGCGGCGGAGAAGGTGTATCATGCTGAAGTGTTCGAGAGGTGTGGTCACTTTCTGTCCCTGGAAGCACCGGATCGCATGGCTGCGGTGCTGCGGAAGTTCTTGGAATGAGCGACTTGGATACACGAATGGAGGGGGACGGTCAGATGTCTCGTGATCTTGCACTTGGGACCAGCAAGACCGCAACAGCCGGCATGATCCTGAGCAAGGATGCCGCCGGATGGCATTGCTCTGGGGCGGAGCCGCATTCATGTTGTTAGACACGGCTCGGTCAACACGCTTCATCTTTTGCCCGTCGGAGCTTGGTTACTCTAAGCATTCTGCTGAGATGCCTCGGCCCATGGCATCCAAAGAAAGAAAGTGGACCTTTGACCCACCTCGACAGAAGTCTGTGCTATGACTGTCGAGTGATCCTGGACGTCTCTTCTAAACTGGTCGATCAGTAATTGAGACTGTATTGGACTGCGCAGCGTAAGGTAACCGATGAAGAGTTTGTATAAATGAACAGCGACGCCCGTTGCGTGAAGCTGTGGAAAGGACAAGCTTTGTGGACGTCACCGTGGCAGAGACAAGCTTTGTCTTGATTTGCGCCACCCGAGAGACAATTTCACCTTATGACGACTTCCCCTCAGCTTTCTCTGCCACCTGCCGTCACACCCGGCCATGCATCCGGTGCTTGTTTACGGCCTGAAAGGCTTGGTGATGGACCGCACTGCTAATCTCGACATGAAGCAGCTAGATGATGGAAAGCAGAAGTTCTCCCCAGGAGCTGCAGCAATGCAAGGTCATGATCATTCAAGACCACGTGGATGGTACTTTCGGCACGCCGGCACGACGACAGTCAATTTCATCACACCCAATCCATCACGATCGACACAACACGGCTCGAGATCAATTCGACCCCAGAGTGACCCTCTCCGGATTTGCTGGGGAGCATGTAGATAAGTATCCACATCCCCGTGGGACAGAGTATCCGGGGTGTAGAGGTCTGGTCCTTTCCTTCTCGTCTCGTTACCTGTCATTGTCCTACCACCCATCATGTCGTACGACCCAATGCATCGTCTGAAGACGAACGACATGGAGATTGGCGCTACCGAAGCTGCTGCAAAGCACTTTGAGCGCCATCTCGTCACCACCAAGCCAGTCTCCCAACGAAAGCTCAACTTTGAAAGATCACGACCACGATGGCTGCGTGAAATGCTCGCTGAAATGACCGGCGTCTTCTTCTACGGTCAGTCTCTCCATGTGTACACATCCACCCACCACTAACATCACCCAGTCTACCCCGGCATCGCTGCCACGGCCTCCACCTTCCTCAACCAAATCACCATCGAAAATACCACCACCCTTCCCAGCACCCCCAACCCCGCTTTCGGCTCCATCTTCCAAGTCGGCTGGGCCTTCGCTCTCGGCATCGCCTTCGCCATCATCGTCTGCGCTCCCACCTCCGGCGGCCACTTCAATCCAGCCATCACAATCTGCTTCGCCGTCTGGCAAGGCTTCCCCTGGAAAAAAGTCCCCTACTATATCTTCTCGCAAATCTTCGGTGCTTTCCTCGCCGGCCTCCTCGTCTACGCCCAATACAACCAACAAATCACCCTCTACACCTCGCAAGTCGTCGCAGAAGGCATCGGCCCAGTCTTCAACGGCGGACCGGCCAGCATCTTCTGCGTCTTCCCAAGCGGACCCCCAGCTTACCCGGCATCCCATACCCAGTCCGCAGGCTTCCTCTTCCTCATTGAATTCTTCGTGGATTTCTTCATCGGCATGATCATCTGGGCCTGCCTCGACCCCGCGAACCCGTTCGTCTCCCCGCAATCCGCCCCCTTCGCTATCGGTCTCGCCTACGCCGTCATGGTCTGGGGTTTCGCGGGCATCACCATCTCCACCAACCTAGCTCGTGACCTGGGCACGCGTATCGTGGCGGCCATCTTCTTCGGCGGCGATGCCTTCACGTACATGACGTATTCACCCATTAGTATTCTGGTGAACGTGCCGGCGACGCTTTGTGCCACGGCGTATTATGAGTTGGTGATGAGAGATAGTTTACAGAAGATTGGCAAAGGGGCGGCGGTGCATGAGGGTGGCGAGGAGGGGTTGGCGTTGCATTTGACCAAGAGTGGGATTCCGATGGAGAGGGATGGGATGCCGGTTATGGAGAAGGGGTCTACGAATGCGGTCGAGAATGGGTATGCGAATGGGTTTAGTAGTGCGAATGGGAATGGGGTGGCGAGGCATAGGGGTGGAGAAGAGGTGGAGGAGCAGGTAGGAGTGGGTCAGGGTCGTTGAAGGGTCGCTTTGCATGTTCGAGAAGCGAGATGTGGTGAAAAACGATGTAGACGTGCTTTTGCAACGCTTGGGTATCTCAAATGCAGTAGAAGTGCAGCCTTTCATCTTTTCCAGCGAGGCAGACCCTGTGAGCTTCGATCACACTCTCCTCATGCTTCCCTTAAACAACGAGGACGACTCATCCTCCTCATCACTTGTTGCTTCGTGGTTACCCTTGTCGAACTTGAATCGGTCAAGTTTGCTTTTGCTGTTTGTGTTCTCAACTGCTTCATCCTCCTTCACAAGTTTGCCAACCCCATTCGACTCGCTGTCTTCATCCTCATCTGCCTCCTCTTCTTCATTCTCCTCGTCCAGCTCCTCCTTTGCAGGTGCTTTGCCCTTCCCGCTGTAGTTGGGTCTTCCTACCTCGATACCTTGCTTCTTGAGTGTGTCCTCGATCTGCGGTAATAGTTCGAGAAGAGCTTCGTACTGCTCCATTGGCATTGCGATGCCCTGGGTATGTCAGCGCTCGTGCCATTGAGCCTGCCTGTATAAGTCCCTTCATCTACGGACTTCGTTTGAAAACGCCCCCCCCTGTTGAATGTTTCCTCTTGACTTGTAGGATCGGCAAGGACATACCTTCTTCCCTGGTAAGTGCTTTCCGTCCTTCTCATAGTACTCCCTGATATTCACCGTACTCTTTCCTTTGAACGATGTGATCGACACACGGCGATTATTCGATAGCTATGGAAGCATTAGAGGGTCCTCATCGGATCCCAAGAAGACGGTGGACTTACCTCCCAGTACATCTCTCCATCGTCCCCTCTCAAAGCTGTGCCTGGAGCCGATGCCTTCGAATTCTTGCCGCGTTTGGCTGGCGGGGCATCTGAGTCCGAGTCGAGAGCACGTTTGGCTGGCTTGAATTTGGGCATTGTATTTTATGCTTCGGAAAGGGAGATGGAGTTTCGGAGGAAAGTGATCTGGAAGGTGTCTACTCCGTGTCTGGTCGTGTTTGATGAACAGATATCGCAGTGGATGGAGTGTGAACTCCGATGGAAGCAATCGCGTCGCGTCCAAGTGATGCTGGAGCTCAAAGTGAGTGACGTCATCGCTTCGAGGCAGAATTGAGCCAAGCACAGAACACTCGATAATCGATAACTATTCAGCTCGTTTAGTGAGACGCGATGAAAGACATCTGCTTGTTTACATATTCTTGCATTGCGCGTATATACAATATCTACTGTGACATGACGAGTCGAGCATTTATGCCTCGAAAGCAGCAGCCCTCTTCTTTGGCGCGGATGGTACCTCCCAGAGCGTAGCATCGACTCTGTTGTTCTCGACGCCTGGCTGACCAGGGAGAAGACCACCGCCAACAACAAGCAGGGCCCGAGGGTCACTCTTGAGGATGTTCAAACTCCTGGTGTAGCTGGTGTTGGACGGGATAGAAACCTTCTCCCATGCAGTACCTGGCTCAGCGAGGCCCCTGTTAAGGAAGATCTCTGGTGCATCACCAGAGCTGACGATGACGGTACCGTTGGGGCCACCGACGGGGGTCCAGACGTTGTATGGAGAGCCGCGAGGAACGGTGCCGTCGGTGGCGCGGAGCACAGTGCCTGGTGCCTCGTTGAAGTTGCGTGGGTCATCGGCGAGACGAGTGTAGACGGAGAAACCACCCTCGACGGAGCCGAAGAACTCATAAGTGAGGAGGAACTTGCCGTTGGGGAGCTTGCTGACGATGGGCATGCCCGGACGCCACTCGGTGTTGTTGTATGCGACATCGTTGCGGAGAGGACCCCAATTGAGCAGATCGGTCGAGGTCTGGTGAACCATCTTCTGGCCATTGTTGACAAAGTCGCGCTGGTCGGAGTAGTAGCAGATCAACTCATTCTTGTAGAGGTAGAGGAAAGGCTCCCAGACTGGAGTAAGACCGTTGTTGGGGATGGCCTCACCACCGCGTGCGACGGAGGAGACGAACTTCCAGGTCCTAGCACCATCCTTGGAGACGTAGATGTCGATCTTGGTCTGGGAAAGATCTTGGGGGATGAAATTACCAGCAATCAGGATATCGCCCTTGCGGAAACGACCGAGATTACCTGGAAGCTGGTAGATGAATGGTTGATATCGTGCTCCCCATCCATTGACCTGATCGTAGAGGCGCGATCGCTCTTTCCATGACTTGCCGTTGTCGAATGACTCGTAGACAGGGTAGTATGGATTGGGATTGTTGTTGGGAAGGTAGTTCTCCCATGTGGCGAGGAGAACATTCTTGCCCTTCTCCTTGATCTCAAGGGTACGAGCGTAGAGTGTGCGCGGCTCGGTATAGTTGACTGGTGGCTGATAGATGACTACACCAGAGTAGGTCTGTACAGGCCGAGGACGCTCGACAGGGGTGCCTTGTGCAGCGACAAGAGTGCTGGCTGCCAGAGACAGCAGAGCCGTGGTCCACCTCATGATGTATAGATATGGAGAAGATCGAGAAGATGAGAGTTTGGAGGTATAGTACAAGGATAGGAGGCCTCAACTTACCTCTGGTGCGGACGACCTGACTATATAGGACGATCTTGTTCACCCACTTCCTCTCCGAGAGACGCAGCTATGGGTCAGCCAAGGTCAGTCGGAGAACAATACTGGAGGCGGCTGCACTCGTGGTCGGCATATTTGCCCCCTCCTGTCCAAGGAAATGTGCTGCAGATCCACCGCAGTCGGAAGATTTTGATCAAGCAGGGAGGGCAAGTCTTTGGTCGGGACGAAACCGAGTGGATGCTCCTGGAGAATTTGCAGATCACGCACCTTCTTTGTTTGCTCACCCTTGGCGGCGAATGTTGTGGGTGACCCCGCATTCCTCCGCAACTTGACCACAAAAGCGCGTCCCCCACCGGACATAATCAAAGCTTCGCAGCACGGACCAAGTGGGGGACCACATGGTTGTCCAGGCGCAGCAAATTGTGCCTGGCTTGTAGCATCATTGTGGCTTTTCTTCGACAAGGGCTACACATTGCCAGTGTCCACCTCGGCTTGGCTAGATGTACATTTTTCCTTCCTTCCGAGGCTCCTACGCCATGCAGGTCTGATTGTACACATCCATGACTTTCCACCAATGCTCTGCATCCATCAAATCATGTCATGCCGTACTTTAGAACGGTGGCAGCCAGAACGGATATCCCCCGTTCTTGATCCTGAAGACGCTCATCAAGAAGCTGTATGTGCCGAAGACCACGCCTCCCCATACGAAGACTGCTATTTGCTGCATCCGGGCATCCGCCATGCGTGGGACCTTAAGAGCCAGGGAGATTGTGGCAAATGCAAGAACGCCGTCTGGGATGTATCAGATACGGCATCACATGTGGGTTTCGCGAAAAGGTGAAACTTACACACAGCCGCCACAATTTGGGTCTCAAGACCGAACTGGTTCTGGAAGCCGCCGGCGAAATACGAAACCTTTCCCTTGCCGTCTCCAGCCACATATGGTACCTTTCTAATGTGGTTGAACATGTGACCGCTAGTGAAGAGCAGAATCGCAATCAGACTGAGCGCCGCCCAGAGATTCCGGTTTTGTACAATCGGCAGGATGTATGGTGCGGCGACCACGAAGAGTGTGAGTGTCCCAAGGACCGCGACTGTGGTGACGGTAATCTTGACATAGTTGATTGGTCGAACAAATCGTGGATGCGGACCATGTGGAAGCGCTCTCGAGATCCAGTGATGCACTGAGTCGGCGGAAGGTGATCTGCTCATGTTAGTCACATCTGACCTATAATATTACTGCCTTACTCACCCCGTGTTGAAGTCCAACCTCTTCGGCTGACCGTCCACCTTTGCATATGGTCCCTCGCTAGGCGGGAACAAGAGCAAGATTGGTGCGGTTTGCAATTGCAACTGCCCCTTCGTCAAATGTCGAACCATACTGGAAGCCTTGACAACAACATACCGACTGGAACGTTCCTTTGCCATCCAAGAAGTCCAATGTGCCAAAAACCACTTTGCTCTCCCCCTTCTTGTCTCCCTTGGTCCAACTCTTGACTAGTAAATCCCATTCGGGCTGGAACTCATGGCACATTTGACATCCAAATCGTGGATCAAGCGCCGTCAATAACACAGCGGTCGAGTAGTTCCGTGGTGGACCTGTGAGCTTGCTGTAGGATGCATCCGTGAGCTTCAATGGCGCCGACTTGGAGACCTGGCGGGAGTGATAGTCGGCGAACTTTTCCGAGCCTGATTGCTTAGCCGCTGATGCTACTAGAGAGAGCAGCGACGCTGCTAAGACGTTGATGAGGCGCATTGTGTCGTCAATGGCACTGTGGTCCTATCTAGTGCAGCTGGCAACTCTACAAATGAAAGCTAGAGATGCGAGAGCTGTCAAGCTGTCCTGAACTTCTTGGCGATCTGCGCGGAAGCATGTCTGGTCAACCGTGTAGTGTTTACTCCCACATCAGTGTTTCCGCGTCGCGACAACAGTCCGACTTCAAATCCAGCACTGATTGCGCAGCAACCAATTTTTGAGTCAAGCAGGACTTTTTGCCAGTGATGGCGCCTGTTGCATATACAATGCATACTTACGATCATTCACTACACACTGCGGCACTGGAATTGAAGTACGAGAGGAGCGTTCACTTGGTCGACATCATTGCTAAGGAAGAGGGCATCCGCAAATTGCGATTCGACAATCATGTCTTGGAGGACGACAATGTTGAGCTGCGCGACCTGTTGTCGGCTGAGCAGGAGCGCTGCGAGAAGATGGAAAGCATGATGAACGAACATCTTTCGCGAGCGGAGGAGGCAGAGGCCGCAGTGCATGGTCTGGAAGAAGAGCTGCAGGCAAGAGAGCAAGAGATTTCCTCATTACGTGTCAGTCGCCTTGTTGCGCGTACGTTGGTCACACTCTGACGGTGCCACAGGCTGAAAGCAAGGCCCTCAAGAACCTCACCACAGACACTAGCAAGATCATGACAGAGAAGCTCGAATTGACACACGAACTTTCACGACTCAGGCCTGAGATCGATCATCTCCGGGCTCAAGCCACTGCAAATGAAGGTCTACTTACTGACAAGCTGGGGCTTCAACGCAGGATCAGCGAGATGGAAGTCGACCTTGAGAACGCCAAACGCGATGCGAAACGAGCCCTTGCCAAGCGACGCAACACCATGGTCGAGGCTGCGCAAGAAGACGAAATGGAGGGTCTGAAAAAGTCTTTGGCCAAGGAGAAGCGTCTTCATGAGCGTGCGAAGGAGACAATCGAGGAGATGCAAGCTGAGCTGGATGAAATTAAGAAGTCGTCTGCTCGCGACACCGCTGCGGAAACACACAAGGTGGAGAAGAATGCCGAAGCAGAAGTACGCGCGCAAGCACTCGCCCGCGATCTTGCCAAGGAACAGAAAGAGAAGGTCAAAGCAGAAAAGGCGCTGCAAAAGGCACAGAAGGATTGGGAGGGCACGAAGACTGTTCTCGAGGACAAGTTGACTCAATACAAGAACCGGACACGAACTCTCAAGGACCGCCTCAAAGAGACTGAGACCGCTCTCGAACAAGCCCAAGCAGCCGCAGCTCAAGCCGCCACCGCCGCTCCCAAAGCTGCAAAGTCGACAGCGGCAGCAGCAAAGAAGGCCGGCAAGCAAGGCACCAAACGCACTGCCAACCAGATGGACCCCGATGCCACCACCCTCGGCACACCAGGCGACGCCCCGACCAAGCGCGCCCGCAAAGGCGCCAGCGTAGGAGAAAAGTCCTCCTTCTCCATCACGCCCTTCCTGAACCGCACCATGAGCATCGCCCCGGACAGCCCAGACGCCGCTAAGGACGACGATTCCGCCTCCGCCACCGAAGCCGAAGCCGACCTCCCTACCAGCACCAGCCCAATCGGTACCACCAAGAAACCCCTCCAACCCATCCCCTCGACCAAACAAAACATCAAGAAGCCCCTCACTACCCTCTCGGGCAAGACCACCAAAATCCCCCTCCAACCCGTCGCAGAAGAAACCGAGCCCGCTTCTCCCCACAAAGCCCCCGTGCCCAACCCCCGCCCTGCAAAGAAAATGCGCAAATCCCTCGCGCACTTTGCGGCTTTCTCCCTCGAACCCGAAGGCGAAGTCGAGACGAAGAAGAAGAAGCCGAAATCGCGCAAGCTCGGCGGGTTGGGTAAGACGCTGTTCGACGAGGAGGACGACGCGCCTTTGAAAGCCATGCCGGGCGGAGGAGGGAGGGGTTTGTTTGGCGGTGTGGCGGGGGGCAAGATGGGGCCGCTTGTGGGCGGGTTGGGGTTGGCGAGGGGGAGTTTCCTCGGGGGTGTGGGGAGGGGGGCGCAGAGGAGTGAGGATGGGTTTGTGTTTAGTCCTTTGAAGAGGGAGAGGAAGGCGGGGAGTAGTTTTCTGAAGTGAGGAGGGATTGGCAATGGGCCCTTGAGAGGGGGTTCAGTATTGGCGGAGCGCGCCAGGGAGCCATTGCTGTTGGGTAACGTGTATGAATACGATGATGTCTTCATGTTTCGTCTGTGGCGTTGTCTTCGGGAAAGACGAGTGTTCGTGAAATGTCCGGTCTGCGGCGGAGGGCGACGAAGTAGGCTTCTTTCGACTCCTGGATGCATGTCAGTCACCAGACCCGTGCGAAGCATGGTCAGTCAGACCTTGCGAGAAGCATCAGGCTTCTCCCTCACGACCTTCTCAAAGAGCTTCTTGAGTCTCATCTCGAATGCCTTTTCCTCTACTCCCTGGTAGAACTTGCAAACAAAGTGCCCACCTGTTTTGAGTGTGTCGAAGCAGAATGTGAGAGCCGCGAGGCAAAGATCCTAACGCCGGTCAGTCATGGGGATTGAGGAGATAGGAGTGTGAGGAGAGACAAGGACATACCATACTCCCCGCGTGATCTCTGAAGCTCACGCCGCTCGTGTTCATCATCCTATGATAAGGGTTACTAACGCTCTTGATCCAGCTCCCGCTCGCCAGCGGCCAGGGCGCTGACATGTCACTTAGCACGACGTCGACTGTGCCTTTGTCCTTGGCTTCTCCCACCCCACCGCCCTCACTCTGACCATCTGCCTCCCCCTCCCCCTTACCTTTCCCCTCCCGCTTTTCCTCCCCTCCGTCCTCCCCTCCCGACACCCCCACCCCCACTCCCCTGCCAGCCCCTGCCCTCCCCCTCCCCCAACTCCCCACAAACCTCCTCACCTCCCCCCTGACCTCCTCACTAAGAAAGTTCCCTTGGATACTACTCGCCCCCCTCGGCGGCTGCGCGGGGATGACATCAACGCCCACCACCCTCCCGCCCGGTCTCGTCCTGCTCACCGCAACCTGGCTCCACGCTCCCGGCGCGAAACCGAGATCAATCACAGTCTGGCCAGGGCGGAAGAGGCGGTGGCGTTGGTCGAGTTCGAGGAGCTTGTATGCGGCGCGGGATTTCAGGGAGGAGAGACGGGCGGAGGCGGCGTAGGGGTCGGTGGATTGGCGGGTTTTCCAGCGGGAGGAGGAGGGGGAGGAGGAGGGGCGGAGGGGGGGTGAGATGGGGGAGGTGGTGCAGGCGGGCAGGGGAGGGGGAGGGGCAAGTAGGGGGTTGGGGCGGACGGGGATGCAGGGGAGGCGGGAGGGGGAGCGGCATGCGAGGGGACGCATTAGGTCTATGGGTTGTGGTTTGAGCAGAAGCTTGCCCTGGTGGTACAGGAATGGTGTAAATTTCCCGACTGGCTGGAGAGGGTGTTCTGGAAGCTGTAGAGGTGTGATGGCTTGCTGTGTCCAGCCGGCTCGGTGGGATCTTGATGTTACACTGGCGCGTTGTCCGAGTCCGAGAGACGATATCGTTAGGCTTGCATGATGCAGGATTGATTTTGTCAGAGTTCGCGGCAGTCGAAGATCTTCAGCCAGTCGATCCCATTACGATCTTTTGTGGGAGGAAAGATGAAGCGAAAGAGCAAGATCTGCATTGAAGTCCCCGAAAGAGATCAAGTCAGTGCGTTCTCAGTAAATGGGCCGGCCAGGTGGAGTACAGAACACACTAGTACATGTCCTTTCACTAGAATAAGTGAGCCTGATGACTCTGGTCGGTCAAGCGGTTCACACCCACATCTTGCATGAGGACGTTGTATACACTATGGATGATACTGTAAACTAAAGAACCACGTCTGTGTCCACGCAAGGTCGCCTCTCACGCCACAGATCAACCTCTCGTCCCCATTCCCTGACCCGTCCTTTTACAACCTAATACTATCCAAAACCTCCTCCCCAGTCCACCAATCCTCCCTCTCCAACTGCGCCTTCTGCGCTACCTCCACCTGCGTACTCGTGCTCAATCCCTTATCCGCATTACTCGCGTAAGCGAACTGGGGCACCAACCTCACGGGCGAGTTCACATAGTCCCCCAATGCACCATAGCTAGGCCATGTCGGCGCCGTAGCCAGCTTTTGCGAATTCGGGTTGCCAGTCCGGATGAAAGAGCCGATGTAGGCGCGCCATTCCAGGGCGATGGAGCGTTCGAAGGGCGTCATGACTGAGGTGGCGTTTTGGAGGTAGGAGTTGTCGGCGGAGTGTTGGACGTAGGTGAGGGGGTAGGTGGTGCCGTTATAGTTGGATCCGACGGCTGGGAAGGGAGGTTAGGGGGACGGAGCATGGGTAGTGGAGGGGAGAGGCTTACTTGGGGCGTTGAAGCGGAATGTCCATACGCGAGAGGGGCCAAAGGCAGAGGAGAGGTATCTGCCGAGGAGACGTTCGGAGCCGGTGATGCCTGGCTCGCCGAAGTTGTTCAGTGACATGATGGAGGCTTTGAAGGCGGTCAGGAAGAAGTTGTCTGGGCTGGTGTAGCCGAAGGTCGAGTTGACAGGGTAGTAGCTGATGGCTTGTTGGATTTGGGTGGAGCTCAAGTTCCAGATACCATTCTGCGCTGGAGTGAGCGTGGCAAGGCTGCGATTCCCTCCGCCAGCACCTTCATCGTTGACGAACCCAGCAATCGTTGCTACATTGGCAACCTTGCCCTGCTTGAAGAGGCGGGTGATCGTGTCAGTCAGTGTCAAGCCATCGACAGTGGGCAGGAAAGCTGCCGAGTTGCCGAACGTCAGGTTGTTGAATGGTCTGCGAACCATGTCAGCTACGGTCTTTGCACATGTCATGTATCTCTACTCACCCAGACGTCGACCTGTACGAAGTCAAATTGACATACGCATTGACAATATCCGGCACTGTTGCATTGCGGAAACAAGCAAGCTGATCCTGTCCTGCCGTGCAACCAAGCAGATTGAAGAATTGAGCGTTGCGGTCGGCGAGATCCTCCACGCGGAACATGGGCGAACGCTGGATCGATCGAGGAACAGCCTTGGAGAACAAGCCATCGTTTTTGCCGTCGTACAAGGCCATCTGCCCTACCACAGCATACCCGCCTCCGGACTGACCCATGATGGTTACATCAGTAGGGTTACCTCCAAATGCGGCGATGTTCTGCCTGATCCACTGAAGCGCCAGACGTTGATCGAGCAGACCAGCATTGGCAGATGGAAGAGATGGATGCGCCATGAAACCAAGAGCGCCTACACGGTACCCGACGTTGACAGCGATAAAGTCCTGGCTCTGGCCTACCCAGTCGCTAAAGTCGTTGTTGGGAGCCGCACTGTACTGGAGAGCGCCACCCTATGGAATGTTAGCTCCACTAATCCTCTCCAAGCTTCTGATTGTGACAAACATGGATGTAGAGCATCACAGGCAGACCTGCACCAACAGTAGCATTCGCCGGCTTCCAGACCCACAGCTTGAGGCAGTCCTCCTGCCCTGGACCAGCGCGCACTCCGACGATATTGTTGTTGATTACACCATAACGAGCTCCCGAGAATTGGACGCAGCGGAGAGCATCAGTCGTGACATCGACTGGTGTACCATTCTGGGCTGATAATGGCTGCGGTGGGGCGAAGCGGAGATCACCAATAGGGGGTTGCGCGTAAGGAATGCCCTTCCATGAAGCGACTCTGCAGAAAGCACCGTCAGTGGGCATACTCTTGTGTTCGTAATCAAGATAGTACTCACGTTCCGTTGTTCTGTATTACACCAACATATGTTCCTGCAGAGCCAAGATTCACGACGGGGTTCGTGGCGTTACCTGTCGTTGCTCCAGATATCTGTGCTCTGGCCGGTGTAGTGGCAACGGCTAGAGCCGTCAACAGAAGTGTCGACAACATCATTGTCAGTGTGATCAATCAGGTCGTTAACAGTGATCTGTTCGAATATGCCTGGCGCTCAGTGAAGATCAAGACTTGGACACAGAACCGGGCATGCTTCACCCACTTATGTATTCCTACCTCTGCCTCTCTCGCCTATATGGCCATATTAGCGAGCCACTATGACGACCGCGTCCAAGCGCGAGGTCTCCACATGGAAGATGAACCCGGCGAGAAATCTCTTTCCAGGTCGAAAAGGTAGAGTAGCGATGCATGTCGTCGTGGGGAAAGCGGAGGGAAGAATGTTTTCCCCTCGACTCGGATGCCGGCAGGTGATCGGAGGGCAAAGAGCCCATGTTGTCCGCAACAGGACTTGAATGTTCCTTTCGATGGTGAATTGCCTCTGTCAGGTGACTTGCATCGCTGCAAGACGTCGAGCAGCCAAGGCATCCATACAAGGCATCCGAACGTCGCCGAGTCTTCCCAGCTGCGAACGAGCGAGATGAGCACGGATCTTACATGTCCCTTTGATTGATTGACAGACTCTCATTTCGGAGCAGGCGGATCGGCATCACCCAGGGCTCCACTGATCAGCTCATCCTGGTGCGTGGCCGTCGTCAACTCCTGCCCGGAAGACGACACGAGCTGAAGATCGGGCACTGGAAGAGAGAATGAAGCCACGTCGAAGCTCACAGCATGAGTGACCACAATGACTGTAGGATACTCAGGCCCCGCGCGCCCATCCTCTTTGATCCAGCAGGTCGGATCCAGCGGGATGGCCGAATCCTGCTCCTGGGAGCTGGGTAGGGGGATGAGCTAGCGCAGAGGCACGAATGCGGAAACAAGACGAATGATGTTCTTTGATTGGGTATTCCTGAATCTAACTTATGTAGCGACTGACGCGACCCTTTTGCCCAGAGTCGATTACTGCCTTCCCAGAATAACAACAAGCCCTTGCGCTCCCAAGCCGAATCTGTGGCCTGGTGAAGGAAAACGCATGCTTCTCCTATTCTACTGTACATGGCGCTCCCCGACTCCGAAGAATCCTGCTTGCGCACCGGCGGCGCCACTTTTCCCAGTGGCGAAAAACAATGCTCGAAATGCGATGGAGGCAAAAGCCCGAGCTTCGTCCTCGGACTCGCCGGGTATCACAGAGACCTTTCTCTCCATTTCTCTCGCTTTGTTCAAGAAAAGGGAGAATGACTAACAAGAAAACTCAAATGCTTGCGTTCGTTCGTCGCTGTTCCATCCATCTCTCTGAATGCCAATGAACTGAAATTTGCAGATGTTGTACAATGATTGGCCGATCGTGTGCTGGGTATCATGCTTGTTGCTAAGTATCCATAGTTGGGGAAGCTGGCTCTTTGTTGCTGCCGCTTAGTGGCTTGGACAAGTACTGACTACCGCGCGTGATCCCTGCGCGGTTGAGGTGAATGATGATAGCTGGCATGTGACGGTGGCCGCGAATGTGGATCTGGTGGCCCGTAACCAGATTCGTGCACAATCCTGGGTTGCGTTGCAACGCTATCCCGTCGACTCGGCGGCCTGCGTGCTGCTTCAGATTGATCCTCATTCGATTTGTTGCTGCGTGATCGAATGTGGCCGTTCGAGTTGCCTCTGCTTCTATTGCTGGACTGACTGGAGAACGACGGAGAGGTCTGGGAAGGCGGAGGATGAGGATGATGCCCACCAATGGCTTTTCGCTTCCGAGGTGAGTCTCTGTAATCTCCTTCACCGCCATGAGAAGGATGTGCCGAGGAAGGCTCATTCCTGCCGGACGGCGTCGGTGGCTGATTGCCTTTGGACTCCTGTGTCGCTGGCGGAACCCAGTGATGGAAGTATATCGAAGGTGACGAAGTCGCCTGTTCGGACTGGCCGACATGTGACGGATTCGCGTGATGCGCTGCTGTTGGCGCTGTACTACTAGGCTGACCAATATCAACCGTGTTGATCCTGGAAAGGCCAGAAGCTGGTACTGATCGAGGGGCGGATGTCGGTATGCTCGGTCGTTGTGAGGAGCCATAGGCTGAGAATGTCGTTTGATGTTGTGCAAGTGGAGGTGGTGGCTGGGCCGGCGCGTTCGTTCCTGGTTGTTGAGGTGTTTGATATGACGGCTGTGGAGGATTAACTCGGGTATCCCGAGGCTGCTCTGGTCCTAGTTCCAGTGCCTGCATTTGTTGTTGACTCGCCTGCAGCTGCGAAGCGTATTGGTGCAACATGTCGACACTGGCGTTGATGAGATTTGGCCCTCCCATGCCAGCAAAGATGACCGGGATCATGTGTGGTGGGACGCCTCCCTTCATCGACTCCCTCAGCATGGATTGCTCCACCAGGCGCTGCTCGAGCCTGAAGGATTCCTGCCGCGTCCGCTCTTCCTCCTGCCTCCGTCGTTCCTCTTCCTGCTTGGTTCTTTCTTCCTCCGCCTTGGTGCTCAGCCAGTGCCTCATTGATTCCTCACCTCCGGACCATTGTGAAGGGGGTGCTGGCATAGATCCAAGCTGTGGTTGTTGCTGCTGCTGCTGCAGACTCGAAGGTGGTGGTGGAGGTGGTGGTTGTGGCGGAGGTTGTGGTTGTTGTTGCGGTCGATTCGGTTCAGGCAGAGCCATAGCCGATGGAGGCGGTAAGCCCCTGTGAGAAGTCGACATGACGTAGCTGTTGTGTTGCGGTAAACCACTAAGCACGTGGTCCACGTGTCTTCGTGGCGAGAAATGAGAGCTGTGATGTGGTTGCGGCGGTGAAGAGTAATCATGCGGTGACCGGCCTCCAAAATCAGGCTTGCCTGACTGCTGGGAAAGTGTGAGCAGCATGTCGGGCAGATGTCGAGCTGCAAATGTAAAGAAAGAAGTCGAGAACGTGTCAATCAAACATGGTTGTACAAAACGCCCAGTCGCGTGTCGTGTGTAGTTACTGAACCAGAATTACACGCGGACGGAGAAGGCGAACACGAGGAGAGCTTCCAGACGGAAGATCAAGACGTGACTGATTGGGAAAGGGGGAGTATCAAAAGGAGCGCATGCCGGTATGTACGAGTGATAGACAAGCGGAAGGAGGAACAGCTAGAGTTTTAACGAATGATGGAAAGAACGTACATGACGGGAATGCAGATCTGAAGCCTGGGTGACGTGCCCCGCTGCCCGGTTGCATTACGGAAAGACGAGCCGTGGCAAGTGGGCTCTCTTTTGCTCGTGGGAAAAGCAAATTTGCGGGCTTCCCGCTGGCTGGTCGATCGTCGGCGCTTGTGGAAAGTGATGCGCACAGCCTTCTGACAGGCCAGTTTCTGATTGCTGGGTTCCGGGTTGCCCTTCCTTGGGACCACCGCAGGACCACGCGCTGGGATCGTCCGGTGTGGGTTGCACGCGTGTGTTCTGTTTCGGGTAATGAGATTCCTTTTGCGTCCACGAGCTATCCAAAGTATGACGGCAGGCTAAACGAAGGGGCTGGTGTTGCAATAGTCTGGCAGACCAATCAGCAAGCCACGCGGTGGAGGGTCGGCCAGAGTTTCGATTTTTGGATTGCTGGAGATGGAGGAAACGGCGATGGAAGTTCGAAGCGTGATCGTCACAGATGCGAGATCTGGTCTGTTTCTTCCCTTTCGCTTCCTCGACCCGGAACGGTAGAATGTCCGGACTGCAGGTCGAGCGTCATATACGGTACGCCTTTGGGGCTCAGAGATAGTTGAACAGAAGCATGCGATTGGCAGGCGAGCATGACCGTGACCATCAGACAAAGAGATGTTGGAGCAAGAGAGATGACGGGTACAACGTCTGCGGGAGACGTTGATAGCAGCGGCAAGGCCAATTTCAACTGTACGTCGGATGCACAAAACGTGAACGACGATTGGGACCGAACCGTCGACAAGGGCCGACATGGCTTGTCATTGCAGCACACACACACACTCTCTCTCTCTCTCTCTCCCTCTCTCTTCTCCCATGAATTAGACGGAGAGAGATTGCGCTCCACCAAAAGGAACTTGAGGGTGAACTCGGATGTGGCGCCGCTTGCCTGACTCTTGGTCGTGAAATGCTTCATGCACGAAGGGCGGTCGAGAGAGATGGCAACAGGGAACAGGGGGCACGTCAATATCTAGCTTCGATCCAGCAAGAGGGATGCTATGACCTCTTGGGAACCACGGTGTGCCTTGGTGCTATAGTGGTCAAGGTACACGGACGGGTTGGGACGTTGATGGCACAGTACATGGTGAAACAAAAGACGCACAGAGAAGCTCGAAGCGAACGTCGTTTACACCGAGATCGTCCCGCTGCGTGACAGTCTTGCAAAATGCAGTGGCTGGTGGTGGTCGAAAAAAGAGATTTTGGGCCAGCCAGGTACCAAAAACAGTATTGATCCGAGGGAAAGGGCCAGATCCTCCCCGTTCCCATGACCGGGTCATGATCTCCTCTGGGATCGCACTCCAACACATCGCTAGGTATTGAGGAATGCGAGTCATGGTGGGAGATGAGGGATGATGCCTGGAGAGTATTGGTGCAAGAGCGGGCCGTTCATGGGGTGGACCCCCTGTCATGGGTCGGAGCAATGTATTCCAGGGCGGCTAGCTCGGTGCCTGTGACATTTCCATAGTCGAGCAGGAGACTTTGTTCCTTTCTGGCTATCACGTAAGGATGGAGCGCGGTGCCTGGCAGTAGACGGATCGGGATGGTGCAGGATTGACAGACCGAGATCCAGGCCCTGGAGGAACGTGCTTGTGGGCATATTCCCAACTGTCACTGACGAGCCGACCAAAAGCACATGCAGCGGCCGGCACAAACAGGCCGTGGTCTCCGATGACAGGGGAAGGCCCTGCATGAGCTTTGGGAAAAGGCGATGGCATGCATCTGTGGCCGTGGGAAACAGACTTCTGATCCGTGGGAGGGCTGTCAAAGGGCAGATTAAGCGAAAAGCGCCTTTTTTTTATTTTTATTAAGCTACCGAAACGGTCCACGGCTCGACCTTCACCAGCGTGGAGCATCGAACGGATTGATCAACCGAACCAGATGTCCAAGCTCGATCCCTTCCGTAGCCAGCAGGTAAAGCAGGGCAAGAGGGCAGCCTTTACCGGCCGGTGGTTGGCGTTGACTTCTGAAACACTGCTACTCTCGACAACACCCAACGCGACTTCCTTAAACGTCCCATGCGAAATTGAAAGCGGCTGCTCTGACGTCAGGGGCAAGGGTCGAAGAAGGCCGCCTGCTTTGATGCTCGAGCTCGACAGGTCAGAAATGGTATTCTCCTCAGCCGGTCCAGTCCGTATTGGGGACTTTTTACCGCTCAGAGACTAGAGGATCTTGACAAAGGTCCTTTTGCCGGGGATGCCCGTTTTTGACAGGAGTCCAGATCTGACGTTGCGGGGTGTCTCGGCGAGAAAGAGGCCATGACATGCTGAGGCTGATCATGAGCTGTTAGAGACAGATGCCGTGAGTCGTGGCGTCAGCACTTTGTGATGCTCAAGGTAAGATGTGGAGTTGTAATTCTTCCTAGTGTGGCATTCGAAAGTGGTGCGGCACAAATTCGGGAGTCTTCAAAATTTGTGGCGAACAGCGTCGATCGTACAGTTTCCAATTGAGTGCTTTGCTGTTGCTGCAGGGGAGATTCAGGCCGGGAATACAGGGCGGGAAATGGAGCTGTCAATGACAGCGGATGGCTGCATTGCTGCAGGAGAGAAGCCGCACAAGCCCCACTCCTGGGAGGAGGATTGCATCTTCGTCACCACAGATGTCTTTGTAGGGGTTGAATGATAAGATAGGTGGATGATTATGTGGGTAATCAATACTCTTAGATTACATGCCTGCGTGGCTAGCTACTTTGTTCATGCTTTGCGTGTGGGATATCTCGTGAAATCATCAATGCTTAGTGTTCATAAACCCCTAATCAGTATGCAAAAGCGCCTGCGCAACTCGTTCCACCATTAGTGGAGCTGGTTCATAATAGTCTCTGAATGTAGACGGTCTGCTCATCGTACTCCAAACTCAGGTTTACGCGCGACGTTGACAACAGGTGGAGGTCCATCTGTGTCAGGATACGGGAGGTTGTTGGCGGGTGGTAGCGGCGCACCATACCGTCCTAGATTACTCATGTTCGTGAAGGTCCGGGGAGGCTGGTCGGTATCAGGGTAGGGAAGAGGCGTTTTGGGTGGAATGGGCGGCGGCGAATTCTTGGGTGGTGAAGCTTGTGAAAGCCGTTGCGAAGCTGGTGATGGTGGCTTTTCAAAACTAACCCGCGGCGATGCCGTGATCGTTGAGGATCCGTCTGACCTTCTTGAGCCGTCCATACTCGGTCGCCACGATTGTCGGTATGAGTCCGGACCATACGGAGCCTGCTGGTGGTGCTGAGGAGAGTCTATTGGTTCAGAATAGTCTTCTTCCGGTACTACGGTGTATTTGGCGTCCGCTAATGATCCTCCATGGACATATTGTCGAGGTCCAAGGACTGTGTGCACGCCGGGAATGACGTCTTCGCCAGGTAGCTCAACAGCCAGCGGATTCGATGGTGGTGGCATGACTGACGAAGATACCGGTCGGTCCCATCTCTCCTGCCCGCCTTGTATGCTGTTCGCCGATGCATGTCTATCGTGCCGGCGTTTTGCAAAGTGGATCTTTGCCATCTTCGCAGCTGCTTGCATGTTCATTGACGTGGTTTCCTTTCGTGCAAGGTACATGCGTGTGTTTGTCGATATCTCCGAGAGTCTATTCCATTCTGTGAGAGTGTCAGTGGATTTCGAGATATCACGTTTTACACGCAGACTTACCATTCATCCCGAATTCGCCCACACCAACTTCGACATTGAGGCGGTAGTAATTCTCTGGATTCACGCCCCGCTTTGAAAGATGTTCTTTCATCATGTACTGATGTGTCTCCTCGCAACCTTCAATTTTTGTGATGAGTCGCCTTCGTGCCTCGGCAAAGTCGCCCATAGCGCCACCGACAAAGCTCTCCCACCACAAGTGTTGTTGAGCATTGGTGCCTCCTGGTCGCTTACCAGTCCCGATGCTGACCATCACACCGACCTCTCGACCCGGCCATTCATTGAGGATCGCCTCGTCAAGGGCCTGGGGCGAGGGGTTGTACTTGCCAACTCCTTCGTCGATATAGACTGACTGACCAATCTGTATTGGCTTGAATGCAAGTCCGGTCGCGGACGTGGCTCGACCAGCTTGCCAAATAGTGCAATTGAACTCGGGAGCCGGCTCCTTTCGAGAGTCGTACGATCTCAGCAGAGCGGCTGGTGTACCCTTCGGTGTGCCTCGGTAGACAGCTGTTACGGCTGTTTTCGTCCTGTTCTCCCTCATGTCGTACAATAAAGCATTCGGATTGCCCCATCGACTCGCTCGTGGCATGATAGGACTCATTCCGACTTGGCTGTATCTGCTGGCGACACTTGGGCTTCTTTGCGGACTCGCATATGAAGTGCGACTGCTGGGAATGTCGGGTGTCATGGGCGTTGCAGTCGCGACAGAATCGTTGCCCTCCTCGCCGTCGACAGTATGACCGCTGACACATTCCCGAATAGCTTCTTCCAGCTTGCTCGCCTTGAACAAGGTTCCTCTGTATGGTATGCCAGCAAAGGTCTTGTCCGTCTCAAAGACCCTTCTCGTCATGCGCACATAGACGTCCTTGCACGTGTCGATGTCCAGCCGTAGTCTTCCCAGCATGAGAGCTATGAGTCCTCCTGTACCGGTTCCCACGATCAGGTCGAAATGTTCGCATGGTCGAGGAATCTCGTGTCTCCTTGGTGCCCGACCTTCTGTCTCGACGAATGTCCTGTGCATCAACTCTTGCAGAATGATGAGCATGGAGTAGCCGCGCACTCCACCGCCGTCCAGACTAAGAATGCGCAAAGGCGGGCCCTTTGTGGTATCCTTTCTGCGCAGGCGCGCAGTCTCGTCCATGTTGCGCGGTGTTTCGGTCAAGCTTTACTGACGGAGAAGCGGGGGGATGCGGTGACCGTGACAGACGGGGAGTTGGACGTTGGTACTTCGGAATGTCGCGATTAGGAGAGTGAAGACACGCGACCGTGGTGAGAGTGAAGATTACTGCGCGAAGAGTGTCGTTGGGCGGTGGTGCTGACTGACCAAGGCGGCGACTTTCAGACTTCGGGTTGCATCAAGCTGACAGTGGGGCTGTCTGGCGTGTCATCGAGTCCGCTGTTGCGTAATATACGAATGTCATGGCAGGGATCTCAGGCTGTTGAGGTTCTTGAGGTGGAGATGGATCAGAGTGAAAGCGAAAGCAGGTCATGTTTGTTCGTGAAAAGCGTTTGGTCAGAGAAGCATCATCATGGACACTCGTCAAGAGCAATGACATGATTGGTCGACAAGCAGGTTCTCTGGGTAAGGGGTGGCTGTGCATTGCATGTGCTCCACAATGACCAGCTTCTCGTGCTCTGATCAGACCACTCCCCTCCCACCGTCTGAACGGTCTCTCATGCAATTGGGAGACGTCCTCGGGCATCAAAGAGCCGCAGGTCTAGGGGCGTAGATCTCCCATCGCATGCGCCACAGCAGCATACCCGAGACACGCACTTCACAAGTCGACGCCCTTTCACGCCCTGTAGTCACTCCTCCCAATCACAAGAAATCCAGGGAACACGTCAAGGCAGTGCTCGCTCATGATGGACGCTCGCCTTGCATCCAGAGGCCATGCTTTCACAGGAAGACAACACTGGCTTGCAATCTGCCACGTACGATGATTATGGTGTCTCGTTGATCACTGGATTTGTCCCAGCAAAAGGCACACTCTCATTACCAGCTTCTTTGCCCGAGTACATCTGGGAGGTCGCTCTTCAATCTGCACGCAATGCTCAAATAGCGGCTTTGAGTAGGCCTGATTATCAAGGAGATGCAAGAGCTGCAGTTGCCTCGTGTTCGTCTTGGAGAGCCTCGGTTCGCGAAGTAGGTGGGCCTGACCAGATTGATTGGTTGAGAGTGTCATGATACTGAATACCTGTCCTAGCTTCCCATAATCCACCGGCCTTCGAAAGCTCTGCTTAGCGATGACGCCTTGCTACGACGGGCTCATGTCGTTCTCTGCATGCTTGGGCACTACTACGTACACAGTCTCAGCAATATTGCTTCAATCGTTGTCCCGACATCCATAGCACTCCCATGGATCCACATTGCTGATACGCTCGGCGTAAAGCCGGTTCTATCGTATACCTCCGAGATCCTTTGGAACCGGGCATGCCCATCTCACATGTTGCCAACGCCAGATACTGTAGAGATTTCTGAAACATTCACCGGTCACGAGTCCGAAGTCGCGTTTGACGCAAGCTCTGTTAAAGTGGAACTGGAAGGCGCACCGATCCTCGCAGCCATCCATCGGACATTCAGCTCACACTTCCGTCTGGCTAATGTCACAGACCTGACCAAAGCTCTTACCGAAGAGTTACTGCTTGTTGCAGAGACAATCGACCGAATGAAGCGTCATCTCTCCGACCTCTTCTCGACCTGTGACCCCCATCACTTCTACAACATTCAGAGACCTTGGATCGCGGGCTCACCCCCTGAAGGCTGGACCTATGACCTGGGAGACGATCGCAACGTTGTGATGCACCTTCGAGGCTCGACCGCCGCCGCTTCCCCGCTCCTGCAGTCACTCGATGCATTCTTGGGGCTGGAACACATTGGAGAGCATCGCTCGTTCAGGGAAGATGTTCACCGATCGTTCATCCAAGGATTGTCCAATATCACTCTAAATGAGGCCTGCTCCCGGGAAGTGTGCAACCTGCTCGACGGCGTCAAGTCCGCCTCACCCGTGAGGGCATTGGTACTGGGACTGAGCGCCCCAAGCATCATTGTGGAGGAAAACCATGTGGTTGACCTGCAGGATGCTTACAACTCAGTCCTCAAGGCCCTGACAGCTTTTCGAACCGAACATTTCAAGGTTGTTAGCTTGTTTGTGGTATCACAAGCTGCAAAGGTCAAGCGATTAGCTTCCATAAGCAAGGACGACAATACGGAACCCCCACAGTCGGATCGTGTAGAGGGGACCGGTGGTAGTGACTTGCGAATTCTGCTGAACGGATACAGAAAAGTTACTAAGCAAGCACTCTTTGTCGCTAGGACTTGACCAGGTAGCTGCTCTCTACTTTAATCAGGAATGTGCCAGCATACGTATCTAGAACTCGCTCCCACATCATCCAAATAGCGTACACGTGTTTCCAGCCATAGATCATCAATGTTGCGCCTTTGTTCGACGATGTCACGCATGTCTGTACAGTGTGGTAAGGCGAACGTCACGTGCATGACGGGCATGCGTGTGGGGACGCAACAAATGCCTCCACCTGTCTCACCACTTTCTCGACATACATACAACTTTGAATAAGATCAACCACACATATTCGTCATCATGTTTGTCGAGAAGGTCAGTAGCTTCAGCAGCATGCATGCTCCGCTGACGAATCAAGATCTACACTTATCCTGTGAAAGCCCTCCAGCCCTTGGAATTATCGTCCGCAGAAGCGACAAAGTATGGTTTCAGCTTCGACCGGCGCTTCATGCTCGTCAAGGTCCTTCCGGATGGGGTGAAGAATGTCCACGTTGCGGACTTCCCCGAAGCTGTCCTGTTCTATCCCTCCATTCAGCGAGGTGGCGAAAGTGGCATTGACGAGCTCACGGTCACACATCGAGCTCCTTGCAGACCGGAGACATCTTTGACATTTCCGCTGTTCCCTAGCATTGACGGTCTTGGTACAGTGGATATTACCATGCACAAATCGCCCACATCAGGGTATGACATGGGCCCTGAATGTAACGACTGGTTCTCGGAGTGTTTCGGCTTTCCCATGAAGCTGCTGTACCTAGGTGACAACCGACGTGGTGTTCTCTCTTCCACTAAGAATGCTGGTGCGAACGGTCAACAAAGCTGGTCGTCGTGGGCCACTGGTCTCATCTCCGGAGCCGGAAAGGATGAGATCACTTTCGCAGACTGCGCCTCATACCTGGTCGTGTCGCGAACATCCCTACGCAACGTCTCTGGTAGACTTAAAAATGGCGAGGAAATGGACATCACCAAGTTCCGGCCAAATATTGTTGTCGACGGCGCCGAAGAAGCCTGGGAGGAGGACTACTGGTCTGAAATCTCAATCGGAGACATCAAGCTGGATCTCGTTCATAACTGCGTTCGTTGCAAGAGTATCAACATCGACTATGCTACTGGCAAAGCTGGAGAAGGTGAGAGTGGTCAGGTGCTCAAAAAGCTCCAATCGGATCGCCGAGTTGATGCTGGGGCGAAATGGAGCCCTGTCTTCGGCAGGTATTCGTTCTTGTCAAGAGACTCAGGAGAGGGCACGATCAATGTGGGTGATCAAGTGAAAGTCCTCCATAGAAACGTAGAGAGGACTACATTCGGTATCTGGCATGATAGAGCAAGCAGGAAACATGCTGACATTGACAGATTGGCCAGGGTTAGGCTGAAATCATAATCCTATAACGATTCGAACGAGATTTGCATATCTAGAATGGGTACTTGCGTACCTCATCTTCTACCACTACGTCGAGACCATTCCGGATCTGCTCTTCGTGCTTTTCATCGAGGTATTTGAGCAGTACATCCCCATACTTCGCTTTACCCTTGTACTTGCTCACATCGTCGCCCCAGCTTCGTACAGCAGAGGCCAGTCGACCAGGAACATACGGCTCCTTGACGATCTCGGTAATTGGCTGGAAATACGTCCGGATCGTAAAGATGACTCCACCAGACCGGGGTAGTCTACGCAAGCTCTGCCGCTCCGTCCGGAAGTAATGGTGCTCAATGGCCTTGTTCGCCTCGGCCGTGTCCCAGCTAGTATTCGGATCATCCTCCTCCCCGATACTGCTCGACCAAGCCAGTTGATCATCCACTTGAATGAAGTAATTGTTCCTCAACACCGGGGCTTCGGGTTTAATCCTCCTAAAGAAATTCACCATCCCCTTCTCCAACTTCTCCTTGAAACCAGGCACATCACCACTACCACTCATCAGCAAACCCTGACCACCACGATAAGAAACTAGCACCTACCTCGTATGAATCTCACTCAACCCCATCCCAAACTTATCCTCCAACCTCCAAAACCCCGCCAACAACACGGCCCCAGCCCTCAAATAATACCCCCCATCCGCCCCCTCAAACATAATCGCCAAATCATCCTGCACCATCCTCGCCGCCAACATCATCGGATCCTCCCTCCTCCCATCCACCGTCAGCCTCTCCTTACGCACATCAAACTCCTCCCCCGTCGCCAGATTCACCATCCTTCCCTCCCCTCTCGCGGAAAACAACCCCGGATACCGAGCGGGTAGATACGACACCAACTCCTCGCACAACTCCACCGCGCCGTCGAACACCCTCGGGTCCTCGACGGCGGTGCGGCAGCATTTGCATCCTCGCGAGGCGATGCGCGCTGCCTTTGTGGCGTGGTAGTGGAGGTACTCGTTGTCGAGCTCGATCCATTCGTCCCAGTGCATGGGGCGGAGGCCCATGGTTATGTTGTATTTTGGTCCGTGGCGGAAGGGGCGGTAGGGGAGAGGGGGCGTGGTCGTGAGGGACCAGGAGGGGTAGGGGGTTGGAGCGGGGCGGGTGAAAGGGGAGGGGGGCCAGGTGCCGGGTTTGCGGGGCTGGGGTGGGGTGGAGACGGGGGTGGAAGGGTATCTCGAGAGGCGGCGGAGGAGGAGGAGGGGGAGGATGGCGAGGAGAGGAAGGAGGAGGATGAGGAGGGGGAGGTGGTTGGTGACGGGGGATTGAGGGAGGTGGGAGTAGAGGGAGTTGATGTTGATGGAGAGGTCGTGGAGTCTCATGCTTGTGGATTGGTGGCCCGAGATGGGCTGCTCCCCCAGTTGTCGAGGTCTACTGCGACTGATTCGGTCGTGCTGTGTGTTGCTACAATGACGTTCTGTTGCTGACAGGCCGGTGGCTATCTGCGAACTCGATGGTGCGGTTAACTGTGCAAGTCAAGCCTCAATGCTTGATTGCCATAAACCAACGATGTCGTGTATGAGCATGTATGGCATAAGAATTACAGTGCATATACAATTATATTCATATGGTTTCTAGATGACTTGCCGTACCGCTATCTCGACCATATCGCCATGCCCCTCCTGGGCGTGGGCTAAAATTACCCAATGCGGTAAGCCCAGCAGCGGTACCGCAACTCTGATATCGACCCCGCCATGCTAGAAATCTTTACAATCTATACTTTGTAACATCCAATATGAACCAGACGCCTTCGTATTGTCGTCAGATGAAGCATCTAGTCGTCCTCGTCCACGATGACCTTGCCCTTGCGCTTCAAGAGACAGTACTTGCCCCACTTCCTGCGATACTGCTCAGGTATGATATCCCAATCAGGTACCCAGAGGAGTCTCGCGATTGTTCCCGTCTTCATGGGGTCGAGGAAGCGTTCGCAGTGTATCTGCTCATAATTGTCGGTATCGTGGACGCGATCTGGCTCGAGACCAGAGGCTGGTACGCCTGGAAGGCTGGAGTCTACAAAAAAGGTGCAGTGGTCTTCTTGGGTCTGGACATTGTCAGTCTTGTCTTTGATCGTTGCTAATACTCATTGACTTACGTATTTCCCGAGGTCTTCTCTATTCTCGTCATTCATGCCGGGCGGGATGAGCCAGGCGCCTGGGAACAATCCAAAGCCACCAACGTGTGCTTCGCTGAAATGTCCCGGAAGAAGACCGTCGAATGCAGACTTGACGAACTTGCCCTTGACACCCTGGGGCAGATGAAAGGACGAGGGGAAGCGGTACCACTCTTTACCAAGACAGACTGTGTCATGGGGGTGAGTGAAACCAGGTTTGTGCAACGGCTTATATACACTGAGTGGTGCACCGTAGCCCTGCACGTTTCCAAGAGTGCGAGCTGCTCCAAGCAGAGCGGCTGTGAGGGTGAAGCCGGCAGCTATGAGCACACGGAGCCGGGCTGGAATCATGCTGACCACAGATGATCCTCCACCGGAAGAGCTCAAATGAATGAGAGACACGTGCAACGCCAAAGCTGCGTTGAGGGCGATTGCTGGGTATATCGGATACATGAAGCGTTCCTCCTTGTGAGGTTGAATGGTGAATATGACCAACCACATGTACATGGGAGTTGCGAAGGTGAAATTTCGAATGTAGGAAGTCTTTGTCGCGGGCTTGCGATAAATGAACTCCTGGTAGAATAGAAGCGGCATGGCAATTAGACCGATTAGGAGCCAGAGGTTGAAATTGATGAGAAGATTGCGAATGTAGAAGTGCCACGGCTCTGTGCCAAATATGTTCGGACCCTTGCCGGAGACTGCCGAGAGCACATTGTATCTGACGATATTCCAGGGGAAGTAGACGTATTTGTGGTAGAAAGCCAGATCAACGAAGAACTGGAAAAAGGCAGCGACTGCTACTCGAGTGAATCCATATAGTGTTCTTATACCGAGATCTTGCCACTCGCCTGCAGTGATGACCACGATGAATTCCTCGAGCATGAATGGTGCTATCAGAGCGCCTGCAAAAGGCCAGCCGAGAGTGCTTCCAAGACCAAACCAGAAGATCGCCCAAGCAGTGTTGGGGCCACCTCTCCAATCCAGGAACGAGGCCATGCCGAGCATAGTCGTGTACATCGCGAAGCTGGAAGGTAATAGTGCCACTGACGCATGGAACATGCCCGGACTGGTGATCATGATGATCGCGAAGTATAGTCCTACTCGAGCGTGAAGGACCCGGCATATTTCCGTGTAAAGACGTGTTTCACATACGGCACAGGACAAGCCCAGCACGAATCGTAATAGATAGAACTGAAACGATTTCGACGCAAAGAATGCAAGCACCCGTCCAAAAAAGACAATGATAGCATTGAGACCTGGATATACCCATGTTCTGATGGCAAACTCAGGAGAGTACTCCCAGGTCTCAAAGCCATATCCATAGTTGAGGTAATGCGTTGGGTCCCAGAAATTGAAGACTTCATCACAGTCTTGTATGGGCGAGTAGATAGCGGCGACTGTGTTGATCACCGCAAAAGCAACAAAGACTTGCCACGGCTTGAAGTAGTAGATGGTAAAGTCTCGTCGTCTCTCGCTAGGGTGCGTCAGGATCACCACAAAATATAGCTCTCAGGTCATCGGTATACGCACGCGTTCTTGAAGATCTCTGTCCTCATGAACTTTGACCTTTCTCTGCCAGCTCTGGATTCTTCGTTGCTTTGTTGCTGGATCTCCTCCTGTGTCATCTTGGGGTTGACGACATAGCTTTGTCTTGGTGCTGACTGAGTGACAGCATTATTTGAGTACTCTCCAGTGCCTTGCTTGTTTTGATTGTATCCAGCGTACGTCTGCCGGAAAGCAGGACGCTGCATACTGTCGCCACCGATTGTTTGTTGTGCAAAGTCAATGGCAAAATGTTGAGCAACAAGATCTATATCTAGCTGGCCTGAACTGCGTCCAAAACGGGCAACGGGAGATCCGCGCTAGCCCGCTAGAGACTGTCGATCATTTCCCCGCACGAAAGCTTCGCGTCGCCGCATCTTAGAAAAAAATAATCCTTCGTCATTTCTCCAACCTCACCTGTTACCACATTCCACTCGTCCACTTGACTCGACAGCAACCATGCCTGACGCAGTCATGGCGGACGACTTTGACGAGTTCGACGAGATATATGCAGAGTCCGACGCATTGCTCGAAGCAAGCAAGAAGGCGAACACCTCCAACCACGAACAAGTCAACAGTGACCCACCAACCGAGATTGCAACGCCTGCTGTGGCTGCTGCAAACCAGAAGAAGGAGATCGATACCGCATCTGTGGAGGAGAACGTGGCTCATGAAGAGACGTCGAACAATGTCGATGGTAAGTTAGTGACCTTGCAAGCCAATGCCACCGCCGCCGCCGCCGTGCCTGCCGCCAAGAATGCCTCAGTCGCTCCCATGGATCGCTCGGAAGTACTAGAGACGCTGCCGCCGAAGGAGAATGCTCAGACCACAACACTGCCCGACAACCAGACTATGACGAATGGTACTGCTAAGATGCCAATCGCTCTGCAAGATACACCGACACCCTCACCTGGAGATTTCGACATGATGATGAAGGGTATTTCCGGACCAACTGTGAGCGCGAAGATCGATGGTGAGGTATCCTCGGGGAATAACCAGGTAAACTTGCCCCTGCAAAGAAGAGGGAACCTGCTTGCTGACAGAATTTGCGTCCATAGTCTGACCACGATCCTGCGGTTGGCAAGCAAGAGCATGGAGCTGGAAGCAAGAACACAGCCACGCCTGATAGAGAATTCCTCGAAGCTGGTGCAGCTAACAAGAACAACCCTGAAGCGGAATGGGAGCTGGACTCATCCGACGACGCCATGGATACCTCAGACAACTCAAGCGACTCGTCGAGCGACGAGAGTGACGAGGCTGACGGTGAATACGAGAAGCTCGACCCCGCCACTATCGCGAAAATGCTTATGGCTGGCGAGCACGAGAATGACGAGGATGGACAGAATAACGCGGGCGGCGGAAACAAAAGCGGCCTCATGACCAAAAACGAGAAGGCAGACGAAATCATTGCCAAACCAGACATTAATCTCACACCGGATATGCGCATCGTACCTTTGGGACTGGTAGAGCTTAGCGTGGACAATATTGCAGTGATCAAAGCCTTTACCTCGGGCGAATTCAGGGTCGTGGAGTCAGGATCAGCGCTCTGCCTGGAAGACCGTACCATTATCGGCGCGGTCATGGAGGCTATTGGGAGAGTCACAGATCCAAGATACACAGTCGCCTTCACCAACAGGCAGGAAATGGAGGAAATGGGCATCAAGAAAGACACCAAGATCTTCTACGTCGAAAAACACTCTACCTTTGTCTTCACAGAGCCTCTGCGCGGTCTGAAAGGAACGGACGCTTCCAACATACACGACGAAGAGCTGCCAGAGGACGAACAGGAATTCTCCGACGACGAGAAAGAGTCTGCGTGGAAGAAATACAAGAAGATCAATCACAAACAGGCGACTCGTCGTGACTTCTTGGAACACTACATGCCGGCTCGAGACGATGGCGATGGCGATGAGCGTCGCAGCTACGGTCATGCTGGGCGCAACTACGACGGGAATGCGGAGACCGATATCAAACCAGAGCGTTATCTACTCAAGTACGAGGATGACTCGGAGGGTGACGAGATGTACACCCCACTGGCCCGTCCGGACAATTACTCGGGCGCTCCTGGTGGTAGAGGAGGCTCGGATAGTGGTCGTGGGGGTCGTGGTAGAGGCAGGGGTCGTGGCGCCCATGGTAGAGACTCTGGAGGCCGTGGTGGTAGAGGGCGAGGAGGCAGCCACAACTCGAGCAACAACCGTGGCGGAGGTTACAACTCCAGCAACAATGCTCGTGGTGGCCCAAGCAACGCAGGTCCTCCTGCGCAGTCATACGCTGGCCACCCTGCTGTCATTCCACCTCCACCGCTTGGCTACCGAGTTGATCCTGAGGCTCTCAAGTACCTTCCTCCTCCCCCTCCAGGTTGGCCGCATGCATACCAGCAGACACCAAGTCCTTCCGCCTATCAGCAGCAGGCTCCTGCGTACTCTGCTCCAGGATATGCCCAACACCATACTGGATCGGCTCCTGCCACGCCGTACGCCAATGCGTGGGCTGGAGCTCAGCAGCAGCCCCAAGCTCAGCAGTATCAGGGCCAGCAATTCGCCGGACAGCATCAGCAGGATCCGTACTCTCAAGGTCAATACTACCAAGGACAGCAGCAAGGTCAGCAATTCGCTGCCCAGGGTCAGCACGGACATCACCCGTACGGCCAGTTTCCTCAAGGCCAAGCTCAGGCGGGTCATGATCAGTCTGCCGCACTTCAAGCTTTCCTTCAGCACTACGGATACGGACACCAACAGAACGGCACGTAGGTTTACCAAGAAGTAAGGGCAGATCTCATTCTGGGCGTTGGACGGAAAAGGAGTCCCGGTGATCTGGGACAGGATAACCAGTGTGCAGCATAAGGTTCTATTTTCGACCACGATCACCACTTCATTTGCGTTGTTTGTAAGATACCCGCGCCGGCGACGGTGCATGCATGCTCAAGGAGCAATATCGAGGCGTACAGGGATCAGAATAGCCACGGACAGGAGACGATTGCGTCTCCCCGTTTGAATGGAAGCAAGGCTCGAGGTCACTTTGACTCGCGCCACAATCTACAGTGCACATGGATGTTTGCGTGACCTGTGGACCGCGTGGGGGCCCGGTACTCTGGTCCGCGGAGATCGTGGGTTTCTTCGCCTATGCTTCGCATGAAGGCTAATGATGTCGTGGTTGTGCCGTCCAATCAACGAGTGTTGTCGATATCAATCCTGCACCATCTGCATGATCGGAAGTTTCTTGCGCAGGAACCACGAGGCGCTTTAGGTACCCGTGCTGTTTACATTGACCCCATCAGCCAAACTCGTTTCTGCGCTGTTTCTACTCGTGGCATATTTGAGACCGTTGAAGGCTGACTGCCGGCAATTATTCCGGATTCTTCCTGGAAGACGACCGATTGTGGTTGAGGATGAAACTTTCGCGCCGGACCAGGGTTCCTGCCTCGAGACCTCGGAGCCAACAGGTTGGGACGCTAGGCTCTTCTGGACGTGCTCTTATCTTTTCGACTTCAGCCAGCCAATCACGGGCGTTCATTTTGCTCGACTTATCTCGACGTTCCTCTGATAACGTCGTCAGGAAATGCGTCCATGACAATTGGAATTGGATGTGCCACAAGCGACTCGGCGCCCTTGGTTAAGGCTCGCGGTCGATGTAGCACAGCAGTCAGCTGAATGGTCAAATGACGGGCTGCCATTTACTTGGCCTCCTTTGGTGTTCCTGTAGCAAAATGATAGGACATGGATGTAGACAGCTTCATGTGCTTACAGCGGTACCACCACATGCGATCGATCCACCCATCACACGCACGAACTCTGCCAAGCTCATCCTAGCGTGTTGAGGCAACGGCAGAGGAGAAGAACAAAAAACACGATCCACGCTGAGGCGCCGAATGGGTGTCTCTGAAATGGCTCAAAGCCTCAAACGTCTTGGCAAGCGGCGTAGATAAGAGAAATTCCACCACGAAGGCAGCTCTAATTGCGGCGGTCCGTGGGGTTTCGATGCACCGGGCCACGCGAGCAGGGATATCCAAAGGAAACACAGTTCGATCTGATGCGAGGCCCCATTGTGGCTCTGCTCTAGTGGTGGGAGGGATTGATGGGGGAGTGCTCAGTGCTGCTATCTATTGACGTACGAGAAAACGGTCATGGAAATCTGATATAACCTTTGCGTCTCCCTCTACACCCGTTCCCTCCCGTTAGAGTGCCGTACTTTTCTTTCTCCCTTCGCCTCAAGCAGAGACCACGCGACAGCTCCGAGAGAGCCAGGCATTATTGGTCTTTACCCAAACCAGGACCCGCTGAACCCCAATCGACCGGCTTGTGGGTGGTGCCCTTAGCTTTGGTCTCGCCCGTGCTTTTAATCTTTGTCGGGTCCTTTAAGTACATCTCGTACCCTCCGCCGTTCGCGAAGATCAGTTGTGGTCGTCGTTGATTTTCCCGCCCTGCTCGACAACTACGAGGTCTTTTCTATTGTGAAGACGCCCTTCCTTCTCTCCACGACACTATCGGGAAACAGCAATCATGTCGTACGCTTACGTCGGTGCGCCGACCGAGTTCAATGGCACCAATCCCGATCTCGGAGGTGATTCCAGTACGTATTTAACCTCACATCGTGACAGCGACGACAGTCTTGGATTGCTCGCGAGCTTCAAATTCGCGAGACACATTGACTAACAAATCTACAGCGACAGAAAACTTGAACCAATGGTTCCAATCTGGCGACCAGGCCTACATCATCGTCTCCTCGGCGATGGTGTTGGTAATGGTGCCAGGTCTCGGTTTCCTCTACTCTGGTCTCGCTCGTCGTAAATCTGCCCTGAGCATGCTCTGGGCATGCATGGGTTCTCTCTCGGTCATCACTTTCCAATGGTATTTCTGGGGCTACTCTCTGGCTTTCAGCCAATACGCGACGAACGGATTCATTGGTGATCTCAAGAAATTCGGTCTCATGAACACTCTCGCCATGCCCAGCCAGGGCAGTCCTCTTGTACCAGATCTTCTCTACGCTTTCTACCAGGTCAGTAGTGGTTCAAGAAAGAGATCGAGTAAGCACTGACTTGATAAATAGATGCAATTCTGCGCCGTCACAGCTGCCATTATCATGGGCGCCGTCGCTGAGCGTGGTCGTCTCATCCCAGCCATGGTCTTCACTTTCTTCTGGGCTACTCTCGTCTACTGCCCGATTGCCTGCTGGGTATGGAACATTAACGGCTGGGCGTTCAACTACGGTGTCCTTGACTACGCTGGTGGAGGCCCTGTCGAGATCGGGTCTGGTATGTCTGCGCTCGCCTACTCCATGGTTCTGGGCAGACGCCAGGAAAAGATGATGTTGAACTTCCGCCCACACAACGTGTCCCTCATTACCCTCGGTACCGTCTTCCTCTGGTTTGGCTGGCTCGGCTTCAACGGTGGATCTGCTTTCGGTGCCAACCTCCGCGCTGTCATGGCTTGCTGGAACAGCAACTTGACTGCCATGTTCGCAGCCATCACATGGGTTCTGCTCGATTGGAGACTCGCCCGCAAGTGGTCCATGGTCGGTTGGTGCTCTGGTACCATCTCTGGTCTTGTCGCCGCTACTCCTGCCTCTGGTTTCATCCCTCCCTGGGCCTCTGTCATCCTCGGTATCGTCACTGGTATCGTTGCTAACTTCTCCACCAAGAGTGAGTAAACCCGTATCTCATGTATATGAACAGAATGCTAACAACATCATAGTCAAGTACTGGATCAAGATCGACGATTCCATGGATGTCTTCGCTGAGCACGGTATCGCCGGTATCGTTGGATTGATCTTTAACGCATTCTTCGGCGCCAGCTACATCGTTGGTCTCGATGGCGTCAACACTGGTCTGCCATACGGCGGTTTCCTCGACCAGAACTACAAGCAGCTCTACATCCAGATTGCGTACATCTGTGCCTGCTCTGGATGGGCCTTCGTCATGTCTGCTCTCATTGCCTTCGCCATTGACAAGATTCCTGGTCTCAAGCTCCGTGCCTCTGACGAGGCTGAGCTTCTCGGTATGGACGACGACCAGATGGGCGAGTTCGCCTACGACTATGTCGAGGTTCGCCGTGACTACCTCGCCTGGACTCCCGCAAAGGCCGACCAGGCTGGCAACGACCACAGTGTGCCAGTCGGCGACCGTCACGGCATCCCACAGCACAGCCAAATGCTCGAGGGCAAGGAGCCAAGCGATAGCGGGAGCGCTTCAGGGGAGCAGCACAACGGCGTCGCCGGCGACCGTCATGCTGAGGCCTACGAGAAGGTCGAGCGTGGTTCGTCGTAGTGCCTGATTGGACCTTGCTTGTTGAATTTGCCCGGGAGGCACCCTAGATACCACCTATTTCATTTTGTAATATTTTCACTGGCGATATAGCGCATCAAAATGCACACTTGAATTTCCACCCAGGACCATCCATCTTCATGCACTTTCGCTCCCATCCGAGGCATCAATATGGCAACTCGGCACCTCTCCACGAACCACTCTGATGTACAATCGCATTCCACGCCAGAGATCTCGCATCTCGTGCTCCAAACCACGCCATATCCTGCAGCATCACTTCATGACGACAGAACCTTCTCCGCACCCCCGTCGCTCCGTGACCAGCAGCTGACAATCCCCGCTCTGTGATTTGCCCACGACCACATCATCTGCCCTTCCATCCCGCCTGCGAACTGTGCTGTAGCCAATCACGACGCGTCGCACGTACCAATCTGATAATAAATCATAGATCTTGCCCTGCGGCTGCATCGGAAGCTTTTGGTGCCATTGTTGGACCCCCACCCTTTCCTGTCGTTTGCGCGAAGTCATTTAGGGCGGTCTGGACTGGAGGGGGCTTTTCTTGCCGTTGTTTCTGATTTTGTCTTTGAATTGTCAGCCTTTGGAAGATATCTTGTTTGAAACAGCTACGCCGCGGTAATGTCTTACGAAGAGCAAGGGCAGCAGACCATTAGCACGGAGCAGGAGCCGCTGCTTGGGAGGCCGGGAGATGCTACGCAGCCGCCGCAGCAGTCGGTGTTGAACAATCTGGTGTTGGGTGGGTTCACACGGTTTTGACAGGTAGGAGGGGATATTGATTGTATTGTGCAGGCACAGCAGTTATCGCGCAGGCAGGTGTATGGGTTGTGAGTAGTAGCAGTCTGTAGCTCACATCATCTTGCTGACATCACCCCTCAGCTGGCAGCTATAGTATGGGGAGCAGTCTTCTCGAATGACTTGATGCTCTTCTCAGCACATCCAGTACGAAGCTCAATTCCGTGCATGTGGGAACATGCTAACAACGATGACAGCTACTCAACTCGGCGGCGGTAGTCTTCTTCGTCCAAGCAATTCTGGTCGCACAACCGACAGCTACGAAAGACCAGAAACGTGTCGGCACCTACTGGCACGCGGGCTTCAACAATATCGCTGTCCTCTCTGCCATCGCTGGTCTGGTAGTGATCGAGTACAACAAGTTCGACCATGATGGAGAGCACTTCGTCTCACCTCATGCCATCCTGGGCCTGACGACCTACATACTCATCGGAATACAAGCCTTCGTTGGAGCTACAATGTACTTCTTGCCGGGCCTGTATGGGAGCGTGGACAACGCAAAGAGCTTGTACAAATACCACAGATGGTCGGGATACCTGGTGCTGACGTTGTTGCTGGCCACAGTCTGCGCAGCTACATACACTGGCTTCAACGAGAACGTGTTGAAGATGCAGCTATGGGCTCTTGTGGTCAGCAGTGTGCTGGTCCTTGCGGGTACCATTCCAAGGATTAAGAAGGCCAAGCTAGGTCTTTGAAGAGAAGGACTATTCGACGTGGCTGCTCTTGCAGTCATCAGGCAGAGCTGAGGAACGAGCCGTGTCCATAACACCAAAACGCTCTGCAGGAAGAGATGACATTGGCAATGATGAGAAGATTCTTGAAATTGCACATGGCGCATTACTTACGATCAGCGACTGCTTCTACATCTGCATAGGGTATCATGAAGCGATGCATTGTTCAGCCATGCGTCGGACGATGAAATGTCCTCGTTATCTGTCATCGAGTGTAGCGAAGAATTTGAAGCTTGTGAGATTGCTGTCAACGTGGTGCGCGTGACTGTCAAATGCTGCAGCAGCTCGGTCTTCATGGTGAACTACCCTGAACTCCAGAGTGCTGCTCCATAATTCTCTTGAACCTGTGTTCTCGCCTGGTGAACTGCACGGGAAATAGATGAGCATTTATTCTTTTTGGCAAAGCAAATCAAAGACATTTCCCAATTGGAGCATGCCCGCAACCAGATCTTCGGTTGCAATTTCCAGGGGCTCCTTCGGCTCCAGCTAGTGCGACTTTATTTGTGATAGACTCGCACAAGCCGTCTGCGAACATGACCCATGCTCAGGTCTCAGGAACAGGACCAGGACCAGCAATTGCTTTTGAGCCCACTCTGCAGGAAATGACATGCCTCTCCCCATCCGTTCACAACTTCAGCCCGGACAGCCTCGCGTTATACGGCCTCAACGTCCTCGCTTCAATCAGCTGAATTCGACGCCGGCTGAACGAGCGATCTCCTCAGCCCAGCTGGCCAGATGAACGTATATTTGACCCACGACCACCCGCCTTCGCAGCACAGACAGGGGCACCTCACATCGGCCAGCCATGGACGTCGAAACCATCTCAACACGCAAAACAGACTCGGCCCACCGGCCTCCAACGCCGTATGACTTTAACTTGCTAAAGTCTCTCCGCACGCAAGCAACAGTCCAGACCCCGACGCCGACCACTCCCCCTTCGTCCAAACACCAAACTCTCCCCGCAAAGCCCACAACGCCAGACACGTCCCCATCTCTCCTGGCTGGATCTCCTGATTCTCGCACAAGTGACAAGCGCGACTCGGCCATCGAGCGGAGTCACTCGACCGCCCGCTTCGAGGACTACGCCGGGGCGCGCAACTCGGGTGTTGTTGCTCCTGCTGTATCTGCAGCGGAACTCCCTCGGCAGCCGTCTAGGGGTACGCTCAGCTCACTACGCAAGTCGCCCTCACTGAGGCGGCTGAGTGGGTCGCCAGCGCAGAATCGCTTGAGGAAGAAGAGTGTTCCGGACGAAGTCAGGCAGGCTTTAGAGGAGAGGCAGAGGGAAGAGACACCACCTGTGCCGCAGCACGTGAGGATCAGGTCATTTCATGGCATAAGCATGGAGATACCGAAGGGAGAGCTGGAAGGATTGAGTGGAATGGGGAATATAGAGTTCTCGAATAGGGGAAGTGTGCTGCTTGGAGGGAAGAGGGAGGGGCTGTTGACTGGAGAGGCGGAGAAGCAGGAGGAGAGTAGCACGGAGATACCTGAGATTAGGGTGCCAGAACAGGAGCAAAAGCCGGAAGTGCAAGAGGGTGCCCCGCAAGAAAGCATACCAAAGGACTCGGCAGTGGGGGAAGAGGTACCTCGGAGCCCGAAACGACTACAAGCAGGACGACGGAAACCAAGCATACACATGCTGCAAGCAGCGATAGAAGGAGGGCGCGTGCTATCTGCAGAAGAGATCTCATACTCAATCCGCTTGCGATCTATGTATGATCACGGCGACGAGAATGCAGCAGACTGGACCACCTCACCAATTGTCGAGAACACAATACGATCCATCACGCCAGAACCAACCACGACAGAAAGAGCAACAACACCCGAACCAGACAGCACATCCTTGGCCGTCCCCAAGCACCGCAAGACCTCTTCCAAAACTCGCGTCCGACCTTCGAATGGCTCCCGCCTTCCTTCCATCCCAAGGACTTCCACCGAAGTAGCCGGTGGCATTGAAGACTTCGAAGATATTTCAGCTCGCGATGTCGACCGCTATGGCTTCATCGTGCCCAGCGTCACCTTATCCCGCACCTCCACGAGCTCCAACCGCCCCTCCACTGCACGACCCTCTACGTCCTCCACCGCCGCTCCCCGACCCAGCATGCAACGAGTTTCCACCTCCCTCCGCATTGTCGCGGATTCTCCTCGAAGAAAACGCACCCTCCGCCGCGGGCCCAGTGTCGCGACCAAGCGCTCGTCCCGCTCCGTGCCCCCCAAGGCCGGAGCAGGAAAAGATGCCCGCTCCCTCCGCACCCAAAATAGCGTCCGCTCATTCCGCAGCGCCAGCTCCTCCCTCTTCGAAGTCAAAGGCCGCTACGGTCGCCTCATGGACCAAGCAAGCGACATGCTCACACTGCCCCCTGGCCTCGAATCCATCGCCGAAGCCGAAGACGGCGGGCGCACCGACGAGAAACTTCGCCGACGCGAATGGTCCCGCGAGGAAAAATGGCGACGCATGGCCAAACGTCGACCCGGCGCAGAAGGCAACGGTGGCGGCATGGCCTTCAACTTCGACGTGCACGACCCACGTCTCGTCGGACGCGTATGGAAAGGTATCCCGGACCGCTGGCGAGCGACTGCATGGCACGCTTTCGTCGCTGAGAGCCAGCGGGAACGTAACGTGGGCGAGACCGACGAGGAGCTGATCGAGGAGTTCCACCGCCTCCAGGGCGAGAATTGCGCCGACGACGTCCAGATCGATGTCGATGTCCCGCGGAGTATCGGGATGCACGTCATGTTCCGCAAACGCTACCGTGGCGGGCAGAGGCTGCTGTTCCGCGTGCTGCATGGGATCGCGCTCAAGTTCCCTGAGACGGGGTATGTGCAGGGTATGGCGAGTCTGGCGACGACGTTGCTATGCTATTTCGACGAGGAGATGGCGTTTGTCATGATGGTCAGGCTGTGGGAGTTGAGGGGATTGAAGAAGTTGTTCGCGCATGGTTTTGGGGGCTTGATGGAGGCGCTTGGGGAGTTTGAAGGAGGGTGGTTGAGGGGAGAGGTCAAGGCGAAATTGGACGAGTTGGGGATTGGAGGGACGGCGTATGGGACGAGGTGGTATTTGACGTTGTTCAATATGAGTATACCCTTTCCCGCCCAGTTGAGGGTTTGGGATGTGTTTATGCTGTTGGGAGATGGGGAGGGCAAGGTGGTCAAGGGAGGGGAGGAAGGGTTTGATGGGGCGGAGCTTGATGTGTTGCATGCTGCTAGTGCGGCGTTGATTGATGCTACCAGGGATATTTTGCTGGACTCGGACTTTGAGAACGCCATGAAGGTGTTGACGAGCTGGATCCCGATCAAGGATGAGGATTTACTGATGAGGGTGGCGAAGGCGGAGTGGAAGGCCAATAAGAGGAGGGATAAGCAAGGCTAGGCGCTGAAGATGAAGCTGAAGGCTCTTGAGAAGGTCAGGAAGGTATTGCAGCGTTGAAGCGGATTTCCTCTGTTTAACGATGAGATGGCGAGCGTGCTGCTTTGCATCTGATACCCAGTTGTGCTGCGCGGCGTAGGGTGGGCTACTTGCCGGACATAATCATATCTCTAATGTAATATCACTATCATACAAGTATTCATCTTTATGTGGCGAGGGGAGAATGCTTTCGCCTCTGGTCAGGTTGAATTGGCATTTGCCAAAATAGTTTATCAAGCTTTCAGGGCCATTTCCGGGCCGCCCCTCGCTTGACCCTTTTTCTGCCGCTCTTCCCAGCGAAGATCGTTCGGCTCACGAGCTTGGGCCACGTGAAATGGTTTGTTGCGACAGGGCACGGCATGTGACGCCTCACTTTGTGTTGAGTTTTCCCTTCTTCGCTACATTGCTTGTTTTCCTTCTGCTTTTCAAATCTTTCAATTGATCTCAGTTTGGCCGTGGAGCTGGTTACCAAGCGATCAGGATATCGACAAGCGCACCAGGACATCAGCTCCCCGAATCCCCCTTCGTTGCGTGCTCAGCATGGGCGCCTTCAAGAATCTACTGCCTTTGATCTTTCTGTTTGCTTTCATCGGAGTAGGAGCCTACTTTGGCTATCAGGTCAGTGCCATCACTTCTTGTGCCTTACAATTGCTTTTTTACTGGACTTCAATATCCATTCCCGAAGACTCTGGTCTGACTAGGCTGCACAGATCTACACATGGTCAAGTGAGATGGCAGACCGCGGCATGCGGAAGATGGAGAAGAAGAACGTGGTCTTCACCAAAGACGGCATGAAAGTGGGCGTCAAGGAGGTCAGCGCAGAGGAGGCTGCAGATCGACAGCAGAAGTGAGTTCGCCACGATGCATGATAGCTTGAACGACTTCTTACGCAACTAGCTACCTCGTCAAAGCATGGAACTTTTCGTCCATGCCAGCCTACAAGTCAATGTTCTGGAACAAGGAAGAACAAGCCCGTCAAAAGGCACTTGGCAAGCAAGCAAAGTCTTCTGGATCTTCGTCTGGCCCATCTAGTCCTGGTGTATCTCGCGTCAGCACTGGACAGAGCTTGCATGCTTCACGACCGGCCGCCCACAGAGCTCCTAGCAACCCCGGAGCGTTTCCCGAATGAGTTGTGGATGACAGCGTCAAAACGACTAGACAAGCGGAGATGAAGTGAATGAGTGGAAGGGGAATGTAACGATCACGATTCATGACAGCATCTCGGTCACTAGGTGAGGATGGTAGAAGCTTTGGGTTCCAGATAGTATCTTGCAAGGTCAATGTACAATGGATTCACGGACATGACCACTTTTGCCAACTATCTGAACTCATGCAAGTCAACATGTGACATATCAGGGAATAATTACGACAACACGACCCTGTTCCCAAAATAGAGCTTGATATGCAACGGGCACTGTACTCCGGAAGCCATGTGATGCTTGCTGTGTCTTGGCGGTACCTGCAACCATGAAAGTTCCACGTCTCCATATCACTCCCCTTTGATCCAAAAACACATCACCTCCGACTTTTTACGCTCTCGGCGCGGGATCAGTGTCAGCTATACACGCTAGCGATTGCTCAGACGATATCGATTGGACTGCCTGCACTCCTCGGACATTTCGGCTACGTATTACAAAAAATGTATGGGCCGCGGAGAGCTTCAAGCATTGCTTAGCTGAACCGCAATCTGTTTCGATTGAATTATGGGAGAATTCGCTCTGGGCTCTCCGCTGATATCCAGCCTGACAAGCACACCAAGAGACGAATTCGCACCCAGAAAGAAACAGCCGCAAAATCGATATCCTGTAGCTCCCAGCCCAGGCGGCTACCAACAAACAGGCTCGTCTTACTCCCAACATCCGCCAGGCCTGGGTCCTACATCCGCACCATTGACAGCTCCTGGTGATCCAGGCAGTTACTTTCCTCCACAGCCAAGCTCCGATCCAAACATGCAACAGCAACAATACGGCCAGCAGGCGCAAGGAGGGATGGGGCAGTTGAGCGGTCAGATGGGACAGATGAATCTGGATGGCAGTGGAGGGGCTGGAGTACTGGCGCCACGGAAAAAGAAGGACAGACATGCATACCATCAGCTTGAGCAGCCAGCACCGAGCCCACAGGCAACGAATGGTGCACCGCCTGTGGCTTCGCCCTACGGGAACATAGCTGGACCAGGTGCAGGAGGGCCGTACATGTCACAGCGATTGCCATCGGCAGGTAGTCAGTATGCTCCACCGGCTACTCAAATTCAGCAGCAACCTGCTGCGGCCTCAGCTCCGGTGCAGCCCGGAGTCACACCAGGTGCCGCAGTGGTTGGCGCGCCGGGGTCAGCGTCAGCTCAGGGGAAAGTGGACCCAGACCAAATACCGAGCATCCCACGATCACGGGACTTCCCTGCAAAATACTACCTGGAACACATCTACCCAACCATGGAACAGCACCTTCCACCACCAGCTGCTGTGCCATTCGTCGCATTCGACCAAGGCAACTGCTCTCCCAAATATGCACGTCTCACGATGAACAACATTCCGGCATCACAAGACGCCTTGGCATCAACGGGACTTCCTCTCGGTCTCATATTACAACCTCTAGCACCCTTACAAGAGGGCGAGCAAGCGATTCCGGTCATCGATTTCGGTACCGAAGGCCCGCCGAGGTGTCGGCGGTGTCGAGCTTATATCAATCCCTTCATGATCTTCAAGGCAGGCGGAAACAAGTTCGTCTGCAACATGTGCACGCACCCAAATGATGTGCCATCTAACTACTTTGCACCAACAGATCCCAGCGGCATACGCGTAGATCGCGCGGAGAGGCAAGAGCTCATGCTAGGTACCGTGGAATTTACTGTGCCCCGCGAGTACTGGTCGAAGGAGCCAGTGCCAATCAATTGGCTGTTCTTGATTGACGTCAGTGCCGAAGCTGTAAACAAAGGCTTCTTGCATGGCGTCTGCGAGGGCATTCTAGGTTCACTATTTCCCGAAGAGGGAGAGGAGGTGGCAGAAGGTGGACCAGCCAGACTACCACCGGGCGCCAAAGTGGGGATCGTGACTTTCGACCGTGAGATACAGTTCTACAACATTAGCCCACGGCTGGAGCAAGCACAGATGATCATCATGCCTGATCTTGCCGAGCCGTTCGTTCCCCTCAGCGAGGGTCTCTTTGTCGACCCGACGCCTTCGAAGACCATCATCACAAATCTACTCCGACAGATCCCTCAGATGTTTTCTCGGATACCACGGCCAGATCCTTCACTTCTGCCCACTTTGGAGGCGGCCCTTGCGGCATTGACTCCGACAGGTGGCAAGGTGATCTGCTCGGTATCTGCTCTGCCCACGCAAGGTCCAGGACGACTTTACATGCGAGATCTCCAGCAGACTTCGGACACTGAATTGGAGAAGAAGCTCTTCACAACGGAATATCCGGAATGGAAAAAGTGCGCTTCGAAGATGGTCGAGGCGGGTATTGGTGTAGATTTCTTCATGGCTGCTCCAAGTGGCGGCTACCTAGACCTCGGCACGATTGGTCACGTCTCAGGGACCACCGGCGGTGAGATCTACTACTATCCCAATTTCCACGCCCCACGGGATCTGTTGAAGCTGGCAAAGGAGATCAAGCACACTGTGACACGGGATACCGGTTTCCAGGCTCTTATGAAAGTTCGATGCTCGAACGGGCTGCAAATATCTGCATACCATGGCAACTTTGTGCAGCACACTTTCGGCGCTGATCTCGAGATTGGCGTCATTGACCAGGACAAGGCACTCGGCGTGGTGTTCACTTATGACGGTAAGCTCGATCCTAAGTTGGACGCTCACTTCCAGTCGGCGCTTCTGTACACGACTGCGAGTGGCGAGAGACGGGTGCGGTGTAGCAACTTCGTCGCTTCAGTCAGTGAAGGTGCTGTCGAAGCCATGAAACTCGTAGATCAAGATGCTGTGGTCGGCATCATTGCAAAAGAAGCAGCAGCTCGTGTCACTGAGAAGCCGGTCAAAGATATCCGTAATACACTCACAGAAAAGACGATCGACATCCTCGCAGGCTATCGCAGGAACTTTTCAGGATCACATCCTCCTGGGCAATTGGTCCTACCTGAGAACCTTAAGGAGCTCTCTATGTACGTCCTCGGTCTTGTCAAATCACGGGCATTCAAGGGTGGTCGCGAGCCATCAGATCGACGAGTGCACGACGTACGGATGATCCGGGCGATGGGTCTGACCGAGCTTTCTCTCTACCTCTATCCTCGCATCATCGGCATCCACAACCTCGACCCAGCCGATGGCTTTGCCAACGAAAACGGCCACCTGACCATGCCTCACGCCCTCCGCGCTAGCTTCTCCCAAGTCGAAGACGGCGGCGTCTACATCGTCGACGACGGCCAAACATGCCTCATCTGGCTCCACGCCCAAGTCTCCCCCAACCTCCTCGAAGACCTCTTCGGGCCCGGCATCAACGGCCTCCAGGACCTCGATCCATTCATGTCCGCCCTCCCGGTCCTTGAAACACACCTCAACGCGCAAGTGCGAAATATCATCCAATACCTCGAAATGACACGCGGCAGCAAAGGCATGACCATCCAGCTAGCACGACAGGGTCTCGACGGAGCGGAGTTCGAGTTCGCGCGACTGCTGTACGAGGACAGGAACGGCGAGGCGCAGAGCTACGTCGATTGGCTGGTGCATTTGCACAGGGGGATTCAAATGGAGGTGAGCAATTTGCTTCCGCCGCATTCGTGGAAAGACGCGCTGACTGAGAAGCTTTCTGGGCAGAGAAAACGGGAGGATGGTGGTGCGGGGTCGGATGTGACGGGCGCGGTGTCGTCGACATTCCAGAGTGTGAAGTCGTCGGTTTGGGGGCAGTGAGGAGGAAGGGAGGTGGAAGGATCGAGGGGCAATGGATGGTGGGAGGATGCATTTGGCATGTAGCGCTATTCGATTCAGCGATTCGGATTGGTGGTAGCGTGCCAATGGAGAATGCCATGTTGGATGAACGTGAAGCATCAATGAGCATAATCAGGCCTCGAACATCAAGTAGCAGTTCAGATTGTTGGTGATATAGGTTGATCTCACCGTGGTGTATACCACAGATGGTGTCGTCGTGATGTCGGCGAGGGAAGATTTCCTTCCATTAGGCCGTTACGATGTCGAGACGTACACTAAGAGGAAAAGTATGTCTTCAACGAGATGCCCTGTGGTGTATGTGCTGCAAGCCTCGCCCGCATGCTCGAGCTGCAAGCTGCAAAGAGCCGCAACTCCGCCAAGACTTATCATCGGCCACGCAAATTCATTTCTCCGAAAAATTCAACCTCACCGCAGACTGGACTCGCGCGAACATCACAACTTAAGCAGTCAGTCACAGCACCTGCACAACAACCACAATGCCGACCAGATTGACCAAGACCAGAAAGCAGTATGTCCTCCTCACGATCGCGCCCACCACTACATACCTCCACCCTGTTCCCTCCCACCAACGCAGCGCAACCCTCCTCCCTCCAAGAATCCTCGCTAACAATATGATTCCAGCCGTGGCCACGTCTCCGCCGGCCACGGTCGCGTAGGCAAGCACCGAAAGCACCCCGGTGGTCGCGGTATGGCCGGTGGCCAGCACCACCACCGCACCAACATCGACAAGTACCACCCTGGTTACTTTGGAAAAGTCGGTATGCGGTACTTCCACAAGCTGCAGAACCAGTTCTGGAAGCCGGTTGTGAACCTCGACAAGGTGAGCATGAGCATTCCTGTCTACCTTGGGACTGATGGGATCGATAATTGGATGGGGCAAGGTGGCTGACAAAGTGAAATAGCTCTGGTCCCTCGTCCCAGCCGAGCAGCGCGAGAAGTACCTCTCCGGCAAGGGAGGCAAGGAGACCGCCCCTGTTTTGGATCTGCTCCCGCTCGGTTACTCCAAGGTTCTCGGCAAGGGTCGTATCCCTAACGTTCCTATCATTGTTCGCGCGAGGTACTTCTCCAAGGACGCGGAGAGGAAGATCAAGGAGGCTGGTGGGGTTGTTCAGCTCGTCGGATAGATCATTCCACGAGATACGGGAACTTCGGTGAACAACATCGGTTGGGGAGGTGGTGATGGAGATGTGGTGGTCGACACATCTGGGATGGTGGACGGGCGAGGGTTGATGAGAAGATCAGCTCCGAGGAAAGAAGGCAGGGAAAAGCATGGAATGGCATAACGGCATACCCTAGGGTCTTTTTCATGGAAGAAGGACTCTTGCAGCGTGGTGGCTGAGGGGTGACTCCTAGCTTGCAAGCGAATGGATCATTTCCTGAACAAACCAGACTTTGTCGTCGCCCGGGCAAGGCATGAGGGCTGTGCGTCTCGATGTGCGGCGCGGTGGCGTCGTCACTATGTCCTGCTGAAGGGATGGAGAGGTCGGCGTGGTTGTGCTTGTTGTTGTGTTGTGCTGTTGCGTCGTGGTGTGCCGCTCTCTTGTGATTACCTGCGTGTTGCTGTCGTATGTGACTGCTGCCCTGATGCTTTCTACTGCCTCACCAATATGTCCGGGGTTTTGTATCTGCTACCATATCAACGTGCGCATGAAGCGATCGCTCATCAAGCTATACTATTCCTAAGCACATCAAGCTCGAGATGCTGTCAGTCTTGGCGAGTGGACTTGTTGTGGCTCTTCATTGCAATCATTTGTAGGATCCAGTGCGGTGGCGTGGACGCAGCGAGAAGAGAGCAAGCCAGGTCTATGCTGGTGACATCGACGGTACCACGCAAGCACCCAATTGATGCTCAACATTCATCATGCAAAAGAGGTATCTAAAAGAGAATCATATCTCATAATCTGCTTTCCGTCCTCCACCACAATCTTCATTCATCTTCGGCAGTGTTCTTTCGCCCTTCCCTTCGCCCTTTTCATCCATTCTCTACCCTCCCCATCCTGCAGTCCTCTCTACCTCCTCCCCCCATCCCCCATCAACTTCTTGAAGATGCTCCCCGCCGTTCCCTTTCCCGCCAGAATATCCTGCAACTTATCCATCATCGGATCCTCCCCCTTCTCCGGCATCTTGCGACCACTTTCATCAAATCGCGGCGGGAGATCTTCCGTCTCGTCGCTCTGGACGCTGGCCGCCGTATCCCTGCGTGTACTGCGCGGACGAACTTCCGGGTCGGCGGAGTGGCTTCGTCTTTTACCCTCGCGTTTGCGGTCGCGGTCTCGATCTCGGTCTCGATCCCTGTCCCGCTCACGGTCTCGGTCTCGGTCGCGGGGGTCGTAGCGTTCGTCTTCTGGTGAGGAGGTGGGGTAGTCGCTTCCGCTGGAGTAGCCTTCGCGGTCGCGGCGGCGGCGACGGCGGCGTTGACGTTTGCGCTCGCCGTCGGCGGAGGAGAGGTCGGCTTCGTGGGCGTTGCGGGTACGTTCGTCTTCTGGGTTTAGGGAGTCGCGAGGGTGAGAGCGGCGGCGGTCGGGAGAGGAGGATGGATCGGCGAATTGGACGGATTTGGCGCGAGGGGTTCTCATACCATCTGGACAGCATTAGTTTGTGGTCTATCTAAGACTGTTGTATGCGATTGTGGAGAAGGTTGGAATTGTGAAATCATAAAAGGACGATCACGCACCGTGCTCGTCGTCGGCGCCGGTACCGAAATTAGGACTCACATTTTCTGGTCCTGCCCTCGCGTTGTGGTATTGGCGCTCGTCATAGCGTGCATCGCCGGCAAAGGTCTCGTTGGGATGGTAGTGGTATTGGTCGTTGGGAGAGGCAGGGTATCCTTCAACGCCAGGAGTCGGAGTGGCGTTGGTAGGACCCGGTGGGTAGTCTGCAGGATTGTATGGAGGGTATTGACCCGCTTGTGCGTACTCGGCCTCCCTTGTGTCGTACGGCTGGTTTTGTGGTGGAGGTGGGAAGCTGTTCGATTGTGGGTAGAACTCCTGCTGTGGCGTATATGGTCCAGCATTGGGACCCATGGGAGGAGGGGTGTACTGCTGTTCCGGAGCATATTCTTCGTCGCGCTCACGGCCTGGTACGTCGGTCAGATCATCATCGGCGAGGTCATCGCTGGAGCAGGACTCACGCCTTCTTTCCTTCTCGGCCCGCTTGCGCTCATTCTTCTTAGTAATGTGATGCGCAGCGGCTCCAGCAACACCTGCGGCTGCGGCAGCTTCGGCGAGGCCCCTAGTCCTGCTTCGGCTTCGGCTTCTGCTCCTGCTTCGTGATCCACGGCGGCGACGACGGTCCGGGCTGGAGTCGCTTGAGCTGCCACGGTGGCGGCGTCGGTACTCTCCAGGTCTTTCACGCTCAGGATAGATGGGATCGCCACCGTACTCGATGAGGGCTGGATCGCTACTCGCGCGTCGAAGGCCAGGATCTTCCGAGTAAGGGACAGACCTGCTTCGAGACCTGCTTCGGCTCCTTGAGCGGGATAATGACCTCTCCCGAGCGATGCCGCCTTGCTTAGCTGCCTTGCGAGCTTTGTTGCGCTCATACAGATTGGCGATAGCGGCACCACCAAGACCAGCAGCAGCAACAGGCACACCAGTTCGAAGCCTGCTGCGGGAGCGAGACTTGCCCTTGGCACCTCGTGATCGACTACGCATACGCTGCCAGAGACCGGCAGCAGCAGCAGAGGCGAGACCAGCCTGGGCGATTCGGTTCTTGCTCTTCTTGGGATCTGCACTGGCGCTTCTCTCAACGACAACCTCGTCGCTGGAGACAGATCCACGGCGGTGGCGCGAGCGGCTACGACGTTCGGCAATCTGTTGCTGTCTGTTCCTGTTGCGAAGGGCGTAGCCGGCAAGAGCACCCACAGCTGCGACAGCTGCAACACCACCAAGCTGGCGCACGCGAGACTTGCTACGACTGCGGCTTCTGTGCTTGCGATGCTTGCTCCTGGAACGATAGTAGGCTGCTTCGCTGCTGGAAGACCTTGAGCGTGAACCACCACGAAGGCTCCTAGCCTTGGACCTAGCCCTGCTGAGACCTTCGACGGCAACCGCACCGAGTGCAGCAGATCCGATCATGTTGCGTCCACGATGGCCGGGTTCTTCACCTTGTCGTCTCTTATGGTGGCGAAGGATCTCTGCAGCGCCAATGCCAGCGATGGCACCTTCAGCCAGATGACGGCGAGTGTGAGGTGAGCCAGATCTGGAGCGCTCGCTGACCTTCTCTTTACGTACATAGACTTCATCGTCGCTGTATCTGTCGTTGGGATGCTGTGATGCAGAGTCGCGTGGGTCGACTTCGCGACGGTATCGGTACTCTTCTTCGTCTATGTAGTCCCCTCCACCATCCCGTCTTGGGCCACGGTCGACCTCCCGTGTCCGGCGCTCATAGTAGTAGTCCTCCTCGTCCCTGCGGCGAGGTGGGGGTGGCTCCTCTCGACGGACGAGCTGGCGATCTTCTCTTACTTCTTCACGCTCAATTATCTCGTAGCGGGGTCGTTCGCGCTCGAGCACGATAGGTTCTGGACGTGGTGCCTCTTTGATGATGATGGGTTGCGGGTCTTGACGGATGATGATCGGCCTGGGCTCAGGCGCATAATAGTCGACTGAACGGGTGTATCTCTCAAGGTCGTAGTCGTCTCGGCGAGGTGGCTGATATCTCTCAATGTCGCGCTCGATGCGTGTTTCGTGGATGTGCTGCTCGGCTGGCGGTGATGGCGCACGAATAATGTCTCTTTCGTATCTGTATTCGCGGGAGACGGGGGACCGCTCGAGCTCCCTCTCTCGCTCAACTACACGGTATTCGAGGTCCCTGCGAGTCGGCTCGACTTCGCGCTCGCGGGTGACTACCCTGTACTCCTCTTTGCGTGGTTCAACCTCACGCTCAGTGATTCTGTATTCCTTGACTTCCTTGACAGGTGCCGGGTCGCGTTCTCGCTTGATAACGACATCTCTCTCGCGAACACTTGTGCTTCGGGCATCGTCGTCGTCGGGAACCCTGTAACGGCGTACGGTTGTGTAGGATCGGCCACCGTCCCGGTCCCGGTCCCGGTCACGATCCTTGTAAACGACCGACATGGTCGCGGTGGGTGAAAATCGAGGCGCAAGCTGATCGCGTGGGAAAAGAGAAGAATGTCTACGTGAAGTAAAGATCGAAATTGGACTGAGGTCCAGGTGGGATGTGAAAAGGCAAAGCGGCGGGTGTGGATCTTGGGTGCAGGTGATGTGTTGGCTGCGAAGCGGGCGCAGCGCCGAGGCAGGCTAGCGCTGATACCTCTGTCGATGTAGTCTCGAGGCTGCAGAAGCCTGCCGCAGAGGATTGACCAGATTGCGACAGACCGGGATGTGTTCCGCAAGGTGTCTTCAAGGAGGATGTTTGTTTACAGCGTGTGGTGTGTTTTGTGTTTGATGGTATTCGGCTGACTCCTGGTCGATGGTGGGGTCTTCCTTGGTCAGCTAAAATGTGGCACTAGCCAATGTCGCAAGACCAACTAGAAGTGATATTTGCGACGGTGAGTGAAGTAGATGAAGTGAAGGACAAGGTGCGGCACGAGGCGGGAGGCGGTGATCTTGTGTCTGATGCGCCGACGATATTCCCAGCCATCCGATTCCATTCTGCCTCTCTCGACCACGATTCATCCCACCAATCCAAGGCTTGGCCGATGACGTCGCTGCCCGAGAAGCGAACGACAGCAGGGATGCACAAACAGGTTTTGACGACAGAGACACAATCTCTCACAGCGACAACGCATAATTCCGACATCTTATGTACAGCCATGTCATGATATCTCTTTGATGTGATCGTCGCCACTGATTTGCACACGGTCATACTTCCTCCGACCGAGGACATCGTCTCCAAGCGACTGTCTCTCCATCCTCTCGTATGCATCCGGCACTCGCTGTTTCGCCCAAGCTAGGACCTGTTCTTGAGCCTCTCTCGAGCTCACCACGTTCAAGAGACTCCCAAGCCTGCGTAATGTCAGTCCATGCCTATCCGCTCACAGTTTGATGCACGTACATGTCCTTGTTCGGAGCGACCCCTTTCCGCTCCCAGATCTGCTCCATCATATCAACAGCTTGTTGGATTCGCCCATGGGCTGCAAGCGCTGCCAGTACCCATGCGTAGTAAGCAGGTCTCATTTCCATCCCAGCTGCCTCTAGACGCCTGTGGATCTCCATGGCGCGCTCGTCACCTCCCGGGCAATCTTGACAGGCCCTCATTGCTAGTTTGATACTTAGAATGTCTGGCCCTTCGTTGCTCGCGGTGATTCTCGCCCAGAATGACAAAGCTTGAGGGGATTCGCCGCATGCAATACAGGCTTCCATGAGTGCGTTGTGCAATGCCGTATCTGGTTCAATCGAGGTGTCCAGCTTCAAGAGGTTGTAGAGCGCATTGAAGCTCTCATCGTCCTTCAGAGTACTGATTCCTCTCAGACACTGAATATACGTGTCGAAGATTGGCAGTGTGTCCTCGCGCGTGTGTAGGCGCATGTGCTCGAAGATTGTCACAGCCAAGTGTCCATGCCCACGCCGCATGAACTCATTCATGAGCCTTGTCCTCTGATCCCGATTCATATCGTCGAATGTCTTCTTCAACAGCTCGTATGTCGCCCAAACCACTTCCGAGCTGTGCTCAGGCTGTAGGCAAAAATCAATCAGCGCTTCTAATATGCCCTGCCTCTCTGCTGACGAGTACTGAAACGCATGTGTGTTGAGCAGATCTTCGACGTCGTCCATCTCGGCCCTGCTGAGATGCAATACCGCAAGCGTCGATACAGTCTCTGCCTCGAATCGAGCTCCCGTGTCGGTAAGGTCGGCAGCGACATTCATGATCGAGTCGAAGTCATGCACTCTGGTTCCACACATTGCACGTACGAGCTTATTCACCGCTGCCACCTCTTCACCACCATGTGGATGCGTTCTGCTCTGCATGTTGCTGTACGCCGTCAATGCCCCATCAACATCGCCGACAGAGCAACGATAATCCATTTGCATAATGTAGGTCGCAGCATTCGCTTGGTATCCTCGAGATGCACCCATGTTGAAAATCCGCTCGGCTTTATAAGCATCTTTTTGCCATAGTGCGACTTCCATGAGCTTGTTGATGGTGTTGATGTCGCATCTGAATTCGCTGGATTCTTCCATGACATCGATCATTCTTCCAATCTCCTCTATACCTTTACCAATGCCTGCAGCCCACATGAGCACGAAGTGGTTTCCTCTTGGTGCCGGAAATGTTTCCAGGGCATCGCTAGCTAGGACCTGGCCCCATTCTCGATCCCCTGTTCCGATACAGTGATAGAAGAGATCACGGTAGAAAATGGCCAAACTCCTAGGTTTCAGTTCCATATCACTCTGAAGGGCGTGTCTGAAATGGTCATACCAGCGCTGTGCTTCTGCAGTGTTTTTCCTGCTCAGATAATGACGGCACAGCACGGAACAGTGCAAGGGCACTTCCTCCAAGGCATGACCATGTCGTGCTGCCAAGTCCAAAGTCTCCTGCAGTGCTTCGTCCTGATGCTCCAGAGACAGCCCCTGTAGTACGAGAAGAAGGCATTTGCTTGCATCAAATTTCGGTAGGTCGCAAGACGATCCGACGTAGCTAGCCTCGTCGTCTGCCTGAACTCGCAGCGACCGGCCAAAGATGATGTCTCGGGCTCGAAGTGACCTTCCGCTTCTCGTGAGAGCAAAGATACAGTGCTCGACAGCTTCACTAGCCTTGCTTTGCTGCTCGTCAAACCTGCCTAGTAGATCCGCAAGAAGAAGGACGGCAAATCGACCCTTGCTCGGCTCATCCGGTGTTCCGCCTAGCCAGCTTATATTGGATCGACCCAAAGCTGCAAGCAAGCGTTCCAAACCCACTCTGTCCAGTTGGTATCCCTCGATCGTCCGTACGTACTTGTAAGCCTCGCGGAGAAGACGGACATGCTGATCTTCGATAGGTGTGTTTAGAGTAGATTTATACTGGATGTATTTCACGATGGCAAGTCGGATCTCGTCGGGCGGGTTTAGGCGAGCCCTCAGTCTCAATCTCTTCGCGTGTTCTTCAAGTTTATCAATCCCAGGGTCAAGTCGAGGTTCCGTGACGGCATTGCGTCGCTTGTTGAAAACCGGTAGACCAAGGAAGGATCTCGTCTGGGGGCGCAATAAGACGCTCGCACCATGGAGCACCTCTGGACGCCGTCGAGGTCGAGATGTGGAAGCGATACAGCCGGAGAAGCTCAGATGTTGCTCAGCAATAAGGCGCCTGAATACCGCCCTGGTCAATTGAGAGGGCATGATTGTCGGGTGTACTGATGAAGTGCATCTCCTTAACGGATCATGGACCATGCAGGCGTGAATAAATTCGTATACGGATGTCGTCGGGGCAGCTCTGGTGAAGCTCGAAAATTAGATACTCATGATGTAGGAACCCTGGCGAAGCTCCGATTGGCTCGTTCCGGACATGCAAGAAACCTCAACTACGAGAAAGACCACTACTCTTCTCCAATTATCCTTGAACGCTACTCACCTCGCGATTATATATTACCCACAGCGTTCATTGTTGTAGCAGCAGCGATCATGTTTGTTTGCCGGTCATGTCGCAGTCAACAGCGCCGGCTGTTCTCGACCACAAAAGCAGCCTTTGCAGAAGCTAAGCCAGCTGCCACGATCTTTGACGGTATATGAACACGCGCGCAATCAGGTCAGATCAGCTTCTAATGTCAAAAGATACCATGGCAAAGCTTCGAGAGAGACAACAAAGCTCGCGCCCACCATCGGCCACTGCAAGAGAATTGCAGAGTCGACGAGAAGGGGGACTAGACGCAGCAAATAGGTTACTGCAAAGAAATGTGGCCGGTTCCGTACGGGATACAGCACAATCGCAAGAGTCTTTGGCAAAGTTACAAGCAGAGAATGACCGGGCTGATCTGGCGCGAAACATGACCCGGTTTTGGAAAGAAGGAGATGTATATGCGCCGCACGATCTGAGCGGAGCTGAGATGGCAAAGTGGAAAGTGACACGAGCAAAGGGCAAGCAGGCAAGAGACGTGTGCGACAATCTACAGCTCAATCCTTTGGAGCACTACAAGGTTTGTCTGGTCGCGTGCTTCCATTTCAAGCAGTGCTGATGCGTAGCAGAACTTCTCAATGATGTCGGAATACATCACTGAGATGGGCCGAATAAAGGGAAGGTCGGACACTGGACTCCGACCAGTCAACCAGAGACGCATGGCCAAAGCCATACGTAGAGCAGTGGGATGCGGTCTACTGCCCAGCGTTCACCGGCATCCCGAAATATTACGAATTGACATGGATCGGGAGAAGGAGATAATGCAGCGTCAACGAAGAAGATGATCGGCTTCACCCCAGATGGTGATTGTCCTTCCTTGAAACGGAGGGAGAAGTCGAGAATTTAGCGATGGACAAATACCCACGGATGTCGAATCAAGTACATTTATGATTCGATAGTCACGATGACAGAGCGATACCATACGCGAGCAGGCGAAGAGGATCGATCGCTTGTGATCGTTGAGGCTGCTCAAAGATACTACTCTATGAGACACTTACGGACTGGGTCGGACCAAGAGAGTACAGCACGGTTTTTACAGTATGGCTTGTCCAAACAGGCAGCCAGTGGTCTATGTACAATTGATGTAGAGCTGCATAGAACGACTCCGCCTTAAAATTGCCATGCTTCAGATCGCTCGTGAGATACAGCTCTGCGCAAGTTATGAGGGAAGCGGCGAAAGCGCCGTCCAGCCAATCAGAGCGGAGCAAATCATGAGTTACTTCATCGATCTCGAACTTCACGAATCCGAGCACTTTTCGTCCCTATACACACAATGGCGTCCAAGCTATTACCCACTGCGCTCCGGAGCGCATCGAGAGCTGCTCGACCAGCATGGCGACAGCAGCGTCGCTTCATCACACCATCAGCCGTAGTCCGAAGCGATTCTCTCAATATAGTACGTCCACCATTCAACAAGCTCTCCCATTGCGCTCCAGCTAATTCCTGCTCAGCACCGTGACACACCCGAAAATAACCCCTCGATACCTTTCAAATTCAACCAGCAAAATGAAAATCTCATCCAAGAGATCCTCTCCCGATACCCCTCTCAATACAAAAAGGCCGCCGTCATGCCACTCCTCGATCTTGGCCAACGACAACACGGCTTCACCTCAATCAGCGTGATGAACGAAGTCGCACGCCTCCTCGAGATGCCTCCCATGCGTGTCTACGAAGTCGCCACCTTCTACACAATGTACAATCGCAACCCCGTGGGCCGCTTCCACGTACAATGCTGCACCACCGTGTGTTCCCTTCCCCCCTCCCTCCTATCTTCTCCCCCACTAACCCTCTCCTCCAGACCCCATGCCAGCTCCGCAACTCGGACGCCATCATGCAAGCCATCGAAGAAGAACTCGGCATCCACCCAGGCGACACAACATCCGACAAGCTCTTCACCTTCACCGAAGTCGAATGTCTCGGCGCCTGCGCCAACGCCCCCATGGTCCAGATCAACGACGACTACTACGAAGATCTGACGGCCGAAACCACAAAGTCACTCCTGCGCGCGTTGCGGGAAGCGGCGCAGAAGACGGGCGCGAGTGGATTCGCGCCTGGACTGGTAGGGGAGGCAGGGAAGGACGCAGCGGGTAAGGGAGGGGAAGGGACGCATATCTCTGAGCAAGGGAGGGGTTACGCGGCGCAGGGAGTCAAGCTGCCGAGTCCGGGCCCGTTGAGTGGGAGGCAGAGTTGTGAGCCGAAGACGGGGTTGACGAGTTTGAATGGTGAGTTTTGGGGGACGGAGGTTTTCAGGAAGGATGGTGTGCTTGGAGGAGAGGAGAAGAAGGCTTGAGTGTATATCACGCAGGGAAGGAAGAAGTGTGCATATATTCGGACAAGATGAATAGAATCCAATCAGTCTGCAGGTCTGTAGTCATGATCGTGAAGAGTCGTCTATCTGAGCAACTCAATGCACTCCGTCACTGCCATTGGTGCCATTGGTGCCATTGCCGTTCGCATGACCATTCGTCCCATTCGTCCCATTCCCATTCGAGCAGCACACCCCTCCATTCCCATCCACCGTTCCTACCGTAGCAGGCTGCCGATGCTGCTCACTCAACAACGTACTCTTATTAAACTCCTGCGTCGAAGGCGGGACATCAATCCCCGGGTTCTTCTCGAAGAAATTGACCGGCTTGAGCATGACCCTGATAATCTCACTGGGCATGACAGGAAAGTCTTCAATCCTGGGAATCTGGCGAGCACATTAGCGCCGTCCAAGCCCGCCATGGACGGATTTGAGTAAGACTTACATGATTAATCCCAAACTGCACAAACACCACCAAATCCTCATCCTTGACCCCCTCCTTCCTCTCCGCCCAACTCCTCACCCCCGTCCCGCCCCGGCTCTGGTTCGTATACTTGCCTCCCGCGAACAATTCGTCGTCGCGGTACTTGACCACGTATAAGTTGCGATCGCTGAACTCCGCACGCTTGTAATTGAAGCTCTCCTTATCGCTGAGGATTTTCTGGAAGGGCGGCGCCATGATCTTGTACCCCACCGGCTTACCGTTGATCTTGTTCCTCACTTCGGAGTTCTGGATCTTGAAGATGCGGTTGCGGTCGATGTCCAGGTCGTACCCGCCGGATTGCTCGATGAGGGTTTCTTCCGTCTGGTAGCCTGTGCCGTGGGGGTTGAAGTCGCTGCGGGGCATGGGGAGAGCTTCGTCATACACGACGCGGTTCTTGTGGCCGTCGATCATTGGGTCGATGCGTAGGGAGAAGATGTGTTGGTGGTGTGCCGCGAGGACGCCCGGATGGACCACAGTGCCCCAGGGCACGGAGATGTCGTCGTCGATGGGTTGGGTGGAGAGGATGCCGGTGGCGCGGACTTCGTAGTGGATCTCGCCGGCTTGGTTGAAGATGAAGGCGAGGATGTATTCGTAGTTGGCGACGGTGATGATGCTTTGGATGACGAGTTCGCGGTTGCGGGCTAGGGCGGCGCGGCCGGTGCGGTAGTTGGTGTGTTTCCAGAGGAGGCCGGCGTCCTGTTCGTGGATGCAGACGCAGTTGGGCATCGGGAGGAGATCGCCGTGTTCGTCGGAAAGGTCGGCGGAGAGGTAATGGATGGAGCCGAGGCAGTCGCAGCCGAGTTGAAGGTCGTTGGCCATTATGCCAGCGCCAGCATCACCGAGGTCAAAGGCTGACTTCTTGTGGAAGGGGTGACGGGGATCGGCGTAGGGTATGTTCATGTCAGAGAGTGATAGGCGGAAGAACAGGGGCCTGGAGTCGTAGCGGACGTCGTAGAGTACCATGCCTTCGCGAGCATTGAAACCAATCTTGAAGTTCCACTTCTGCCAGGCAAGAGTGCTGAGGGTACCCTGCTTAGTGACCGTGAAGCTGGCACCCTCTGGTTGGACGACCTGCAAGGGCTTGAGATCACTGCGGAGCTCTTGATACTTGTTGATGTATTCGTTGGCAGGCTTAGCCTTCCAGGGCTCAGGCTCCTTGGTGGTGTTGTCCTTGCCGGTAGGGGAGTAATCGATCCTGATGACCTTGCGGGTCACGCCATCAACGACCGGAGAAATATTGAGAGGGAGAGCATAATGGTTGGAGTCCTCCTCGGATGCGTTTGTAGGATCTCTCATGTACAAGAAGCACTGGAAAGTCCTGTCATCATCGCCAATGCCGTCTGATCCGTAAGGCCAGGGGTCGCAAACAATGACGGTGCCCTCTGGTAGTTTTAGCTTGCCAATCGCAGCTTGCACGCCTGGATCTTGCAGAGCGATCTTCTCGATGAAGATGATCTCCTCCCCGGAAAGTGGTGCATGGACATTCTTGCCCAAACGGACATTCCTTTCTACGCTTTGCGAGCTCAGATTGACAATGGCTTCGTGAAGCTTGTCCTACATCAGGTCAGTCTCTATCCTCCTCTGGACTGTTAATCTCGACATACAGTCTGTACAATCTGGTAGACAACAAAAGCCTTCCTGTCGACAGAGGGGAGAGCATTGTCACTGTGTTCGGCCTCCAAATACTTGATGGCTTCTGACTTGGGTGCTTCCTCGAGTGTAATAGATCTGAAATAGAAGGCCGTATTCTCCGGCCACTCTTTTTTGATCAAGGTGGCTGCATTCTTGATCTCGTCGCCAGATAAGGGAGCGAAGATGTGTGGCGAATTCTGCTTTGTTGGGTGCGTGGGCAGCGAGGTAGATTCGATGGATGGCGCCATAATGATGAGGTCGTTTGGTATGGTCGAGAAGAAGGAGAAGGAGAGTTACAGGGAGTAGAAGTCAAAAGGACCCCTCGTTCGGGCGCAAAAAGAGCGGAAATAGTCCCGCGGTCGTCAGATTCAGATTCTCGTTGCTGAAAGCCATTCCAACCAGGTTGACTCCCATCTCGTCGTTCTGGCAAGTGCAGCAGACTTCAAATAATCGTTCGGGGCTTGCTGGACGTCCGTTTCGCCCGCTAGGGGCATCACTGCATCTCTTCAAAGGATTCTGCATGTGCTGCGACTGGCGCATGACCCCGTCACAGCAACACCTCTGATGCATCTTGTGCGACCTTGTTCCATTTCGACATGTTCATCGCTTCTTGCCGACAGTTGCAAAGACCTCACGCGAGCTGTCTGGAGCATCGCCTCCTGGTGTGATGCACTTGGTCTGCTGGAAGGGCCGATGAAGTAAAGGCGTCGATAGTGATCATGGAGCACACGACACTGATCCAGCGGACGTCCGCCTTGTCATCTACGGTCAACAGGTATATACAAACCGGTAGGGCTGCTGTTGTCATTTCCTTTTCGCTCTTATTTCCCATTCCGCAAGCCTCTTTAACGACTCCTCATTTCCCGCCCGGCTTTCCGCACACCGCTTGGGCTGTTTGGGCGTCTTTGCGTCCAGACCGCTCCTTGTCCGCCTCTTGGTATCGACTCGAGACCGAACCATCATACCACTTTGACATAACAATCTGCGAACAATCTGCGGCGTGAACTCTCTGCCAGCACATCATCAAAGCTTTCACCATACAAGCAAGAATACAAGAAATCAAATATTCCAACACGGCATTCCGAACGATTCTTCGCTGTTACCATCCTTGCCAGATTGATACTCTTAACAACATCCCACCAACCAGTCGATACGAAGCCAATTCGCAATTGGAACATACACGAGCGTATATCAAAGCATCGAGGCCAGTGGTGTTCCACTATCAGGCTCTTACATTACTCCAACACGGCTATTCGGACATCTCACACTCGAGAAAGTGCCCTTCAATAATACCTCGTCATGCCGCTTCGACTTGCATTCCTCGACGCAGTGACGCGCGACATGTCATATATTTCATCAAAGATCACACCTGGCAAGCTGTCATCACCGACGTCACCAGACGGCACGAGCGATCCTCGGCTCGAAGCTTGGGTGGCGTCACAGACTGTCCCGCTTTCACAACCTCCTAGTGAGATACCTACCACCAGCGCTGGCACATCAGCCTCAGTAAGACCAGGACTACAGCGGAGTCAGACCACCCTCACTCGAACATCATGTGCCAGCCAAAGAGTGTACGAGTCCAGAATGAGTAGCGACTACTCAATTCAGCGGAGCACGTCAAGAAGGAAGAGGAGCTCGGTCGCGAATCAGATCCCAGAAGATGCCCAACAAGCAGTACTAGATGTCAGACCAGCGGACGTACGGAGATCGAATTCGTCCACAGCTCGGCCAGGAATGGGTGCCAGAGGAATGCATAGGTCTTATGACGCCGCAACGTTGAGCCGACAGGGTAACGACTCCAGACGGATTAGTGGTGATAGTCGGGACAGTGGCGGCAGGAGCCCTGGCCCTGTCGGTACAGGCGCGGGGTATGGCACGTGGGTGGTGCCAGAATACCCCAAACTTCCAAGGACCAAGTGAGGTTGGGATGGACTATGAATGGACAGTCAGATAGAGTTGCCCCTCCTCGTGACTCGCTGTACGTGGGTCCAGGAGGACGGTAGATGGGGAAGTAATGCAAGCCAGTCGCGCCATTCTTGATCGAAACATCAGGAGCCTTGATCTCATCCAAGCAAACACCCCGTCTTGGCGACAGCACATCCCCCGCTGATGTACACCGAGGGTGGCACGGTTGCGTTATCTGGCGACGTGGTCGAACTCTACAGCTCGCAATCTCCACCCATTTCTCAGCCTGAGCGCCACCCCGCTGCGACCTCCCTGACAGGTTGGCTGGGCATACTTTCTCCGCCCCCGTGTGCTTCATTTGGCACGCACTTGCCAGTGGTTCCCGACACTAGTCTGACTCGATGCATCGACAAAGTCTCTCGCGAATGGCGGATCTTGCATCAATCATCCCGTGCCTAGTCTATCGAAGCTGGCTGGAGCCTGGAACGGCGTCTCTTGTGCTACTTCTGTCGGAGCACAGTCTATCATCTCACCGGTAAGGCCTTACTTCCCAGATCCGAGGGACCATGATCAGCCCCGACCTGACTGGTTTAATATGAACCATGCCGCATCGCATGTAATTAAGAACGAGCTGAGTCTGCCAGTCTTCTCCCCTTCTCTTTCGTCTTCCCCTACACCTCTTACCCTGTGCACTCGACAAGATGTCCACCGAAAAGGTACATGTCGCCGACTCACCGGAGACGGTCAGCATCGAAAAGGCCGAGACCTCTTCCAACGAGAACCTCGGGTTTGATGCCGCCGAGACGAAAAAGCTCATTAGAAAGGTCGACATCCACATCGTCCCGGTGTTGGTTGTTCTATACCTGCTGAGTTTCCTCGACCGAACCAACATCGGCAATGCACGTCTCGCAGGCCTTGAGAGGGATCTCAACATGGACCCAAAGGGTCTGCACTACAACGTAAGCCATACTTTGCAGACGTCGACGAGGCACATACTCACACCATCCAGATTGCCCTCGCCATCCTCTATCCATTCTACGTGGCTGCTGAGATCCCGTCCAACATTATGATGAAGATCACTCGCCCATCGCTTTGGCTTCCTTCCACCATGGTGGCATGGGGAATCTGCTGCACCCTCATGGGACTGGTTACCAACTTTGGTGGTCTTCTGGCAGCACGCTCAGCTCTTGGTCTGGCCGAGGGAGGATTGTTCCCAGGTATCAACTTTCTAGAACGTAATGATTGAGACTAAGAGGTTCCCAGGTATCAACTTCTACATCACCCAGTGGTATCGCCGCCACGAGTGCGGTCTGCGCATCTCCATATTCTTCTCCATGGCAACCGTAGCAGGCGCCTTCGGTGGATTGCTCGCACGTGGCATATCCGAGATGAACGGTATAGGCGGTCGAGGAGGCTGGGCATGGATCTTCATCCTCGAAGGCATCATCACCGTCCTCGTCGCCATCTGGTCATACTGGGCATTCAAGGATTATCCGTAAGCTATCCCGATCCCCACCTTTGTCCAAATCACTGACCTACCCCCAGCGACACTGCCAAATTCCTCACCGACGACGAACGCAACGAGATCTACCGCCGCCTCGACGACGACCGCGGCTCCCTCGCCGAAGAATACGAGCAAAAGTACATCTTCCAAGCCTTCAAAGATTGGAAAGTGTGGGCCCACATGTTCAACTTCCTCGGGTACGCTGACCCCTTCCCCTCCCCCTTCCACCTCCTTCACCCACCCACTAACCCCTCCTCAGCACCTTCACAGCAATCTACTCCTTCTCCCTCTTCCTTCCCACCATCGTCCGCGACCTAGGCTACTCCAACAACACAGCCCAACTCATGACCGTGCCCCCCTACGTGATCGCCTGCGTCGCCTGCCTCGGCACAGGGTACGCCTCGGACCGTCTCGCCTCGCGCGGCGTCTTCATGGTCTTCTGGAACCTCATCGGCATCATCGGCCTCATCATGCTGGTGGCCCAAAAGAACCTCCACGTCAAATACGCCGGCACCTTCTTCTTCGCATGCGGGGTGTACCCCAACGTGCCGCAGTGCATGGCGTGGAACGGGAACAACACGGGTGGCAGCACGAAGCGGTCAATCTCGTTGGCGATGCAGGCTATGTGTGGGAATCTGGGCGGGATTTTGGCGAGTTTCATCTACTTGAGTAGGAATGGCCCGCAGTATGTCCAGGGCCATTGTATACTTATTGGGCTGTTGACGATGAGTGGGACGATTTCGGCGACCATGTCGGCTTATTATAGGAGGGAGAATAGGAGGAGGGATAGGAAGTATAAGAAGCCTGAGGAGTATACCGTTGAGGAGAAGGCGGCGGAGAGGACGAAGGGGGATGATGCTACGTTTTTTAGGTTTACTGTTTAGATGGGCGTGGAGGGGAGAGGGAGGTGAGGTGGTTGGTTTGGTATGGTGCTAGATTTGATACTAGACAGAGAGGTTCAACCTGTGATGCTTCATGGTCTCCGAAGTGTTCTAGACTTTCTGGTGGTCCTTCGATGCTCGTCCTGCGTGGTGATGCCATGACTTGCATCTCACATACTGATCGTCCCACCCCAGAGTAACACCCGCATGCACGATCGTGGAGAACCATGTCGGCCCCCACGATCTCGTCGATCAATCCAACCACACCTGCATCCCTCTCGCCCTTCCAGCCTTACACCCGAATCTCCCACCCTCTCACCCTCCCGGCCTCATTCCCCACCCACAACCCCAACGCCCCCTCCCCTTTCCCAACCCCGTCCCCTCCCACCTCCCCGAACACCACCCCGCCAACCCTCCCCAACGGCGTCGCCTTGGTCGGCCAATTCCTATAAACCGTACAACTAGGCAAATGCACCAATCTCAACGCATCCTTCTTCCACCTACTCGCGACCGCCAAAACGCCTCCTCCCCTGTCAAAAACCAAACAACTAACCGGCGTAGTCAACTGCTCCAACGTGCGCTTCGGTTTCGGCGCCGTCCCAACCACCGGCCCTTTGCGTCCCCCCGCGTGCCACGTAGCGTACCACTCCCTCCGATCGTAGATATTCACGACCCCGCTCTGGCTCCCCACCGCTACCCACCGGTCACTCCCGATCACCGCCCCTTTTCCCGCCTGCCCGCTTTCCCCACCCAGCGCGAGCACAGTCGCGCCCACGGCGCCTTCGTCCTGCCACCGCGCGACGACGGTCTCGGAAGCCATGTCCCACTCGGTGACCTCGCCGTTCTTCGCCAAGATGGCCACGCCTCGTCCGTCCCTCCAGAACTGAAAATCGGTAACGCCATTGTTGCCCTCCACGCGCACGGTGTGGAGGAGCTGGTGCGTCTCCGCGGAAAGGAGGTGGATCTCGCCGCCCTTTTTGCTGGAGCCGAGGACGGCGAGGTAGGTGCCGCAGGGGGAGAGGCGGAGGGTTTCGAATGATTTTTCTTTGCGGCCCGAGGGGAGGAGGAGGCGGGTTGTTTTTCGGACGTGGCCTGAGGAAAGGTCCCAGGTGTGGAAGTAAGGGCGGCGGGAGGAGAGGTAGATTTTTGGGAGGGTGGGGTGGAAGAGGACGGTGGAGAGGGGGATTGATTTGAGGTGTAGGCTGGTGAGGAGGGGGTTGGGGTTCTCTGCTGGGGGAGAGGGGAGGAGGTGGTGCAGGTGGAGGGTGGAATGGGAGGAGGCGATGAGGAGGGGGAGGGCGGGGTGGTGGGTGAGGGTTGAGACGGGGCCGTGGTGCGCTGGCGAGAGGTCGGGGGTGCGTTGGATGTTGAGGGTTGTTGGAGCGAGCTTGCGCTTCTTGGATTTGGAGGAGGTGCGGGTGAGGGACTCCGAGCTACGGAGGAGGGAGGAGAGAGGCGCCGTCGAAAAATCGGTGTCTGAGTCTTCGTCAGATGAGGCGGATAGTCTTCGCTTCTTGGTAGGTGGTTGTGCGAAAGCTTCTGTCGCCCAGTCTGGTGTAGGATGGAGGAGGATGTATTGTTTTCGGAGGCGTTTGATGTATTCCTTGCCGCTGACCACATCCTCGTCTACCGTCGTTCGGAGCTTCCGTAATCTGGGAACGGAGGCTAGAGATACGCTGATCCTCTCGTCGTCGCTATCATACCATGCTGGCTTGCGGAAATTCGTTGTCCCGTCCATAGCGTCGTCAGAGTCGTCTCTGATGTCGCCGTCGGCATGTGCTGATTGTGGAAATGCAGAACCCGCTGTGTCCGTGAAGAAGAGCTGTACCACATTCAGCTATCTACTAATTCATTGCATTGCAAAGCGTCTGGATCACTCGAGTGGTAACGCATAGCATGCGTAAGACACTGCTACTAAAGAAAAGCACTCACGTCCGAATCATCCATGCCTTCCATGTCCTCGTCATCGTCTCCATCCTCGTTGTCCTCTTTTGCAAGCACCAGAGCCTTCTCTTGCTGGCCGAAGCCTTTGATATTGTTGCGGAAGGTCTGGCTGTCGCCAAAGATCATCCTCTCAAGCTCACGCTCACCCTCGTCAATCTCCATGTCGCTGTCGTCCGAGTCACCCTCCATGATGCGCTTACGAGAGGCAGTAATGACATCGAGGGCAGGATTGTCCACCTCGGGCTCGTAGTGCTTGTTCTTGGTATTGACCTTGGTCTTTGTCGACATGTTGGGATTGGAGAGGGCCAGTTCTTCCTCGAGTGTGATACCCTTCTTGGCGGCTCTGTTTTGTGCCTTACGCCTGGCTTTTGCAAATGACTTCTCAGATGGGACGATACTGATGAGATCCTGAGCGATGGTGCTTAGATCGTCTATACCAGAAGCAGGCCTTGCATACTTCGCATCGACTTTGGCTCTAGCTCTCGATCTTTTACAAAGTCTTGATTTCTTAGGTAGAGGGGGGCGCTGCTCGGGTTCGTCCTTCGAAGCGGTCGTTGATTGTCGTTTGAGATATCCACCCAGAGTTGGCCTTCAAGCTCGGCGTCTGCGGGCGCTGTAATTTTTTTCGAAGTCGCTTCCGGACCCACTTTCGGCGAGCTCCCGAGTCATGCCCGGTCCTCTCACTTCCGTGTTCGCGACCTCCATCCTTTCCCATGTTCCATCCTACCATCGATTTGCTGGCGTGCAAATGCTCCGAATTTGTGGTAACATCATGCATACCTATTGGATCATGTTAGCATCGCCTTTCGTCTTCCAAGGACAGTGATTTCTTACCTGCCCTCACGTTTGGCTGAGTCGAGACGAGGTCGCCGAGAGGACCTCCATATCCATCCGTCTGGCCGTCCGCATCTTGCTCCATTGCATCCTCATTCCTAGTACATGAGGATGGGACCGCTTGACTGAGATGGTTGAAATCGAACGTGAAGGTATTTGTACGTCCACTTCCTGGCGCTGTCTGCCTTTGACTGCGATTGGTCTTCTTCTTCTTCTTCGCCGCCTTGGGTTGCCTGCCACTCGGTTTGGCCTGCTGCTGCTGCTCGGGCGTCGCGTCTTCTTGTCGCTCTCTGATCCCTCAGGTCCTGCTTTATCAAGTCGAGGTTCCCATCAGTGGTGGGGTCCAGTCCTACACCAGATGTCTGTGCCAGGAGGTAACGATCGTGGAGGATTTGTTCAGCCCGCGCAGCGATCCCGCGCTCTCTCTTGCTGAGTGACATTGTCCTTAAGGTGATCAATCAAGTCGATGTATTCAAGTGAAGAAGGAGGTGAGAAAACTCAGATGGCAGCGAGTGTGACAGCAGCAAGTCATGCTGGTGGTGCCAAGTCTTCACAGGAAGAGCGGGAAAGCCAGGCACGGCACATGCAACCATTCGAGATACAAGAGGTAGGATATGACGATGCATTTTACTGTATCATTTCGCTTATTCTACACATTAAGGCGGTCCACCATGGGATCCAGCCGTGCGAGATCAAAAAGAAATCCCATCCCCAAACCACCAGAGCGGATGCCGTGATGCGGTACAGCCGTTGTCTCCCCCCATGTCCACTATGTACACGTTCCCTGTGCACTATACCCGTGTAGAAGGAAAGGAAAAAGGTCATTAATGTCGTCCCTCCACCCATCGGACTCTATGCGTACTTGAACTTGCCCGAGAAGCCAGCATCCACGAGCTCTCCAAGAGACCACTTCTCCTTGAAAGCCCACAGCTTCTCCATGTGACCACCGACCTTCTTGACGGTGATTTCCGGCAGGGCGGTGAAGTGGCCCCAGACGGGAAGCTCAGTGTCGACAGTTGGCGGGCGGACGTCGGATGTGACAACGGAGACGGAAAGGCCTGGAACGTTGCCTGCATCGACAGCGGTACCATCGAACTTGGCTACGCGCCACTCCATGTTCTTCTCCAAGTAGGGCTCGATGGTGGTTGGCTCGAGATCTGGGAGCTCGCCGCTGTCACACTTTGCGAGAAGCTTGGTGGTGAGAGGGATGGAACCGGTGACGAGTACGTCGCGGGTGTTCATGGTGCTGCCAGCACCTGCAAGGTTGGCAGTGACACCGTGAGTGCCAACGAGCTTGTCAGAGGTCGACCACTCCGAGGGGTTGTCTGAAGGCTCGCCGAGGAAGACAAAGACAGCGTAGGTGCCGTTGAGCTGGAACTTCTGAGATGCAATGTTGGCAATGTAGTGATAGTGATGGTCGTCGGAGCGCTTGGAGAGAGACACGAGATCTCGCTTCCGACGAACAGCCTGGGCGCCGTACAAGCTGTTGACAGTACGAGCGACATCGTTGGGGTTGACGCCGTTTGGTGCGTCGGCATACTGGTACCCAAAGGTGGTAGTCGAGCGAACTTGCTCCGAGGTCCATGGGTTGCGGTTGCTGTCGCGGTGGAAAGGTCGAAGAGGGGTGTTGCTGTTGATGCGAGTACCTTGCGGCCAGACGAAGGTGGAGCCCCTGGACACAGCTTCTTCAACGTAGGTGTATGTGTTACCTCCGTTGGCGCCGCCATGCAGAGCAGACCAGAGAGCCCAGACGCGATCCACCATGGCGTGGTGAAGGAAGAAGATGGGATCAAAAGCAGAGTAGTCGAGGTAGCTCATGTGCCCGTTGCTACCGACAAGAGAGTGAATGGCATCGTGAATAGCCTCAAGACTGTCAGGGGTGGCGGTACCACTGGATGCGAACCAAGCCGAGTTTGAGAAGCGATTGAAAGACAAGTCCTGGGTGGTGATCAGAGTGTAGAGACGATCGCGCCAATTCTGCTGGTTGTTGGCAATTTGTGGGGCAATCAGATCGTTCTGACTCCAGGCATTGTTGACATCCCAGCTGCTGGGGTAACGTCTTGTCCAGGTCCATGTGGCAAACTTTTTTTTCAACATTAGTATGGGTCACATGGCAAACGTGTCTTATCACAAATACTTACAGGATTGTAGACCAGCTCAGTGGGAGCGCCGGCAGTGAAGTTGTAGCGGAAGAGCGGGTTCATGAGAGTCTGTCTTCCATTGGGTGTCTCGACATCGAGGTACATCTGCGAGACAAGTTTGGGGTAAGGCAGGCACTCGGCGCAAGGAAGTGCAGCCCAGTCGTAGTAAGGGATACGGAAGTTGCTGGCGGCGTTTTGATACCTCTGTCGGCGACCATCGTTGGGAAACTCGGCCGCGACGTCGTTGACGTGCCTGTACAGGATTTGCTCGTACAGGGCAAGGTAAGGGCGATGCCAGGTGAGGAAGATGTTGGACACGTGGGTGCAGTAACCTCCGCCATATCCCTCGGTAGGTCGTTGGCCTTGAGCATTGGCATCTGGCAATTCACCATCGTATGGGATGTAGGGACGACCATGAATGCCGGCAATCTGGTAGTATGACAGGACGTTGTTTTGAGGGACAGCCATCATGCGACGAAGACCGAGAATGTAGACATTGAACTGATCTGGGTTGTTCCTCTGCATGTCTCGCAGTTCTCGTCGGTTCTGAACGCCATTGCCTGTGACACCGGTGGCAACGACAGAACCACTTTGGCGCTTTTCGTGAGCCGGCGCCGCGGATGTGGGAAGGACAGAGGCAGCCACAGCAAGGGCGCCCGAGAGTGCTGATGAGAATCTCATTGTGAATGTGCGGTCTCTAGTTGAAGTGCAATTAAGTATTACCAGGGGGACCCGCCGTGCCTGGAAATCGATGGGTAGCCGAACGTGTTGGTATTAGAGGCAGTGGTCTAGAAATAGTCCGGCTGCCAAGGTGTATCAGTGGTTGAGATGGTGTTTCCAAAGTGAGGAAAAACCAGACACAAATGTTTGTGTGCTATGAAGAAATTTCTATCCCGTGTAGAGGTAGCGAATGTGTGCCTGATCAAGTAATGCGAGCGAGTGACGGCTGCTGTCCGAATATTAATTGCCTATATGGCAGGTGAGGATGGACAGACGGCGGGGTGAAAAGGCGGAGGAAGAGGCGAACAGGAACGACAGACGATCACTTGCGTGGTGAAGTCGAAAAGAGAAACCTGTGATGCAAAGTATTGGGAAAAGAGGAGAGGTATCAGGCATAAGAATTTTTGGGGGCGAGATGGATTGTCTCGTGTGGAGGGCCCGCGCAATACGAGACACATGGCGCCGGTGGTAACTCTCTGTCGATTACAATCAGGCTCGTGGGCCCGGTTTGGAGTCCTGCGTCCTGGCGGCAACCATCGCTAGCCCGCTCCACCAATTGTAGACGAGAAAAAGACGGCGGCTTGGTGGCTTGTGCCTACAGCAGCCCGTCATGATCTGCGCCAGGGTGAATCGCCCGGTGGAGTTTCGCATGCTCAAAGCGTGCTTCAGACGCCCGTTTTGGTTTCGGAGTATATCGAAGACGAGCGACGTTGTGCGCATCCATCGAAGAAGAGAACAAATGATGTCGTTCGTCAAACGGCTTCAACGTTCAATGTGGTCAGAGAACAACGGCCGCGACGACATGCGGTGTGGCGGGCGAGAAGCAAGGCATGCCATTCTTCTTTGCAAGCCATGACTAGTCGCTACTCCTCGCCATGTTTCGCATCCTGTCGTGCACGCTTTTGGTGGAAAAGCCTGGGTGAGCGAGACTAGGGCGCCATTGCCAGCATCCTTTGACGATCGTTACTTCCCTGTGGTGAATCCTAGCATTCCGTCTTCACAATGCCTTTGTTTTGGCCCGAAAAAGCTTTTGTCCTTGCCGGGACGAGTCAGTAGCTCAGATCCTTCCCCGTCCTTTCATTAATTAAGGGCTGATCATCAACCAATCCTCGCTCTCATGTAACACGAGGCCGACAAGAATCTCTCCTTGTTGACCAAGCCATGCCCCCTATCCGCGGCTATAGCGGCCATTCGTGATCGTAGAATGGACGCCGCCGAAAGAGTGTCTGAAGCTGCTGCCACCAAGACTGTGTCGTGCTGCATCTCTTGACAGCATTCGGCTGTCAACCGGACGTTGTTGTAACGATGAGATCTCACGCCGTTGCAGCAGACCCACAGTCGTTGAACTTCTTTCGCAGTCTGCCAGCCTTTGCGGATTGAGACTCCTGCGTCCGACGGATATTTCGATCGCTTGTCAGCAAACAGAGCGGCGTCCAAGGCCAACTACCAGTACCACAGAGCATGAACGGCCCCAAAGAGCCTCGCGTTACAGAACTGCCTGCCCTGACCAGCCCAGCATTCAGGTACCGATAGGAACAGGTTAGCTCGCCCGAAGTATCCACTGATGCCATGCCTCAGCCTCCATACCCTTGCCGGAATGACGACCTTGACCTCACCTCTGCATGCTCTCGTGCTTTGATGGTAAGCAAGGACAACGACTAACACTCGCAGCATCAACAAACATCGATACACCCTTGTGCACCTTATCCTGTCAGCAATCACTCTGTCATCCTGCTCAACCACAAGCATCAAACTATCAGATCCATCAACCACAACATGCAAAAAGTGGAGCTCATGCACCACAGTTGGGTTGCCCAAGCAAATACCTCAGCACTCCTATGCACAATAGTAGCTGTCCTGCACGGCTGTCCTGCACCACAATCCCCCCAAAACTCTCCAGCCACGGATCCCTCTGTCGTCCCGACAAACTCTGTATCTCTCTGGCTCTCCGGCACCACCTGAGACGCCGTCTGTGCCATCCGTATCGCAAAACCCTGTCCACGACGACCAGATGTATGCGTGTCTGTGTACATGATACAACGCATCGTCCATTGGGAAAAGGTAAATATGTTGTTCAGACCTTTGTTGAGACTGGCTTGATGCAGAGTGAGGGATAGGTGTCTTTGCCCTCCCAACCTCACCCCCGTGGTCATGCCGGTAAGACCTTTATTGGTCTTCGCTCAGTGGCTACAGCAGGGAGTATACCTCTCACCTAGCACGTGATACCCTGCCCTCGGCCCCTTCCCCTGCCTGTGCATCCAGCCCCCAGTCCAGCCCTGAGAACGTGACACCACCTGCTGCATACCAGAGAGCTCCTTACCAATGCTCTGATGCCGCAGACAAAGTCACGGGATACATAGTTGCAGAAGCACTTTGCTCCTGCTCACATTTCAGCAAGCATGATTGGAAAGCATGATTGAACTAGTCTCAAATGGACCCATGTCATGCTGGCCAAGGACATGGTGTTTCTCGCATCACCCACATCCTCTGTATTCTCTACAACATTCTCTGAAACACTCTCTGCATTGCTCAGTATCGTTACCGGTCAACCCCTCCCTCTCAAGCACCCTGCCCCTCCTGCCCAGACCCCGCCCCCGAGTCTCCCCCAACTCCACCTCCCTGCCCTGGCGTCCCGGCTCCGCTCCCACCAAGACTTCCATGGAAAGCGTCCACGAACGCGCTCCCCTCCAATCCAAGATCTAGATCTAGTCCTCCTCCTGGTGTCTGTCCTAGGCTTCCCGGACCGCTGCCTCCCAGATTATCGTCCCCGTCGCCAAAGTCCACGAAGCCATCGCCGGCCGTGAACTCGTCAAAGGCAGAGTTGTCGCCTGGTGTTGGGTGGAAGGAAAGGTCGGCCCCGTCGGTGCCCTGTCCGCCGGTTGCGGTGGAACGGTCGAGGCCTTGTTGTGGTGCTGGCACGGATTGGGTTGTGCCTGTTTGGGTTGATGGTACTGGAGGTTGTGCGGGGTTGGTCTGCGCGGATGTCGCTGGCATGGACGTGTTTTGGGGTGTGGATGTGTCCAGTGTATCGTTAAAGTTGAAGTCGGTGTTGTCTCCTATGTCCATATCGATGTCTTCCATTTCAAAATTTGAGGTGTCCATTGTTTCCAGGTCGTCGGTCGGGAAGTCCATCGCTGTGTCTTCTATTGACTGCTGGGGCTCTGATGGTGCTGGAGGCTGAGCGGTCGCTGATGGATTCTGCTGTTGCGGTGGCTGTTGTTGCTGTGGTGCAGCTTGGCCGACTTGTGCAGGTGGGGGCTGCTGTGTCGAGGATTGCGACTGTCCTGAAAGTCCTTGTGGTGCTTGTTGCTGCAGATTGGTCTCAGCAATCTGCATTTGATGATGCGCTGCGCCATTAAATTGGTCGTGGGTACCATTCGTGACAGGTTCCGGCTCCGGCTGAGCCACCTTCTCTTTCAATCCTCCTCTCTCCACAAGGTTGTTCACGGGCTTGCTGACAATTGAAGAGCCCAAGGACGTCTCGACTTCCTTGACGATAACATCTGCAGGTTCCGCTGCCTCCCGTCCGCCCACAAGTCCGTTCAAAGACGATTGGCGAGCACCGTCTTCCACCCATCGAGCATTTCGGAGTCGCTTCTCGGCCTTTATTATAGTCTTGCCGTTGCGCCATTCCTCCATCTTCTTGGCATGATCATCTTTCATCTTTTTGATCTGCGCTTGTCCTTCGTCCAAAAACGTATTGACCTTCGTTTCAAAGTCCTTGACCTGATCTGCGGAGACTCTCGCAGGTGTGACCAGCTGATCCTCTGCCTTCGCACTCTCATGGTATTGCTTGGCTGCCTTCTCCACCGTCTCAAAGACACCCTTAGTGAGTCCTGCTAGCTCGCCCATCAATCCAAATCCGAGGTAGACTGGCTCGAGTTGGTTAATGGCGTAAGGTGACGAGAATACCTCTTCCATCCATTCGTGATGCTGAATGTATCTCGCCTTGCTCACCTCCCGTTGCGAAAGGGTGTCCAGGTAGTCTCCAAGGGCGAACTCGTCCTCTGCGTCCAGATCGTGGTACTCGGGTAATTGTGGACCTGCTTGCGGCCCAGCTGCCATACTTGTCCGTTGCCTTTTCGCTGGCGATGGTCCGACTGCTGCTTGTGCCTGTTGTTGGTAGTGTTGACCGCCGAATCGAGGGTTTGCCATGTGCGCCATCGCATTTGGCGGCATTCCAGGTTGGCCTGGCATGACACCTTGCGAGCCAGGTCTTCCACCTTTCAGGACCGGCCACCTATCACGATCGTGAAGCATGAATTGGTTTTGTTCCAACGGTCCTTGCGACTCGATCTGCGATCTCTGCGCTAATTGCACTTGCTGAAGTCGTGAGATAGGTATCTGGGACGGTTGCATCATTCGTTGGGGCTCGGCAGGACCATAGTGAACAAGCCATAAGTTTCGGTCGGGCGGTGGTGCGTTGACGTTGGGATTCTTCTGAACAAGCCTGTATCGTGCTCGCCGGTGATTTGCAACAGCATCATGGCGAGGCTGGTATCCCGCATGCTGCACAGCGATCTCGATTGTCTGGATGTCCATTAGCCCTGTCTGATAGTGCTCTGCTTTTGGCAACGCACGTAGCCATTCATCTCTTGAAAGACTCTCTCCTCTTGTCCTGCCCAGATGTACCCATCGCTGGGGTAGACGTCATTATACCGTGGTGATATCCAAGTCAAAAACGTCTCGCCATCTCTTGGTGGAGGGTTGAAGTATTTCCATGACATAGTCGCATGTTGCTTGACGATTTGGGGCGCTTTGAAGAGGGTCTCGAATGCTTGGCCTAACGAAAGTCGCGCTGAGAAGGGAAAGTTGTAATTTGACACAAGGTGCACATGTTGTGCCTGCACAAGTCAGCGCCTCGAACATTGTGGAAGACGTGCTGAGGTAGCATACAAGAGGATTGGGCACTCCATAGCTGGGGTCCTGCATGATCGATATGGCGAGCTCGTCTCCGGCGACTGCAACTCTTCGAGAAGACCAATGTGTGCTGCGCGAGATCGTTGTGCTCAGAAAGAGCTATGGAAGAAGCGCGATGAATAGAAGCTCGCTTGACACGTTCGGCGCTGAAGATGCGACGCGAAGTCACTGTCCGCAAAACGAACAACGCTGAGTCAGCAGCCAAAGCTTAAGTATAAGCTCGCTCACAGGCTGACACAAGGAAATCAAGATGTTCTGGTCAAAAGACATGAATTGAGTTACATGAACGGAACGGAGGGCTTCTCAGGAGTCTTGACCGCTCATGGCGTATGAAATGATATGTAATGTACACTATGCCTTGATGGATCGACGTGCTTCACCCTTCAGGATGCACAATGCTTTCCAAGCCAGATCGCTGACCATGCTGCAAATCACTGACCGTGTTCCATGCACTTCTCAGACAATCGTTGACTCCGACACCATTGATCCAGCTTCCTGCTACCCTGAGAGTTCCACCGTATTGCTTGACCAAGCCATCATGAATGCTATTCAGCCGCCTCTCATGTCCAACTGTGTACTGCGGAATGCAGTTGGTGTTGAGGTTCACGCGACTCGCGGCTGGCTCTTCAGAGATATTCAGGTGCCTCTTCAGAATACTTTTCGCCATAGCCAAGCCTTCTTCCTCGGAAGGATAACTCGGCCATGAACTCCAGTAGTGACCCCCGAGCATGACCGTGAGCTTGGTACCACGCTGCTTGACAGTGTCTTGTGCTGGGCCCCGAATGTCATCATCATCGAATGCAGGATCTGGCGCATACGAGTTATCGAAGACTACTCCTAAAGCATTTTCGGGATTTTGCTCAATAGGGGTCGCTAACGGGATAAGATATCCGAACCCCGGCGGATGCAGATCGGGTGATTTGTAGTACAGGTTGACTGTCATTACAGTCTCGAATGGAATGCCCTCCAAGTCCTGCTTGATACCTTCAGTCACGGATGCCGTTTGCGTCAATGAGCCCGGCACCGCGGTCCAGATTGCATGCGTGTGTGACCGTTTCGTGGTCCCGTTGTTCTTGTTAATGGTAATATCCAGCGTTCCATCCGCCTTGTGTTCAAGCGACTGGACAGTAGTGCCATGCTGGAAATTAGTCTTCGGCCGATCCCACAGATAGCCAACCAGTGAATCTGTGAATTGTCCGAGACCGTTACGGAACGTGTAGACACTCGACATCTTTATTTGATCAGCCAGATGTTGTGGCGGGACTGGCAAGTCCGTCAAGGCTTCCATGAATGCCAGCTCTCTCTTAGGAGGTATCTTCGGTCGTCGGAAAGGACCAACGAGAGCCGAAGCCATGAAACTTCCATACTCTCCCTCGATTTGCCATAATCGTTTGAGTAGACTTTTAGCGCTTAATTTGTTGACATCGCCAGCATAGATACCGTGAAAGACCGCAGATAGTACTCGGTTCGCCACATTTGGACCCATTCGACGGCTGATGAATTGAGCTACAGACTCGTCACTGAGGTCCTCGTGCCTGGAGCCTCTGAACGCTTCAGTGGCTAGAGCAGGGAGGAATCCCTCAAAGAGCGGCTCTGACAGCATTGTTTTCCAGCTCTTTGCCACCCATCCCGGCGCAGGCGGAGCTAAGAGTCGGACTAAATGATCAGGATAGTAGATGTATCGGCTTGTAGCTGCTGGAGATGATTTTGAAGTCCAGATCGTGTCCTTTAGTAGATCTAAGTCGACCAACTATAGAGCTGTCAGTTTCCGGTATGCTGAATTGTGTCGGATGTGAACGGACCATGGAAAGTGCTAATGCTCCATTCCCGAGGGGACGCAGCGATCTTGGACCTGCTTCGAAAAGCACTGTACCACCTTCATCGTCAACCGGGATCCTCTCGGAAAGGAGCCAACCTCCAAATCTGGGACTTTTCTCGTATAGTGTGATCTTGGCCGCAGGGTAGTGCTTCGTGACGTAGTAAGCACATGCTAGACCGGTGATACCTCCTCCGATGATGGCAACATCTTCAGGGGCTCCCGAACCTGTAGATAGATATCTTCGAGGTCTGGACAATCAGCTTCGATCTGATTGAGGCTCATGTGTGTATAATAATACGAATCGTTCCAACTGACGTACATGGAGAATCGACCTGCACTGGCTCGATTGTGAGAGATCAAGGCACGGTAAGCACGAGTTGATGTCGGCCCAAGCCGCGCAGGCAAATTGAGGACATTGTGCATACGGAAGCTGTATCTTCCAACAGTCCCTTACCGCCGTCCTATTCGCAATCGAATCTCGGGATGATTTGTGTTTTTGGTCGCTAGAGCCTGGTCAAGTTGCTGGTCAGCAGGTTACGCGGTCAAAGGCCAAGGTGATGATGTCGTCGTTTGCGGCTGATCTGCAGGTCCAAAATCTCATCTCGCCGGCCGCCCCGGCTCCCCGTCCAAGCTCGCGTGTAGCCTGTGGTGCTGTCCGCCTTTTGCTGAACCTCTGGTTGTCGCCCTCCACGTGCTTAGCGAGGCACCAAGTCGGTGATCTGGGCCTGATCCTCCCTGTTTCTTTTCAAAGAACAACCGCCAAACTGCCAGATCTGGCGTCGAGGACGACCACTTGTTCCTCGGCCCTCCCAAAATAGCACTATACAAGCTGCACAAACCACAGGTCTGATACATTTTCTGTTTATTGCCACTGCTTAATTTCCCTTTCTTGAAACATACCAGCACTGCCGACCGTCGATCTCACCACCATCCTTCTGCTTATACAAGGGGCCGTGCTACTACAGCCTATCTTTTTTGATCCTCTTCCTGCATCTGGCGTTAGTCTCGCAGGTTCTCTTCTCTTCTTAGACTATTCTGCCTGACAGAGTACGCGTTCGGACGGGCTGCCCTACCGGCTGACTGGTTAGTGCTCAGCTGGGACGTCATGCCGGAACTACATGGTCATCTTTGATTATACATTTTGATCGCGGGGACCTGTGTGATTCCAAAAATCATTCTCGTCAAATAGTCATTCCAACACTCTCACGATGGCGACGACCCGCGCGCCACTCATGCTGGAGAAGCATGCTTTTGAGAAGCCCAGCTTGAAGCTCGAGGCCTCCTCAAACCCCTTCTACCTTTATCTGCAGACTCGACACATGTCTTCGACTGCACGGAGACGACACGGTGAGCGTCGAAGGAGAGGAATAAGGACTGGGTGTATCTCTTGCTTGTAACAAATGTCTCAACCACGACCAAGCAATGAACTAACATAAGACAGAGCAAAAGGTGTTAGATGCGATCAGACAAACCCTGCCTGTATTCGACGTGTGTCGACGAAATGGAAGTCAGACATTGTACTAGCGGTCGACAACACCAAGGCTGTCGTGCCTTCTCCACGTCCACCAGATCAAACAAGCCTGGCGATACCGCCCCTTGACATAGAGCAACTATCTTTCACTAGTCCTACCGTAAGGATGGACGAAAGGCAGAGTCTTCACTTTTTTATCAACTTTACAGCACCACAACTAGCCGGAAGCTTTGGCTCGACCTTCTGGCAGGAGATGGTCATACGAGCAGCCTACCACAATCGTGTGATCTTACACGCTCTGATCGGTATGGGGTCGTTACATGAGGCTATTGTGCACAGTCGATCAAAAGCAGAGCTTCATCTCCATAAAAGATACGCATTTGCGCTCCGCCATATCAATCACGCGATCAAGCGCGCAAGATCAGACACCGGAGACACATCAAAAGATTTAGCATCTATACAGACGTTGTGCATAGTCCTCACCACTTTCGAGGCGATGCAAGGTCAGACGAAATCAGCGATACAGCATGCCTTCCAGGGTATCAAGCTATTGATGCCTGCTCGCAGCAAGGATCACCTATCAGACGTCGAGTCCGTCACTCTCGACTCTACTATACAAAACGAGGACAATTCTTTTCCGGTATCTAAAGCAACCATCTCCTCCATCTTCAACTACTTCACTTCAGTCGCAACTCTCTTCTCTACAGATCTATCTCCAGTTGTCTTCTGTTCACCGTCCGATCTCCCGACCCGCTTCAGCTCGCTACAAGAAGCAGAGCAGCTTCTCCGAGATGCCAGAAGCACAATCATGATGCTCTTCCTCCTGACATGCAGACTACCCAACCAAGTGTCCAGATTACAAGCCGCCAACCGAATGCGAAACTACCAACCCTGGGTAGAGCAATGGAAAGCCGCCCTCGATAATTTCCTCGCGACCCCTCAAGACCCTCTCTCCGCTACCGAGCAACAACAGCTCCTCGTCCTCCAAGCCAACCGCATCTTCTGCCACATCTCCGTCAACGTCGAATACGCCGGCCTCTCCACCTCCTCCATCACAGACCGCTACCGTAAATTCAACTCCCTCCTCACCCAAATCGTGGATATATGTGAAGATCTCGTCTCCCGCATCTCCCCACCAACCACACCTACCGTCTTGTCGGAGAAGAACACCTATCTCAGCCATGGCATGTGGATACTGGAACCGCTGTATATGGCGGCTAATTACTCCACGGATGTGGAGACGAAGAGACGCGCGGCGAAGATACTCAGGGACCAGCCTAGACCGGAACCGGTGGCGCATTCGGGGCCATTCGGCGGAGGGAAGGATATTCTTGCGGAGGCGAAGGAAAAGAGTTTTACTTCGTCGGAGCAGAGGAGGAAGTCGGGTGGGGCGTCGCGGTAGAGATTCTGTTTTGGGTATTCTATTCGAGCGAGGCGTTGCTGGAGGCTACTTGTTGTCTCATTCTTTTCGATACCCGACTGGAGCGGCTTCTGTTCTTGATGATCATCAGGAAAATGTATGTATCGTAGTATAGAACCATATGTACACCTCTGCTGTATTCCGTGACTGCAACAGCTGCCGTAGCAGAGCCCTTGTCCGTAGCGCTACAACCGCTGCAGACCAATCTACACTTCTGCTTGTACAGCTATTGTATGTCGGTCACCTGCCATGGCACAATCAGGTGTACCGCCTTCCGAGTACATCATATCTCAATTACGCCACTTCCTGACAAGACTCTATTGCACGTCCTTCTCTTCCACATCTATAGCTTCGCCTCCTCCTTGACCTCGCCAATCTTCAGCTTCGGTTGGTACTTCTTAAGCACACCCTCGTTGTGATACTGCGACTGTCAGCCAGAGTTCTTAGCCATGCTTACAACGGGCACTCTGCTGCGGCACAGTCCGGGGAAAGGATCTTTGAAGACCGGTGCTGGGTAAGGGCGCATACCTTCCAGAACTGCTTGCTCGCATCCTTGCCTACCGGATTGATCAGTATTTGTCTTTGAGGCGAGCTCTGAGCTGTCTTACCTCCTACACGCTTCAGGATCTTTGCGCCACCAGGGTGCTCATCCACAAAGCTGCTCATCTCGTATACGCCATTGTCGATGATGATGTAGAGGCCCTTCTCGACCGTGTTGTGCTCGGCGACTTCCTTGGTGGTGATTTGCTTGGACATGGTGGGTCGCGTGTGCTTCGTGAGGGCTGTAGGAGTCGGTGGGCGAGGTGATCAGGGGGGTGGAACGGTAGAGTGGGTTATGAATGGGCAAGATGGCGGAGGAGTGGAGGGACGAGTTTAGAGTCGTCTGGGGAAAGCCGAGGGGTGTAAGTCGGTCTTGCTGGCAGATTATTGGTCGCCGATGCCGATGGACAATGGGCGGTTGTGCCGAGGTTCGTTGAGCGGGCGAGCACGTGACTGTTCGGATCCTCGAAGCTGAAATAGCTTGACGATAGAGCAAAGGATAGTCTTCGCTTGTGGATATCGGGTGGTGCCTCGTGGATCATGCATCAGAATGGATACTCGAGCCTGTTCTTCCCGTAGACAGAGAAGCAACGGATATTGCGGACCCAATCGAATGCATATTTACCTATCTCACCATGCAATGCTTCCTCAAAGATAGTGTAAGTTACCTGGCTATGGTATACTTGGCCACACAGCAGGCCTGGCAAGAAAATCAATTGCCCATGAAGATCTGGTTCGACAAGAAAGAAAGCTGACGTGTTTGTACCTGATCACGTCCTCTATAGTGCACGCCGTGCTGTAGATCCATCGTGGCCTTGCGTGGACCTTCGAAACACCCAGGCGCCTACTTTTTCGTGTTTGTGTATCCTCTATCCTTGTCGTCACGTTTTCCATCCAAGCTGGCGGCGATGACCCGCGGGAACTCTTCTCGTTTCGCCAGCAAGGAAGAATCTCGCTTGGCGCGACGCGACTCATGACACGGCTAATCAGGGACGAGCATGTGGAAATGCGGTCAATGCGGCCAGCCCTGGAGAGAGCTTTTGCTGTACAAAGGCTCGATGCCCTGCTGGCAACATGGTCTGACAACATCACTGTCTTTGTTTATTTCAGATATTGAATCTTCCGCTCCTTACGCCATCATTACTTACAGCCAGGACCATAGAGAAGCTGCACACATTTCTTCGATAAGGATCTGAGATTCCCCGCCGTTGAAAAACATTCGCCCTTCTCCGCGCAAATGGTCACACGGACTGTCGAAGCCGTGTACCAGGGCGCCTCCTGAACACCTCCATGGACAACGATCAGTCGACAAAGGGACACCCCCGTCGGCGGAGTGCTTCTGTCTTGCAATCTACTGCACTCATCGAAGATCGCCTGCGTTCGAACTCGACTGCTTCTGGCCTCTCCCACTCTCCCAAGATCCCCGAAGCAGAAGACGTACGGGAACCGCGGACAGGGCAGCCACATTCAGCCGGATCGTCTCGAGAATCGAGCTCAGATTGGGAGATGCAGGACATCCACTCCGACGATGGGCTCGAGGATGACGAAGAGACTGGCCTCACAGACGTAGACAAGCGCAAGAGACGGAAACAAAAGAGGAGAAACACTTTACTGGATGAACGCATTGCACACGACCATGTTGTCGAGACGGATGAGAAGAAGTTGGCATACCAGACCTTGGTCAAGGAGTCAGCAGTCAATGCACTATTGATCGCCATGTGGTATAGCTTCTCCATCGGCATCTCTGTGGTAAGTGTGAAACTTTACATGCTAGAATGTCTTTGACACTTCGACAGTTCAACAAGTTTGTCCTGTCAAAGGACAAGCTCGATTTCCACTACCCACTCTTCTTCACCAGCTTCCACATGATAATCCAATTCTCCCTAGCCGTTCTAGTCATGTATATCATCCCTTCGTTCCGGCCGAATCCAGCCAATAACGGATCATCGCAACATTACCAAGCAGTATCACAGTCCAACAACGAAGACGAAATACAACCACAATCGACCACGAAACAGCCTATCATGACAAAGTTCTTCTACCTGACTCGCATATCGCCATGCGGAGCGGCGACAGGATTAGACATTGGACTCGGGAACATGTCCCTGAAGTTTATATCGCTCACATTTTACACCATGTGCAAATCATCTGTGTTGGGATTCGTCTTGATATTCGCCTTCTTGTTTCGACTCGAAAGACCTTCGTGGAAGCTGGCTGCCATTATCCTTACTATGGCTGCTGGTGTCGTGATGATGGTCGCAGGAGAGACAGCGTTTCACGCCCTGGGATTCATACTCATCATGACCGCTTCCTGCTTCTCCGGCTTCCGCTGGAGTCTGACACAAATCCTCCTCATAAGGAATCCTGCCACGAGCAATCCATTCTCCTCGATCTTCTTCCTGGCGCCCGTCATGTTCTTCACGCTGATCATCATCGCCTTTCCTGTGGAGGGTCCGGTCGAATTCGCTGCTGGTTTTCAGCGTCTTATCGATGCCAGAGGGCTAGCTGAGGCCATCGGTGTCCTTCTCTTTCCAGGACTTCTGGCATTCCTGATGACCGCTTCTGAATTCGCTCTGCTGAAGCGAACGAGCGTCGTCACCCTCAGTGTCTGCGGTATCTTCAAGGAGGTCTTGACCATCTTGACCGCGGCAGCCACGTTTGGGGACGAGCTGACAGTCATCAACTTCTCTGGACTTGTCGTTACGATTTTGAGCATAGCGGTGTACAATTTTATTAAATTCAAGAGCATGAAAGAGGAGGCAAGAAAAGACGCGCATGACAAGGTTCAAAGACGGCAATCAATCGTGAATACCCACGAACGACAAAGGAGCGTCTCGCATGCTAGCACCGAGACATATAACGATAACAGCACAAGCAATCTCATCCGGAATAGCTTGAGTGTGCAACGAGATGGAACAGATGATACCCGAAAAGCGACTGTAAGCCACGGGGACAGATCGAGTCCGCCGACAAAGAGGCCGGAGGATCTAGAGTAGTGTCTTATATCCATGACAATGGTAATGTCCTTACAATGTTACGGAAACTATTGTATTACAAATGATTGTGACTGCCATGTGATTATTTGTATGTGGCGGATCTTGGTCGCTGAGATCAGCCCTCGAGTTTGCTCCGACCGCATCTCGCCTTGGCTGTGTGACTTGCGTGCAACAAGCTTCACAGCTTTGTTCTCTGACAAAGACTCTGAATTCCTGCCACAATCTTCTTACACCTTCTATCGCTACGACATTCACTTTTGAACATAGGACCGTGAATTACACATCTCGTATTCCACGACAAACGTTTACACACGACCTGAACCTCCACGAACCCACGCGACGACCTTCGCGCCTTGTGCGCAATCTTGCACAAAAATGGCAACCATGGACGTGCAACCAGGCACACCTCTCGCCGAAGCCCTACAGAATGCCATTCAACCGAAACTAGCAGAGAACGGGTGGAGCTCAGGAGCAGGAGATGACGTCGCACTGTCCGAGTACATAATACTGATGCTCTCAAATGGCAAGGATCAAGGACAAATAGCGAACGAACTTGCGACTGATCTGCTTGGCCTGGAGCCTAACGACGCTGGCACTGCAGAGTTTGTAAGATGGCTGTTCGATCAGGTCGCAACCATGACGGGTCAGTCGAACGGGGCATCGGCGCAACAGGCACAACCTTCGCAGAATGACGGACAACAAGCGTCGATGGCGGACGACGCATCAGGTCAAGATTCCACCATGAGCGGCGCCATAGATACTGCAGGTGCTGGCGCCGTCCCTACTGGACCAAAATCGATGCGGAACGGCAGTGGAACTGGCGGGCAGCGAGGACGAGACCGAAGAATGGCTGGCCAGATGCGCAGCGCTCTTGACAGAAACGGAGATGCTGGAATCCACAAAGTAAGAGGTGCGGCATCGCGGATAAGCTCACACGATCGAGGACCTCCAGCTGGCCCAAGAGGCATGGCGTCGAAGATGCAGAACATGATGACAGGTGGTGGACGAGGAGGACAACCCATGAACGCACAAATGATGCAGAGCATGGCACAAAACGTCGCTCCACAACAGCAGATGCAGCTCTTCAAGATGCTAGAGGAGCAATCAAGAATGATGGCGCAGATTCTCGGACCTGGTGGACAACAAGCCGCTTTCAACCCCAAATTCTTCAACAATGGTCGGGGCCGAGGCGGTAAGTCGTTATTTGACCGAGTTGATCGCGGCGGACGCCAGAACGGGCATCACAGACAGCAGCGACAAGACTTCCCGGCCGAGGGTGATGATACATCCATGGCGGAAGACGGATCAAAGGGTGCGCCTGCAGAGGTCCCATGCAAATTCCAACTTCAATGCACCAGTCCGACGTGTCCGTACGCTCATCAGTCGCCTGCAGCTCCTCCAGGTATATCGATAGACGTGTCGGACACTTGCTCTTACGGCGCCGCTTGCACGAACAAGAAGTGCGTCGGATCGCACCCCTCACCAGCACAAAGGCGGCAGCACCTTTCGTCAGCAGTAGACTGCAAGTTCTTTCCAAACTGTATGTATCGCCACTGTCTGCCTTATATCAATGGCAAAAGTCAGATGAGACTAACAAACATGACAGGCACAAACCCAGCATGCCCGTTCAGACATCCCTCCACGCCACCATGCCGGAACGGAGCAGACTGCCCGCAAAAGGACTCTGGATGCCGATTCTCACACTCGACCATTCAGTGCAGATACAACCCTTGCCTGAACCCCCACTGCGTTTTCAGGCACGAGGAAGGGCAAAAGCAGTCGAATAAATGGACTGGTGATCACGTTAGCGATCGCAAATTCGACAGCTCCGAAGGACAGGAAGAGCTCATCCTTCCCGGCAGGATGGAGCAAGACGGGGAGGAGAGGCAGCAGCAGCAGGACGGTGTCGTGGAAGGGGGAATGGACCAGGTGGTTGATGACGTGGTGGCTTAGTCGGTCTCCTCGCCTGCAGAAGACGGACAGTCCGAATTGCATACAGTGGGAATGATGGCGGCATTGTAGATGTATCAGACAAGCATGCGAGAATGAATCGCACGGGCGCTTGGGTCACATGGATGTAGAATTATCAGAGCAATGTCATACTGCTGGCACTCGCTGAATGAAGCGGGTATCGTTCATCCCCAATATAAAGTCCCTGGTAATCGGGTCCGTCGTCTCGTGAGCGTGGGGGAAACGGGTGTCATTTGATCACGTGCTTCTGGCTGTGCCTACCAAGTCCAGTCGCGGCAGCATCACGCCTCGTCTTGCAGAATCATGACGGCAGAAGCGCGTCCTGATGTGTGATCCAGATCCGTTGTTTGCTCGCCATGCATGCATGCTTTCTACCTGAAAAAGCAAACCCAATGCCATATTGCATATTGTTCCTCCGGACGGCAGATTAGACTTGCCCAAGCGCCACGAGTGGGTCTGCGGGCCTTGCCGGACCATTCAAATGTTCGACTTATGCAGCTCTAAAAGTTGCTTGGGTAGATAGGCAAAGGTCGTCGGTCGTGGGGGGAAACATAGAGTGACTCGTACCCTGCTGTCGCTCTTCCGCCTCGAGACATATTTCACTCTCCCAAGCTTCAGAGCGTCTTTCAGCTCAACCTCACCGCTAGCCATACTCGACCAGCTGCATGTAATGCACCAAGCGCTGTCGTTGGTCGCTCATGGCGGCCTGGTCGGCCCCGAATAATGACCCATACAGTCACGCGTCGTCGTTACCAACAGGCAGCTGCAATTTCGCCGACTTGACTCGAAGCAACGATGCGCCCAAATGTGGTTGTCGACGATTTTGGCCGGACGCGAGCAAGCAGAATGGAGTACATGGCTCGGATGGAGCTGTGTGGTGTTTTTGTGGACACCATGCGTGCTTCCACGACCAATTTCAGCAGTCCGACACGGTACGACAAGAGAGTAGGCCTCCAATGCCTGCGAGGAGCCAGTATGATGCAGAAAGCGTGGCAGATGTAGCAAGTCAACGACCAGTCTCGCAAGAGGATACCATACCTTGGGTACGACCATCTCCATCTCGAAACGTGGGCCTGGGATTGCGTAATGCGCCTGCACAGACAGGGATTTGGGATGCGCTCAATGCCTACCAACGGAGACATACCGGCAGCGACTCGGATGTTATGTCCGCCTTACCCTCGACGGCAACACCTAGCGTCCCGACCAGTCAAGGCTACAATTCGTCTCAAGCATTCATGAGACAGGTCATCAACATGCGGAGTCTGGGACAAACAGGACAGACTGATATCAACGATGCTGGTAGTGCTACCGAGATCAACACTCCAAGTATGGATGGAACACCTCTACTGACTCGACCATCTCCGCATCACATGGCTCAGAATACTTCTCCATCGGCGATGGGTCCTCCTTCTGTTGGTCAGGCTCAACCTCTATATCCTCAACGCAGAACCCCACGCCACGACTCTGCCTCGTTAGTTAGTCCGCCCCACGATGACAATCACAGTCAGCAATCTGTCCGAGCGGACGAAGTGCGAATCTCCAGAGGCGTGGTAAATGAACCATCATTATATGAACTACACTATCTTGTTAAGAGTTGCACCAAGCGAATCGACTTCCTCGAGAGCTTATCTTACACGCACGTGCCGTTGGAAGAAGTCGAAGATCGTTTTGAGCAGGTCGATGGGCGGTTGATCAGTTTGGAAGACTTTCGTGATCACGTTGAGAGCAGATTTCCGTCTCAAGAGGAGGAAGGTGAGAGCCGACCAAGGAAAAGGCGACTTCTGCCTGCCGAGGCGACAGCTTCGTTCAACTCGGACGACGGGGCAAGTCAGGACTCCAGCCGCTCGTCATCCTCTGCTGTATCAGCGACAGCAGCTGTATATGCTGAGTACAATGGCCGCATCGAGGCCTTGCAATCTCGCATTGAAGTCCTGGAAAGCACATTACCATCACCTGGAAACCCATGGCGTGTCGAGGTTGTCTTGTTACCGTGGGGTCGTCACCTACCTGGGATCTGGCAATCTGCCCCAACCATGAGCGATGCAGCTGATCGACGAGATTCGAGGGACGAATGGAGCGGTGCGCATTCCAGTGCACACGGCATCTTTACCGAAGGTTCATCTGGTCCAAGTGGCTGGTCAACAGACTCCATCCAAGCATGGGCTGACAGCGCCAAGGACTGGCTCAGTCCGAAAGCATGCGGCCCAAATGGTGTCGTCTACCAGAGGCTTTGGAGTCGTGGTCTGGTGCAGAATATTGACATCGACTCTGCCGATGCATGCACGTTCATGCAGCGTTGCAAAGCAGCCTTTGCTCATGTACTGTCCAACCCAACCACCACGCCGCCGACTTCCTCCTCCCGACTTGAGTACGACGCCCTGCGAGAGCCCCTTGTACCATTAAGAAAGATCAAGAAGGTGTCCAGACTTCGCTTCCTGGCTCCTGGCGAGATGGTCTCCTCTGCAATCTGGACGCCCGCTTTCTTGGAAGCTTCAGTCTTCATGATTGCCAAAGGTCACCAGCGTAGACTCTACCTGACACTCCCTGACTCATACATTCAACATACCGGAGATGGATGGACCTGGCAGTCCATTAAGGCTCTGCGTCCTATCCGGCACTCCTCGCCTCGCACTGGTCCTGGTTTTGACGGAAGCTCATCTAGACTTGATTCGGAAGCTTGCTGGATTCACAACCCCACGTACGATACGCCACGCTTCGTGGACCAGTCTTTCACGTCCAACACCAGCAATCAGTCGTTATGGTCGACTAAGTCTCAAGCTTCGAATCGTACTATCCGCCAAGCTGTACCCATTCCATCTCCAATGGTCTCGCCAGTCTCTGAAGCTCGTACGCTCCGCTCTCCTCGTCGTCGGACAGTGTCGATCCCTCCATCAGAGGGTGAGCCATCTTCTTCAATTCTGAACCCAAGCAAGCGGCGTGTCGCGTCGTTCGAGACATCGGCTTTGCAGTCGAAGAAGCGTTGTACTTCCACCTCGTCATCTCAGCATCGCCCTCGACCTGGACCTGCTTTCACTCCCAGACTGTCGAGGGAGCCTCCAAGCCCTTTCGCTTCGGATCACCCGACTGATCGGGCCAGTGACAGCACGAGCGCGAGACGTGTCGTAACTCCACTGGCATACGAGACCCCTCACAGCCACAGCAATACCAACAATGGCATGACCCTCGGTCACGGCGATGGCGACACCGAAGCAGATACCGACATTGCAGGTCAAGAGCTATGGACCGGACGAGAAGACGACGATTGGCACCCAGACCGCGAAGAACACCACAGACCAGCTAGCTACAGACACGTAGGAGATTTTGAACGATTCAAGACTTACCGCCAACAAGAGGAGGATCTCGACGACGAAGTGGACGTAGGCGACACGGATGAAGTCCTCGAAAGTCTCGCCCAGCACATGCGCGACAGCTACGTCGTCTGCCGTCGCCACAGGGAGCGAAATTGCCAGCGCTGTCCGGAAGTCGAACATCGCTACAGTCTAAGGAGTGGAAGGGCAGCTTACTGAAGAATGAACAACACACCAACTCAACTCATCGCATATGCAGGCAGTACAGGGAAACGGGAATGGGTATCTCGGCTTCTACATCTCCTTGGATCGGACATACAAAAATGGAGCATTGGGATTTCTGTGGAAATGAATGAAAGGGCTTTGGCCTGTTAGCGGCATGATGGAGATGAAAGAGTGAATATTATCGATGTAGATTATGGGACGTACAGTGGGGCACAAAAACACCAGACTCTGTTTCTAGGAATGATATGTAGTCAATACTACCACAGAACAAATTACTGCATAGTACCTCTAGATGTGTGAGCCTATGTGAAGGTCTGCTGTAACTCCGGCATTGCGAAGAAGCCGGGTCCATTGCAAGCTTTCCTGCATGTTTCCTCTCTGCTTCAAGATCTCACTGCATGTGCAGCTGAAGTGATCCAACCATTTCTTCGCCTCCATATTGCCTCTATCGCAAGACCTCGACCTGTCTGATCAGCTCGCCAGAAGCAGCATGAGGAGGCACTAAACACGTGGATCATGCATGCCAGCACGCATCGATGGGTATGAGATTGACAGAGAGACCCACCCTTGCGCCGGGCTTCCCGGTAGAGGATAGAGACAGCTGGGAGGGTGATGCTTTTGGTAGTACAGCGGCTGATCGGGCTCATATGAGGTCTGAAATCTAATCGCCGCCGCACTGGAGAAGTTACTGATTGGTTCAGCGTAACTTCAAGCAATTGACAAGCTTCTCGTTCTCGATGATCCTTGTAGCGACATGGGAGACGGTATTTGGGTGAGTCGCTGCACAGGGCCAGCTGAAGAGCAAGGAGGATTGACACCTGAATAGTGTTGCTGGATTGAGCCCCACGAATGGGGGCACGGCAGGCTTCAAATACATGTACATCTTGGTCTGGATATTCTTCCTGTGTATCTACACCTCTATGGCAGAGTTGGGTTCCATGGCTCCAACATCAGGAAGACAATACCAATGGGTCTCCGAGCTAGCACCACCAGACTACCAAAAAGTGCTCAGCTTCATCTCCCCCCTCCTCCCTTCTCAACCCACTAATCCCCCAAGCAAACCTCCGTCGCCTCCGTCTCCTACCTCGTCGCCACCCAAACCCAATGCCCCATCGTCCACAACCACCCCACCTACGTCTTCGCCCGCTGGCACGGCACCCTCCTCATGCTCGCCGTCTCCAGCCTCGCCGCCCGCTTCAACATCTTCTTCTACGCCCCACCTCCCCACCATCGAACTCCTCGTCCTCCTCATCCACCTCGCCGGCTTCATCGCCATCCTCGTCCCTCTCTGGATCCTCAACCCTTCCACCCCAGCCTCCACAGTCTTCACCTCCTTCCACAACACCTCCTGGCCCACAACCATTTGCTTTCTTTCCGCCGGCGCCTGGGGCGGCACTGACGCCTGTGGCGATGAACTGGAGTAATTTGATCTTTGGGGTTGTGTGTTTGTGGGGGGGCTGGGTATTACGCTGTCGTGGCGAGGAAGGTGAGGCCGATGTGTTCGAGATTGATGTGATTGATGCTGATATTTGCTAGACATGCGATGGGCCGGTGAAACTGGTAAGACGGACTGAATAGACTGCGGTGCGAGGGGCAAGATAGGACCCCTAGAGGCTTTAGACAAGCTACATTCTGCTTCTCTATGCGTACATGACTCTCGTCTAGTGCTCACAACTCCATTTCACTATGCCATGTCCTCGTCTATGGGTATTCAACATACTCTTACAACTCATCATGTCCCGTACTCTCTGGCCGCCCGCTGTCCTTTTGCAGGCTGACGCCAATCTTCTTTCGCCACTTCTCCCACATGGTCCAAAAGTCCTTCTCCATGCCCTTTTCCATTTGGTCCGGTAGCACGACTGTGTACTCGACGAGAAGGTTGCCGAACTCGGGTCCAGTCTCGTGGTTATGTATCGGCATGCCCTCCCCTTCCACGATTTGTACCATGCCTGGCTGCGTGACTTCTCCTCGTTTCCGGCTTAGTCGTACAACGTGACCGTCCATGTGCGTGAGGTTCCGCGTCCAATCACCCATCCAAGCCTCCCGAAGACTGAGGACTTCGCGCCAGTAAAGATCGGTACCCTTCCTTCTGAAGAAGTTGCCGTCTACTCGATCGAACTTCTCGCTACCATCGCCAATCTTGGGCTCGAGTTCTACAACAGCCACGACAAGGTCTCCCGCCGTCCAGTCTGGGCTTTCATCCGCCTCGTTCTCGAACACGACTTTGCCGCCTTTTGGCATGCCCTTCTCCACCACCAGTCTATGTGTCTCGGCTTCTCTGACTACGCGGGCGCCGCCGCAGACTTTGCATCGGTGCTTGATCTGTGTACCTTGTCCTCCGCACTGGTCGCACTGCATCTGCATCTGCTGGAAGATGCCCGGCGCCAATTGTGCCTTTTGTATGATGACTCCCTGGCCACGACATCGTCCACATGTCTCCCTCTTACCATCCTCGCTTCCGCTGCCCTCACAAGCCGAGCAAATCGCCTGCTTCTCGACCTTGATCTCGTGCTCGGCCCCATTGTAGAAATCTCTCAGCGGCACACCAACTTGTGCGTCCATGTTCGGACCCCTACGCTCGCCGCCCCCGAAGTGGCCTCCGCCACCAAAGAAGCGGCTGAAGAGGTTGAACGGGTCGGCATGTTGGCGACCGCCGCCGGAGGATTGTTTCTTGTGCTGCTCCACGCCTTCGTGGCCATATTGGTCATAGATGCGGCGGAGGTCGCGGTCAGAGAGGGCTTCGTAGGCGTCGGCGATTTCGACGAATTTTTTGGCTACAGTCTCGTCGCCGGGATTCTTGTCGGGATGGTATTTTTTGGAGAGGCGGCGGTAGGAACGCTTGATGTCTCGGTCGGAGGCGTCGCGGTCGATGTTGAGGAGCTTGTAGTAGTCCTCGGCGGCGAGGGCGAGGAGGGGTAGGAGGATGAGGAGGGAGAGAGTGTGGAGGAGATGCATCTCTGGTTATGTGAGTCAACCAGTGACCATCGAGAAACCGGCCTAGAGATTGACGAGTGCGGCTGTGGTTGTGAAGTGGTCACGGAAGAATAGATAAAGCTGGGAACTAAGGTTGTCTCAAGCTGTCCTTTCGGAGATTGCAGACTTGGGAAATGAGCATGCTTAAAGATGCAACAGCACTCTTCAGATACAGCCATTACTTTTGGCCTTCAATTAGTCTACATGTCATAGGTAATGCCCTGAAAAGCCACATTCAGCTGGTTTGAGCTATTGCCAATGGTGCAGAGGATAGCGGAATCACGTGGTGTATACACATCGTCGCCACACATAGCATGCCATCCGACCTGTACAAGCACACGTAATCGATCTGGAGTGACACACTATCTATGTTGGTCCTCCTTATTTCGTGTACACTAGTCTCTTCTATTAAAGTGGTGACTAGGCGGAGGAGTGGAGGAGGTGGAGGACTTTGTTTCGAGGCCCAACGCCCGCCAAGTCTTCCCAGGTTTGACAGGCACGTCGGGGTCCCAGAAACTTGGACGCGATTCCTGCCCTCAATCAATCGCAGCTCGTGATCGAAATCGCATGCGATGACGGACTGAGCTTGCGACGCGTGAAAGAAAGAAGGTCATCGCGCGTCAGCCTTGAATCTCTTCCTCGTTCAAATCCTGCGGATTATCGTCGGCTATACTGCACGACGACGTACAGCATCGTCCAACACGGCTCACAATGTCCAATTATCCTCCGCCGCCACAGCCAGATCAGCAGCATTACAATCCGACATATCCGCCTGCGTCTGCACCACAGCAGCAGCCGCCAGTCCTTGATGCGGCGCAACAGGAACAGATCAACTTTGCCGCCCAACTCCAGCAACAACCTCTGCCCTATCCAAAGGTAGAGCACGAAGGTCTAGATCCGACAACAAGTAGCCAGATCGAGCAACGGATTGAGCAGCTGCAGCATCAGCAATCTCTTCAAGCCAATCAGTTTCACCATGAATCACCATCTCAGCAGCATCAACACCCCGACCACTTTCACCAAGACTCCCACCCTCAGCAGCAACATCATCATGCTCCGCCGACACCAGATCAAGGTCAGCCACAGCAGTCGCAGACGCCCGGCAGTACGACCGCGCAACATCAGAAGCTGTTCCGTCTCCGCAAAGCGTGCGACTCCTGTTCTATCAGAAAGGTGAAATGCGACGAATCGGGACCTCCTTGTAAAGCCTGTGCAGCTCTCGAGCTTCCATGCACTTTCGATCGCCCCAGTCGCCGTCGTGGCCCGCCAAACCGCCATGCCGAAGCCATCAAGCGCAGGAAGCTGGAAGAGAGCAACGGATCGCCGGTCCAGCAGATGCCTGCCCAGCAGATGACTGGACCGCCAGTTCCTTCGTCGCCGACACATGCAGCTCAAGCACTCGCTGCCCTATCATCGCATCCTGCAGCCCCTACACAGCAGCTCTCGGCTGAATCCATCCTGCCAATCGAGACGATTGATCTCCTGATCAACGACTACTTCACTTACATCCACCCTCTTTGTCCCTTTCCCCACGAGCCAAGCTTTCGTGAGGCATGGCGCCGGCGAGAAGATGTCACGAACAGGCCCTTCCTGGCTCTACTGGCCTCTATGGTAGCTGCTCTGGTCGCATCCTTTCCACGAAAACCCAGACTGCATCTCAAGGCCCAACGACGTGAGAATCTGTATGCAAACCATGTGGAGCTTGTTGATAAGTGCTTCAAGATCTGCTCAGCTGCTCGCGGTCCTGGCTACTTGGAAAGCCCACACCTGACCGTCCACGACGCTGCAACAAGCTATCTCCTCGGTATGGCAGGGACATATACCTTTCGCTGGCGATCGGGCCGCCTCTATCTCGGCGAGTGCCTTACCATCATCAAAGCCCTCGGTCTCCACAAAGCCAAAGACAACACCTTTCTCGACCTTGGTGGGCTGCCTACGATGTATGGCTCACACGGTCCTGGTCACGAAGGCAGCAAGGAGGAAGTTCATGATCACATCACGTTGCAGGTCTCCCGTCGTGTCTTCTGGACCGCTTTTGTCACGTCACGATCCATCAGCCAGGTTGGTGCCTCCAACGGTGAAATGTACATTCCACCTTCAAACCCAACGGATCCATACCCGCCTCTACCCGTTGAGGTTGAGGACTTCTGTATCTTCCCCACGCACATCGAGCAGCAACCGCCTGGCCTTCTTCCCACGATTGCTGGTTTCAACGCCAATGTTCGGATCTTCCTTTCCTATCAGCCGCTGACCGTCATGGAGATGGCCTGGGGTATCGACTCTGTGGTAGATTGGGAGCGTCAGAGGAAGATCTACCATGATTGTCTGCTTTCATCAAAGCATGCGATGAAGGATCTTCCAGATGAGCTGAAGCTGGTGCCTGGCGAGTCCGACATTGACCAACCCTCGCGCGATCCCCTAGCTGCGTTTCACATGAAGATGGGATTGCGTGATCCTGCTTCGGTAAGCGCCGATGGTCTGGAGCAATCGCCAGAGCAAAGACGAGCTCTTCAGAGTGAAATTCAGAAAGCCAACATCTATGCATCAGGACTGGCCACGAGATCGTACATTGTCGAAAAGTTCTGGTCCGCGTACGAAGCTCGCTCGCATCGGAACAATCCATCGGCACATTCTCACGCTGTCATCGCTGGACAAGAACAAGCTCTGAGTCCAAGCATCATCACGGGTAGACTGGACAGCATGTTGCCGCCCCAGCCCAACCAGTCTGTGCCGAGAAGTGCCCCCGAAGACATAGAAGGTGAAATGTCCAGAGAGCGAGAGATTATCGTCCGTAGCCTCCTCATCGTACTCAGTCAAATCGATCGTGTCAATATGGAGCCCAACGGAGACAGTTTCGTAAGCACTCTGATATTATATCGTAGTCTCACTGCTGACGCGCACCAGGCCCACAAAATCCGCTTCATAGCTTCTACCCTCCTCGATGTTCCGAAAGAGCGCAAAGGTGAGGTCGCTCAACAAGCGGAAGAATATCTCAAAGCCTTCCTCGAAATTCTCGTCAAGCTCGAAAAGGCCGGCACCGAAACCGAAGCCGAAGAGAGCCAGGAGGTCGAGCTCCGCCACTGGGCCGATCTGAGGGAGTACCAAGCCAAGTTCACTCAGCAGGGAGGAGTGTTTGGGTTCAGCTGACCTGATGTGCCGAGGATAGACCGGCGAGCAAGAGAGATTGAGGTAGAGATTAAGCTGGAATCGTCCTCTGTCTCGGATGTCTCTTCATTGTGAGCGGCACTGCACACGTGGCGGCCGCGTGGGCTCGCTGCGACATTCTTGGAGGCACACAGGTCTGCTGCGGTGATGCTTCCCTTTTTAACGCTTTATCACTTCCACCAAGCTGTCGGGACAGCTGTAATATCTTACATAATGGGAGGATTAATGGGTCATGCACGGTGCGGTTCCACCACGAGAACCACAGGCAGCGCGGAAAAGCATATTCATCATGTATAAATTCCACGTTCTACTTTCGTCCTCTCCGTCCCCACTACCCCAGCAAATCATCGTCCCCAAACGGCGTCTGTCCCTGCTGCTGCTGTTGACCCAACTGCTGCTGTGGCGGCGCAGGTTGGTTCCCAGCGCCCACATCCATCGCCGCAAACCCATCAAGCAGATCATTCCCACCCCCACTCTTCGGCGGCGCGGACGCACCATTCGCCCCGCCGAACCCTCCGTTCCCAAACACGCCCATGAGATCATCCATGCCCCCGCCTCCTCCCGCGGCGCTGGACCCAAACCCGCCCGGCGCAGGCGGCACCGGACTCGCGCCCCTCAACGGCGTGCCCGCCAGTCCCTCCAAGCCCGTCTGGCCTCTATTCGGCGCCGCCTGGAGACTCGCGGGCTGCGCCCCATCGAAGTCAATATCGAGGAGATTCTCGGCGTTGTTCTGCGCGGCTGACGCTCCGGCCGGTGCTGACGAGCCCGACACGGCCGCCGCAGCAGCTGCGGCGGCAATGGGGTTCTCGCGGGCGTTTTGTGCGGCTTCTTCGATGGCGGCGGCTTGGAGGGCGGAGGAGCGGCCGGAGCCGAGGAAGGAGGAGGGGGTTTTGTGGTAGACTGAGGAGAGGGTGGAGAGGAGGGGGAGGAGGGAGTCGAGGAGTGGAGCGGGAAGGGAGGAGATGGTGGATTGGAGAGGGGGGCGTTGGGCGAGGACGACGTTCTTGGAGGGTTAGTAGGGATGAGAGAAGGGTAAGGGGGGAGTGGTGTACCTTTGCGATGTTGGGGTCGGACGAGAGGAGGCGCCAGTAGACGTAGGCACGGTCGCGGATGTCTGGGTTGTCGCATTCGGCTGTGGCTGTTTGGAGGACTTTTTGGACGAGTCCTTGGGCTTGTTCTGGCTTTTTGAGGAAAAGCTTGACCACGGCTGTGAGGATTTGGAGTTGTGTCTGAAATGTCAGTCTGGGTCACTTGCAGACCGGATATAGGACGAACCTGTGTGAATTCTTCTGTGAAGCCGTCCACGAACCCGGAGAGGATATCGCCAGCATTACTGATCTTCTCTGCATACTCGCCGACAATCCAGATCAAGGAGCCCCGTGCGTTAGGGTCGTCAAGATCGTCGATACATTGACATAGCGTCGGTATTATGCCTTCGTAGCCAGAGTATCGGCGGAAGACATCTTTGATCACGACAACAACTTCTTGCACAACGTATGCGACCTTTGTGTTGATCAATTCGAGCAGCACATTCACGGCTTTTTCTGCTGAGGCCTCGATCTTGATCGCAACCTGGCCGATGGCTCGGATAGCTCGCTTGACAAAGTCCATATCAACTTCCATGGCGTACTCCTTGAGCTCCGCGAGAAGCTGGTCCACGTTGGCATCGTTTGCTAATCGTACCATGATCTCGAGCTTCTCGAGCTTCAGATATGGTGGGTCGTTGTACTTGCAGAAGAAGACGCGCATTTCCTTCGACAAGATATCTGGTTGTCGTTGTAAGAGGAGGTCGATATTGCGGAGCGCAACATATTGAACTTCGGGTTGTGACGATACTAATGTGACTGGAAAGGTCAGCCAGGATGCTACTACCAGGCCCGTCGTACGACTTACCAAGCGGAGGTGCCATCTTCTTAAGGTAGGTCTTCTTGAGATCAGGACCCAAATATTCCATGTGTAAGAAGACAGTCTTGACCGCCGCAAGCACTACACTCGGGTTGACATGCTGAAACTGTGGTGACACCCGTTCGCAAATGTGTTCCGATTCCTTCAGATCAACAGCCTTGTAGTCCGCCAGCGTCGTCAATAGCGTTATCCGTCCCCACTCTGTGCACTCGTTAAGAGCCAGTAGCATCTTCTTGAGAGTTTGCGAGGTCACAATCAGAGCATTTGTTTCTGGGGCCGACTCGCCAATCTCAGACAGAGCTTGTACAGAGTTGGCCACCACCATTGGATTCGAGTCTCCTATCATCTCTTGCAGTGTATCGAGGAAGCCGTTCTCTATACACATTGTCGGGTTGAGGTCGAAGAGCTTCGCGACGCAGAGTGCTGCTGTCTTTCTTACATATGGACTTTCGTCCTTGAGTGTTTTTCGCAGAGGCTCTTCCATGTAATCCACCATCTTGTCTACCCTGATACAACCCATCGTTCTGACCGCGAGTGCTCTGACCAGAGGATTGGGATCTTCCGAGTCTTGTACGAATGTATTGACCGCTAAAATGCAGAGATCCGGGTGACTTTTAGCGTAATTCATCAGGTAGAGGTAGACCAGCTTCTTTTGATCCAGATCACCAGTCGCAATGTTCTTGAGGACGTCTGGAAATAGGGCTGATACATCCTTTCCAAGGGTCATGGACATGATCGTCTTCTGAATAGCTTCCTTCCTCTCCCAGGCATATTGGGAGACCAAGCCAGCTCGCAACTCGTATGTTTCTCCTTTCCGAGGCACCGCGAGGGCGCTACGCAGTCTGTTGACTGCCATGGTTTATCGCTCGTGCCCTGAGGCTGTGGTAGCAGCTATTGTCGGACCATACGGAAAGCGTCTCTATAGTAGCTGGTCTCTTGTGGTGCTTCAAGGAGGAGTCGCAAATGTCTCGAGGCCAGTCGCGCAGATGGTCTTCCCGATTATTTTCAAACTGAGGTTGGCAATGCTGTCCTGAAAGATCCGGTGCAGCGTCTATATACTGATCCTGTCGTGATTCGTGGAAGTCGTGATAGTTAGCTTGCCAGCTGGTGCCCCCAAAATTGTGGATGTCGGAGTGCCAAGAGGTCTACCTCGATGCTTGATGCCAACAACAGGTCATCCTCACTCGCTGATTGATGCAGATACACCTTGTACCCTTTTCTTGACACTCGATTGGGAGTTGATTCACGACTAAGGGACTCAGCACTATGGTATGGTCTTGCTGGTCACGAGGGTATTTTGAGACTGACACCACATGCAGCCGTCCAACCTGCCCAATCTTCGCCGCCTCTTCGTAGAGGCACGCACTGAAGCAGAGGAAAGTGTATACTCTCGGAATGCAGTGCGTATGAAATACCCTAATATACAATGCTATCGCTAATGTCGCTAGTTCTACAACCTCGTGGTATTCATGTCATCAGTGGCGGTATTCAGCTTGGTCGCTCAACGCATGACCAATCAGAGGACAATAGTCGGGCGATGAAGGATTTCAATCATCATCCTCGTCCTCGTCTCCAAAGTCAACAAAACGGCTGGTTACACTGCGACGAGGTGGCGGCGGCGTTGCTGCGTCTTCTTCGTCCGAGTCCGAGGCAGAAGCTCCATCCTTATCCTGGCCCCAGTGTTTGTTACCCTCCTGGACGGCCTCTAGGTCCGCGGCGAGCTCTCTCGCTTCCTTGATCGAGCTCGCCTTCTCGTTGGAATATCTGCCAGACATACCAGCGTCCTCGAGCATAGACTTGAGATGCTTGATCTTCGCCTTGTTGGTCTCGAAAGGCTTCAGCTCTTTGCCCCACAACTTGCGAATGCCACACTTGACCAGCCACCCCTGCAACCTCTTGATTTCAGCCTCGTCTGGAGATACTTCTGGCGCCTTGGAGGCACTACCCGACTTTGATCTTGGCGCCTGCTTCGTCTTCGCATCCTTCTTCGGGGCGCTAGATGCGCGCTTCTTCTTGGGTGCGGGCTCGTCAATGACATCCGAGAGCTCGCTTTCAGAGTCAGCCCCACCATTTAGTCCCGATGCCGCGCTTGGCCTAGCTGTCTGCTCGTCCTCAGATGGCGTGACAGCATCTTGAGCATCAGAAAGGGCAGAGGAATCATCGCGGTCCTTGACCACAGGTTTGTCGGCCTTTTTCTTCGGGACTGGCTTAGGAGAATCCTCCTCCTCGCTTTCGTCTGATGGTTCCGCGGCGTCGGACAATTCTTCCTCGGACTCGACTTTGCTTTTCTTCTGGCGCTTCCTGGGCTTGGCTGCGGCAGCTGTAGCACGCTTCTTGGTCGGCTTTGGCTCCGCTTTGGGTTTTGCAGCGGCCTTTGATTTGGTAGTTTTCTTCGCGGGCTTGGGTGGAGGTGACTCGGCTTCTTGAAGCTGGGACGATTAGTGGATGTTTGGTCCATGCACCAAGTGTTGCCTACGGCTTCTTGTATGATCGTTTTACTGCGATCTTTCCAGTGGTCGTGCGCCTTCAAATATCCAGCTTCCAGACCAAGCTCCTCTTCCGCTTCAGTGCGCGCCTTGTTGACAGTCAATTCTTCCCCACGACTGACGATTGCGTCCACAGCTTGTCTAAGCGCATTCTCGATGTCCTCATCATCCGGAGTGGCTGGCATGATCAGTCTGCCCGATGGTCGCAATGCGTCGACGCGTTATAGTCGCGTGTCGTAGATGCAAATCATATCGAGTTCAATTGCGGGGCAGAAGCTCTTTCGGCCGCTCGGGCCGAGAGTCCCGAAAAGGAAGTCATGGCCGGTTTTCGGACTGCATCATGCAGGCCACACCTTGATTAACATGCACTCATCTATCGCAGCTCGATCAGCTTGTACGGCCGATCAGCGAGCCGGCCTACAGTATTCATCACTGCGCCTGCACAAAACGTCTACAACGCCCTTCACGCATCGACTCTAAACATAGCTTCAAGCCACACTTCAGGCAGCAGGCCGGCCCCCTGCCCCTCATTCATGGTTTGATCTAGTACAATACTTCTTGTGAGGTCGACAACAGTAGGTGTCGGTCCAGGTGCTCTTGCTTCTCTCTATCCATCGTCGAATTACTACCATGGCTTTCCTGCCAACATCACCAGTCACCCTTGAGGGAGGCTGCATGTGCAAGGCGGTCCGATACACAGTGAAGATCCCGGCACTGAAGGAACGCCCGATTTCCGCCAAAGCAGTCACATACCACTATGGAAAGAAGTTGGATGGTCTGACTAGGATGCCATTTGTGACCATCGATCATTGCGAGAGCTGCCGTCTGAGCTGTGGAGGCCTGGTGCAAAGCTGGATGATCATGCCTCAGCCCTGGGTGACCTTTCATCTCAAGAATCCAACCCAGATGTCTTCCAGCGGACGAGAGTATAGCACCAAGGATGTGATCATGCCTTCGAAGGAGGTGCTCGACAGCACTACTGTCAGGTCATACAAATCGTCAGAGGACGTGCATCGGACATTCTGTGGGACTTGTGGCAGCACTCTGACATACGGTTTTGATGGCAATGAGACCTCTCCCTATGGACCTATCTTAGATCTCACGGTTGGTACTCTGGATCGCGAATCGCTTGAGAGTGATGGCTTCAGGGTGGACCGGCAAGGTTGGTGGGACGATGGCATATGTTGGATTCGCGATCTGTTCCGAAATTGCGATGATGGGATTGTGGTAAATAAGGAGACAGTGACAGGTCCCATCGTGGAAGGGGTCTAGGTGTGCTCTATGAAACTACCAAGCCAGATTTCCATTACGACAGTGGGTGACCCCAGCAGCGCTGATTACGTAGCATACAAATCCAATGCTCCAGTCTTGTCCTTATGAATCATCATGATCGTGCTTCAATCTCAGTCATGCTCAATCCAGGTCCGTGCCTGATCATATGGGAGCATGCAAGCGCCAAGAAATGCGGCTCTGGAAGCTGTCGTGAGCTCCAACTGCCTGGAGCTTCAAGAGGTGAACATCAACTTTCCCGCTCATCACATCTCAACACCACCCGCCTCACTCATCACCTTCCCTCTCATCACTTCTCCCACTCACTCATCCAGACTCACATCCACTCACAATCATGGACGCGCTTGTATCACAATACTCGCGCCCGGCCTACGCCAACGAAGGCTTCGCGGCAGACGTCGACGAAGAGCAACAACTCGCCAACTCTCTCCCACCTCTCGGCCTCAAATTCGCCCTCCCGCCTATCCCACAAGTAAGTATCTCGTATCCCCCCCTGCACTTCCCGCTGACTCTTCCCTCAAGGCCAACGCCTGGCTCCGCGCCATGACCGACGACGCCTCCAACCCCTCATGTCCTATCAAAATCGCCCACGGCACCACAACCCTCGCCTTCCGCTTCAAAGGTGGCATCATTGTCGCGACCGACTCGCGAGCAACAGCAGGCAACTGGATCGCCTCACAGACGGTGAAGAAGGTGATTGAGATCAACAGTTGTTTGCTGGGGACGATGGCGGGTGGCGCGGCGGATTGTCAGTACTGGCTTGCGTACCTGGGGATGCAGTGCAGATTACACGAGTTGAGGCATAAGCGGAGGATCAGCGTAGCGGCGGCAAGTAAGATCTTGGCGAATCTGGTGTACGGGTACAAGGGGATGGGGTTGAGTATGGTGAGCCTTGCATTGGTTTCGTGGTTTGGGAAGGATATGGCTGACATATGCAGGGTACGATGTGTGCTGGTGTCACCCCCACTGAGGGACCAGCGCTATACTACATCGACAGCGACGGAACACGATTGGCTGGCAACTTGTTCTGTGTTGGGTCAGGACAGACGTTTGCGTACGGCGTGCTGGATGCGGAGTACGACTACAACTTGTCGGATGAGGCTGCGTTGGAATTGGGCAAGAGAAGTATTCTGGCTGCTACGCACAGAGATGCGTTCTCGGGAGGTTTCATCAACTTGTACCACGTCAAGGAGGAGGGATGGGTCAAGCATGGATTCATGGACACGAATCCGATCTTCTGGGAGACGAAGCTCAAGAAGGGAGAGTTCAGTAATGTTACTGCGGACCTGGAGTAGATGGCGGCGGAGTGTGGTGGCATGAGTGCTCGAAGCTCAAATGCTTCTGGCGCTTTAGCATGTAATCTAGACAGCAATGAAGCTCTTGCATCACTTTGTGTCTGCCTGACTCATCAAATATTTTGTCCGTCTTTCGTGATGTGACATCTCTTTCGCATGTTTTGATGTTCCTCTCATGCATCGCATACATACAGATGTGAGACAGGTCAGCGATGATAAGGTAAGAAAGCCATCAACATATCGAAGAGAAGGTATAGAACCTATATACAAGTGAAATTCCAGTCGAGACAGTCGCCCATATCTCATCCAACAGGAGACAACGAACGACGAGAAGCTATATCCGCTCAAGGAACCATATGGCAGGCTCCTGTGCAGCGCCTGCTCGAAGACTAAAGTAAAGAAACAACAAAGAATGGTGGTATCGCCCCGTGAGCTCATGTCATGTACGTCTTCATCCTCGAACCCTCTGTACCCTCTCTCCTCAGCTCACCGCCTTCGTGACCGCGGCGTCCCCTCCTCTACCCTCCCATTCCTTCTCGGACGACTAGTCCCGACCTCTCAGTTCCCAGCCTATCCGACCTGTCTCCCTGCCTTCTCCCCTTCCACAATCTCATTCATCTACCGCGAGCTCGAGCTGCCAGGAAATTCCGGCATCCTCCCCCACGGCCCCTTGCCCCCCTCCGACGGCGCCTGCGACATGGGACTACTCGGCCCACTCCCCGCCGGGCTCGCAGAGCCACTGTTGTTCCCCCTCGGCGACCACGGCCCTTCTTCGCCCGCGCCTTCGCCTGGGTTGGCCGCCGGGGTGCCGTTGGCGTAGATGTACTCGCCGTCGACGTACACGGCGCCGGAGGCGAAGGTGGTGCGTTTGTCCCGGCGGGTGTAGCGTTGTTCCAGGCGGTAGAGTTCGTATTTGGAGCGGAGGGTGGTGATGAGACCCATTTTGGAGGAATTGAGGTGCGGGAGGTTGAGGTGGGTTAGGTGGGTGCGATTGGGGACGGGCTTGTGGGTGGTGAGGTGAAGTGAGGAGGCCGGAGTGATTTGACGGTCAGATGAAATGAGCGACTGCTTGCTTCGAGTGCAAGCTTTGTGTATGTGACGGGCGAATCGATTGACGATCAAGCACAACGATAGAAATGAGAGACGGTCAGTTGGTGTACTGTATGCGCAAGACGAACAGACGAGGGCACACCCGGCGCTGGGAGCCGGAATGGACATGGCGTGGATCCCGCCGGCGAGGGCGAGCCACGAGAGCGAGACGAGAGAAGGATCAGGGCACGCCACGGTTGGTTCAAGTTGGTTCGCGTGTGGGTGGATCGATGGCACTGTGGAGATGGAGGGGGGACCGTGCGCCCCCCCCCTTTTTTTTTTTGCACGCCATGGGCGATTGCTTTTTGCCGGGAGAGTGCATGGCGATGAAAGCACGGCATTTGTGTTTGGCAGGCACGCGACAGGTGGAGAGACGTTGGGCTGTGCAGGAAGGTGTTTAATGTGATGATTGTATCACGATGTGGTAATGTTTCGGTTGTGCCCTGCTTGACGGTGGCACGAGCAGAAACATGGCTTCCTCTCGTCTTGCACCTTATTATGCATGCTGGCCGGAAAAACATTTACAGACTTCTCTGAAAAGCAATTGTACTCTCTGCATGTCAAAGGTCATCTGACGTCAACATGTCATAACGCTCCCGATAAATTGCCATCGCGTTTCACCAACACAACCCGGCAAAGAAGCTTCCATTCAGGTTCCGTAGATTATTACACCGCAGACGCTGATCTGCATTCCCGAACGCCATGCTGCCTTGCAAAGTCTACTGTATAGACGGCATTTTATGACCACCCTTGACTCCTGCAGCATGCTGAACCGCTTGGAAAGCGCACAATCCTACGACGTTCATTCCTGTCCTCTCCAGTCTTGACCATCCGCGTACAGCCGACAAGCATTACTGAGTCTCCGCATCGCTTCCTAGACTTTGGCAACACCAAACCAGGGCTGCCCACGTGGTCTTGGATCGCCGACGACATGGGGAGCATCTATGGTCGCAGTCGACGTCTTGTTGGCCACGTTCAATTCACCGATAAGATCGATGACATTCGCTGGCTCCTTGACAAGCCAACTCGCCATGGTCGGATGCTTGCTGCCTTCGCCGACCAAAACTCCAAAGACCTTGGGCATGGGCAGCTCGGAACGGCGGAGGGCCCGGAACATGTCTGGTCGATGTTAGTACACCAAGCGTATTCGAAGGGTACAAGAAGGAAAAGCACAAACCTTCATCTGTGGTATCATCACCACAGCAGAGGACAAAATCTGGCTCGTTGCCCGGTCCTTCCCCGAAGTCCTTGAGCAGTCGTCTGACCACTTGACCCTTATTAATGATCTTGGGTCGGACTTCGAGATTGGCTTTGCCTGACATGACCTCGATGTCATAAGTGACTCCAACAGAACGATGGAGCCGCTTCTTCAAGGCTTTTGCGTAGGACGAGGATTGAGGATTGACAGCACGACGATAGTGCCACGTGATGCTTACACGCTTCTTCTCGACAACACTACCAGGCAGAGCACTCTCGAGCCTCTGGAACGCCTCAAAAACAATTGCCTGCCATCCAAGATCCTGATCAGTGGCGGTCGCAATCCACTCATCCTTGTTAGGGTATTTGACGAAACACCCATGCTCGGCACTCAAACCAAGCTGTTTGATGTGTCCGAGGTACTTGCCCAAGAATTCTTGATCGCGGCCGCTGATGATCCAGATGATGTTCCGAGGATCCTCCGCCAGATCCTTGAGGTTGTGTAGTAATCTCGGTGACGGCAGGGCAGCATCTGGATCCATGACGATAGGCGTGAGTGTACCGTCATAATCGAAGATGAACAGACGCTTGCTGCCAGCCATCGAATACCGCTTGACTACTTCCACATCCAACAAGGGCCGTGGCTTGTCGAGGTCTTGCAGCTCCAAGCTGAGGAACAGTCGTCGAAGGAGCTTCTTGTAGTACTTTTGCACGGAGTTGCTGCTGAGAGCCGAATTGATTTCGTCGTACATGTTTGCTCGTTCCTCTGAAGACAAGGTCAAAGCACGGTGGATTGCATGGCCGACCTGCAGGGAGTCGAAGGGGTTGACGCAGATTGCACCTGGAAGCGAATTGATACTGCCCGAAAACTCGGACATGACCAAGGGATTCTGCTTGTCGCGATTGATGAGAGCATACTCGCTGGCGAATGTGCTTGAACCATCACGGACGCTGGTGACTAGGCCAAGGTCGGCAATGCGCAGAAGCGTAAAGTAACTCTCCTTGCTCATGTTGTGCTCCAGTCGGACAGGTTCCCAGCTGGGAGTGCCGAAAGTTCCGTTGATTCTCTGTGCCTCGCGCTCGATCTCAATCTCGCTGTATTCGGCACCGCATTCCTTCTCATCTCTGCTGGGGGAGTTGAGGACCTGGTAAAGCACGACCTTCTCCCTCCATTCAGGATGCGAAGCCATCAAGCTCGAAAAGGCACGCAGCTTCTGCATGACTCCCTTGGTGAAGTCGACCCGATCACGACCCACAATGATCCTCATATCTCGCTTCTGGAGAAGGCGGGCGTATCTTCGTGTCCTTTGGTTGATCTCAGGCGTTTCTAGTGCATACTTTCGAATTGCGTCGTTATCGAGACCAAGGGGTATAACATCGATCGTGACTTGACGGCCATCAGGAAGATCCACCCTGGATGACGAGGCAAGGTAGCGCCCTGCGAGCTGTTGGCAACATTGCGCGAAGTTGTCGACAAACGTAGAGCATTGGAAAGCAATCATGTCTGCACCAAGGAGACCCTCCATGAGCTCATCTCGATTCGACAAGCAGCGAAAGTACTCGTAGGTGGGAAACGTCGTGTGCATGTGAAATGCAATTCTGACATCCTTAGCTCGAGCTCGGAGCATGGCGGGAACCAGCATCAGATCGTAGTCGTGAACAATCACGGTGTCTCCTGGTCGGTAAATCTCGAGGATTCTATCCGCAAACTTCTTGTTGAATTTGACATAGTCCTGCCACCGCTTGATCTGGTCCTTTGCTGGGCCGACTTCTGGCTGGATATAATGAAAGACCGGGAAAACGTCCTCGATGATGAACTCACGCCACTTGTCCTGATCACCAAAGATGAAAGTGTCACCCACGTCGTCGATGTCGTCAGTGAACCAGACAGGGACCATGTTGATCCCGCGACTGTGAGAAAGGCGGTGTTCGAGTTTGGCGCGATCAACACGTTTAATCTTCAGCAAAGGCTCGTGGATCTCTGGGAATCTTTCGCCGCCGTCGATCGGGAAAGGTGTGGCTTCCTTGTCCTTGGGCGGATATTTCTCCAGTACTAGCATGTGGTCGGTCATCTCTCTTCGGGCACGGCGGTGGGTGATTTCTCCGGTCCAGCCAACCAGGGTGTGCTTCCATGCCGCTTGTGGTCCTGACAGGAATGCAAAAGAGTCGTGAAGGGCAGCCGTACCTGGGCGGTGCTGCAGTGTCTGGGAGACTTCAGTATGTATCACGCGAGAGTTGAGATGACTTACCCAAGGATCAGATTCTTCATGTGTGAAGGTCATCGAATGCGGGAGTCGGAAGACAGCGCTGATGATACGTCCAGAGAGCTCCAGAGTTGGATGGTCACCAGGCTTGACCTTGAGGATAGGTTTGGAAGGGTCCAGCTTAGGCTTCGGTGACGGTGGAGTGCTGTCCATTTGGAGCATTGACAAAGATGGGCCAAGGATAGCAGCATCCAGAGACACGGCGCTGGCGTTCGACATACACCGTTGCAGAGCGGCAATCAGTTCAGGGGAAGCATTACCTGCTGTAGTTTCGACCTCGACATGAGTTGGAGGATCCTCCAGCACTTCTTCATCTCCATTCACATCATCTATGGGACTCGCCGGTACCGTGTGACCGCCTGGATCGCGATCGTCCATGGCTCTGGCTGTGTATAGGTGGATCGTATGAGGGAGCTTGGTTCTGATGCTCAGGTTGCTGCGCGCAAGGGGGAATTGAAGAAAGGTAGTGTGAATATTTCTTAGGTGAGTCGATGTGGAAAAAGGAAACAAGGATCTCAGGTGCTTTTGCAACTACTACAAACGTAACAACATGTGAATAATTGCGTCACCTGGATGTGGTTTTGGCATGTGCGAGGAAACTGATATTTTCTGCTCTTTAACGGCAGGAGGGAGTCAGCACTTTTTCCTGCATTCCCTGCGCCAATCCCGCCGATAATGCAACCCGTCATCCTGGTACTTTGCGGCATGGACTGCTCGCTTCTAGAATCCCTGTACCGGCCAGGATCCGACACGTGAGATGCGACGAGGTCAGCGGACAGGAAAGGTCGACGTGGTTGAAGAAGCAACCACAGGAACCTGGGGACAGATCCCTCTTTATTGAGTTCCACACACAGCCAAGTCTTCTATGATTTGTAAAGCTGGCATCATCCGATTGGTCCACTGGTATAGTAAGATTATGTTCAGAATGGAGTGACGACATGGAGGTGCTTGGGACAACACGAGACAGCTCGAGACAGCCAGGGTGGCGGCACAGAATTACGCCCGTCAGCACATGTGGCTTATGTACCAAGCAAATAGTTCAGTTGATAATCTCTTGGTCACCAGGGTGTCAAGATCTAGCTGGCAAAGAGAAATCTGCCACGACAGCTCTGTGATCGCTGAAATATAATCCGCTCCCATCCTCGAAGATGTTTGGCAGAGTCGCATAGCCATTGCCCACCCATTCATCCTCAGTGCCCTGCGTAGCAAACACATAATCAATTCGCCCTTCACCACTGCCGGTGAATCCAGTAAACGTCTCGTTGTAGCCATAGATATTACCAGGTGGTACGATGGTCTTCACGTCTGCCAGAGGAGACCCTGACCCAGTGAGGACGCCATATGCCTCTTGATCTTCCCTGCTGTTCATGTCGCCTGCCAGGAACACCTGCAAAGGGCCATGTGTAGAATTAGCAGTACCCTGGACATATGAATTGACGGTGTTGACCAGTAGCTTAGACCCTTCCTCGCGAGCGATAGTCCCAGCGTTGTCAAGATGTGTGTTGATAGCCACGATGTCGCGGGAGATCTGCCTGTCCTGAAAGACGCCAATCGTCACGATCCGGATCGAGCCTGCGTCCCAACCTTTCGACGGTCGATCGGGTGTTTCGGACAGCCAGTAGTACTTGAATTCCTTGAGATTCCAGATAGCAGGCTGGTACAAGATTGGAGAGTACTCGCCAGCTCTCGCTCCATCATCTCGACCAAGTCCAATGCTGGCCCATGTGTCGGAGCCTTGATTCAGACCATCCAGAATGTCGTCTAGTTGATTGTCAAGAACTTCCTGCATGCATATGAATGTCTGTGGAGCATATTCGGTGTGGTACCGGAACTGGGCGAGCAGATCTGGTAGGCGCTGCGGCCATGGGGCTTCGCCTGTAGAAGGGGGGTCGGCAGCATAACGTATGTTGTGTGTCAACACCCTCAAGGCCAGGATGCCAGCGCTGAGGATCTGCATCTTGCTATTGATCGAAATAGGTATGCTGCACAGCAGTGGCAAACGAGGTCCAGATGGCTACCCAGGACAAGAGCTGGAAACAAGCGGCTTCTTATACGAAGCATCGGTCATCTCGAATGTCCCGTCTGATAGATGACAAACGAGTCGTCTACAAACATACCTTTGATTGTTGGGAAGAAAGAGAGGTCTAAGGTGTTGATCATAAGGCCGGCAAAGAGACAGCCCCGCGTTTGTTGCCCCTCTCTCGCCGAGTCACATTCGAAATTCAACCCACGTTTAGCTGCTGAATTTCGCACCTTCTCCATTCTATCCCGGTCAAGCTAGGCAATCTACCTTTCGATATCTCAACTCTGCCCACGTGCAGGTCAAAGATACAGTAAACATGGCAGACGAGACTGCCGCCGCCCCCGAGACAGGTACGATCGTGAGCCGTGTGTATAGCACAAAGCAGAGCTAATGTTTTCCACCAGACTACTCCCTCGCCAACCCGGATACGTATGATATCACCTGGCACGATTGACTCGGACCGCTCGACTAACGCGCCCATCAAGTCTCACCAAATACAAGACCGCCGGTCAGATCTCCCAGAAGGTCCTAGAGACTGTTTCAGGCACGAGCATCGATCCGGTGGACCACAACAAAGCACTAATACATGCTAGGATGGTGCACTGAGGGCGCGAAGATTCTCGATATTTGCCAGCGGGGTGACAAGCTGCTCGAAGAGGAGGTTGGAAAAGTATACAAGGGTAAGAAGATCACCAAAGGCTTCGGCCACCCCACCACTGTCTCGCCCTCGTCCTACATTACCCCATACACACCACTGGTCTCGGATAGCGAGGAAGCCGAACGGACACTCAAGGCGGGCGAGGTGGTCAAAGTACAATTGGGTGCTCAAATTGATGGCTTCGGAACCATTGTATGTGACACTGTGATCGTGGGCGGTGAAGCCCAGAACGGCACCTCAGCTGAGCGTCAAGCCGACCTCCTCCTGGCCACATACTACGCGAATGAGCTCCTCCTTCGCCTCATTGTTCCGGCTGGTCTACTGGCAACTGGCACCGAGGAAGAGAAGAAGAAAGCTCAGACAGCGGCGAAGTCCTACACCCAGTCCAAGATCGGTCAGTTGCTCGAGAAGGTCGCCAAAGCCTACGATTGCAACATTGTCGAGAACACGACGTCCTGGTTGTTCGACAGGAACGACATCGAAAGCAAGAAGAAGATCATTCTCTCCCCGGGGGATGGTGTCAAGGGCGATGGTCTGCCGGAAGTCGGAGAAGTCTGGGGTCTCGAAGTCGGACTCAGTCTTGGATCTGGCAAGGTGAAGAACCTGCCTGACCGTGCTACCCTTCACCGCCGCACGGCGACTACGTACGGACTGAAGCGACCAAGTTCCCGCGCGACACTGTCCGAGATTGTCAAGAAGTTTGGAACCTTCCCGTTCAGCTTGCGCCAACTTGAGGATGAGCGGGCTGGTAAGGTTGGTGTAGTTGAGTGCGTTCGTGGTGGTGTTGTGCGTCAGTACGAAGTCATTGGCGACAAGGACGGGGAGCCTGTTTCGCGCCTCTTCACCACAATTGGTAAGTAACCCAAAGCAGCTCCTTGGTCAGCTAGCAGTTCTGGCAATGCTAACACTCACCAGCCGTGACAAAGAATGGCGTGACCAAGCTTGCTTCACCCCCTGCTTTGGAGACCGCAAAGTACAAGACTTCAAAGAAGATTACCGACGAAGAGATCCTGAAGATCCTTGAGCAGCCGATTGCCAAACCATCCAACACCAAGCCCAAGAACAAAAAGAAGAAGAAGAAGCCTGTAAAGAAGGCCGAGGCAGCAGCCGAGGAGTCCGAAGACGACAGTGACGACGAATGAACTACGTCCTCTGTGGCCAAGCACGTATGAAGTTGTGAGGGAAGACACATGATCATTTCGAAGACATGTCAGGATCAACAGGCAGTCAACGGGGCATCAGTAGCATAGCATGCATATGATCGGTCACGAAAGGCACCAACAGAATAGTGAATGGAAGAAAAAGACTTCAAGCACGAATCGGTTGTACCCCTGAGCTTTTGGCAAGGTCGTACATGGCAGAGAGCTATCGATCTCCGATTTGTCGGACAAACACTCTTTGCCTCATTGATCACCGGTGATTGATCTATCAAAACTGCATCAAGAGTTCCAGCAGGCTCGCCTCATTGAAAAATGACTGGTTGCCACTCAGTGATTCGATAAACCTTGCCGCTGGTCGTTGCGGAAGGGGCCTGCAAAGTCCGAAGCCTGGCGTCTCATAAACGTCTCCCATCACCACTTTGCCAGTTCCCACCCCTCACGCGATCAACGCGCACCGACGTGATCTCGGTCTCGAAAGGGTACCAGTGAGTCGAAGCTGACATGCTTGTTACTCCAAATATCAGCAGCAGAGCAAATAGCTGACACCTCTCAGACGACCACTGCGGCGCCGTCCAGCATGCCATCCGCTGTTGGCAAGGGCAAACCACGATCATCTCGCCTTTCGAGCCCTCAGGTACGAAATGGGGTCCCAATAGCCAGAGAGTCTCCATCGGAATGGAGTGAGCCTTCCGTCAAGGATGCTCAGGCAAGCTTTGAAGAACATGGCGGCTTGCCGTTCGGGGTGCTGGAAGACATGCAGCCCCTGGGGCAGAGACCAAGTGCCAAAGTAAAGACTCGCGTCAAGGCAGAACCTCTCAGGAAAAGTTTGGGCAAGAGCATGGGAAACCTGCAGGAGTACACCATCACTCCGGAAGGCACACCGCCGGTGGAAACACCACGGTCAACTTCTGTGGTCCCTCAAGAGGAGCCTGCGCTTGTGCCAATACCGACCATGGAAGATGAGGCCGACGATGACTACATGCCTCGTGTCGGCAAGAAGTCGGTCAAGGTGTCCAGGCGCACGCGCGGAAGCTCGGGCTTTAGCGAGGCCATTAAAGCAGCCTCCCCTTCCCTCCCGCCCCCTACTTCTGTCACTGCGAAAGCACCTACACCATCTGCACTCGTGCGGGAGCCTAGGGCACCAGACATGTCCTCTCAGGAGATGGAGCAGGTCAACTTCGATCTCGTGGTTGATTCTGCAGAAAAGCGAGCCAGAGCGCTGGGTAGTGAAGCGTTTGGTGCCGCGCTTCGACAGGTCTACTACGAGTCACGGACCAACGATCATTACACTCATCTTCTCCGTTCCATTCTTCTTCAAACGGCCACCGAGGAGGACAAGTCCGACTTCACCACTGCCATTAAGAAGGCAAAAAGAACTTTGCGTCGTTCATTACCTCCAAAAGCTCCGAGCGAGATCGAGTCATCGATCATCGAGCATACCCCGACTTCAAAGTCGCGTCCCGCGCAGGCAGCCAGAACTAGCATCGAAAATGGAAAGCCTTCCATCAGATTGAACTTCAAGGGTCGACAAGTAGCAGCCGACAGTACTGTAGAAGATCCTGCTCCTTCGTTGAGGCAGACGCGGAGTCGCGAGAAATCACTTTCTGCCCCTCTTTCGGATGTCCCGGCAGACATAGAAATGATGGATCCGCCTCACGATCATGAGCTCGTGAAGGCAGCCACCTCGACCAACGCTCTACGCGATAACGATCAGAATTCTGAGCTGAGCGATCTGATGTCAGGGGATTCTCTTCGTACCGCTGAGAACACGCCTGTACCTGTTCAAGAACGCGAAACTGGCACGGGTGGCTTTCCAAATGGCATCACAGCCACCAAGAGCGACGACGGCCAGAATGCAGGTCAAGACTTGCGAGCCCTGAAGAGAACACCACTCGATGCTGGCTTCGACCAACCAGCGTTTGACGAGATTGAGCATTCCAAACGTCAAAGGTTGCATGAGACGCTATACAAGGATCCACCCAGGAACACAGTCGAGGAGAGCCACATCCGCGAGAGCACTGAAGCGCCGAGGTCGATGAGGAATCGAGAGTCCGTCAACTACAAGCCAACACTCAAGCTCACCAATGGTACACCGAATACGAGACAAAAGGGAGGTGGACGAGAGCCATCGGATTCTCCATTGTCAGACATGTCAATGTCTCCACCTCCTGTTATCAACCCACCCACGGATGCTACAGCAAACCGCAACAAAAAGAAGGCAAAGACGAAACAATCGTAAGTTACGTCCATCTCATTGTCACAGGCGATCTTCAGTCTTATTCATGGCAATCGACTACAACATGACAATACACCACAATGTGGTATTGTCAAGATTGGGTTTAGACACTTCACTTCAGGTCCTCACATGCTGCTTTGACTTGATCATAACATACACTTTCCAACCTACAACGATACAAGATGCTGACAAGATCGAAACGTAGTCCCGAAAAGAAGCAGCATGCTGCGCAGGACGAAAGAGGATTGCGAGGCCCAAGCCATGGGCCATACGAGGACGATGAAGAGGTACGTCCGGAAACAGCCCGAGCCCGCGAGTTCCCGCCAAGCGAACTCGATCCCAATCTCCTGACCTTGCAACACACACGACGCTTTCTCTTTCTTAATTTTCCCAGCATCACCACAACACCAATCATTCCTTAGCATTTTATTCCTTTTTAATGTCTCTGTCTTCCATCACTGTCCTCCATTCACATGATTACTCCCCGTTTGACGCCGCCACTGACAATTGATGACAAGTCTGACAACAGCGACTACTGCAACGCATGTGGCGGCACTGGATACTTGCTCTGCTGTGATGGTTGCGATCGAGCCTTCCACTTCAGCTGCGTCGATCCTCCTCTCGATGTCAACTCTTCAGCTCTCGACGAGCCATGGTACTGCCACACCTGCGTAGCCAAAAAGAACCCACCGGCGCGTCAAGCTCGTGGCCTTTTTGCTGGTCTGCTCAGCGGCCTTGAGAAACGCAATCCATCAATCTTCACCCTTCCTCCATCTTTGCAGACATATTTCACCGGTATTGGTGTTGGTAAGGATGGCAAGTTTGAGGACCTGTCTGCCCAGAGGGCTAGGTGAGCGCGGCTCCTCTTTGCCAAGTGGCGTTCTGGGCTGACGAATCCTGCAGAAACACACGGGCTGGCTATGATGAACCATTCGAGACACTAAAGATCAAAGACAACAAAGGAAACAACATCCTCTGTTATCATTGCGGTCGATCTGCTGCTGGCAAACGGGAAATCATCACTTGCGACATCTGCGGCAACCACTGGCATCTTGATTGTACCAACCCACCACTGGCCAACCCGCCTTTCCGCGATCAGTACAACCGCAAGGCCAGAGAATGGATGTGCCCGCTGCATGTCGAGCATGATCTTTCTGCTATCGACCCTATCCGGCTCGCTCGCCGTCGCAAACTCCACATCCGTCGTCCAAAGAATGCCAGAATCGTCGATACCTCCCTCCGCCGTGGCTTCGTCAACAACGGACAGATCGAGATCATTGACGACACCTCATCAGCCGAAGATACCGAATTCGACGAGGACGAGACTGCGTCTGGAACTGTCATCCGCGTGCCTTCTAAAGGCATCAAGCTTGACTTCATCGACAAGGTCCAACGGTACGCGATGACGATTGATTATCAGGCAACTCATACTAATTGTCCCAGCGTACGTACCCTCGAAGGCGCAGAAGCGAACTTGCCGCCAGCGAAACGAACACGTATCAACTCTAGCTTCCTTCGAGCCGAGCTCAATAGCCGTGCTGTGGCAGAGCGACAAGCCGCACTCGAGCTCGTTCAGTTCGCCTCCCAACAGAATGACATCTCTATCGCCCCAGAACATGTCGAGAACCTGATTTACACCCTTACCGCCGAAGCTCCGAAGGAAGTCATTGACCAGATCGCTGGTGATGAAGACGAAAGCAACCTCACTAACGGTCTTGCAAGTCCTCCACCCAGCGACAAGAGCGGCGCCACTGCTTCATTGAGTGACAAGCAGCGCAAAGAGCTCGAAGCTCTCCAGGAGCTCATCAAGCGCAGACTGGAAACGGCTATTGCTGCAAGTGGAATTTGATGATTGCATCTGACATCAGCTCACCACCCGACCGATCACCACATCTGGTTCCATATCCGGGCTTACCGCGCCTGGGTCCCCCCCTCTGTAAAAAGCACAGGGCGTCGCGGAGCGAACAACCTCATCCGCACGGCTGCTTAGCTTGAAAGCTCACGCAGCCACGGTTCACCCACCTCCCCCGAAATCGCAGCACAATTTCATATTTGGATCTACCACCGCGCTTTTTCCTTCATCGGCATAAGTAGGAGGATACCCCTCGGGTTTTCTATTTCCTTTATCAGGACGACGGGAAAGGACATCCTCGCATAGAGATGGACGATGGCTGCTGACGACCGGCGATGGGCGACAGTCGAAGTAGGTGCCAGCATTGATTGACTTGCTGGCTGGCCCGAGTAGGAGATGAGCGAGGTAGCCACTGGCGAAGTGGTACATAGATGTTGATGGCGAGGAGGATCGAGAATGGAATGGCTGTCCTGTACTGCAGTGCCCTTCGTGACCATTTTCTATCCCTCGATCTTGCTAGACACAGTTCAACATCGCTAATCCCGCCACCGGAAGTCGACAATCAAGTGCCGCTCCCTCCACAACTCAACGAGTGTCAAGAGCATGTCCCTGAACATCGCAAGTCACTATCCAGTACAACTGAGTTCATCCGGCCACGAGCCGACTGACATCGACATACAGCACAACCAACACACTCCCAAGCAAGCAAGAAGATACATCCCAAACCTTTCCATTCTCATCATGTACATATTCCGACTAGTGGCACATATCCCATCACTCTCGTTCCCTGATCTACATATCACCCCTTGGCGACTCTGCTCGCCTCCCCAGTCTTCTCACCACGATCATGGCTCCAATCCCACAGTGCCAGTGCTGCACGCAACCCACCTGTGGCCGTTGCAGTGACGTTTCCCAAGGGCGAAAGTGAGCGGGCGCGGCAAAGTGACTGGTTGTGCTCCTCGAGAGGAGGATTCTCTTGAGATGGCCGAATGCGCGCACAAGGGCTATCCGCATCGTCGTCTCTGGAAATCCAGACTTGGGACCGCCGGGGCGACTGTCTCGACGCCAGCTCAAGCCTGATCCCCGCACATCCTCCTCGTCGAGTCCCTGTACCGACCCTGGTATCCATGACGCCGACCGCCTCACACCCTCCTACCTCGCCTCCTCCAACCTCCTCTCTACATTCTCCCGATGCTTCTTGATCCTCAAATGCACCTCGAACCCTTCCTCCGTCTTTTCCCTCTGCGCGGTGTACAGTTTCCCAGGACAATCATTGCATCTGATACGCGGCAGGTACGCGAACCTCGCTTTGTCGGCCAACACCTTGCCGTCTGAATCTTTGATCGGTCCTGAAGGTGCGGGACTGCCGCCCGGTAGAGAGGAGGTGTCGAAGCGGATCGGGTCGAGAGTCGCCGCGTTGACGGTGGAGAAGCGCATGAGGGGGCCGAAGGAGGAGTTGGGGTGGCGTTTGGCGAGGTTGGAGAGGGCGGTGGTAAGCCAGGGTGGGGGAGGGGGCTGTGGGGGGAAATGTTAGATACATGCTTGGTAAGGAGGGGGAGTCAGCAGGAGGTGGATTGACATACAGGGTTCTCGCCGTCGCGGGGAGTAAAGTCGACGAAGACGCGGCCGGCGTCGTCGTAGCGACCTTCTCCCTCTTCGCTGATCTCGCCTTCGCTTCGGGGTGTGTCGGGGTCTTCAGGCAGCTGACCTGGCTTGGGCTGAGGGGTAATGGGTTCTTTCTTTGGTTCTTCCTTTTTGGATGCGGGAGTGGAGGCACCCGCCGCTGCTTGAGCTGCTTGGACTGCCGCCAGAGAGGTTGGGAAGCCACTGAGTGGTTTCTGGCCTATTCGTTTCTTAGCCAAATATGCCTTGAACTTGTCTTTGTTGAGTTTGAGCTTGACAACGAGAGTCGCAGGCTCTTCTGTTCCTTCTCTTTCTCCAGCAAGACCGACCCCGCTTCTCCTGGACGGCTTGCTGGGGCGCTCTTCGAGGAGGTCCGGAGTTGCGCTCCTGCCGTAGCTTCTGCTCAGGGCTACCTGTGCTGCACTTGCAGCTCCGCGCATTCCTCTTGTCCGTGCCGTCGTGCCAATGTTGATCGCACTTGGAGCCGCGCTTTCGGGTTCCGACTCCTCCATTTCCAAGTCCGAGTCGTCCGTACCATCATCCAAGACCTTTCTGCGGCCACGATTACTCTGTTTCCGAATCTTGAGGACGCCGCTGCTTTCGATCGCATCGGCAGCTCCTGGGATCACACTGGACACGACGAGTGAGCGCGCTGTGCGTTGTCGTTCCTTGAGATCAGGTAGAGCTGGACCACCGCGACGATTGAGTTGTCGCTTCTGGGCACGCTGTTCGCGGAGGAGCGATAGCTCGGTCTTCTCCAGATCATGTTCGGAGAGCTCGTACAAGAAGGGCGCAAAATCTTTTTGCATCTGGTGTGGGCGGAACACCGAATGCATCGGGCTTGAAAGAAGATTGTCGCGAATGTCAGGGTCTTCGATTAGCCGACCGTCGAATTCGTAGTTGGACAAGTATAGAGATTTGATGTACAGTTGAGATTGCTCACGTATCGAATGAGCGATCGCGGTAGTGAACTCGCCTGAAAGGGACAGGTCGCGGGCCATCTGTTGCGCAAACTCTTCGGGATTGTTATCCGGGTTGTTGATGTCCCACTCGAATTGGTCAACGAGCGTGATATGCCCTACAGTGATATTAAGCTTAACGTTTATACGCATGTCGTCATTCTTGTGTGCCCAGTACGGTAGAGCATTCTCTGTGGTGTCGCCAATGGGGTATACTGGTGGATAAAAATTCTCCAATTGCTCTTTGAGTTCACGCTGGACCTGATGAGAGATGGTCGCTCGGCTTTCCGAAGGTATCAGCAAGTCTTCCACGAGCGTGTCTGCGAAGAGCTTGAGCTGCACAGTCCGATCGTGAAGGTTCCAGGTGAACGTGTCGCGCAACCGTAGCTTCTCAAGCTCAATCTCGAGGCGAAGTGGAACAAGCTCTTCTGCAGCCTCGGCCTGGGTCCGCGCCGACTTTCTTGATATCCGAAGCTCATCTGTGGTCCGGTTGTGCGGTCTCTTCTTCATGGCGGGATATATCACCTGCGGTTTGATGTCGCCAGTAATGTCCATGATTGCTCGTCCTCGCAGGCGGTCTTTGGTCCTGTCTAACTCGTGGCGGTACTGCTCGGCCTGCTCAGCTTTCTCACCGCAGAACCGCGAGATATCCTGAGACTGCCAGTGGATTGCGTCAATAGCCAGCGCATCTTTCTGTCTATATTCGAACAGCAGTGCTCTCGAATGATCATCGTCAATGGGTATGTTCTTGCTGGTAGTGGATGTACTCTGTGGATGCTGTATTATTGACCCTGAACGCGACCTCTTCTTCGTCATGACCGTGCCGTTGGACTGCCCGGCGTCGCTCAAAACATTCTGCCCTGACGAGCCGGGTCGCGCCTCGAAGCCTTGTGCTGCCATTTGTTCTCTTGCTCTTTGCTTCCCTTGACGGATAGCTTCAGCTGGGTCGGCGAAGTTTTGTAGACTCATCGAAGGACTTTGCGACGCGCTTGGTTGGCGTTGACCAGGAGCTGAGCCAGATGCAGAAGGTGGTCTTCGGTGTGGAGGTGGTTGAGATAGATTGAAAGATGAACCATTGAAGAATGCGGCTTGGTGAGGAGAGGGCGAGGTCATGATATGGCGAGTCGGTCACGTTTCTCGTCGAGGACGAATAGGGTGGTGATCAATGGCAGGCGCGCTTTGTCGACATCGAATCCAGCTTTACTAGGGGTATAGAAGATGTGTCAAAAGATCTGTTGACTTGATCAGCCGTTAGGAAGAAGCTCGGGTAAAGCTAGGTCGTCCTCGATTCTTGATCGCGAGCTAGGCCGCGCGCAGTCAAGTCGCGCAATCATGGTTGCTCGTGGATGGAGAAGGACGTCGGCGCATGTAGGGGAGGGAATGGGGAGGGCGACAAGCGTCCATGGCAACGACTGTGTATCAAACAAAAGACGTACCTCGAATCAACAAATGCCAGATGACAAAGAGGGCCGGAGAAAAGCGCGTTCCTGATGCAGTGGATGATGCCAACGATTGCCGCGGCAGGCCAGGGCTGAAGGTTGGAGTTCTGGACGCTGCTGAGGGTGGGCGACTTCTTCAAGCGGGAGCCGCACCACGCCCGAAAAATAATTGTGGGCTTGCGCTCCGACACGCGAAGCGGATCTGATAGACGTGGGAAAAAAGTACGCTCGTCAAGGTACTATCGTGGCGCGTGTCTGCAAGGGGAACAGGTCTGGCAATTGGCCGCGAAAGTTGAGTGAGACAGGGCGAGCAAAATCCACAAACCGTCGATCCGAAACGCCGTGACCAACATGACCCGAGACGAACGACAGGCGGCACTCTGGAGATCAATCAAGGCTATTTGGTTTTGTCGATTGTGGAAAATGCTCTGCTATTCGTACCCCAATGTTGATCATCGTCTTCATGACATCGCTGCTGCCTCCTGAGCCCGTCCGTCCATCCATATATAAGATGCTCAATCTGATCACGTGATCTGAAGCCGCATCACTGCTGACAGAACATTACACTCTGTCTAGCTTCCTCAGACGAGCACACTGAACAATCTACCAGATGCATGCTTGAAATGTGACTGATGATTGAAGCTTCGCTTTGCGCCTAGCACCTGCAGGGTGTTGGATATGTCTCTGTCTTCTTCATTGAGAATCAGCCATGGGGTACTTGTGTCTGCCACTGATTCCCGCTGAATCAGAGGAGAGAATCAAGCCTGGTGAATACATTCAGACACGCCGCAACAACCTTGATCATGTCAGCGATTGGCATTGCGAGGGTAGACGGAGACATTACCTCGAGTTGCAACTCCTTATCCTTTGCATTGTTGATTTCTTCATTGATGACAGTGCCCAAGTTGGCACCAATGGCACTTTGGCCTCCTGAGCGGCGAGCAAACGGCCACTGCGAATACTCTGCGAGTAGCTCGTCCACCTGAGCAAAAGCCCGTTCTCTAGACTCATGGCTCAAGGTTGTGAGCGCGTTCTCCAGCACATTTGCAGCATAAGAAGCGCAGACCATGCTGATCGTCCTTAAGTAGCGGAACTCCATATCTTCAGGGAGGAATTGACTCGGTGGCAGCACAACGGTACGGTTAGTGAGCAAGTTTCGTACCCGCTTCTTGATCTCATCCTTGGCTCCGCCGTCTGCAACAGGATGTGTCGCCATGTCGAACAGCAGAAAGTTGCGCTTCTCCGTCCTGAGGATGCCCTTATCCACGAGGCCCTTAGCCAGCCTCTCTCGTACTTGCTTGAGCTGATAGCCAATCTTCATGAGGTTCCATGTCTCGCCTGGCTTTTGTCAGTCCATCCCCGAATAAGCTCGCTCCATGTCCGCATACCGCTCATAAGATCAATCCATGACGCAACACTCATCTTCTCGCTCGACTTCATCATCTTAAGAGCCTCGTCCAGTAATACCTCACCAGTCAATGTGTCGTCAATCACCTCAATCACCCGGTCTGAAAGGGGGAACCGTCGTCTCGACGAGTCTTTCTGCATGCTTATCCGTCCGCGAAAAGCCAATTCGATCACTATGCATCCTCGAAGGGCGTATGAGATGTTGTCGTTCCAGAAAGAAAGGTATCCCTGAGGCAATTGTCAGACCATAGCTTGATGATTTTCTTTCCCGACCGACCTGTTTATCCTTCAGACCCATGAGCAGTATCTCCTCCATGAGCGTGAGCTTCGGCTGTTTGTTCCTCTCCGCGCTCTCGCTGATGTCCCTTGGGTCAAAAGCGATCTTGTGCCCATTCTCCCCACTCTCATATGATGTCTCCGGTGGACCTCTGCTGTCTGGTCTCTTCTGAGCTACTGGTGTCACGCGCCCCGATTCATCGTCGCCAGTCGCTACTCCTCCACCACCTCCGGCACCTCTCCTGCGCGTCAATCCAGACGACGCCATTGGTTGTGCTCAAGGTTGTGCTGGATGTGGATGATGGTCGAAGGTCAGGAGTGAGGGGGGCTTCGCGGCGGAGCATACAGTGGAATTGGCGGCAACAACTTGAATTTTTAAACAGCCATGAATTGATGAATCGTGGTTGCGAGTGACTTTTCAGTGTTATTGCAATTCTAGGTGCGTCGGATAATTTGTACTGAGATGTTCTCGCCGAGGCAATAAATTCACAGTACACAAGGCAGGCCCGCAACAAAGCATACAACACCTGGCTTGGCATCAGAAGCAGAGCTCTGTGAATCTCATCCAGCATGATTTCTTTATACGTGACATGACACTTGACATGCAGTGTTTTCCAAACCAGAAGCTTGCGGAGAGAAGAGTGATACGATGGGATTGCTGGATTATGCATGTACAATCGCTTCTCTAGGGCGTGGCTCTATTCCCACTGCGCTATCCGAAGAGTCAATCATCCATCGAGACCTCTGCCCGTACGCCTATGTAGTACAAATCATCCATATCTCCAGCTCAGTGCGCTAAGCTTTTGTTAGTACGTGAGATGGTGGGGCATCAAGTTGGTAATCATACCATCTGGAGACGAATGAATGTAGTCAACAGCTTGAGCGACTGAAGGCCTGTTAGTGATGGACAGACAAGACACGTTCCCGGACCTACCGCTGTGGATAGCGTCTGCGTCCTTGTCTGGGATCTCGATGCTGAATTCCTGCCAACCTTTAGTCGCGGTATCTCCAATCCATCTCATGCATCGCGTACCTCCTCAATCGCCATCACAACTTCCACCGTGTCCAAACTGTCGAGCCCGAGGTCGTTGGTGAAATGAGCGTCTCCCTTAAGCTGTGACAGGAACTCAGTATAGCTTGGTTGATCGGGAGTCAATCATAGTACCTTCGAAGCGTCGGTCACCTTTGAAACATTAGCGATCTACTCGAGCCCACCACACAGGCTGACTGACCTTGTCAAAGTTCTTAAGGAGGTCCAAGATGCGGCCCTCAACCTCGTCTTTGCTGAGGCCAGCATGCGCTGAGTATAGCCTTATCGACGGCAAAGCAGCTACACGGGGAGCATTTCTTGAGATGGACGGGGTTTGGCGGTAGAGGCTCTGGTAGACTGGTCGCGACGCACCGAGGGAAGCCTGGCGAGCGCAGCGGAGGACTGCTGTGCGGAACATTGCGATACGTAAGGTGATCAGGTGAAAGGATGGGCGGGGAATTGTGCTTGTCTGGCTCAATAATTAACGATGTCACAACTGAAGATTTCCAGACGGAGCTCATCCGAGCACAGGCCATCTGACCACGTGACTTTTCCTTACTGTCGGTGAATGCCATGTCCATGATAGGTTTAGGATATTTCCAAGATGATAATGCAGATAGTTCGTTGTGCTGTACTAGATCACGGAGATGCCAGTAGTTGTTCGGCTTCCTAATATTGCCAACTCACTCGTCGCCATTCAAAGAGATGCTTCATGACGATGCTTTAGCCGCGCGCGGCTAATTGAGCCAATAGCAATGCAGACGATTTGACCAACTCCGGGACTTTGTTTCTTGACATTTACGGTCCCCAAGCTATACTCAACCAGCCTCGTCACACATAATGGCAGCAGCACGCCCCGTCACAGCGCTGCTAAGAAGCCGGCCAACTTCAGCATTTGCGCCATTGATCCGACAGACCACACTAGCCAGCCGCGCCGCCTTCTCGGTATCCTCACATCGCCTCGCCACCAGCGAAGGTCCACCACCACAGGGCTTTCGCCTCCCACGCCCGAAGAGATGGAACGAACATGAGGAGAGTGTATGGGACAAAGCAGGAAACTACTTCCTCCTCACCGAGATGTTCAGAGGAATGTGGGTCGTCCTCGAACAGTTTTTCCGCCCACCTTACACCATCTATTACCCCTTCGAGAAGGGCCCCATCTCCCCTCGGTTCCGTGGAGAGCACGCCCTACGGAGATATCCTACTGGAGAAGAGCGCTGCATTGCTTGCAAGCTCTGCGAAGCCATCTGTCCCGCCCAAGCGATCACTATTGAGGCTGAGGAACGCGAGGATGGTTCGAGAAGGACAACTAGATACGACATCGACATGACCAAGTGCATCTACTGCGGTTTCTGCCAGGAGTCATGCCCAGTCGATGCCATCGTTGAGAGCCCGAACGCCGAATACGCCACCGAGACCAGGGAGGAACTTTTGTATAACAAGGTAAGCTTGGAACATATCACAAAATTGGTATCTTCAGCTGACAACCCCACCGGAAAAACTTTTGGAAAATGGCTCTAAATGGTAACCTCCTATGGTGTCCTTATGCCAAAATGTCTTCGACTAACTTTCGAACAGGGAACCAGAGCTGGCAGCTGTCGCGCGGGCGGATGCGCCATACAGATAAAGTCGAGGTTGGGGTTGGGTGCCGAGGACGACGATGACTTGCGCATAGCGAATTTCAAATGAAACATATTAGCTCCAAGATGCACCACCACACCTCCGAAACGGTTCTTCCCAGTGATGCACACCGAGCGAATTCTTTGGCGCAAGGACGCCGTAGGAACAAATTTTCGAGCCGCTCTCAAGGAGCTTCTCCTACCATATGTCAGTAGTGTCCTCTGTGCGACATAGTCATTGTTCTGTGCAACCCCTCGCCACGATGCTGGTAGGATTCGATAGACCTCGGGGTTAATTCTGTCCCTCTATCTATATTTTCAGGGTCGGGAGTGGCATACTATGCCAGTTCCGTACGCTGGATTTCACCTGTTATCAGGACACATACAATAGAGGGGACCACAGCCTACTTCGAACGAAGACGAAGCAAGCACACAGAGTACTTTCATAGACACACCAGTTTCTACCAGAAAGCTCGATGAAGCATTTTGACACTCGAATCCATCTACATCCACTACCACCATCTCCGCCACTCACATCCCAGCCTCCTTCAGCAACTCCTCCATCCTCTTCCTCCCCTCCCCCTTATGATCCAGCTGATCAATCAACACCTTGTACTCGCGGAGGCACTCCACGAAATCGACTCGCTCGCCAGTATCTTTCTCCTTCTGTTCCACGCGATCATGATACTCTGAGAATTTGTGCCACGCCGCCTTGGCCTCGGGTGGCAAGTGCACGTAGTATTCGTTGTAGAGGTCGACCTGCTCCATCATGGCGGCGCTGGCTTGCCAGTATGTTTCTGTGGTTGCGGCTACGGCGGAGGGGTCGTTGTCGTTTGTGTTCATGACAGCGAGGAAGGCGGCTTCGTGCTCGGTTAAGGGGGTGTTGGCGGACATGGTTGGTGTAAGCTGTGGGATTATAGCTTGCAGATGGTGTGCAAGGGCCTCTAGTGGAAGTTCGTAGTGATGTGTACGTTTGTACTGTGTGATTGAGGGGAAGAATGCTGATGTGTAAAGATGCTGGTGTGTGAGGAGAAGGAGGAGAGGCCGGCATTAAATAGGTCAAGAGTGAATGTTTGCCTGTTGTGTGTAATCACATGCTACTGTTTGCGGTCTGCGACTAGGCGCCAGATGGTCTTTCACATCTATTGTCATGTATTCCTTCATTTGGTCATTGCTCTTATTGCCTGGACTTCAATGATGGCTTTTGCAGTACTCTGCGCTTCAGACAAGCTGCAGTGGAGTAGAGGAGTAGACAAGCATGTTGTAAAAGAGGAAGCTGTACAAGTAGAAAACGTGAATGGTCGCTTGCTATACAACATATACAACCCCGATGGACCTTACTGTGCAGCCCACACACCACAAAGTCCAGTGTAGTCGTCATGCTAGTTACATCTCAAAGGAATTTCTTGGGAGCACTGTCTCTCCTCTTCTTGTACAAAAGATATACGCCGAATAGGACGACCTGGACGACCACAATCATGGCGAGCAGAGTGGTAATCTTAGGAGCAGAGCTCTTCACCACTGCGAAAATAATTAGTAGCTGTAAAGAAATCGTAGAGGACTGGCTTACCTTTGTGAATGGAATCTGGTAGATGAGCCGTGACTGCTTCGTGAAGCTCATTCAGATGATGACCGTAATCCCGTGATGACACATCTCGCTCGATACCGTGGATGATGTGCTCAATGTTCTCCACTCTGCTGCTGATAGTCCGAAGAGTCTCATCCGAGCCTCGAGCCCCTGCACTCCTAGACATGAGCTCAGCATGTTTGGCATTGAGGTCCCTCGAAAGCCTGTCGAATTCGTTGAAAATGTTGTTGACCTGGTGTGACATGCCCTGAAGACGGTTGTGGAGATCTGCGAACTGTTCTTCCTGCTTCTTGATGCTCGCGGCATCCCGATCAGGGATCTGTTCAGGGGCATTGGGCAGATGGTGCTCTGGTAGTCGTTGCTGTTGCTGCTGAGAAGCTGGCTCCGCGAAGTGACCCGGATGAGGCTGGTTGTGAGTCTTGATGACGGCAAACTTGTTGACTTCGAATGAGTCGGGGTTGTCCGAGGTAGCAGCTGTCATACCGAAAGTGTAACCAGAGGGAAGCGACACTTTCGAGGAGGAGAAGCATAGCTGCTCGTCGACCTTCACCTCTATCCCTCGCTCATCGTGAGTGATCTTGATCTTGCTTGATCGTCCCAGGTTGCGATAGAAGAAATCGCAATGACCAAAGGCAAGGCTGTCCACAAGGTGGTGATTCTTGTAGTCGACGCCGCCATCATTGAGGAAGCCTCTCAGCATACCACCACGACCTCCGTGCTGATCCACCGTGATGACAAGACCTTCGAATTTGGGCACCGTGTAGACGCTGTTCGCCTTGACGACGGAATCGCCGTGGTTCACGTACCAGATCTGAAAGTTGCCGCTTCCCCGATCTGATCCACTAGCCCGAAAGGTAGCCTCAGCAGTCCATTCCGATTCCGAATTGGGGTGCTGAGACCAAAGCGAGCCTCTTGCATGGCCAGGAGCAGGTGGTGTCAAGATGATACGATCCGACAGTATTTGAGGTGTGTGTCCTTCTCCTACTACATGCCAGTTGGCGATTGTCCTGCCGTCACTTGATATCCGATCGCCCAAGCCGAACGATAGAGCATTGATGACCTCCATTCCTACTGCAGCTGAGGCATAGGGGAGCCATGCCGCCGCCGCGGCTATAATTGTGTATCGAAGCATGATGGCAGGTAGGTTGTCGGATTCGGTGGGAGATCAGCCGACAACGATTGCGTCCAGAGCCTAGAGGGACGACCAGAAAGGGAACAAGATTTGAGGAGAGCCAGCAATAGTACTACGGTAGGGAATCTAATTCCTTGGTCACTCACGTGCTCTTAGGGTCCTGATTGTGGTGGTAGCAACCCAGCCGAGCGTGATGATCAAGACTACGTTTCTGAGCTCTTTTGTAATTGCAGAGACTGAAGAGCCGAAATTGATGAAGACGTCGTGCCGATGAGTGAGTGATCCAGCGTGGGAGACGGCGAACTGCTCCATAAAATAGTATAAAATCGTTGGCAGCCCAGGCTGTTAAGAACACATGTCGCATACGTTTGCCAAACCTGAATTAAAGCTATCAGACCAAAGGGTAGAGCTCTTCCCCACAATCTAGCCTGACCAATCGGAGCTCTCCAGTCCAGCCTCATCCACCGCATGTCCTGTCCTGAAAATGTGCTTAATTTTCTGGCCTCTCTGCAAGAGCGAGATCTTTGTGCACACCTCGAGCGTTTCCCTCTCCGTGTTCACCAGTCACATTGTATTTTTCTCCAGGACACACAGATCATCATGGACGACGATCTTGAGGTACTCAGTCCAGTCGTCCCACGTCTTGCTCACCCCACTTACACCGCGCGTAGGCAAGACTTGAGAGCCATGCTCAGGCCTTTGAAGGCCTCTTGTCTCTCATTCCAGCGGAGAACTATTACGCCAAAGATAACAGTGTATGAGAGCCAGCTACAACACATTTTGCCTTATGCTAAAATTTGCCTCAGGATCAATGGCAACGAAAGAAGCAGACCAAAGAGGAGAAAAGGGCTGCTCGCAAAGCAAAGCTGGATCCGGCCAACCAGAAGTCAGCGCTTGATGTCATGAAGGAGAATGAGAAGAAGCGGAAGCGGGAATTGGGCATCGAATCCGACAATGAGGCAGAAACGGAAGGCGCACCCGCAGAGGGGCAAAGACCGGTGAAGAAGGCAAGGTCGGGCAACACAACCCAAGCAAACGAATCAACACCTGGGCGATCCAAGGCCGAGAAACGCAAAGAGAAAAGAGATAGGCAGAAAGAGAAGATCGAGCGGCAGAGACAGAAGGCCGAGGTCAAAAAGGCACGGAAAGAGGAACAGAAACAAAAAGAGCAAGCTCCTGGCACCAGCACAGCAGATTTAGAGAATGGCGACCTTGAGGAGGTCGAAGACGCGGCGCGCGCTGGAGCGGGTGACATCGACATAATCGACACTACAGGCCTGGTAGACGAACAAGACTCGAGCGCCCCAGCCTCGCCATTGTTAGATTCTCCCGCATTCGACGTGTCAGCTAATCACTCTGCCACATCCTCATCTACATCCATTATACCGCCTTCAGATGCCTCGAAGATCCAGTCGAATGGCACTACCCTGGACAACGCCACCACAGAAACCTCAGATCTGCCTGTTACTAAATCTATCAAGTCCACCAAGCAGAAACCTTTGAACCTACCCGCGATTGATAAGGAACAGCTCGAAGCTAAGCTACGGGCCCGAATCGAAGCCCTACGGCAGAAGCGCAAGGCAGACGGACCAGATGGCCAACCTGTCCGATCACGACAGGACCTGCTAGAAGCGCGGAGGAAGAAGTCCGAAGCTCGTAAACAGCACAAAAAGGAGCTGCGTCAAAAGGCAAAGGCTGAGGAGGAGCGATTAAACCAGGAACGATTACAAGGAAGCGGTAGCCCGCTCAGCACAGATATTTTCAGTCCACGGAGCGAGCAGAACAACTTCTCATTCGGTCGAGTAGCCTTCGAAGATGGCGCCACTGCCAATGCCGATCTGGAAGGCTTGAGAGAAGTGAAGAAGCGTAAAGGCCCGCAGGATGTCAAGGGTGCTCTACAGGCGGCGGAGAAAAAGCAGGAGCGGTTGAAGAATTATGATGAGAGCAAACGAAAAGAGATTGAGGAGAAGGATGCTTGGTTGAGCGCGAAGAAGAGAGTGTACGGTGAGAAGGTGAAGGACGATACGAGCCTGCTGAAGAAAGCGCTTAAGCGGAAGGAGAAGCAGAAGGGCAAGAGTGAGAAAGAATGGCAGGATAGACAAGAGGGAGTCCGGAAGAGCAAGGAGATGAGGCAGAAGAAGCGTGAGGACAATCTGACCAAAAGGAAGGAGGAGAAAGGGAGCAAGGGAAAGAAGGCAAAGGGGAAGCCTAAGCCTAAAAAGAGAGGAAGGCCGGGTTTCGAGGGCAAATTCTGAGCTAACATATAGAGCATTGATGCATGGTAGTTGGAAGCATAGCGAAGATTTGTTGTCTAGTACAGCGATGAATAACAGGTATTGCTATGTGCAGCAACAGGCGATACCTGCGCCGGTCACGTGAGATGCTACATTTCGACCGAGATTTGGATTCATGATTTCCAAATTTTGGCCGAGCTCCATATTCATACACTACACACGCACGTAGAGCACGCGAATATATGCCATGCGCAACAGAATCGCTGACACGTCGTTCATCCTGCTGCATAATTCAGCCGAGTTGGCGACCATGTCTTCGCAGTCACGCGAGCCTTCCATCTGCCAGATGGAAACACTCGGATACAGCTGTGGACCTCCTAGATGACCCCAAGACTAGACCTGCAAGGGGCCATAGGCTCAACCCTTTCATCAATACCAGAAGTCTTGACCGGACACTGGAACAGCACCGCGATGCGAATCAGACACTGAGAATCAGCAAGATTGCCTCGGGGACAGATCCAAGAGTGACCAGGCCTATAGAGCTCCCAAATCGCCATGTCCCCACCACGAAGCTTCAAGACCTCCCGTCGTCGAAGCAGCGCACGCCGTATGAACGACCATCCAAGAAGTTCATGTCCCAGCTCAAGCTTCTGGACAAGGAGGACACACCAGATTCAAGTTCGGCAGTCGAGACGATTCCAGAACAGATCGCTGATGAGGTACTTGATGACTGGGGGCTTCAGAACGAGCCCTCCAACAGAAGTGTCACCAGACCTTCGAAAGTGCGACGCCTGAATTCGAACAGCAAGTTGATGCATGCCATCTTGAGAAGCGCGTATGTGACGCATACCTACGCCGCCCACGGGATGCCATCGGTACACATGCGGGACGAGACTCGAAGGTTCGAAGCACGTTTGAGGCTGCTCAAAAAGGTCGGAGAGGAGGACGTCCCTCCCGAGTGGTCGAATTGGACGCCTACGAACGATGTCTTTAAGATGCTGAGAGGACACCTGAGGGGAACCAAATGGAGTGATTACGAGCTGAGGGACCTCCCTTGGGATATAATGGAGTACGTTGGGAAGAATATTCGGACACCTGACGAAGGCCGAGAGAACGACTCATGGGAGCCCTGGGCTGTACATGCCGCACGAGATATTGAGCAATTCGAAGAGGAGATCAAGCGCTTCCTCGATTGGGTTGAGCCAACCAGCAAGGAAATACAAGCGCGACGTTCGGTGGGCTCGCTGGCCATACAGATAGTCAAGAATGCTGCCACCGGCATGGATGCTCATGTGTTTGGCACGGAAACCACTGGTCTTGCAACCATTCTGTCAGATATTGACATTCGGCTATTCGAGCCCGCGATGGATGACATGGATCTGTCTGAAGTTCTGCAGCAAGATCATGGTGACAAGCTCAAGCACAAGATGGCGGAGGTGGCGGATGCCATAGCGTCTCATCCAGATTTCGACCAGGATACGATATCTTTCCAGCCAGTACCTTTCCCGCTTGTCCAGGCTACCCACACGCCCTCTGGCATCACCATTCAGGTCGTGGCAGGGCCACAGTCACACCACTCCAGAACATTCGTCCTCTCCAATCTCGAGGAGTTTCCGGTATTGAAACCACTGTACTTTATCCTGAAAACGGCTTTGTCCCACCGCGACATGCTCACGACTTACCAAGGCCATCTCTCCTCCTATGGTCTCTTCAACCTACTCGTAGCCTCTGTTCGAGCTCGCCAAACCATGTACGATGCCCTGGTCTCACCTCCCGTCTACCCAAGCGACGACACCGCCCCCATCTTCAACGGTTCACGAACCATCAACCCAGCACACTTCTTCCCCTCGCTCTGGCCTGCCAACCACCCAACCACCACCTTCCCTTCACCTACCCCCTCCCCCGCTTTCTCGCTCCTCGATACCCTTCACTTCCTCGGTCACCTCAACACCTACCGCCACGGTCTCTCCGCCCGCACCGGCCTCCTCTTTGCAAAACGCAACATCCCTTCCAAAACCCTCCTCAAAGCCGCCGAAACCTCCCCCTGGCAAGCCGGCATCAATAACATGGCCCGCCTCGTCCCCTGGCAGAACTACCTCCTCAGTCTCCAAGATGGGGCCGACCCGACCAACGATCTCGGTCGCAAAGCCTCAGGGTGGAAACACACGCAAGCCACAATTTCCGCACTCTCATCCTCCCTTCACAAAGCCCTGGATCTATCACCGCCTCCACCATCCCGTATCTCTCCTGACCAATCCTCTCCTTCCACTACTTCCCCGTCATCCACCCCAAGCAACACCTCTCCCTCCCCACCTCAACCCCCCGCCTTCTCCCAAACCGAACTCCTCCGCGAAGCCGGCCCCTCCTCCCCTGCCTACTCCATGAGAAGATGGACCCTCTCCTCGGGTCTCGCGCCCCTCGAAGCCTCCATGCCCCGTCGCGCGCCTTTACTGCGCCAGCTCGTAGGCAGAATAGACGTAGCGTGGGCGCAAGCGAGGACGCGAATGGAGGTTTTTGCCGATGGGGGGATAGGGTGGTGCGAAGCGGGGGCGAGGAGGGAGGAGAGCGAGGAGGTGAGGAGGGAGAGGAGGGAGGGGTTCTTGAGGAAGTTGAATGTGAGGAAGGAGGGGTCCAGGAAGGAGAGGGGGGCAAGGAGAAGGGCGGAGAAGGAGGAGATGGGAGAAGACGGGGGATATGGTGATAGAGATGGAGCGGATAAAGTGGAGGAGGATGGGGAAAGGTGATGCATGGAAAGTACTATCATAGAATCATCAAAATGTCACGTGAGTCACGCCTAACACTTCACAAGGTCCAATCGGATCTGTATTTCAGAGAAACCGCAGCTCCCATGTCCATGCTAAACTAGTAGAAAGCCACGAGGTGCTGAGATCCATCCCTTTCCGTGCGCCAGTCTCTCTCGAGGTTGGCGGACTTTTGCTCTTGCCGTCCCCACAAGCCATGCTCTCTCGGCGAGTAAACAGCTTGCCATGTTCCATGCCCGTCTCCGTCGTCCATCATCTCTTCTCGTGCCGTCTGTGCTCAAATCATGATACGCTGGGTCAACAACTCCGGGAAAAAGAAAGTGGTTGGTTGTAACTCGGTCGAGGTATCAACCGTCTATGTCGTCGTATGCAGTCTTGGCCGGGAGTAGCTAGTCTCCCTTTGTGGGGTGGAGGGGTAGGGCGGCTAGATGGCATATTTCCTGGTCCACTCCCTGGCCGTCGCTTCGTAGCGCGAGCGGTCGGTCTTGTAGACGTGCGCAATTTCTGGCACGAGAGGGTCGTCGGGGTTCGGGTCTGTGAGCATGGAGCAGATAGAGAGAAGGACTGGCTGTGTTAGAGAATGCCAACGATGTCTTTTTGCAAGGGACTCACCTTTTGATATCGTGAGTGCCGGACTCCATTGATCCCTCAAGATATCCAAACAGATGCTTCCGTTGGAGTTGATGTTCGGGTGGTAGATGCGGGTGGTGAAGTTGACCTTGGGCGGCTTGAAGGGGTAGTCGGTGGGGAAGTGGATGGCGAGAAAGAACACACCGCCGGAGTATGGTGAGTCACCTGGACCCATGATGGTGGCTTGCCAATGGAACTGTTGCTGTCAGTAAGGATGCTGGGAGGTTCAAAGCGGTGCCGCCCGTTTGGAAGTGGGATGAAATCAGCGGTATGAGGGGTAACGTACCAGATCATCTCCGATGGGACCAGCAGAGCAGGACGAGGGAGGATCTCTGGAAAAATGTCAGTATATACTCATACCGGTGTGCAGCGACTTTCAAAGTGCCTGATAAAGGGTATGGGAGTCTTGCCTTCCGAGATCAGTCAGTTCCTTGTTGATGCGCTTGAGAGCCATTGTGAAGTGTGTTGAGTGTGATCGGTTGGTTCGGTGAAGACGTCGAGTCTAGAAATGGCCGTCAAGATCTATAGCGAATGCTGTGATGGCGTGTGAAAGGTGTCGCGTGTGGTGAAGGTGAGTTGTTGTATGAGACAAGGTGCAAGTCGAAAGGCAGCGGTGGGATCGAAGGAGAAGATTCTCGGCACCAGCCAGTGCACTCCAGCTGCAGAAAGCGCAACGCCCGAAGTTTGTGACGTCGGCGAATGTGATTTGCTGGCCGTCGTTGGGCACGAAACCAATTGCGTGTTCAGTTTTTACAGACTTTTGAGGTGGAGTGAGTGCTGCTGATTATGAGATCAGTAGTCATTGGAATGGGCACCGGAAGGAAAGGGTCAAATGTACACGAGGTTAGTCAGCCTCACGCATTGCATCGCCACATAATCAGGACCAGGCCCAGGCCCAGGCCCAGGCCCAGGCGCTTCCACATGCATCCAACCGCAGGTCATACCATCATGTCCTTTCTTGCCTGAATTTTCACATCTACTGTCACGCACTCTCAATCTGGCCATGTGCATATACGACTCTTTTATGACTTGGTTGTGAGCCTTTGTTCAGAACGTCTATGTACTATATTCGCTACTCATTGCACCAACAAGGCTGGATCTCGTCACTCAAATGAGGATTGAACAGACTGAAAACCATGAACACCCAGTGCTATCGTACAAATCCGATGCTGCGTCCCTACACAAAGGCTTGCAGACCAGTGATGGCCCGCCCTTGAATGAGTGAATGGATATCGCTTTGGCCCTCGTATGTCTGGGTCACGAAGAGGTTGGCAACATGGCGCCCAATGTGATACTCATCGCTGACAGCATTACCACCGAATACTTCCTGAAGGCTAAAAATTTGTCAGTAGAGGTCTAGGGAACCATACCCGTCAGTCACTCACATTCTGGCGTTGACAAGCGCCCGGTCACAGTTCTGCCTCTTGATAATGGAAACCATTTCCGGAGCAAGCTTGCCCTCGTCCTTGAGACGACCGACTTGGGTCGCAGCCACAATGCCGTAAGCGGCATCCGTCACAGCATCCGCTAGCTTCTTCTGTACGAGCTGGTACTTTGCGATCGGGTTACCCTTGAACTGCTTCCTGTCCAAGGCATACTCTCTCGTCCGCGTGATGCAGTCCTCGAGGGCACCCATGGTCCCCCAAGCAATACCGTACCGTGCAGAGTTGAGGCAGCTGAATGGTCCCCTCAACCCTTCCACTTCAGGGAACATCATGGCTTTGGGTACAGGAACGTCCTCCATCTGAATCATGCCGGTAAGTGATGCTCGCAGACCATTCTTGTGCTTCAACGGCGGCGTCTCCAGTGTTCCAGGTGGGCATTGATCTCGCTCAACCAGAAACCCGCGGATCTTGCCAGTTTCCTGAAGCTTGGCCCATACGAGGAGGACATCGGCGATTGGTGAGTTGGTGATCCAGGTCTTTGCACCGCTGAGGCTGTAGTAATCCTTCTTCGTCGGATGAGGCTTTGCGACGCTCTCCATGCTACCGGGATCACTTCCGTGGTTTGGTTCTGTGAGACCGAAGCAACCAACAATCTTGCCTTTTGCCATGCCTGGCAGGAACTTCTCCTTCTGCTCTTCTGTGCCAAACTCTTCAATGCCGCCCATGACGAGAGAAGACTGTACCGACATGCCAGAACGATAGCCCGAGTCAACCCTCTCCACTGCTCGCGTGATGAGTCCTGACGCAACTGACGAGACGCCAGCACAGCCATAACCTTTGATCGTGGCGCCCAGCAGACCTAGCTCGCCCATCTCTTCTAGGATCTTCTGGTCGTAGTCTTCATTTCGGTAGGCCTCTATTCGAGGGATTAGGACGCCTCTGAATGAGTATGCGAGCATGCCTACCTAATACTCGAGGAAGCATGCGCTCCTGGCAATACTCCTCAGCAGTCTCTGCAATTGCTATCTCCTCATCTGTCCAGAGATTCCGTGCCCCGAGCGGATCTTTCCAGTCGAATGCTACCGGCGCATGTGCGTAGCGACGACCGACGGCAGTAAGACCAGCTTGTTGTCTGCCCGCAACTACTTGCCTCGCCGAGCGCTGTACAATGTGCTTGAACATGGTATACAAGATATGTTGAGAGGAGAGTCAAAGGGGGGTGATGTATGAGATATTGAGCAAGTAGTAAGTACAGAGGTTATCAACTGGAAAGGTCACCACTGTTTATAAAAATGCCCCTCCGCATCATCGGGATGCGGCATCGTCAAAGGGTCTCCATTGGGCGAAAAAACCTGGGGTTTGCCGAGGTGGAAGCAAGATCTTGACTTGGCATCTCCGACATCTGTTCGTGGTAAATCACTTTCTGCTTTCGGACTCTCTGTATTCGAGGTATTTTTGCTGCTTAAGCTCGGCCAAAGTTCATGTGAGATCGCCCTCTCCGGAGACATCCATTGTGACCTCGGATAATTGTAACTTCGTGAAATACCGCTGCACGTGTGCTCCATCGTGACTACCAGCCAATGACGTAGCTTGCTGAAAACGCGGAGCTGCCTGCGGGCACTTCGCGTCGTAACGCGAGACCAATTTAGACCTTCACTCTAGGATACCACTTTTGCCGTTCTCCCACAAGCCACGTCGGCGCACAGAATCATAGCGTACATAACTTCGAATACTGAGACAAGATGGGTATCAAACGTGTGTTCAGATTATCTCTGCCTCGAGGACAGTACTAACAGAAATGTAGAGCTATATCAAGTCATCAGCGAGCACTGTCCCGATGCCATCAAGACTGGTGAGATCAAGAACCACTTCGGCCGCAAGGTCGCCATCGATGCGTGAGTGCATGCCGGACCTCCAGCGAGCTCTTCAACTCAAGACTAACCACTCTCAGCTCGATGTCATTGTACAGCTTCTTGGTCGCTGTCAGATCGGATGGACAGCAACTCATGAACGAATCTGGCGAGACCACTTCACATCTGATGGGATTATTCTACCGCACACTACGTATTGTCGACAATGGCATCAAGCCTCTGTACGTCTTTGATGGTGCCCCGCCCAAGCTCAAGTCCGGCGAGCTGGCGAAGCGTTTCCAACGCAAGAGTGAAGCTCAAGAGCAGCATGAGGAAATGAAAGAGGTCGGGACTGCAGAGGAAGTCGAGAAGTTCAGCAGGAGGACTGTGAGAGTCACTAGGGAGCACAACCAGGAGGCTCAACGTCTTCTCAAGCTGATGGGTATTCCGTTCATTATCGCACCCACAGAAGCCGAAGCCCAATGCGCTGTCCTTGCTCGCGCTGGGAAGGTCTACGCTGCTGCCTCCGAGGACATGGACACCCTCACCTTCAACAGCCCCGTACTACTCCGTCATCTCACCTTCAGCGAACAGCGCAAGGAACCTATCCAGGAGATCTTCCTAGACAAAGTCCTAGAGGGATTCGACATGGACATGAATCAATTCATCGATCTCTGCATTTTGCTGGGCTGCGATTATGTTGACCCAGTCAAGGGCATTGGCCCAAAAGTCGCCTTCAACTTGATCAAAGAGCACAAAACGCTCGAGAAGGTGGTCGAGACCTTGCAGAAATCTGGCAAATACACGTTCCCGGAAGACTGGCCCTACAAAGACGCTCGCCTCCTTTTCCTCGAGCCTGACGTCCGTCCTGCCGATGATCCCGCTTGCGACTTCAAGTGGGAGGGACCAGACATTGAAGGTCTGGTCAAATTCCTGGTCGAGGAGAAGGGCTTCAGTGAGGACCGTGTTCGCTCAGGTGCACAAAGACTACAGAAGAGCTCAAAGTCAGCAACGCAGAGCAGGTTGGAGGGTTTCTTCCAGGCCAAGCCTAAGACAGCCGAGGAGCAGGCCAACCTGAAGCGCAAGCATGAGGAAAAGCTCGAGGAGAAGAAAAAGAAGCAAAAGCTAGCTGCGAAGGAGAAGAAGGAGGCCAAGGCGAAGCCTAGAGGCACTGCATGAACAGTTTTGTGGGAGGTGGATTGCTTTAGTGGGTGACTTTTCGGCATGGCGTTGGTGGAGAATTCGAGCATCATAGAAGGACGATATGGGAGAGCAGCTGCTACATCTCAGCATCGATGATTAGGAAGCATTATATATTGCAAGAATTGTAGGTTAAGAAAGCCCAGCACAGAATGATGCAGTCGCCTCTGGTGACCGCCATTATGTGAGATGTGAGATGCACTAGCCGCGGTAACCGCGTGAGCGCCACAGCGTTGCCCGCTCAACTCATGATCTGCAGCCGGCGACATCTGTTGTTTGTCCATGAACAGCACTTGCCGCGATTGGAGTCGGACAGCTATCATGTGCCGTACGGAAGTGTTCAAGTCTTGGTAGACTGTGTTTCACAAGTCCTGTTCCTGAAAATCGGTTGCCTGGCTATACGCGTGGCGATGCTCCGCCTCAACTAAGTATTGAAGATCATCCGGCCACCCAGCAAACCGACCCGAACGTCTCTTTGCTTCCTGGTCACGGCATACGCACATCGCTACTATACGCATCGACGGCATGTATTGATTTTGAAATCACACAACAATTGATTTCGACCTTCAAAGTCGTCATGAGCATCGAGGCTCAATCACTGGCCTCAATCTCCCATCTGGCCACAAACCCGCCCGCGCATTGTGATGATCCCGCGAGATCCGCGCTCACCTCTTTGACCCTCTATATCGTCAGAGTTCCTGGTAGCCGGGATGTTTTCCTCACTCCTCTTAAACCGAGAGATCGAGTCGTCAACGCACAGGATGTCCAGAGCTCTTTGTATTTCCTTCACGTCGACAGCGAAGAGGACATACTCGTCGAACACAAGCCGATTTCGCAGCCCGTAGCCACGCCCATCATATTCGAGGATCCATCGTATTCGATTAGCCGAAAGCCGATCAGCACATCTGTGGCAAGGAAACCTCTCCCTACTCCACCCGCATCGCCAGGATACGCGGACAACGAGATCGATCCCTGGACGTCTAGAGATTTGTCAACTTTCGCAATGCCATGTCGAAAGCCTCTGGTGCCACGTCGTAATCCGAACAGGGAGTCATGTCATGGGCCAACGTCACTTGCTCCATCCGAAATGAAGACCTCATCAATCAATTCATCACCATCGCCAATTCCCCAGACTTTGACCTTAATTCGCCGGGACCCAGCATCAGGAGATCAGTGGAATGTCGCCAAGATCAGCGATCCTCCAGTGGATGAGGTCTCGTCCGAAGCTCTCAAGGAGAACCGTGGCTTTTCCAACAGGATGAAGAATTCCGGCGCACCATTATATATCGACATTGCTAACACTGGTTACTCGCAATTCGTGAAGCCTAGCCTCCCACCTCGCTCGATAACTGATTACGGAGCTGCATCACCAACCCTCTCTCTCGTGCCTCAGGATCGTGTCTTCAAACGTCGTCTCTGGATGGACGGTTCGCGATTTGCTAATCACACATACACAAGCCGGAGACCACTGAGCACCGCGTCATCCGACAGTGGCAATCCAACACATCCGCAATCTTCAATCGCTACGTCGCGTCAATCGTTTACACCCGTCTCCATTGATAAGCGCAGCAGAGGGTATGCGTTCGAGGACGCATGGGGCCACAAGTGTGAATTTAGCGCGGCGGCGACGGGGAGGTCACTTCGATGCCGCCAGATCCGGAACGCTGCTGTTATGAGCGAAGACATGGGATATGTCGACGTCAGCGAGCTGCGATTCAACCTGCCTTCGCACCACTTCTCCTCGAGATCAGAGTCGTCGATCAGTAATGACGCTCGAGCGAAAAGGAATTCTTACTTTTCTACAACAGGGACTTCTGATATCTCATCACTCAGGAGTGGCCATACCAGGAGTAGCATAAGTGAAGATGGCACAGTGGATTACTCACTGGGAAGGGAGCGCGCTGGAGGAGGCTTTGGTGGTCGTGAGACTAAGCTCGGGAAGCTGATTGTGGAGGAAATGGGCCAGAAGATGCTCGATCTGGTGGTAGCAACCAATATGGCGCTCTGGTGGAGGGCTTATGAGAAGTGTAGCTAGTACAAATATCACGACCACTGACGAAGAAACGTAAATAATGTCGCCATACTACCGCTAGCAATCGTGATGTGGTAGAACGTCCATGACCTCAGGGACATCAATGTTTGACAATGATGAATGGCCTGTGAAAATGAGACGAGATACGGGCAGCGAATGGGTCCATATTATTCAGGAAGCAAGAATGTCTCGCTTGAAGCGGAGCTCCACCCCATCACATGCCACCTCGACCACTCTCTCTCTGAGCGATTCACCCCGGCTTGGCCAGCCCATCTCTGGTTAACTCCATCCCATCCCGCGCCCCATCTTATTGATCCAAACACAACCGACTCAACATGTGCATAGTCGAGTCGGATCAGTGACTCGATGCGATCCCAGCCCAGCATGTAGTCTGCCGGCAGCACGCGCTATGCTTCGATCCACATGCGTATCACCCAATCACTGATCCAGTCGCCTGACGCGACCTACGACCTGTGCCTGGGTCATCGGAGCCAAAACTTAGCCTGACACGCCTAAACTCCAATATGGCATCCAGAGATTCATCCCAACATCGCCGAGCAAGCCGGAAGCTGTCTCGGCGAAAGAGAGAACCAGGCATGATACAGTTACCAGATCGTTTCAAGACGGACGACGATGATGAGGGACTGGAAGAAGTGGATACAGACAGGGGAGGACTTCCTTTCATGCATCAGTCGGTCTTCGGGGTAATTGCAGCTGCACAGTCCAAGGAGGACTTCAAGGGCATCATGGATGAAGAACGGAGCGATGACAGTGGAGAAGAGTCTGGAGCCATACCAGAACCGATCAGACCGTCCTTTGACTCTGCAGATGCTGGAGCTGGTCCGTCCCGCCCGAAGCATAAAAAGAAGTTATCCGACCACAAGCTACTCCGCTCATTTCCTGGTCTCAGATCCAAGCATGCGAAAGAAAAAGATGACCTCCGCAGAAAGACACCTTCGCCCATATCATCGCCGCCCATGGAGCAGGAGAACTTTCGGGACGCGCCCATCATGAGCCAGATGCTGCAAGCCCGAGCAAATGCCGCTGACTCGCTGGAATCCTCAAATGCTACACTAACGAACAAGGGAACCGCCTCGACAGCATCTCTTCGGAGCTCTCGAAAGGCGCCAGTAGCTCTACCAGAGGCCCTGAAGGACATCTTCCAGTTCGACCAACCAGAAGAGGTCATTTCCGAGTATCCTTGCTGGTATCTAGCAAACGTTCTCTTACAAGGATACATGTACATCACCCAACGACACGTCTGCTTCTACGCATATCTTCAGCAGAAGACCAATACTACGATCAAGTCAGGATACCTTGGAAAGAGGGGAAAGACCAACCCGCACTTTCGGCGATACTGGTTCAACCTTAAGGGCACTGTCTTCTCATACTACACTGACCCGTCGACACCATATTTTCCCAGCGGCAACATTGATCTTCGCTACGGAATATCTGCCGAGTTGGATAAGGAGAAAGAGAAGGACAAGACCAAGGAGACTACCTTCTTCACTGTCACCACGGACAAAAGAACATATTATTTCAAGGCGGACAGTGCACCCAGCGCAAAAGAGTGGGTGAGGCAGCTGCAGAAGGTCATTTTCAGGTCGCACAACGATGGCGACAGTGTCAAAATCTCGCTACCCATCGACAACATCCTTGACGTCGAGGGGAACCCGGTCATCGACTTTGCAGAGACTATTAAGATCCGCGTCATCGACAACGACGAGACCTATGCTGTAGACGAATACTTCTTCTCCTTCTTCAGCTTCGGCAAGGATGCTTTGAATGTACTCAAAATCATGACACAAGATACATCAGCTGCGAAGGCGTTGGCCGAGCAGTCCGGCAGGGAAGATTCCCAGCCGGGCAGTGGTGTCGCCTCACCGCGAGAACCAGAAGGAAGGCCATCGATCACACTTACTGCACCAGAGATTTTCGAGCACGTTCGAACTACTATACCCGCAGCCGATGGCGCGAGGAGAAGCATGGATATCAGCAGAGCCAGTATCGATGCCAGCCGAAGAAGTATGGATCGACCTCGAGCTAGCTTCGACAAACCAAACAGGAGCTCCAGTGCCGTCAGAAGCGTCAACTTCAATTCATCTCAGCCAAGGGCAAAATCACCGATGACTGGTGTCGTCCACAGATCGCCTGCATCATCCACAACAGCCGATGACAGCGCACCTCAATCCATCATGAACGAGAGTGTAGAAAATTCAGAGTCCGACCCATCTGGTAGCCGGATTCTCAGTGGCAGTGGTGTGTTCCGGGATCCGACACTCGCAGCATCCGCTTCTAGGAGAAGAGCTGAATCCCCTCGATTCAGACCAAGCGGAGAATTCATGAGATCTGCTGCTTCATCTCGTTCTGGTAGTCAGGAACGGAAATACGAGAAGTCCCCGCTAAGCCCGAAGACGAATGATCACGAGTTTGCAAAGCCGAGTAGCGCGCAGCAGATACCTAGGGCGGCAACGACGTCAGCTGTCGAGCCTCGCCAGAGTAATTCATACTCAGACTCGATCGGCGCCCTGATGAGGACTGGTGCCTATCCAATCAAGCACGCCACCGACCTTGCGGGTATGCTCCGCTCTCAAGGCCGGAGGATGAGCAGTATGTTGTCTTCATCTCCCAGAGGCTACTACGAGAAAGTCTACGGCATGTGGGCTGGTGGGAAAAGACATTACGCAGACGCGGACGGCTTGCAGAGCGAGGACTACGTCTACGACCCTGATGAAGAGTCCGATACTGCCCAAGCGGAAGCAAGATTCAGAGACTACTTTGCGTTGCCTGACACTGAGAAGTTGGTTGCCTCTTACTTTGCCCACATCTTGAGAGTTCTGCCTCTTTACGGAAAGATCTACATTGGCAGCAGCAAGCTTTGCTTTAGGAGCTTGTTGCCTGGTACTAGGACAAAGGTATGGTCCATGATGAAGTAATTGCCTGACATGTTACTGATGTTTGATCAGCTTGTGATACCCTTCAAAGACATCCATAATGTGGACAAAGAGAAGGGCTTCCGCTTTGGCTACTCCGGCATGGTTGTGGTGATTCGAGGTCATGAAGAAATCTTCTTCGAATTCAACGCGGCAGGCCTCAGAGACGATTGCACCGTGACAGTCTTGAAGTCGCTAGACACACTGAAGCGGCCTTCCGAAGAGAAGACGATCAGTGAGGAGGAACAAGTGGAAGCCGAGCATGCCGCTCAGGAGAATCTGCGCCTGCAAGAGGCGAGGCAAGATGGCTATGCCGAACATGACATGCTCTTGCCTCGCGACATCAATGAGCTCGGTACGTCTCACCTCAACCCTAGGCATCGTAGTGCTAACCGTACACAGACCGCGGCGCTCCAACTATCCTTTTCGACGATCCACAAGCTTCTTTGCTGGACTTCAAGCCTTCCGAGTCGCTGGCAATCACCTGCTTGACCATTGGATCTCGAGGCGATGTGCAGCCGTATATTGCGCTCTGCAAAGGTCTTCTCGCGGAAGGTCATAAGCCACGAATCGCGACGCACGCCGAGTTCGAGCCTTGGATCCGCAAGCATGGTATCGACTTTGCTCCAGTGGACGGCGACCCAGCAGAACTGATGCGCATCTGTGTTGAGAATGGCATGTTCACCCCTTCATTCTTGTATGAGGCCAATTCCAAGTTTCGCGGATTTCTCGATACTTTATTGTCGACAGCCTGGGATGCTTGCCAGGGCTCAGATGTGCTCATCGAATCGCCTTCTGCCATGGCTGGTATTCACGTCGCCGAAGCGCTCGGTATCCCGTACTTCCGGGCGTTCACTATGCCTTGGACGCGGACTCGTGCATATCCGCATGCGTTCGCTGTGCCGACCCACAAGATGGGTGGTGCTTACAATTACATGACGTATGTGCTCTTCGACAATATCTTCTGGCAGTCGACAGTAGGTCAGATCAATAGATGGCGACGGAAGGTGCTCAAGCTCCGGCCCACCACATTGGATCGACTGCAGCCGAACAAGGTGCCCTTCCTGTACAACTTTTCACCGTCTGTAGTTGTACCGCCTCTCGACTTTTCAGATTGGATCCGTGTCACAGGCTACTGGTTCTTGGACGAGGAGACATCATTCACCCCTCCAGCTGACCTCCTCGCTTTCATCCAGGAGGCACGTTCCGACAAAGTTCCGATCGTGTACATCGGCTTCGGTTCCGTCGTCGTCAGCGACTCCCGCGCAATGACACAAACCATCGTCCAAGCTGTCCAGAAGGCCGACGTCCGCTGCATCCTCTCCAAAGGCTGGTCCGATCGCCTCGACGACGCCGCCCGAACCGTCCCAGAAATCCCTCTCCCAGACTGCATCTTCCAAATCGCCTCTGCCCCTCACGACTGGCTCTTCAAACAGATCGACGCCGCAGTCCACCACGGCGGCGCGGGCACCACGGGAGCCAGTCTCCGCGCCGGCATCCCAACCATCATCAAACCTTTCTTCGGCGACCAATTCTTCTTCGGCGCAAGGGTCCACGATCTCGGCGTCGGTGCATGCATCAGGAAGGTATCCGAGCAGGTGTTGGGTAAAGCGCTCTGGATCGCCACCCACGATGCGAGGATGCGGGAGAAGGCCAAGGTGCTCGGCGAGCAGATCCGGGCTGAAGATGGGGTCAAGACTGCCATCAAAGCGATATACCGGGATTTGGAGTATGCAAAGACACTCGTCAAGAGAAAGGGTCGCAAGGTGGAAGGTAGTGGGACGGAGGATGAAGAGGAGGAGGAGAATGAGGGGCAGAGTGAGAGCTGGACGTTTGTGGAGGGGGACAGTGAGGCGGAGGGGGTGAAGAGTTTGTCGTTGAGGTAGGGGGCTTGTTATTCATGGAGTATATGAGGTGTTCGGTCTGGGTGATCAAGACGGGCGTTTGCATTGCAGGGTTGGATCATGATGGGTTGGGATACACGATGACATGTACTTGATGAGACGGGCTGCGCATGGGGTGAGCCGGTTTAGGACCCATGGGTTGGGATTATAGAGCGTGTTAGAAGTGGGATAGTGGTAATCTACCCTCATCACAATTGTTTATGTCTTCTGTGCATCATCTTCGTTGCTTGCACTGCAGGTCACAAGGTACTACCACTAGGCAACTCCATCTCCAACATCATCAAGATTCACCTCGTCGCATTCACCGTGCGCAAAAGGCAATAGTCTCATGCACGCATGCGAGGTAGATGTATAGTGGGACAAGCTACAACGTCTACACTACACCCATCCTGTGCACCCCTCCATCATGGCAATCCTCTCAACCACTATAACTCCAAGCCTGCCTACACAACGGACAAGAACTACTATTACTCGTCCTAAACCACTTGAACAAACACCCATTGTGGAACATATTCCTACACGTCGAACACCTCTTGGTCGGCAACTGCTTATCCCCGCTAATAATCGAGTAACAAATCGCACACTCGGACTGGCCGGCAAGTGCCCCCTTGACATTCGTCCGCCAACTCCGCAGTCCATCCACGAGATCCCCGTTCGAGAACTGGATCACGCCCTGGCACCCGCGGATCCAGGACTGCCACTTCTTAGGGTCGAGGGCGGCGCGGGACAGGCCTGTCACTGTGGCGCCAGTCAGGGGGTAGGTCTCCGGTAGCGCGATGAGGATGGACATGGGTTGTTCGTCGATGAGGTACGAGGCGGTGACTTCTCGGGATTTGGGGGAGATTTTGAGGGAGAAGTTTTCGTATTCTGGGTCCGAGGCGAAGGTGGTGGACCAGGTGGTCACGCGGGAGAAGAGGGAGGTGATGACATGGGGGGAGATGTGTTTGGCTGTCCAGGTGGAGATGTTGTTGGAGAGGGTGCGGTTGGATTGGGAGAGGTAGTGTTGTTTTGCGAGACTGGGGAGGTGGGTGAGGGTGAGGTAGAAGAGGTGGATGAGGGCGCTTTGGGTTTCGACTTCGGGGTCGTCGTGGCCTGACCAGTCGTGGCTCGTGATGGGGAATTTGGTGGCTTCAATCGGTTTGCTGGTGGTGAAGCCGAGGAAGTCGTAGATGAGGTCGAGCAGCGGCGGTAAGTAGTCGCTCGATCGGATATCCTCGACGTAGTGGTCCCTCACGTTGGCTGAAGCTTTATCGAAGTGCCTGAAGACAAGCTGCCAGCTCAGGATGTACGCCTTCAGATCGTGAGGAATTTCATCTTCGAAGGAGGCTGATATGACTGTGTCAATATCAGGTGCATCCAAAATCAGGGAAAGCAGCTGCTCCGGCAGATGAGCAATCTTCTTTTCCAAGGCTGCATCAAAGGAGATGGCTTCTTGGCGTTCATCAGTATACCGTCCGAGCAATTCAAAGGCTGACGATTGCAGGGCGGGTGACTTGGAATCGAGCTGTGGCCACAGGTTCTCAGCATCGACATCTGAAATCTTGTCCAGCTTCCGGGCTTTCCGAGCGACGAGATCTTCGGTGATTCTTAGTGGAAGATGTCGGAACTCTGTTGAAGTGCTCGCGTTGCTCAGCAAGGCCAGTATGCCACCATCGACGTCGTCCTTACATTCCTTGAATGCATCAACCAGATCCTCATTGGGCTCGCTCTCGTAGGTGATGAGTTGAAGTGCAGTATGCAAGCGCAATGCCGAGTGCACAAGGACGAGCTGCTTCTCGTCCAGCCTTGGAGTAGAGAAGCCATCCCGAAGCATCGACGACATCGCCGATAATATCTGACTCCACTGCTCACCGTATATGTTGCTGATGTGCGGAACCAAGTAGCGCAGTGCCGTTGCAGCCTCTGCACGCAGCTCAACGGGCACCTTCTCGGCATCTCCAAGCTGAGTAGTGAGATGCTTGACGAGCAGTACGAGGCGATGCTTCTGTACCGTTCCATCAAGCTTTGGTTGGGTCTGCAACATGAGATTCAAGATCACCAAGTTCTGCATAGTTTTCTCGAGGGACTCTCCTGTCGTCGAAAGGTCGGCAACCAACTCATTGAGGTATCTTTGTAGAAATGCAGATTGGCTGAATTGGGACGATAAGACGGAGACAGAAGCGCACAGAGGTAGACTGCGACCATCTTTACGGTACTCTTTAACGTCTTCCTCCAGCTCAGAGATCTTCTGTTTAGAAAACCCTCGGCCTTCATACAGCTCAGTAGTAGCGGTCAGGTATGATCGTGCTTTGCAGAAGTCGAAAGGACTGACCGATAAGATTGACTCCAGATTGATGTCCGTGAACTCTGCGAATAGTTCGGAGTCGGTCCCAGCGTTTGATAGTCGTTGATTGACCAGCTTCTTGGCGCGAGCAACAAAGTCAGTTACGACATTCTCGGTTGACGAGAAGGGTGATCTGACCCATATTTCGTTGCTGTTGAAGACATTCGTATTGTCGTCCACCAGCAAAGCCGTCCAAGATAGGAGACTGAGCAGATGGGCTTCCTGACGTGCCTCTAGCTTCGCCGGGCTAAGCTTGGCAAGGATGAAGCGGGCGAACGTTCCAATCCTGATGGGTTGCGTAAGCCCTTCATTGTCTGTCATCGACTTGATTGATTGTGCTTTGCCATCCAGGAGATGTATCGCACCTGCCAGTGGGTTCATCATCGCCAGACTCGATGCCGGCTTCCGCTCGGAGAAAGGCCTGAGTGAAGTGTCCCACGAATCTGCTAGGGATGCAAGAAGATCAATCATCTCGCCCTCGTAGTCTTGCAATTGTGACTCGGCAATCTCTGAGATCACGGAAATTGGTAAGCTGGCCTGTGATGTGTTCTCCAATTCACGGCGTATCATTCCTGTTGCCGACTTTGGACTGAGTGGCCTGCCGTCGACACCGATCAAGCGCTCGTGAAGCTGACGGGCTTTCTCTTCGAGGTCTTCAGATGCAGATTGTCGTATGTTGATGATCCGAGGTAAGAGCTCAGATCCAGAACTGTTGGTGGCAAATTCTCTCAAGAGCCCAGGTTTGGCCTGGTCCAGTACTTCTAATCCGTCGATTGCCATTCCTGGGTCGTCACTGGTCTCCAACGCAGCCATAGATGCGGCTAATATGTGCTCAGTGGTCGAATTAGAGGCCAGAGTGAGGAGCGGTGTAAGCTCAGTGGACGCTATGGTCGACAGCCTTGATGGGTCAAGAAGTCTCTTGAGAAAGCTCTGAACTCCTCCATGCTTTCTTGCAAGATCTTTCGTAGCTTGAGTCCTGGTATTGAGCAAGAATCTCAGTGCCGTGTCCGACTCTTCTGGAACCCCATCTTGCCTGGTTAGCCGGGTCGCCCACGAATTCCAAACGCGATCGAAAAGCTCAGGATCAGATATGCTGTGCAGCGAATCGAGAAGATAGTCCCGACTTGGCGATGATAACAGCTCCGCTGCTTCTGTCTGCATGAATGTCTGAAGGAGGTCTCGTGCCTCACCAGAATTCAGCTTCTCGTGATGTTTGGCAAGCTCTGTGATTGTAAAAGCAGCACTGTACGGTTTGCCTCGCCTGAACACTAGCAGGTCCATCGCAGCCTGCTGCAACCTCGCAGTCTCCTTGAGGATGACGGGTTCAACCTCGTCCGAAATTCCATGCTGGCCTGATAGAATCGCCAATTGAAGTGCTAGCCAACGTCGAACCGCTGCTACGACCGCGGCTTGGGATTTGTCGAATTCATTTGATTGCTCGGGTTGCGACAGCTTCATCAGGTCGGTCAGTTGATCCGTGTATCGGGGCCATCTCGCCGGTATGAATTCACTAATTGCGTTCTGCAGGACCAACTTGGCGACCAAAGGCTCCGGTTTCGAGACAGGTATGATCCACTTGCTAGTAGCTTCGCTCGAATTGACGTACTGGTCGAGAATAGGCAGAAGCCAATCATTCACGAACGCATCCTGTTCTGAAGATGGAAGGCGCTGATAGAGACGCATGGAGATGTCAGTATAGTTTGACCATGCTGACGTGGTGTGGCGAGGCTCCTGTCTTTGTGTGACACCTTCGAGAAGTGCCATCATCCATTCTTTGGCTGTAGCACTGTCTGCTGGTAATATTTCTGGAGGCATTCGATCGAAGAGACTCGTTAGCGAGTCCCAGTATTCGGAGGCGGAAGACTGAGCACCTCGCTTGGTAAAGCTTCGAAGTCGGCGATCCGGTGACTTTTTGCTCCCGCTCTCGGTCTTCCATATCGAGGGTTGCTGCTCGGTCAGAAGAACGAGGAGAGCCAGAACGTCACCCGCTGTTGACGTCTGGTCGGATGGAAGAACCTTGCCAAATATGACAGTCGATGTGAGAGTATAGTCCAGGTCGCTGGTGAATTTCGATGTTTGTATGCATCCTCGAAGTATACGCATAACCGCATTCCTGGTCGGTGGATCGTATGAAGATAGAAGTTCGAGAAAGACTTTATGGGTCAGTATAGCGGTATATGCATCTGAAACCTTGTCCAATTCTTCGTTCGGTAGATTCATGATAAAAGTTGCGATTAAAGTCAAGCTGGTAGCAACGACCCGATAGTAGATGGTATCGGCGGTTTCTTTTGACACGTTTCTGGTGTCGGTGAGAGTCTGAGGAGTCTCATTGAGGACAGCATCTCTGCAGTACTCCACAATTTGTCTCTGAAACAGCCGGCGAAAGTTCTGAGCCTTCTCGGATGTGTTGAAAGCAGCCTGAAAGGCTTCATTGGCGGAGCGAGATACCGCTCGGTCAGGATCATGCTGTCCGCAAAGCCATGGGCCGGCAATCTGCGGCAGGTAGGGAGCTACCCGCTTGCCGCACTTTACCACGATGTGACCAACAAGAGTATGCGACAATTGACGTACTCTGCGCTCGGCATCGATAGACAGACGAGGATACAGCTTGATGTAAGCCGTAAAGACGCCCTCCTCTATATCGGCCTTGTTTGTTGTAGTATACGCAATCAGATCCTCGAGAGCTTTTGACTTTGTCTTTCCATCCTTCTTCATGAGATTCTTGAGCTGAACGACGACATTGGCGTCGGAAATTGTGGTGAGATTGGGGGGCTCATAGACATGCGAGAGCGGCGAAGATCCAGAATCAAAGGCAGACGAACCAAACCCACCAAAGGAGGGTGCTCCAAAGGTAGCTCGGCCGCTACTGGCTTGGGATTTGAAGCTCTTCTTCATGGTGGATGAGCTGAGAAGGGAGTCGTAGTGTGTACAGTGGTGTGTTGCAGCATAGCAGAAGAGGAAGGATGTTACGAAATATATAGGCTTGCCATGCTCACCTGGTGAATCATCTCATGTTTGCTTTGAGAGCCTGTAGATGAAGCCGTCAATTTCGACCACAATGCACTGGTGGAGGTTCGTTGCGTCACTGGCTACAAATTCATCCACCGCAGAATAAGCTCGCGGGTAGATCCGTGGCTATGGAAACAGATCGGAGCCGTCTCCTTGCTTGTTCGGGCAACACCAGGCAGTGCTTCTTCTCTCCCGAGAAACGCCTCACAACGCATATCCATCCCATGTAAGCAAACCGCGCGCCGTGTTCCTCTCTTCCGCTCTCTACAATCACAGGTCTCTGAGTATCTGGCTTTCCTTTCCGGCGTTCTTCTGTATTCCTCTTATCTCTCTTGTACAGCACCAGCAGCAGTCCCTTTCCTCAACCAAAACCCTGACCCACCTGCACAAACAGCCCATCTCCCAATCCAGCCAACATGCGTTTCTCCCTCTCCACCCTCACCATCTCCTTCCTCTCCCTCACCCCCCTCGTCACAGCAGACATCACCTCCGCCCTCGCGACCACCACCGCCGAAATCGCCAACCCAACCCCCGCTCCCTCCGGCGCAGCACCCGGCGAAGGCGCCCTCGGCTACAGCTACGTAGGCTGCTACAACGAGACCACCGGGTTCAGCAACGCAGGCGGCGTCCGCGCTTTGAACAGCGGGTCAATGGTACAATCTTCCCCTTCCCTTTCTCCCTCCTCCCCTCCCCTGTGGCACCCCAGTACCCAACTAACCCTCCCCCCCTCCTTCCCAGATCTCCAACAACTCCCAAACCACCCTCTCATGCCTCACCTTCTGCAAAGGCAACTCCTACCAATACTGCGGCCTCGAGTACGGCCGCGAGTGCTGGGGCGGCAAGTACCTCTCCTCCCTGACCACGAAACTCGACGAGTCGAACTGCAGCATCGGCTGCGGAGGGAATAATTCGCAGGTCTGCGGTGGGAGGTTGACGCTTTCGTTGTATAATGTTACGGGCGAGGGGAGTGGTGGGTCTGGCAGTGGTGGGCAGAGCGGGGCAGGGGTGAAGGAGGTGGCGGGTGCGGTGGGGGCGATTGTGTTGGCTGGGTTGATGGGGGGAATGTTTGTTGCGTTTTGAGTGGGCGGGAAAGAGTGTAGGATATGAAGCATGTGGATCACTTTATGCGTCATGTATGGATACTTGGTTACTGGTGAAGAGCATTTGGACAGGATTTCATACCCGGACGCCAATGGCATATCTCTTTGGGAGCGTTTCCTTCAATCTCAATATCATGTGGATTCTTAGGTGCAGCGCTACAGAGAGATATCCCTTGGGGGAAACAAAGCAGTTTCGTCAGACCCACGACTTCACCACCTTCCACATCTTCCACCCTTTCCACATTTGCAATCCTATCCCGCCCTTCCTGCTCTCCCTCCAGTCCCCAGCCCCATCCATCCCGATCCCTCCCCAACCCTGCCCGTCCATTCCCCCAGCATACCCACCACTCCAGACCGGCTGTCCTCCGTAACTCACACCTACCATGCCTCCCTCGAACCACAGCTCCGGGCCCTTCATCCTGCGGAACGTGTACCCCAAGAAAGCCGTCTTCTTGCGCACCTCCATGACTTGCTTCGCCAGTGCTGGGTCCCGGAGTAGTTTGTCTTTGGCTCGCTTCTTCGGCTTGGGCGCTGCAGGACGGAGCGAGGCAGTTGAGGGTTTGGTGGCGGGTATGCGTGTGGGCATCGTCAGTGAGGCTGTCTGAGAATCGACTGGTGGAGAGTCCTTTTCCAAGCGCTTGTCGGGTAGCTCGACTCCAAGCCTAGGCGAAGGTCCGCCTAGAGCGGGCACTGTCTTCACGTCTTCGTCAGGAGGCATCTGCGGCGATACGATGGTCTGCATCTCAGCAGCAACGTGAAGCACCCCATTCAGCTCCGCCGCTTCCATTTCCATCACCCTCGCACTCTTCCAACACTCCCAGTACGGTCCCACATCCCTCTTCAACCTTTCAAAACTCTCATCCTCTTTCCCCATCATGCCCAACTCTCTCTTCTCCTGCTGCAACCTCGCCTTCCGCAACCAGTACCCTTCACCTCCCTCATCGGGACCGTCCACACTCCCCGGCCCTGCCTCGACCGAGGTCGCCTCACTTTCTTCGAAGAGGATACTCTTCTCGTCCTCGAAGTACTTGGTTACACTCTGGCCCTCCCGGACCCGCGGCACGAAAGGCGGAACCATCTGATGCATGTGACCCCATGGGACTCCCTCGAACCATGCATGGGCTTTGATCTCATCCACCGCTTCCGCCACCACGAATGTCACCTCCTTCTCCTTCCGAGCGAACATGGCTCCGAGCCCTCTCTTTTCCACGGTCTCATACCCACGACTTCCAAGTCTCATGTCTTTGCTCCTCAGCAATTGGCAGATCAGATCCATACCCAATGACGAGACGGGCATCAACCATCTGCGGTAGTCACTGCCCGGACGGGACCATCTTTCACCTTCAGGGAACCAGAGCGTTTCTTCGTGGCGCACGATGCATTCTTTGGTCGCTTGTCGTGACTCGCGGTAGAAGGGCGTGCGGCCGTACAGGCATTCGTACAGGATGACGCCTAGACTCCACCAGTCGCAGCGCCCATCGTAGGGATGGCCGAGAATAATCTCGGGAGCCATGTATTGTCCAGTACCGACGATGGAGCGGGCTTGATTACGAAGAGACAGATTCCGATGAGCAAGCAAGTCATTCGACTCGACAATACTGCCGTCCGTGGGCTTCATTCTGGTAGATCGCTTGTCCTTGCTTTGCGGTCCACTGAGGGTCGATGAAGAGGCTTTTGCGTCCTCCTCGTCTTCTTCGTCGCCCTTGATCTGAATACCCATCTTCTCGGCAAGACTGTAACGTAGACGAGCAAAGTAGGACTGATCATGGCCCCACCATCCGTCAAATGCCAGTCCAAAGTCGCTGATCTTGAGATGTCCTTTACTATCGATCAGAAAATTGTCAGGCTTCACATCTCGATGGATCCACTTCATTCTGTGAGCTCCTTCAATGCAGAGGATCATCTCAGCCATGTACCACCTGGCGACTGATTCGTCCAACACATCTTCTCGGAGTAGCAGACCAAGGAAGTCTCCACCGACCATGTATTCCATGACCAGATACAGATTGGTGTTGTCTTGGAATGCAGAGATCAGAGGGACGACCCAATTGCTGTTGGATGCGGCAGAGGCGACAAGAAAATCTCTTTCCGCTCGAAGGTGGGCTTCTTGGCTGTTGCGCAGCATGGTGGACTTGCGAATGACTTTCATGGCGTACACCTCGCTAGGTGACAGGTGGGAAAGTGACGGTCTTCGATCGTCTTGTGCGAGAGAAAGAAGGGAGTTTTGCCTCATCGATGTCCATGCAGCTCGCTCCGTCACAAGACGAACCACGCCGAAACTGCCTTTGCCCAGGACACGAACGACTTGGTAACCAGCAATGTCGATTCCCTTCATCTCATGCCGCATCAGAGATGAGGTCTTGAGGACACGTACTTGACGGGTGTGAGAAGACTCTGCTTGGTAGTACTCCATGCGCGCAAAGAGACGTTGTTCATCAGTGACAGGAAGAGATGTCAGATATCGTTCGAACGACCGCCTGCGGACCGATCGATCTGACGGGCCTTGGGCAAATAGCTTGTTGAAATGTGTCTCGAGGTAGATCTTCGCCGCTGCTGCCTTCTCAGCCGTCGAGATAGAACCAAGTGATGGGCTAGGTGAGGTGTCCAATTCGTTGGCGCTTTCACTTGTCGACGCGGCTGGAACACAGGAAATCTCATGTTCTTGAGGAGAAGTTGATTCTCGTGCGGCCGTGATCGCAGTGAGTCCATTGGTGACTGTCTTGTCCGGAGATGACTTGGTACCTTGGGAGGTCTGCGACTGGACGGGACTGATGTTGGAAAATAAAGACGTGGGCGCCGTAGAAATTTGACTGATCGGGCTTGTTCCATTTGTAGATTGATGGTAAGAACTTGGGGAATCGCTGGTATAGCCGGGCTCTGCTGCAGGTAGTAATATCTTAGGTTGCGCCTCTCGAGTCTCAATAGGTGGCATACGAGGTTTCTTTCTCAGGAACGGACGGCGCACCTTCAAATCTTGGAGGAAGCTGCTGGTCGTCGATGTCTGCTGCTCGTCGCTTTTTGGTCGCTTTGGCGACTTACGTACCGTCTCAGGTGCTCTGTGTGAGGATGGTGTTCGGTCAATATCTGCATGGAACAGCTCCTCACTTGCCGAATCAGGCGATCCGTCGAATTGGACTGCTCGACCCTTGCCATTCTTCTCGGTCGACGTCAGATCGTTCGCATCTAATGTGGCATCGCTGGTCGCGCCTTTTCTGAGTATCGAGCGTCTGGTAACTTCGTTCCTGGTGCTAGGAATCTTTCTCTTCTTTACTGCTTGTCAATTAGCTGACTGTCGTTGAGAATTGTTGTCCGGCATACCTTGCGTTTGCGATTTATTGCGTCCCAAGCCATGTAAAGAGAGCTTCCGAAACATGCGATCCCCGAGGCTCGTTGAGGTCATCGTCGAACAGTGTCCAGTGTCGTGGAAGACTTCGGACCAAGGACGCCAGACTGCCTCGTCTACTCTATGGCGCACCGATTGCGACTGGCTAATCGGCATATGCCCGCCGTCGAATGTTAAACAATAATGGCAGTGATGATATATCAGTCCATATGTGCGGAGAAGCAAATGCTGACGAGGAATTGACACCAGTCGCATCTGGTAGTCGCGAATCACCAGGAGAAATGGAAGGCGCAAGGATGAGTCTTCTTACCAGATATGTCCTTGCCTCAATCAAGTAGCAAAACCGACTGAAGCTTCACGTCACGTTTGATACGGCGGGAATCACTAGAAGCCAAGACCAAAAGCATATTGATCCAAGAAAGAGGGCCAGACTTGTCAGCACACGGAATAACACTCGTGTGTATTGCGCGTACAACAAGGCAATTTCAGTTTTTGAAAGTGACTGGGACACCTGTTCTCTGATGGTTAGTAGTGTAGATACGTACAGATAGGTAGGTGATCCTGGAAGAACCCGTGTAAAAGAGTTTAGGAAGAAGTCGACTCGGGTGATCGCGGGTGGGAATGCTGATCGACTCGATTGGCGGAGTGTAAGGGCAGGTTACGGTGACGGCGATGGGTGCTGGCACGGGAGTGGCTGGGATTGATCGAATTATCGATTCGTACTCGGGAAGGTATCGAAGGGGTTCGGGGGAAGTGTGCTCGTCGAATTCGCCGACGTCGTATGTGATCGGATCGCTCGAGCTACGCTGTATCAACTTCTGTCCCACCGCAATGCGGAATGTCATGTATGTGTGCTTCAGTCTCTGCCCACCATGGCCCATCCAGTCTGCACCAATTTTGCACTACCAACTACCAATTTCCGCGATCCTCGCCCTACGTGAGGCGGACATGTTCTCGAAGTGGTCGACCAATTTCTATTCGGCAGTATCCAGTTCGTCATGCTGTGGAGCAGGTGGGAGGTCATCCGCTACAAGATGCGTCAGCTGGCTTATCTTTGAATATGCCGATCTACGAACCCTTACGGTCGTCACCGTTGGTGGCAGCGTCGGGCTCACGGTCGGCATCGCGGTCCCCATCACGATCCCCTTCACGCTCATGGTCGTCATCACGCTCGCGAACGTCCTTCATCTCTCGGTCGTGGTCACGGTCGCGGTCGTCGGGGCTGCGGGATCGGTCTCGGTCACGTTCTCGGTCACGGTCACGGCGGTCGTAGTCGCGGTCACGGCGATCCTCCTTGCGTGGAGAGTAGTCACCACGGCCGCCACGACGAGGAGACCTGCTGCGAGGACGAGGCGAGCGACGACCACCGCGACCTGCACCAGAGTCGAAGCGCCAATTGGCGGATGGGGGTGTACGAGCCCACTGGAAGATGTTAGCGGTGTGACATGATTGCTTCATAGAATAAGACCTACTTCGATCTTCAGGATCTCATCACGACCAAAGCGGACATTGTGCATTTCGTAGTAGGCATCGTCGGCGTCACGACGGCTCTCGTATTCGACGAAAGCAAACCTGAAACCGTCAGCGGATACGTGCGAGTCGGCTTGTGGGTGTCATGTACAGTCTACTTGAAGCCGAGCGTGGAGCGGGAATATCGCAACGAACGAGCCGCCCAAAGCGCTCGAACTCGTAAGCGAGATCGCGCGCACGCGTGCCGCTGTGAAAGCCAGTGACATATAATGTTGTCCCACCACGAGACATTGTTGCGAAGAATCAAAGATACGATTGAAAACAGCAATGGCGAATGCAAGAAGATGGAGGTCGGAAAAGATGACTTCGGCAAAGGCAAACTTTCTGGAGCTGTCGCACAAGGCTTGGCATCGAGTTTGACGTCATGGTCAACGTGTGAACGACACATGGTCTGGAGTCTCATATGGGCTTTCGCGCAGCAGGTGAGGGCGCCGGATCTTTTCAAGTGGTCGTCTCTGTCTACTGTAGGGGATATGATCCGTAGATTCATGAAGCTCTATGTGTCTATCGACGGCTTACCCCTACACCACTGCCGAAGGTTGTTCGCGAGAGCCATCCTGGCTTACAAATCCATCAAGCTCGCCTTGACAGTTGCATAAGTCGAACCTTCGGGGCGTGTGCGTAGCGTGTACAAAGTTATCGCTTTGAGGGTGGACAGATCTGAGTGCGCAATATGATCGCCGGCATCTGGCCTTGCTCGTGGTCTCCCTCGTAGACCGTCCATCCAAGCAGCGGCAGGGTCCTATGTGCATTGAGTGGAGATCTTCTTCCCCGTAGTGTGAGCATTCCAGTATGCCTCCAACTGGGTATGCTCAATCGCAGCGCCCATCTTTCCAGCCTGTCCGCCAGCGCTCCTGCCAGCGATTGCAGTCAAAGGTTGACTTGCCCAGCTTCTGGTTGACAGCATTGTGTGCCTCACACATCCATCGTCCAAACTCTTCCCTGTTGCTGACTCTCGGCTCGTTACCGCTCTTCATCCATTCCTGAAAGTCGCTAGCGCATACCCAACACGGGTAAAGCTTGCCAAAGAGTGACACGAATTGTCTCGCATCGCCTTGTTGAGTGAGTGTCGGGCGTTCTGGATAGCTGGCAGCGATGGTGTGGAGTAGTGTCCACGAGGACCTCCCAAGTTGCTCGACATCAGGCGGGCAGTCATCGGGCAGCTGTGGAGTTGAGGTCGCTGTAGTCGCGGAGGGTTTCGCTGTGGACTTCTGCGCGTCGTTCGACTTGGTCATCTGCATCCAAGCCTTGACCGATGTACATGTCCGACATCTGTGCTAGATCAGCATCTCAGATCTCGAGATCTAATGCCATGCTTGACTCACGGCTTGCCATCCGGGCCGAGGACGATGCCTTTAGGGAGCGGCTGGGGCTTGTCGTTGTGATCATCTGAGGTGGATACAGGTGTGGGCTCCACCGGTGTGACTGGCATTCCCGTTGTCTTCCCGACGCTACAAAGGAAATGGGAAAGAATAGGATATGGAGTCTCAGTGACAGGCATTTGAAAGTCGTCACATCTTGGCTGGCAATTAAAGTTGATACATGGGGGTCAAACAACCCGAGGATCTCGCCGAAGAGATGCCATAACTTTATCGCACTGCACCCCACTTTGCGTCATGCTCAATCTCCAATTGAAATTTGACACTTGCATGCATGACAGTGGACACGTGACGAGGATAGCTGTTCATCATCGGGGATCCCGGAAGAATTGAGCTTGATTCTTCTTAAGCACCAATCGAGTGGCTTCCCCCGACGGCGGATGAAGCATGCCGCATGCGCCGGACTCTGCGCGGGATAACGGAATGCCCGTGTTACTACTCAAGACAAAGTCGACGCCCACGGATGGCTACGAAGAGTACTTTGATAGCATCGACAGTGTACGATTTACACCTCGGTTCGTCGCTGTCCTGCAACACCAATTCGTGGAAGAATCTCTCAGCTGGCTGAGAGGTGCCATCGAGAGCGGCTGCTTCACTCAAGGTCCCCGAGTTCGGGCTGAAGCTGAGGAACGATTCGGCGGCATCATCTTCACATCTCAGAGAGCCGTAGAAGCTTTTTCTAGAGTGGTCGACACCTTGTCGTTGCAGCAGCGAGAACAGTTCCTACCTGAAGGACTACCGCTCTTTGTCGTTGGTCCCGCCACATCAAAGGCGGTACGGGCACTCCACTTGAAATGTTCCGTTCTTGGAGAGGAGTCTGGCAACGGCGACATCCTTGCCGACTTTATACTGGAGAACTACAAATCACCCCTGGGCCCAGATGGACGGCGACTGCCATTGTTATTCCTAGTAGGAGAGCAACGGCGGGACATTATACCCGTGAAGCTGCAGAGTGCAGAGCCGGAGCAGCTCAGGGTACCCATCATTGAGAGGACTGTGTATGGTACAGCCGAGAAGGCAGATTTTGGAGACGAATTGGAGAAGATTCTCAGACAGAGGCCACGAGACACGGACATGTGGGTGGTCGTGTTTTCACCTTCAGGATGTCGCGCCATGTTACGGACAGTCGGGTGGCTGAATGACGAGGGACAATACGATAGGGGATTAGCTGAGTCGAGAAGTCCTGGTACATATGTTGCCACGATAGGACCGACTACGAGAGATTTCTTGAGGCGACAGTTCGCCTTCCAACCCCATGTATGCGCAGAGGTACCCAGTCCTGAAGGCGTCGGCAGTGGGATAGTGAGCTATATAGAATCACACCGTTGAAGAGATATGAGCAGTGTAATATTTGTAATACTGTATCGGGACGGGATGGGTGCAATTACAATCTGGTACGGGCAGATAATAGCATGTTTCACGGGATCATGGTCTATTCCTTCAGCCAAGCCCTCTATCCCTTGTACAGGCAACGCCCCTCCACGTGTGCACCTTTCCCTTTTGTGATTCTTTCCCATCATTGAGATGATCGGGCCTCGGGAGCAATCATCACAACGAGGATTATGACGACCACTTCTCCCATCTCACACACATCTGAGCGGACTCGCAAGCACGCTGAGCACAATGTGCAGAGCGTAGTGCTCGGGAATTTGCTAATCAAGCCATGGTATCCTGCTTTTTATCCACAGGAGCTGATAGGCAACAAAGTCGAGAGATTGTACGTCTGCCAATGGTGTTTCCGCTATTCAAAGGAATTGATGCCATTTGTGGCGCATATGGTAAGTGAGATATAAAGTGGCGTGGTCACCGGTCTAACAACGATCAGAAAGTTTGCCCTCTCAAGGAATGCACACCTCCTGGCACTTTGATATATGCAAAGGACGAAATTTCCATATTCGAAGTCGACGGTGAAGAACACAAGCTGTATACACAAAATCTGTCATTGTTCTCCAAATTATTCCTCGACACCAAGTCGGTCTTTTACGATGTCACGACATTTCGGTATTACACGATGGCTCTCTACGACTCTACGACAGCTCAACGGCAGATTGTCGGCTTCTTCAGCAAAGAGAAGATGAGCTGGGACAACAACAATGTGGCCTGCATCCTGGTCTTCCCACCCTGGCAGCGCCGTGGACTCGGTCAGATTCTCATGGGGGTCAGCTACGAATTAAGCCGGAGGGAGGGTAGGTTGGGGGGCCCTGAGAAGCGTACGTGTTGATCTTGCCCTGGATGCGGATGGTGATGCTAATGGTCAATCTAGCGTTGTCCAGCTTGGGCCGGAAAGGCTATCTCGCATACTGGTCGGTCAATATTGCTCGCAGCATCCTTACATCCTCGGCAAAAAAGTTGAGCGTACAAAATATTGTCCAGGACACATGGATTCTACCGGAGGACGTCATCGCGACCCTCAAAGCGATGGGTATTGTGGACCCCAGCTCCAAAGCGCCTACTGAAGCAATCGTGGTTAGGGACAAAATTGAGGAGTGGGTACAGACGAACAAGATTGTGCTGCGACCTGTCGTTCACCGAGACGCATTTGCGACAGCTCACGGCCATCATCCAGGATTGTGAATCGCTCGGAATCTGGCAGATCGCTGTGGACGTTCCCGAGGACTGCATGGAAACGTGCTGGAGATTTTCCGTGTCTGCAGTGGAGGAAGCGCTCAGGGCTGTCAATCTCTCGGATGTAGCACGGGCAGTAGCCATGCGGAACCCTGCTGGCAATGCTGGCATTGCTGGCATGCAGGATAATTCTACCTGGTCGACGTATCGCATCGCCGTGACAGCTGTCAATAAGGCCCGTGGCCGAGTACATGAGGTGGTCACGAGAAGCTGCTTGGGAGTCGGGACCAGGGACCCGTCAAGCACTGCAGCGACATGACACAGAATGCAGAAACGAGATGAATCGAAATGCCCGTGTGTCAAGAGATGAGACCGATGAGATCTTCCATTGACGCTAATGTCTAATCCTTGCAAAGATGACGATTTCCTGCATGTCAAGGCGGGATCTGCAGCTGTCGTTTCTCGTCCCGCGAATATCATGTACCAAAGTACCTCGTGCTAGAGGAAAGTTTTCAGAACGATAGGGAGCAAGAACGGTGGGACAAGAGGCGGCGTGGTCGTCAAGCTTGACCTCGTTGTGATCACGTTGTACGAAAATGCAATGGGCTGCCTTTGACGAGTACAACTAGATATACGGATTTCGGCGGTGTGAAGTCGACATGTCCACACATGTGACCAGCGTCCGACTATCGACCGCCCGACCCCTGTGTCAGATATCTCGACCGTATCGCTGGAGAGCGCGCACGCCATCCCTCGCAGCAGTCGATCCCGAGATCCTGTCTGTTCTGTACGATTTTTTAAGCGAAACAAGACCCAGGATGGTCCGAGGAAGCTTCGTCTTTCATGCACGCATTGACGCCACGCCCCAAGCCGTCATCGTCTAACAGATCCTGCAGCACACTGTGATCACTCCACATCAGCGATTTTTAGCTCCTCGGCCAAAGCTACGCGCCGAACCTTGCACCCTTCTACCCACTGTGACGGATCTGATTCGAAGAGAGCGAAGCTGCTTCTGGACGTCCGGTGAACATAAAGGTGTGTGAAATTTCAGATGGTTCTCCTCGGGATCGACGTTCCTACGCTTCCAGAGCGAACCGTCTGAGCTTGTCCTCCTTTGTCGAGTGTTAGAGCGTCATGGTCAATGGCGGATCGGGAGACACACTTGAAGGGTACAGAGACTGTCAGAAGGGACATGCACAGTACTGCAGCATGTACAAACCACGAGACAGGCCTAGCTGCTGTGTCAACCCATCGCAAACCAAGACCGAGCTGTTCCGAAATCGTTGTTTCCCATTCGCTTTCTTCTTTCCCGCACTGACATCTTCATGCAGCTTCACCGCAAAGTCTTGTGATACGCGAGGATTAGCTAGACCCGCGGGGACATAAACTTGTACCACTGTGCGCACGTTTTTATCAGTTCTTCCATTCATCTCGGCGCTACTAATTGGATAAACGAAAAGTACAGTACGCGCACAGAGGACAACGATCATCATCGTTTCCCCGGCGATCTTTTGGCGGATTTCCGGCGGCCAAGCAAGCCTCATATCGCGGGTTAAATACATGTCGACCGACGGAACAAGAGCGAGTCACGGCAACAACTCGGTGCCTTCGGCAAGTACCACGTGCGGCCTGTTCCCTGACATGTAATCCCACCCTTGTAGGATTCGATTGATTCGTGGGGCAAAATCTCAGGACAAGCCTACCACTTTCTACAGAGTTGACGAGTCAAGCCGTCCAACTATGCCGCCCTCTCGTTATGGTGACACACCAAGTGGTATCAAGTCTAGACAAGGAGCGTTAGGACGACCAGGTTTACGGTATAGTTTGGTCGCGTCCAGCAAGCGTTGTATCACAGTGGGGGCACACCTCGGTTCTTTGAAACAGATGTAGCAAATGACACGCCAGATGTACAAGCAAAGCAATTTTGACAACCCGCGGTTTTGGTAGATGCACTTGTGGACCTGTCTATCGACAGTTCGGCTCGACTATCAGGCCTGGTGCCAATCTGTCAGGCTTTTGACGAATCACCCCCCTTGCGAGCTGGGGGAGCCACGTGCGGTCTGCCATTTTGGAAAACCTTCTTCCCAATGCCCATCGATCGCCTGTCTTGTCCGCCGCCCTGACCGCAACTCTGGCGCATCCATCGAGGGCTAGCCGTTGGACGCCTTCTTTGTGCGCCGAAGCCCGACGTTTGTCGGTCTATCGATCTTCACTCCCACGCGTGACCGGCACAAACGACTCGCGCACTGCTACCTCCCCTCTTGGCCCCTCGCCTGTGCAAGCTCAAAGCTCCACTTCACGTCGTATCTGGCTGACTCGATAGACTGCTTATGCTGCTCTTGCAATCTCGCCAAAGACAGAATCAAATCTGCGGCTAGATCGCGGCACTTGAAACCTGTATCGAGAGCTGTCCCCTTCCCTACCGGTATCCTGGAATGAGTGGGGATCTTCCGGAGATGGTTCTCGGCGGGACATCTGCCTCCTCAGAGCCCGAAAATTCACCTGCCAGACCGCAGCTGCCGTTAGCATCGCGACACGTCCGCAACAACCTTGCTTTGCTCGTTGTACCCTGCGCCTCGTCGAGCTACTGTACTACACCACGCGATTTCTCTCCCAACAGCTGACCCGTTTGCTTTTCTCGGCTGCGACTACCAATCCCTCCACCCCACCCCATCTCGTTACACTACTCGCACCGCTGACGCCGTGACCCTGCACATCCACTTGTCGACAAAGATTGACACAGCAGAAGCCAATCGCTCGCATGCTGGTACGCTGCGACTAACGTACCCCAACCCCCTCGAGACTTTCCTCGACCTGACCTACACCCGTTGTTCCCCGACAGGCTGGTCCACAACGGTCATCTGCTTCATGGCTTGAGCTAACCAGAATCATGGATCACCACATATCTCGTCCTGCCGACCAGCACCCTCGTAGTTTGCCCAGCATTTCCACTCTGAACCCTCCCTCCCGTCAATCGCCCACGCAACCGTCTCCAAATCATCCTCAACCACCTCACTCTCACTATCCGCCGCCAGGACCAGCACATCCTTACCATCACCCATCAGCGTATGGACCACCTCAGTCTCACTACGTTCCCCCGTCAGCCAGGCCAGAAAGGGCCCCAGAGCATGGGCATGCAGGAGAAGGGTCAGGACATGCTACACCGGTGAACAGACAGCCTCCCGAATACCCAGGGCATCCGCCTCAGAGGACACCCAGTACCCCGTCACAGCCTCCGTCGTCTGCGTCGATGAGACCTCTCTCTGAGCGCCCCAATGAAGGGCCACCACATGCACCGCCGCCGCCATCATACCACCATGAGGGCCCTCCCCCTCCACAAGGACCTCCGCCGCCTGGCTACTACCACCCTCATCCACCGCAACATGTACCGCCGCCGCATGCAGAAGCAGGGGCAGCCCCGCCACATCACATGGTCGAGCAGGGACATTACGGCATGCAACATCCACCTCATTACGCTCCGGTGATGTATGCTCCGTACGGGCCTCCTGCGCAGCCGGGAAAGAAGAAGTCGAATCGCGCTTCGCAGGTACGTCACTGGTGTTGCCTGTCATCATGGAATACTAATGTCTGTAGGCTTGCGATCGATGTAGAGAACGAAAGTCCAAGTGCGACGAACAGCATCCGTGCGCAACTTGCCATGAGCAGGGCGTAGAGTGTAAGTATCGAGAAAGTCAAACGACGAAAGGGTATGTTCAATTCATATGGATACCGTGATGGTATTCTGACCAATGCAGAATGGACAAGGGTGCGCCACCACAACTACTGAACACGATACACGACATCGTGGAGCAATTGCCAGATACTGGAAAAGAGATTCTCGACAAGCTGTCCAGACTGGAGGAGCTGTTCAGCGCTCAGGCCGCGTCCCGGGAGCTGAGCAGGGAACCGAAACGAGAGGAAATACCTCGCAGGGATACGCCAACCGCCGAGGCCATGAGCAGGGTTCCCTCATCCGCGCAGGCACAATCACTACATCGAGAAGCATCGTCGCATGGCGCGTGGCACGAAGTCAATCCGGCTGTCAAGTCTGAGATCGAGGAGACTGACGAAGTGCCCGACTTTGACGACCATACCACCGCCGCACACAAGCTTCTCTATCTATGGCCGAGTATCAACAAGCTTTTTGACTGGAAGGACCGCGGGAAGCTGAAATATAATTACGTTGTCAATGGCGAAGCTCGAGGTTGGCTGCGGCTTGATGGTGCTGGGGAGACCCAAAAGCCAACAGAGTTGGGAGCATTCGATTCTGACACAGAGATTGAGGGAACCTCTCCGCCTGACTTGTGGGACGGTGCGACTGAATTGCCTCTCGATCCCAAAGGTGTGTACGTCAGTGAGCCAGCACGACTGGACCTGAAAGAGGAGACGGTACGAAGATTGCTCGGATCATATTGCGAGCACATTCACATCCTTCACCCATTTCTGGACATGCCGACACTTTTGAAGTTCTTGCCGACCTTCATCAAGCGACATGCTTCACCCGACGCGAGGACGGCAATGCATTCACCACTGCAAGGTGTCAATGGAGATAACTCGAGATCGAAGAAGAGAGGACGTGACGGGCAGCTGATTGCTGATAGCCCGGCAATACCGACCCTGCGTATGTCTAACGAGCGATCTCTGCCTGTCGCCATCACGTATCTGGTGCTTGCCTTGGGCAAGATCTGCGAATATCAAGGCATGGTACCAGGTCCCCTGGCTGATGACCCACACGTCATCTCTATGCCCCCTCCGTCGAATGTACTTTACAGCGGCTCGCCTCCAGCCACATCGAGGCCTTCGCCTGCTTCGACCACGGTGTCCTACAACGCATCTACTCCAAGCTCTGTTGACGCTCGGGCAGCAGGGCAGAGTCCCCAATCTATGTACGATTCACCAGGACCTGGCATGTCACGGCGAATCCGCAACAATCACGAGCACATCCCGGGTCTGAAATACTATAGAGAAGCATGCGCCATCCTCGGACTCTTCTCCGATTCCAACGAGTTGGCAGCGGCTCAAGCCAAGCTGCTGGCAGGTCTCTACAAAGGACAGCTTGGACGTGTGCAGGAGAGCTGGAGTTGGATCCTGGATGCTTGCAGGATCTGCCGATATCAGCTGCGCATGTACGTTTTGATCTTGGACAGCAAATGTGCCCTACTGACTTTGATAGGAACAACCTAGACAAGGGAGTTGGCTCTCAGCACCCGAGGAGATACGCAATTGGATCAAAGAAGGACATCTTTGAGAACACATTGTTGGTTGTCTGCTGGTCGGCATTGCAATTGGAAAGGTCAGTCCATTGACAATCGTATTATGGTCAATCACTGACTCTCCCGCAGCGACATTCTTGCCGAGCTGGATTATCCACATAGTGGTCTTGCTGCCCTGCAAAGCTCCATCCCTCTACCTCGCAAAGCGCTGGCCACACTCGATGGTTATTCCAACTTTAGCCGTGCTCTTGAGTTCTATCACAAACAGCTATTCCTTCGAAGCCGTCTTAATGAGATGCATGCTGAGATATACGGTCGTAACAGTTAGTACTCGTTATCGATACTGACCAACATCTGCTGATGTCTCTCCCAAGTGCCTTCCTTACCACCAGAAAAGCTCGCCGACCTGATGCACCTCAACCTCAGCACTCTAGAAGGCTTCCGCGGAGCTCATCGCTGGGAGGATTCGGAAGGTCCAGCGAGCGACATATTGGAGGTACGACTCCGGGCCAAGTACTACGGGGCGCAGTACATCCACCTCCGGCCATATCTCGACTACGTCCTGCATGCCATGAACAGCGACTACACCAGTGGCAAGCCGGGCGACATGGCTCGCGATGCATACGATCGGCCGCGAAAGAACGAATCTCTCTACTTCGCCGCCATTGCGACCATGGGTAGGGACACCGTCATTGAGCGATCCAGGAGGTGCGTCCAGTCGGCCATCCGGAGTACCATCGCCTTTGACGGGCTCAAAGGCCGGCTGATCGTGACCAACATCGTGGGCACAAGTCATGCGTAAGCTATCCTCCTCGCCCCGTTCAGGCTCATCAACTGACCATCCCAGACAATTCTCCAACATGCTCGTCCTCGCAGCCTGCTACAAATCCGGCATCGACTTCCTCGTCGAGCTCATCTCAGAGCAAGAGCTAAAGAGGCTCTTCGAGCGAACCGTCCGCTTCCTCGCCAACCTCCGGTACTGCTCACCAACCGCCAACCAGGACATCCAATACCTGCAGACAATCCATCGACGGCTATTCAACCGCAGCGTCCCGGTACCTCCAGCACCACCCGCGGGATCCCTCATGCCTGTCGACGAGGACTGGAGGGGTCAACAAAGCTTCTACTTTAGCAGCGGATACGTGAGCCAGAACCAGAGTTTCGAGAGCAACATGTGAGGCATTGCCCAAGAGCATACTCACTCTGTATCACGGAAAGGCACTTCCCGCTGGAATCACACCACGTCAGCGCCCCCTCCAGTCGCGACATCCGACAAATCCTTCCCATCGGCTTCCCCTCTTCTTCAACGCACAAACTGTACAACATCCCTAACGTCAAATATATGTCTTACGAACCCATCTTCTTCCCTTCCCGCGGGGACCAACGAATCGACCATCTGTTAGCGACCAACCAGACCGGCCAGACCGCCCAGCGTCCCCAGCCGCGCTTCACGTTTCGATTTTGTATCTACGATTAATTGTTCGATCGTCGACTACCAGCATGATTTTTCTTCTTCTTCTTCTTCTTCTTCTTCTTCTTCTTCTTCTTCTTCTTCTTCTTCTTCTTCTTCTTCTTCGTTTCTGAGCGAGCGATACTGTTTTTCTTTCCCTGCTTGACCAGCCAGTCGGGCGGGCGAGCTAGTGAGATACGGACCTTCGACCAGTGCTGTAACAGCAGCTGCCTGGCAAGAGAGTCTTGCGTATAGTTTTGTTCGGGTATTTTGTTGGGTACCGTTGTGGACAGGGCGATGCATAGCGTGGATTATGAGGGTTATAGGACGAGGAGAGGGAAGAGAAGGAAGAGGTGGAAGGTCAGGCATAGTTTCGGTGTATGAATGATTCCCAACACCCTTCACCTCTCACTTTACCCGAGCATCTCGTGATATATTCCATTCATGCCTACCCAACACCTGCCTTGTCTTGGACGAAGCTACATATGCAACAACCATACCCAACTCCCCCCACGTCGACCAACCCCACCCTCAAACACACCCAGCGTAACGGATCGGTTAATAATCAAACCTCTCCCTCCCCCTCCTCACAATCCTAACAGGCACCTTCCCCTCCCTCATCTGCAACGTAATAATCGTCCCCATGGCCGTCTCAAACAACCCCTCCGCCCTCCCCCTCGCCTCATCCCACTCCTTCCTCCCCGTCCCCTCCCGCTTCAAATCCTGCACCTTCTCCTCCCCAGTCGGAAACGGGAATTGTTCCCCTAGTATCTCCTCCACGGCCAACTCGACGCTGTACTCCCTGAACAACACCGCGAGGACGGCGAGGACTTCGACTTGTGCGAAGCGGCGCCCGAGGCAGGCGCGGTAGCCCTCGGAAAAGGGGAGGTAGGCGCCGCGAGGGGGCTTGAAGAGGGCCGAGGAGGTGTCGCTTGATTGCGGGCCGCCGATGTCGTCGCCGCCATCGGTTTCGTCGTCTTTGCTTTGCGAGGAGGTGTTGGCGCCGGGAACGGGCGTGGCGGAGCCGTCGAGGAGCCAGCGCTCGGGCTTGAATTGGAGAAGGTCGGCGTCGCGGGCGGCGTCGGTGGGGTTCGGGGTGGGGCTGACGACGGGCCAGTGTCGTTTGTCGGTGTGGGCGGCCACGGTATTGAGGTTGATCATGGTGCCGGCGGGGACGGTGACGCGTTTGCCGTCGACGGTGAGGGGTTGGGGGTCGAGTGTGGTTTTGGGGATAGCGACGACGGGAGGGACGAGGCGGAGTTCTTCGTTCATGACGGCGCCAGCCATGGAGCCGAAGAGGCGCGGGATGTCTTCGTCGTAGTTCCATTGGGAGACGGGGCGCTTGCCGAAGATGTCGTCGAGGTCGCGTTGGAGGCGGCGTTGAGAGGAGGGGTTCATGGCGAGGAGGAGCAGAGAGAAGTGGATGGTGTTGGCTGCCGTCTCATGCCCGGCGAGGATGAAGACAAAGGCGTTGCCGAGAATCTCGCTGTCAGTGAGGAGCTGACCGGTGCCTTTTTCGGCGTTGGAGGGGTCTGAACCAATACCAGCACCCTTGACAAGAGCGCCCATGAGGTCCATACCCGAGTCGGGAGCGGTGCCAGAGGAGAACTCGGCCTTCTTTGCATCATACATCTCTTGCATATACTGTCGCCAGTTGGTGAGAGCTTCGTAGCAGTCGCGGGTAACTTTGAAAGGGGCATATTCTGTGACAAGTCAGTACCAAACTCGAGACAGAAGACGATGGCTACTCACTAAGGAGCCACTGTGGCAGCAAGAAAGCAGCAACAATATTTCCAAGCAGTGTACTGAGCGCATCCTTGTATGTCATGGTGTGTCCTTCCGGGATCTCTCCCACCTTGCCCTTCAACTGCTGCTCTTCATGCGGCCAGTACAATCTCACACCAAATCCTGCCTTGCTGATGACATGCAGGCTCAACCTCATGGCTGCCCCCGAGACATCAATGACCGGCTTGCTCTCCACTTTGCCATCCTGGAACCACGCAGCGATCATGCTTTGTGCTTGATGCAAACTCTCTTGCCAGACCATGTGGTTGTTCTTCTCCGTGAATGGAGGGGAGGTGATCTTCCTATGATGCCGCCAGATGCTACCCTCTGTGCTGACTACATTCTTGCCAAAGATGTCGACTGACGTGTAGATTTGTACAGGCTTTGGGAAGTCGTTGCGTCGAATCGCGATTTGGGAGATAGCTTCGGCGTCGGCTACAAAGAGGGAGTTCTTGCCTGGAGCGACGACGAGAAAGACATTACAGTTGAGCATGTCAAAGGGCTTCCGCTTGATCTTCCAGACCCATTCGTTATCGAGCATGCTGTGCGAGGTTAGATGGAGCTAGGGAGGTGAAGGGGGCATCTCATACTCTACCCATAGTCCGCGCAAGGGAGCTGGGAGCTTGCGCAGGAGAGGCAGCCATAATCTCGACTGAACAAGCCATTTGCGATTGAGAAAATAGATTGGTGTGATAATGTATGGTAGTCCAGACTGTCTCGCATCGTTCAAGTTCTTCTGAAGACAGCGAAAGTAGTTTCCCCAGTAGAGGACGAAGAGCCCTAATAGGCCCCACCCTATGGTTGACATTGTTCTGGGGAGTGTGACTGCAGCAGAGAGCAGACGGTCGAACTTTGAAGAATCCAAGGAATTTAATTGGTGGGAAATGTCGTGAACGGCAGACCTAGCAGTGACTTGTTGGTAGAGCAAAGAGCCCTTGGACTGGACTTCTCAACGGATCATAAAAAAGGGGAGTAGAGGTCATAATAGCAAAGGAGAGAAATGCAACACGGGTCTTAAACACATAGCTATCCTGACATATCTGTTGTTTCCCCCTCGTCCAGAGCTCTCCAAGAAATGTCCAAAATCGCTGACGACAATATCAAAGCTGGCAGCTCATTCGCTCGGATGGGTTTCTGCCGAATGAGCTTGGTTTGGGGTTTCTTGCCTAAGCGAATGTCGCTTCTGGCTAATCAGATCTGGGAGGCCCAATCGTTCTGCTTGAATGTGCTTCGTATGGCTTCTGCATGTGACAGTTGGAAATTCATCCTTCGCTGTACGCGTATAGATACTTCCATTTCTGTCACCGCTAACGCTGGCCCCACGGCATTTACGTTTGATGCAATTATATCTGAGATTTCGGGGACTATTGAACAATGATTACAAAGAAGAAATTGGAGCGCTGTATTCCTATTCCACTCCAGTCCATTCGGGGACGTAACACCCTGGCTTTGAGGATATCATTCTCGTTCCCATCCCATCATGCTCGTAGAGTACACATCTATTTGGCCTTGGCGAGACCGACGGCGTTCTTGCCGAGGTCGTAGACAGAGTAGTACTTCCTCAGGAAGGCATCGCCGAGAATGACAAGAGGACCAGCAGGGGGAGGGATGTCGAAACCGGAGAAGGAGGAGATGCATGATCCCTGGACCTCGAGGATGTAGTCGTATGGGCCGATGGTGAAGTTCTTGCCGGTCAGGGTGAAGGTGAGGTCTGGCAGAGAGTCACGCTTTTCGCACTCGATGGAGTACTGGCCGTTGTAGCCCTTCTTGGCACCCATCTCCTTGTTGCTAAGGCACTCATTAGTAGCTGGAGAAGTTGTGGTATATATATGGTACTTACAGGAGATCAGCGAGAGTAGAGGGGAGAGCAATGAGCGAAGTGCCAGTGTCGAGGATAGCGCCAGTGGACTCGAACTCAGCAGTCTCGCCACCGAAGGTGATTGCATCGAGATCGACCTCCCAGTAAGCCTTGCGGCGGAGGGGCAGGTAGGTCAGGTCACCACTGATGTGGTCCTTGTTGATGCCACCAAAAATGGCTTCAGACTCGCCCTGGGTGTCGGCGAGGTAGAAACCAAAGACGGGCTCGTCGAGGAGACCCTGGTCGATGGCAGAGTAGAAGGGAGGCACGATGCCGTTGACAGAGATGGTATCGTAGCCGAGACCGAGGATACCGTCGAAGCGGCCAAAGGCAAAGGCAAGACCTGGCTCGGAAGTCGCCTCACCAAAGAGCTGGTCCTTGATCTTCAGGTCACCGATCTGAACGGTGTCCTGGGAGATGTAGCCCTCGACCGCTCCAGAGCCATACCGGATGGCAAAATCGGAGCCATTCTTCTTGTACGAAGACGAGTCGGAGTGATCATACTTGCTGTGGAGGTAGCAAGCGATGGAAGTGCAGTCCGATGAGGGGATCCACAGATTGGAGCTGCCAGTGTCCAAAACGACCTTGAACTCTTGTGCTGGGTTGCCGATGGCAATCTCAGAGAAGTACTGAGCGTTGAGGAAGTTGTCGACGGGGACTGGGTGACCCTTGTTGACCTCGACCTTGCGGTCCTTGAACATCTCGTCGGCGTGGACCTGGGGACGGATGCCCATGTACTTCTGGCCGAGACCGCGGACATGGTCGCCGATGTTGGCACTCTCCTTGATGATAGTCAGCTTTGTCGATGAGGTGCAAGCGCAGTGGTCCACTTACGAGCTGCTCTGACAGAGGCACCTTCTTTAGCTTCATCTTGTGCACGCCGGCCTGGGCGGCACCGAGCAGCGCAGAGGCTGCGATAACTGATGATCCCTTCATGATGACTGTGATGTGAAGAAGAAAGGAGGAAGAGGAAGGTGGAGTGTTGTTGTAGAAGAGCAGAGCTGGAAGGTCAGACGATCAACCGGAGCACACCCAGGACCGAGAGCTGCGAGGGAGTGGGCCGGCTCTCTTGCGTCACCACGGCGATTCCCAAGGCTCCCACATTTCGCACGTCCTTTCTCGTCCGCCGCAGGAGCTGGCCGAGCAACGCACGGTTTACGCTAAAGCCGAATACGGCAAGCGTTCCTGCCGCCAGCGTCGATTGTACCTGGCCCGATCTGATCCGAAGACGGACATGCATCCTCAAGCTGATGGACAGAAACATTTGTCAAGGTACATTGATATACTACAACTACAGAGCAATTCAAAAGGCCCTACGAGTGCTGTTTGAGCCGCTCCCAACCTTGGTGCCACCGTTGGGCAATCTCGCCCGGTACAGCGTGAAAGGCCTCACGTAGCCGTCTGTCGCCACAGAGAACTGCTTGCGGTCAGATGTGAAACCATAAGAAAAAATGAGGTGGCTGGGCTTACCGTATCTACCCAGTTCAGCAGAGGGTCTCTGACAAACACTTGATCGGTACCATTCGCCGGGTTGAAGAAGCTGATGGCATTAAATTCCAAGTTGCCGTGGTAGATGAAGCCATTCGTATCCGTCTCGAAGCCATCGGCGAGACCTTTCTGGCTTCTTGTCACGACAGATGCCTGAGCTTGGATCTCTGAAAATGGTCCATTGTCGAGGAGCCTGTCAGTTGGAATGCTGTACAAGTACCTGTTGCCAACGCCACCAAAGTACAGATCCTTTCCGTCGGCACCCAGTGCAATGCCATCGGCACCAAAAGTAAGGAAGGTCGCGGGCTTGCCAGCTTGGAAGGCGTACAGCTCGCGGCCCCATACATAGCCAAGGAATTGCCGGTCACCTTGTACGTACGGACTATTGTCTAAATGTCTCCAGGACTCCCCTGATCCCAAATCAACGACGATGAGCCCTGTCCTGCCTTCGACAGACGAGTCCGTAATGTATGCAACGCCCTCTCCACTGTCGGTCAAGTCGGGATTGAGGTCGAATCGCACGTCATTCAGGTAGGTGTCAGGATAGGCGACTGTATTAGGGAACGTAATGGTCTTGATGACAGAGTCCGTGGTAAGGTCGATTCCAATGAGCTTTGCTCCACCAATAGCAGCTGTGGCAAGGACGCCTTCCTCGGTAAGAGCTCTCCCTGTGTCGAGGATCCAGAGACGATCAGCACTGTCAATGACCACGCTTTGCACGCCGATCAAGCGGTCTTGGTAGTTGGCGCCGGAGGGAGGCGTAGTAGTGAAGTTGATCGCGCCCCCAGGTGGGTTGTTGAAGTCGGCGCTCGGATAGGGAGTCTCGGTCGAGTTTCCGGTCAGCTCAGCCACCTGATATCTTCCGTTGCTTCCATTGTTGGTATTATTACCGTCAAGACCTGCTGGGTAGTTGGCGAACTTGCGGCCTGTGGCAGAGACGGCGATTCCAGTCGGCCATTGATTGTTGAAAAGGAACACGAGATCGAGAGGAGGTCCAGCACGACTAGAGTCTGTGATTATGTTCTGAGCACTGGATGCTGAAGCCAAGGCAGTGGCAGCAAGGACGATTGAGAAGTACATCTTGAGCTCAAAAGACCTGTCGAGTACTGGCTCGACCGCCAGTGAGGGGGACCCATCCTCAAGTAGTGCTGCAAAGAAGCAGATCAATTTGTAATACCTTGTCAAATTGCACCTACCATGACGAAAGGTCGTGAGCTAAAGCGCAATAGTCGTAATGCTGCACATCTGTGATTCCCTGCCGTGATGGGTTGAGAGATGCAGTGAGTATTGCAATGAGGAGCCGAAGACAAGCCCCCAAGGACAAGCCCTTCGAAAGTGTACCTTGCAGTTGTCGATCCTCCGTCGAGCCGCGTGGTGATGCAGGACCTTATGTATTCACGGTTGTCAAGCTGGAAATCTGTGTGCATTGATTATTTTGAGCTAGAACGAACAGTACCGCCCCTGTCTATTCATGTCTATGCCCGCCACGAAGCAGACGCAAGTCCTCGACTACAAGAGAGTGTCTCCCAGAGCACACCTCACAATGGAGCAGCCTGCTCGAATCGTCTCGCTTGCGCCCTGACTCTCCAAACTCGGGTTGACTTCGACAAGGTCCAATGCCACCAGACTGCCAGTCTCGTGCACGCACTCTGCGATAAAATCGCCCTCACGGAGAGTGAGACCTCCTCTCACAGCTGTACCAGTACTGGGAGCCCACATCGGGTCGAGAGCATCAATGTCGAAGGACAAGTGGATAGGTGTGTCGCTACCAATCCAGCCCAACGCCATGTCCATGACCTTGCCAATACCGTGCCTGTCAATATCATGCATGGAGAAGGCCTTGATGCCGTTCTCCCGCAGGATTCTCTTCTCGCCCCTGTCCACATCACGCAGACCAATGTAAACAAGCTTCTTGGTGCTGATACGATGTTCATCTTTCAGCCAGCCAAAGATATCCTCCCTCTTCTCCGTTGCCAGGCCTGCAAGGAAGGCTACCGGCATGCCATGTATGTTCCCGCTGTCCGACGTCTCTGGTGTGTTGATGTCTGCATGAGCATCGACCCAAATCACAGCCATTTCTCTACCAAGTCTTTCCCTGATGGCTTTGGCAGTCCCGGAGATGGTGCCAACAGCAATGGAATGATCGCCTCCCAGTGTCAGAACAAAGCGCCCTTCCCGCGCATGCTCGTACACCTGCTTGCTGAGGGCTTGTGTGACCGCACTGACTGCCATGGGTTTCTTCATTCCACGGTGATCTGGGTCGTCTTTTGGCATGAGCTCGGTGTAAGCATGAACCTGCCCATCGTAGTGCACTTTGTACTCGAGTTCGTCCTTGAGTTGGTCGATCAAGCCTGACTCGATCAAGGCCATGGGTGCAGCATCGACTCCATCTTTGCACTACTCAAGTTAGCATTGGCCAGCCGAGAATTCTGTTCTGAAGTCAAGTACCTGTCCACCAGAGAAACCGACAGCTACCAGACCTAGATCATTGTGGGTCGGTAGGAATTTTGGACGTATCGTCGACGGATCCATGGTTGGTGTGTGCGACATTGCGATATTCAAGCTGAGGCGTTTTGGAAAAGCGAGGCTTTGATGGACGGAAGATGTGTCAACGGTCACGGTGGATAAAGAAGTGAAGCCTCGTCGCCGTAGCCTGAAGCCAGGCGATGCTCAGCCATGATAGATAGCGAAACCCGTGGTGCGCTGTTTCGCCTGCACCTGTACTTAGGGGAAAATCGATTACGGAAGAGATGAAGGTTTTGGGCTGGTGAGATGATGGCCATCGTTAAGCGCAGTTTTAGACGAGCGCGACACGATTGTGTGGACAAGTTGGACCGAAGCAAGCCGGAACAGTGAGCTCGCAGGCGGATCAACCAGGTTCCTGCAGATGGATGCCAGTGATAAGTCCTCACAAGTCATGCTTCAATTTTGGACGTTTTATGATGCTTTGCGATGCGGAAACTGACCCCTTCTGGATCTGCACATATCTGAGCATGACTCTTGAGCCGTCTGCCGAACCCGATGCATCGCACATTGCGACCGTGGTCACCGTGGGCAGAAGAGACTTGGGGACAATGTGCCAGATCCTGCCCGCATCTTCATACATGAAGGTGGCAACACGAGTGTGATCAACGACTGGGCACACCATCTCAAACAGCCCCTCATCTGCCTCACTGCTCGGCGGACCTAGTCAGTCCATGACAACATTGATGTTTCAAAACATGACCGCAACAACCATGACCTGGTCCGATGAAATTGCTGTCAAGATGTCAAGGACCTGCGGCGGGTCGGCATGGAAGTATCCGCGCAACTACAGACCAGAGGCCGCAGAGAGATGTGGTTCCTCGATAGGGTCGAAGCTATGATCCTACCCGTACCGCAACAACAGGGATCCCTGTGTGACCTGCTGTGCAGAGCGAAAGTATCTTGCGCTACGTCAGCACCCATAGGGACCTACATTGTCAATGTGCGATAGAGTGAAACCCCAACAGGGAATATAGCGTTGTGCAACGGTGCTTCCATGAGTACCAGGCTAGCAATTGAGGTTGGGTAGGCCTTCAATAACAACGGTCGATTGCCAGATGTGGCACCCGTCGACGCTGGAGCGGCCTCTCCCAGTGGACACTCCCGCTCTAGTGCCGGCCAAGCCTATCCCAGGGATTCCCAGGGGAACCTGAAGACCAAAGACGTGCGTTTTGCGACCACGCCCTCGCACTGCACTCTCCCCTTGAGATATCCCCTTCCGGGAGAGACGTTGGCTTTTCCAACCTCCTCGACTTCCTCCTCGACGATAGTCTCGTCCGTTTGTCGCGCGAGACTTTCACACACCGCACACACGTCGCTCTCTACACCAACTGCTTCCTGGCCCACTTACCGAAGGAAGACCAACTCTTGATACCAAGTCTGGCCGATTGTTGTGGGATTCTTGGTTCGCGACAAGTCTTTACATACGAAGCACTGCATCTCAGAGCAAGAACGACGACGAGGTAGAGAAACATCGCCGTCACCATTTAGCGCCTCGTTGACCGCCCACTCTCCTCGAGTTGTTCCGAATACCAATATGAGCAAAGAGAAGGACGCTTAACACTGATACCTCTGGTCGCGACATTGTAACTCTGCGACTACCGTCGCCAGGGACACCATCCTCATTCATCTGCATAGTACACGAGGCTGCGCATCCACCTCCATCGCGCGCGAGCACTTTCACCCGCTTGCCGGCTCGGGATCTCGCATATCGCAGCTCTTCCGTGTTGCACCGCATATCACTACGTCAAGTCTCAATACTTCGGGTCAAGTTGTAGCACAAGAACAAACCATTCCGTTTTGCAAGACTCAACCAGGGCCCGGACGCATCCGACGATCTCGCGCTTTGATTATCCTTAGTCTGCATTTTTACTGTACGCCTTTGCACCCTTGGAAGCATTCTCCGCCGTATCTGTACCTCAGATACACAAGAACGCCGCATAATTCGGGAAATGTCGACTTCTGCACAGTCGGCTCACACATCATTGTCGTCTGGATCGGTCATCACCGTACAACGCGGATCTGGACAAGGTCCCGACTCAATACATATCCGCTCAGCTTCTCCAACTGAAGGCGCTATCATTGCAGCTAGAGCTATCAAGGCAAGCGCCGGACATCGTTCGCAACGGAACAGCGCTTCAAATGACCAGGACGACTCGTTGAGCGGAGAAGGAGCTGGAAGCATAGACAGGTCTTGGTCACAATCAACGAGCTCGACTACGCCAACACAAAGGGGTCGGAGTACTGCAAGTAGTAGAGGAGTGCTAGAAGAGAGAGAAAAGCCCTGGAGAAAAGGCTCACCGACTGCATCCCCACGTGTGAAGCATTCATCACCGGGCGGTAGCCCTTCGCGCTACAAGCAGCCGTCCTCAAAGGATAGGCTTGGAGAATACCTGCCGGGCAAGGTCGACGGCAGTCGAAGAAGGCCCGGGTCAGGTAATTCGTCCCGGTCGACCACACCAAAACTCGGGGCCGGAGCGCTTCCCAAGCTCAAGTTACCTCCTCGCGACGCAGTTGTGCGCAACTACGTATCATCTCCTCTCTCGCCATCTGCCATGCGACCGCTTACACCAGGCAACACCGGTCTACTTACCCCCACGAGCGCAATCGAACCGGACGACTATTTCGGACTTGGTATCGCTGTCAATAAGAATAGATCTCCTCGACCAACCGAAGCGAGTCCGCTGAGCCCTGCCGGCCATTCGCGATACTCGAATAAGAAGCCCAAGGAAGTAGTGACAGAAAGTCCAACGTCAGACAGACGCACATCTCGCGGTAAGGAAAGGAAAGAGAAGGACAAGAAGAATATGTTGTCCAAAGCCCTAGAGAAGGCGAATACCGCCGTACTCCTGGACAATGCACAAAACTTTGCGGGTGCGCTTTCCGCCTACAGAGATGCTTGCAAGCTGCTGGAACACGTCATGGACCGGACGACGGGCCCAGAAGACAAGGCAAAACTGGATGCGATTCGGAACACATACGCCACACGGATAGTAGAACTACACGCATTACAAAACCCTCAAGCTGCAGTAGAAGAGAAGCAATTGCCACCGCGACCCACCAGCAATGGCTCTGACGATCTTGTACCCCAGCTCGACCTGCTGAGCCCGGTCTCTCCGTTAGTGGCACAACAGCTGAACACGAGACCCATTGAGCTTCCCGCTGAAGTACCACAAGCCAATGCTCAGACCGCTGGCCGTACACGTGACTCGTTCTTGACGGATGCCATTCGTCAGGTCGAAGGTGGTGGTGATCACGGCTTCCTCGGACCGCTTTGGGAGCGTTCAAAGTCGCCCTTAGGCTTGCTATCAGAAGATTCACGATCAAGAGACGATCTACACAGCCCGGACGCACCACTTCCACTGACACCAAATCGCTCCCAATCGCCTCAACCTCCAATAAAAGATGTGCCAGCACCACCCGCTGACGCACAGAAGGAGGGCGTAGAGCCAGGATCATGGCTGAATACTATCGATGAGTCGGACTCTGATGAAGGGTCCTCTCTGCACTCCGCGAAGCATGGCGCTCTTCACCGCAAGGACCTGAGCAGTGGCAAGTCACAACTTATGGACTTCGACACGGCCTTTGACGAAGCTGTGGAGGCTGCGTACGAAGAAGGCTATGAACCAGATCATGGCGATGAGGAGCAGCAAATGATGGATGACATTGCCAAAGACTTCATGGACGACTTCAATTTCAATCTCAAGTCAAAGTCCTCGATACCTCGTGAATCCGCCTCCACAGCGTACACCAGAAGTACGTGGCAGAGCTCGGTTGGAAACACGGACAGAAACACGGCAGCGACATCGTTGTCAACTTTGTCAGAGGATAGCGGTCCTGGAGCAGTTTTCCCCCGTCACCAACCGCAATCGTCCACGTCAACTGTACAGACCACTGACAGTACGATCAACTTGCCATCGAGCAGTTCCGACGGGACCGCTGTGAATGGGACGAGTCAAATCCTTGAGAGAAGAAACCGCCTGTCAGGTCAAAGCTTGAAGCCTCTGACTATTGAGACAGCATCTTCGCCGCAACGCCGTAGAGCGCCGTCTTCGGCTAGCAGGATGACCACTAACAGTCAGCGTGAGCTTGATCCGACTCCTTGGGAATCGCAAGAAAAGGCGTCCGAAGTTACTCCCTGGGAGACGCAGGACAAATCAGCTGAAGTGACGCCATGGGAGACACAAGCAGCTCCAGGCGACTTCAAGCCTGGCCGCATGGGTAGTCTGAGGAAGCAGCAGGACAAGGATGTCTGGGCAGCAAATCCGTCTTCGGCGGTCTCAGATTCAGGAAGCTCACAGCTTGGTGATGTTTCGTCTCCCCGAGCGCGCTACCTGCGGAACCACAAGTCGTCGGTCAGTCTACGGGAAACTGCACTAGGCGCCATGACGCCGACTGAGAGCGATTACCCTACACCCACTCCAACCTCAGCAACCTTTTCTCACCACTACACTCGGCGAAATGATTCAACCAGTCACTTGAGTAATCGTTCTGGACCAACAGTCGCATCAAGTTCACTACCACCTTTGCCTGACGCGGGTCAGCAGGGTGGATACTACCTCTTTGACACGACTCTTGGTCGATTGATCGAGCAAGGTCTATCTTCATCGCCGCGGACGTCGAAAGAGTCATCACCTCCCACACCATTCGAGCCGTGTCCTGACTCAGCATTGCTTCGTCCATTCTGGCTGATGCGTCTGATTTCAAACACCACCACACATCCACGTGGTGCTTACATCACCACCAGACTTTTCATGCCGCATGAAGCGTGGCTGAATCGATCTGCCAAGCTGAAGAATCTGGAGGACAAGATGGCAGCCTGCGACATGTTGACCGCCGGACTGGCAAGACTTGAAGAAGTCGACACATATGATGCCGATGCTGTGCTGTCCGAGCTTCAGCAATTTGAGGAGATCATGGAGCGAGTACAGGGTATGCTTGTGAAGAAGCTCGGGAATGAGGTTGGTGTCAACAATGCCAATGACCTGTTCAAGGCCGCCGACAAGGGTGGTGTGGACAGTCCTCCGGACGGCATGAAGGAGTCGAAGAATTCGGGCAAGTTCTCTTGGCGTAAGTTGCGTGGCAAGCCATCCGTATCAAGTACACCAGGCGCCACCAACCCGGCAAAGACTGGCAGCACGGAGACCACGACTATGCAGACAGTGCCAATGACCAGCTTCGTTGGTGTTGAGAAGCGAACTGCCCACAGAAGGGAAGCACTGAGAGACGCGCTGTTTGAAGGCCCACACAAGGACTACATGGCTGCCATTGCCAAGCTGTGTGAGGCAGTCCAAATACTCGGTAGGTCATTCCCGGAGAAGAAAACAGCTTGCGAGCTCGTCACTAACGAGTCAACAGATCAGGTAGCACGCCAGGTCGAGGATCCCGGTCTCAAGCACTCGTCCCCCACTCACATTGGCCTTGAGTTTAGTACCCGACACGCCTCGGAGTTCTTCGCCTTCTATGTCTGTCGTTTCTTGCTGGCCGACATTGGCTCTCTCATCGACAAGCATGTCAAACGCAGCACCGAATGGATATTGGCATAAACCATTACCGCAAATAACTTTAGCACGACTCTGTTGGAATCATGTCGAGCAATCACCCAAGCTGTATCAAGAAGTTGTAGAAAGCTGTATGCTTCAAGGTGCAGCGAGTATAAGCATTGGAAACGAGGTCACGACGATCGCTTTTGGATTACTGGCGACTATATACATCATTTGCGCGTTTAGGAGAATCAGAGGGGTGGGGTGGGCTCTTGGGCGAGGGGTTTGTGGAGCAACAGGACAGGATAAGACATATCCAGATCTCCTGGATGGAGTGATTGCATTTGAGACATATTTAGACATTCGTATGAATACCCGCAACCTTTCACCTTTTCAATTTTCACACGTCGCCTCTCAAACGTCACGTGCAAATATTGTCGAGAGTCGAACGTTCCGCCAAGAACATCGGGGCAAAATTTCCAAATCGCCGACCCGACTTCGAGCTAGTGGCTAGTGAGCTCTTGCATTACCTCACGACACAATCCATCGCCCGAACGCCTCTTCGCCCTTCATTCTCACCTGCCGCGCCCCACTTGAATCTCAAACGTCGCCCTCAAGATGTCGGATCCTCAGGAGATGTGGAAGGCGATGCAGAACAGGGTCAACCAGTTGCAAAAGCGAGGAGCTAGGTACGTCAACCTTCTTGCAGAAGCGGACTGTCTCGGAGAGGATAGCAGGACTATTGCTTCGTTCCTGGACAATCTGGTGTAGTGGACATACGAACACATTCACTGACTCTACTCGCAGAATCGGTGGCGGAGGTGGTGGACCAGGACCTGTACGAGCACTGGGTGGCTTTGCAGTACTCGCGGCGGGCTTGGGAGGCGTATGGGTCTTCCAAAATGCTCTATTCAACGGTACGTAGCACTTCTCCTCCGACAGCAAAGCCGAGATACTCATTCTAATCCTCTACAGTCGACGGTGGATGCAGAGCAGTCAAATACTCCCGTCTAGGCGGCGTCTCACAAGAGATCTACAACGAAGGCACCCACCTGCGACTCCCCTGGTTGGAGACACCCATCGTCTACGACGTCCGCGCCAAACCACGCAACGTCGCCTCCCTCACCGGCACCAAAGATCTCCAAATGGTAAACATCACTTGCCGTGTGCTCTCACGGCCACGAGTCGACGCCCTCCCTCAAATCTACCGCACCCTCGGCACAGACTACGACGAGCGCGTCCTCCCCTCGATCGTCAACGAAGTCCTCAAATCCGTCGTTGCCCAATTCAACGCCTCGCAACTTATCACCCAGCGCGAGAACGTCTCCCGTCTCGTGCGCGACCAACTCACCAAGCGCGCCGCCCGCTTCAACATTCTCCTCGATGACGTCTCGCTCACGCACCTCGCTTTCTCTCCCGAGTTCACCGCGGCAGTCGAGGCGAAGCAGGTCGCGCAGCAAGAGGCGCAAAGGGCGGCGTTCGTCGTCGACAAGGCGCGGCAGGAGAAGCAGGCTACGGTAGTCAGGGCGCAGGGTGAGGCCCGCTCGGCGCAGCTCATCGGTGATGCGATCAAGAAGAGCAGGACGTATGTCGATCTGAGAGAATTTGAGAACGCCAAGCAGATCGCGAGTGTGTTGGAGAAGAGTCAGAATAGGGTGTACTTGGACACGGAAGGGTTGGGGTTGAATGTTGCCATGAGCAATAGTGACAAGGCGAAGAAGAGGGAGAACTGAGAAGGTTGATGTAGGGTTGGAAAAATGGATGTGGGAGCGGGCAAATGCACATAAATAGCGGCAGGGAAGGCAGCTCGCATCAAGCGCAGTGGCGTCTGGTATGGGGACGGGGTCAATGAAACTCTTCTCATGCGCTTGTAGTACTCGTGTAAAAGTATCACTCAAGATCAAGATATGACTTCGCAACTATGACCTCTATTTGGACAGTGATTGAACTTCAGGATTACTAGCGGGATATCAAGACATATATTCATGCATCACACATAACCCTTCCCGACCAATACCTGACATGCATCATTACACAACATCCTCTGCCGAATCAGTCATGCAGAAAATTCAACCATTAACCCCCGTCACCCGCCTCACACTCCTCCTCACCCCCTCCCCACTAACCACCACCCTCCCCTCCCCCTCCAACGCCCTAAGTGCCTCCTCCACCTCCCCCTTCTCCACCCCGACCGAACTCCTCTCACTAATTCCCTTGACCAAGTCCACAACCCTCACACTGCCCAGCCCCGTCCTCAACCCCTCATCCAACCACCCCACCACCGCCCCCTTGAGATCCTCCTTCCTGCGTCTCTCACCACTACTCGTCCCCTCGGTCAACAAACTCATATCGATGAGTCCCGTGCGCGCATCCGTCGCGGCCTGCTTCAGCGCCGCTTTGATCAGCCTCACTGCTTCCAGGACATCGCTCTCCTCTACCCGTTCGCTGAGGCGCATCTTCGCGTGCGCCTCGCTGAGCCGGATCATGGACTCCAGCTGACGCGTCGTGGCGGTGATGCGCTTCTCGGACGCCGAGACGTCGGTGCCCAGCGCGCGCATGGCGACGTAGTGCGTGACGAGGGCGTCGGCGGCGGCGGCGCCGATGCGGGGCTGGATGTTGGAGCGGGCGTAGGAGATGTACGCCGTTAGGAAGTCGACGGGGAGGATGTCCGAGGTGGTATGTGCGTGGTCGGGTGTGTCTTCGAGGTACATGCCCACGAGATGTTTGGCGAGGCGGCGGTCGTTCATTTCGTCGATGCGGTCGAGGACGAGGTAGACGAGGTCGAAACGGGAGAGGAGGGTCGGGGGGAGGTCGATGTTCTGCGGGACGGGGAGGGCGGGGTTGTATTTGGAGCCGATGGGGTTGGCGGAGGCGAGGATCGAGGTGCGGGCGTTGAGGGTCGTGATGATGCCGGCTTTGGCGATGGAGACGGTTTGTTGTTCCATGACTTCGTGGAGGACGGAGCGGGTGGCGTCGGACATCTTGTCGAATTCATCGATGCAGCAGACGCCGCCGTCCGAGAGGACGAGGGCGCCGGATTCGAGGACGAGTTGGCGAGTTTCTGGGTCGCGGGTCACGTAGGCTGTGAGACCGACGGCGGACGACCCTTTGCCTGATGTGTACACGCCGCGAGGTGCAATCTTGTGGACGTATTGGAGGAGCTGAGACTTGGCCGTGGAAGGGTCGCCACAAAGCAGGACGTTGATGTCGCCGCGGTATTTGGGTGATCCACCCTTCTCAAAGGACTTATTGGTGCCACCAAACAGCTGAAGGAGGATGCCCTTCTTGACGTCGTCCAACTCATAGATGCTGGGTCCAAGGGAGCGTGATAAGAGCTCGTAGACGTCAGCGCGGGCCGCTACCTCCTTGATCTTTGCCTCTTCCTCCTCGCTGACCTTACGAGACTCTTGGATCTTGCCAGCTGTGAGCTCGGTCATCTCCTCATCAATGGTCGACACGTCAATGCCCATACGTCGTTTGTCGACTTTTTGAATGTGCACTGCGTCGACATATGTCTTGAAGATGTTCTTCACCGACCGTTGTCGGGGATTGATTCTGACCTGATTGCAGCGGAAGACGCCAGTGATTTCAACCCTGTCACCGGCCTTGCATACGTCGACAAGCTCGTCGTACGTGCAAAGCGATACTGAGTGCGGTGTTTGTCCGTCAGGGACGCTATCGGGAGTCTCCTGAAGCTTGATGACTTGTTTGTTTGAGAAGTGTGAGCGATTATGCACAATTTGGAACGTGTTCGGCTTCTTGCATCGGTCACATTGAGTCGGCTCGGTGATCTTGCCTCTGTCAATGTCCACTAAAAGAGCATGAGCGCAGAGAGCACATTTGAAGAAAGCTGTTTCATCATCAGCGAGAATGCAAGACTTTTGAGCCATCAAACCCACCCTCTTTCATGTCTGGGATGATTGGTGTAGTTCGGATCACAAGTCCCTTGATGCTGACGAGCTTGTCCATGTCTTCTGGATTCAAATCTCGAAGATTGATCGTCTTTTCCAGTCCAAAGGGGCGAATCTTGTATGACCGATTCTCGACCTCCAGTCTCAGGTTGGGGATATCGTTCAGTGGGGCGATCTGAGCATTAGCCGGTGGCTGATTGCCAGCTTCTGAGCTCGGCGCTGGAGGCATTGAGCTACCACGATCGTCGTTGAGTGCAGCCCTGGCAGCTGCCGCCATCTCGTTCATCCTCTTGCCTGCGAGTTCGTACATGATGTCCTTCACGGCGACATCGAAAGCGGGGACGATCTCAGCAGGGTAGTTCTGCAATTGATGCCATAACTTGAACGTCGGAGGATATGCCTTCAGATTCTTGAGATCGAGATTGACGGCCAGCGTACCAAGATCCAGCAATGTTTCCAACAAAGGCATGTATACCTTCTCGTTACCCGGATGGTCTTGTGATAAGCCTTCCAGACTCTCGAGCTCTCCATCTGCGTACATGCGGTATTTTCTGGTGAAGTTGCGGAGAAAGTCTCTCATGTTGCTCATCGTCTCGTCTAGGTTGATATTTGTTCCCCATACCATCTTCTTCGGATGTCCAGACATGCCCTCGGCATCAGATGTGGTCGGATCGAGATTTGAAAAGGTCGGGGCATCCGAGCCTTCTGGTACTGGCATACCATTCTCGTCGACAAAGACTTGCCGCCTACTAGCTCCTCCTGAGCCGAGAATGTCTGACTGAATGTCATGTCGTCGATTGCGAGCAGAATTGCCCGGAGATCGTACGAAGAGACCAGAACTCTCGCTTCGAAGTGCATCTGTGCGGTTTCCGTTCGTTCGCGGCGCGCCAACAACACTCGAGCTTGAGGTGTATCTGATAGGAGAGGATTCTGCGTTTCAGGTCAGTCTTGCCGGCCGGGTCATGGATGTCCAATCCCACCTCCATTCGTGATGCCACTCGGTCTCGGCGTCTGAGCATCATCAATGGGTGGCTCGGATGACATGCGCAGGGGCGAGCTCATGCCTATGCCGTTGACACCATTGAGCGCTCCATTGAGCGACCTCGAGGCAGCTCCATTAGCTGGAGAAGATTGGTAGAACAGAGGTGATGAGGTCGGAGGGTTTTGCGATGTTTCTTGCGATGTGCGGTTCCCTCGTGGCGTCTCTTGTGATTGCTGACGATTTGATGCTTGTGAAGCTTCTGATCTGAGCTGGTCGTCCGGTCCAAAGCCAGGTTGGAGAGGGCTGCTTTCAGGGGCAGCAGACCGATTCGATCTTCGTGGAGTCGCAGTACGACGCGAAGCTGGCGATGACATTGTATGCGGAGGGAATTGACAGTGGAGGATGGTGTGAGAGCGATAGCAAGTATGAATTTCTGGAAGCGCTGCATAATTGAGCACATGGGGTTTCCGTCTTCCACTTTACGCGCGACGCGTCCCAGACGTGCCTCTAGCGTGATTTTTAGCCGAAGTGCCTGCATGACAATGGAACAATAGTGGGGCAAGCCTCGAGAAATATTTGTTTCTCCTCCAAGGACAGCACCTCGATCACATTCACAATTATCTACCATACACCTCATAAATTCACAAGTCTTCATCCAAAATGCCACCACCGTCGCAGCTCTCCATTGCGACTGGTGCGGTAGTCCGCCTTGTGAAGGAGGAGGCTTCCTACCACCGTGAGCTCGCCAGCCAGAAGAACAGAGTGGCAAGGCTCGAGCGCAGTGCTGAGGACGAATACGAGATCAAGCAGGAGGCATGTAACTTGGCAACCAAGTGGTTGTTTGAGTTCCTGCTAATACTGCGATAGAAGCAAGCTATCGAGGAGACTTACAAGATTTTTCCCACCTTGCACGACAAGATCAAAGGCGCCGTCTACAAGTTGGAGCAGCAGCTTGTGAGCCTGACCTCTGCACATGAGTGTCATGGTGTACTAATTGTATTAAAGGAGAATGACAAGACCCTCCCGGACACTCCGCCTGATGAGATCCAGAAGGCCAATGCCGCCATCACTTCCGGCTGGGAGACTATCCGCAGGACAGGATGACCACCGTGCCTAGCGCACACACAAGCACACCCCACTACTATCACACGACCCATGACCGATTGAGATACTGCTTAGAGCGAATGATACCATGTAGCGACCACGGGTCAGCTTGAATGAAGATTTGAAGCAAGGCTTCCATGCTTGATGACTACGTAATGTCCATCTTTTCTGCGCCCTCATTGCTGGCACCTGAAGTGGCGTTGTCCAATGATGTATCCTCCACTCCCTTCATCTCCGTGTCTTTCGACCCTTCAATGAATGATTGTGGTGCAGGTGAACTACTCCTACTTCTGTCCATCCCAGGTACTTGCAGAGACGGACCCAGCGCACGCTGCGTGATAGCTTGTTGCGCAGCATGCACGCCTCCTTCGCCATCCAAGCCCGCGTGCATTGGAGTTGAACTACCGGCGTCCGGTCGCGGCGTGCCCACGTTGCTGCTGTCACCTTTGCGCTCACTAATTTCACCCTCCTGACTGCCTTCGTCTTCATCCTCCTCCGGCTCATCCTTTTCGCCCTTGATGAATCTGACGAGCGATTTACCCTCCTCCACCACTCGAGTGAACCTCTCTCGCCTTTCCTGCCACAGTCCGCCAAAGTCCTTTGCTTCCTGCTCCAGATCTTCAATCTCGTTTCGCAGCTTGTCGTTTTCTGCTTCGAGGATATCGCGCGGCTTCAAGGCCTTGTCCTTGAGTATCGCATCCGCAAGACTATCGTACTCTTTCTTCAGCTTCAATTCGTGCTGTGCCTCTTCGAGTTGCACCCTCAGCTCTGCGGTGTTCGCCCGCACGGCTTCTGCAGTCGCCAGAATCTTGCTCTTCTCAGCCGCATATCGTTCCTGTTCTCGGTCGTTTGCATTTTTCAGCAATTGAATTCGTATCAGTGTCGCTTCGAGACCCTGAAAGTCAAGTAGAATATCATCATGGTATTTTTGTCGCTCGGCATCACTCGACTCTTGGCTAGATGATGGCTTCGCCTCACTCTCCGCTGCCGCTTCAGACTCTGCTGTCGCATCCGGCGGCGGTGTAGGTAGCTGAACAGGAAACTTTCGAATCAACGCGTCCTTTGCCAGTAGACGCTTGCTTATGCGCTGAAAAGGGCGTTCATCGACCGTAAGTAGGCGACGAAGATGCAATGCATCCTCCTCAGCAGGATCCAATAGTCCAAAGTCGGCAGCTGACATGATATCCTGGATTTGTGAAAGATTGTAGCATGCCGAGTACTGGAGAAGATGTGAGCTTCTGCAATTTGGCTTTGCGCTAGCGGTCGGGCCGCCGCGCCAGGCCAGCTGGTCGGGAGCACATGTCGAGGTCCAACAGCAACTCAACTTCATCAATTCAGATCACACTTCTTTTGCTCCATTTCTTTTCCGATCACCCACATTCATCTTGTTCTATAATGTGATATACTCTTCCGGTGTGCTCATGTAACAACAATGATCTGTACGACTACCTCTTTGTTCACCTTTCTATTACCGCCATAATCAGCCAAGTCGACCGGTCGTAGGATCTCTTTGTACTCAGCCGGACGAATTTGTACGACTGCATCCTTGTGACCAGGCGCCTAGATTTTTCATAAAATAGAGCTGAAGAGCGACTCCCTCCAAGATGGCTTCCTCTATGCATTATCAAGAAAACTCGACCAAGGGGGTGCCATCGCTAGTCTCCATGTCTCGACGAGTAGCAATCAAGCATGTGGACGACATCATGACCTTTGCCGATCTTGCGCCCCATCTACTACCACAAATCATCAAGAAAGTATCCTCGCCAACACAACTTCGGAACCTCGAAATCGAATCTCCTCAGATCGTTGGCCTGCCCGCCACGGTTGAAGCTTGGAAGGCCCTCATCCGACGAGACATCCCCGACTGGGAGAAGAAGAACCTCGAACCCAAGAACGCCGCTCTCTGGTGGAAAGTCTACCGTAAGCTCAAGCGTGAAGACGAAGCCGCTCAAAAAGACGCCGAAGACCAGCTCCGCAACGCCCTCGGCGCCCAAGCAGCAAAGAAAGAATCCAACAAATCCACCATCCTCCACTCCATCCTCCCCGAAGCCCGCACCACCACCAAACTCGACCACGGCGTCTCCCGCCGCACTGTCGGCATGGACGCCCTCAGAACCCTCCGCCGCCAAACCGCCGTCACAGCCATGACACGCTCCATCGCCAAGAAATTCACCAAACCCTCCGCCTCTCGCACCGCCCAACCAGTCCGCCCCGCCCATCTCGACCTCGCCGCCAACCGCGGCACCGTCTCCCAAGCCCCCGCGAAAATGGTCCAAGACTACGCCAAACGCGCCGGCCTCCCTGCTTCGAGCGTGCACATCCCCTCCGCCGCCCATCTCACGGCCAAATACCAAGCCGCGTCTCGTCCGCAACCCATCTCGCGCGCACAGATGCGCAACCCCTTCCGGGGCACTGCGTCCTCGAATCGCTCGGGCCAGGAGGCGTTGAACCTGGCGATTAAGATTGAGAAGGAGAACAGAGCGCGGCAGGCGAGGGAGGCGGAGAGGTTGATTGCTGCTAAAGCGGAGAAGAGGGCGCCGTCTCCTGAGGGGAGGGGGAGGTTGGAGGTGCCGAAGCCGGAAAGGGCGGGAGCGAGAGGGACATTGCCGGGTGTGGCGACCTCGCCGGAGAAGAGGCAGAGGGAGGGGGATGGGGAGAAGAGTAGGTCGCCGCAGCCTCCGCCGGTGGTGGCGACGGGGCAGGCGGTGAAGAGGAAGGCGCCGAATATTTTCATGGCGCAGAAGAAGAGGAAGGTTGGATAGGTGTTTAGCAGGGTGAGGGGTGGGGTAATACGGAAGTGGTAACGCGTGACGACTGCATGGGCGGTGTTTGGTTCCGTATGAGCATTGGATGCATTGCGGTGGGATTGGAGGCATGATGATCCAGAAAATGGGCCGAGTCTTGTAGCGAGTCTTTGTAGAGTCACATCTGTCATTTTGGACAAGAACAATAAATCTCAGTAGAAAGAGGAAAGTCAATGTCATGTCGAGTAGATTCGCTCAGATGTCCGAACGCCATGTATGCCTCCTTAGCTAGCCATCCTCATCGCTGTACTCTCGCCATTGCTGAACCATCTTGACTGCCAGACCAAGCTTAGACGCCGCTGTGGCTGTACTTTCGTGGTCCGCCGCCTGCTTGGTGATATCCCTCACGCCTTTCCGTCGTGTTCCATCATCGCCCACCTCTCAGCGCCAGGACCAGATGCAGGGTGGCCCCACCTTCGAGCTGGTACTCTGCGGCTGTCTTGTCGTCGTTCCTGTTATGTAAAGTCAGTACCGTAGTTTACGACTCCTAGCCCGCACCTGCGTGCTGAAGAAGGAGGACGCTTGGATGCCCTCCCTCGTCCACTGATTCCGTCTGGTGCCCCTCTTGGTCACAGCTCGCGTCTCTCCCCCATCCCAACCATTCTGATAGACTTCTATCTCATCCACATCTCCCTCCCCCTCTTATCGTGCTATACACTCTCTTCCCGTCCTTCACTTTCTAGTCATCTTACCTCCCCCTCCGACGCCCCATCCCCTCCTAAGTGTGTGTGTATGAAAGAGAAGAACCTACATCTGCTTCCCCCCATAGATCAACCTCTGCTGCACAGGCGGGATACCTTCCTTCTCCTCGACGCGCTCCTTGATCCTGCTGACTTTGTAGTCGGGCTCAATGTCCAGCTCGATTTCTTTGCCCGTGAGGGTGCGGACTCTGGGGATAGGTCAGGACAAGCTCTATTGCAAGGCGGATGGAGTTGGAGCCCGGAGAAGAAGGGGGAGGCTGTGGTATGGAATAGGGTAGGAGTGAGCGCAGCGGGTTGAGAGAGGGGGAAAGGGAGGTGAAAAGGCAAGGTGGAGCGAGTAGTGGGTGCTGAGGAAGGTGAGGGCGGATCGAAGGGAGGGACGTACTTGATCTGCATCTTGAGCTTCTGTAGCTACGTGTGATATGTTGTGCTGGTGTGTCAGGTGAAGAGGTTGTGGAGGAGTTTGTGCGAAAGCTGATGGTGACCTGCGAGACATCTGCGTGACTTGTTTTCAGATGGACCTCAGGCAGAAGTGGGATGAGTGATGTCGTGAGTGGGGTGTCTTGGCGGTGAGGTGCTTGGTGGATTTTTTGACAGAGACTCTATGATTTTCAACATGATCACAAAATGATGAGCAATCCAATATTCGGACAAGCTACGAGAACGATACGGAGTTTGCTGTCAGAGGCATTGACGTTAAGCAATGTTTCGTGTATTCATGAGGGGTATCGATGCAATCAATCTGAGTAGTGTATCCTTTCCAACGCCCTCCACCATACCCAACCATACCCAACAATAAACACCAAAAGAAACAACATCCAATCGTAAGTAGGGTATTTCTGTCGTGTAGCATGCCTTCCATCTCCTCTCCCTCATTCAACCCCTCCCGAACCTCCCCTTCCTCCTCCTCCTCGCCATCTCAGGCGTCCAAACCCCCATAAACAAATCCTCACACTCCTCCTCATCCTGACTATCAAACTCGACCTCCTCCTCCTCCGTCCCTTTTCCCCTCTTCTCCTCCCCTCCCAACCCCTCCACCTCACCATCCCACCCGCCCCAACTCACCACCCTCTTCCCCTCGAGAATAAACTTTCCCACTTTATACTTCTGCGCCTCCTCCTCAGCAGCCACGTATTTCCACCCCAGCACACTCCCGCATTGCGCGCACGATATATCCCCCACGGTATGCTGACCCGTGACGAGTTGGCGCGGCACGGCGCGGTGGGTGTACGTGTTGGGGAGGTCGCCCTTTTTGTGTCTAGGATTTGGCGGGGAGGAGGCGAAGGGGTTCTGAATCGGGAGGGGCGAGGTGAGGGATGATGAAGGCGCGACGAGGTAGGCGCGACCGTGGCGGCCGGTGAAGCCTTTACTTATGATTTGCGAGGAGAGGGCGAGGTCGCTGAGGCAGCGGGCGCAGCGGAGGCGGGAGGTGGAGCCGGAAAGGTAGGTGGGGTCTGATGTGGTGGGGGAGATGGGTGGTGAGGAGGAGAGGGTCGGGCAGGTGGAGAGGGTGCTCGAGGTGGTGCTTGTGCTGGCGCTGCTGGATTTGCGGCGGAAGGAGAGTGGGGAGGTGAGATAGGTCGGGAACAGGGTTGGCGGTGAGGGTAGGGTGGGGAAGGGCATTGTTAGAGGATAGCTGAGGTCGTTGTGGAAGGAGCAGTAGGAGTTGAAAAGTGGAGATGTCGGTATCAAGGGATAGGGTGGAAGCGGATATGGCGGGGTAAGCAGATGATCATGTCATGACAGCGATTGGCGTTCCGGCCCACTCGTCGTAGCAGAGTAGTAAAAGGTATAGGCAGAGCGGCGGAAGGAATAAAAAGGGTGGTGTATCATCTATCAGTCGATGAAAGTGCTGGAGGAGGGGGCGCGTGATTGATCGCGGGAACGGGAGTCGCACCTCTGGCTCTGGGTGACGTGACAGGTGAACGCCAATCGGTAATCAAGCATCGCGGGGTAATTGTAGGCAAAGTGAAAGCTCACCGCTCCAGCACATCTTACGCAGAAATCGAGTCATGCTCAAATGCTGAGTTTCCGTCTTCTATACACACTATGGACAGCGACTATCTACACATTACCCCTTCAATCCACCATGACTTCCCTTGTCCAACCTGAAGCCGAAGCTTACCCCAACGGCCGCTAGCAGCCCGAAACAAAGCACAGTAGGACCGATCTTGTCATGGTAAGAAACTGCACGCCGCTTCCTGATCTTATCTACACGCCATAAATAGATGAATAGGCTGTACACGAGTGAGACGAAAGCCACAATGGTGAAAGCCCACGCTGATGCAAGAGATACGTTGTCGCCAAAGTTGAGAAGGGTGGCGGCAATGGAGCCGAGAATGATGGAGAATTCGAGCTGCAGTCTTATCAGTGTGTGATCATACTTGCGCATCTCGGAACACTTACCCAGCTGAGAAAGGTCCTCTCGTTGGCAAAGTTGACCTTGGGCTCGACTCTGACAGGGACGTGGATCTTCTTGCCTTTGGGCGCTTTGTATCTCTTCTCCGTGATCTGGCCAAGTCGACCGGCAGCTCCTGCTCGCGGAATGCCCATACCAGCCTCTCTTGGAGGTATAGGTGTCGCTCGAGGTACAGGCGCGATGGCGCTCAGTCCTTTGCCGACAGCATCACCTACCAAAATGACGTGTTTCTTGGCTAAGAGCTGGTAATACCGCCAGCCTCCTTCGCGTTTCGCCTCTTCCAGGTCATCACTCTCGTCATCACTGTCGTAGATAGGATAGTCGTCTTCCACAGTGGAGATCTTAGCCGCCGTCCGTTCTTCCTCGTCCATGACATTCGGATCGTGGCCGTTCGCATAGTCCAGAAGTCTGTCCTGCTCGTGTTGTTCCAGTGCATCTCTAGCCGCTCGGAGCCGTCGCACATTCGGATTCTCGTCATCATCACCGACCGACCGTGCCTCATTAAGATCACGCTCATCGGCTCCATCCAAGAGCTCGGCGCCCTCGTCATCCGAATCATCATCCAGGTTTCCAGAAGTGGATAGATCCGTGCTCTGACCTGGCCGCTCGATGCCGAATTTGTGACTAACAGGTTTGCGAATGTCAACATCCATCTGCGGCATCCAGAAGGGGAGTAGCTTGATGCGAGTGGGGTTCAGGACTGCTGTTCCATGAATGAATTTCGAGAATTTTGGGACAGCTTCGACCAGATGTGAAGCACATAGCTCCCTAATCCATTCTGGTGGCTGCTGTCCAGCCTGAGTCTGCAGCTTGACCTCAAGCACAGCGTAAGGGAAGCGCTCGACATCCTCAGGCGGTAATTGGCGGAAGGGGTAGTCGATACCGATATCCATCCGCCGCCAATTGTTCCCAGTACGCGACTTGCCATCCAGGTTGTCTTCACGAGTCATAGTCAACTCGGTGTCGAGAGAGATACGCACGCGTGCGTCGCCCGGGAGTTGAAACGCTGTACGGTTGTAGAAGCTACGCGTGACTGGGACGAGCTTACGAGCGATGACCCTGTACTGTATCTCACGAGCGAGCTGTTCGAGGTCTTGGATCTCCTTCTCACTCTTCTTACCGTCCCTGCGCATCTTCTCAAAAGCTTGCTCCACGGTATAGTCGCCACGCATGAAGGCATTCACGTTCTTCTCCTTGAGAGAGAAACGAGCCTTGACACTCTTCTCGCCCGTCCAGTCCTCTCGATGGGTCTTCCGTTCCACGAAGATGGTGTCTGTGTCCATGCCTCCGTACCATCGTAATCGTATAGCTTCAGCACCCTCTGTCTTCTTGAGACGCCCAGCATACAGCTCCCAAGTGTCGGTGTTGTCATAGTAGATACTGCTGATGGCACTGTCTTTTTGGTCGAACTCCTTACTGGGATTGAAGACAAGCACAGGAAGATGCTTGAGGACGATCAATTTGAGCTCGGTAATGTTGTCCGGGTGAACCCAATATTTTGTGGTCTGGCGAACAAAGTTTTGCTGGCCACCTCCTGCGCTGCTGTCGCCCTTGGTCGGATTGCCTCGGGTCCGGACATTGTCATATGCTTTTGAGAGCCTGACAATGAATGCGTCGTAGTTGTCCTTGAAGAATGGTTTGGCGTTGAGTCGTGCTGCGAAAAGAGGCTTCAGCTGCTTATCCGGGTAGGTCTTGTCGTGCTTCTTGATGATCTTCTGGAAGCCGGTGTAGTTCAGCTGGACGAACTTGGCCAGGTCATGCACGTCGGCAATAATGTCGCTTAGGTCCTCCTCGAGTACGTCGTATTCCTCCTCGGTCGGCGCATTAAGGACTGCTTGATCATTGTTTGGGTGTTCTCTGGCAGCTTCGTGTCTCTTGATGACCTCGTCTACCTCCTTCTCCGACGCTCTTATACGCCTAATGATCTCCTGGCTTTTGACCTTTTGGAAGGTAAAGACCTTGTCCAGCTCCGACTCGAGAGTCTCGTAGAAGCGAGCTTCATCTTCATCGTTCCACTGTCTGCGAGGCGGGTTCGGTTCTGAAGCTGTCGGAGCGCGTGCAGGGGCGGGCTTCAGTCGCTTCTTAAGCTCGTCGTAATCAATGTAGTAGTACAGCCAGTTCTGGATCAGAGAAGACTTGAGCTGAGCTCCAAACCTGCGGAGATTGTGTCAGTCGCTGCACGGCACATGTCCCGCGAGGGTGGGATGGAGCCATTGGCTGTCGTACCTCATATTTGCCTGAATGCTGCGCGAGATAGCAGATTATGAAATATTTGTCGGCCCAGGACAGGACATTGTTATCGAAACATTGCAAAGTCTTGTTGGCCCTGCTTCTCTCTTTGAGAGACCATGCTCAAACTTTGGTTGATCGTCCTGCACGATTTGACCAACCAGACACGCAGAATCGGGCCCAAGAGACGCACGTGGGCATGCTCTTTTCAACAACCCCCGCCATCGCAGATTACCATCTTTTGACAACATCGACAACAAGTACAGTCGAGCGTAACATTTGCCCTGCTCAAATATCTGAATGTGAGTATGGTAGCATCTGGATAGTAATGGCCCTAAGGTAGTAGGCAGCTTGTGTCAATCGTTCTATGCAGCAGACGCCGATACCTGGTCACTCGAATTAACGTCACAAAACTGATCGCACACGATGTGTAGCACGAGCATCTGCACTGATCGACTACATGGGATTACGTCGTCTACAAGAGAGCAAGCATGATCCGGAATGGTCACCGCATTCTCAGCTCGTTGACTCATCCTTCTTCCACAGCCTCATCGTCCCGGACTTCAGCTTCGCGACCTGTGCACCTTCATCCTGAACTTCCAAGAGCGCTGTGAGTCAGGTTTCTCTTCAAGCATTCAATTCGGCCATCCTCCGTTCATGCCACCCCTTTCCTCTACATACCATTGAACATTACTAAACACCACGAGTAAACCGGAACATGGAGGTAATCAAATATCGAGGCGGTGTAGCCCTTGTTGGCGACGCTCGTCTGACGGCGATGGTGTCCAGCTTGGCACCTGAGCAGGACATCAATCAATTAGGCTATCCCTTACACATCACTTTGTTGAATAAAAACGAGTACGTTTCGTGTGGCAGACCGCGACTGCCGCGACTGTCTCGAGACTCCTTGGACCTCAAATACCTACATGCTCTTGGTATAGGCCAACAGCCTGAAAGACCTGATGTCAGATGGATAGTCGTCGTATGGTACCATGTCGACAAATGGCGACGGTCTCTAGGACTATCGCCGTCACACCTACACATATCCATTACGCCCAATAACAATCACGATTTGGATAAAAGCATAAGCAGCCTGGACGACGTGGATACCTTACCGAATACTTGGTCTGAGGACGTTTTTGACCATGTACTTTTGTCAAGCTGCACCAAGCTCCATCCAACTATCGCTGAATGCATGGCGGCACGGTTTCCAGAGTCACATAGAGCATTCATTCGTCTTGCCGACATCAATACGAACGATCGACCTAAGCTTTCCATGTTGGCATACGCTCGTGCTTGCCATCTGGACCCATCACTGGTAGCATACGTTTCGAAGAAATTGCTGAAGCTCAATGGAACTGTCTCATGGGGTCCAACGTTGACAGAGCTAGAAGTCCTTGATGTGCCGACTAACCTCAGAGCTTCCCTACTCGATCCAAGACCTCTACTCGATATAAAGACATGCAACCAACCATACACTATGGACGACACCTCAGCATTCGCGCGAAGCTCAATGGCTCGGTGAAGTAAAATTACCACGTTTCTTCTCTTGGATGTTGCCGAATCGCCTCGCTGGAATGAGCACGCCTCGGTCAGAAGATGACATTGATACTCTGCAACGATTGGGTATTACCACGGTCCTGACCCTGACCAAAGAAGAACCTCTGCCAGCTGAGTGGTTCGAATTCAGGACAATATGCAATGTTCACATACCTGTCGAAAACTGGAAAGCTCCTACTCGGGGAGAGATGGACTACATCTACTCTCGCTTCATCGATTCACCCGACTCGGTATGGCTTGTTCATTGTGGCGGCGGGAAAGGTCGTGCTGGCACTGTCCTTGCTTGCCTCATTGCCATGCATGCTCAAGCAGGAGAAGAGCCGACACCATTTCCGCAACTCGATACCACCACGGCTATATCCATCATCCGATCATTGAGGCCTGGAAGCATCGAGAGTCAGGACCAGGAGCACTTTGTCGGTCAATGGATCCAACACCGATGGCGTATAGCTCAATCCGAAATACCTGCAGAAGAGTCATCCGAGCTGATGACTATCGCGACATCACCAGGCTCGAATTTTGCCTTCAATACAGATGTCACTCACATCTTCCTCGTCGGTCTTCCCGGCTCCGGCAAATCCTGGCTCAGCATCGCAATCGCCAAACGACGCAAAGTCCTCGGGCTCAAAACCCTCATCATCAACCAAGACACCACCCGCTCCCGCTCAGCCTGCGAAGAAGCTATCGGCCGCTCCCACTCCCCAGGCCTAGTCATCCTGGACCGCTGCAATCCCTCCGGCCCCGACCGTCAAGCTTTCCTTTCCCTCCTGCCCTCCTCCTCTCTCGTCATCGCCATACACCTCTCCTCCCCCCTACCCATCTGCACCCAACGCATCGCCAGCCGCCTGTCCCACCCCACCATCCCCATCGGCTCCGGCCACCACGCGCTAACCTCCATGTCCCGCGCCCTTACCCCACCAACCCTCACCGGACCCTTCTCCGCCATCCTCACCCTCCCCTCCTTCCCCGCCTCCATCTCCGCCCTCCACCTCCTCACAACCCCCACCCTCCCCCTAACCAAATTCCCACGCACCCCGCGCCGGGATGAGCATTGGACTAGGAGAGGGGTAGTGAGGAATGGGGTATTGTGGGAGGGGGAGGGGGAGGGAGAGGGACAGGGTAGGTGATGGAGTTGATGGCATAACAGATGTGGTACCATCACGGATAGCAGATAGGACAACATGAGGAGGTGGAAGTAAAGTCATGAGAAAAAAGGTTCGAAATTCATGTTCTCCACTAAAGGTATCTAAACATTGAAGCGAATAAAAAGCCGCTCTGGACTAGAGCCATTTTGTACCATCCCAAGATATCCACGAGCCCACGCTCAATGGGATGCAAACTCTCCCTGTCTTATCCACTCGAATATAAAATTCATCATGAGAGTGCCGTGAACCAGAAGACCAAACCTCCCGTCCGTGCCCGACGCCATATAACATGCTCGTCAGACCAGAGACCATCTAGGAAGGAGTCTTGGAGTCCATGCTGGCGTAGGTGTTACCCGCGGCGTTACCGGCGAGGGTGTCGGCCTTGAAGGCGGCGTATTGCTTGACGCTGGGCTCATTCTCGAGGTACTCGATCGCGGTGGAGATGAAGGCGGCCTGCTTGTCGGCTGGGGCTGGGGTGGAAAGCTCGCAGCCGAACTCGGTGACCCAGACGTTAGGGCCGAAACGCTTGCCGGCCTCGTTGACCATGTTCTTGAGGTAGGTGAGCTGGTCCTGGGCGTCGGCGTTGCAGTTGGCGTACATGTGCACGGCGGTGGCGTCCCACTGGGCACCGGCGGAGCGGAAGGAGCTGAGCCAGTCGAGACCGGGGTAGACCTTATTGTCGTCTGGGCCGTTCTGCTCGGAGGTCACACCGGGAGAAACGAGAATCTTGCCGGAGGAGCCGAATGGCTTGACGATCTGTTCTTGCCAGAGAGAGGCGGCGGCACCAGCGTCGAGGGCGGCTTGGCTGGCGATGTTGGGCTCGTTGAAACCAAGGATGGCGGGAGAGCCGGCGTCGAGAGCAGCCTTGCAGTTCTCCTGCCAGCCGACGGTATAGTCATGGACCTTGCCATCGCCACCAACCTTGGTGTGACCCCAGAGCTGAGGAACGAAGGTCAAGCCGGAGGTCTTGTCATCAGGCTTGTCGGACCAGTTGGTGATCCAGGAGAGCTTGCCACCAGAGGTAAGCTCGGCGCAGTCGTTCATGCCGTACTCGTACAGGCAGCCACGCTTGGTGCGGAGACCGGTGCTGCCCGTATTGCCGCCGGAGTAGCCACCGGTAGGACTAGCGGCCGCGGAGAAGGAGCTACTAGCGCTTGGGAGGTCACGGGTGGTGACTGCAGAGCTGCTAGGAGCCGGGGCTGGGGCCTCGTATGAAGCGGGAGGAGTGTAGGCCGGAAGCTCTGAGGTGGATGAGGATGTGGTTGGTGCTGGGGCTGGAGCCACGTAGGATGATGGAGTGGCCTCTGCGACTGGTGCTGACGACTCAGAGCTGGCGTAAGCGGCCGCAGGGGAGGAGGGAGCGGCGTAGGATGGGAGGGCAGCAGAAGAGGAAGGCGCTGGGGACTCGTCCTCGTCATCGCCCTCATCCTCACCAGCGTCGGGGGTGGTGCTGGGAGTACCAGCAGAGGCAGTGACAGTCACGGACTCAGTGACGGTGACGTATTGAGTGCCGCCGCAGGTTGGTGCGCTGTCACCACCGACGGGGACATCACCGGCACCACCAGTCTCTTGACCACCGGGAGCAGTGAGGGTCTGGGTGAGAGTGCTGGTCAAAGTCTCGGTGCGGGTGGAGGTCTGGTCAGAGGTGGAGCCAGTTCCGGTCGGGCCAACAGTAACGGTGCCGTTGGTGAAGCCGTATGGCGCAGTCAGGTAGGGCCTGTTCTGGCGCCTGTTGACATGACGGTGGCCGCGGACGTGTGCATGACGCTCGGCGAAAGCGACAGAGGCGGTGGTCAAGAAGACCAGACCCAGCTGAGTGACTGGGGCCATTTGTGAGTAGTGTGGGATATGAATTGGCGATATGCGAAAAATGGTTATCGATGCTCTGCTGCGAAATCTCGTGTGCTTGACTAAACGGCGGTGCTGCTGCTAAAGCGCTTTTTTCGATATCGGCCAACCAGGGCTCTTGTCGTTGTTGGTAATGAATGTGGTTTGTCGTGAAGACGAGGGAATGGACGAGCTGATAGCTCTTGGTGGAGTGAAAGGCTGTGAGACGTGTGTGAGGGAGGAAAGAAACTGAAGACGTGTGCAGAGGTCGAGTAGGAAAAGGAGGCTCAGGCTTCGGCTTCTCAGGCTCAGGCTCAGGCCTTGGTGGGCCTCTATCGACGTCTGTGCCTGTGCCTGGCCTGTTGAATGATGGAGATCTGCGTTAGCGCTGAGGCGAGCCAATGAAACTACCACAAAGAGAGGGTCTGGCTTGACGTGGTCTGCGGGTCTGCAGGTACTAGCGCCACACTCAATCCTCTTTTTGTCGCTTTCTTGTGTCTGCTCTTTGTCAAAAGAAAAAGAAAATGCCACATCATCAGGCGAAAAGCATTTTCTTGTCCTCCCACACAACAATACCTGCATGTGGTATACAAGGCCGAAGGTGGAGCCCACGAGAAGAATCGTCTCCATCCATGCTGATGTCTCCAGCCGCTCATCTCCGATCGCATTATTGACACCTCGTGTTTTGCCCGTCCTTGTGGTCCTTTCACATGTGTTGACGCCGAGCTCGACCACCCTAAAGAACGTGCGTCGAGCAGTGCAGAGCACGCTGAAACATGGCAACCCGTTTGTGATGGAGAACAGTTCGGCGCAGACTGCAACAGACAGATCAACAAGCATCCATCGTCCAACCGTCGGCAGCAGTGCCGTACAGTACACTGCACCGAAGCCAAAGCCATCGTCGAGACGATTACCAACAAAACAACAACCTGCCTCGTCCCCCATGTCTCCCGTCAAGCATCACCAGGTGACAACATCATTATTCCCCCCTGCCAGCGCGATCCACAACCCTGATGCCTCATCGGCTTACCCCCCTATGTAAGTCCAGCAAATTAAAAGCACAGAATCCTCCAACCCCCCAACCAATCACACCCTCTCAACTCACCAAAAGCCCACGCGAGCCTAACTTTGAATGTTCACGGCACCCCGGCGCCCACGGCACAGGCACAGGCAGATCGCCCCCCGTCCCAACAGAAAAAAAGGAACAGGCTTGGAACCAAGAAACTGAAATTGCCATTCCCTGCTTGCTGTGCTGGCATGGGTCTCAACGGACGAAAATTGTTCTGCATGCTGCATGCATGGCCATGTCCATGTCCCCATCATCCATGTCGCATCGTCCGAGTGTTGGTGATGCCCATGCTGTGCTCCTGGGATCGGACTAGATTTTTTTTGGCATGGCTTGTTTGGAGCCCTACTGGCCGTGTGAGGCTGTCGTGATCGGGTAAGGGCGAGGTCGCGAGGTGAGGGCTTGACGCAGCCGCGTGGGCGCTTACGGCGCAGTACAGAGAGTAATTTCGCAAGTCCGGCACGAGGCCAACCTTTCGTGTAAAGATACGAAGCTGTCGACGCATGAAGTGAGGCTGGACGATGCAAGGGCGGACGAGGTGGTCACAACTAGCTGCCACTCAAGTTATCTTTTGAACATGTTCGTTTGAACGAATGCATTCATTGACCCAAGGCTTTTCGTCGCTAAGTATGCATGGTATATTTTGAGCTTCTCAAAAGACCGAGAGACTTCCACAACGCCTCGCTATGAACTCCCAAGCCATCGTGATCGGCATCTCCTTTGCTTCCGAAGCTATGACTGTCGTCCATGATCAAGTCTTCCACGCCGAAGACACGCTATGCTGAGCTTCCTGCAATGCCCTACTCTCCTGTCCTCATGCCAGGTACCTGTATGTGGCCACCGGCGCCTCCTCGACCCTCTCGACATACTCTCGCTCAATCAGACTCTCAATCTTCTTCTTGATCATGGTCACGTCGGGCTTGAATTGACTGCTCAGCTGTGAAAGTGTCTCGGTAATGACCTGAGCGTGTGGGAGCTCTTTACGTTGTCTGCGAATGGTTAGAGTCGTCTTGGTCGATGTCGGTGTCAGGGAAACCTACTTCATGATCCTCACTATCGCAGCCTCCACCACAAAGCCTCTGCTGTCATTGTTCTTCTTCTCGGTTTCCTTCCTCTCCCTGTCGTTTTCGACGCGGTTGCTAGCACTGACGACACCGACTTTGATCTTAATAAATTTGCTGACAAACCCTTCGTTGAAGCTGAAACGGTCTGTGGGCTTGACGTCCTTACTCATGGGTTGCTTGAGCAAGATCCTGGTCTTTGGCGCAACAGCAAGGGACTGCAGGTTGCGGATGAGCTCATTCGTGGGGATGTTGGTACGACCTTGAATGTCCTCGAAGCTGAGACTCTGGCCTGCCGGAAGGTCGTTGAATAGGAGCAAGATGATCATTGCGTAAGTAGAGACGTTGATCTCGTGTGTGCGTGCGCGCGTAGAACCTTCCTTCTGTGGCACCTTCGGAAAGGTGGCCTTGATATCCGCTGTACCCATGTTGCCCTGCCAGCTGAGCACGCGACCACTATACCTTTGCGCATAGAATTGCTCAAAAGACGTCTTGAGCTTCTCGATTGTCGGAGGGTAAATGGTCTTCATGCGGGAGTCGCGCTCGTCGTCAAGTCCGCGCATCGTATCGAGAGGCCACGTCATGGACGTGAGCACATGAATCGCAAGTTCGATACGCTTGATGTCGTGCTGTCCGAGACCGCCGATATGGTTCCTGTAGCCAGCCGTCAGCTCATCGGACAGATTCATATCCTTGAACATGGCCTCCAGTTTCGACGTGAAGGCGTTGCCGAGCTCGATCTTCATGCGCAGAATCATCGATCGCTCCGCTTCTATGCTGAGTGACTTGCCCATGATCAGGCGGCGGCAGAGATGCTTCTTGTAGTAGTTCTCGAAGAGATCCTTGTCCTGGACGTAACGCAGCAGGGTAATGGCCTTTTCCAGCACTTGGTCGACCTCCTGCTCCGTCTTGCCCTTCAGACCCTTCTTCATGTTCTCGTCGATGAACAAGGAGATGTATTCGCTGCATCGGCTGAATGAGTTGATGACGTCTCCGAGGCTGCGTGTGAGTACCGTTTGGAGGACTTGATCTTCGCTGAGTGATAGCTTCCAGATGTTGTCGAATTTGTCCTTGAGTGCCAAAACATCCTCTACCCACTTCAGAGCGGCCGCCGTCTGGATGTTGAGCACGCGATCCTGACTAGGTCTGTTCGCCTTGTCCTCGCCCTCATCTGCTGGAGCTGGAGCGGCTGTTGGGTTCGCAGTCGCGTCAAAGGCGGCCTTGTTGACCGCAGACCCCAGGTCCGAGATGATCTTTTGTATTGTCCTGGTTAGTTCTGTCTTCTTGTTGTCGACTCGTGCCTCAAGGTCGAAGATAAGCTTTAGGTCGGAGAACTTGTCGTTGGCGATCATGAAATTCACGCCACTGTCCATCTCGATAACAAGCTTGATATTCTTGCGTATCAGCTGGTCTTCAACCACCTTTGTGATCTTCGCCGTCGTGAGGTCTGAGATTGTGTGACGACATCTCTCTTGCTCCTCCTTGATTCGCTTGGTCGTGCTTCTGCAGTAGCTACCTGCATCGTTCTCACTGATGAGTCGCTCGCCTTCGCTCTGGTAGAAGTCTATGCTATCGCGCAGGAAGTGCTCCTCAAATTTCTTCAAATATAGTTTCTCATCTTCTGCCTCGACGTTGGTCTCGAACAAGCCCTCCAGCATGTAGACGTTTGCGCGGACCAGAGCTGGATCGATCGTGTCGCCATCTCGGTCTTGCTTCACCTGGTCCAAGATGATGTTTGTAAGAACCTGGAGTAGCGTGCGCTTGTCTCCTGTGGAAGTGTCGAGCTGCGCATAAAGGATGTAGTCGCGGAACAGGCTCATTGCCTTTGAGAATATTGAAGGACGGCGGTTGTCTGCGCAGTATACCCTATCCATGTACATCATGACGTCCGTCAACATGCTCATAGACACCTGGTGATCCTGCCAGACCTGACGAAGCTCTTTCAGGAAGCGCTGTTCCGACTCCCGCCTCTGTGTGACGCTCGATGATGTGTTCGCTCCCAGATCCAGCAGCTCTTGTGTGAGATTCTGCACCACCTTACTCCTCACCTCTGTACTGAGCCAGCGTGTCTCGAACTCTGCCACCTTGAGGTATAGTCCCTCACCCTGCTTCTTGAGAACCAGTTTGTAAGCATTGCGGTAAAGTGTTTCGAAGCTCAGTTTCGAAGCATTCTTCGTGTGGATCTCGTGAAAGGCGGCTTCCAGAACATCCCAAGTAGCATCGAAATCGACGTCGCCCGCGGTGTTGAGCCCCTGTAGTGCCATCTGTCAGCTAGTGCCCCGCACAGTGTGAGTGGAGCCCGGTAGTGCTGGTGGTGTTGAAGCGAAGTGAAGTGTGTAATTCACAAGAAGAAGCGACAAGTGAATAGACTTACCCTCCTGGGAGCTCTGATTTTCGTCTTGCCTCTGCCCGACATCTGCATGGCCATCCGTGTGCTGCCTGCGGATTGGTGCTCAGGCGGGGAAGAGATGTGAAGCCGGCAGTGCTATTCCTGGCTGATTCTGCGTCATGTGCTAGGATGTGTAAATTCTCGTGGCTTCAGAAGGTGTATAGATATGCGACAAAGAGCTGAGGTAAAAATGAAAGCGATCAGTCTTTTGTGTTCAGCAGAAATGGTGGATTGTTCTAGTTTGTGACTGCAGCTTTCTTTCCGTTTGCGGCGAATTCGAGGTTCAGAGCCGCCAAGCCCTAGCTGCAAATGACGTCGGCAAAACTTTCACTGACGGAACCGCTCCGAAAGTTCGGGGTCAGGAATCTCTTTGCTTGGGGGACAATTGCAAAAGAAGCACAAGCACAAACAACATCACCCTCTTTGTGGTCAGCATGTTACCACGATACTTCTCTAGCCGTGCTGTCGCCTCCAGTCGCTTGCTCTCACGTGCGCCGCGCATGTGGCAGAGCAGATCCCCTGCCAGCCCGACAATCATTCAAGGGCAGCAACCACGAGTCGCATCATTTGTTCAACATCGATTTGAGTCCTCGTCAACACCGAGGCCTCTCAGCGACCGACAAGATCAGGCAGCGGAACCTAATGCCGAACGAGAAGAAGTGCCACAGTATGAGATGACCTTCACCTGCCGCAAGTGCCTCGATCGTTCGTCGCATCGCATCTCGAAACAGGCATATCATCACGGCACGACCTTGATTACTTGCCCAGGCTGCAAAAACCGCCATTTGATCAGCGACCATCTCAAGATCTTCTCGGACAAGTCAATCACGCTCGAAGATCTGTTGAAGGAGAAGGGTCAGTTCTTGAAGAAAGGCAGCTTGAGCGCAGAGGGAGACGTGGAATTCTGGGACGATGGGACAGAGACGAAGCGGACATGAAGAACTTTTCATATTCTAGAGGTACAGATGTTACACAACGTGTCAAGGCATGCGATTGCATTTCGCGCTCCATGCACTGCCAGCGACCTGCGGGCTGGAAGGGGTGGTCCCTTCAGGATACCTGCTCCTGGTCGCATGGCCATTGAGATCTCAAGATCTCACAGTCTTCGGGCCATCTGGTCTCATCGCTTCCGACCAATGCTGACATCGAGCTGCGAGACAAGCCAGGCGGCGGTGAAGAGGCCGAAGATGGAGGACGTGATGACGATGGGTTTGCGGAAGCCAGCGAGGAAGGGATAGTCATAAGTCACCTGGGGTGGTCAATAATGGTCGGCAAATCTCGGCTCAATCAGACTTACAATAACGCCTTTCTCACGAGCCTCATCGACAACATTGATAGCGGTCAACTTCAATGTGGTTCGTCCGAGGGTGTCCATGAAGGTCTTGTGGTTGGTGGTCCCGGTAGAAATGACATGTGCCTCAGTCTCGTATTTGACATTGCTGCATTGATGTTAGTCACAGGTTACATATTGGCGAATGGGGATGCATACGTCGCGCCCTCGGGTAGAATGATGTTGAGCACCACGCGCGCATATTCGATACCTTCGGCCGCCTTAGGACCTTCCACAAAAGGCACCTTAAGCACGTAGCCGTCACCGGTCTTTGACTTGCGGAGCGACTTCTTAAGATCCGCGTCCCAGCCGATTCTGAACTTGTATTTCCAGCCACCAAATAACGGATAGCGAGGCTTCAACTCGAGAAGTGACTCGCGGGAGTTGCTCCTGAATCTGGATGTGCTGACGTTGCCGATGTCGTCAATGAAGTAGGGGTTCAAGCTACCGATAGCCAAGGGAACTTGTAGCTCTTTCGCAGCCGAGGTAGGAGGGTTGTAGTACTGCATCTGTTGCCACTTCACGCGGGAGAATTGGCTTTCCAGTGCGGCACCACGGTTCTCCAGCCAGAACCTCTCCTCAGTCGCAAGATTGCCACCCCAATGACTGACTTCAATATCACGTTCCAAGAGAGTTGCATGAAGCAATGGCTTGGTGAACTCGTATCTCAAGGAAACCTGTTGGGTAGCGCCGGCCGGAATGTCAGCGTACGGGCCGTATGTGAAAGTCGTTCCCTGCTTCTGCGGGTCTTCCTTGCCGTCTGCATTCTTGTCGAGCTTGGTGTAGTCTGGCACATCGACGGTGGGAAGCTTGATGTTCGTCTTCTGCTTGACAGTCTTGTAGGCGGATGGCGTATATGCGGAGAAGCCGTACTGGACGTACTGCTTTGCTGATTGCTCAATCTTGGCCGGAAGGGGGTTCAACGATGCTAATGTCACCCAGGTGATTGACAAGGTAATCTTCTCCTTGGGCGCCAGGGCCTTGGGTAATTTGACTCGATAGTATTGCGTCGCGCTTGTCGCATCGCACTCGACATTGGTGACATCGGCAAAGCGCGATGCAGCATTGTTCTTGTCCCTAACCTCCAGGTTCCCTATCCGCGAGATGACAGATGCTTCGAAGGGAATGTAGTATTCCGATTGCTCTTTCTTATCGACATTCTCTACCACCACATTGACGGTCTCTTTCGTGTATGACTTGGCTAACGAAATTGTCCGAACCAAGTTGGCATGTTGAAAGACTTGTGGTGGAGTGAAGGAGCTAGGGAGAATCTGCCGCGATACCTGCTCAGTAACGTTGATTTCCGCAAGACATGGTAGCGCTGAAGCTATGAGACAGCTGGCGAAGAAGCCAATTGATCTCATGATGCCGTTCTCGCTTCAATTGGAAGTTGTGAGAGGATTGGCGACGTGGTATGTCGAGCGTACGGTTTCCAGAAATCATGAAGCTCTCTGGACACTTGGATGCTCGGTTAAAGTTGCCGCCCGCTGCGAGTTCCGGCGGCGGTGTCTTTTTCCACTCAATGCTTTACACCCTGTCGTTCTTGTCCACCGCAACGCTAGCATAACATACAAACGTGATGGGATCGCCTTGATGTTTGTCCATTTCTAATCAGTGTTCCTGGTGCGCTATATAACCGCCAAGTACCAATGTCGATCGCCACACTGCCCAGGCTGCGAGCTGCTCTAAACGCACGATGCTCACTCACGCGCCAACGAGGATGGCCACGACATCTACATATTGTCTCGCCCTACTTCCGGATATCTGAAGAAGTACAACAGGCTCTTGCCGAACGCAGACCTGTTGTCGCGCTGGAGACTGCCATCTACACCCATGGCTTCCCCTATCCCGATAACATCGCCCTCGCATCCTTACTGGAGAGTGTCGTAAGGACGAATGGAGGTGTTCCAGCGACCATCGGCGTGCTGGATGGCGTCGCAAAGGTTGGACTCGAATCCGAGGAACTAATTCGCTTGGCGGGATCTGCTGGACATGAAAACACCCGGAAGGTTTCGCGCCGAGATCTGGCATTCATGTGCGGACTCGGCTCGCCAGGAAGGCGTTTCCATGGAGGGACCACGATCGCCGGTACAATGGTCCTTGCTCACATGGCCGGAATCAAGGTGTTCGCTACTGGCGGCCTTGGCGGTGTTCATCGAGGGGGCGAGCACACAATGGATGTCTCTGCAGACCTTACTGAGCTTGGACGGACTCCAGTCGCTGTAATTAGCAGTGGATGTAAAAGCTTCCTCGATTTGCCGCGAACACTGGAGTACCTGGAAACGCAAGGTGTGCCGGTGGCGACTTTCGCAGATGGCAGGAGTGGACAGGTAGACTTCGCTGGCTTTTGGTCTCGAGATAGTGGTGTCAAATCACCAATAACGATACAAACAGAGGCCGAAGCTGCTGCTGTCATCCATGCGCAACATTCTCTGGGCATACAAACAGGACTTGTCATCAGCAACCCAATTCCGGAAGAACACAGCATCCCGAAAGCTGAGATTGACAAAGCCATTGCAGGTGCTGTCAAAGAGGCGCAAGATGCAGGTGTCCATGGCAGCGCAAACACCCCATTTGTGCTCAAGAGGATCAAGGAACTTACCGGCTCAACAAGTGTGACCTCGAACCGAGCACTAATCGCATCAAACGCGAAACGTGGTACTCTTGTTGCTGTAGAACTAGCCAGGCTTGAAAGCCTTCAAGAGCGAGGGGAGTCGTGAGTGGATTCGGTTCGATAGTCTGTCAATGCAACTGATGCATTTCAGGCCTTTGACCAATTCATTCAGTGGTGTAATGACGGACCCGGGCGCATCGAATCACTGCCCGAACGGTGTCTCGAAAGAAGTGAGGGCGCCAAAACGTGATGTGCACGATCAAAGCGTCGTCGAGCCAACATCACCAAACTCGTCCTCCACACTCTCGACTTCGAAACCATCCGTGTTTGTTGCCGGCTCGTTAGCTATTGATCTAGCATGTGATTATTTGCCGCGATCAGCATCTTTAGGGCCTCAACCTGTCGTACACACGTCAAACCCTGCTGCGATATCACAATCGGTGGGTGGCGTCGGTCACAATGTTGCTCGAGCACTCCACTTGCTGGGCGCGCCCGTGCGGCTATGCACCCTGGTCGGCGATGACGCAGCTGGCGACACGGCAAAGGCTGCTCTCCGAGCTGTGGACATGGACGTCACTGGAGTGTGTACTATACCGGACGGACGAAGTCCCCAATATGTTGCAGTGAACGACGCAGAGAAGAGCCTCGTCATGGCCATGGCGGACATGGCGATCCTAGAAGGAGCAGTGGGTTATTCGCAAAAGACTCAGGATTCGTTATCGTTTTGGTCATCACAATTGCAGGACGCCCGTCCAAAGACTGTGGTCATAGATGCCAATTGGAGTGCGCAGCTACTTGCTACATGGCTTCAATTGGCCAAGTCCATCTCCGCGACAACAGTCTACGAGCCCGTCAGTACCGCCAAATCGGTTCAACTTTTCTCTTTACCAAATGGGTTCCACCTTGGTGCATATCCACAAGTCGATCTTCATTTGGCAACTCCGAACAGCTACGAGCTTAATGCTATGCATGCGGCTGCCCGAGAAGCTGGCCTATTCGATCGGCAGGATTGGTGGCAAGTGATCGATGCTCTGGGCATTCCTTCCTCTGGTGCACGCACACAGCTTTCACTCGCAACGAGTCCGGCACTGGTCGATGCTGGCATTCCCCAACAGAGCATTCAACTGCTACCTTTCATTCCGCAGATCCTCACTAAGCTTGGTTCTCAAGGAGTGCTGCTGACACAGATCATACCAGCAGGAGATGCAAGGCTCAGTAGCGGAGAGTATGCACCGTACATCATTAGTCGATGTCGAAACGAGACTGAGGATGTACGTAACGTGGGTGGGCTTTATATGAGGCTCTTCCCTCCGGCCGAGCAGGTACCTGAGCATGAGATCGTCAGCGTCAATGGTGTTGGAGACACGTTCTTGGGAGCTATAGTAACCGGACTAGCGAAGGACTCCACGAGGAACGTCGAGGACTTGGTGCCCCTGGCTCAGAAAGCAGCTGTGATGACTCTGAAGAGCAAAGAGTCGGTAGCGCCAGGTCTTGGGAATTTGAGTCTTGCCGGCTTGTAGATATGATGATTTGATACTTATAAATCATGTACATACTTCAAACAAGTACCAGTTCAATTATATCATTGCCCCTGACGTAGTCATGGTCGTGTGAAGGAAGCTACCCCCCGCGCTGATTGGCTGTCTCCAACATCACATCATCGGCCGGAAAGATGGACAAATCTCACGCGTATTCAGCTTGAACTTTCTCGCTCCTATTTTAGCTCTCCTTTTAGGTGTACGACTCCTTCTACACCAGCTTGTGACTCCAGCTTGTTCCCAAGCAATTTGTCTTCCGCCAGACCATGAACCGGTGACAGGCTACCCCTCCAGCCCCAACCACCTAGATGCTCCTCCACCACCTCGGACGAGCAACATGTCAGCAAATCCCACGCCGATCACCATGTGTAGCTAGGATCACTCTCGCGTCGCCAGTAGCGCGACGAGTCTTCGCGACAAGCCCAGTATGGAAGAAAGATGACGCCCGTGAACGCACGATCGCTCAAGCAGCGCAACAAAAGACGGATGCGCCGGAGGGCGTGAAGCCAGAAACAGTGACAAAACCCAAACCCGCGACGCCAGCAAAGCAAGATACCTTCCTCTCGGAGCAGACGGTGTCGAACAAAGAGCAGCGCAAAGCAGACTGGGCCATCATCAGGGACATGGCGAAGTACCTCTGGCCCAAGGACGACCTGGGGACACGATTCAGGGTTGGGCTGTCCGTGGCGCTACTAGTAGGAGCAAAGGTGTTGAACGTGCAGGTGCCGTTCTACTTCAAGAGCATTGTGGATTCTATGAACATTGACTTTGCGGCTGTTGGGGGGACAGCGATGACGGTGGCAGGGGCTACGATCTTTGCGTATGGCGCGACAAGGATTGGGGCCGCGGTGTTCCAAGAGGTTAGGAATGCGGTCTTTGCGAGCGTGGCGCAGAAAGCAATACGGAGGGTGGCCGCGAGTGTATTTGAGCATTTGATGAAGCTGGATTTGACATTCCATCTGTCGCGGCAGACGGGCGGGTTGACGAGGGCTATTGATAGGGGCACCAAGGGTATCAGCTTCTTGTTGACATCGATGGTGTTTCATATTATCCCCACGGCACTGGAGATCTCATTGGTCTGTGGTATCTTGACTTATCAGTATGGCTTGAAGTTCGCCATGGTCACGGCAGCAACGATGGTGGCGTATACGGCTTTTACGATACTGACGACTTCATGGAGAACCAAGTTTCGAAAGCAAGCGAACGCGGCAGATAATCGAGGCGCTACCGTGGCAGTTGACTCTCTTATCAACTACGAAGCGGTCAAGTACTTCAACAATGAGCGGTATGAACTCCGAAGATACGACAACGCACTCAAGGACTATGAGACTGCGTCCATTAAGGTTGCCACTTCACTATCCCTGCTCAACAGCGGCCAGAACCTCATCTTCTCCAGCGCTCTGACTGCGATGATGTACTTTGCGGCGCAGGGCGTGGCAGAGGGTAGTCTGACTGTCGGCGATCTGGTCATGGTCAACCAGCTGGTCTTCCAGCTTTCAGTACCGCTGAACTTTCTGGGTTCAGTCTACCGAGAGCTGAGGCAGAGTTTGCTGGACATGGAGACCTTATTCAACCTTCAGAAAGTGCATGTCACGATCCAGGACAAGCCAAACGCGAAGCCATTGGCGTTGACGGGTGGTGAGATCAAGTTTGAGAATGTCACTTTCGGATACCGACCAGATCGACCCATCTTGAAGAATCTCAACTTGACTATTCCAGCTGGCAAGAAGGTGGCTATCGTCGGACCTAGTGGATGCGGCAAGTCCACCATTCTCCGACTCTTGTTCCGCTCCTACGATGTGCAGGAAGGTCGCATCCTGATTGACGGGCAAGACATTAGAGACGTTCAGCTGATGACTTTGCGGAAGGCCATTGGAGTGGTCCCCCAGGATACACCTCTGTTCAACGACACGATTGAGCACAACATCAAATACGGTAATCTGGAAGCCACAGATCAAGAGTTTGAAGCTGCAGCCAGACGTGCACAAGTACACGACATTATCCAGAACTTTCCTGATAAGTATCAGACGAAGGTGGGCGAGCGAGGCATGATGATTTCCGGTGGAGAGAAGCAAAGGCTAGCAATTTCGAGGCTGCTGCTGAAGGACCCTCCTCTACTTTTCTTTGATGAAGCTGTAAGTAACGCTTGAACACATCACTGGAAGGCTTCGACTAATGTTATGCAGACCTCAGCACTGGACACGCATACCGAGCAAGCGCTCCTGATCAACATCAATAGCATTCTACATGAAAAGGTAAGGACCAGCGTCTTTGTCGCACACAGGCTTCGAACGATCTTCGACTCGGACGTGATCATAGTCCTCAAGGATGGTCACATGGTAGAGCAAGGCACCCATGAGAAGTTGGTGGATAGTGCCGGCTTGTACTCTGAGCTTTGGAGTGCTCAGGAGATGCTCTTCTTGGAGGAGGAGAAGGACGATGGCGGCAAGACGAAGGAGTCGAGTACAAAGCCATAGAGGATCTCGGAGTCATATAGAGCATCTAGAGAGAATCTCCCCTCAAGGGATTGAGTTTGTGAACGCTTCCGAGCCAACTTGTGAACTGGCTCCATGCACGTTTCGGCTGATGTCGGCTTCGCTGCGTCACCTCCCAACTTTTTCGAGCTCTACAGGTCTCCGCGGCCAAAGTTCCCACCTCATTGTCCACCCCTTCTCCTGCGATGCGCTCCCGAGTACTCAGAGCTCCTGCTCTATTGCGGTCGCATGGAGTCTCCCGACAGTTCTTTGCACGACAAATACGCGCCATCCAGATCAATGCGACACCCGCGTCGTCAACACCGAGCTCCGCAAACATAAACATAAACATACCAGATCCCTCGTCCTCGCAGGATATTCCAGGTATGCTGGAGAAGGTAGCTGCTAGTTCATGGTCTGACAGCTTCTAGATGCTCAATTCGAAGTCCTCGGCGGCCCTTCGTCCCTGCTCTCAGCATCGGTATCGGCATCGCAAACCATCTACACCAGGAGGGGCTCGTTAGTCGGGTTCAATGGCAAGGCAGAAAATGTATGAGCAAAGATTCCCATCTGGGGATGCAATTGCTAAGAGTCTATAGGCTGTGTCGACGCTGTCACTTCTAGAACCATTCCGAAGAGCTGTGGGCGGAATACCTTTCCTATATCAAAAAGTACTCGCGAGGCATGTGACGCAGACGCACAGCAAGCTGACCAGGCTAGATCACATCCACGACGCCCTTCACTGCTCTCATAGCGACAAAGTCACAGCTCGCGACCTTTACAGTGGTACACCTGGACGGCCGATTAGATTGGATGATTGCACAGAGAAATGCGCTTTTAGCATGGACAGGACATACGCTGTCACTGAAGCCCCAGATCAACACCAAGATGAGCGTTGCACATTGGGGAAACACAAGAATTACAGGACGAGGCTTAATATGTCTGTCGGGTAAAGGGCAGATCTATCAGGTCATGGTACGGTCAGGGGAGGAGTATGTGGTACATCCTGGGTATGTTGAGATTGAGACAAGCGCTCTTCCCAAATGCTGACTTGTGGCAGAAATGTTGTGGCGTATAGCATCATGAAGAATGCTCCGCAGCCATACAGATTCAAGTCGTCGAGCTTGCGTTTCCAGATTCCGAATCCAACAACTCTTCTACCAGACACAAGATTCCTTCGAACGATCAGAGAGTCACAAGTCTGGAGATTCCTTTCGGCGTTTGCTTTCACAATCCGAACGTGGACGCGGAGATCCATATTCGGCGACCGCCTTTTCCTCAGATTCGAGGGACCGGCAAACATTCTTCTGCAGGCTCGAGGAAACAGCATATCAGAGTCGTTGACCAATAGAGACGTCAACGAGATAGCAGATACACCAGCTGGAGCCGTACTGCAGACCAAATATGCCCGGATCGCCAGTGACGAGGCTGCTGAGAAGGCTCTGGAGCCAAAGCCAGTGCCCGTTCAACCAACAAGAACGAGCTACGCGACTATTGGTGGAGACGGCAAAGTGGCGTTCGAAAAGTCGTCTTGAGCATATGGCACACTCAGCTTCTACCCGTCAAATCTTCTTGTACATCAATACCTCCGTCCTCAGCTCGCCAGTGTCTGGGAGAAGGACGCCATCTGGAATCTCACCAATGGTGATATAGCCTAGCTTGCTATACATATGCTCGGCTGGGAAACCGCGAATAGCGTCTAGTAGCTGGAAGCAGTCAGCACACATCGGGTGCAGAGGCATCAGTCAGACATACCAGCATTGTCTTGCCGCGCGACCTGGCCTCGACCTCAACCGCCTGCATCAAGGCCACAGCGACACCCTTCCTGCGATGCTTCGGACTGACGAAGAGTTTCTCCACACCTGCTCTGTGGGCAATGGTAGGCACGGAGGCCAGCGATACTGTAACATAGCCCGCAACCTCGTCTCCCTCAGCTAGCATGAAGACGATGAAACGAAGACCATTTCTGATTTGTGCTACGTTGGTTGTCCAGTAGTTGAGCACTTTGGGATCAATGCCGTCACTGTCTAGATCGAAAGGAGGCAGAAACGTGGCGACGGCGTGATCCTGTAGTATGGCTTGGATGTGGATCCTCGTGATTTGTGGGATGAGATGGGAATGTCTGTCCGGGTCAAGGATGATTGGGTCCGACAAAGCCATGTCGATGGTGAATCTGATCTATCGGGTTCCACTGTGGCTGGCTAGTGTGTATGGGTCACCGGTTGCACGGCACCAACGAGGTTGTGGCTGCTGGCTTAATCGACAGATGTAAATCGCATCGGAACGCGTTCAAGCTTCTCCATGCGGCTCTGCGGCAAGTGCATCTCCAGTGTTTCACCTGCGCGCCGACGTCATTTCGGAGTTTCGCCCTGGAAACACTATTTGTACGAGCTTATCCCAGCTTGACTACTTTTCGCCCAGACCTTGCTTTCCCACGTCAAACATGAGGCTTTCTTCCAGGTGCAGTGCGGCCTTGTTGGCTGCGGCGACACTCACTTCTGCTTCACCAGCGCCGACACAACGAGCAAATGCTGTGGTCGAAGCACGGGCACCAAAGATCACTCCCTCGCCGGTTCTCTACGAGGCTACAAAGACGCTCGAGAGACGCCAGATTCTCAGCGACATCAAGAGCGGCGTCGACAATGTCCTGTCCGAACTAGGCTCGAACTTGCCCTCATGGGTCGCGTCTGGAATCCCGCAATTCTTCCAGGACTTTCCTACTGGCGACAAAGTTCAGAGCTCATTGGGCTTGGACGATGATCAAGTGCGAGCCTTGCCCACCCAGGTACTCAACATCGATCCATACGCGAATTGGACCGACCAAGGCTGGAATGTACGATTCCACGGCAACGTGTACAAGCAGCCAAACACGTCGACGGAGAAGCTCAACGACTTGGCCAACATCTTCCTCATCGACACCGACATTGAGAGCTTGCCGCAGGACCAGCAAGATCAGGCAAGAAATGTGACTGCTTCGATTTTCGTGTTGCAGCAGGGGAACGTCAACGTCAGCGATATCACACTTGAGCCTGCACCCAATGCTGGGTCTAGCGGAGACAACACCGGTGGTGGAGGTTCGCCAGCACCTGGAGGCAGCCAACGCGTGACCCTTCCGTACCCGACAACGGACCAGGGTGACTTCGATGTCTTTATCCCGATTCAGAGCAACGGCCTCACTGCTGGCAACCAGACCGACACCATTCAGAAGCTCAACACCCATGTGGAGGGGGCGTCGATCGGAAACTCGACTGCTTACTTGGTGCCTCCAACTGGTCTGACCGTCATTAGTGACATTGATGATATTCTACGTGTCACCAAGATCTACGAACCAAAGGAGGGTCTTCTCAACTCATTCGCTCGTCCCTTCACAGCGTGGGAGAACATGCCGGACATCTACCGCAAATGGAGCGACACAGTTCCCAACTTGCACTTTCACTATCTGACTACTACGCCGGAGCAGGTGACTCGCACTGTAAGAGAATTGCGCATATTTCGAAAGTGATTTGCTAACCTCATCTAGTATATGCAATTCATCTATTCAACATACCCAGGCGGCTCCTTCGACACCAGACCGCTCAACTTCAGTGACATTTCCGCAACGCTGTCCATCCGTGCCTTCCTTCTCAACAAGGTATTCGAGACATTTCGCCAGCGCAAGTTCATTCTAATTGCAGACACCACCAACTCGGATGTCATGAAAGATTACCCACAATTGGCCAAGGACTTCCCAGACCAAGTACAGTGCATCTTCCTCCGCAATACTTCCGCCACCGACTCAGGCAATCGCTTCCCGTATGACACGAGTGGCTTCGAGGGCATCCCGCAGGACAAATACATGTTCTTCGTCAACGCAGACGATCTTTACAACTTGGATATCGCGAATGGACAGTGCTACAACCAGAGCATCGCGCAGAACTTGACTTTTGGATACCAAAACTTACCGGGCGGGATCGGCAATGATGCACCGGTGAATGGCAGCGCGAACGGCACGGTAAAGGGTGCCGCGTCGAGCATGATGGGCGCTCGCAGTAACAGTGTGCTGGTGGCTATGGTTGGATTGGGCATGCTGTTCGCTTTGCTTTGAGGGTAGAGTAGCGCCGTTGTTGTATATATTACGCAGTCAACGACAGAAGAATGCAGAATCAGGATGCGAACAACCCAAGCTATGCACGTATCGAGAGATGTCTACCTGTGCACCTCAGTGACTGAACATGCGGGGCTTCTGTAGTCTACGAGTGGGGAAGGCATGGGATGAAATCTTCGCCCGGTCGCCAGCCATCCCTCCTCCATCCACAGCACCATGGAAGTGGACATCGCCAAACGACGAGTAGACAATCATCAATATGCTTATTGGTCCTTCGACCCCGATCCTTGCTTGAGCAAGACCAATGGGACTTGATGTTTGCTCTTCTGGCGAGCCGCCTCATGCCGCGACTGTCAGGATAGATTCGTCTGAACGTCATTCCTGATGAGCGCTTCTCAATCCGCACACGTTAGCTGTAACGATTACGCATATCCCATGTAGATATGTGCAACGATGGAAAGTACAAAGCACTGCTTGCCAGGAACTTGCAGCAGGCGAATCGCCGAATTCTCTTTCACTCACCACACATCACACTGGAAAGCAAGATGGTTGACTCAATGGTTAGCATGAAGAATACGGTGGCTAGTGGACTCGAAAAGGCCAAGGATGGCCTTGATGGCAGCTCCAAGGAACCTCCCCTCGATCCTTCTGAGGGCAAATCTTATGGTAGCTTCAAGAACACCATCACTGGTGCTGCTCAAGATGCCAAAGCCAAGGATCTTGCTCGGAATACGGTCGACTTGCAAAATTCAAAGGGGAGGCTGACCACTGATTACGGTGTCAAGGTCCCTGATACGGATAACTGGTTGAAGGTGTCTAGTGATGAGAAGACTGGGTAGGTATACCTACACTTCGAGATCTGATCATTCCTGACTCCTTCCAGTCCTCTGCTACTTGAAGACTCATGGACGTGAGAAGATCCACCGCTTCGACCATGAGAGGATCCCTGAGCGCGTCGTCCACGCTCGTGGTGCAGGCGCCTTTGGGAAGTTCACACTCAAGGAGTCGCTGAGCGATGTCACAAATGCTAAAGTGCTTACCGACAAGTCCAAGCCAACGCCAACCTTCCTCAGATTCTCGACAGTCCTCGGCAGTCGTGGAAGCGCCGATACTGTTCGCGATGTGCGTGGCTTTGCCATCAAATTCTACACGGACGAGGGGAATTGGGATATGGTCGGCAACAACATCCCCGTTTTCTTCATTCAGGATGCCATCAAATTCCCAGATGTGGTTCATGCTGCGAAGCCGGAACCTCACAACGAGATCCCCCAAGCTCAAAGTGCACACAACAACTTCTGGGATTTTCAGTACCTGCACGAAGAAGCTACTCACATGTTCATGTGGACCAACTCTGACCGTGCCATACCACGATCATACCGCATGCAGCAAGGCTTTGGCGTAAACACTTACACCTTGATCAACGATAAGGGCGAGCGACACTTTGTCAAGTTCCACTTCATACCTCACCTCGGTGTGCACTCTTTAGTTTGGGACGAAGCTCTGAAGCTCAATGGTCAAGATCCGGATTTCCATCGCAAGGATCTCTGGATGGCGATTGAGGCTGGTCACTTTCCGAAGTGGGATATGCATGTGCAACTCATCCCTGAAGCTGATGAACACAAGTTCGAGTTTGACATGGAGCCTGGGAAGGGGGTCAAACCAGATCACCACTTTGAGGGTCAACGCAGTACCATGTACGATGCCATCTTCATTCCAGGCGGAGCCGACAGTGTCGCCACTCTGCGCAAGAACGGTCGCGCGCTGCACTACGTCCGTGAAGCATTTGGTCACCTCAAGGCCATCGGTGCTACAGGCGAGGCCGTCAAGCTGGTGCAAGACGCCGCAGCGCTCCCGGGTATCCAGTTCAGTCAGAGCGGAGACGTGGTGAACAGCTATGGTGTCGTCACTGCCGCAAAGGTGGAGGAGAGCGGGCTCAAGGAGCCGGCACAGATTGTAAAGAGTGGCAAAAGCTTCGTCGAGCAGTTTTTCTTTGCTATCAGTCAGCACAAGAACTTTGATCGTGAGATGGACGGGTTGAACGAGATGGTGGCTTACTAGAGATGGTACTTGCCTGAGTCGCTAGCAAGGTCAGCAGGCGATTGGGCCGAAGTCTCGAGTAGAACAGCATGAAGAATGTAATGCAGTATTCGTCCTCAAAGCACTCTCCTCAAGCACCTGCCCCGATCACGCCACCCTGTTCCGCCATCTTGCTTTGAAAACAGATTCATCATTCATATCTGGGTATCTCGCCAATCATCCTCCCCTCCCCTTCCCTCCATCATCACTTATCCTCCCTTCCATCCAACCAACTCGTACAATTGACACACCTCCTCGCCTTCTCACTAATATACTTCCTACAATACCTACACTTGACCTGCCTCTTGACGACCTTATCCTTGCTCACCCACTCATACCCCTTTGCGATAAGAAACAAAGTCAACGCCACGAGGACAAACCTCAGCACAGCGTCGAGGAAGCTGCCATAAGCCCAGAGCACCGCCCCGTCGTCGAGGCCTTGTTTTATGGTGTTGTAGCGCGGGATTTTGTGCTGGGAGTAGAGGGTGCCACGGCGGAGGATGAGGAAGACGTCGGGCAGGGAGTGGGAGATGAAGGGGAGGAGGGAGAGGAGGGGGAGGAGGATGTCGGAGACGAAGGAGGTGGTGAGGGTTGTGAAGGAGGTTGCGAAGCTGGGGGATGGGGGGGTTAGCTTTGGGGAGCAAGGGAGGGGAAAGCGGGGAGGTGGAGGGTGAGGACGGAGGAAGGGGTAGGACATGGGAGGGGAAAGAGCATACATTAGACCGACGGCGACTTCGAGTACGTTGTCGCGGAGGGCAAAGTTGGAGAAGCTGTCCCAGAAGCTGGAGGCGCGGCGGCGGGCGTCGGCTGCGAAGTCGGAGAGGTGGGAGCGGGGGTCGGTGGTTTCGTCGTCGGTGTCGGGGGGCAGTTGAGGCATGATTGGGTTGAGGAGAGGGGATGTGAAGAAGAGAGGAGAAGTGAAGGCGGCAAGGTTGGCAAGGTGGCAAGCAGCGACGTCAGATCATCAATGTGGGGAAAGCCCTGCTTTCGCCCATCTCATTCAAAGCTCCACGGCTCCTCGTGCTACCTAACTTCCATCTCTACCTGCTGCGGCAGAGAGCTAACAACGCTGGCTAAGCTATCAAAATAAATGGACCCTGCCATTTGTGGGAAAGGACCGTAATTGCCCGGAAGTGGACACCTCTTTCTACTCTCACTGCTGCTCCATGGCTGATGACTTAGCCCTCGTAAGGAACAGACCTCTTCTTGTTGCCTTGGGTCCAGCCCTGCTCCTCCAACGCCTTGGCGATGGCGGGCGTGACGGTGGCGGATCGCTTCTTGACGGCGGGCTTGTGCCAGCCCTGCGCCTCGAGGTCGGCTTTGAACTCCTCTGGAACTGGCTTGCCGCTCTTGAGGTATTCAAGAGCCTCGGACTCGGGCACAGTGGCGCGGACGTAGAGGTGGGTGGGCAAGATAGAGCGACGCCTGTAGAGAGACATGGGAACGCTGGCGCTGCCGCCGGGACCACCTGTGGTAGGCGAGGAGACGGTCTCCATGCCAGTCTTGCCACCAGAGCCGCCGTCGGCGCCGTCACCACCAACACCACCCTCGGACTTTGCATCGTTGCTGCCACCGTTGGCCTCACCCTTGGTCTCGCCGACGTTGGTGTTGCCGCCATTGGCTCCTCCGTTGGCGTTGCCACCAATGTTGACGCTGTCATCGTAAGAGCCATCACCGACGTTCATGCTGGCTCCCTTGTTAACGGAGACGTCCCCGATGCTCGCATCGCCACCATCGCCACCACTGCTATTGCCGCCATCCTGCTGAGTGGAGAGGTTGCCACCCTTGCCGGTGTCGCCTTGCTTCTGATCGCCACCGGCAGCACCACCGCCCTCGCCGCCTTCACCGCCAGCGCCACCGGGACCGCTGCCGCCATCCTGCTCAATGTTGCCACCGCCGGGACCACCAGCGGCGACAGAAAGAGCCATGGAGGCGATGAGAGCGGCAATAAGTGTGACCTTCATTTTGATTGTTTATTGTGCTTGGAGGTTGAAGTTGAGTGTTGTAGATTGCAAGTGAAGTGTGGTGAAGGCTGAAAGTGAGAAGCTTTGCTAGTGAAGTGGATTGGAATTTGGTTTGATGATTTGATGCTTGGAGCGATTCCACGCATTCCTTATATGCGGTTGTGATGATGGTCTCAGACCGTCGACGTTTGGCGTGACGTGGGACATGTCGTGGGATGTTCGAAAGGACTGACCACATGTCACTACACCGCCTAAGAAAGGAGCTCGGTCCAATATCGATGGCCAGTGAGACCAGATGGAGGCCGGCCACTGAGACAGACCCAGACAGGCCTTGAAAGGGCCGACATTCAGGATCAGTCAGTCCGTCGCTGAAGGTAGTTGGAGTCAAGTTGGAGATGATGTGGCATCGTTCGTCCTATGTAGGATGGTTCGCGATCCTTGGTAAGGCTGAAATCGGGGTCGGAGATTGGTCAGCCTCGTCTGTCCCTGGTCAGATATTGTGACCTGGCCAAATCCTTGGCCGACCTGATCTTACTGATCCCACATCCTACTAACACCAAACGCTTTCCAGAAGACCACGGGTTCTCTTTCGTTTCAAGTCCATTCCCACAGAATTGCAGCTTTGCAAATTGGCTAAATTCGGCCAGACCATGCCTGTAGGATAGCAGTGTTCCTGTGAAGGACCATTTGACTGTACATCCATTCAATGGAGAAACCTGGGATATCTACGTTACCACTTCGGTGGATTTCAAGCAGGTTCAGGGGGAAATGTTGTTGGCCATAAATCAACCGGCCAGCCTGGTCCTGTAAACACAAGAGCACTCTATACTTTCTATTACCGTGGCATTTCTAAGCCAAGCCAACTGAACTGAGTCGTCCGGATAGCTGGGCTAGCCGCATCTCCGTACAACATACCCTTTTACAACATGAAGTTCTCCACCTCTTCGGCCATCTGTCTGGCGCTCTCGGTCGCAGCAGTCAGCGCCCACACGTACACCAACCCTCTGCGATCGCGGAGTGACGGCTTCAAGGATGCGCAGCTCGATTTGCAAGCGGACATGCAGAAGCACAAGGACAATCCGGATGCTGTGAAAGATATTCAACAGAAGCAGCTCAATCTGCAGAGCGAGCAACAGGCTTCTTTGGCTACTAGATCTGTCACAAAGCCAGCATGGAAGCGTGACGATGGTTTCAAAAAAGCTCAACTCGATCTTCAGGCCGAGATGGAGCGCAACAAGGACGACCCAGAAGCTGTCAAGGAGATTCAGCTGAAGCAACAAGACCTCGCCAACCAAAAGCAAGACTCAATGATGAACACTCGATCTGTGCCTTTCAGGAAGCGCGCCGATGATTTCCAGGAAGCTCAGGTCGACCTTCAGGCAGAGATGCAGCGTCATAAAGATGACCCTGATGCAGTGGCAGAAATCCAGAAGAAACAACAAGACCTAGCGAACCAGAAGCAAGACTCACAAGTCCCCGCCCGGTTCCGCCGGGTTCGCCGTGAAGATCCTCCAAAAGATGAGCCTCCAAAGGACGGTGCTGCACCCCCTGCCCCAGAAAAGACCGAGGCTGAGAAACAGCTAGAAGAGATGCAGAAGCAGCAAGATGCTATCAATGCCGAAGGTGCCAAGGCCAATGAGGAAGCCGCGAAGAAGGACGCCGAGATTCAAGAACAGGCCAAAAAGGACAATCCTGGTGCTGGTGCGAGGAGCTTTACGGTTGCGCAGGGAGTCGTCATCGATACATCTCAGGGCTACGATTCAAGAGATTACCAGGACGACTACGTCACAGTGGACGGCGACAAGGGAGTGACAACCTCTGATACCCCACCCAAGTAGAAGTCACCATGCGCGGCTTAGTCCGATATTGCTGGAGCTAGGGTCGAGCGACTCAGGAAGAGACATTTTGCTGTTAGTCATATGTGGTTTTTCGTTGGAGAATGATCTTTCTTCGCCGGAAAGCTCACATGTCCTCGTAGTGAAGGAGAGAGAGTGGTCGAGAAGAGAAAGCAAAGCTGAAGTGAGGTTGCCTTTCATCCTCGGTCAATGCTTGGCCCCACATTTCAGCCCCACTTGTTGATGTCCTTCTGTGACCTTCAGACTCCTCAAGCCCAAACCATTGGTGGAATTGAGATTACACATTCTACACGCTGACTAGGATGTGTAAATCTCAATGTCTTGCGTAGGAGGAGTGATAAATTGAACGGACAATGTCGCGAGGCAGGCTTTCGCTCCCAGCCTTGCTAGCACCTGGCCGCGTTCGCCACGTCGCCAGTGAGACAGCAAGCAGACAATGCACGCAAGGCAAGGCAAGTGTTGCGGACGGCGTGTCTTCTTCTGATGTTCTATATGAAAACACCAACGACTCTCATGCTCTTCGTCTCTCCGTTTCCAAGACTACAGGTTCACCACGACATCCCCAACGTCACTCGTCATGATTGACACAGTCGTCCCTTTCTATCTTGCGAATGGCCTCCTGGCCTTTGGATTGGCCTACACGGCACCTTCATCTGGGCTTCGCATGCTTATCACCCTTCTCATCACTTGTTGCTGCCTGGTATCTGTACGGAGCAGCGTTGCTGGACTGATCCCCTTCTCAGTCGGTCGACGCTACATCATTGCACTCTTGTTGCACTCTTACAATTTCTTAATATTCAACAAGATTCGTCCAGATCCCAAAATGACTGTTAGCGAGAAGAATTGGTGGGCTATAGGCCAGACCGTTGATCCCCGCTGGGGAACGAACCATGGTCTTCGATTCCGACCGAGAGATCCCAATTACGCTCCCACTCGATTCGAGCTCTTCTTTCTTAGACTCTGGGATCTGTTGTGGTGCAGCGCTATTGCATGGGCTCTTGCAAAATACAAACCGCAAACACCCGTGCGGCACTTTGTTTACACACCCGACGACTTTCTCAACCGCATCGGAGACGTCTCGCAGTATGAAATGACGATCAGGACCTACACAGCGCTCTCTGGGATTCTGCATGAGTATGTCACTATCAGAGCATGTCACAGCTTTGGCACTTGCGTGGCCATGCTTGGAGGCGGAGATCCCAGAGCGTGGCCGCCTCTGTTTGGCAGTCCCTTGGAAGCATACACTGTCCGGAGATATTACACGTGAGTCAAGATAAAGTGCCGTTCTATGGGCGAATGCTGATTGTACAAGTAAATTCTGGCATCAGTTGACCCGCAAGGCGCTGACCGCTCCTGCTGTTGCCTTGTGCCGGCTGATAGGGTTGCCGCGGCGCAGTCCAATAACTCGATTCATGATAAGTGTGCTGGCATTCTATGTCACATGCATCATGCATATACTGGCCATGCCTCGTCTCGAGCGCTGTGGCTCTTATCCACAATTCCGTTACTACACAGCGATCATCGCAGCCATGATCCTCGAAGACGTCGTCATCAAAGCCTACGAGATCTGGAAGGGACATTCGCAGCATGTACCGCAATCTGCCACTGTGGTGGAAAAGTCTGCAGCGGATGCATATGCGGCCGGGGAGAAGGCAGGACCGCAACCGAGTTTACCTCTGCGCCTGCTGGGCTATACGTGGGTCCTATGCTTCAATATTTGGGCATCCTCTATCACTGTCTATGGCATTTATGGGCGTTGCGTACGTAGGTAAAACAATGATAGCCGACGTAAATCAGCACATATCATGTTACAAATATAAAGGTTGCTTCTTTCTCCACAGACCGTCGCAGCTACATCGTTCGACACCTGTCCGCCGACAGAAAATTATCTTACCATACAAGATCTTGTACACTGCCGTGGAAAATGAGGGTCGGAACAGAACTGATTCCTCGTGCATTTACCCAACACCTGTGCCGAAGCTCGTCATGCTAAGGCCAGCCGCACAACCGACCACGTTTCATGCATCGCCACTGCAGGCGGGCGCGACTTGAGATATCGACCACTTGCAAGTAAGAAGAGCAATGATGACCTCTGATTAGACCTGGGCGATCAAAGATGACAGAGTTACCGAGAAAGCAGCGTCTCTCGCTTTACGAATGCGTTGGGCATGCTCAGCACTCGATCCTCCAATACCTCGACATCTGACTACATCAGTAGGAAAGACCTGCTAGTTGGGTGACCTCATGGACATGGCTTCAAGGTCTTGCTGTGGTTCGACTACTGTAAGCGCAGGTCAATTGGGAACAGCGGAGCGATAGGAAAGCTGCCTATCAACGACATCGAATTAGTAGATGCTGCGCGACTACTTTAACGCCCTGGAGGACCGACCGAACCTCATCACCCATGTTCAGCCAACAGCAAAACGAGGGGCTCATCGGCCGTGAAAAGGAATATCGCTGGCATTTCTTATGGCGGGCTATCGTACAAGCACCGAACCCTCTCCTGTCTAGCTCCACGGAATTCTAGGACCGGCTCCCACCACTCCACAGCACCCCTCAATCAACATCATGATCATCCCCGTGGAAGAACCTCAATATAGCTCCCGCCACCACCTCCCCATCATGCTCCAAATGCGCCTTCTCCGCCGCCTCGCTCACCTCCTCCCCATCCTCCTCCGTAATCCCCCCACTCTCCTGCCTCAGCTCAATCTGACGATGCACCATCTTCGCACCAAACCCAAGATGCCCCTGGCTCGAAAACAGCCTATCCCTAATATACAACCCCTGCACCTGCGTATGCTCGCTGCTCGCCCAGACATGCACCTTCTGCCCCTCGGCCAGCAAGCCGTTCGCACTCGCCCAGTCCGGGACAGTGGTCACTTGGTCCTGATGCATCTGATGCAGGGACAACTTCCCTTCTTGCGTCTTGAAGAGTTTCTGCCCGATGGCCGTCAGGGACATGCTCGTGTGGCTCAGCTCCCACTTCTCGCCCGGATGCCCCTCGACTTTGGCGCCGAGCATGCGGGAGAGGAGTTGGTGCCCGAAACACACCCCGCTGAACTTCATCTCTGGCCTCGTGGTCCAGAGGTCGCGGAGGAGACTGAGGAGGGACAAGATCCAGGGGTCGTCGCCGTGCGCGTCGTATGTGGACCCGGTGATTAGGATGGCGGTGATGGAGGAGGGGATCTCGGAGGCGCGAGGGACGTGGCCGTGGTGTCCGGCGGGTGGGTCGTCGACGACGTAGTGCATTTCTACGTCGATGCCGAGCGGGGGTGAGTGTTTGTCGCCTGCGCTGCGGAAGAGCGAGGTGAATATGTCCCCGAATCCGCCCTTCTCGCGCTTGTCGTCGGGGTGGTTTTCGTCGGTTTCGAGGACGAGCATGCGTACCGTGTCGCGGGTCATTTTGCGGCGGTCGATGAGGGCTGTGGTCGTTAGGTGTCGGTGATGGTAAAGTCGTAAAGATGGACGCCGAGTTGCAACCAGGTGACGTTGTTTGCGGGAATAAGGATGTTTGATGTGCCTAGGGAGTGAGCGATAGGATCGCTGTGTAGCTGACGAACTCCGTATAGAGCTTGCTAGAGGTGTGATTCGCGGATGCATTTGCGTCTGAAATGGAGGCAAGAGCGTAGATAATGCCTACCTGATGATGCCTCACCATAGGGCCCGTTGATCTGCATTGACCTGCCCAGCTTCTGAGACACGTGTTAGTCGTCATCATATGCTTAAGTCTACCATCAATGTCAGGCTGACGGGTAAGGAAAGTGCATTTTGGCAAGAGAAGAGGTTTCTGTGACCTTATGCCAAGTCCGAGGGGCGGAACGGCATGACGTTGAGGGGTGTCATGGGGGTGGAAAGTTCGAAAGGGGTGGGGACTGCGGAGCGGAATTGATAAATAGCATGCTTGAATTCTCTTGGGTATCTATATCTTGCTTGAACTATTGCCTAATGTCCGCTCGCCTCGGTCTTCCCCTGATTCTCCTCGTCGTCGCCGCTGTATGCGAATCTGGAATGCTTCCTGATCGCCGCCCCCTTGAAGAAGAATACATATGGTATAGCACAGCAAGCCAGACCAATGAATGCCAGAAGTGTGCTTGCCCATTGGTACCCCAATCTCTCATACATCTGTCCAGTGAAGAGGACTACCGAGGCACCCCAGAAAGATCGGATGAATGTCTTGGCTGCAAGTGCTGAAGCGGCTTGATGCTGATACGAGTCGACGAGATAGTTGTTCGCGGCATTGTATAGGAAGATGAAGCCAAATCCGACTGGAAAGCCCCCGAGAGCTGGACCAACCCATGTGAGGGCCGGGTAGGAAGTCCAAGCGAAGATGAACAAGCCGATCGGAATGAACCAGCAGGACATCATCATCGGATATAGACGCACTTCGGCTGGTGGCTTCCCATTGTACTTGTGAACTTGCTTCATATAGTGCTTGTTCACGAACGGTGCGCAACAGGCACTACAGACGACACCAACCGCCAAGGGAATGAACATCAGACCAGTGGTCGAAGCGCTGTAGCCTTTTCCTTGCTGGAAGCTATCAGATGTTAGCCAGTATTTTCCGAAGAGGATCAGCGGTCTTACATGATGGGGTATGCAACAAAGAACATGTACAACAAGCCGTATAGGACGCTCATGTAGAGCGAGATGAAGAAGACAATCGGCTCCAGGAAGAGCAGCTGAAATGGTCGAAGCAGGAAGAGTCCCATGCGCTCCGCAAATGGTCGCTTGTCCAGATCTTGCTCGGTGACGTACTTGTCGTCTGCCAACTCTTTCCTCATCTTCTTTGCTTTGCGAGCAAGCAGGGTCGGAGCGTATGTCTCCGGAACAGTGAAAGTGATCAGTATCCACGCACATCCGGAAAGGATAAGCTGGATCCAGTAGAGCCAGCGCCAGCCCAAATTGTCGGACAGAAAGCCACCAATCAGCGGACCGATGGCAGGACCAATGAATGGAGCTGCACTGAAGGCGGCCATCGGTACACCACGCTCTTCGTTCCTCCATAGGTCAGCGAGGGTACCGCCAACCAGAGTCATAGGTGCGGAGAAGGCTATGCCGTCGATTGCTCGGCCTACCAGCAGAGTAGCGATGTTCTGCCCAAGGCACCCAGGCAGCACGAACAGGAATGCGACCAGTAATGTTGAGCCATATATGACCTGTCTTCCTACCACTTCGCTAAGTGGGGCAAAGGCCATGGGTCCTACGCCAAATCCAACTACGAACAGGGTGATGGACAACAGGCCGACCTCATGAGATACCCCGAATTCCCGTGCGGGGCCCTCAATGTCAGCAGTGATGACTGAGCTGTTGAGAGCAACCACAAAGCAGGTGAATGCTACGACCATGGTGCACCACCACTTGTATGCCTTGCTCCAATTCTTCGGGTTCTCAGGATCGTTGATCTTCCAGGTGACGAGCTCATATCGCTCGAGCTTGCCGGTATGTCGGGACTGTACCTCTTTCAAAATCTGGCCGGTCGTGGTCTCCTCAGTGTATTCTTCCAATTGAGCACCACGACTTAAAGTGCGCAATTGGTAGATTGACCAGGTCTTCTCCAGTTGGACGTGTCGAAGATCGTGTCAGCGTAGGGCCACCAACGGGTGCAAGTCCAGTGGCAGCTGCTCGGTCATCGATAGCGTCGGAGCTGATTGAGTCGGAGTCGGAGTCATGTTCATGGTCTTTGCCAGGCTTTTCGAAGTCGATGGCCACAGTCTGTGAATTTGAATAGAAGAAAAGGTACAGGACGGTATACAAAACGGGAACATGAAATAGCTTTTATAGAAGCGACCCACTGTTGCTACATCCTCGGCCATCAGACTCGTCGGGGGTCTCTCGGGGAAACGATCCGTTGGGCCACACTGTCCGAGATAGATAGGACTCCATTCTTAGACCTCCTTCTATCATCGCTATCGGCATCAGATCGCCATCCTGGTGCTTACTACGCGGAGATCCGCGTCGACAACAATATGACACCTCCAGAAAAATATGGTCCTCTGAAGCGTGGCTTCATGGATTCTGAATGATTGTAATGAGTGAAAATTGTTTTGCATGATAAGAAGAGAAAATATCGAATCCAAAATGACGTCTAGCTCCGCTTCGTCCCGAAGATAAGCTCAGGAACAAGCACGGGAAGAGCCGCTAGCTGCAGATCCGGCGAGAAAATGCTGCGGGCGTACGCCTATACTGTATCTCCGGCCCCATCCATCTTCTTCGCACTCGGCCATTCTCTTAGCTTCGGCGCCGAGGAAATATATGATACCGAGCAACACATAGCATCCGACTACACTAGGAAGGAGACTTTGGTCAATGGCTGTTGTGAAGCGTCGAAGCTGGCTTGCAGAGGCAATCACCAGATGCGGCAGATTTCCTGGTACAGTTCCGGCTGATGATCATGTTGCTTGACATTGATCCATGAGTTAAGAGAAGAGTATTCATGGGTAGTGTTGTGAATTTCTAAAGACTTCGGTGTCTGCTCGGACATGTCAATTTGATGATTTCCGAATTACAGGTAACCGTCTGCAAACGTTCGCTACAAACATCCGAAGCACTTTCGACGTTTCAAAAACGAACCTTCGTCGTGGTAGAAGACGGGCGAAGACACATTACGATTACATTATCATCTGTTACTATGGCTAGAGTCGCGAGAAAGCGCGAATGTCAAAACATGCGGTATTAGACCTCCTGGATTTACATATTCACCTTGTGGTCCCACCTCTCCTGAATGGGTCTGGCAGACCAAGCCCCTGAACGCAGCAGTGAGCGCATCTGCTCGCGACTGACCCGGAGAACGTTGCCAGCCACGAACCACCTGAGACCCTGAGTGCAAGGAGGAACTGTCAAGCTGCCCTGGTAGCTCCAGTACTGGTTGGCGAAATCGACTTCATTGAGAGCTTTCAGGAGGTCCATCTTGAGCGGAGTGGCGGTAACAATGTCCGTGTGCGCCGGTATGCTGGGAAGCTGTGCGAAGAATGCGGATTTCGGTTTTCCAGTGCTATTGGTGTCGATGCGCATCCCGAAGACGGCACGGTAGTTGCCTGTCTCATTGACGGTGACGAAATGCATTTCTGCCCTGGTCACTTCGCCATTAATGGTGTGCTCGGAAGGTGCATGAGTGTGCCACTGAGCAATATAGACAGTCTCGCCGTCGAAGGTGATCGAAGGTAGCTTTCCAACATCCAAGTTGGCAAATGCATCAAGCTTGAATGCTGGCCCGTAGCCCCAATTGTACAATTTGCCATCCCATGAACCCTTCACATTGTCAAAGTTGGGCTTGTGGGTCTTTGCGAATCCTTCCTTCGTCCTCAAGTTGATAGGCGTCTGCTGCGTCCCAGTCATGCATAGATCATAGCCTGTTATGCGTGTCAGCAGAGATTACCAGAGCATGATGATGGCACTTACTTTCGCTAAGAGACGCCCAATTCCCCGGTTGAAGGTAGTTCCACGTGGTAACACCGCCAGAGTCTCGTTTCTCGAGGTCTGCGTGCTGCAAGCAAGCAGCAGCTGCCGGCACGAGCGTGGCGATGGCGGAGATGCGCATGGTTGAAATGGGAGCGATGCTACCTGGGTTTGTATTGTGTAACTTGAGGCAATGGAAAGGTAATGAGGTGGAAGAAGAAGAGACATGGAACAAGGTCTCACCAACCTTTATAGACTCGTCGGCTGTCGTTCATCAGAGGTGTGCAAGCATCGCAAGACTTTGCCTAGACAACATGCCAAGATCCGTTGGAGCGAAGGCTACGGTGGAAGGTGTTGGCGATTCATATGAAGGTGCTCATCTCGTCCCATAACGATGTACTGACATCTCGCTTGGCTTGGTATCGTCGAACAGCTGCGAACGTCGCAGTAGCCGGAGAACATCGAGAGCTCCTTTTTCGGCAGAGATGATTGATTGGAGGGCAGTAGGGCAGTCTAGTCTTCATTGCAGACTTACCACGCTCAAGTACAGGAGGTTTCGCCAGGTCTCTGAGCACAGACGAAATGCGACCTCTGGACCGCCAATACTTTGTCCTGCCCTTATTGGTAGCGAAAATGCCTTTCTTTCGCGTTCCCGGGAAATGCTTCCTGCTTCGTATACCAGCGGCTCATCGTACAAATCAGTCGGAGCGCGGCGTCTTACGGCCGATACAGGTCGTATGGTCACTCCAGCCTGTTCGAAAGGTGACAAGATTATGCGAAGCTCGTTCACGCCTGAACAACGGTCCGGTCGAACATGCGAAGACTCGTGAGCACCGACGAAGCAACAACGGCTTCCAAGAGATGTGGCGTAGCGTATCGTTCCGTCTGGCCGGTGCAGATGAAGGCAGAACAACGCTGGGAAATCCAGGTCACGTGCTGTGCGCCGAAGTTCGCCCGACTTCGCTCCTTCTCGGAGTACTCATCAGATGACTTGGATGACTCCATATTGCTCAACACAATTTCATCCTCTCATTCCACCCCTTACGATGGAAGGTACAGGCTTGTCAAGTCCTGCCGTTGTATGTCGCGCAAAAAGTTATAGTTGTCCGCACGAACGGGTAGAACACTGTGAGCGGCGACCGGTACAGGAGGGTCCGCAGATAAGGTCACAATCTACACGTCGGAGATGACCACGGAGTCAGCACGCGCGAAAGCAGTCTCAATGCGACCAGTCTTCCAATATCTTGGAGCTGGAGCAATTATCTGTAGCCCCTCCATTGGGCATGCATCTTCTGGAGAAAGCCGTGTTTGCAGTGGTTCATAGATGGCTTTGACGACGCCGCACATGCTGGTCCAACAGTCCCTGAATGGATTCTCCCGAGCCAAGCTCCTCCTATGATCCTTGGAGGAGACGCAGACTCTACTAAGCAGTACAGTGTAGACCCAGGACAGTAGCTGTTTGATGCTGCTTCATCAATACCGCTCACTCGGCCACCACCGCTCTCCTGTTGACCAATGGACTTCGATCGTCTATGCTCTGGTATGTCACTGCATCTTCCGCTGCTCTCCTACTAGCGAGCACTGCGTGTCTCGTTCTCGTTCTCACCTCTGCTTCATACTTGATCGTAGCTTCTCGCGCCTCCTCAGAACTCCAATCTCTACGTTTCAGCAAGTCCAGATGATTATCCAGCCAATTCTTCACATCTTTTATACCGTGATTGGCGCCCTCGCCCCTGAACATGACCATTGCATGAGCCGCGTCGCCCATCAAAGTCACTCTTCCGTCGAAGTTGTTCCAGCCTTCCGCAGGAGGTACCCAGTCTTCAAGTTTGACCTCCTGCAGATCAATGTCATCTGGGACGGCCTGCACGAGCGATCTGAAAGGCTGTGACCAGTCCTTAGTGATCTCCCTCACAAGTGCCAACCTTTCTTTCGACGTCTCTGGCACATCCACCGGCTCCGTTCGGCCCAGAAACCCTTCCCTATACGGCCAAGCAACCATAACCTGACATTCATACTTCCCGTCCAGCCCAATCTGCCCTACATTCATGCTCGGAGTCGACAACACAGACCACCACAGAAACGCATCCGTCTTCGGATCTCCTCCCTGCAGAAAGTACGGATCCAGATCCAACACCGGCCTCACTTCCTCCTCACTTAACGCCACATGCATCCCCACGAACCTCACCGGCAATCTATACACCTCATGACTCTCCCTACACACCACCCTCCTAACAGCAGAATACGTCCCATCAACACCCACGACGTACGTTCCCCTCGCCTCCTCCCCATCCTCAAAATTCACCACCATCTCCCCTTCCCTTCCCTTTCTGATCCCAGTGACTTTCTTCCCCCACTGCACCTCCAACCCCTCCCTCAACAGCCCCACCAATCTCTCCCTCCCCACCCTCACCCTCCTCGCGGCCGGGACCTCCCACCTCGCCTTACTGCTTGCGAGATCGTAGAACAAAAACCTCCCTTTCTCCCCTCGCGCGACGGCTTCGGGGTTGACGTATGTCTCGGGTAAGCGCTCCACGAGGTCTCGGGGCAGGAGGGAGATGAAGTCATCGAGAGCCCAGTGGAGGGTGAGGCCCCAGCCTCTACTTCTTTTGTGATCTCGGGAGGAGAGGAGAGGGGTAGGGGAGCGGTCGTAGATTGTGTAGGGGATGGAGTGGCGTTGGAGGGAGTGTGCTAGGAGGAGACCGATGGGGCCGGCGCCGATGATGAAGATGTGTGGGGATGGCATTGCTGAATTAGAAGAGGAAGAACTGGGAGTGGTGGCGGAATAGCTTTTGCGGTAACTGGGAGGGAGGGGAAGGGGAGAAGGAAGGATGATCGAAGTGGTGCAGGAGGAATCGTGGTAAGAGATGGGGTGTAAGGCCGCCGGTTGAGGGGAAGGCGGCTCTGGGAATTGTTTGTGTGACTTGCCTGTCTCGACCACTTCTTCGATGTGCACTGATCGTGGCCGCATCAATGGTGCCGCACGCGCCTATATGCTGCAGCTCCTATCAGCTTCCGTTATTGATGTAGTCTTGATTGTACAGTATGCACAACTATTCTATATTCATTATGTCGTTTCAATGCATATGCATGTCCCCCGTCTCAACAATATGCCTCTGACAATCAGCCAGGATCCTCGCTTGCTTAGCAACATCACCCAGCCTTGATATCACCTCCTTGTTGCCATCGACAAAACCATACAAGGCATACGGAATGCCGACCTCGTTGCAGAATTCCTGCACCATCTTCTGCGTCTGCCTCAGATTGTGCCTTGGAATCCGCGGGTACAGATGGTGGATGGCCTGAAATTGCAAACCACCATGGAAGAAGTCTAGCCACGGTGGGCAGTCAACATCCATAGTCGTGCGCAGCATGCGTTGAGGAAAGCTCTCCTCCACTCCAAGATCGGCCGTGCTCATGGCGAAGTGGCTGAGAGTGATTTGTACGTGCAAGGGCATAGTGATCATGTGGCTGACCAGGACAAAAACGACACGACCCCAAGCTGTCGGGATCGATCTGTACAAGATTCCGTAGCCAAACCATGTCCAGAAAAAGATCTGTCCAGCAATCTCGAACCAGCGGTGCCACCATGCAGGTCCCTTTCTGGGACCCAAGCCAAGGATGAGGTACTCCCAGCTGAGGCGATAGAGGTTGAAGCGTCCAAATGTCAAGAGCGGGTAGTAAATGTAGTGTTGATATTTGATCATGAATCTTGCAAAGGGATCATAAGTCATGATACGGTCGTAATACGTGGAGCGAAGAGAGTCGAAGAAGCGGTGCGAGATGGCGAAGAAAGGCATGTGCTCGATGTCAGGATCGTGCTCGGGCGAGTTGGTGACGATGTGGTGCACATTATGGTTCCGCTTCCACCATCCAAGACTGAGCCCGCCAAGGAAGTCAGCGATAATGATGCCAATCACTGTGTCTGTGTGGAAGTCGTGTGTGATGCCCATGTGGCCGGAGTCGTGAGCAGTGAATACCAGCTGATGCCAGAAGCAACCAAGGAATAGTCCACTTGTTGCGTACCATCCCCACTGCAACGTAGTCCAGCACATTGCTGCAAGGAAGGTGTATCTTGCCAATTCCCAAGCATACGCAGTGTAGTTGCAGTCATACAGACCGGCATCTCTAATGCGCTTATTGAGGTCGCGGTACTTCACGACGATGTCTGCTTGCGTTGCTGAGTCCAGGCGGGGATATTTCCGCAGATCCTCTTCGATCTGTTCTCGAGTCCTCTTCTCCGCAGCTGACTCGAAAGGCTTGGACTCCTGCGCATTCATGTCCATGGTAGATATCGATGTTGCCGAGCTTGATCTTGACAATGTGTCTTCCCCTGATTTCGTCCGCCTCTTCCGTACATCCTGCTTGTCTGCTGGATCGAATACTGGTGAAGGTTGGTTCGAACTCTGCTGGCTTGAGCTATCGCTATCTTCTGAAATCGAAACCGACCGCTGGCGTACTGCTTCAAGCTCCTCTCGTGATCGGAATGTGCCGCCCTGAATGGGAGGGACAAAATTCTTCCACTTTCCTTCGACTCTGCCAATGACGTACTTCTTCATTCGCTCTTGAGCTTCCAGGGAGTGCAGTCTGCCGAAGCATCAGCCAAGGATCAAGATCATTCACTGGATCAGGACTTACGCAGTCACCTCGTCCGTAGCATCCCGCCCGATCATGTGCAGGATCGCCTTGTCTCCTCCGGGATGATATTTCCTCCATGCATCGGCCTTGATGACCTCGCCTCCGAGGATGAAGACAGACCTTCCCTCTTGTATCAATGCCTCGATCTCATCCCGGCCACACACTCTGTCTTTCCGCGCCTCGACGCGTGCCATCTTGGGTTAGCACCAGTAGGGGTCCAGGCGGTGTCGGCTGTCCGGCTTCGCTGTGGTGCTACAATGATGCTTACAATTGACGCTGGGTTGTCATGAAGTTTCGACAGGGTGTAGCCACGCACTTGATCTTGACCTGCTCGCCAGCTAGAAGATCAATGTCATGAAATCAAAAAGTTGTAGAGCAACTGTCCGACCAGGGGAATTCCACAGCTTCTCCCTTCTCGAACCACCCGCCCCACCCGTCCGGCACCTCCCGGCCAGCCGACCTGTTGTACGTGCTGAGTCAGCTGAGGCTTGGCACGTCAGCACGCTCAGTGACCGGAGTACTGAGAGGTCTTAACGTTGAGATCGATAGATGAGAAAAACTGAGATAAAAAGGTGGTAACTATCTAAGTGATAGAGGGTCGACTATATATAGAGTAATAAGCTAGTCAAACAACCGGTAGATCTCCGGATATTACGTACTCGATCGAGGATAAGGATTAAGGTATAACACTCTCCCTAACGGTGATTTACTATGTTATTAGTTATATTCGTAAAGCGATATTATCTATTGTCGACTTATAGACCTCCGTAAAGCTATAACAGCGTAATTATAGTGTTCTAGCTATTGTTATATTGTCTAGAAGTTGCTATTGTCGTGTTAAATAGATATTAGTAGTCTAGCTATCGCGATTTCTCCCTCTTTCTTCTAGATTACTTTCTTCTATCTTCTCGTGTATAATAGGTCGTTAGTATATAACTAGTAAGGTTAAGGAGGTTACTTAGGAGGATCTATTAGCTACCTTGCCGGTCGAGTAGTTAGATTTAGAAGGTAGTAATAGCAGTTAGGAGGATATAATATAAATTAAAGAATCTAGTGAATAATATAGTAGTACTATAATAAAGGAATATAATAAAGAAAACACAGAAAGTAGACAGTAAGTAGCACAGTAAGGAGTAACTCGTCGAAGTTAGTTTAGCTTATTAGTTTAGCCTGTTAGTTCGCCTTCTAACTATCTAGTAGTTTAATAGGTGTAAGCGAGCCCCGCTGAGCCACATCACCCGCCGAGCCTTGGGCTCGGCGCTCTTGCGCTGTGCAATGCAAAAGAACAGCTAGTATCCGCGCTAACGGTATACCGTGCAGAGTAACTAATTATATAAGTACACCCTTATAATAGGTGACTGAGGCTTAGTAAGGGGATCCGCCAGTTATTAAGTGGTTAGCATAAACTCGATGTCGATAATGCCTTTCTTGTACTTCTCTCTATAATAGTGATTACGGAGGTTAATATAACGAGAACGATAGTAATTGTCGTGGTTCTTAACGAGCTTAATAGCTAACTAATTATCGACGAGTATAGTTGTATATAGTTGTTGAATACGAATCTCTTGTAGAAGGTTCCTTAGCTACTAGATCTCCCTATAGGTCTCTAATAGAGCGAGGTATTTAGCCTTAGTAGATAATAGAACAACGTCTAACTAGAGTTTCGTTCTCTAAATAACTAGTGCTCTAGCGAGAAGTATTAGCGAGCTAGAGGTAGATCGAGAGGTATCTAGATCGCCGGCGAAATCTGCATTAGAATAGTAGGTTAGTTCTCTCTTAGTAAAGATAAGGCTATAATCTAGAGTGCCCTTAAGATATCGCTAAACTTGTTTAGTAGTAGTAAGGTGTTCAGTAGATAGATTTTATAGGAACTATGTAAAGTAATTAATAGCATGACTAATATTAGGCCGTGTCTAGTTAGAGAGAACTTATAGTTCACCTATCTACTAGTTATACTACTTCTAGCGATTAACTAAGTGTTTTTCGGTACTAGTAGAGAGTAGTTAGTCAAGGGGACGAGGTGCTAGTTTATAGTCTACGAGTTGGTGTTTATTTAGCTTATCCTTTGTGTAATAAGATTAGGATAGCTTAGTTAAGGTTCGAGAGGTGACAATCTCGATGCTAAGAAAGAGGTTACTATTAACTAGTTTAATTAGGTAGCGCTTCTGTATATCTTAGACGAAACAATCTAGTCGAGCTTACGAAGCGGCGAATATCTAGAAATTATCGACATATACAAGGACGAGGAGCTTACTATCCTTAGAAATAAAGAGGTAGGCATTACTTATAGTACGTCGGAGGCTAAGTTTTGTCATGTGGGCTACGACATCGTCGTACTAGAGTACTATAGATTACTTTAGGCTATATAGGCCTTTAGTGACTATAACGACCTCACCGAGATAGCTATAACCCTATAGAGTATAGATATAGAGTACTACGTCGAGGTCTAGATAGAGAAAGGCCGTAGTTACGTCAATCTGTGCTTATCTCTAGCTATTAAGCATATAGACGGCAATTAGGACTCTGCCGGTTACTATATAAGGTGTTAGAGTAAAGGTTTCGAAGTAGTTAACTCCCTAGCGTTAGGTAAAGCCTCTAGTAGTCTATCGAGACTTACGCTTATCGATAGTGCGATTAGGTAGTAGTTTAGTCTTGTATACCTATTTGCTAGTTATAACTGTTCTCTCTTTTAGTACGTCTAACCGATTTTTGAAAACAATGGCCTTAGTACTACATAGGGAGTTAATTTCTTTATCTATAGAGGCTTTCTAGAGTGCTCTATCTAGTTATAATATAGCATCATCGTAGGAGGTAGAGTCTATGAGTTCTATAGCTATAGCTCTAGCGGCGAAGTGTTTATAGTCGTTATTAATTAGTCCTAATGCTAATCGTTTACTACTAGCGAGTTAACGAGGTTAGAGTAGTTCTATAAGGGTGTCGCTAGCGTCGTCATCGTCGCTAAGAGGCTTAGGGTTACTAAGAGGCTCTATCTTAGGAGCTTTAGGCTTAAAGGAGAGTAATTCAGGACTAGTAGGTCGTATCCACGTGTTAGATTAAGCTATTTAAGGCTCTAGTTAGTGTTAAGCCTCGGCTTAAGCTAGATCGTCTAAATCCGTGCTTAAAGGTAAATTTTGAGGTGCTACGGGAGTGTCTATAGTAGTAGGTTAAGCCGAGTTCTCTCCCTAAAGAGTAACTAGTGCCTATTTAGCCTTTAGATTAGATTTAGCAGAGCGTAACTCTATATTAGATTAGTGGCTTAACTGATTCTCTGATTAAGCTATTAGTTCGTGATAGGGACGTTACTAAGGTTAATTAGGCTATATAAGGTCTAGTTCTAGCTAGGGTAGCTCCCCCTAATTATTAGCTAGATTAGGTTCGTTAATAGTTCGATAATTAAACTGACTTAGCTACGTAAACTAAGGCTAAGGAGGAAGCTAATATAAGCCTTAGTAGTTAAATACTAGCTGTTTAGCGATCTGCTGTTAAGTAAGGCTTTCTACTATATAGTCACGGAAAACAGTAGACTTATCGAATTATACGTATAGCGAGTACTTTAGCTATAGAGTTCCGTTAAGCTAGCCAAGGATCAAGTAATTAGTAGATAATTCACCCTAAAATCCCACGAACTAACCTATAAAGGAGCGAGGCTTAAACTTTAAGGTTAGAGGTAGCTACCGGTGTAAATAGGCCTTATAGCTAAAGCGTTTAAGGTAGCTAAGGTTAATCTAATCTATTGGAGTAGCTTACTAAAAACTCTCGAGGAAGTGCTAGTATAGTACTTTACTAGTTCAGAGATTGACAATTCTGTTAGTAACGTATACTAAGTACTTAATAGCTAGAGGCTAAAACTCCATTAGTAGACTAGACTTAATTATGAAGTAGCGTATATACGTAATGATTACCTTATTAGCTAATTTAGCTATTCTGTTTTACTCTAGAGTGTAGGTAGTAGAGGTAAGCATCTCGGTGCCTCTAGAGGCGTTAAATTAGCGTGTAGCGTAATTAATTAGCTCTATGCCCTAATTAGAGAAGGTTTTTTGCAGTATCTTGCTGAATTAAGTACTCATGAAGATTAACTAGCGCTAGTGCTTACTAATCGACTTGTCCTTTGTCTTAAGGAGAATAGATGTAAGGGGAAGCTCGGTCCTACGGAGCTAGGATAGTCCCGTTACGTGATGTAGGCCCTCTGTAGTATATCCGCATAGTCTCCGGCTATTTCGAACAAAGGCAGCTATTATTTCATCAACCTATCTAGCCTATAGATAGCTTAGCTCTATACGTTGCTACACACCACTATTATAGTTCTAATAGCTCCCTTTAGTCGTAGCCTATAGAGCTACCGACAATAAGCGATAACGATCGAGTAAATTCTACCCGACTAATAGGTCGAGTTAACGAGGCTAACGACAGCTACGAAGTCATCGAAATTCTATTAAGGCTAGAGTCCCTAATAGATAAGGATTCGCTAACACCTCTAGAGGTCGCTCTAGCTAGCGTTCTAGAGTAGTTTAGAAGTGAGATCTTCCGCTATCTCGGGGAGGTCGAATCTAATCACGACTAGCAAGATAGAAGATTAATTGCGTCTATTCGTCAAGATATCGAGACTTAGAAAAGAAGAAGAGAAAGCTAGTGTATAAAGCACGCGTAATATCGAGGGCGGAGCGGCCGGAAGCCCGGGCCGCGACGCCGAGATCACGTGACTAAACTGAACTAGGCCCTAACTAAATCTAGTTCGTATCCATCTCGTATCACTACCCCCCCTCTTAAAGGCGTTTGCTCTTAAACGCTAATGTATATTATCCGTTAATCTATTTCGGCCTCGGTTTATCCGTGTAAGAGTCTAGGTAGTTACGTAGTACGTTAGCTACTCCTTTGAGGTTGTCGATTAGCCACTAGGTAAGATCTTCCGGATATCCCTTCTAGCTTACACGAGCGACTAGTTTACCGCGTAGCATCCGTACGTTAATCACATCGTCTACTTCGTATTCCTCTTTACTCTTAACCTCGATCGGCGGTGGCTCTTCGAAGGACTAGCTAGGTAAAGGGTTGTCCGGATGTTTAGTGAGTAGGTCGGCGTAGAACATAGGGTGAATACGGCGTAAAGCGACCGGTAGATCTAGTTTATACGACAGGGGTAATCGCTTTTCGAGTACCTTATAAGGACTAACCCTCTTTAGTAATAGCTTAGGATTGCCGTGTAGGTAGAGGTTCTTTATCGACAACTACACTATGTCACTAACCTTAAATTCGATTAGTAAGCGGTGCTTGTTCGCTTATTCTACTATGCGTAATTAGGCAACAGTGAGGTTTTTCTTAGCGATCTCTAAACCTTCTTCTAGCTACTTAGCTAGGGCACGGATATTAGTCTCATTTAGCTTAGCTCTCGTCGATAGTGCATCGGCAGGCGGCTAAAAGCTAAGTCTTAGCTTGTACCCTCTAGTAACTTCGAACGGTAATAGCTTAGTGCTTTCCGATGGGTTAGCATTAGCGGAGAACTCTACTACTAGAAGGATAAGGGTCCAGTTGCTAAAACGTGTAGCGTAAGAGCAGATGACTCGTTCGAACTCCCGGTTTATGACCTCTAACTAGCCGTCTATTTAGGGGTGGCCGGCGGTAGATAGCTTAGCTGTAATCTTTAGGATCTAGTAGAACCGCTTCTACACGTCGCTAACGAACTAAGGGCCGCGGTCGGAAGTGATACTATCGGGTAACCTATGCAGTTTCTACACGTAAAAGAACAATAGCTTAGTAGTCTCGAATGCCGAGGTACCTTCCTTTCTAGAGAAGCAGGGGATTAGGTATCGTTCTTTACTTAGGCAGTCGATAACACATAACACCGCGTTATAGCTGTCTACTAAGGGTAGACCGGTGACGAAGTCTATCGTAATGTACTGCTAGGGCTTCTCCGGAATAGGCAGTAGTAAGAGTAGGCTAGTAGGAAAGCCGTGGCGAGCCTTTAATCGTTTATAGTCGTAGCAATGAGCAATAAACCTCTTGACGATATTGTCATAACCAGGGATATAAAAGGTTGTTTTGATTATAGCTGCCGTCTTAGTAGCTCCGGCGTGTACGTAGTCCTTTGACGTATACACCTCCTAGATAACCTTAGTGACTATCGACATAGGCACGAATAGTCGACTAGCGTACTATAACATCCCTTTGCTAATAGTGACATCGGTCGGCGGTAGCTATTTCCTCTTTAGGAAGGCCCCTATTATATAGTAGATGCCTCGAGCGGACTCGAACTTAGTGTCTTATAGGTTAGCTTTAGCCACTTCTTCGAAAAGGGGTAAAGGCTCTTCTACAGCCGAGATAGGGGCGACATAGGCCGGCTCGCGAGGCGAAATAGGCGTCTATTTTAGTGACGAACTGAGTGTTAAAATAGACTGCGAAATAGGCAGCGAACTAGGTCCTAGTTCGGTAGCTAAACTAGACTACGAACTGGATCGCGAACTGGATTACGAACTAGACTTTAGTTTAGCTCGGAGTAGTAATCTAGTTCGGATACGACCTGGACTTAGTTCATCGATAATACGCGGATCGAGCACCTTATACGGCAGAAGCGTCTAGCGTAGATTAGGGTCTTCCTTTAAGCGTAGTATATCTCCGTTCCTTCTAGTAAGTACGTCCGCTTTGCCATTAGCGGCGCTAGGTCGGTATATGATCTTAAAGTTAAATTGCATAAGGTAGAGGGCCTAGCGTGCTTAATAGCGTAAAAGCTTTTAAGTCCTTATAAAATGCATAAGGGATTAGTGATCGGTGAGGACGTAGATAGCCTTGTCGGATTAAGTGCTTATAAGCTTAGGGGTCCACTCCTTAAAGGCTTAGACGATAGCTAGTAGCTCTTTGTCATAGATAGCGTAGTTACGTTCGGCTTTACTCATGGACTTACTGAAAAAGGCGACGGGCCGGAGGACGTCGTGCTCGTCGTACTACGACAGGATCCTAGCGGTAGTAGTATCGGAAGCATCGGTCTCGACGACTATCTACTTTAAGCGATCGAAGTGCGCGAGGATAGGTACGCTCGTGACAGCGTGCTTTATGTAGTTGAATACGGCAGTGCATTTATCGTTCTAGGGTAATACGTCCTTCTTAAGTAGGTTATTTAGAGGCTTAGCGATGGTACTAAAACCCTTAATGAAGTAGCGGTAGTAGCTACAGAAACTGATGAAGCTCCTTACTTATGTGGTGTTACTAGGGGCCGGCTGCTTCTAAGCTTTAATAGCTTCTACCTTCTTAGGGTCTATCCGGACTCTATCTCGGCTAACGATAATACCGAGGTACTTCACCTCCGTAAGGTAAAACTCGCTTTTCTTGATGTCGGCGTTTAGGCCTAACTCGCGGAGTCGCTAGAGCACTAGTTTAATGTGCTCGGCGTGCTCTCGCCGGGTGCCGTCGGTGTAAATTAGGATGTCGTCTAGATAGATCGACACGAAGCGTTCTAGCATGTCGACGAAGTTGTGATTTATGAACCTCTACTATACGGCGGGGGCGTTAGTAAGACCGAAAGGCATCACTAGCTATTTGAAGTTGCCTATACGTATAGAGAAAGTGGTGAGGTCCTCACTGTCGACGGAGTTACGGAGACAGTAGAAGGCTTAGCGGATATCGATCTTGCTGAACTACTTAGCCTTACTTACGCGCGTAAGTGTTTCTTCGATAAGCGGCAGCGGATAGACGTCTTGTTTAGTGACCTCGTTAAGGCCGCGGTAATCGACATAGAGGCGGAGTCCTCTATTCGGCTTACAGACAAAAAGGATAGGTGATAAGTAGCTAGCCGAGCTTAGTGTAATAAAACCCTTGTCGAGATGTTCCCGAATAAACTCTTCTACTATATTAAGCTCTTTAGGGGATAGGCGGCGCAAAGGTTCAGTATGCGGTAGCTTAGCGCCGTCCTTCAGGGTAATACGGTTGTCGAAATCTAGTCGATGTAGCGGCAGAGTGTTAGATTGCTCTTTAGAGAAGACGTCGGTAAACTCACGCAACTCCTCTAGTAGAACGACTAAGGGGTCTAGTTCCGGTTCAGCGGCTATGCGGCGGTGGTCCTTAATATCCTTCACAGAGATCGCGAACACCTCGTGTTCGCGGTATTTAGCTTAAGAGGCAAAGGCAGCGGCGCTAATAAAGGCGATAAGCGGTCCATCTTGCTTAGCCTTACTTACGTAGGCAGGTACGTAAGAGAACTTATGCATTGGCTAAGTGCTATAGGAGACTGGCTTAAACTCCCCCTAATTTAGCTTAAAATTCGACCTAAGAGCTGGTAGTCGATATAGTCTATCTCGTCCTAATTCGGCAGCCGAAATGGTATCTATTTCGCGAGCCGAACTAGGGACGAACTAGTTCCGAACTAAAATGGGTCCCTTTCCGGAATAAGCACCTTTAATTAGCTGCGGCTACTGCCGCTTAACGACAGTTAGTGAAAACTCTTCTTTGTATGTGACTTCGCTGTGTTCGTAGTCGATATTAGCCTTGTTAGCCTTAAGCTAGCCGAGGCCGAGGATAATGTCGAAACAGCCGATATCTATAATACGGAAGGTAGTAAGGGTGTTTAGCTTACTAGAAACAGTGGTAGTAAGGGGGACGCTATGAGTGACTTATTCAGTTAGAACACCGTTATAGGCCTGGAGCTAAATAGGGCTAGCTAACGCCACGGGGTAGCCGAAAGTCTTTAGCTTGTCGAGAACGTTGTAGTTAACTGCGGCGCCGATAAGCGCGCTAGTGTCGATAAAGGCTTAAAGAGTGATAGTTCGTTTATAGTTGTAGGGGTCGTAGATGGTAATAGGAGTCATAATAGCGGTAACGTTGTGAGTGACGACACTATTCAGCGTTTATACTCCTCCGGATCTATCTCGAATAGCCCTTGTTCTACTAGAGGAGGGGACTTATTCTCCGGCTGCTCGTTTCCCTAGTCGAACTAGTTAGCTAACTCGTAATCTATCTCGGGGTCGAACTAGTTCTAAACTGAATCCAGTTCGTAGGCCGAACTAGAATCGGCTTTTAACTTAGCTATACGGTGCTAAAGCTACTATATCTCCTCTATAGCGCTAATAGCGCGAGAGGGACGAGTAGCGGCGTAAGTAGCCTTCTTAGAGGCGCTAGCTATGTACTTCGGTGCGATATAGCCTAGCTTGCCGTATGCGAAGTAGACGAGTGTTTAGGGTAGGCGGAAAGGCTACGGAGTACCTCCGGCGATAGGGCGGTAAGTGGCCGGAGTAGCAGGCGTAGAGGTTAAGTAAGGCACGCGAGTTAGAGCGCTAGCGACGCGAGTTATAGCTATTACGGGGCGCAGAGCCTAAGTGCGCTTAGCGATAAGGTTGTTCTAACGGATGCTACAGTTAGTGGCGCGAGCTATAGTAATAAAGGCGGCGAGGTTATCGGGGTAAAAGTTAACCAGGGCATTACGTAGCTCGGCGGATATCTTCTAACGGATTTAGTATAGCTGCTCTTCTTCGGCGATATTAGCGCGAAGAGCGTACTTGTTAAACTCGCCGATAAAGGAGTCGAAGGTGTTATTACGCTAAAAGAGGCTAGCGAATTAGATGCGCGTAGTGGCCCTACAGTCGGGGTCCTTATAGCGCTAAGCTAAAAGGGCAAAGACCTCGTTAGCGCTAAGGATTACACCGCGAGCCGCGTCTATGACGAGGGTGTAAGCGTCTCCTAAGAGGCGCGAGTAGAGATAGGCGAACTTGTTGACCTTCGTAGAGTAACGGTCCGCATTAGAAAGAAGCTTGTTCTATATCTAGTGCTTAAAGACATCGAACTGTTCTAGTGTGCCGTCGCTAAAAACGGCGGGGTCTAGTAGCTTCTCTAACAAGGGAGGGCCGCGTATAGAAGGGGTTAGTGTACTATGTCCTATCTCGGCCTTAAGATAGTCTAGTTCGGCCTTGAGCTCTTAGACCTTAGCCAAGTGACGGGCGGCTTAGGCAGTAGCGCCGTCGGCGTAGGTCTAAGATGCATCTAGTTTAGCTTAGATGTCACCGACCTGAGCCTATGTAGCACTTACTTGTGTAGTCCACTCGTTATAAGAGAATTCGACGTAGTCGAACGCGTCCCTTAGTGCCTAAATGCTATGCTCTTCCTATAGCTTACTAAGGAGTACGGCGTCGGGGAAGGCGAATAGATCGTAATAGAGTGAACTAATAGGAGCGTCGTTGTAGTCGGAGGTAGGTTGTAGTAGCTTGCTTTAGCGGCGCTCTTCGTCGCTGGGGTTAGGTCGAGCCATAGCTCGGTAAGGTTAGTCGTGAATATAGTAAAAGTCAACGCGTGACAAAGGGGATATCTGAAAATTTGGCCAGCGGCCTGCTTCCTTCTTAAGTCGTCGGTGACTCGACTTATTACCTTCTTCTTGTGTCTTCGGTATTCGCGGTATCAACCTATACAGCGGCAGCGAGGATCTATTGTAGTATACGCGGGAACTGCGATCGTAATGCTTCTTCTTCTTCGTAACTTCTTCGGTTCTTCGTGAGTAGTTGTTAGTAGTTACGCGAGCAGTAGAATGGCCAGATATTTCGATGGCTCTATCGCTCGGTCGCAGGGGTTACGAAGTCTCGATATAGTGATTACGACTAGTAAGATGGAAGGTTAATTACGTCTATTCGTCAAGATATCGAGACTTAGAAAAGAAGAAGAGAAAGCTAGTGTATAAAGCACGCGTAATATCGAGGGCGGAGCGGCCGGAAGCCCGGGCCGCGACGCCGAGATCACGTAACTAAACTAAACTAGGCCCCAACTAAATCCAGTTCGTATCCATCTCGCATTAGAATCCTCTATACGAGACTCTAATTACCGTAGGGACGCTAGTAAGATACTAGCTAGACCCCGCGGCCTTACTATATAGAGTACCTCGACTCTCTCTAAGGAGATAGGCACCTATATAATACCCTTAAGACTAGCGGGCGCTACTATAGAGCTCTACTAGGACCCCGAAGAGATGCCGTAAAGTACGATTTACGTACTACTACTCTATCGCTCTACGCTAGGTAGTATAGGGTTAAAGCTAAAAGATCTAGAAGAATATCGAGCGAAGATAATCACTAAGTTTAGATACTTCCGCCGGAGCCTAGAGATAGCCTTCTTAGTAAAGCTAGATTACTTTACCTACTCGCTCTTACGCGAGGTAAACTAGATTACCTACTCGATCTAGTTCCTTAGCGATAGGCTTAAGGAGTCCTAGAATCGAAAGTATACCCTTAATAGTATAAACTAGGCGTCCTTAACGTATTAAGGGACTTTCCTCGACTTCCTTAAGGACGTAGTTAAGGACCTAGTTAATCGACATATAAACGCTATAATCGAATACTATAGTGCTCGTTAGAATTAAGGAGAGTTAGCCTAGAAGTTCGCTAACTAACTAGCTACCCTTAAAGACTAAGTTAACCCCCGTTATAGTAAAGAGCACCTAGCCTAACACTTTTTAGCTAAGCTCTACGCCGGTTTCCGGAACTAGATCCTTTAGGCCCCTCCGATCCTAGAAACGCGAGAAGAGCTAGTTATACGTACTACTATGTACGAGGGCCTTTCGAAGTCTTTAGACAAGGAGGCAAGGGAAACGTAGAAGCATTATAGGGACCCTATAGAGAGTATTTACGTAGCTCCGGGGGGTAAGCGTAGTAAATAGGATGACCGCGCTAGCTTTAGCTATACGTAAGCGTATCGTAACTATAGGGTATCCGGGGGACGTAATTAGGGCCCCCTAGAGAGGAGGCTAGAATCGAGGAAGCTAGTGCTAGACTAGGTCTAGTGCTATAACTACGGCAAGCGAGGCCACTTTTCTACCTCGTGTACGTAGCTACGTAAGCTAGGCCAGGAACCCGCAACGCGTGTAGTAGGAGTAAGTAAACGTCCCCTTCTATCTAACTAACTCCCCGAGGACGTATTAGACAACCCCGAATAGGACTATAAGGGGCCTATAGTCCTCCCGGCACGAACCTACGAAGGGATAGTATATACACTAGATAGTAAGGTTAGTGTGTTAATGCTCTTAGATAATAGATCCGACATTAATATAATCGATCCTACCTTCGCTCTTAAGTATAACTTAAAGCGTGTTAACGCCGAGCTCCCGCGGGTTAATAGCTTCTAGAGCTATCTAGCACATTGCTATAGCGCCTACGAGATTGAGCTACGCTTAACAGACGACACTAGTAAGACGCGAGAGTCGAAAGGTTTGTTCTATACTATAGAAACAAGCCCTCCTATCTTACTTAGTTAGCCGTGGCATTTCGACTAGAGCGTAGTAGTAGATAGCTGTGCCGACTAATAGCGGTACGGTTACGACACTACGTTAGTGCGCGTCGTAAACGCTCGAGAGTTCTCTAATCTAGTCCTCGCGGGAAATTAAGGCTACGCTATCGTCCCGTTAGGCGTGCCTAACCCTATAGAGTATAGAGTACAGGGGGTGGCCGGAGCCTCTATAGAACCTCTACGGGACCCCCTCGACTTATTACCCGCGTATATCTCGGACTTTAAGGACGTATTCAACGTTAATCCTGCCGAGATAAGGCCTACTAAGAACGTTTCCTATCCGATCGACCTCTAGAAGAGTAAGGAACCTCTCTTCTAACCCCTCTATAATCTCTCTACTATAGAGTTAGTAGAACTAAGGGAGTACTTAAAGGAGTCCCTAGAGAAGAGCTAGATCCGACATTCGGAGAGTCTAGCTAGCGCGCTGATTCTATTCGTGCCAAAGAAGGATAGAACGCTTAGGCTATATATAGATTACTACGGCCTAAACGCGATTACTATTAAGAACTGCTACTCTCTCCCCCTTATTAGTAAGACCCTCGATCGGCTCGGGGGAGTAGTAGTATACTCGAAGATCGATATAAAGGACGTATATCACCGTATTCCGATTAAGGAGAGTAATTAGTAGAAGACGGCGTTCCGGACGAGATATAGCTACTTCGAATACATAGTTATACCGTTCGGATTAACTAATACACCTACTACGTTCTAAGCCTATATTAATAGGGCTTTAGTAGGGCTCGTCGACGTCTACTACGTCGTCTATCTTAACGACGTCCTTATCTATAGCGCGTCGGCAGAAGAGTATACGGAGCACCTACGGAAGGTGCTCGAGAGATTACGCTCGTTCGCGTTATACGCGAACCCGAAGAAGTGCGCCTTTTTCTAGACTAAGGTAGAGTTCTTAGGATTTATCGTCGGCACTACGGGTATATCGATAGATCCCCGTAGGGTCTCCGTAATTACGGACTAGCCCCTGCCTAAGAATTATTACGACGTCTAGTAGTTTCTAGGCTTCGCGAACTTCTACCGGCGGTTTATTAAAGGATACTCCGCAATAGTAGCGCTACTAACGTCGCTATTTAAAGGGGCGAAGAAGGGAAAGTAAACTACGCTATAGCGCTAGAGAGAGGCTTAGACTAAGGCCTTTAAGGAAGTCCGTAAGGCCTTTATAAAGGCTCTAGTGCTAAGGCACTATAATCCCACGGCGGAACTCCGCATAGAAACCGATGTGTCGAAGTACGCATATAGTAGTGTACTTTCGTAGCTCTTCGACGAGAGTAAGTACAAGGAGTAGCACTCTATTACTTTCCTGTCCCGTAAGCATCTACTAGCCCGTAAGCATCTACTAGCCGAGTAGAATTATAAGACGTATAATCAGGAGTTACTTGTAATCGTTAAGGGATTTAGGCATTAGCGATACTACTACGAAGGGTCTCTATACTCTATCCGTGTACTATCCGATTATAATAACCTAAGGTACTTCCTAATAACAAAGGAACTAAACGGCCGTTAAGCGAGATAGTGTATATACCTCTAGAGATTCGATTTTGTGATCGAATATAGACTAGGGAAGACGAACTCTACTAATGCCCTATCTCGTCGTCTAGACCTTATAGTCGACAACTAGGAAGAGACCGGTAGCTTGCCTACCTTACGGGCTAAGCTTAGGGCAATAATTCCCGTTAGTATACTAATAGTAAGAAGAGTATATATAGAAGTGTCTACGCACCTTAGTGTTATAACCCTAGAGGGGGGCGCGGGCCTAGAGATCTGTATTATATAACTAGCTTTAGACGCGAAGTAGCCCCGTAGGGACTCTATAGGAGTAGTAGATAGTCTAGGCGAAGAAGACGCTAAGGGTCCTAGAGGTAGTTCCTCGGATATGTACTAGCCTAACTAGCCGGGAAGCAAGAAAACTAAGCGTAGGGAGGCATAGTTAGTTCGTGATAGCGTAATGCCGATAGCTATACCTCGCGTCGCCGCCGTTTCGGCGACGTAGAATAAGTCTCCGTAGGCTAACAAGGTCGGCGATAAGCTAGTCTAGTTTATTAAAGAGTTGTAGTAGACTAATAGACTAGCTACTCAGAGAGCAACTGATCCGGAGAAGAGAGCTAATAGCGGTTCGCTATCGTAGCACTAGAAGGAGAGAGTACTATACAAGGATAATGCCTTATACGTACCCGTAGACGCGGCATTACGCGCGGAGTTACTACGGAAGTACTACGATCTCCTAGAGGCTAGCTATTTTAGCCGAGAAAAGACCTTAAAGCTGTTATTAAGGAAGTATTACTAGCCGGGGGTATACTATAACGTAGACGATTACGTTAAGACCTATATAGTATACTAGACTCGGAAGGGACATACCTACGCGCTATATAGCGAGCTCTCGAGCTTGCCGATACTAAAGGCTACTTAGAGGGAGCTAACTATAGATTTTATCACCGACCTCCCCCTAAGTAAGTACCGTAGTAAGGTATACGACGCGATCCTTGTAGTCGTCGACAGATTAACGAAAATAGTGCGCTACTTTCTCTACTATAAGACTATCACCTCGGAATAGCTCGCTAAGCTATTTTACGACGAGATCGTTTACGAATACGGGTTCCTAGAAGGCGTGATCTCTAACTACGGAACCGTATTCACGTCGGCGTACTAGCAAACGTTCGCGTACTAGTTAAAGTTCGAGCGCCGGCTATTAATAGCTTTCTATCCCTAAATAGATAGCTAGACAGAATAGTAAAACAGATCCCTGATTTAGTACATTTAATGTTATTACTCTATAGACTAATCCGACTAGTCGCGATAGTTACGAATAGTAGCGTTCGCCGCTAATTCGTCTTAGAATAACATACTAGGCATATCTCTACTCGAATATTACTCTAGTAAGGACCCCGTAGGGGATCCGAATAAGGCCCGAGAGCGGACTCTACCGAGGGGGGTACTAGCTACTTATAATAGAGTAGCGACCCTCATAAATCTTAGGAAGAGCTTAGAAGAGCGTTAGCGATAGGCCTAGGAGTAGTAGAAGTAGGCCTACGATAAGAGATATAAAGCTATGTTATTTAATGTCGGAGATCGAGTTCTACTATCAACTAAGAACCTAAGACTAAAGGTAGCTAAGCGTAAGCTAGCACTAACGTTCCTTAGACCGTTTAAGGTATTAGATCGAGTTAGTAGCTAAGCGTACTACTTAGATCTGCCTAAAGGCTCCCGCATCTATAATGTATTCCATGTATTACTATTAGAACTAGCAAGGGGCTACGGAGACTATAATGGTAGTATGTAGCAACGTATAGAGCTAAGCTATCTATAGGCTAGATAGGTTAATGAACTAATAGCTACCTTCGTTCGAAATAGCTAGAGGCTATGCGGATATACTACGGAGGGCCTACGTCACGTGACGGGACTATCCTAGCTCCGTAGGACCGAGCTTCCCCTTATAACTATCCCCCCCCTTTACGGCTACTGCCCTTAGTAGCTGTCCGTCTCTTAAGCCGTTCTTTGCCGCATTCGGTAATCGTAACTATAAAGGTAGTAAGCATTCTCTTTATTAACTAGGGGAACACTTAGTCTACGTTGTTTCTTTGTTTAACTTATCTAATATCCGTCCTTAGTAACCTCGTTATTTGCGAGGCTATAGTCCTTTATTAGTAGCTTTACCTCGAAGTGGTGCTAGCCTTACTACTAGTTCGCGACATGTGCTAGCGTTCGTTCGGTATCTATATAGTAGCCGTGTAGCTCCGGTGCGCTAGCGATCGGCGTATATATAACCGCATTTCGACCTCTATAATAACAACTTCTATAGCGACGACACTTCTAAAACTTCAACCCGCTACTCGCTTTATTGATGCGTTCTTTGTTGTCGACTAATATATTATCCTCGTACTTTATACTTCTCTTTCTTTGTTAAACCTCTTAGCGCTTACTTTTCTTGCCGCTATCTAGCTCCCTACTTCGTTAAATATCTTCGTTTTATTAATTAGATATCTTTAGTTATAGCTAGCTCCGATTCTCATGTTTACTCTTATAAGCGCTACGCTCACGTAGTTAAAGACAACCTCGTTAGTGAGTCTATAGTACCTATGTAGTAAGGCTACGGTATACTAACGTAGGTAGACACTACTTACGATAGCGCGCCTAGTAAGGCGTGCTCCTATTACAAGAAGATAAGGTAGGCTTACTGCCTAATCGACGACCTAGCGCTATAGAACTTAGTCGATGTAGCGTACGCTACCTTCGTAAAGGTAGATCGATACTATCTAGATCCTACTAAGACTCGCTCGGTAGATAAGAAGTCCGAGCTAGATATAGAGGCTATAGTAGCATAGTCTACGATTTAGTTATACCGAATTACTAGTAGTTAAGCTACTACTCTACTAGACTTATCCGCGTTGTCGGGGGACGCCTTAATACTGATTACGACTAGCAAGATGGAAGGTCAATTGCGTCTATTCGTCAAGATATCGAGACTTAGAAAAGAAGAAGAGAAAGCTAGTGTACAAAGCACGCGTGATATCGAGGGCGGAGCGGCCGGAAGCCCGGGCTACGACGCCGAGATCACGTGACTAAACTAAACTAGGCCCTAACTAAATCTAGTTCGTATCTATCTCGTATCACTACCCCCCCTCTTAAAGGCGTTTGCCCTTAAACGCTAATGTACATTATCCGTTAATCTATTTCGGCCTCGGTTTATCCGTGTAAGAGTCTAGGTAGTCGCGTAGCACGTTAGCTACTCCTTTAAGGTTGTCGATTAGCTACTAGGTAAGATCTTCCGGATATCCCTTCTAGCTTACACGAGCGACCAGTTTACTGCGTAGCATCCGTACGTTAATTACATCGTCTACTTCGTATTCCTCTTCACTCTCGACCTCGATTAGTAGTAGCTCTTCGAAGAACTAGCTAGGTAAAGGGTTGTCCGGATGTTTAGTAAGTAGGTCGGCGTAGAACACAGGGTAAATGCGGCGTAAAGCGACTAGTAGATCTAGTTTATACGACAGGGGTGATCGCTTTTCGAGTACCTTATAAGGACTAACCCTCTTTAGCAATAGCTTAGGATTGCCGTGTAGGTAGAGGTTCTTTGTTAATAACTACACCATGTTACTAACCTTGAATTCGATTAGTAAGCGGTACTTATTCGCTTGTTCTACCATGCGTAATTAGGCGACAGTGAGGTTTTTCTTAGCGATCTCTAAACCTTCTTCTAGCTACTTAGCTAGGGCACGGATATTAGTCTCATTTAGCTTAGCTCTCGTCGATGGTGCATCGGCAGGCGGCTAAAAGCTAAGTCTTAGCTTGTACCCTCTAGTGACTTCGAACAGTGATAGCTTAGTGCTTTCCGATAGGTTGGCATTAGCGGAGAACTCTACTACTAGAAGGATAAGGGTCTAGTTGCTAAAACGTGTAGCGTAAGAGCGGATGACTCGTTCGAACTCCCGGTTTATAACCTCTAACTAGCCGTCTGTTTAGGGGTAGCCGGCGGTAGATAGCTTAGCTATAATCTTTAGGATCTAGTAGAACCGCTTCTATACGTCGCTAACGAACTAAGGGCTGCGGTCGGAAGTAATGCTATCGGGTAACCTATGTAGTTTCTACACGTAAAAGAATAATAGCTTAGTAGTCTCGAATGCCGAGGTACCTTCCTTTCTAGAGAAGCAGGGGATTAGGTGTCGTTCTTTACTTAGGCGGTCGATAATACATAACACCGCGTTATAGCCGTCTACTAAGAGTAGACCGGTGACGAAGTCCATCGTGATATACTGCTAGGGCTTCTCCGGAATAGGTAGTAGTAAGAGTAGGCCGGCAGGAAGGCCGTAGCGAGCCTTTAATCGTTTATAGTCGTAGCAATAAGCAATGAACCTCTTAACGATATTGTCACAACTAGGGATGTAAAAGGTTGTTTTAATCATAGCTGCTGTCTTAGTAGCTCTAGCGTGTACGTAGTCCTTTGACGTATGTACCTCCTAGATGACCTTAGTAACTATCGACATAGGCACGAATAGTCGACTAGCGTACTATAACATCCCTTTGCTAATAGTGACATTAGTCGGCGGTAGCCATTTCCTCTTTAGGAAGGCCCCTGTTATATAGTAGATACCTCGAGCAGACTCGAACTTAGTGTCTTATAGGTTAGCTTTAGCCACTTCTTCGAAAAGGGGTAAAGGCTCTTCTATAGCCGAGATAGGGGCGATATAGGCCGGCTCGCGAGGCGAAATAGGCGTCTATTTCAGTGACGAACTAAGTGTTAAAATGGACTGCGAAATAGGCGGCGAACTAGGTCCTAGTTCGGTAGCTAAACTAGACTACGAACTAGATCGCGAACTAGATTACGAACTAGACTTCAGTTTAGCTCGGAGTAGTAATCTAGTTCGGATACGACCTAGACTCAGTTCATCGATGATACGCGGATCGAGCACCTTGTGTAGTAGAAGCGTCTAGCGTAGATTAGGGTCTTCCTTTAAGCGTAGTATATCTCCGTTCCTTCTAGTGAGTACGTCCGCTTTGCTATTAGCGGCGCCAGGTCGGTATATGATCTTGAAGTTAAATTGCGTAAGGTAGAGGGCCTAGCGTACTTAACGGCGTAAAAGCTTTTAAGTCCTCATAAAATGCATAAGGGATTAGTAATCGGTGAGGACGTAGATAGCCTTGTCGGATTAAGTGCTCATGAGCTTAGGGGTCTACTCCTTAAAGGCTTAGACGATGGCTAGTAGCTCTTTGTCATAGATAGCGTAGTTACGTTCGGCTTTACTCATGGACTTACTAAAAAAGGCGACGGGCCGGAGGACGTCGTGCTTATCGTACTACGACAGGATCCTAGCGGTAGTAGTATCGGAAGCATCGGTCTCGACGACTATCTACTTTAAGCGATCGAAGTACGCGAGGATAGGTACGCTCGTGACGGCGTGCTTTATGCGGTTGAATACGGCGGTGCATTTGTCGTTCTAGGGTAATGCGTCCTTCTTAAGCAGGTTATTTAGAGGCTTAGCGATGGTACTAAAACCCTTGATAAAGCAGCGGTAGTAGCTACAGAAACTAATGAAGCTCCTTACTTACGTAGTGTTACTAGGGGCCGGCTGCTTCTAAGCTTTAACAGCTTCTACCTTCTTAGGGTCTATCCGGACTCTATCTCGGCTAACGATAATACCGAGGTACTTCACCTCCGTAAGGTAAAACTCGCTTTTCTTGATGTCGGCGTTTAGGCCTAACTCGCGGAGTCGCTAGAGCACTAGTTTAATGTGCTCGGCGTGCTCTCGCCAGGTGCTGTCGGTGTAAATCAGGATGTCGTCTAGATAGATCGACACGAAGCGTTCTAGCATGTCGACGAAGTTGTGATTCATGAACCTCTACTACATAGCGGGGGCGTTAGTAAGACCGAAAGGCATTACTAGCCATTTGAAGTTGCCTATACGTGTAGAGAAAGTGGTGAGGTCCTTACTATCGACGGAGTTACGGAGACGGTAGAAGGCTTAGCGGATATCGATCTTACTGAACTACTTAGCCTTACTTACGCGCGTAAGTGTTTCTTCGATGAGCGGCAGCGGATAGACGTCTCGTTTAGTGACCTCGTTAAGGCCGCGGTAATCGACATAGAGGCGGAGTCCTCTATTCGGCTTGCAGACGAAAAGGATAGGTAATAAGTAGCTAGCCGAGCTTAGTGTAATAAAACCCTTGTCGAGATGTTCCCGAATGAACTCTTCTACTATATTAAGCTCTTCAGGGGATAGGCGGCGTAAAGGTTTAGTACGCGGTAGCTTAGCGCCGTCCTTTAGGGTGATACGGTTATCGAAATCCGGTCGATGTAGCAGCAGAGTGTTAGATTGCTCTTTAGAGAAGACGTCGGCAAACTCACGCAACTCCTCTAGTAGAACGACTAAGGGGTCTAGTTCCGGTTCGGCGGCTATACGGCGGTAGTCCTTAATATCCTTCACAGAGATCGTAAACACCTCGTATTCGCGGTATTTAGCTTAAGAGGCAAAGGCAGCGGCGCTAATAAAGGCGATAAGCGGTCTATCTTGCTTAGCCTTACTTACGTAGGCAGGTACGTAAGAGAACTTATATATTAGCTAAGTGCTATAGGAGACTAGCTTAAACTCCCCCTAATTTAGCTTGAAATTCGACCTAAGAGCTGGTGGTCGATATAGTCTATCTCGTCCTAATTCGGTAGCCGAAATGGTATCCATTTCGCGAGCCGAACTAGGGACGAACTAGTTCCGAACTAAAATAGGTCCCTTTCCGGAATGAGCACCTTTAATTAGCTACGGCTACTGCCGCTTAACAATAGTTGGTGAAAACTCTTCTTTGTATGTGACTTCGCCGTGTTCGTAGTCGATATTGGCCTTGTTAGCCTTAAGCTAGCCGAGGCCGAGGATAATGTCGAAACGGCCGATATCTATAATGTAGAAGGTAGTGAGGGTGTTTAGCTTACTAGAAACGGTAGTAGTAAGGGGGACGCTATAAGTGACTTGTTTAGTTAGAACACCGTTATAGGCCTAGAGCTAAATAGGGCTAGCTAACGCCACGGGGTAGCCGAAAGTCTTTAGCTTATCGAGAACGTTGTAGTTAACTACGGCGCCGATGAGCGCGCTAGTGTCGATAAAGGCTTAAAGGGTGATAGTTCGTTTATAGTTATAGGGGTCGTAGATAGTAATAGGAGTCATAATAGCGGTAACGTTGTAAGTGACGACACTATTCAGCGTTTATACTCCTCCGGATCTATCTCGAATGGCCCTTGTTCTACTAGAGGAGGGGACTTGTCCTCCGGCTACTCGTTTCCCTAGTCGGACTAGTTAGCTAACTCGTAATCCATCTCGGGGTCGAACTAGTTCTAAACTGAATCTAGTTCGTAGGCCGAACTAGAATCGGCTTCTAACTCGGCTATGCGGTACTAAAGCTACTACATCTCCTCTATAGCGCTAATAGCGCGAGGGGAACGAGTAGCGGCGTAAGCAGCCTTCTTAGAGGCGCTAGCTATACACTTCGGTGCGATATGGCCTAGCTTGCCGTATGCGAAGTAGACGAGTGTTTAGGGTAGGCGGAAAGGCTACGGAGCACCTCCGGCGATAGGGTAGTAAGTAGCCGGAGCAGTAGGCGTAGAGGTTAAGTAAGGCACGCGAGTTAGAGCGCTAGCGACGCGAGTTATAGCTGTTACGGGGCGTAGAGCCTAAGTACGCTTAGCGATGAGGTTGTTCTAATAGATACTACGGTCGGTAGCGCGAGCTATAGTAATAAAGGTAGCGAGGTTGTCGGGGTGAAAGTTAACTAGGGCATTACGCAGCTCGGCGGATATCTTCTGACGGATTTAGTATAGCTGCTCTTCTTCGGCGATGTTAGCGCGAAGAGCGTACTTATTGAACTCGCCGATAAAGGAGTCGAAGGTGTTATTACGCTAAAAGAGGCTAGCGAATTAGATACGCGTAGTAGCCCTACGGTCGGGGTCCTTATAGCGCTAAGCTAAAAGGGCAAAGACCTCGTTAGCGCTAAGGATCGCACCGCGAGCCGCGTCTATAACAAGGGTATAAGCGTCTCCTAAGAGGCGTAAGTAGAGATAGGCGAACTTATTGACCTTCGTGGGGTAACGGTCCGCATTAGAAAGAAGCTTGTTCTACATCTAGTGCTTAAAGACATCGAACTGTTCTAGTGTGCCGTCGCTAAAAACGGCGGGGTCTAGTAGCTTCTCTAACAAGGGAGGGCCGCGTATAGAAGGGGTCGGTGTACTACGTCCTATCTCGGCCTTAAGACAGTCTAGTTCGGCCTTAAGCTCTTAGACCTTAGCTAAGTGACGGGCGGCTTAGGCAGTAGCGCCGTCGGCGTAGGTCTAAGATGCATCTAGTTCGGCTTAGATGTTACCGACCTAAGCCTATATAGCACTCACTTGTGCGGTCTACTCGTTATAAGAGAATTCGACGTAGTCGAACGCGTCCCTTAGTGCCTAAATGCTATGCTCTTCCTATAGCTTGCTAAGGAGTGCGGCGTCGGGGAGAGCGAATAGATCGTAATAGAGTGAACTAATAGGAGCGTTATTATAGTCGGAGGTAGGTTATAGTAGCTTGCTTTAGCGGCGCTCTTCGTCGCCGGGGTTAGGTCGAGCCATAGCTCGGTGAGGTTAGTCGTGAATATAGTAAAAGTCAACGCGTGACAAAGGGGATATCTGAAAATTTAGCTAGCGGCCTGCTTCCTTCTTAAGTCGTCAGTAACTCGACTTATTGCCTTCTTCTTGTGTCTTCGGTATTCGCGGTATTAACCTACGCGGCGGCAGCGAGGATCTATTATAGTGTACGCGGGAACTACGATCGTAATACTTCTTCTTCTTCGTGACTTCTTCGGTTCTTCGTGAGTAGTTATTAGTAGTTACGCGAGTAGTAGGATGGCCAGATATTTCGATGGCTCTATCGCTCGGTCGCAGGGGTTACGAAGTCTCGATATAGTAATTACGACTAGCAAGATAGAAGGTTAATTACGTCTATTCGTTAAGATATCGAGACTTAGAAAAGAAGAAGAGAAAGCTAGTGTACAAAGTACGCGTAATATCGAGGGCGGAGCGGCCGGAAGCCCGGGCTGCGACGCCGAGATCACGTAACTAAACTGAACTAGGCCCCAACTAAATCCAGTTCGTATCCATCTCGCATTAAATACGTATATAAGTCGACGGAATCCGGCGCGTATGTCTTACGCTCGAGGAGAGCGTAGGCCTCTTCTACTCCGTAAGTGTAACGTCTAGTATTACTAGTACCTTGCTAATCGTGTATAGTACTTATCTAGTTCTACTCCGCCTCTTACCTCCTCCTTTTCTACTCCGCTATTATCGATACCCCGTAAGCGTTCTATACTAGCTCTATAAGAGGAGACTCCTCTTACTAAGAAATCTAAGACTACGACGCCTAAGAAGATAGCGACGCTAAAGTCTAAGACTATAGTAGCTCCGGCTACGGAGGCTACTAAGACACTAGCTCGGAGGGTAATACTCTCTAGGATAATAAGGAAGACCTCTACTAAGGTAAGTACGACTCTAAAGACTACTAAGGTAGCATCCTTTCGCTCGCGACTACGAGCCGGTACCTAATTCACTATAGTAGCCTCTAATAAGGGGACTGCCTCTTCCGACACTATAGTAGCCTCTAATAGGAGGACCTCCCCTTTCTCTTTTATCGTCTATCGCCCTTTCTCCGATCTACGGGCTCGTCTAGCTTAATAGGACGACGTCGTTATAGAGGATAAAGATAAAGCCTCTACCTAACTCTACTAGGAGGCTACTAGGTCTCCGCGAGTCTCTACTATTACTACTACTCGCGAAGACGAGTATTAAATCCTTTTACTTATATAGCTATAAGAGGATGTATAGAATTACTACCTAGGTCGTCTAGCCGAGCTATAGCTACTAGACGCTACCGACTCGTCTACCTAGGCTACTCTATTTACCTGTCTTACTATTATTAGGGGTACCCTAAGGGACCTCGTATTACTTCGTAACTTAGCGAGGTTCGCGGAAACTACTTAGCGCTTTAGCGTACCCGTCCTAGTAGGCCTATTAGACATAGATCTAGACATGCTAGCTAATAATCTAGAGAAGGAGAGGAACTTTAGGGAAGATCCGGTTACTTCGTTATAGGCCTGCTACTTTAGTCGTTTAGTAGGGGAGGAGAGAAGTCGCTATAGGAGCGAGTAGGCTTAGGGGCTTATATAATTATATAGACTAATAGAACCCCTTTGCCTGTCTTATCTTAGGCGTGTCCTCTTCGTACTATTACTACGGGTTCTCCGACCGATCTCTACCTAATAGTCCGTAATAGCTTTAGTAGTATTATCTAGTACTTCCTTAGGTTCCTAGGTAGCTTTAGAAAGTAGGTATCCCTTCTAAAGCACCTTTAATATAGTCTATCCCTTCCGCTAATTATGCTCTAGGATCCTTTCTACCTTATATTCTATGCTATTGTTAATATTAATCGGTTCTAGGGGGGGGAGTACGGAGTCTCCGCGGCCTCTTGCCAGTTCTAATAGTAACACATAGAATACATTATAGATGTAGGAGCCTTTAGGTAGATCTAAGTAGTACGCTTAGCTACCGACTCGATCTAATACCTTAAATAGTCTAAGGAACGTTAGTGCTAGCTTATGCTTAGCTACCTTTAGTCTTAGGTTCTTAGTCGATAGTAGAACTCGATCTCCGACATTAAATAATATAGCTTTATGTCTCTTATCGTAGGCCTATCGCTAATGCTCTTCTAAGCTCTTCCTGAGATTTATAAGGGTCGCTACTCTATTATAAGTAGCCGGTACCCCCCTTAGTAGGGTCTACTCTCGGGCCCTATTCGGATCTCCTACGGGGTCCTTACTAGAGTAATATTCGAGTAGAGATATGCCTAGCATGTTATTCTAAGACGAATTAGCGGCGAATGCTGCTATTCGTAACTATCGCGACTAGTCGAATTAGTCTATAGAGTAATAACATTAAATATACTAAATCAGGGATCTATTTTACTATTCTATCTAGCTATCTATTTAGGGATAGAAAGCTATTAATAGCCGGCGCTCGAACTTTAACTAGTATACGAACGTTTACTAGTACGCCGACGTGAATATAGTTCCGCAGTTAGAGATCACGCCTTCTAGGAACCCGTATTCGTAAACGATCTCGTCGTAAAATAGCTTAGCGAGCTATTCCGAGGTAATAGTCTTATAGTAAGGAAGGTAGCGCACTATTTTCGTTAATCTGTCGACGACTATAAGGATCGCGTCGTATACCTTGCTACGGTACTTACTTAGGGAGAGGTCGGTGATAAAATCTATAGTTAGCTCCCTCTAAGTAGCCTTTAGCATCGGTAAGCTCGAGAGCTCGCTATATAGCGCGTAGGTGCGTCCCTTCCGAGTCTAGTATACTATACAGGTCTTAACGTAATCGTCTACGTTATAGTATACCCCCGGCTAGTAATACTTCCTTAACAATAGCTTTAAGGTCTTTTCTCGGCTAAAATAGCCGGCCTCTAGGAGATCGTAGTGCCTCTGTAGTAACTCCGCGCGTAATGCCGTATCTATAGGTACGTATAAGGCATTATCCTTATATAGTACTCTCTCCTTCTAGTGCCACGATAGCGAACCGCTATTAGCTCTCTTCTCTAGATTAGTTGCTCTCTAAGTAGCTAGTCTATCGGTCTACTATAACTCTTTAATAAGCTAGACTAGCTTATCGCCGACCTTGTCGGCCTACGGAGACTTATTCTACGTCGCCGAAACGGCAGCGACGTGAGGTATAGCTATCGGCATTACGCTATCACGAACTAACTATGCCTCCCTACGCTTAGTCTTCTTGCTTCCCGGCTAGTTAGGCTAGTATATATCCGAGGAACTACCCCTAGGACCCTTAGTGTCTTCTTCGCCTAGACTATCTACTACTTCTACGGAGTCCCTATAGGGCTACTTTACGTCCGAAGCTAGTTATATAATACGGATCTCTAGGCCCGCGCCCCCCTCTAGGGTTATAACACTAAGGTGCGTAGACACTTCTATATATACTCTTCTTACTATCGGTATACTAACAGGAATCATCGCCCTAAGCTTAGCCCGTAAGGTAGGTAAGCTACTAGTCTCTTCCTAGTTGTCTACTATAAGGTCTAGACAACGAGACGGGGTATTAGTAGAGTTCGTCTTCCCTAGTCTATATTCGATAACAAAATCGAATCTCTAGAGGTACACGTACTATCTTGCTTAATGGCCGTTTAGTTCCTTTGTCGTTAGGAAGTACCTTAGGTTATTATAGTCGGATAGCACGCGGATAGGGTACGGAGACCCTTCGTAGTAGTGTCGCTAATGCTTAAATCCCTCAACGATTATAAGTAACTCTTGATTATACGTCTTATAATTCTGCTCTGCTAGTAGATACTTACGAGATAGGAAAGTAATAGAGTGCTACTCCTTATACTCGCCCTTATCGAAGAGCTACGATAGTATACCACTATATACGTATTTCGACGCATCGGTTTCTATACGGAGTTCCGCCGTAGGATTATAGTGCCTTAGCACTAGAGCCTTTATAAAGGCCTTACGGACTTCCTTAAAGGCCTTAGCCTAAGCCTCTCTCTAGCGCTATAGCGTAGTTTACTTTCCCTTCTTCGCCCCTTTAAATAGCGACGTTAGCGGCGCTACTATCGCGGAATATCCTTTAATAAACCGCTAGTAGAAGTTCGCGAAACCTAGGAACTACTAGATGTCGTAGTAATTCTTAGGCAAGGGCTAATCCATAATTATAGCGACTCTACGGGGATCTATCGATATACCCGCAGTGCCGACGATAAATCCTAAGAACTCTACCTCGGCCTAGAAAAATACGCACTTCTTCGGGTTCGCGTATAACGCGAACGAGCGTAATCTCTCGAGTACCTTCCGTAGGTGCTCTATATGCTCTTCTGCCGACGCACTATAGATAAGGACGTCGTTAAGATAGACGACGTAGTAGACGTCGACGAGCCCTACTAAAGCCCTGTTAATATAGGCTTAGAATGTAGTAGGTGTATTAGTTAATCCGAATAGTATAACTATGTATTCGAAGTAGCTATATCTTGTCTAGAACGCTGTCTTCTACTAATTACTCTCCTTTATCGGAATGTAGTAATATACGTCCTTTATGTCGATCTTCGAGTATACTACTACTTCTCTAAGCCGATCGAGGGTCTTACTAATAAGGGGGAGAGAGTAGCAGTTCTTAATAGTGATCGCGTTTAGGCCGCGGTAATCTATATATAGCCTAAGCGTTCTATCCTTCTTCGGTACGAATAGGATCGGCGCGCTAGCTAGACTCTCTAAATGTCGGATCTAGCTCTTCTCTAGGGACTCCTTTAAGTACTCCCTTAGTTTTACTAACTCTATAGTAGAGAGATTATAGAGGGGTCGGAAGGGAGGTTCCTTACTCTCCTAGAGGTCGATTAGATAGGAAACGTTCTTAGTAGGCCTTATCTCGGCAGGATTAACGTTAAATACGTCCTTAAAGTCCGAGATGTACGCGGGTAATAAGTCGAGGGGGTTCTACGGAGGCTCTATAGAGGCTCCGGCTACTCCCCGTACCCTATACTCTATAGAGTTATATACGCCCGACGAGACGAGGGTATAGCCTTAATTTCCCGCGAGGACTAGGTTAGAGAATTCTCGCGCGCTTACGACGCGTATAGACGCGGTATTATAACTATACCGCTATTAGTTGGCATAGCTATCTACTACTACGCCCTAATCGAAATGCTATAGCTAACCGAGTAAGATAGGAGAGCTTATTTCTATAGCATAGAATAAGCCTTTCGACTCTCGCGTCTTACTAGTGTCGTCTATTAAGCGTAGCTCGATCTCGTAGGCGCTATAGCAATATGCTAGATAGCTCTAGAAGCTATTAACCCGTAGGAGCTTAGCGTTAATACGCTTTAAGTTATGCTTAAGAGCGAAGGTAGGATCGATTATATTAACGTCGGATCTATCGTCTAAGAGCATTAATATACTAACCTTACTGTCTAGTATATATACTATCTCTTCGTAGGTTCGTGCCGGGAGGACTACGGGCCCCTTATAGTCCTATTCGGGGTTATCTAACACGTCCTCGGGGAGTTAGTTAGATAGGAGGGGACGTTTACTTACTTCTACTACACGCGTTACGGGTTCCTAGCCTAGCTTACGCGGCTACGTGTACGAGGTAGAAAAGTGGCCTCGCTTACTATAGTTATAGCACCGGACCTAGTCTAGTACTAGTCTCCTCGATTCCGGCCTCCTCTCTAGGGGGCCCTAATTACGTCCCCCGGATGCCCTATAGTCACGATGCACTTACGTATAGCTAAAGCTAGCGTAGTTATCCTATTTACTGCGCTTACCCCCCGGAGCTATGCGAATACTCTCCGTAGAGTCCCTATAACGCTTCTACGTTTCCCTTACCTCCTTATTCGAAGACTTCGAAAGGCCCTCGTATATAGTAGTACGCGTAACTAGCTCTTCTCGCGTTTCTAGGATCGGAGGGGCCTAAAGGATCTAGTTCTAGAGACTAGCGTAGAGCTTAGCTAAAAAGTGTTAGGCTAGGTGCTCTTTACTATAATAGGGGTTAACTTAGTCTTTAAGGGTAGCTAGTCGGTTAGCGAACTTCTAGGCTAACTCTCCTTAATTCTAACGAGTACTATAGTATTTAATTATAGCGTTTATATGTCGATTAACTAGGTCCTTAACCGCGTCCTTAAGGAAGTCGAGGAAGGTCCCCTAATACGTTAAGGACGCCTAGTTTATACTATTAAGAGTATACTTTCGATCCTAGGACTCCTTAAGCCTATCGCCGAGGAACTAGATCGAGTAGGTAATCTAGTTTACCTCGCGCGAGAGCGAGTAGGTAAAGTGATCTAGCTTTACTAAGAAGGCTACCTCTAGGCTCCGGTAGAAGTGTCTAAACTTAGTGATTATCTTCGCTCGATATTCTTCCGGATCTTTTAGCTTTAACTCTATACTGCCTAGTGTAGAGCAATAGAGTAGTAGTACGTAAATTATACTCTACGGCATCTCTTCGGGGTTCTAGCGGGGCTCTATAGTAGCGCCCGCTAGTCTTAAGGGTATTATATAGGTGCCCGTCTCCTTAGAGAGAGTCGAGGTACTCTATATAGTAAGGCCGCGGAGTCTAGCCGGTATCTTACTAGCGTCCCTATAGCGATTAGAGTCTCGTATAGAGGATTCGACCTCCCCGAGACAGCGGAAGATCTCGCTTCTAAACTACTCTAAAACGCTAGCTAGAGCGACCTCTAGAGGTGTTAGCGAATCCTCATCTATTAGGGACTCTAGCCTTAATAGAATTTCGATGACTTCGTAGCCGTCGTCGGCCTTATTAACTCGACCTGTCGGTCGGGTAGAATTTACTCGATTGTTATTGCTTATTATTAGTAGCTCTATAGGCTACGACTAAAGGGAGCTATTAGAACTATAATAGTGGTGTGTAGCAACGTATAGAGCTAAGCTATCTATAGGCTAGATAGGTTAATGAACTAATAGCTGCCTTCGTTCGAAATAGCCGGAGGCTATGCGGATATACTATAGAGGGCCTACGTCACGTAACGGGACCATCCTAGCTCCGTAGGACTAAGCTTCCCCTTATAGAGACTCCGTACCCCCCCCCCCTAGAACCGATTAATATTAACGATAGCATAGAATATAAGGTAGAAAGGATCCTAGAGTAGAATCAGCGGAAGGGATAGACTATGTTAAAGGTGCTTTAGAAGGGATACCTACTTTCTAAAGCTACCTAGGAACCTAAGGAAGCACTAGATAATACCGCTAAAGCCGTTACGGACTATTAGGCAGAGATTAGTCGAAGAACCCGCGGTAATAGTACGAAGAGGATATAGCTAAGATAAGACAAGCAAAGGGGTTCTATTAGTCTATATAATTATATAAGCCCCTAAGCCTACTCGCCTCTACGGCGACTTCTCTCCTCCCCTACTAAACGACTAAAGTAGCGGGCCTATAACGAAGTAACCGGATCTTCCCTAAAGTTCCCTTCCTCCTCTAGATTATTAGCTAGCATATCTAGATCTATGTCCGATAGGCCTACTAGGACAAGTACGCTAAGGTACTAAGTAGTTTCCGCGAACCTCGCTAGGTCGCTGTAAGGGTGTACTTATATAATCAGTTACCCCGCACGGTATACCGTTAGCGCGGATACTAGCCGTTCTTTTGCATTGCACAGCGCAAGAGCGCCGAGCCCAAGGCTCGGCGGGTGATGTGGCTCAGCGGGGCTCGCTTACAATTGTATCCGCGCTAACGCTGTTAGGAGTAACGTACGGGGCTGCCCTAGACCAGTTATCGAGCATTAGGTCCCGCGTTCGAGTCTAGCCGTGCCCTGGACTAGTTATCGAGCGTTAGGTCCCGCGTTCGAGTCCAGCCGTATACCTAACAGTACAGCCTCTGCAGGGTTTTCATGAGGGAGCCGAGGCAGTGACTACGTGCGCGCTCCACGAGTCATGCGTACAGCTGAAGTGAAAACTCGAGCTTGCTAGAGAAATTGATTATATACGTATATTTCTTACTTCTAGCTAGGTTCCGAGCCTCGAGGCGCGGCTCCTAGGAGGGGGGATAGTTGTAAGGGTGTACTTATATAATTAGTTACCCCGCACGGTATACCGTTAGCGCGGATACTAGCTGTTCTTTTACATTACACAGCGCAAGAGCGCCGAGCCCAAGGCTCGGCGGGTGATGTAGCTCAGCGGGGCTCGCTTACAGTCGCGAGGTAATACGAGGTCTCTTAGGGCACCCCTAATAACAGTAAGACAGGTAAATAGAATAGCCCGGGTAGACAAGTTAGCGGCGTCTAGTAGCTATAGCTCGGCTAGACGACCTAGGTAGTAATTCTATATATCCTCTTATAGCTATATAAGTAAAAGGATTTAATACTCGTCCTCGTAAGTAGTAGTAATAGTAGAGACTTATAGAGACCTAGTAGCCTTCTAGCGGAGTTAGGTAAAGGCTTTATCTTTATCCTCTATAACGACGTCGTCCTATTAAGCTAGATAAGCCCGTAGGTCGGAGAAAGGGCGATAGACGATAGAAGAGAAAGGGGAGGTCCTCCTATTAGAGGCTACTATAGTGTCGGAAGAGGCGGTCCCCTTATTAGGGGCTACTATAGTAAATTAGGTACCGGCTCGTAGTCGCGAGCGAAAGGATGCTACCTTAGTAGTTTTTAGAGTCGTGCTTACTTTAGTAGAGGTCTTCCTTGTTGTCCTAGAGAATATTACTCTCTAAGCTAGTGTCTTAGTAGCCTCCGTAGCCGGAGCTACCGTAGTCTTAGACTTTAGCGTCGCTATCTTCTTAGGCGTCGTAGTCTTAGATTTCTTAGTAAGAGGAGTCTCCTCTTATAGAGCTAGTATAGAACGCTTATAGAGTGTCGATAACGGCGGAGTAGAAAAGAAGAAGGTAGGAGGTAGAGTAGAACTAGATAAGTACTATATACGATCAGCAAGGCACTAGTAACACTAGACGTTATACTTACGGAGCAAAAGAGGCCTATACTCTCCTCGAGCGTAAGACATACGCGCCGGATCTCGTCGACTTATACACGTATTAGAGCGTCCCCCGATAACGCGGATAAGTCTAGCAGAGTAGTAGCTTAACTACTAGTGATTTAGTATAACCGAATCGTAGACTATACTACCGTAGCCTCTACATCTAGCTCGGACTTCTTATTAACTAAGCGAGTCTTAGTAGGATCTAGACGGTATCGATCCACCTTTACGAAGGTAGCGTATACTATATCGACTAAGTCCTATAGCGCCGGGTCGTCGATTAGGTAGTAAGCCTACCTTATCTTCTTATAATAGGAGTACGCCTTGCTAGGCGCGCTATCGTAAGTAGTATCTACCTACGTTAGTATACCGTAGCCTTACTATATAGGTGCTATAGACTTACTAACGAGGTTGTCTTTAACTACGTGAGCGTAGCGCTTATAAGAGTAAACATAAGAATCGGAGCTAGCTATAACTAAAGATATCTAATTAATAAAACGAAGATATTTAACGAAGTAGTAAGCTAGATAGCGGCAAGAAAAGTAAGCGCTAAGAGGTTTAACGAAGAAAGAGAAGTATAGAGTACGAGGATGATATATAAGTCGACAACAAAGAACGCATTAATAAAGCGAGTAGCGGGTCGAAGTTTCAGAAGTATCGTCGCTATAGAAGTTGTTGTTATAGAGGTCGAAATGCGGTTATATATACGCCGATCGCTAGCGCACCGGAGCCGCACGGCTACTATATAGATACTAAACGAACGCCGGCACATGTCGCGAACTAGTAGTAAGGCTAGCACTACTTCGAGGTAAAGCTACTAATAAAGGACTATAGCCTCGTAAATAACGAGGTTACTAAGGACGGATATTAGATAAGTTAAACAAAGAAACAACGTAGACTAAGTGTTCCCCTAGTTAATAAAGAGAATGCTTACTACCTTTATAGTCACGATTGCCGAATGCGGCAAAGAACGGCTTAAGAGACAGATAGCTACTGAGGGTAGTAGCTGTAAAGGGGGGGATAGTTATAAGAGGAAGCTCGGTCCTACGGAGCTAGGATAGTCCCGTCACGTGACGTAGGCCCTCCGCAGTATATCTACACAGCCTCCGGCTGTTTCGAACGAAGGCAGCTATTATTTCATTAACCTATCTAGCCTATAGATAGCTTAGCTCTATACGTTGCTATACACTACCATTACAATAGACTATCGTTTACGAGTTATAGCGTCAGTATAGAGCTAGCTATAAAGATAGCCCTTAAAACTGCGTGGAGTAATTAGACTATAGAGGTTAATATAGACCTTATTAAGGGCAGCCGGAGGAGTAATTCTCAGTTCATAAGAGACAATGCACTAGGATTTTACTAGCTTATACACTTCGTAGTAACAGAGCTCGGAGGTAATTACTTTCTTAAGGCCCTTTACTAGTTACTTAGTAGACTAAAGGATCTTTAATCTAACGTAGCTAAGGCACTAGTGCTAGCGTTAAGTCTCGGAGACTACTACTAGTACTACTATTATAGTAGAAGAGAGGGAAGTCTTTATGAGGTTATTATTATGTATATTTATGATGCCGAGGATAACGACAACGTCCCGACTGATTTTAGAGTGTGTAAACAGTTCGGAATTACGAACTAGTTGCTAGTTTAGATAATTATGCTAAATGCTAGCCTTACGGAAGATACGGCTAGAGGAGACGAGATTAAATGCTAATTTTAGAGAGTAAAGTACATCTCGGAGAGTAATACTACTCTATTTACCATTGCCGAGGCTAATATTAAGCTTAACATCTCCTTGCCACTGAATTAAGCTTACGCTCACTGCTTAATCGAATTCGACAGGCTTATCGAGTTTACGGAGGTTAGTAAACAGCTTATAGTCATTGAATATATATAGAGCTAATCCGCTATCGTATATAACGGTGTTCTAGTGTAGTGATTAACTAGCGGAAGCGACCTATGTACTTGCGATAATTAGCATAACTGTTCTAGAGATAGTCGAGTTATTGTCATTTATTACACTATTACTATCGACAGCTATTGCTAAGGCTTTTCTGTAATTGCTCTTCTTACTAGCATCCTTTAGAGGACGTAACTCTACATGTTACTTTATGCATTAATTGTTTATGTAGTTACTATCCTTATAGATCTAGTAAGGGTTGTTATCTAATAGGACCTTCTTAGGCTTACTAAACTTACCGGACTTATTATTATAGCCTTTAGGGTTGCCTACGCTAGCAGCTATAAATCGAGGGTAAACTAGTATAATCTCGGCGTAGATTAAAGTCATTAGCTTAGTAAGTGATGTTGTTATAGCTAGGTGAGCGTTACGCTAACTACGTAGCTATTCGTTATAGCTAGTGTTTATCATAAAGAGGTGAGAGATAAAGACGTCGCCGAGAACGGATCTTTCTAGAATAGAGGTATCCCCTTTTATAGCTTATTTAATGGCAATGTTATATTGCCTCAGATTCTAGCTAAATTCGTTGTAGTATTTCAGGGTGTTAGTACCCTTAAGTCTAGTGTTAAATAGATTATAAATAGCAGTAGGAACGTCGATTGTTAGTGCCGGCGCGTAAGTGCTAGCTATAGCATTATATAGCGCTTTAGCTAACTTCCTCTATGATCTAAAATCTAGTAGGATTAAGTAGTCGATTTAAACGGAGATTATGCTATAAGCTTAAATATCCTTTTTTGTGAATTCATCTCTTCTAGTCTTAAATGCCTTGTCGGTTTCACGAGCTTATTACTTAGGCTTAGTGACGAGGTCTACGTAGGATAGATTATTAAACACGTACTATACTAGATCCTCCTTGATAAGCACGCTCTCGAGAGTCCTTCTCTAATTAGAGAAGGAGGTGTTCTTTATAAGCACCTTATTTTGTTTAGCTGTGTTTAGCCCTTTAGTGATTAAGTGATCTATAAAGAGTAGGGTATTAGTCTAGATTATAGTCTTATACCTTCCGGAGATAGTATGAATAACTAGCTTACTGCACACGAGACTAACTACTAACGTAGGGTATATACTAGGAGATATCTAGTAATCTAGTAATCTAGAGATTAATTCAGAGGCTCGGCGGACAAGGCTCACACTAAATGTGAATTGAATAGATTAGTATAGAAGGCGTAGTAGTTACGCCGGGCTTATAACCTATTGTACGTGCTAAGTTAGCTAAGGCTTAGCACGTTAGCACGCTTAGTGACTAGAGTACTAAGAGGTCTTAACGTTGAGATTAATAGATAAGAAAAACTGAGATAAAAAGGTGGTAACTATCTAAGTGACAGAGGGTCGACTATATATAGAGTAATAAGCTGGTCAAACAACCGGTAGATCTCCGGATATTGCGTACTCGATCGAGGATGAGGATCGAGGTACAACACGACCCTGCCAAGCCTCCCCCCTTCCCGGCTCCTTCGCGGCGCGCCACGAGGCTCACCTCACCACATCACCACAACCTCTTCTGAACCACCACCTACCCCGCCATCCCCATCCCACCTCAACCCATCAATCATGCCACGCGCAGGCACCACACCCCCCGAAATCTCCGCGGCCGCGCGCCGGCGCCGCCTCGCCATCGAAAAAGCCGCGCTCGAAGACTACTACGCCAACGCAGGCAAGATCTCGATCCGGGCGATCGCGGCGCGCCATCCGGGCGTGAACCGCACGACGCTTTCGCGGCGCATCAACGGGACGCATAAGCCTGCTGATGTGGCGTTTCAGCACCTGCAGCGACTGAACCCGGAGCAAGAGTCGGCGATTACCACGCGGGTGGAGGCGTTGATTGAGGAGGGCAATGCGCCGGATCTGGTCGCGTTGACGAAGTTGGCGAATGAGGAGCTGCAGAGGGGGATTGATGCGAGTGATCCCTCGGCGTTGGAGCAGGTGCAGGCTGGTGGGGAGCTGGGGCAGTGTTGGGGGAGGAATTTCTTGAAGCGACATCCGGATTTGGAGGTTAAGAGGAAGTTGCATAGTTTTCACAAGGCGGAGGCGACGGCGGTGCAGAAGGCCATGGGGGAGTTGGCGAAGGCGTATTATGTGGCGAGGCAGAGGGCGGATTTGTTGGAGGAGAAGAACAAGGAGTTGAAGGCGAGGCTGGAGCAGTTGGGGGATCGGAGGGGAGGGAGGCCGTTTGGGAGTGGGGATATTGATCCGGAGAGGAGGAGGATACTGGAGGCGGAGAAGAAGAGAGCGTTTGAGGAGAAGAAGCAGGCGCAAGCCGTGTTGAAGTCGATGGACAGGGTGGATCATGGGTACGAGGAGGCGCAGAGGAGGCTGCATCTGGCGAAGCAGAGACATTTGCAGGCGTGCAAGGAGGTAAATGATTTTGTAGCGACACAGGGATTGGAGGAGGAGGAAGAGACGACATTTGAGGGATTTGCGGATCAGATGCATGATGCGAGCAGGACAGATCCAGCGCTGGCTATGCAGGGCATCATCAGATTCTGAGCAGGAGATGGGTACGATGGCTTGCTTGCTGGTGCATGCTTCGTTATGTGCTCGAGAAGTGAAGCTGGCATTCATGTATTACGAAAATGGATCACTTAAATGGTGTCAAATAGCCTGTAAATAGCAGGTAGATCCAGCTCTCAGCTCACCAGACGCCTCGCTATGCAACCCGCTGCGATCAAAGCAATAATGCTTCACCTGCTTCACGTCACTCGCTTCTGTGCCTGTCCGACAGGGAATCCATAGTCGTCCAGATCCCAGTCGTCCTCTTCGTCGCCAACGTACCATGAGCCCGGCACTGTATGTGGCGAATCTGATGGTGATTTGATGGTAAGACTGAACGCTCCATTGGTAATTTTGGCCGCAATCTTGAGCATAATGGAAACCAGATGAGCAGGTGGACCTAGCACAATGCTGCAAGTCTTCCTAACGATGCCATTCGTCAGGGCAGTCTGCGACTCTCTTGAGGACCGGCGGAGTCTGCTTGTTGATGATGCTCGAGACAAGCTTTCTGCTGCGTTCATCTTGCGGGTCTTCCGGATCCGCAACGTCTCGGGGGGAGTGACGACTTCGCCCCATGAGTGATCTTCTGAGTCGCTGCATAGCGAGGGAGTCGAGATGCCTCCCCAAATCCTTGATTCGACTGCGTCGTCCTCTGACATGATGCCGCTTTCCGTAGCTTGGCTGACCGCTGAGAGCGGCGCATGCTCGTCCAGTAATGCCTCTTTTTGAGCTTGCCGAAGGTTGCTGAAAAGCATATCTTCAGGCTGAGCAGTGGTTTCTGCTGAAACTGTCCGCAAAGATTCTGCGTTACTGTCTTGCCGCATGGTCTCGTCCTCGTCCTCGTCTCTGTGCTCGTCCTCGTGTTCCTCGGGCTCGTTGTCATCACTGGGTACATGCTTCTCTCTCTTCTTCTCCTCGATCTCATTCTCCGATTCTGGATCTCGTTGAGCTTCTTCAATTTGATCGGTATGCGTCTCGCTGATGCTGCTAGCTCTGCTCGACGTCTTCGACGGAGGCGAAGCTACCAGCGTAAGCTTCGGTGGAGCGGTGATACTTCTCATTTCCGAGAAGCTCATGGGTCTCTTCGGCCGAGGCGTTTCTTCCTCTTGCTCGCCCTCCGACTCCACATTTGTGCCTTCCTTGTCTTCCATCGAGAATGGCCTTTGCCGTCGCACCTTCGTGGAAGACTCTCCACGTTGGATCATGCCCTCTGCCCTACTAAGAACGCTAGCTCTGTCGTACTTCGGCTGCCAGTCTTCGTTGTCCTCAGGCTTCCACACGCCATCGAGCTTCCACTTCTTGACCGGCTCAACCGAGTATCTAGATGTGCGACGCGAGGTAGGAGAAGGCGTGTCCGGTGGCTCGGCGGAGAAACCTTTCCGGAATGGACATGGAGTCCGCTCGTAGAACAGCACCTTCTGCAGTGTGACCTTGAACTCTTCCACTCTTGTAAGATCCTCCTCGGTGCTTCCAGGCAGTTCTATACGATAGTACGTGTTGATCGAGACCTTGAGGATGAATGTCGAGTTGCCATCTACACACCAGCAATTGGCTCGCGGGAGGAGAGCGTGCAGGAGTGCGCCGGAGTATAGGAAGGAGACCGAACCAGGAACGCGATAGATTTCAAGAGGACCTTCGAAAGTTAGTGACACTCTGGGGGACAAGCAACGGAAACAGTACCTGTCGCTACCGTCCTCTCGGTTGGTGTCCTCCACGGGAGAGTGCCTGCGCCGTCACCTTCCGAGACTCTTCTATTCGAAGTTATGGGTGCCGCTGTGAAGGAGACCACTTTGGCTGAGGGGTGCGTGAATATTGTCTCCACGCCTTTCGAGTCGCCTATCTCAGCCGGTAATTGTGCGCTGGTATCTACTTGTAGCTTCGATGGTACTGTGACTGATCGCCTGACAGCCATGCGGCTTGTCGGATTCTCCAGGGAAGGTTGTTGAGGCGCATGAGATGCCATGGTAGATGTCGACTGCATGGCTTCGATTGCCGCTATGGAAATGCTGCGAATCTCGTGCCACCTATCCGGGAGTGTGGAATGTCGTGCGATAGCAATGGGAGGGGCCTAGCCCTCAGCCTCCGTGACAGGTCGCGGAAGTCGTTTGAGACTCGGATCTCAAGATTGATACATGACGAGCAAGTTGCTGCTAGATTCGACCACTCCTATCGTTGGCCACAAAGTAGGAAAAGAACAGGCGAGGTCGAAGATCCAACCGTGTCGACCATGTGAGCAATCATGTGTCAAAGAAAGATGGCGCAGGGCGAGGGAACGGCTTTCAACGGGCGATCCTCCGAACGCATCAGGAACGTTTGGCGCGTCATCCTTGGGGGTCATCTTCATTTCTTTCATGCACAGAATCTCCTTCATGCATCATCAGGGATCATCGATATCCACATTGGCTATTTACAAATTGTACATCCACTTCCGATAACTCATCAACCCCCCGAACACGACATCGACATGCTTCTCTCAGGAGGTATCTCCACAACGCCAGACTCTCTTCGCTAATCTCACTACTGCACTCGCTCTTCAATCTCTGGCGTCGACTTACTGCTTCTTCACTTGGAGCTTGCAAAGGCGCACGAGCCCATGTCAAGCTTCTTGACCGGTGCCGAGGGCGATATGTCAAAGTCGAAAATGTCCATAGGCAGGCCCATGGTCGTGCAAGCATTCGGGATCTGAGACAATTAGCTGCACAATCTCCACTAGAGCATGAGAGGTCTTACATCGACAATACCAGCTATGTGACCCTGGATTGGGGCACAGCTCAGCAGCAAGTAGATCTGGTAATCGTCGTAGCCGAATCTCCGGAGATACTCGATACACCTCAAGCTGGTCTGCCTGTAGGCTACTGTGGTGTCAAGGTAGTGCTGCTTGCCATTCTCGTCGACGGAGAAGCCCTCGAAGTAGATGTAGCGACCTGGTCCGAATTGTGGCTCGACAGGACCTGGGATGTAGATCGGGCTCTTCAGTCCGAGGTCTGCCACGCCATTTTTGATGACGTGGAATTTGATGGTGATGCAGCCTGCCATTTCGATGGCACCGCAGAAGCTGATCTCGCCGTCGCCTTGAGAGAAGTGCAGATCTCCAACGCTGAACTTGGCGCCCTTGACGTGGACAGGTAGGTATACCTTGCTACCACGAGAAAGATTCTTGATGTCGCAGTTTCCACCGTGCTCCGGGCGACCTGGGATGGTGCGCGCGCCTTCTGCTCCCACCTTCTCCTTGATCTCTGCGGACGCGACACCTGCGTGGACGTTCTTTGGTTCAGGTGGCTTGGCCACGTCTCGGTCCATGTGGGAGCAGGCGGAGATGAGCTCGCCCTCGCGTCTGTTCCACTCGGCGAGGATTTCAGGGGACGGCGCGCAGCCAAGAATACCAGGGTGGATGAGGCCGGCAAAGCGGACGTGTGGGATATGTCGCGAAGAGCAGAAGATGCCCTCAAAGTCCCAGATGGCTTTGGCGGGCTTGGGGTAGATCTCGTCGAGGAAGCCACCGCCATTCTTGCGGTCGAAGATGCCGGTGAATCCCCACGGCTGGTCTTGCAGTGGCTGAACATCCTGGATCTCGACGAGGAGGACGTCTCCTGGCTCGGCGGTCTCGACGTCGAACGGACCTGTCAGGTAGTGGATTTTGGTCAGGTCGACGTTGAGCATGTCATCTGCACTGTCGTTGTTGCCAATTTGTCCTCCAGTCCAGTCAACGCACTCGATCTTGACTACCTCCCCGTTCTTGATCGTGTCAATTGACGGGATGTCCGGGTGCCATCTGTTCTGCTTCGGGTCAGCCGCATCCTCGCTCCCCACGAAGCTCTTCCGCTCACATGCAGGTACGGCTCCTTGCCCGCCTCCTTGGTCAAATCGACCTTTGCCGCGTAACGGATCTCTGATTTGCCCATGGTGCAATTCAGTAGTAAATCTCGCTGACTTGGTAAAGGAAAGACGTGTACGAAAATAAAGAAGATCTCCTTCTCTTGACCTACCTGGCTCCGTCGTGGAAGCGGGGTATTTGACCCATGTTTGGAGCTAAAGATAAGGAGAGCTTGGAGCTGTGAGGGTTTGTGCATGCCGTTCACCCGCCGCCCACGAGTATGTGTGCGAGATTGACTAATAATTCAGATAAGCCGTGACTTGGATCGCGCATCGAAGACGCGGTGGATCGCGCCGTCGACGGGAGCTGGAGGGGCTTTGATAATCACACTTCCGAATTCGGCACTACGTCACGAACATCGATTTGCGGGGCATTTTATGCAGAGCGGAGCCGCATAAAATGCGTGGGCCGCTTCTCAATTGTAGTTCTACGCTGGTGTCTATGTATACTGCTTCCCTTTTGGTTCTGTTGATTTCTGCTTGTCGGAACCTTCCTGTAATATAGCGTTATACGCATCAAGCTTGTCCAGCGGCAATTTCATAAATTCATGCTTGTTCTTCCAGTGCACCTGGCTGTCAGCTACTTGAGCCCAGTCTGATGGCGGTGGAGGCGGCTCCGTAATCTTGGTGATCAAAAAAGCTGTAGATGCCTCTGCAATTCCGTAGATGAGGACACCCAGGAGTGGAATTTTGAGGAAGATGAAGAATCCCACGCCGAAGCCGAACAGGACTCCTTCACGATCACGGAACCACACCTTTTTCTGCTCCGGAGTGTATCGAATCCGCTTGAAGTATGGATCGAGCTACCATTGTCAGCATAGCGATCGGCTGGCCAAAGTTATGATTCTTACCAGGTCCCTCATCAAGCTTCTCGAGGCAAAATAGCTCTGCAGAAAGGTGACCAGGTAGCGTCGAGGAAGGAACACACCTCCCCCGAAGATAGCGATGGCAGGCTCAATTCCGACGGCTTTCTTGAAGGTGTAGAAACTGGCGGCAGGAAGGACGAAGCGACCGATGTATGGTATGTATGACAGTACTAAAACCAGCAAGGAGATGGCAGCTTTGCGCCCATAGCGGAACAAGGTTGCCTTCATTGCGTCCATAGGTGACTTCTTGGTTCCTGTGGAAGGCTGGTTGCCATACATGACCAAGTTCGGGTAGTACATGGCTCGTAGATGAGTTGGATCCTCCGATTTGTGCTTCTGAATATATGTCTGGTCGACCCATTGCAAAGATTCCATGAACCTGACCACATTAGCTGTCGGTCACGTTGTGTGCCTGTAGAGCTCACATGTTGTCCAGGGATGGGCTGATGTGTCTCATGAACGTCATCAGGAAGAAAGGCACCTGCAGAACGGAATTCTCAATGAAGTCCAAGGTGCGAAGAACCTCATCATCCCAGGCTGCGGATTTCAAGTCCATGAACAGCGATAATAACCATAGTAGGACCCGGACACCGACTGTCTGAAGGGTCTGTCAGTGCTTGACCTCGCGTGATCGATCAGCCGACGTACGGGTATGCTGACGATGAGCCTGATCGCAATGCCTGCAGCAACAGCTAAAGCAGCTTGTCGATAGTGATCTGTTGTGAAAAGGCGTGGATTTTGTAGAGCCCGATAGGCTGGACCCTGTTAGCACGCCCACTTGTGCCAGCGATGACACCTCACCTCCCACCACTGTTAATTGGGCGCCACGCACAATGGCATTTGGGTCGAAGTTCGACATGCTTGCTCGAAGTCTTCCGTGGAACAGAGCTCTCACATGGATGATGGCAGTGTTCGGTATGGGTGGTACAGTTGATTGTCGAAGTACCAGTGCAGTGATGAAGGATGATGTCGTGGTGGATCGGCGCACCAGCCACTGTGGCACTTGCTCAAGTGGACCTTTTCCACGCCCACCTCTCCGCACAAAAATTTTGCCTTCGCGGACGTTCGTCGTAATCAGGCCTTGCAAATAGGGCATCTGAATGTAAATTATTGCATAGGTGGTATCTACTGTACTTCCATCTCTCGATAATACAAATCCCCAGCTCGACACCATCACTTTCCGGGCTCGACCCTAGCTCGCAGCATCTCACAGCCGTGATCAAGTGAACGGCATCATCCTTCATGTCAACGGGCAGCAAGAAATATCTGACCAAATTGACTCCACCTCCCTTCAAGCTACACACGTAGTCGCACCCTCACAGCGACCGAGACACATCTCGCTCATATCGATCAATCGAATCGAGCGTCGATATGCCCGAGAACTTTTCCGTCGATGCGAAAATCGAAACGCAGCTCGCCGGACCCGACATGCATACCCAGATCGTACTTCAGGTACGTGTACGTATTACCCTCACTGTTCTCCATTTTCTGAAAGGCTTGTCTGGGGATCTTCGCACAGGGGATGTTGATCGAGCAGAGCTTGTAAATCCTGCTTTGGTCGTCTTCGCACTCCCTCGGCGCATGATCATCGTCACAGTAGGCCTCGTGCCTTCCACTTCGCCTCGGCATTGTCCCAGTACTTGGCCCATGGCGAGTGCTTCGATGGATCCCAAGGGGTGTTGGTCCTCACTCCATAATTGCGTCTCGCCTTGCGGCTCGTGACGAGCTCGACATCCGCCATGCCCCCAAGCGCAGCGCCACGTACAACAGCCGTCCAAGCATCTGCTGACTTCAAGAGTGTCATTGTGCGATTTGCTGGTCGCAAAGCCCGATCTTCGGTCATCTGGTCGTAGTCCCGCTTGATCCCTGCTGTCGTGAGCGTCCCGATGAAGCGCTCGTTAATCCGGTCCAGGAGATATGGAGAACGTCCGAGACCGCCGACGACAAGAATGCCAGAAGGGGCATGTCCGGCCCTTGTTGCTGCGTCGAATTGCCTCTGAATCAGGAGCAGAACATCGCGACACACCGGCTCGAACATGTTCTCGATCTCTTCACTGGTTAAGCTCAACATCCCTCCATCGATCCCAATCGTCGAATTGTCGGGCATGCCGGGGAACGGCAACTCAAACTTTCGTCTACGGTTCCTGGCTTTGCTCATGTCGAAAGATCGCTTGATGGACTGGTCGAAATTATCCATCACGACCTTCAACTGCTTTGGACTTCTCTTGCGGAACTTGTGGAATTCGTTTGGTCCGAACTTTGTCTTCATCAGGTTCTCGAAGCCGAAGTTGATGAATGCTGAGCCACAAAGCCCACCTTCGCCTGGGACCACTTCGCGGAATTGCATAGGGTCGAGCCTGGTGACTTCCAGGGTGATCAGGTCAACGGTGCCTCCGCCTGCGTCGCAGACGATGTAGACGTCGCCGATTTTCAAGTCCTTATTCTGTAGCGTGGCGAAAGTGTGGACTGCCGCAGCTTCTGGTTCGCTGATGGTCTGGATCTTGGGTCCGATTCCCGCCGCTTTGGCCGCATCCAATGTCTTTTGTCTGGCAGCGTCGGACCACACCGCAGGTATGGTCATCACCCAGCGAATTTCCGCAGGCGCATCTTGCTTGTAGAACCCTCGCTTGGTGAGCTCCTCAATCGCTGTCTTGCGGAGTCTTGTGAAATAGTCTCGCACTGCGTCTTCTGCCGACTTCCCGACCGCATCGAGCCTCGCCGTCAGGTCTGCTCGGCTGACCCATTCCGGGAAGTCTTGCCTTGTGTCCAATGCCAATTTGGCGCACACAATGGCATTGGGATTGGCTGAGACTTCGTAGCCAACCAGCAGATCCGCTCCAGGGACGTACTCGATAATTGTGGGCGCTTTGTCGGATGTGAAACCATCACTGCCAGGCCATCTGTCGCTCATGTTAGCGACGATTCAACACCGTGACTCGATCCACTGACTCCTTGACAACCTCGATGCTCTGTGGCGCTCGAACGTCACTGCCGTGCGCGATGGCGATTCTGTCGATGTCAGCAGCTGAACACACGGCAAGAGAGGCCCTTGCTTACCCCGAATACGTGGTCCCGTAGTCGAACGCCACTACAAGAAAACCACCAGTACCCGGCATGGTACCATGCGACGTGACCAATGAAATGCTGTGTGATGGGTGGCGAAAGTGATGTGAGGCAGAGAGGCACGTCGTTGACTCCGGCAATAAACGACAACTTCACGCCTTGTTGGCGAGTCCAGGCTCTGCTGATGCTCAGGACTTTCGACGGAGTTCCGAGCAGCCAGCCCAATTCCTGTGACTGTGATTGGCACAGGCAGGGCTGACGAGAAGATCGGGTGAAGCAGGTGAGATGTGTGAAAGAGAAATGTGGTTATGTGTGAAGTGGAATGATGATTGAGGTAGGATTGTTTGTGAATTAGGTGATTGTTTGTCAGAGCATGGGACGTTCTTGAAGATGTTAAGACTTCTTTTATAGGTCGGAGAGGATGTTCAGCTGCATTCACATGCTTGGAGTGATTGTTCTTTGAGCACGGCAATCTGTTCTCACCGCTCTCAAGCTTTTCACATAGTTTCAGCTGTGCAGTCGATCAGCTTGAGCTGTTTGATTGTGACTTTCTCTTCTCAGTCACACAGTCATACAAAGTTCCTTCCTCCCTTCACGTCTGTCATCTTTCAATAAGCAGCTGCGGGCCCACCTGACTATCGCTTCACTCTACGAGATGTCGGACCTTGGCCACCTGAACGACGATCGCTTCGGGCTTAAGTCACCAGTCAGCGGAAGTACACTTCACGAGGAAGCAGTCCCTCCAACACAACATTCGACGAGCGAGGGTACAGATCAGACTCAAATCATCATGGGAGGAGCGATATCATCACGGTCACTTGAGATGAGCAGTCACTTCACCGCGATTCCGACAATGTCGAACCCTGCCACTCACAGGATCAAGCGCTTGTTTGATGAGCTCCAGGGCGTTGATGAGGACTACGGTGTTCTGCAGCGAGAGAACAAGAGACTGCGCAGCCGACTTCAAACCAGTCAGACCGCGGAGAAGCAGTCTCGTACGGCACTAGATCAGCTGAACACTCAAGTCCAAGAATTGCGCACACAAAACGATGATGTACAAAGACAACTTCTGGACGCCACGAGAAAGCCGCAATATGCCACAGACGGCGAGCTCAGGGAACGCATGGACTCTGTGTTTGCAGACCTCTGGAACTGGGCTGGAGAAATGATCTCCTCTGTCCACCATAGTATGCACCTCTGATCGAGAAGCATGGCTCTTGTAAGCAACGAATACTAATCGGTTGCAGTGCAAGATCAAATTGTCCACAAGACCCACGAGAAACTCCGTCCCACCATGCCTTTCCATGACTCTTCCACGCTGTCATCTACCAAGATGTATCATCGAGCGCTCGTTATCAACATGGTCGCTCGTTTGACACATCATCAGCTGGACAAGTCCTGGTACTTCGGACCCACAGATGGCAATAGCGAGATGGCGGGCTTGTCCAGGCGTGCGGGCAAATTCCTCAACCAACACGGCGACAAGGGTCGTCAATGGATCACTGAGACACTGGAGTTGATGTCCAGAAGAGATCTGGATCTTGTGAAAGATTTGTCTTACGCTCGATTTCTGTCAGCTTTGGAGGTGGAGTTGAAGGTCTGGCGTGGTTTCAGAATGTCACCGGAGTTACAGGTCGAGTTGGAGGGCATCTTCTTTGACCTCCGAGCTCTGATGCAACTGATATACTTACATCCTGCGGCATACAACCTAAATCTCTCGCCAGTGATGAGTCAGGAATTCAAGTTGTCCACTTTTGTGGAAGCCTCGCACACTGACGTGTCTGGGAATGCAGTTGGCGCTGTAGAAGGGGAATTCCAGTTGATCGGCAAGTGCTTCCATGCATTGTTCAAGACGTCGACCGAGGACGGGAAGCCTGTGAGATGTCTCTTCCTTGACCGTTCAGTAATTCCGCTTACCTCTTCCCAGATCAAACCGTTGTGCATCGTCAAAGCAAGAGTGCTTACCGAAAGGGTGACTGAGCTGGAGCCGGCGCATCACAAGTACTACTGAGGACCATGGACCATTACGACTTGCGCCGAGGACAGATCTCACAGGAGCAGACAGTAGTACGGGATTGAGCCACATCAGGATCCGATGCGGTGAAGCCGAGTGTGCTGTTGGTGCTGCAGCCTGCGAATGGAAGCTGGGCCAGCGTGACCAGGAAGGGACCGAGAGTCATCATTAAGCGTAGTAGATTGCAGAAACATTGATCGACATTGATCTAAATACTCGTGAGCCGTCTCCAACCTTTTAAAAAATAATGGTGTACATGTCACGTGACTTTCGGACACCAGAAAGTCTTCCGGAATGTCGTTTCTTCACATCTGACAATTGGCGTCTCACATGTCCAGATCCTAGCATCTTCTGCGCGGTGAACTTGTGCTCTCACCTCCAAAGTATGCTGCCGTTCATGGTAGCCTCACTTGAGTTCTCCGCAACCTCGTCAAAGGAGACTTGCCCAGCATTGATGCGTACAGCCTCTAGAGAACATCTGTCAATACCAGAAGACGATGTCAGAGTCGCCTTCTTCTCCGCGATCTCTGGCCCAGGTCTTAGGAGCGGATGGAATGACAAGCTCACAGCATCTTGAGACAAATCGCAAACGCAAATTGGATCTCGTCCCGTCATGTTCACCACGGAAGAAGGTCTTCGCTGGCTTTCGACATTTTCATGCAACGATCCCTAGATCCGCATTCGATGACCTATCTTTAGAGAAGGCAAGCTGGTGCGAAGCAGATGCTCTCAAGCTCTTACCTACGATAAGCCACCAGCAGTACAGAGTCGTTAACATCACGGACTTCACCATATATCGGTCTCCACATGCAACAATCAGACCGAATGAGATGGTATCGCTCCATGCATTAAAAGTCGAGATTGGGGTGGACACGCTGTGTTTCGATGGCAGCCTCTGCATCGACGGCCGGGAGATGCATCTACAAGGCATCGAGTTTAGCACTCTTGCCATCCACGGTTATGCTTCCACACACATTACTTCGGTGGTACCTAGCATGTGCATCCAATCCGATATAGGCTCCTACCACAACGTATGGTACCGCCTGACTCGCCCTTCTACTGAGTACTCCCGCTACCACGATGCCTTCCTGTGGATCGCGGACTTAGCCAAGTACACGATAGACTTTATGCTGTCGAGGGATGCCGTCGGTTTGAACCATTTCCGCCATGCGTTTCGAGACTGGTTAGAAGAATCTTACAGCAACGCCAAATGCGTCCGTAGCTGGCTTTCAAAGTATGGCTCTAACAGAGACTTCCGCTCAGCGATTGCGGCGAACATACATTACCTCTGGAAAGAGGCATACGATGTCGATGGAACGACAGATCGGCATCCACTTTGGGCGGAGACTGATCAGAACAGGCTTAATGCTATCCCACAGCATAAGCGTAGCGAGGATAGCACTATTGTGACGCCTTTCATCCACAACATGTTTAACAAGATGAGTTTCAACGGCTTTCTCAAGGTTCAGGACAGATATCCTTCGCTTCGTAGCACTACAGTACAGAGACGTGAGCTGCTCGGTCTGATTCCTCCCAGCACGATATGCGTGAATTGGACGGCTCCCGCACCTCAGGCAGTCAGGCTAGTCCAACCAGAAGACGTAGTCTATGTTCGTCCAGATCGACGCTCAGAGTGGTCTTCCGCGGAAGAGACGTGGCTGGCTCTGGTGCAAAAGGTCCGTACGTTGAAGTCCGGCCGGACAAAGCTCGACCTGCTATGGCTCTATCGACCATCAGACACATCTATCGGGCAATCCTTTTATCCGTTTCAGAACGAGTTGTTTCTCTCCGACAATTGCTCTTGTGATAGAGATTCATACGACCTGCAAGACGTGCTGGGACGGGCAGATGTGCTCTGGGGAAACCAAGATCTCGCAACAGCTGCTCAACAACACGCTTATGTGGTGCGACAGACATATATGACTGATTCTCACGAGTTCGCGACATTTCGACAGGAGCATCTCTCTTGCAGGTGCAAGGACAACATTGTTCATCCTTTTGCAGAAGCGGTTGCAGATTATCAGCTTGGCTCATTCATCCTATACCGTACAGGTAATCTTGAGTCTGACACCGGTCGTGATGTAGACAGTATTCTCGAGCCTGCACAGGTAGTATCGTTCCTCTACACTTCGCATAAGCTTCGTTTGCGAGTCCTGCGGCGTGCTAGGACGAAGCAGCCAGCCGCGCCACCAAATGAACTCCTATGGACGGAAGAGTACGTCGAGACCCCTGCATACAATCACGTCCGTCTCTGTGTCGTTCAAGGGTTCAGCAACGTCAACGATGTCACGGAAGTCTTCGGCAGAGGCGGAGCTGGCGATCTGTTTTACTACGTCTACCATGCTGAAGATCCGAACCCCTTTCCCAGCCAAACTTCGCCCTCGCTTCGTCCACTCCGAGGCTTAGGTATATGCTGCGGAGGAGGCAGTTTCGACCGAGGGCTTGAAGATGGAGGGGCAGTGCGATTTGAGCACGCTATCGACTTTGATAGCCTAGCACTGCACACTTATCGAGCCAACGCAGATCCGAATGACCCTCCAAACCTCTTCCTTGGCCCAATGGAGAAATACTTAGAAGATTCCCTCCAAGCAGGAACAACGACGTATCCCAGAGCCAACGTCGGTGAAGTTGAGCTGATAGCTGCCGGCAGCCCGTGCCAATCTTTCTCAATCCTTCAGCCCAATAAGGAGTCCTCACGCTCCCTGAAGCATGCATCTTTGATAGCATGCGTACTCTCGTACGTTGAGCACTACATGCCTTACTATTTCTATTTGGAGAATGTGGTTGCTATATCAAGCGTGGCCAAAGGTGTGTCCGAGGATCAGAGCATGATGCGGAAAATCATCGCTACCCTAGTAGCTCTCGGATACCAGCTTCAGCAGCATGTTCTCGACGCCCCATCATACGGTAGCTTCCAGTCTCGACGTCGGGTTATTGTTACAGCAAGCGCACCTGGACTGACACCACCTGCTCGACCGCCGCAAAGCCATCTTTCAAGACCGGATGGTGAGCAATTCCGCGTAACACATCTAGGAAGCCTTGCAAATGGCAAGCGCTTCGGCGCCAGCCAAGATGAACTTGCGCCATTCGAGACTGTCACATTTCATGAGGGGACTAAGGACCTACCGGACATTGGTGACGGCCACACATACACTTGTATACCTTTCCCAGATCATAGACAAGGTGGAGCTCGCTTGTCACACGAGCAAAGGAGGCTAATACCATTGATTCCTCAGTATCCACGTGGGATGGGTCTTGCGAAGGCGCACGAATTAGGCAAGATACCAGAACCGCAAGTACAACGCTGGCTTGGCAACAAGACTCGGTCAGCGACAAATACCAAGTCCTTCAGTAGGGTACAGCCAGATACTATTATCACGACTATTACGACCGGACTACATACCATCGACGCTTTCGTTGGAACATGCATTCATCCTAATCAGAACAGGCTACTTACCGTCATGGAAGCACGAAGAGCACAAGGCTTCCCTGATCATGAGGTTATTCTCGGCGGACGGCAGCGACAATGGAAGATCATTGGAAACTCTGTCCACAGAAACGTCGCCTTTGCGTTGGGTCTTAGTCTCAGAGAAGCATGGCAGAAGAGCTGCCAGGAGGAGTCTCAACTGGTGCAGCACCTAGAGCAAGGATCCCGTGTCACCACTAGACTCAACGGTACCTGTAGATATGAGCTAGCTTCTGAGGCGGCGATGGGAATTGCTCGTGATATCGAGAAGGATCGGCGGGCTGGATCGTCAATTGCCCCGATCGAACGCTTTGAGACACGACTACCTGGACCTTTCGGAGGACCACGATCGAATCCCAGAAGGCAAGCACCAGACCTTACAGATACGCCGACTGCTGATGGTCTGTCAAGGCACAGAATCCCACGCTCGCAGCATCGAAGCCAACAATTTTCGAGGGTATCTACTACTACGACAGCAGGTCACGAGATACCCGTCCAGCAACGACCGGCATTGCCAGGGAGTTCTTCAATCGGTCCGCTTCCCAGTGTCCCGCGACGAATTGCAAATGCCACAAGTCGAATGCGGAGTGCTACACCAGTGCTGGGCGAGACAAGGTCCGAAACTCACAGTATTCCAATCCGGGATCGTCTAAGTCCTTCAGTCACATCGGGAACGCCCGCTACTTTCCCCTTATCTGCAAGAGGCGCAGCTCCACGAAGTCCTACTCTACAGCTCGACAGACCCGAGTTATCTCACGCAAGCGCCGAAGCCGTGCCCCCTGCTCCGGAACCATCTCAAGCACTTACATCTTTGGCGCAGCCAATAGTAGCGCCGCCAAATAGCAGCCAATCAACCGTCCAGTCAGCCGAAGAAGAGCAGACAGTCACGGAGACAACAACGACGACCGTAGTGACGACGACGACTACGACCGTGAAGAAGGTCATAAAGATAGTGAGGCGTGGGTCTGCGGATGCTACGGAGGAGGTGACGACGATGGTGACGACCAATTGAGGGCAAAGCAAAAGGGACCAGAAGCGCATACATTGGCGGTGGAAGGGAGAAGTAGCACTTCCAGAAGTAGCCAGATAGCTCGTTTAATTCGCCATGCCAGCTCATGCATTGCATTCGTCCATGCCCCTCTCTCTGCCCCTGACCCATCAAATTACGCAAGTGCCCCAAGTACCTTCTCAGCCGTCGACGCTGTGAGATGTCAGCCCCATTCTCCTTGTCTCATTTCCCCCTCGCCTCTCCTTCCATTCCCTACCCTCTCCCACCCAGCTTCGCCCTCCCCTAATCTCCTGACTTGACGGAAAAGGTAGTACTCACCAAAAACCCCGGTATTATCCGGCTCAACATGCGCCTCCTTCACTTTACCCTCCTCAATCACGAGTGCGTAGCGCTTACTCCTCGCCCCGCCAAAGACAGCTGGAGCGTCAAAATCGAGAGAAAGAGCTTTGGTGAAGTTGCCTGCTGGGTCGGCTAGGAAGCGGATACCGGACTTCTCTGAAGGGTCGAGGGTTGAGGCCCAGGCTTTCATCCTGCGGTGGTCAGCTGGCTTGGTCATAGGGCTTGTGTAGTGATCATGGGGAGGGGAGAGGAAGGGACGTGTATGTGGCAAGCAGCGTGTGAGGAGCAGATGAAGGAATAGGGCAGGGGAAGGGAGGGGATGCTGCGCATGGGTTCGGTGGGGAAGGTCTTGGTGGCGAGTATGGAGCGGGGTGGTAGTCTACATGCAGGAGTGTGGTAATGATTTCAGACTTACACAAAGGCATCATTCACGCTCACGATAAACACTTTGCCTGCATCTTTGAGCTTGTCGCTGTTGAGATACCCCGGGACGTGCTTGGCGGAACAGCTTGGGCTGAAGGCCGCAGGGACGCCGATGATGATGCCTTTGGCCGGAGAGGCAAATTCTTTGGCTAGAGATACCTTGTTGCCAGGGGAGGATTCGTGGAGCTCGATGTCTGTTTGTGGTCAGGATCGGGAATTAAGAAATGCCAAGGTAGGAGAGATAAGAGGGGAATGGGCTTTGTGGTCCGAGTGGAACGATAGAGGTGCTTCATTGGGCTCGCAATAGTCTGAAATACAGACGTGGAGACGTAGACTGACCTGGAATGGCGTCTCCAACCTTCACAAGACTTGGTCGGGAAGCATGGAATGCTCGGGTCGAAGCTCCGCGAAAGACATTGGTGGCGAGAGCGCTGTTGAAAGCGCCAGAGCGGATGGCAAACATGGTTGATATGACGCCTACCAGGTAGGCAATGAGTATTTTGAAGGGAGAATTGGTCATTGGAGTAATTGGACATGAGAGATGCCGACAGACGAGCTCATGGGTGATTGAAGAATTGCCGGGCGGTGAGGGTCGGCAAATGGTCATGCACAAGGGGACCCCTTGGACGGCAGTATGGGGACGATGCTGGCGAAATGCCACGTATGATTGGAGAAGAGAAGCAATCTATGGATATATACATATGCTGACTCCATCTAGAGCTTAGAACACTCTCCTGTATCCATTTGCTCCAGTGATGACCACACCAAAGTCCTGCCTCCATTGACCACTGTTGACCACATCTGTCGCCTTGATGAACGTGCTGTAAAACGCACATCTGACCGCAGTGTATGCATTCGGGTTGGGGCAGGAGCTCGCTGGTGCAAGACTGGGACTGCGCTCAAAGTACATGTTGAAGCTCCTGCAGCCATTGGTGTTCTTGCAGATCTCGCCACAAGCAGTGGCATTATATGAAGACATGTCCGTATAGAACATGTAGTAGAGAGGCTTCTGAGCTACGCCGAGAAGACCGCTGAAGATGGTGGTGAAGCCGTCGATGGTGGATACTGAGGAGGCAGAATTGATGAGATTGGTGTCGCGGAGGAAAGCACCAATTGGGGCAATCACGTCCGTGGCCGCAGCAGCCGCAGGTACGGAGGGTGTGTATGTGTACAAGATAGGCTGTTGGGCGCATGCATTGTTGACATTCTGGCGACGGACCTTGCTGACCTTGGAGACTGTAGGCGTAATGCTCACCGTCGGGGTTGGCCCGACTTCAGTGGTGGCTGTGACTGAGCTCTCAGGCTTTCCGGTAGATACGGCTTTGGAAGCCTTTGGAGTCTTCTTGGGCTGCTTCTTGCCCTTCTTGCTGGATGAAGTCTTCTTTGGTGGCTTGGCTGATGAGGTCTTCTTTCCTCCCTTGGGATTCGAGGGCTTCTTGGTCGTGGTTACTGCTGTTGGCTTTGCTGCGGATGTTGCGGGGTGATCTCTAGAGTACTGAAACTTCATTGCAGACAGTATAGCATCTACGGCAGAAGCTCGATCCTCCAAGGTGACTGGATCGTCGGATGTTGGCGCGGCTGTAGTAGTGCTCGGTACTTCTGTAGTAGTGCTCAGTGCTTCTGTAGTAGCCGCATTGGCGAGCATGGCAAATGCCGGGAGTGCGAGGAGTGTGAAATGCATGTTGAGGAGGTCTGGTAAGCTTGTCACGAATGCCAAAGAAAAAGTACTATCACCTCGTTGACTCAGTGAGCAATGTGTGAACATCGACAAAAACCACGAAGCTTGATATCGGACCCAAGCTGCATAATTATTCCAGCCCTGTGCAAGATTGAGGCAATTCCGTTACTAGCCAGTACTGGATCGTGGTTGATAATCGAAGTTGTGATGTCGTCCTTGCTAGAAGAGCAAACGAAAAGAAACTTGATCCAGATAGAGCCAATTCGGCCAATCCAGCCACGATGCTGACGATTGTTGAGCAGACCAGCCAGATGGATATCCGTCTGTCAGGAACTGAATCAAGAAGCATCGTGGATCCAGACGGGCATGCTAATGGTCAGCTCGACCGATTACTCGATTGGTTCAACGGCATCGACTGGAGGTGCCATTGATAGGGCTGGAGGATGTCCTCTGCTCCTGACAGCCCGACTGATTGGTGTCTCATCTCGTTTGCAACCCAATGTCTGGTCTGTCAGGTGGGGAAGGGATCCAATCCATGAAGGACAAAGCTGCGTGGTCTGCCCGTCCACTCAGAGATACATACCATGATACACCTACACAATGCTTCATCATCAACACTGTCCAATACAAATAGCTCTCAGCCGAGTTGGGTATACCATTGTGCTGGACGTGTCTCACGATGCGTCCGTCGTTCGGTCGGGTAGGTGTTCATCTCAATTTGATAGGTCCCAGTATGGGAGGCGCCAGAAAGAGAAGCATGACATTGAACGGCACCAGAACACACATTTAAGCCAGATGCTCCAGTTTGCAGGTGTCATGATGTAATAGTGTCGAATTTGATGAGCGCCATGGAAGTTGACGCCGAACCTACTCTCAAGCGTACTTTGGTGGTGACAACGAAGCACCCAACAGGCGCATCCGAAGCATCTATGTCGCAAGCAAACGAGCGCAAATCATTATCTGCGCTGCCATATAGCTCCATAGTAGAGCCCAGGATGCTCGCGTGATCCCATATTGGTGGTGCAATGCGTAAAAGGGTAGAAGGAGATGAAGCCGTGTCAGCAACTTCGAACTCCGATATCCGGAGCTTTATTCCCGGCAGCACGTTATTACCGGAGAGAGTCATCACCCGACCAGACTTCTTGACAAGATCACAACAATGTGGAATGGCGAAGGCTTATGTGACATGATGTATCCAACTTGCCACCCTCTCAATGATGCCATGTCAGCAAGAATACCTGTAATGGCTCAATGCAGGTGCCATTATTCAGCCAGGTACCCCGCCGTTGTCGATCTCAACCTGAGGGGATTACCCTTAACCCTAATAGCCAAGTCCTCGTTCCCATGGTTTCACCCAGTTCCGTGACCGCTTGAGTCACACATGGCAATCTCTTCATAAATCTAGGCTTCTACCGACTTCATCTATTCGGCATCACAACCAGGATTTCACCTACCAGCCCAAGTGGCAACACAACCTCCCACCAACCTCATCATGGACTCCGACCTCGAAAAAGTCTCCACCGAGGAAGCCTTCCACCACAGCGACAACGACACCACGTCTTCCTCCCTCTCCAACCTCCCCGACCCCGAGCCCACCACCTCCCAACACCCCGGGCCTCCACCTCTCCCCCTCTCCTCCCTCCCCCTCGCCAGAACCCCCACCAACACCCTCACCCAAACCCTCTCCAGGCTCTCCCGCGTCCCCACCACCCTCCCCATCACCCCACCCCCCGATGGCGGCCGCCAAGCCTGGCTTCAAGTCCTCGCCTGCCACCTCGCCATGTCCTCCTGCTGGGGCACCGTAATGTCCTGGGGCGTGTACCAAACCTACTACACCTCCGTCCTCCTCGCCGATCTCCCGCAAAGCACAGTCAGCTGGATCGGCTCGATCCAAGTCACGCTCATCTTCTTCGTGGGAATCGTGTCAGGTCGCTTGACGGACGGAGGGTATTTCTACCCCGTCGTCTGGGCGGGACTATTCCTCGAGGTGCTCGGGGTTTTCATGACGAGTCTTTGCGGGGAGTTCTGGCAGTTGGTCCTGGCGCAGGGGATATGTTTCGGGGTGGGGGCGGGGCTGTCGTTTACCCCTATGACGGCGTTGTTGAGTACGTATTTTGAGAGGAAGAGGGCGGTGGCGATTGCCATGGCGGCGAGTGGGGCGGCAACGGGCGGGTTGGTGTTTCCTAGTGTCATTAGGCAGTTGGTGCCGCAGGTGGGGTTTGGGTGGGCGGTGAGGGTCGTGGCATTCATTGTCTTGTTGTTCAACGGGACGAGTGTGTTTATCATGAAATGGAGATTGCCGCCACGACAGACGGGACCTTGGGTGGACACGACGGCGTTCAAGGATCGCACTTTCTTGGTGGCTGTGGGCGCTATGTTCTTTGTCTTTTGGGCAGTATATTTTGCATTTTTCTACGTGAGTAGATACATGGTACCATTATCTACAATGCTGACAAGCCCAGGTGGGCGTCTTTGGGCGGACAGAGATTGGCCTCCCTTATGAGCAGTCAATTGACCTACTACTGGTCATGGTGGCTATTGGAGTGCCAGCTCGGATCATCCCTGGACTGATCGCAGACCACTATCTTGGACCAATGAGTACTCTGATACCCATTGTTGTATTAGCGACCATCATGCTTCTAGTATGGACGGCAGTCACGGACGTGGCCGGCTTGTATGTCTTTTCTGCCTTGTATGGTATTGGTGGTGCAGCTATACAGAGTCTCTTCCCTGCTATGCTGGCGACTCTCACTCCCGACATAAGGGTCAGGGGAACCCGCATGGGCATGGGCTTCTTCGTCGCCTCATTCGCTGTACTATCCGGACCTCCAATTGCTGGCGAGCTGATCAGGATTCGAGACGGCGATTTCCTAGCTGCACAGCTGTGGGCTGGCGTCTCGATGGCTCTCGGACTGGTCCTACTCATCACTTGCCGCTTTGCAAAGGTCGGGTTATCTTTTAAAACCAAAATATGAACATCGGATTCTATGGACCAGCTGACGCCTTCTTGGTTCGCCAGAGGATGAACATAAAAGTTGCCGAGACAAAGTAAGATAGACCGGAGAATATCTGGACATAAAGGTATTGGCGACTAGATCCAGGTGGCTTACGGAGGTACAAAGCAATGACCTCGGAAAAGGCTGTTGGTAAAACGATCGACAGCCACACCAAAGAGAGGGCTGACGGAACCTCTTTAATTCCAACAACTTCTGCTGTCAGTGCAGAGATAGTTGTCCAGAAAGAACCCATGATCAAACCGATAGTAATGGTCAAGAAGACCAATAAACCATAGGAGTTGGTGGGCAGCCACAGAGCGAAGCAGAGGATGCCGCTGACGAATGTACACCAAAAGGCGACCTTGAATCGACCAAATCGATCACTTGCCAATCCGACAAAGGGACGACCAAGTGTGGTGCCCAAATTGAGGAAAGCTGTCGCAAGACTTGCTCGTCGTTGATCGATACCCAGAGATAATGCAAAGCTAGAAATAGAATATAGAACAGAAATGTAACCCAGCATGACGAAGAATGCATGTCCGAGTAGGAGTAACACTCTCTTTCTCTTGAGCAAGTAGACAGCGAAGCCATGTTGAGTCGGCTTGATGATCTTGTTACGGTCGCGGAGAAAAATTGTCGCGACTGTGTTGCAACAAAACGCCACGATGCCAGTGATGCGAAGAGCCCATGGTAAGCCCAAGTTCCTGATCATGGGGTCTGTTGCCAACGAGTACACCAGTCCGCCCAGCCCAGCGCCGGCACTCGTCAGACCAACCGACATGGTCCTCCGTCGCCAGAACCATTGTGGCAGTACGGCGCTTGCAGGGACGAAAATGAAGGACAGGCCACTGCCAACCATGAAGCCTTGCGTGAGGTACAGGACCCATACTCTTCCATTCGCAAAGCCAGCGAGGATGTACCCAAGAGACATGATGACAATACCGATAGCCATGGTGGGTCGAGTCTTGAGTCTTCGTGAGGTCGGGGTCACAATGGGCGCCAGCAGCATGGATATTGCGAATTGGAGACCGCCAATGAGAGCAAAGTCCAGCGCAGTCGCCCCAGGGAAGATGTTTGCGTTCAAATAGTATGCGAGATAGATACCGTAGCTTGTGGCGCAACCCCCTTGTGACTGTTAGTCTATTTCTCCACAAAAGGTAACATGTTCCTCACAGGTGTTGAAGTTGACCATTGCCACGCAAGCGATGCAGACCCAGCCATAGCCTCCATCTGGGATATCATACTCTGTTGCTACGACGGCCGCCGTAGATGGTGGTGGTGCGACTTGCTCGACAACCTTTTCCTCATCTTTGACATCCAGTGGCGCTTTTGCGGGATCCGATTTGACCTCGGCCATGGTGGTTGCTGGAGCTCAAGCGAGCAATGGATGTGAAGAGTGGGGGACAAATAGATCTTATCTGATCATGGCTCCCTACACTACATGTCCCGTCGTACGATGCAGACTCGCTCACACCCTGTAGAAATGCAAAATATTGACGACGGTGACAGAATCGGGGAAGGTGTGGGGAGCGGGTCGATGAAGTATAAAATGATCTCCAACGGGATCCGGCACCGGCACCGGCAGCCAAGCCATGTCTTCTTAGCTTGATGGACAGGAGACTATTATTCATCGAAGGAGTACTGGTGTAGCGGTCATTGGTTGTTGTACGCCGTATGTCGACTTGTCGTGGTAGCTGTGCAGCATTGAGCCGCGGCTAAATGGAAACCGTCATTCATGATGCCGTCGCTGCCTGGTTATCACAAGCCATGGTCGAAATGCCTACCTACTGAGACTCAACGAGGTGCTGTGCAGCAGACTGCCGAGAGACGACGGTAGCATTTAATGAGCTTGCGGTCGGCATGCAAATGTGTACTTGTAAAATGCGGCGCCTGCAATGACAACGTGGCTGGCGGTGTTGCAGGGAGGCAGAGGCGGTCACAGAGAGGCGGAAGAAGTCCGCTGCGGCATTCCAATCGGGTCAAACCGCGTCCCTGTCCCGTGCTGTCGGTTCAGATACCGACAACCAGAAACAGGTCGAGCTCTTGGACGCTTAGCTCGCTGTGAGATCCAGTGAAAGCGCTGCTAATATTGCTGAGGACATGATAAACTACATATTTAGCGAGTCAATTGCAGCATTGTGATTCGCTGATTTGCGGCAAACGAAAGCTTCAAGGCCGTCCCGCAAGTTTTCTTGGCATCTGATGAACCTGCCGACATCCATTCTGCTGCCATTCAGCACTTCACATGCCAGTATTCGACTTCGAAATGGTCGCATGAAACGACGACGCATCTTATGACGCAGCGCAACGAACAACGCATTGCGATATAGCTCCCGACTTCACCTATGCTTTCCAAACCTCAACTTCACAAACCGCCATTTGGCTACCGGCAACGAAACCAATTAAGGTGATCTAGCCAATTCTCCAATTCGACAAACCCTTCTCGAGTCCAACATGAGTCGCGACAAAGTCGAAGATCCCCACAACGCGCCTCCCCTTAATCCAATCAAGAATTCGGCCAATGCTCCCACCATGCTGATTGGAGGAGCATCACCACCACCACCTGATACATGGGACGGCGTGAGGGAGTTCTTCAAGCAGCCAGTGGTGGCGTCGTTCGTCGCTGGAGGTGTTGCTGGGGCTGTCTCACGTACCGTCGTCTCTCCGTTAGGTATGTGGTCCAAGTGAAGAGAAGGTTACAAAATCTCACACGATCTTAACAGAACGTCTGAAGATCCTATATCAGGTTCAGAGCGTGGGACGCAATGAGTACAAGATGCCGATATACAAAGGTATGCACCCGATCTTCGAAAGGAGTCTTCACTTGCTGACCTGTCTCAAGCGCTGGCCAAGATCTGGCGTGAGGAAGGATTCGCGGGGTTCATGAAGGGCAATGGAAGCAATTGCATTGTGAGTATAACCAGTCTGTTTCTCTGTATCATGCCTATGCCGCCGCTGCTGCCGCCATCACCGATAATCTCCCTTCGCTTTGATCCCGACCTTATCTTATGACCCTTGCTTGGACCTTCATGGACAAAGATACTTCTACCAGCACTGGAAAACGGAATGATTGCACGGACGACAAGATTCACCACGAAGATGACCTTTGCGACATGGGCAGAAGATGAAGATGCCAGACCCGCGGGGACTCGATATTTGTGGATATGAATAGTGGTGAGATGAGAATTGAACAGAGACTGACATCAGCAGCGCATCGTACCATACTCGGCAATTCAGTTCGCGTAAGTCGTACTCTACCGCGACCATTGATTGACGGTCACTAACTCCACCCACTAGCTCCTACAGTGTATACAAGGGCGTAAGTGTTGACATTTCAAGCTCCTTGAAAGTTTACTAAGATTGCAGTTCCTCGAAACTTCTCCCGACGTCCCATTGGAGGCTGTGCAACGCCTCGCATGCGGTGCTCTCGCCGGTATCACTTCTGTAACCTTCACATATCCTCTCGACATCGTCCGCACCCGTCTCTCCATCCAGTCCGCATCGTTTGAGGGACTTTCAAAAGCCAAGGTCGGTGAGAAGTTACCAGGGATGTACCCTCTTCTCAAGACCATGTACAAGACCGAAGGTGGTCTCCCTGCACTTTACCGCGGCATCATCCCGACTGTTGCTGGAGTAGCACCATACGTATGTTTCCCTTACCTCACATGAAGACAACGCTGACGGAAGCAAAGGTCGGCCTCAATTTCATGGTCTATGACTCAGTCCGTCGCTACTTCACGCCAAAGGGACAGAAGGACCCATCCAATTTTGGCAAGCTCGGTGCTGGCGCCGTGTCTGGAGCTGTGGCACAGACTTGCACGTACCCTTTGTAAGTCACCTTTGATTCGACGCAATGCTGTACTGACCTATCTTGAGCGATGTGCTTCGTCGTCGCTTCCAGATCAACACGATGTCCGGCATGGGCTACCAGTACAAGTCCATGTTTGATGCGATCAGAGTCATCGTATCTCAGGAGGGTCTTCGCGGGCTCTATAAGGGCATCGCACCCAATCTACTCAAAGTTGCCCCAAGTATGGCAGCCAACTGGCTCGCCTTTGAGGTCACACGTGATCTAGTCTCAGGCAGAAAATGAGACAAGTCGAAGACGAGACCACTCTCTCGGCGACACGAATACTTTTCGACGCGGCGCACTGGCGATATGGCATTTTCAAGGCTTCAGCGTGGCGTATGAACCAAGACATAGGGAAAGGTCGAACAAAACAGCTCGGATGGAATTGCTATTGTGCCCATCGTACGAACATATCAGGAAGAATCGTCGCCCTCCACAGGAAGAGCTCAGTTGCATAGGAAAGATAGGCGCAATCAGAATCGCCAGATTTAAAGCTGAGGCATACAAACGAATCCTTGGCCTACCTACCATAGAATCAGTGGTGAAATGTCGTACGGTGATCCAGAATTTGATCAAGCGAAGTGCTGGGGGAACTTCGAAAGTGACGCCGATGATCTGCCGATTTTTCGAATGCTTGGCAAACCCACCATGCTGCAATTTCCATCTCGTCGAACATCACCGCACAGCACACCACCACTAACACCAAATTTCCACAGCACAACCGGCAAGATGGGTATCGATCTTGGTACGTACACCAATCGCACACTCTGGATTCTTTTGCGCGGCGTCCGCAGCATCTCAATCGACAGCAGCCAGCGATGCAAGAGCTGGATGCAGGATGCAAAAAGTTTTGGTCAGCACAAATACTGACTGGACATTTCACAGATCACCATCACGTCCGCAGCGGGCACCGCAAGGCCCCAAAGTCGGAAAACCCGTACCTCGCCCTCCTCGTCAAGCTCTACAGGTTCCTCGCACGCCGCACCGATGCCAAGTTCAACCAGGTCGTCCTGCGCCGATTGATGATGAGCAAGATCAACCGCCCACCTATCTCAATCTCCAAGATCATTGCGACCGCCGCGAACAAGCACAGCTCAAAGGCACACGAGGGAAAGACGATCGTGATCATCGGAACTGTCACAGACGACAACCGCCTTTTGGAAGTCCCCAAGCTCTCCATCGCCGCGCTGCGCTTCACTGCGACTGCTCGCGCAAGGATCATCAAGGCTGGCGGTGAGACTTTGACTCTCGATCAGCTCGCCACCCGCTCGCCAACTGGCGCCAACACTCTTCTCCTCCGCGGACCCAAGAATGCCCGCGAGGCCGTGAAGCACTTCGGTTTCGGTCCCCACAAGCACAAGGTTAGCAAGAGCGATGGTGGTAGGGAAAACATCACTAACACATATAACAGAAGCCATACATCGAGAGCAAGGGCAGGAAGTTCGAGAAGGGTCGTGGTCGCAGACGATCAAAGGGTTTCAAGGTGTAAGCGGCTGGACGAGGGCATGATAGAGGATGGTGAACAGCGGGCATCCTGGCTTGCATTTGCAGCAAACTTTACGGCGTCCATAGTGCTTTCATACGGAAGACGTCAAAATGAACGAGAATACCAACATCAGGTCAAGGAGGATTTCATGCGTGTACCGGTTGTGGGCGGACAAGAGGCCACCAGAACAATAACGCTTGAGTCCGGCCATGTATAACTTTCTTCTTCTATGCCGGTGCCTTAGCTACTGCGTGTATGAGAGTCATTGACGCATGTGTGCTTTTCCCACAAAGTTTTTCCCGGGAGTTTTAGGTTGTCAGTGACAGCTCTGGTGGTGGAATTACTACCAGAATCTAGCATTTAAGCACGAATGAAAGACATTTAAGATTTGCTACTTGAACCTGGTAGTATTTGCACTGGCATTCCTACTAGATGCTGGAGCAGTTGGATAATTTTTGCCTTTCTGAGGTGTGACTGACAATCTATGTAAAATCCTCGGTAGCCCCCCACCCTGACTTCACAACGAAATACTACCACATGGTGCTACAAGGACTTGTCTTCGAACAATGATACACGACAAGGTAGTCGGCGTCCTCGGTGGCGGCCAACTTGGCCGCATGCTGATCGAGTCGGCAAATCGACTAAATATACAAGTCAATGTACTCGATGTGGGCCATGCACCCGCAAAAAAGATCTCTCACCATAGCAAGCACATTGATGGCTCGTTCAAGGACCGTGAATCGATACAGAAGCTCGCAGAGACTTGCGATGTAGTCACGGTCGAGATTGAGCATGTCGATACTCATGTCCTGGAAGAAATCTCTGGCAAGGTCGACGTTCAACCAAGCTGGAGCACCATAAGGAGAATCCAGGACAAATATGCTCAAAAGGAACATCTGACCAAGAACGGCGTTGCCACTGCTAAGAGCATACCGATCAAGACCAACGATGTTCAAGGTCTGCAAGATGCCGGCAAAGAGCTCGGCTTTCCTTTCATGCTCAAATCACGAACGGAGGCATACGACGGCAGGGGCAACTTCCCAGTGAAGTCGTCAGAGGATTTTGAGTCGGCTCTGCAGGCACTCGGCAAACGGCCACTATACGCAGAGAAGTGGGCAGAGTTCAAGATCGAACTGGCTGTCATGGTAGTCAAGACGAAGGACGGCGTTCTTGCCTATCCAGTAGTGGAGACCGTACACGAGGACAGCATCTGCAAGCTGGTCTATGCTCCCGCACGAGGTGTCCCAACCAAGATCAGAAACGCTGCCCGCGAGCTCGCCAAACAAGCAGTGGCCTGCTTTGACGGCAAAGGTGTCTTTGGAGTAGAGATGTTCCTGCTACCAGACGACTCGCTACTCATCAACGAAATCGCCCCTCGCCCTCACAACTCCGGACACTACACAATAGAAGCATGCCCAACCTCACAGTACTCCGCCCATCTCCGCGCCATCTGCGACATAGCTGTCAAGCAATCTTCTCTCGAACTCCGCCAGCCCTCCATCATGCTCAACATCCTCGGCGGAGCAGACCCCAAATCCCACCTGGAAATCGTCGAAAAAGCTGTCACCATCGACAACGCCGAAGTTCACCTCTACGACAAAGGCGACGCCCGCCCCGGCCGCAAAATGGGACACATCACCATCACCGCGCCCACCATGTCCCAAGCGCAAACTCTCATCGCCCCCCTCATCTCCGCCGTCGACGCCCAACGCGCCGCTCGCCTCAACCTCCCCTCCCCCACCCCGTCTCCGGCCCCCACCGACCCCACAACCCCTGCCCCCCGAGTCGCCGTAATCATGGGCTCCCACTCCGACCTCCCCATCCTCGTCCCCGGCCTCGAACTCCTCAAAACCCTGCAGATCCCCCACGTGGCACGCATCACCTCGGCCCACCGCACACCCAACCACATGTCCTCCTTCGTCTCCACCCTCCCCACCACCCATCCCAGCGTGGACGTCATCATCGCCGCAGCCGGTGGCGCAGCCCATTTGCCCGGTATGGCGGCTTCGCACACCACGCTTCCTGTCATTGGGGTGCCTATCAAGCCGACGATTGGGGACGGGTATGATTCCCTGGTTAGCATGACGAATATGCCGAACGGGGTGCCTGTGGCGACGGTTGGGGTGAATAGGAGTGTCAATGCTGCGCTGTTGGCGGCGAGGGTTTTGGCGGTCGGGGATGAGGGGTTGAGGGAGAGGTTGGAGGAGTGGGTGGGGAAGAATGAGGAAGCCAGTTTGGGGAAGGATAGGGAGTTGGTGGGGAGGGGGTGGGAGGAGATGGTGGGGGTGTGGTATCCGGGGAAGAAGTGAGTCAAAGGCAGGAAAAATGCGGCCGTGGTAGTACAATTGCTGTTCAAACTACCAGGCCGGGATGTTGTGGAAGTATTTATGACGGCGATCGGCCAGAGGATATTTCGAGATGAAATAAACAGCCGTCTATTGCGACAAGCTGGTAGTGTATTGCATTAAAACACGACCAGGCCGGTGACGTGAAAATCGATGGATTGATTGTGTCTGGGTATCTTGCTTCAGTAACGCCTTTGAAATGCTTCAGAACCGCAAGACTCCTGCCCCTGGGACTCCTTGCGAGGGCTGGTACTTGACTCCGTGCTGTGGGTGATCATTCGTGGCCTGAGCTCCCTGCTCCGCACCTTCTTGCCCATCTACTTCCATGTCCTCATCGTCGTCATCGTCATCATCATCGTCCTCATCATCTTCGCCCACAACATCGTCCGGCACCACGATCGGCTGCTCCTCCCTCTGCCCTTCCTCACCTCCAACCCCGTCAGCTTCCCCCTCCTCTTCATCTCCCTGGAACTTGTCCCCCTGCCGTCGCCTTGACTTTCCCCTCTCCGCACCTTGCCCCTTCTCCCCTTTCTCCAGCTCCAACCACCTCTTCCTCTCCTCCTCCCACCCCTCAGGCACGCGATACGACCTCATCGCCTTGATCGGAATCGGATCTCCCCACCCCTTCTTCGCCTTCAACTCACCCCACCTCTCGAGAAACCTTGCCTGCGCCTTCTTCGCGTCCGATGCGTCCGCAGGCGTATGGATCTTGATCTCTCCCTTATTGGACAGGAAGATCTTATCCCCTTCAGCCGTGTCGATGGCGAAGTCCCTGCTCTCCGGGTCGGAGGGGTCGTGGAAGGGGTTGAGCCCCTGGGGATTTGAGAGCCTTGGAGCAGGCAGAGCGGGCTTGAGACTGGCGGGGGCTGCGACGAGGCGGGCACGGGTTTTGGCGAGGATGTCGAAGGTGGGGAAGGAACGGAGAGGAGCGTGGGAGGGGGCTTCTGTCGGTGGTGGGGAGAGGTAGAGGGAGGTGCCGAGGTCGGTGGCCCAGTGACAGGTGTAGAATTGAGAGTCGTAGGTGATCAGGGGGTTTTTCGTGTCGAGGTCGAGGATCTGGATGGTTTTGGGCCTGGACGGATCAGGATCCGGTTCAGGTAGTTTGGCTGATGCTGTGGTGGTGAGGACAGCGGTACCATCTGTATTCGGAGCGCGTTCTGCGGGAGTTCCATTTCGCGAATTCGAGAGCGGAGTCGCAGTGGAAGATTCAGGCGTTGATGCATCCACAGGCTCTGCATCCTGTGCATCGTTTGCGTCTCGTTTTCGCTTTCGAGGTCTTCTAGCGTTCATAGATTGAGATTTACGGGTGTCACTGATGTGAAGACTCTCGGCCGTTCTCTTGGAAGAAAGACCAGGAGGCGCGTGAGTTGAGAAGTCAACAGTGACATAGACAACCTGGGATGATCAGCTCGGATAGTCGAAGGAGGCATTGTGTACAAAAACCTCGGTGTTCTCATAGTCGAGCTCGTATTCCCACTCATCTTCTTTGAAAGATGTCACCATTTTGATGTCAAACCATCGAGGTCGTGTGAAGATGAGACTGGGCCTCACTCGTAGACACAAGACTTGCTCGCCTGAGATCACGATCAGGCCTGGTCTTTGGAGACAGAGCTAACAACTACCAGATCTCTAAGTCATCTTCTTGTGTTGTGATAGCTATTGTAATTGGCCACACATTTCAGAATGCGGGAAAAGAACGCGAACTTTTGCGAGTGAGAAGATGGTATACAAAATGTCCTTCACGGGATTTACCCGTTCTGGCAGCTCATGATGGCCAGATATTACTATTATTGGTCTAGCGTCGATACTAGTGCAAACTACCACCAGCGAACACCGTCCCACGCCTTGCTCTCGCTCAGCTGAGCATCGAACTTGCCTGAGATGCGGTGTCGTCTCCCGACGCGATGCGATCATCTCGTACCAATCATACATTCAGAAATGCTCTCTTCCAACCTGGAGGATGCCAGCGCTCAAGCCGACGTCTCGCGACGACTTTCAAATTGCCATTTTCTGCGCCCTCGGGCTTGAAGCCGAGGCTGTCCTACGCGCCCTGGACAGATGCTGGGAAGACGAAGGAGAGCAATGGGGTAAAGCCGAAGATGACCTGAACAGCTACAGCACAGGGGCCATAGGCCATCATAATGTGGTACTGGTCTACCTGTGGAGCATGGGTCTGCTTCCCTCGTCATCAGCCGCCGTCAGTCTGCAAAAGAGCTACCCTTGCATCAGGCTTGCACTGGTAGTTGGTGTCTGCGGTGGCGTGCCAGACATCAGTCATTACCACAAATCCGTTTTCCTTGGTGACCTTGTCATCAGCACTGGACTGGTGCAACATGACTATGGCAGAGTCCACGAGCATGGGTTCGAAACGAAACGATCCTCAACCAATGTAATGGGACAGCCCCCGCCAGCGATTGGATCATTCATAAGCCTACTCCAGACTGTCCTGCAGCCTGAACAGCTTGTGGTTGACGCTGATTCTGATACATCAGATTTACCAGAAGACTGCTGCTATCCACCTGGATATATCCACCGTCACCGAGCTGGTTGTACAGAGTGCGATCAAGCTCGGAGCTGTTCACAAGCTCAAAGGACCGACTGCCAGCACTTGGGCTGCTACCACAGCCTTAGCAGGTTTCGCCTGCCATCGATGAAGCCGACGATTCACTTCGGAAACTATGGCTGCGGTAATGGAGTGCTTCGATCAGCCAATTTTCGTGATGCGGTTGCTGCAAAGTATTCATTGCTTGCATTTGAGATGGAGGACGTAGGTGTTTGGCAGCATTTCCCTTGCATCATAGTCAAAAGCGTTGTGGACTATTGCGACAGCCACAAATCCAAAGGGTGGCAGAAATATGGTGCTGCTGTTGCAGCTGCTGCCTTAGTGCGCATTCTACATTACTGGGCACCTACAACAAATAGCACCAGAAATATCAAGCGTATCCGAGAAGAAGAAGACAGCGAAGGTCTCGCAAAGCGCTCTACAAGGTTAAAGATATCTTCGCACCCAGACACTCACTGGATAGTCAATCATCCCGTCGATGCCTTGTTCACTGGACGGGCTGCTCTTGCCATGCGCATCCAAGAGACATTCACAAGGCACATCCAGCTTGGAAAGTCCATCCAGTCATGCTGTGTTGTTGTGACGGGACTTATCGGTCAAGGCAAAAGCGCACTAGCTTTGCAAGTTGCCCATATGATGAGGGATCGGTATCAATGCCACACCGATGGCATATATGTCCCTGGCTGATGTGCTCAGATTCTGGGGGGTGTTTTGGATCGATGCGAGGACATCTCTGCAGGCTGATTTGGGGTTCGCCAACTTGGCTCGGCGGTTTGGTCGACCTAACAGTGACCTTGAGCAAGCGAAACAGACACTTGCAAACGAGCATCGACGCTGGCTACTGATTCTCGATGATGCTCATGACCCAACGATAGACTACAGCGCCTATATGCCATCCGGCGGCAGAGGATGCATACTCCTCACGTCTCGAAATCCTGCTTGTGGTCGATATGCCACGGCTTTCCACGCAACATTGTCAGGATTGACCGATGACGAGGGCTTGGAGCTCCTCCAGAAGACAATTGAGCGACACAGTGGTCTCACAGTCGGCGAACCGAGCTCGCTTCGTCCGATTAGCAGTATGCTCCATAATCACCCTTTGGCCTTACGGCACGCCGGAATGTACATGGCTAATGGCGGATGTACGCCATCTCAGTATGTCGATGTCCATTCTGGCAATCTACAGCGATCACTTCACTTGGTAGCAGCCGACGAACGATCCCATAAAGGTACCATTCTGGCAACCTTTGAGGCTTCACTCGAAGAAGTCGCTGGCACTATGGCCGAAGACTTATTCTCAGCTTGGCATTTCTGAGCAGTAATCCATTCCCCCTAGCGCTTTTCCAGGGTGCTTGGCATGCCAACTACGACTCGGTCGACGGTCAAGATGTTCAGTCCCACCATGATCCACAATCACTCAACCAGAGTATGATTCCTAGCCCGTTCCTTGAATCCTCAGATGCCCTTGCAGTCGACTTTGTACAGGCACTGAGTAAGCTGAGAGCATGCGGTCTTCTGCTGTCTGCAGGGACCTTTGAGGAACCTGCTGTATCGATTCACCCTTTGGTGAGAAGCTGGGCACGGCATCGTCAGAATACTCACCAGCAGAGACAAGCCTGGGTGCGAGCCATCAGGTTACTTGCTCTGGTCTCCCTGGCGGTTGATCATGAGTCTATTGGTACTCGTTCAATACTACAGAACCATGTTCTCGCTGCTTTGGAGCCATTCATGACGCAAAGTCGATCCCCGATCAACGGTGTCACCGCTCGTAAAGTGGCAGTGTGCTTGTACAGGCTAGCGCTCTTACTGTCGTCATGGTCACTTTACTCCGAAGCACACCACGTATTGAGATCATTAACACCTCTGGTAGTTGATGGAGCTGATTCCCAGTCAAATGATCTTAAACTAAGCATTCGGGAGTTGCACGCATTCGCGCTTAGGAAGACAGGTAAGAGCGACGAAGCGATAGCGATTCAAAGCGACATGATAGATGCCCTGATTCAGGAGCACGGTCCCGTCTCGTCTATGCTCCTGCTTCCTTTGCACGATTTGAGTCGAGCTTATGAAGGAATGGGTCTGCATGGTGAGAAAGAAGCCGCCCTCAGGCACATCGACCGCCTTGAGGAGTACGAATCGACAGGCGAAGCCAAAGCGTCTGAGCCGTTGCTGGAGCTTCGCACACTCAAGGCTCTCATCTGGTCTGGAAAACACAACGAAGCACTACCTCGACTCGAGGACTTTGTGAAGCGCATAATTTCGGGATCGCCAACCGATGTACCAAAAGTCACGCACTGTACAGCAGAGCTCATACAAGCATACGTCAAGACTGGACGGTTCACCGATGCTTTGGCTGTGGCGGAAGCGCTAGCTGAAACAGTCCGTACACAGCTTCCTGACACACATCGCGCCCGACGACTCGCGGACAACATGCTTATGCTGGCTCTATGGAAGAACGGTTTCCGAGAACGGTCTCTGGAAGTGATGAACGAGCTCGTGGAGAATGCGAGGAAGGCCGGTAGGGCCAAGAGGTATCTGACGCAGCGGAACCGTATGCAACGTGCACAGGAGAAGCTTCTTTCTTCGTCCAAACCTGTGGAAGCTTTGAACCCAGCCAGGATAAAACTAGCCCGAAGTCATGGTACGCCATCGAGCAATTCGGGAGGGACGCCATTTACCATGTATGGCTCCAATCCACGCTTCAGTCATATGTCGAGTCTCTCAACGACGGCTGGAGGTGTCAATCCTACCTCAATCGCGCAGTGGACCCGACAGCCCAATTCGCCTGGTTTATTAACAGACTCCACAGTTGCTAGCAGCCTCACCAAGGCCTTGACGCTCGCACGACGTGATTTCCCTGCCTCATCCGGGGAACGAAGCGACAGACATGTTGAGACATCCTTCGACTACTCTGACATGTTTGAGCAAGCCTCACCAAACATCAGTGGTAACACTTCTCCCACTTCTAACCACTCCCCGCGGCAGATCCACTCGTTCGACCACAGCGACCGGGAAGCCTGGCCCATGGCCCGCGTCACCACCTTCCTCATAAACAAGCGCTTCCCGCCTTCCTGGCCAGAGGTGTTCGAGAGGTACAAAATCGAAGGCCAGACATTCTTGGACCTGGCAAAGCGGGGATGGTACGGCCCTGAATTCAAAGTCGAGGGGGGCCGCTACCTCTGGAATGAGTTGGCGTCCGCCCAGGATAGCATATTCGACACAGTCGACAATGAGATCCATCGTCTGCAGTCGTTGGTGTGCAAGGTCGCCCCAAAAGTGGCTTGGGGATCGCATACGGCTGCCCTCGATGCTGGGCAAGGGAGTCAACCTGCGAGTCCGGCGTCGACTGCGTCGTTTGAGACGGCTTGGTCGGATGCTTAAGCGAAGCGAACGCCTCTGGTGACCCCTGGGCTCGATACCTACCACGACTATGTACCTCGTGCACAAAATTGAGCGATATGGAGATAGACCCCTCACGATAGAGCTTTAGAATCAAGGATACGGATCAGAACATGATTTCATCCATCATCTATACCAGGTATCTAGTCATCCATCATCGAATCATGCGCTGCAAATATTCAACAACCGAATTCCACCCCAAACTCCTCGGAACCCCCCATGCACCCCTCCCAGCTCAAATCCCATCCTCAAACCTCTCAATCACCACACGATCATCCTCCTCCATCACCTTCTCTCCCTGAACAATCTCCCCATCCCAAACCCCCACCTCCCCCGCCGGCGGCAACCAATACTTTATCCTACACCTGCCCCTACCCTGACACACCTCCCCCCTCCCCAGATTCTTATAAATCGGCCCCAGCGGCCCACTCACGTAATGATACTGACCAGCAAACTTATACTGCCTCTCATCGCTCATCGGGTACGCTCGATCCCCCCAGTGACCTCTGTAGTAGAACCAATCCGTCGGCGCATCGGGGGTCCTACTCGACGCTCGCAGACGGCGCGTGTTCAGGTCGAAAGTGTAGGTGTATACATTCTGCGACGGATCCCAGAGGGGGCCACGGTCGGTTTGGTCATGCAGCAGGCCCAACGGCAGAACGTAGGGGTGGGACCCAGGGGTAGCGTACATTGCGTGCGAGCCTGTAGCGGAGAACGTGACGGGGCGGGGACCGATTTTCTCAAGCGCGGACCAGGCGTAGGCTTCCCCGAAATTGTGCTCGGAGAGGAAGACGTGGACGGGACGGCCGTGGCGGAAGCGTACGAGGGTGTGCTCCCAGTCGCCGACGTGGTTGCCGAAGCGGAGGCCGACTTTGTTGCCGAGGTTGTAGGAGTAGAAGTAGAACCAGAAGGCGTCAAGGATGTTGTTGGGTTTGCGGATGGTGAGGAGGATGGCCGGGGCGGAGGAGTGACCGCCTGGGGAGGTGGTGTTGGGTGTGGAGGAGGAGGAGTCCGGGTCGGAGGGGATGTTTTGAGTGCCGGCGAGCCAGGTGGGGCGGGATTCGACGTTGTCGTCGGATTGGAGGTAGGTGTAGAAGCCGTAGGTGTTGAGGGAGGAGAGGTTGGCTACGGTGAGGTTGGAGGAGATGGTGATGGGGGTGTAGTTGAGGTGAGGGGTTGTGTGGAAGAGGTGCGAGTCGAGACTGCAGGGCCAGAATTGCTCCCCGGAGTATAGGTGGACGTATGGGGCGTGTTTGAATACATAGTCGGGAATGGTGTCTTGATCTAGGATCTCGGCGTTTTCATTGTAGGAAGCGAGCACTTCTTCTGCCTTTGCCCGTATTGATTGCCATATCGAGTCGGCAGTGTCCCATGCCTGATCTGCTTTGCTCTTCCATGTGCTTTCTGTGTGGCTTCCGGAAGGTTTGATATGACACTTCGGAGGATATGACCTGCTATCTGCGGGTGGTATCGAGCTGGGTAAAGTACTGGCCAGGGGTATTGATTGAGCAGATGTGGTAAACGCGGATGTGTCGGAATGTAGTGGAAATGGTAGCTGCACAGCAGCACCAAAGGGTTGAATACCTGCAGGAGCCATGGTGATTGCGGAAGTCGTCCAAAGATTGCCAAGCAGCAGGGGTATCACAGGTACGGTATCCAAATAATGCTTCGAGACCAGCTCATCGACGCGGATTATCGCGGAAGGGTGGAAATGTCCAGTCACGCGGATTAAGAAGTGGTAGATGTTATACACTGTCGTTAGAAATATGAGTTGAGGTCAGTCCCATGTGATAGCGGACAGGTCGGACCAGGATCCAAGAATCGGGTCGTTCATGGACGGGGACGACAGTCAAGTGGTCCAGCCTGGGACAAGAGCACAGGAATACGTGTCAAAGTGAATATTGCTATCTCTCAAACGCCGGCATAGAGTAGAGAAGTTCACCCCGCCGTTTCCCAAACCGAAAGTTCCGGACGTCATCATCGTCGGCCTCGTCGGACATGCTACGGAGTTAATGGGCATGGTCAAGGATAGTATATATCGAACAGTGTTACTTGCAACAGTCGTATGGGCTCATCATGACACGGCATACATGGGACAGAGTCTTTGAAAAAAAAAAGAAGTGAAGAAATCGTAGCATTCATTCCCAGACCATGCTCAAGTCTTGTCCCTTGAGACGCTCCATATCGTTCCATCCATACAATCCAGTCCAGACGTCGCTGCATCATCTAGATCTTGACAGCCCTGACAACCTGCCTGACCTTCTGCTGCCTCCTCGCGAGCCTCCTGTAGGGAGCGCTGACGGTGACCCATTCGGTGACCCACTCGGTAACGTAAACGACGGGTCCATCAGGGCTATCTTCGGCAACAGGGGCTGGGGTGGTGGCCGGTGCTTCGGGCTTGGTCGGTGCTGGAGCAGGTGCGGAATCTTCATCATCTTCCTCATCGTCTTCATCACCGCTGTAGTCGTCGCCGGCATCCTCGTCCTCGTCAGAACCGGAGTCCTCCTCGACGGGTGTTGGCTGAGTTGGGGTTTGAGCTGGCTCCTCTGGCTGCACAGGAGTCGGGGCCGGCGCGGGAGCTGAATAGTCTGGCTGAGCAGGAGCGGGGGCGGCCTCCTCCTTCACAGGCTCTGGTTGAGGAGCGGGTTGAGCTGGTTCCGGCGAAGGTGCAGGGGCCGACGAGCCAGATCCACCATTGACAGGTCCGGCAGCAGGGACATTGCCGACGTTGATCGCCTGCTTGGGCGCAGTGAGCACCTTGCCTTTGTTAGGAGGCCCGGGGTAGATGTTGTTGTCGCAAGTGTTGGTGAGCTCCTTGCATCTAGCCTCGGAGATCTTGCAGCCATCGTAGATGACGTTGTTGACGCTGTCCCAGCAAGCCTTGTTCTGGTCCCAGCAGTTCTCAACAGCCTTCCAGCATCCGTTCTCATTGGTATAGTCGGGAACTTCGACACCACACCAGTTGGCGTTCTCGAGAATGCACCCTTGTGGGGCCAGACCCTCAGTCTGAGATGATTGGGCAACACGGACGTTGGCGTTGGCAGAGAAAGAAGACACCTTTGGTCCGACGGTGGGGTAGTTGTTGGGGTCTGTACCGTAGTAGATGTTCCAGGTCAAGGCGCTGTCGGACTTCTTGACGTATCCTGGGATGGACACGGTAGTGTCGGGACCGAGGTTGCCGTTGCCCTCAAGGAAGACCTGGGCGCAACCAGTGTAGAATTGTGGGTCCCCCTCGGTAGCTGCGTGGAGAGCGAGAAGCTCCGGGCGGAGTAGGTAGTAGCCACCTTGGAGACCGGAGGGAAGCTTAACAGAAATCAGACCCTTGTTGGCAATGAGGTTTTCGGTGCACCACTTGGAGCCGTCGAAGCCCTGGTCCCAAAGCTTGAACCAGCCATCTCCGGTGGGGTCAGCGCTGGGGGAGTCGACCTTCTTAGCATAGATGGCGCAAGGTCCCTTGTGGCCAGGATCGATGTACCAGTTCTTGCCTGGGTTACGGTCGATGGAGTCGAACTTGAAGGTGACAGAAGCACCATCAGGGATGGGGCAGGTACGGGCAACGGAGTCGAGGCCGGAGACACCGCAAGTCATGTCGGTGCCCTCGACATCAGGGACTGGAGAGTTTGCCTCATTGTCGATCTTGCTCATACGGACACAAGTGCCATTTCCCTATTCACGAGTCATTTGAAGCTCTGTGGAGACTTTGGCTGAACGTACCTGGTCAACACCATTGACATAGAAGTTTGTGAAAATGGTGTGCGCAAGCGCGCTAGGCGCAAGGGCGACACCAAGAAGAAGAGTCTGCTTGATGGACAACATTTTCGGTATGGTCGTTTCGGATTGTGTGGCGGGCAAGGGTTTGTGGTGAAATTGAAACGGAGCTCGTCAACGAGCTTTTGTGAGTCCAAGGGAATGTGATATGGGTGCCTGGCACACCAGTACTGTTTTGTAAAAAACGACAGAAGTAAGGAATGACCGGAGGTGGTGCAGAAAAGGAGCAGACGCAGAGGTAGGTAAACAAGAGGGTGTATCGGAGCGAAAAGCGAGCGCTATAGACCTACCAACACCATGTCTGTGAGCGTCTGTGAGCAGCTGCATCCGGGAGCGGTGTTGGGCATGTTGCGAGCGGCTGACGGCGCCAAATGCTACCAAACCACAATAACGAGAGTGTAAAAAGGGAGAGGAGGATGAAGCTGAAACCACGATGGTGGATCATGAAGTCAGGAGAGCCAATCACGGCATCACGAATCCCGGCTTTGGGTTCGTACAGCGCCGAAAAGCGCCAAGAGCGGACCTCCTGGACAATTTCCACCGCGACCAACATCCGCCAAGGGCAGCCCCGCGCAGAAGACTCTGACATGACAGGACGCTGTTGTCTGTTGTCTTCGTTCTTCGTGTCGATCACGCCTCAGCCACTGATCTTCACGCCTGCCGATGGTGACCCTACATCCCGCAGGCGCCAGGCTAATCTTGGCAGAGACACAATCCAGGTCCTCGGACTTTTGATTGATGTTTGTCCACCAGCAGGATCAGACACTCAGGAGTCGCCGTTGCCCCTCTGGACATTGCACGCCCTCTGGAAGAGACGTCGAATCTTGATCCCACAAAGACCCGCGCAACAATGGCTACTCCGCACCATTGTAAGTGTAAAGTAGATCGTACGTATCGACAGCAACAGCCAATTCGACTGGGATAAGTCTAGTACCCATCGTCAGCACACGCAATGGACTGGTTTGCCCATAAACCTTGGTTCTCGCTGTGCTGGCACAAGAGTTGTTGACTTCATTCGATGACACTACCGCTGTACTCCCCTCTTTGGCGAGTCGGAGCAGTGGCACAAACACTGAAATCGTACACCATTGTTTGACTGAATATGCCATCGCCGAGATGCGCCGGTAATATTGCAGAACGAATGACATCGCATAACTTTGTTCATCAAATTCCAGCGTAGGCGGTTGTCCTGGTAAGTCCAGGCCTCATTTCCTCACATTCCTCGACCCGCATGTGTCCTGTTGCCCCTCGCCACGACTAACATCGAAACACCCTCTCAGTACAAAGCCGTATTGTTCGCCGATCGAGAGGTACAGAGTTGCATCGCACTACCTTTTCGGCGCCGCTTCGAAAAATCCGTAAGGCTCAATATGGGCCAAACAGCCAGCACAGAAGCGCATTTTGACGATGAGGTCGCATGCCTTCTTGCTCACGAAGATCTATTGAAATGGGCTTCTGTTCTGCCGACCTTGCCTGGCAAGGAGGAGCCCCGTGAATACGACAAGTCCGGGTCCAAGACGTGGCGGCGATTCCGCAAGACTGCCACATACAAAGCAATCTCATCATCCGGCGCTCGTCATGCCAGATTCAGCGAGATCGACAGCGCTATTTCAGCTCACGCCCGTGGCCTGTTCAAGTCAGAGCATGGCTACCAACAGCAGCGGGAAGGCAGTAAACGACCTCATCATCTCCCCGATACCCCTATTCTCAATGTCGAGGACTTCTACTCGGCACAACCGGCGCAGCGCGAACTCATCGTCAAGACCATAACGAAGTACTTTTTGGGCGAAGAATGTCCGCTATGGGCTGCCCCCCTTATCGCCACTAATCTCACGCTACGAGTGGAAGCCCTCTTGGACACCAAGTACTCGGTCGAGTGGACCGCGCAATCCTTCAACATGTCCTTTTCTTCGCCGGATAGAGCCTCCATCTACAACCTCGATGTCACGTGGCTCTTTGCAGTCCACAAGATTTCGAGGTCACAGGAGGGTTCTGGAAATGAACCTACGCTCTTCCTATATGCCATCGCTTCTGGCTACTCGATGCGTTCGATCGCGTTGCAGCGCCTCGCATATACGGATGCGATCAGTCAAGAGGATGCAGACTACGAAAGTGAAGTGCATGTGGTCAAGCGGATCACCTTCATCGTGTATGTTTGTCTTCTACCAGACCCCCTCCACGGACTTGATTTGGATGAGAAAGCGCTCGAACGTAAGCTAACCAACGTCCAGAACATCAAATGCTGAACGATCTGCTATTATCGCGCATGTTCACTCTCACAAACCAGACCATGTCCACGCTCTGGTTCAAATATCGCGTGCGGGTCTCGACGGTACGTGCGTCGGCACTGTCACCATCATACATCGCGAGATGGAGAGCGCGCCACCTAGCACCGTTGCCAGTCCTACATCGCCAACAAGCCATCCATCTCCAAGCAGTCCTACCGCCGTCGTCAGCCCAACATCGGCAACAAGCCCCAGCACCACGAGCGGCCCGACGTCTTTGACCAGCCCGACGTCGCTGACTAGCCCAACATCACTCACCAGTCCAAACTCCACTGCCTCTCAACGCACTCGGCAAGCAGTCTCCGGCTCGACTTTGTCACCAACCAGTCCGGCATTCCACGCCGGCACGGCGACAACCACAAGTCCTACATCCGTAGCCAGCCAGAACCCGATCCCCAGCCCGGCATCACTCGCCAGTCCAGTCTCCCCAGGCAGCGCGACCTCCCCCTCCAGCCCCATTGGCTCAGACATCAGCGGCACCGGTATGATCATCCCCTACGGCGCCGAACCCGTCAGCTTCGCCCAGTACATGGCACAATACTTCACCCTCAACGCAGAATGGCTCGCGCGCAACCAGCAACACCCCCAACCCACCCAGCGCACCAGGCCGCAAACGCAGCTCACAATCCGCAACCCCAAAACCAGCAAATCCCTTCCCGTCCCCTCCCCCTCGACCATCACCTCCTCCCCAACCCACACAAACGCCACGGGCTCCACCATCCCCTTCTCACCCTCGGCCTTCTCCCCCTCCGCCCTCTCCCCCACCCCATCCCTCCCAGTCTCCTACTCCGTCCTCTCCCCCACCTCCCTCTCCCGCCTCTCCACCTCTCTCTCCCACCTCTCCACCCCCTCATCCCGCTCCCCGCTCTCCATCTCCGCCTTCTCCCCCGGTCTCCTCGGCTCCCCTCTCGTCCCCACCTCCCCGTCCTCCCCCGCCTTATCCTCCCCGCCACTCAGCCCCGCCTTTCCTTCCGACCCTGAGATCCCGTGGTGGTGGGTGGCGAACGCAATCAGGGCGATGAGTGCCGATCCGGACTTTGGGAAGGAGGGGCCGACGAAGCTCGTGACTATCGAGGATGGGTTCGCGTTTGGGGAGGAGGGGTATGGGTTGCTTTGCTTGCGGGTGTGGGGTGACGAGCCCGGGCTGAGGGGGAAGAGTAGGGAGGGGGAGTGGAGGGAGTGAGACGACGGAATTGGCGGCGGGAAGGGAGAGGGTGGGGAGTGAGGCGACGGATGGGACCGAGGACACGTCGATGCCAGACCAGGGTCGGATGGCGGAGTTGACGGAGAGGGCGAAGAGGCTGGACGAGGAAGGGGCCGAGTTGGAGGAGAGACAGAGGAGGATGGATGAGGAAGAGAGGAGGAATGGGGGCAGGCTGACGGATAAGAATGGGGAGCCGTGGTATAATGAGTTGTTAAAGGGGAGGATCGGGAAGGGGACGGATGGGAAAGCGGCGACATTGAGCTCCGGGGGGGGGAGAAACCGTCGTGAACGGATGAGTGGATGGCTGAGAAGACGGAGAGGATTGAGCGGAGGAAGAGGGAGGGGAAGAGGCCCGATGGGGAGAAGGAGAAGACGGAGGAGGAGTATCTGATTGAGTTTCTGGACAGGGAGAGGCGGGAGGACGACGAGGAGAGCAGGAACGGAGGTAGGCCGACGGGTAAGGATGGAGAGCCGTGGTATAATGAGTTGCTGAAGGGAAAGAGGCGGCAGGAAGGCACTGTCTTTCTGAAGCCGAAAACGGAAGAGCAGAAGGAGGAAGAGGCTTATTTGATGGAGTTCCTGAGGAGGCAGAGGGAGAGTCGAAAGAGTGGGAAACCGTTGACGACGGAGGATTTTGCGACCGAGTACGCGGAGCGATATAGGCAAAGAGAGAGGGAGGGAAGGTAGGGAGACGGAGATGGGGATAAGGGCGTTCTGGTATCAGTACTATTAGCTGTTCTTTTCATATCGTAACTCATCTCGCTTCTTCCAATTCCTTCTCCCTCGTTAATCTGGTATCAAAGCTTTCTCACCAACTCCACAGGACTGGTATACTTCTTCCTGCCATATAACAAATACGTAATCGTACAGATCAAAATCACCCCCGCCGTCACTGGCGCCGAGAAATTGAAATTTTCAAGTGTCACTGGCATACTCTGCGGCCACACCACCCAGAACATAATGCTGAACGAGTAGAAGACCGCGACGACGTTGATTGGTGCGCCCCAGCGGCCCAGTGACCAGCGGGCTGCGGGGAGGGTTTCCGGGGCCGTGAGGCGGCGCCAAAGGACGCAGGTGATGGAAATGCAGTAGCAGCCCATTTGGCTGGCGGCGGCGATGGAGAGCTGGAAGCGAGATCAGAGGAGGAGGAATGGAGGAATGGAGGCGAGGACTTACGACGGCGCCGTAGAGGGCTTCAGAACCGAGGTGGACAAAAGCCATGATGAGAGAGAAGCCCGTAGAGAGGAGGATGGCGTTGGCTGGGACACGGGTGCGGGGGCTGATCTGGTGGAGGTGTGAGACAGATCTCGCAAGAGAGAGGGGAGATAAGTACCTTTGAGAAGAAGTCTGGGAACGGAAGTGCTCCATCGCGTGCCAGCGCAAAGGCCAGACGGGCAGCAGAAGCAGCAAAGGGGATGTTTCCAAGAAAGACAAGACCGGCGACGATGAAGAGCATGTAGGTGAAGCCTGCTTCTGGCCATGCTGCGCGGACAACACCAAAGAAGGAGAAACCCGATGGGTCGCTTGCAGCTTCTTCGAGGTTGGGGATGGAGAAGAGGATGGTGACGAGGAGTAGGAAACCCATCGTACCGTTGACCCAAAGAGCGTTCATGATTGCTCGTGGCACGGTGATGCTAGCTTCGTGGACTTCTTCTGCCATGTGAGCGGCGGAGTCGGTTGCTGTAATCTTGTCAGTGGAAAGTCAATGGTGTTGAGGGCTGAAAGCATACAGGCAAGCGCAGATTGGCAGGCATTTTGGCCAATCATCATGACGATGAACATGTTGTTGTATCCACTAGTGTTGTTCCAAGAGAAGACTACATCAGTAGGGTAGATGTGAGGAGCTGTGACCCAGACAGTCACTATGCAATGTCAGTACTGACTGGTCTGGATGTGCCGAAGCCCATACCTATACATAGCACACAACCGACGACATGGATAATCATGGTGACGTTCTGGAGAATCGGCAAGTACTTGTGTCCGCCAAGGTTGAATAACGTGACAAGGATGAGACCGGGCATCACCAGCAGTGTCGATCGCCATGGAATGAGCTTGTAGTCTGGTCTGAAGTGCTGGGTCAGAGTCTCCACCATTGATCCAGTGAGCAGGTTCCCATAGGCGTTACCGGCTTGCCAACTCAGACAAGAGAGCCACGCGGTGACATAGCTCATTGGCTTTTGATACTTTGGAGGCGCAAATTCAGAGACCCAGTGATATTGGCCTCCTGCTGTAGGAGCCATGGATGCCATCTCAGCAATGGATGCGCTCAGAAAGGCAAAGAGGATCATGCTCCAGATGTAGGCCCAGAAGAGACCAGCTCGCCCGCCGAGAGTCAGTCCAGTGTCGAGGCCAAGCATAAGATACTCCCAAGTACTGGTCACGATGCAAGTGAAGGAAAGTAGTGACCAGGTTCGGAAGACTCGTCTGACTTGCTGCCGCCGCCCCATCCTGACCATATCTCGTTGGTCATTACTGTCCTCGATCGATACGCTATCCTTCTCCATGACGGTAGTCGCTTGTGTAGAGTCTGCGGCAGTGCCGTCGACGAGATTGACATTGATCTGAACCTCAATATCTCTATAGGGGTCGATGACACCAGAATTCTTGCCCATCATGGGCTGAGTCGTGGAAATCCGTGAAACTTGAGAAGCCCTCGGTCGTGGATGTCAGATAGTGATGTATGCCCTAAAGGTTGTTGAAAGCTTCGCAGCGCCGTTGTGGGACAGGAAAGTGACTGAGTGTGGCCGACAATCATTTCGAGTGGGCCAGGCAGAGAACGTTGTATCGACTCTCGCTTGTCGGGAAGCAACGGTCACGAAGGCCAGGCATCGTGTGCTCCAGACTATGGTGATAAGGGCCGGGTGCGACGATACAGAGCTATGCGAGACATGCTCCTCGAGCTTGGGGTTTATGCAGCAGGGCACAAATCGAAAAGCCGTCCAATTTTGGACCGAGAAGTGCACGAACTAGGTGTAGGTTTCATCTCGACCAGCATTCCAAGGTGGTAGAGGATACGCAATAGGTGCAAGATGTCGAGGCCCACCTGACGTTCAACGGTGGTGGAAAGTAGCTTCATCTCCGCCGTGTATCGTTGCTGTCGACGGTTGCTGTCGACGGTTGCTGTCGGGACCACTGCAGTCACCACACAAGGGCGAACCGTTGGCTCTAGTGCGTGGCAGAGGCCAAACCGTCCCAATTTAGACGCTGGCAGGAACATGTTTGAAGATGGCCGTACGAGTATCGTCGCAGGGTTTCGGCTGTTTGTGGCAACGAGGAAATCCTGGGTACTTGGTAGGGCGACTTTTGAAATCGAGCTGGCTTGTCCTCTTTGACCTCACATGACGCGTGTGCCGGCATGTCAACTGCAGTGGAGAATGTCTGGTATTGGGCGCCCTTTCAAGACAGTGATCGGTCTGCGGAAGGATGGATCTTTGGCATCACCGCTCTGACATGTGTATTTCTCGTCACTAGTCTGAGATTGTTCTTGCGGAGAGGCGTTCACGGTCTGGACGATGCTTTTATCTGCGGCTCGCTGGTACGTCTGCGTCGGAAAGCAGGTGATGACCGCTGATATGTGCTTAGGCATCATACATGATACAGCACGCATTGCTCTTCTATGCTCTACGAGTTGGCCTCGGCAAAGACAATGAACTGTTGAGAGCAGAGCAGCAGCATTCAGTTGCTACCGTATTTATATCCCGCCTCTCGCTGGATGCAAAACGACTGACAATTATTCATGCAGGCTTTCCTAGCATCGGATATCTTAGCACTGGTGTCGCATTACCTTGCAAAGCTGTCGATAGCTTGGTTCATCCGACGATCGTTCTTCAACCATGCTCTCATCAATGCTTGGAGCTGTCACGCTCTCATTGGCGCCATCGTTGGATCTGGCGTCGTTTCATTGATCCTGGCCGGAGTTGCTCGGTTCCCACTGGGTGCGCTCAAAGGCATCACCGCTGTACCCGTGACGGTCAGTCATGCTGCAGTTGACGAAAACCTGAATCTAATCATTCTCCAGTTCCATTCGTGGACTGCTATCACGGCATTGGACGTGATCAACGAGATTGTGCTGGCTGCTGTACCGACATGGTTAGTGCTCACAATCATGAAGAAAGGAAGTCAGAAGACGCTGGTCTCGATCGTGTTTCTGAGTCGACTCCCGTAAGTTGACCATGACCATTCCTCAAAAATCCAAGTTGACCAGATAACCAGGCTATGCGCGATGAGCATACTCCATCTTACCCGGATCAATTTTGCTCTATCGGATGAGGCAGAAATCATCATTCGACTGCTTGGGTGTTCGGGAACGTTCGAGGTTCTGCTGGTGTGGTCATTGATTTCAGCTTCGATTCCTGCCCTGAAGTCGCTGGTCCAGCCATTCAACGATATCAAGGATGTTGTAGAAGAGAAGGATGCTGGGCGCGGTGGACCTCAAGGTGCCTTTTTCTATCGTGGAGGCTAGAAAAGAGCAAAGAGATGCGACTAGGCATACGATGATGGCTTACGTCTGTAATGAGCAAATGGACAGGTAGACTGGTGAATATCATGTCGAGGGTCGGGCAATAAGAAATGGCCGTGTGCCACGTGGGGCCTTTCGCAGACGATGTCCGTTAGTGATTGATCGCACGACAGTGTCTCTTGTGAGGTCGCGGAAGACCAGGAATGATGCAAAAGAGCTTGTCGGTGACGTTTCCGTATCTGGCAAGAAACGCCCCTTGTCTCGATATAGCAATTCACGATGCCGGTCCGGCTCCTGCAAGCACTGAGAATTGAAGTGATGGAGCTTCAATCATTTGGTATGAGATAAGGATGTAGGACGAGGTAAAGTGGGAGAAAGAGATGTCTTACATCCTGGCAAAGATCGCGAGTTTGTCCGGGTCTTGGGGCACTTATAGATGATCGCCTGATCTACAACTCTCCTGAGTTTCCGACAAGCTAGAGTCTCTCCTTCACATCCATCACCGTGGTAAAGACCCTGCGCCCTGTCAGAGCCTCGACTTTTGGCCGCGTCCGCCTGATATTATACTATCCATCACTCCGGACCTTGTCTGACTCATACCCTCAATCATGGCGTTCCGCCAACCTCAACAGAGGCCTCAGGCTCAACGTCGTCCATCTTATCAACAAGACCCCGCAGCAGGCCCAGCACAGGCTCAACAGCGAAAGCGCACTCTCCAAGAGTCACAACAAGACTGGATCTTGTTTTCACCACCATCACAGACAAACACTTCACAAACACCTCGCACAGCAGATTTATCCAGAGCATCCTACTTTGGTTCATTAGAGACTGGTGTTCGTTCCGACCTGTTGGAGAGTGATGACCACATCGTTCGCCAAGTTACCATCTCAAACGCAAACGATGACGACGGCACCGAACTCGACAGTCTTGATGACGGCTTACATGCCTTTCAATTACCACCGTCACCACATCTAGATCAGAGTGGAGGGACTGTACTGCCGACTCATGACGGTCTCGGCGCCTTCCCAGCCACATTCAATGGCAATCAGGATGCTCTTCAAGAACAGCTGTGGCAGCACGAAAGGTACAACCCTCAACGACGACACATACACCGCCGCCTTAGTAGTGTTCAACGAAGGCTGGACGCACTAGAAGAGAATGGAGAATCCACCGAGATCGATCCTCAAGAAGAGCGCAGATTACGGGTAGAGCGATGGAGAACCGAGCAAACCAAGGCAGTCCTGGAAGAGATTGAGCGCGAGACAAGAAGAAGGTATAGACGCACGAACAAAGGTAGTGCATCGGCACCAGATGTACGCGATGCTGCTGCGGGACGCTCAACTGCTTCAATCATGACTGGCCATGCAAGCGATGCGACAGAGCTCGGCGAGACTGAAACCAAGGTCGAGTCAGAGTCCTTTTGGCAGCGCATTACTCGCAAGGTCATCCGAGATCTCATGGGTCTAGATCAGAACACTCTGTCGGTCATCTTTGGGCAAGATCTTCCAGAAGACTTGTCCAATACTCCGACACAAGACTCTCCCATCGCCGAAGTCGCCGCATCCGATGCTGGCCGTGACACTCAAGACAGAACTTGGGAGGAACGTCTTCTCGAAAGAGTGGCACGCGAACTTGGCATACTGGTGTATCAGCTTTCGGAGCTGGAATCCGCCTTCAGCACGTACACCTCAAGGCATCCCCAACAACTACCACCACTCCGACGTGCTAGCTCCGGCACACGACCGCATCCAGAGCCTCTACCAGCACATCTTGAGACTGCCTTGCCCTCGATCTTTCGTCCGACCTTGAACCGCACATCACCCATCTCTGGTGACGCCTCCCTTTGGGGCATTGAAGAGGAACCACAGACCACTGCGACAAACGATCCTGCATACTGGGAAAGCAATCCTTCTGTCTTCATGATCTTCTCATACCTCCGCCGCCGTCTCCTCGCGTCACCTCCCGCATCACCCAACGCCTCCACCGGCCCACTCCCTGCCTCTTGGTCATCAGCACCAAATGGCACAGCTTCTGCTCTCGGTACCTCACCTGAATCTCAGCGCCGCGCTGATCTCATACGTCGAAATCATCCTCTCGTGTCTAGAGCGAATGATCGACGACGAGAAAATGCTTTGATCAGAAGACACCGCAATGAACTTCTCGGCGTCCTCCACCGACGGCAGGGCAGCAGCAGCTGCGCTAGCCAGAGTACCAAACGCAGCAGACGAAGCAGCGGTACTGGTCAGAGCAGGAAGTACTGGGACTTTCCCGGTGCCAGCGAGGGCGGAAGCGTAGTGACCAGCGCAGGTGGTGCGGGTGGTGCAGCAGGAGGCTGGGGAGAGGTGTGACTGCCGTCTGAGGACATGATCCATGCTGGCTGTTGAAACGGTGTACGCTATCTTCTCTCATCTCTTCATTTCGTGTTATGACATTGGCTGGGACATGGAAGTAGTTTTTTTTTTGTTTGGGTCAAGCATGGCGGTGTAACAATAGATACCGTCAGTAACGATTAGACGAGGCATGCATCGAGAGCGGACTGGATCTGCTTTGTCAGAGGGGGGTATATACGGCTGAGAATGAAGCATTTGATATCCTTGTCGAGATTGTGCAATCGTGTATACCATCGACATAATTATTGGCTCGAAGTGATATCGAACATGCTGGTTTCTTCGTTGAGGAACACATTGAAAAGATTTAAAACCTTTAGATGAAGTGGGCACATTTCGCAAGAGCGTGATGGACAAGAATGAAAGACGTATACTCCATGATGCACCATCTATCTCTGCCATCCTCGACTCATCTTGAGCCTCAGCACATGCATCCACTTCCATTCGCTTATCGAACCCCCTTCCTCTCTACTCCATCTATGCCTCGCTCTCAAAAGCCTCCGGGAACCTCTTGATATTGTACTCAATCGGCCCATGGTTGCTCAAGAACTGAACATACGCACCATCCACCCGAACCTTACCCTCCTGCCTCTTCTGGACATACTCCTCCCTCCTCAACGGCGTGAACCCCCAGTTTTTGCTGACGATAATCTTCTGCCTGCCAGGGAACTTGTACTGACTCCTCCTCAACGCCTCAATGGCAGTAGCCCTGTGGGAATCCCTGGTGCGAACCGACAGGATGATCTGCCCAATGTTCACACGGGCGACGGTACCGTTGGGCTTGCCGAAAGCGCCACGCATGCCCGTCTGCAGCCTATCGGCGCCGGCGCACGACAACATCTTGTTGATGCGCACGACGTGATACGGGTGGGCGCGCACGCGCATGTGGAAGCCTTCTTTGCCGGCGATCTTGACGAGGTATTTGTTGGCGCAGATGCGGGCGGCTTCGAGCGCTTCGGACGAGACTTGTTCGTATTCGTTGGAGACGAGGTGGACGCAGCAGGGGAACTCGTCGACGTTGGCGCGCTTGCGGCCGAGGTCGAAGATGCGGATCTTGGGGTCGGGGACACCGCGGTTGAAACGGGATTTGGGGTATGGCTTGCTGGGAGGGAGGTTAGTGGTGGGTTTCTGGGACTGATGCGTTTCTTTCGTGAGGGAGTGGTGATAGAGAATGAGGGTTTTGTGAGGGCGTGCTGGTGGTGGCAGAGGGACTCACTTCTTGCAGTAGCGGTAGCAACGAGCTGGACGGCGTGCCATCTTGACGGTAGTTGCTGAGAGTGTGATGGGTGGGTGTGGTGAAGGAGAGATGTCTTCGGGGCGAAGAAGATGTCACTGGCGGGCAGGCTTGATTTCAAAGCACCGTTGGTGGCCGGAAGAACTTCGGCTGTTTCCGCCACACAAAAAATTATGGCTATCGGGGGATTATTCACAGACGGCGAAGGAGGAATGCACCATCCGAGATGACAAGGCATCCCATGAGTCAGAAGCTATTGAATGTTGGAAGAAGTGCAAGGTTGCATTGCTGGGTATCTGTCACTGAATCTACAGCGCCATGTTCCTCCCTGTCCTCGCCTTGTCCTGCCCGAAAGTGCTTTTGATTTCCCGGTCGCTTACGCAGCGGTGGTGCTGAGAATGTCCGAGTCACCAGCATCCAGGATGGCCATGGTGGAACATCTGTAGAGCTTACCGCAGGCGGTACCGAGCTCAATCTACACGAGTTACAGTCAGTCACGGTGTTGCCCTCCAAAGCCAGGCTACACGGCTTCTTCGCAGGGCTTGATACCCTACTGACAGAATCGCCAGTCGCTGGGTGAGAAATGTATATGCTTACGTTGTTGCCGGAGAAGTGGTGTACAGCGGTCTTTGCCAACATGCTGTAGTACTCGAGCTCAGACTTGCGAAGAGGAGGAGTGTTGCCGGCGATGATGATGAGCTTGGCCTTGCCAGAGCGGAGCGACTTGAGGGTAGACTTGTATCCGAGGGTGACTGTCGTGTGTTAGGAGAGAGATGCTGCCGTCGATATTGGGGACAATTCCATACCCTTGCCAGACTTCATCACAAGCGCCAGGCGCGAGTTGATGCTGTCGGAGGTCTTCTTGCTCTTCTTTGGGGCCATCTCGAAGCGCAGGAATATATGTATAGTCCTGTGTGAATGTGTGCTCTCCGGTCGAACTTTTCAAAGATTGAAGCTCCGAATTCGAGATTTTGGATGTGCGACGGTGGGCGGAAGTTGCACAAACGACACGCTAGACCCAATCCACTCCACCCACTTTTGTGGTCTGTGCAAAGCGCCAAAATCGTGCCAACGAAGCAGGGCAAAAAGAGGATCCCGTCAAGGGCAAAAGGCCCAAGATGCACATCACACGACCCGTCGCCCGGACGGCCACATCACAATCTAGCCCCGCCACAGAAACGACTATCTGGCCTTTATGATATCCAAGATGAGGCGCGAACGATGCGGTGGAGTACCGGAAATGACCTCAAGCGGTTGTGATGAAAGTATCTCAACGGACCGACTCGCATTCATGCTCAGCGCTCAATCATCTCGCTCGACTCTGCATGTCTGAAGCATGTGATCTCTGGTAGCGGAGACCTGGTTCCCTGTCCCCTGCTTGTTGACCGTGTATCCATGACGAATGCGCCGACGCGCAATCAGATCATTGCGATCCATTGAAGAGACTCGGCTCTTCAAATGAATCAGTACTAGCCGCCGTCAATTGTCTTCCAGAATTCTTTTTTGCCATGTCATTTTCGGTTCACTTGAGTGGATAGTTTCATGCGGAAATTAAACACCATTCCACAACCGAGGGGATCTACCAAGCTTCTACCCACCGCAACATTAACTCTTCCTTCTACATCACTTCTTCAATGCGCTAATGTCGAAACTATCTGTACGAGAACTATATTAGCATAGCATGTCTACACCAGCCAATTCTCAATCATCAACGGCTGCCGCTGGTCGGCGGCCACAGCGGGATGTTCCCACCGCGGAATCTACTCCCCAAAAGGTAATCGGGAAGCAAACCACACCGTCCTCCAACAGTACCGCCCGTTCAAGATCAACGCGAACACCTGGTGCGGGGACGCCAATTTCAGCAAGGTCAGCAGTAAAGAAGCCCGTAAACGGGTCGTCCAATGCGACCAACGTCAGGAACGGTCACGACGGTGACAGTACGACGGACGACGATTCCAAGTCCTCAGCAGCCGCAGCCATTGAAGATCTGCAGGATCGTCTACGTCAAGCAGAGGAAGCCGCAGAGAACTACCAAAGGCAAATCACTTTGCTCGAGACACATCTTCAAGCCTCTACCGAGGATCAGGGGAAACTCGAAGAAACAATACAAGAGTCCAACGAACGAATAGAAGATTTGGAGAACCACAAGAGAGACAGTCTCAGGTCGCGACGAGAGCTCGAAGCCATCTACGAGTCTGACCGGGCTGCATCGATCAAATTCAGGGAGGAGTCGCAGGCAAGGGAGGACCAACTGTTAGAGACAATTCAACGTCTGAAGGACACTCTTGCGCAGAGACCGCCACCGGAAGAAGATCGAAAGCCCGGTATATCAAGGACCTGTATGTATCCTCCGCGGACAATGTCGTTCGGCTTTTCTAACGTTCACCAGCGAGCTTTCTAAGCGGTGCATCACCTCAAATCGAAGGCGGGCACTTTGCGCCATCTTCTTCTTTACATCGTAGCGACTCTCGAAGTTCTTCTCGTCTAGTCCTACAGAAGGACAAGGTCATTGAAGGGCTTCGGATCGAACTGGCAGAGGCACAGATAAGAATTGTGGAAATGGAGAATAGAGGTGGTCCACAAACACAAGAGCTCGAGAACAAACTCATGGAAACCCGCATGGCCAACGCCAGACTCATGGAGGAGAATGAGAGCTTCCAGCTGCTCCTCAGCGAAAAGACTCTCAATGGAGACCTCACCCACAGCACTTTACTCGCCGGACACAATCCTCACGACGGCATCCAAGGCTCAACTCTGGCAGATGAGCTTGACAATGCCGACGGGGAGAATGATGACGAGACTGTACGAGAATACAAGACTCGCATCGCCTCGCTTACAGATGAGAATAAAGCCCTCACACTCTACATCAATAGCATCATCTCCCGATTACTTGCCAACGATTTCGACTTCATCCTCGACAAAGACGCAGACCCAGCTTCTCAACCTAAAGCTGCACGGCCTGCAGAGAAAGAGCTCCCGCTTCCGCCTAGTACTGAGACTGGAGGACAAGAAGGGTTCCTCTCACGGACCTTGTCGGTAATGGGCGGTCGCAAGCCGCGTCCACAGAGTATCGCGATCCCCGACTCTGCGCTTCCACCTACACCACATGAGAACCCAGAAACTGCCCCTAGCATACCCATCGGACGAGGACAAGCACAACGGACAGGAAGTGGAAGTCAACCACGGCGAAATACAGCCGACTGGTCTTCGGCAGCTCTTGTCAACAACATGTACCGCGGTCCCTCGCCAACGAGGTCTGGTCAGCTGAGTCCAGGCATCACCAGTCCCCGCAACTCTTTCCTCGGATCGAGACCAAGTGGCTCATCACGAGTTGCATCCGGCTCTACTGTACCAACCATCAGCGAAAGCGAAAAGTCAGAGTACGTGCATCGACAACAAAGAGACAGTAAGATCAGCAGCGGTAGAAACAGTATTGCGAGCGACACGGACCAGTCTGGTAGTCCACCACCAAGCACAATCGGTGGCAACAGCGACAAAGGAACAGGAAGTATCATGGTCGGCAGTAAGATGCGACCATTACGGCTTGTGAACCAGAGCGCAGACGAGGAGGCAGCTAAGAAAGCCGCGAATCGAGCAAGCTGGATGGGATGGTTCAACAAGGGGACGTGAGGCGGCGGAGGTAATATCACAGCCAGTCACATTGGACGGACGGCGATTGTTCATAGGTGTTGTTGGAGACACGATGTTTGGCACGATACCCCTTGGATTAAATGTTCATGCAAGATGATCTAAACGAATCTATTCATTCACAACTTCCACCACTTTCCGATCTGCAATGCCTACTTGATGAGCTCCTTGCATGCCCCAAGGCCGGTCTATAAACTGAGGTGTGGGGCTTCCACCCCCAGAACCCCCAGCTTCAAAATTTCCCACCACCATCATCCATGACTCCCCAACACAACCACAACCACCATGCCACCCAAACACCGCAGCAAACCCTCCTCCTCCGCCCGCGAAACCGAAGAAGTCGACGAACCCCTCCAAGCACTCATCCTCACCTCGGACTTCACCACCCGCTTCTCCCCCCTCACCCTCAGCCAACCCCGCTGCCTCCTCCCCCTCGCCAACACTCCCCTCCTATACTACACGCTCGAATTCCTCGCCGCGTCCGGCATCCAAGAAGTCTACCTCTACTGCTCCTCATCCACCTCGCACACGGCCCAAATCGAAGCCTGGATCGCCGCGTCGAAATGGTCCGGTCCGACATCGCCGTTTGACGTCGTCGAGGTGCTGCGGTCCACCGCGACGAGCGTGGGGGATGCGATGCGGGATCTGGACAAGAGGGGGTTGTTTGGTGGGGATTTCGTGCTGGTGTACGGGGATGTGGTGAGTAATCTGTCGTTGGCGCCGGCGTTGAAGGGGCATAAAGAGCGCAAGGGGAGGGATAAGAATGCGATTATGACGGTTGTGGGGAGGGAGGTGGGGATGGGCCATAGGAGTAACAGTGGGGGTGCGGAGGGGGTGTGGGTTTTGGAGGAGGGGGAGGGGAGGGTGTTGGGGTATGAGCAGATGGGAGGCAGGGGGGGCCGGGTGGAGTTGGATGAGGAGGTGCTGGGTGGGGAGACGGGGGTGGTGGTGAGGTGTGATTTGGTGGATGCCGGGATTGATATTTGTACGCCGGATGTGTTGGCGTTGTGGAGTGATAATTTTGATTATGAGGTGCCGAGGATGGGGTTTTTGCACAGTGTTTTGAAGGATTATGAGTTGAATGGGAAGAAGGTGTATTTGCATGTCGAGGAGGAAGGGTACGCTGCGAGGGCGAAGGATGTGAGGGCGTATGGAGCTGTGAGCGAGGATATACTGGGAAGATGGGCGTATCCGCTGTGTCCAGACTCGAATCTGGTCAAGGATCAGACATACAGGATGTTCAAGGGTGGGAGCTGTCGGGAAGAAGGGGTGGTACTGGCGGGCAGTTGTGAGGTTGGAAAGAAGACGGTCATTGGGAGAGCAACAGCTGTCGGAGATGGCAGTGTGCTCGAGAATTGTGTGATAGGGAGAAGGTGTATCATTGGGAAGAATGCAAGGGTCACGGGCAGCTACATCTGGGACGATGTCATGATCGGAGACGGCAGTGTGGTCACGGATTCGATCGTAGCCAGCGAGGCTAGTATTGGCAAGAAGTGTACGATCAAGGCTGGGTCGATTGTTTCTTTTGGCTGTCACATTGCAGACGGGACGATGGTCTCGGAAAAGACCAGGATCACGAGGATGAAGAAATCGGGAGGTTTGGGCGACGAAGAGACTGTGAGAGGAGACCCAGACGTCAAGATTGTAGGACAAGGTGGCGAGGGCTTCCTGTTCGTGGATGAAGAGGAAGAAGATGAGGAAGAAGAGATACTCGGTCTCGGACCCAAGAGTCTTTACTCGCTTCAACATCTGTCGATATCTCAAGACTCTATCTCGACCATTCACTCTCACGACCTATCTTCAGAAGATCTCAAACCACGAACAGCAGATTCGAGGACTGCCAGCTTCGGATCCATCGCCTCGGACGATTCCCAAGGAGGTGGACGGGCAGCTCATGACTTTCACCACGAAGCCTCCTTATCGATATACGATTCTTTACAAAAGGGCGACGACTCGGCAAATGTACAGCTCGAGCTTACCGCTCTTCGCATGTCGGCAGATGCCAGCCCACACTCGGTACGACGAGCCGTCACAGTGGCTTTTATGAAGCGAATAGCAGCCGTCATGGAGACCGGGACCACAGCAGCTCAAGCGGTGAAGCAGATTGTTGGGCCATACAAAGAGCTGCTCAGTCGGACCATGTTCGATCATGGTGACAGCACAGAGGAGAAAGCCGATCAGGTTGATTTTCTGCTGCTCATGCAATCAGATTTGAGGCATAGAGTTGAAGGAGAGAAGATCATGCTTCACGCCAGCAACGAGCTGGTCATGCAGGATGTGCTGGACACTGAAGGGTTCGAGCAGTGGTGGGAGGATGAGAGAAGCAAAGATGGAGAGGAGATGCTGTATGTGAGGAGTCAAATGCAGCCTTTCATGGATGCTATTGCTGCCGACAGCGATGAGGAGAGTGAAGAGGATGACGATGATGAGGACTAGATACCCAAAGCCAGTCAAATGGACAGAGACGTGCCAAGTCTGATATACCACAATAGTCCTGTAATTAACGTTGAACGTGACGCGTGACGGTTGATGCATCGCGTGCCTGTGTCATCATATGCAGCGAACACTCATTGAAGTGCCTGCCAAATCTTAATTATTAAACAAGATTCTGGCTCGCAAAGCCGAATTTGGGCCCGGGCGATTGCCGGATCAGGCCGAAATCTGCTGGCGGCGCATGCCTCGCCTCATCATCACTCACTCCCCGGGCCTGAATGACTGACTGCAGGCATCGAGAAGTCCAACTCCTGCAGGTGAATGCCTTGACCTTGGATTAGTCACTCTTCACAAAACTCTCACGGACGCTTCTCGACCCTCTTCACCTATCGATACAGTTTGACAACCTTTTCCTCCACCAAGCAAAGCGTTTCACACGCCCGGGAACAGTTGTAGCCCGCTGCAACCACACTCTGCCCCCGTTTTGGCTGGTCTTTGCTTCGTCCCTCAGCAATTATCCCAGATCTCGTCGGCTTCGTCATAAGGGCGGAGCCGGTGATTGCACGCTTCCACCACGCCTCCGACTACGAGGAAAAGGAAGCTAGAGGCATTTACTCCAACCGCTTCGTCGCCTGTTAAGGATAAGCAAGTGAAGCGGGAGCACAAGTTACCCCTCCCGCCTCGTTCGGCGGAGACGACAACTGCGGCTGTGCTACCCGCAACACCTCAGACACTTCACTCGGAAGCCGATCCTCTCATCATGGACTCTGACGACGAAATGATCAGCGTGGCTTCGGGCAGTGAGGACGGATTTGGGGAGGATCAGGATAGCAGCGTCGACTTTGGTAAGCAGGCTCACATACGTATCGCAACAAGGCTAATTAATGGCTTCAAGGCTCAGACAACGAGATAGACATTGATGACGATGGCGATATCGGCTTCGACACTCAGGATAAGGACCTCAAACCCAAGAAGCGTGCGTTCGAGGTGGATTTCAAGGTGCACAGCCCGGAGGAGATTCAGGCAGCGCAGAATGGACAAGCGACAGAGGTATCGAATATTATTGGACAATCACCAGAAGCGGCCACGATCTTGTTACGGTATTCGAAATGGAACAAGGAACGGTTGATCGAGCAGTACATGGACAGACAGGAAGAGACACTCGAAAAAGCAGGATTGGGACAGGACGAAGATGTGAGGACCCGCATCGAGCAGGTGCCCGGATTCGTATGCGAGATCTGCTACACCGACTCAGCTGATACCGCGACGTTCGCCCTCAAGTGTCAACACCGGTTCTGCATTGACTGCTGGAGACACTACCTGGCCCAGAAGATCAAAGAGGAGGGTGAGGCAGCAAGGATCCGATGTCCAGGTCAAGACTGTAACCAGATCATTGACTCTAAGAGCTTGGAATTGCTGGTGTCGGAGGATCTCAAAGACAGGTATGTTCCTAAGCATCACGAGGAAAGTTGACGCTGACCACATCGCAGATACCACGAACTACTCATCCGATCATATGTGGACGACAAGGATAATCTTAAATGGTGTCCAGCACCGAATTGCGTCTATGCCCTTGAATGCGGAGTCAAGCAGCGCGATCTGAGTCGAATTGTTCCGACAGTACATTGCAAGTGCTTGCACAACTTCTGCTTCGGATGCACACTTGCGGATCACCAGCCAACGCCGTGCGTTCTAGTCAAGAAGTGGATGAAGAAGTGCGAAGACGATTCGGAAACAGCAAACTGGATCTCGGCAAACACGAAAGAGTGCCCAAGGTGTCACTCTACGATAGAAAAGAATGGTGGCTGCAACCATATGACATGTAGGAAATGTAAGCACGAATTCTGCTGGATGTGCATGGGACTGTGGTCGGAACATGGCAATAGCTGGTACAACTGCAACAGATTCGAGGAGAAGAGCGGGCTGGATGCGAGAGATGCTCAGGCAAAGTCAAGAGTGCAACTCGAGCGCTACCTTCATTACTACAACCGCTACGCCAACCACGAGCAATCTGCCAGGCTGGACAAGGACATCTACCTGAAAACGGAGGAGAAGATGACACACCTGCAGTCCAGCTCGGGCTTGTCATGGATCGAGGTGCAGTTCCTCGAGAGCGCGTCTCAGGCTCTGCAGCAGTGCCGCCAGACTCTCAAGTGGACCTACGCATTTGCATACTATCTCGCGCGGAACAACTTGACTGAGATCTTCGAGGACAACCAGAAGGATCTAGAGATGGCGGTAGAGAACCTCTCAGAAATGTTTGAGAAGCCGACGGATCAGCTTGCTGGACTCAAGGTGGAGATGATGGACAAGACATCGTACTGCACCAAGCGAAGGGTCATTCTGCTCGACGACACGGCCGAGAACCTCAAGCAGGGTACGTGTTCTCTGAATCCTTGGGTGATGCGTGACTTGCTGACCGATGACAGGCAACTGGCAGTTCAACGTCGAACTGTGATGATCACACGACTGACGGCCTATCCTAATAAGACACACAACACCATCACTGCACTCTCCACCATCAAGTTTCTCCTCCATCGTCATTATGAAGTTCCTTACCTCAGTCTTTGCACATGGTCCCGCACGGCATCGGAGTTGGCAGGTCCCGCCATCGGAGTTCACTTAGTGGTAGCATTTTTCTAGCGCGAGCAAGCCACGACCGATTGCGGGGGATCCAGGGCATCCAGGGGATATAGCGGAAATGGCAGGGCACCAGGTCCTCAGAGGGTTGAGAGTTTGTACAGTTAGCATCCGCAGTAAAACGCCGTCCTGCACTATCTCGGTATCTTGTCCGTGCTGGGAATTACTGTTACCTCATGCCCGCATGACGTGCCTCTCACCGTGTGATCCGGACCTCGATGGGCTGCTCAGGGTGGATTTATTTGGTAACGGCATCCATCACGAGGCTGGTCAGGTACGGATTTGACGTGTTGGAGCTATTGTTGCCCGGCTAGACGCGGGCGACCAGTCCAATCACCATGGAAGCTCACTCTTTGTTTGTGCAGCTGCTTCACCCCAATTACGAGAGAATAGACCTCGTATACATGCATGCGTGTGTCGGAAATCTCTTCAGCTTGCCGTAAATTACGCTTCTGCGCTTCAAATACTTGTTGCACTGCCTCTGTCGTGAGCACAGATTCTGCCCAACGTCACTCACGCTTCTCCCGACCGTTGGTCATAACGAGAGCTCTCTCGATCATTTTCTTTGCTGTCCTCTCCTTGCTTTTGCCATACTGCCACATCGTCAGCCTGCAAGCATGGCTTCCACAGCACCCAATGGCACTCAGAATGGTGTCCAAAACAAGCTCCTCAACACTGTCATCCGTTCCCCTGACAGGATGCCATCACCACAACCTATACACCTCAGTGTGCCGGGCGGCCACACACCGCGAGTATTACACGAGAAGGGATCCGGATATGTGGCCGCCAAGTTCGAGGGCAAGGAGGCACAGATGGAAGAGGTCATGGACCAGGTAGAAGACAAGGGCTTCATCCCTTCGGAATTTGTCGAGACAGAGACCAAGTGGTTCTACAACGAGCTCGGAATCGACGACATGTACTTTTCCACAGAGACTGTGCAAGCGTAGGTGACATCCTCGAGAAGCTAGCTCCAGCTCACCATCTTCAGGATCGTCTCTCATGTCCATTCCCTCTACGCAGCAAAAGTGGCAGCATACGCCCGCGACGACAAGCAGCTAGAGATCCGTTTAGACAAGGAAGAGTCGGATCATGCGGTGTACATTGACACCAGCAAGCCAGGAATAACCACATCCACCGGTCCAGCTTACGAGAAGAGAATCGACGAGAAGTACCTCAACATCAGCAAAGGCTCCACATCCTACCGAGTCGAGACCTTCCGGTCATCCTCTAAGCTTCCAGGAGACACAGACCAGCAACTGCGCTGCTACTTTGTCTACCAAGCACATTTCAATAACCCGAACCCCGACCCGAATGAGACCCGGCTGGAAGTCGTCGGCGAGTCGAGATTCTTGTCCAAAGCGACCAAGAACACAAAGGAGATTTACCAAGAGATTCTGAGTGCCGCTGTGGGAAGGACGGGTCCAGTGATCGAGCTGTTTGACATTGAAGGCTCTCGCGAGAAGAGATTGGTCATTGCGTACAAGCAGGGTAGTGCTCTGGGTCTCTTCAGCGCCCTGAGTGATCTCTACCATTACTACGGTCTCACCAGCTCAAGAAAGTATGTCGAGCAGTTCTCGAACGGCTTCACGATCATGTCTCTTTATCTTGGTCATGTTCCCGGCTCAGAGGCTTCTCAGCGATATCCACCAATCGAAGCCAGTATACACCAAATCACAAAGGAAGTGTCACTTCTGTACTGCATCCCGCAGAACCAGTTCCAGTCGCACTTCGCCTCGGGTCGCCTGAGTCTACAAGAGACTATCTACGCTCACTGCGTCTGGGTCTACACTGGTCATTTCCTCAACCGCCTTGGCAACGAGTATACTACCCTCCTTTCTCTACTCGACAGCGGCAACAGTATCCATGCAGAACTTCTGTCCAGGCTGAAACGTCGACTGCGTACTGAGACCTTCACCGCCGACTACATTCGGGAGATCATCCTGCAGTATCCCGACCTAGTCAAGCAACTCTATCTCACATTTGCCAATGCCCATTACGTGCAGACACGAGGCGAGCGAGACGACTTTCTACCGACACTTAGTTACTTGCGGCTGAAGGTAGACAAGGTTCTGACAGACCCGGAGTTGAAAGAGCTAATCTCGAAGAATGTCGTGAACGAGCATCACGACATGGTCATGACTGCTTTCCGTGTCTTCAACGCTTCAGTACTCAAGACCAACTTCTACACACCCACAAAGGTCGCGCTGTCGTTTCGTCTAGCACCAACTTTCCTCCCGGCGGAGGAGTATCCGCAACCACTCTACGGCATGTTCCTGATCATCAGCTCGGAATTCCGTGGCTTCCATCTTCGTTTCAGGGACATTGCTCGTGGTGGTATTCGCATCGTAAAGTCGAGATCACAAGAAGCTTATGCTATCAATGCTCGTTCGCTATTCGATGAGAACTACAACCTGGCAAACACGCAGCAAAGAAAGAACAAGGATATCCCAGAAGGAGGCTCAAAGGGTGTCATTCTCCTCGATGTAGACCACCAGGACAAGACCCGCGTCGCGTTCGAGAAATACATTGACAGTATCCTGGATCTGCTACTTCCTCCAACCAGTCCTGGTATCAAGGACCCTATTGTGGACCTTCACGGCAAGCCTGAGATCCTCTTCATGGGCCCCGACGAGAACACCGCTGATCTTGTCGATTGGGCGACGGAACATGCTCGAGCACGTGGTGCGCCATGGTGGAAGTCATTCTTCACTGGCAAGTCACCCAAGCTTGGAGGTATCCCCCACGACCGCTACGGCATGACCACCCTGTCTGTCCGTGAGTACGTCCTTGGCATCTACCGCAAGCTACAACTCGACGAGACCAAAGTGCGCAAGCTCCAAACCGGTGGACCCGACGGCGACCTCGGTTCCAATGAGATCCTCCTCGGCCGCGAATCCTACACCGCCATCGTCGACGGCTCCGGCGTCCTCGTCGACCCCTCAGGTATCGACCGCACCGAACTTCTCCGCCTCGCCAAATCTCGCTCCATGATCTCCGCCTTCGACATCACCAAGCTCAGCAAAACCGGCTACCGTGTGCTCGTCGAAGAAAATGCCATCACCCTGCCGTCGGGCGAATTTGTCAACAACGGCACCACCTTCCGCAACACGTTCCACCTCCGGCCCGACTCGTACGACCTCTTCGTCCCCTGCGGCGGCCGCCCGGAATCCATCGACCTCTCCACCGCCACCCGCCTCATCGTCGACGGCAAGTCCACAATCCCTTACATCGTCGAGGGCGCCAACCTCTTCATCACGCAAGACGCCAAACTCCGCCTCGAAAAAGCAGGCTGCATCCTCTTCAAAGACGCCTCGGCCAACAAAGGCGGCGTCACGTCTTCATCCCTCGAGGTCCTCGCCTCTCTGTCTTTCGACGAACAGGGTTTCGTGGAAAACATGTGCGTGAGGCCGGATGGGACTGCGCCGCCGTTCTACGATGCCTATGTCAACGAGGTGCAGAGGATTATCCAGAATAATGCCAGACTGGAATTCGAGGCGATTTGGAGGGAGAGTGAGCGCACCGGCGAGAGTAGGAGTGTGTTGAGTGATAGGTTGAGTTTGGCGATTACGAAGCTGGATGAGGAGTTGCAGATGCAGAGGGAATTGTGGGATGATAAGGCGTTGAGGGAGGGGGTGCTGGGGGAGGCGTTGCCTGGGTTGTTGTTGGAGAAGGTGGGTTTGGGGGTTTTGCTTGAGAGGGTGAGTCTGATCGTGATCAGGAGGGGGATATGTGGGATTGTGCTAATGTGTTGCAGGTTCCCGAGAACTATCTCAGGGCGATTTTTGGGAGTTATCTCAGCAGCAGGTTCATCTATGAGAAGGGGATTAATGCTAGTCAGTTTGCGTTCTTTAGCTTTATGAGCGAGAGGATGCAGAGGGTCAAGAAGGCGTAATTGGGTCTCATCAGCGCATAGTATGACCGGGTCAGGTCAGGGTAGCTTATGGCAGGAGCGTCGGTGGCAAAAGTTGTCTCCTCATTACCTACCATTGCTGGCAATTTCTTCTTTCCTTACCTATCGTAACGCCAATGTTTTCCGGGATCTTTTCTCGACCTGTCGTTCGGAGGATTGATCATGCAAGGACGCAATCGACGTGGCGGGGGAGCCGAAAGGAACACTCATCCACCCTGGTCGTGTAACACCAAAAATGCAGCCCGTCGATAGTCGCAAAGCATTCAATTCGCGAGGCCGCGGTCATCATGACAAATCATTATGGCGAGGTTCGGCCTCGATGACAAAATGAGTGCTGAGTGTGTGTCCGGGGAACGGGGACGTGAGCGGTTTGAAGATCGATCAAACTCTCGGATCTGTCGCATGGCTTTAATTTACGTACAGTATCAGGAACTGGGCAAATGAGAGGCAATTTTCAGCCGCTCCATCGTTGCTGAGAGGGCGTGGGCCCCTGCAGATACAGTCGTTTTGAGTTCAACCGAGCCACCCCAGTCTTGGCGCGTTGTACTCCGCGTCGACCTCTCGTTATCAAATTTGGCTAGCTAGAGGTCCATAGAGAATATCGATAAATTAAAGCTAAAAAAAGGTGTAATAGTCGCTATACCGCTCTAATTAAGTTATTACTGTCATAGTTAATCATCGGATAGCTAAATCTAAGCTAGCGGATATATAGTTCTTACTCGCTAAAGAGTATACCGATCGTACTATTTATACTACTACTAAGGTAGCTAGAGCTATAATATAGCGAATTCGACTATTCCTTAAGTTCTTTAGCACTCCTTATCTACCTAATAAAGCTTACGTACTACGCCCTCGTGCTCTTATTTCTCTATTAGAAGATATAGGTCCTTTATAGCTAAGCTCTTTCTATACTAATCTATCTAAGGAAGTAATTATATACTTAAACGATATTTCTACTACTTACCTCGACGAGGTCTAAGCTTTTCTAAGGGAGGTATATAACCGCTAGGTATACTTAAGTATAATCTAGTGTACTATCTAGCGCCGATAGTAGTCTCGGAAGATAGCTAAGAAAGTAGCGGCTAAAAGAGATATAATACTTAGAGCTAATTAAACTCGACGGAGTATACTTTAGCTAGTCGAGAGGATCGTTTATATTAACGAATCGGCTTATAATAAGCGTACTACGTAGAGAAGATATAGATAAGCGCTAGTTAGTAAAGAGTATATAGATATCTAGCTAAAGTAGCGTAGTAAGAGGTAGAGCGTATTACTAGCTATTACCGTTAATAGCTATCTTCCTAGTACCTTAATCTACTATAGATTAATTACTAGTAAGATCTTTATTAGCTAGCTTATAGATATAATAATGCCGGAGCTTCTAGCTAGAATAATCTTCGTTATAGATAACGCTTTAATCTACCGGAGTAATAAGGTAAAGGAGCTAGTATAAGAGTATAGAAGTTACCTTAAATACCTACTACCTTATTCGCTAGATTTTAATCCTATCGAGTAATTCTTCTTAGTGCTTAAGGCGTAGGTAAAGCGACACCGCGATCTAGTTACTAAGTACGAGAAATATACTAATTTCTTAGAGCTAGCTATTTACTCGTATAGCGGACTATACGCTAAGGCGTACTTTAAGAGCTATAGATATAGCGTAAGGTTATAGGGGATCTATTTAGTACGTAAGAAATTGCTTATATTAAATAAGTTTAATACTAAGACCTAGTAAAAACTCTTTACTACTACTATAACTACTCTATACTATACGTATACTACTCTAAGTTAGATGAACTAAATCTAGTTTAGTAGCTAAACTAGATTAACATCTATCTCGGCCGCCGAGCTAGTTAAACTATCTATCTTAGTAGCCGATATAGATACTAATTAAGCGGCGTAAACTAGGTAAAAGTGCCTATTTCGACCACTAAGATAGTAAGGTATCTAACTCGCTTAATTCGATCTAGCTCGTATAACTATCTTAGAGCGATACTAGCGCTTAAAAGAGCTAATTTAGCTTTAAATCCGGTATAGAAGGCCTTTATTAAAGGCCTAGGTATCTCTCTACCTATCCGAGCGTATACCTCTTATGCTATTAAAGTCGTAACTCTCCTTCTTTAGCTTAAATTTAACCTAATCTAGTACCTAAATATCTCTTTTAAAGCTTTCCTTTCTCTTTATCTACTTAAAGAACTTAGTTAAAACTTCGTAAGGGTCGGCTTTAGAGATAATAAGTAAGGATCTTAAGTCGTTTATAGGCACTAAGCGCTACTATAGCTAGTAAGGAGTAATCGAGTTTATGATATTAATATAGTTAATAGGTATTAGAGGGAGTACGAGAGGCGCTAAAGACGCTAAAGGCGTTAATGTTAGTAGTATCGGTAGAGCGCTTTTAACACTCCTCGAGGCCTTTAAGTAATTAAGGCTTAATATAAGGCCTATAGGAGAACGATTAATAGTAGCTTTACTATCGCGAATAGTAGTAGCCTAGGTATACTTATTCTCCGTCGTAATCTAGTAGTACTTACTAGTTAACGTATACTAGTATAACCTCTTATAGTTATAGTAATTACGATTAGCGTAAGTCTATACTGACTCTAATAGAGGCTCCTTATTACTATTTACGCCCTCGAGCGTACTACGTAATTAGCTCGTCGCTAAGCCTCGACCTTACGATAGTAGCGCTAGCTACGATAACTATACTAACTATAGTAAAGACAGTGTCGTACTAACGGCTAGAGTCTATACTACCCTCGCCGGTGTCGATCTAATAGAGGATTACTATAAAGGTAGTAGTAGTAGACCTATTAAAGAGCTTAGAACTAGTATAGTTAAAGGTAGCCGTATAACTCTTAAATTTACTATAGAGTTTATAGTAGCTAGTACCTTCCTTATCTCGGTAGTAAGGCCGACTCGTAGCTACTAGCAATCCTTAGTAAGCTAATCCTTAAGCTTATTAACTAGCCTCTATATCTTAGTTAGCTAAGATATTACTACTCTAAAAGGCTACTACGTACTAAGGCGCTCGTAAGTAGTAGCGTAATTAAGTAAAAGTAACTTAACTATAGCTTAAGTAATAAGACTACTCTTCTTTACTAACTAATCCGATAGTACTAACTAGTATAGATTACTCGGCTAGCTAAACATACGCTCGTTATAGTATAGAGTCTTACTTCTAAGCTTTACCGCTAGCCTTACCTCTACTATTCGACTAATATAGGGCGTATCTAAGTCGCTAGGATTAGTCTCTAGCATCTCCGGAAACTACGATAACTATACTACCTCCGTTATCTATATATCTAGCTCTTACTCTTATACTATATCCGACTCGATCGACTACCTTAGCTAGTCTAATACTAGCGTTAGGAACCTTAATCGAAGAGATAGCCGCCGAGATCTAGCTCGTAATCTAGCTCGTAAAGATAGTATAACTTAGCTTATAGCTTATTCTATAAGCCTTTAAAGAGCGTAGTTAGCGGATATAACCTCTAGATAAGTAGGTGCTAGTATACGGCTCTTTAGCCGGATAGTTAGGCTACGGCGAAGCTCCTTTAGCACCTCCTCTAAAGAGCTTAACGAGTGCCTTAAAGAAGAAGATACTAGTAGCGATAACGGTAGAGTAGAGAATACCTTAACTACTTCCTTAATTGCCTCTTATACTACCTTTAAAGGCCTCTTTACTCGGCTAGAGTAACGGTAAGGTACTAAAGAAGGACGCTTACGAGCTATGATTTAGTAACGTTAGGCTATACTAACTAGTTTATTACACCTTTTTTCAGCTTTAATTTCATTTAAATTGACGGCGCTATTAAGCTATTCGACTCTATATTCTCTATGGACATCTAGCTAGCTAAATTTAGTGAACAGAAGTCGGTGAAGCATATTGCCAAGCCCGGGGTGGCTCGGTTGAACTCAAAACGACTGTAGGGCCAGTCGGGCTGGAACATGTGTTCGCAGATGAACTGATTGAAGCGAGATGGGCTACCCCATGTTTTTGGTTGTCAATATGACGGGTGGCTGTACGGGCTGGCTTGAGCTCTGAAGCTCGAGTCTGCCTGTACATGTCCTGGCAGCTGCGCTTGTTTTTTTTTTTCTGTCGACCACTTGTTACCTTGTGCATCCATCGTGAGTGCTGTTCGTTGGATTGATGTCGTGGAATTAACTTTCACCAGTAGCTTGCGCTGTGCGTCTCCGATTCACTGACCGATCAGTCGCTCTTTATACCCCTTTCACGTCGTCGCTGGAGCTCGTAGCGAAATTCAGATCTCACGAACACCCTCGTCGCGACAAACCTCAAAACATTCACGACAATGCCTCAAGAGACGAAGCCGGTGCAGACATGGAAGGCCAATGCTGCCGTAGCTGCTCAGATGCGTCTTGCTGCTGAGCGCAACACACCGCGCCATCCTTCTGGTGCCAGGATCAACCTCGATCCCGCCGGAGCAGTGATGTATAATGGTGGTCAAGGAGCCGGAGATGGATGCCGGCAAATTCTTTATGATTCGAGGAAAAAGCCGAGCGCAGGCGTGCGTAAATCCACATTGGCCAGGAGTTGACTGACGACGTCTAGTCTTGACAACATGTGCTGTCTATCATCTGGCTTTGATCCTGGCACTTTGTTTAAGAAAGCGTGCTTGCCGCTCGAGGCGATTGTACTTGTATAATCTTGTGGGTCGTGGAATGTTCGAAGACATGGCGGGAGGGTCTTTCTTGTGGCAAGCATACCTGGCAATGTATATCTACTGTGCTCCTCGATTGCCGATCGTAATGGCGAAGTTGACTCGTTTCATAAATGCATTTGGAGCCCCACGGCAGATGCACAACCAAGATGGCTGGCATGGCCTAAGTCAATAGTATACAAGCATCCGGATCTCAATACTTTCTCTTTGCGGATCGTCAGGCTCAACTTCTGGATTGTTGAATGAGCAATGAGGCACACCTGTTGCATATTAGTCGACCTTGTCTTGAAGAGGGCTCCGTCTACGTACCCGTCAGTCCTTGCGAGTCTGATTGCAGCATCACCCAAGCTTCATTCGGCATCTGATCGCTCAAATAGCAGAACTTGTATGAGCTTGAAAAATGCGCCAAATGGGTCTCCACAACCGTTCCTTCTAGGTAGATCATGTCGCGTGCGGCCAGATCCTGGCCAGCCATTACAGTTCTGTTGTCGCACAAGGTCATTGGCCACCGTCTGACTGGTCCTTTGAGCGGCCTCCACACGCTACCAATATCAGCCAATGATTTTGGCGCCCTCGTGATGACTACTTACGTGACATACTGACAACGTCGCTCCATAAGGTCATCCAGGTCGTCGTTCATGTCTCGGACCAGCTTCGCGGTTGCCTCTGGCGTGCTGTCTACTTCGACGTCAGTCGTATCAATCAAGTGTCGTTCATCATGTACAACCTATGTGAAGCAACATCGACGGTTGTTCAAATTGGTAAGGTGCCCCAGTGGAAATAGGGAAGCTGGCGTCACTTTTCCTGACCTAAGGTTAAGGTTATCAGCAGCTGGTGGTAGTCTTTAGCAGCTCCAGACACACCAGGTAATCATGCACTTGGACATGCTTCGCCGCGAGACGCCGCTGAACGGCATCAGCAATGTATGGTATGTAGTTGCTGATGATAGTGTCTCTGTCACTAAATTCATCAGGTAGCATGTCGACATCGATGTCGAGCACAAGGAACCCGTTTCGATCCAGGGATAGCATGTCCTTTTGAGGTCGAACATCTTCAACAATTATCTCATGATCCGAGACGTGCAAATTCTTCCTGGGTCCCTCCCCTTCAGTCGTGAAACGAAATTCATAAGGCTTCTCTTTCTGATACAGATTGAGCTTGTCCAGACAGCCGATGTAAGTGCGGATGGCGTGTGTACCCATGGCTGCACTTAGGGGCATGAATGGACTTCACCACCGGGATCATCGACAATTTTGCATGCTTTTCAGCTACAACCTGATGTAGCACAGAGGAGCCAATGTTCGAAAGGGTAAAAGGTTTGAGAGAGTAGTGGCGGTCTGCATCGCCCTCCCTGACCGCTTGCAGATCCTCGGCCTGGTCTTTGCATGACGGACACTACAGAAAGGCTTGAACCATCATAGCAGGCACGATCTGAGAGCTTGCCACGTGTCTCACTCGAGGTAGTCACATCTGGGACCTGTCAGGCGACGTGATCATCGATGTGTGCCGCCGGGAAAATGAGGGAGAAGCTGCACCGAGCAGCAAGCCACCCCGCTCACACTGCATCATTCGGGCTCGACGTTCGCCGCGACTGGCTGGCGCGAGTGACCAACTGACCTTCTGTAATACTGTCCGAACATTATGCCAGATGTAACCGGCGACACAATCGGGCTGCAACCCAGCGCGCCTGAGAGGGAGCGGCTGGGAGCTCTCGGAGGCGAGACGTCAAGTAGGACGAAGACCGCAGCGCTCAAGGACCTTGCGAAACATGCATACCCTTCGGTCATGAAACAGCGCGGTGAACATGCGAGATAAAACAAGACTGAGCGATGTCCTTCTCGAAATCCATCGTCCTTCTGACACAAAATCTTTGTAAGTGTTTATCATCCCACAGCAGGGAATTCGTCTGCTGATACTTGCATTGAAGAGTCGTCGTAGTCCCTGGCATTGGCACCGGAGCAGTGAGTACCTGGAGGGTCGACACAGGAGCAGCATGGACAACATCGCTGCCTCTCGGCGGTCTGCCCTCGCCGTCAATCTTCCATTATGATCATCATCTCCTCATTACAGACGAGGCGCTGTGGGCTAAAGTGGTCGACGCTGGCCATGCACTCGCCGATGCCCTGACGCGCTTTCTCGATAAGGAGGACTCGGTATGGCTTGATGATCGCGATCTTGGTCCATACACTGAATTGAGATAAACACAGATGCACGACGCTCCCATTGTTTTCTTCAGTCACAGTCTTGGAGGAATCATCGTTAAAGTGGTATGTATATCTGTCTTTTTTTGGGCCTTGACTTATGCTACTCAGTGCATCGTTGAAGCACTACGGCGGTTCACGGTCCACAAGAGGCTAGCAAGGATATTAGCGGTATCCGTAGCTATTGCTGTGCCCCATTCTCTATCCGCAGAAGTCGAGAAGTGGCGTCTTCCTCAACTTGTCGTACAATCGCAACGACACAGTATTCGAGGCAGGACAACGTCTGCTGAAGATGCTTGTGTGGCGGCACGGATATGTGAGGACTTCGAGGAATTTGCTGCCGATTTGAACATCTTGACACTATTCGAAACCAAGCCAACGCCTATCAAAAGCCTGACACAGAGAATGTTGAGTGCTGGCTCTTCGCTGCTAGGATCGCCGTGCGTCTGCCCTTCGTCAAATGGGTTCATCGTAAGTCCGTTGTCTCTGCGAAAGAGCTTTCTTGACAATTTCTAGATCGTTCCGGAGGATCTTGCTTGTATCAGATCGCGACAGGAATGTGCCCAGTCCGTGGCGGCAACACATTTCACCATCTGTCAAAATCTGCCCGGCAAGTGGTTGAGTGAGCATCTGCAAATAGAGTTCGGCAAAGCTTCTAGGAGAATCCAGCAACAAAGAGCAGAGAGTGAGTGAAACCAGATTCGTATGTATTTACACACTTGTCGGCTAACGTCAACAAGGAACGCCTTCGATTAACCAAGAACACGAGCTCGAACCTCTGTACTTGGCAAAGTCCGAAACACTCTCGTTCTGTAAGCCATGGTAGCCCTGTCATCGCTTGTGTAGACTAACACTGCAAAGCAAGTGCGACAGCTCGAGATGTTCTCAGCAGTGAAGATCAATACAGTCAACCTAGTGGAACCAGCAGAACGGACGACCAAGCAGACTATGCTGGCGATGCTCACAATCAACCTCCTTCGCGGAGGGATCCAAGGCTTCCCTGTCGCATTATACCAAGCACAAGAAACCTCGACTTCACCGGCCGACAAGATGTCTTCGACAAGATCGAGCTGGCACTGGGCTCATCCGCTGGGACAGATGCCAACGACGTACGGGTGCGTTCATTTGCACTCTGTGGACCGGGCGGGATAGGAAAGACGCAGATTGCCAACGAGTACGCATTCCGACGCAAGACACACTATGAGGCAATATTTTGGTTGGACGCAAGCAATATCGCAGCATTGGCGGAGCAGTTCTGCCGCATTGCAATCAACCTCGGGCTGGTACTGGAGGGTTCTGCTGACGCACGTGACCACTATCTGGCCCGCGAACATGTCAAGGGGTGGCTAGCGAAACCAGTACGGTCATATAGCAGAAGCGATGCATCCCCCACTCAGGATGTCTCATGGCTTATGATCTTCGACGACGTCAAACACCCTCAAGCTTTGTTGGATTACTGGCCGACTGGATCCAGTAGCGGCTCGATCCTTGTCACGAGTCGCGATCAGCAAGCTACTACACCCGGGCTGTATCCGATGATCAAAGGAATCGAATTGGGTCCACTTGACCTGGAGTCATCCGCCAATCTGCTGCTCAGACTCACATGGCGAGAAGACGACACCAAGGAGGTAGAGCTCAGTCGAGACCTGGCAGCTGCACTTGGTGGTCTACCACTGGCTCTAGTACGCATGTCTGCCGTCTCTGTGGCACAGGAAATCTCATTCGCTGAGATCCTGCGGAGATTGGCTGCTCCCGACTCTGTTTATAAAGACGCTCTCGGGTCGATCTGGAACTTTGAGAATCTGAAGCATTCAGGGGGGCTTTTGGATGTGATGACGTTTCTGGATCCTGGTTTGATATCCGAGTCGCTTCTGAAAAGTGGCGTGGGTACATGTGCGCTTTCCAGTTATCCTAGAAACCTTCGACAATTCCACGAAGCGTGTGCAGAGCTTCATCGGCATTCGCTTGTCGCCGAAGACGTCTCCGGGGCTTGTCTTACGCTCCATCGAATCATACAAGATACAGCTCGAACAAAGTTGCTGGTCGACGCAACCAGAGCCTCCGAAGTGTTCAACGCGGCGGTGGACCTGCTGTGGCGTCAATGGCCGAAAACGGAACCTGGGTTCCGCCACATAGTTGGGAACTGGAGCAAGTGTGCTGCGCTGGTCTCGCACGCTGCTTGCATCAAAGAGCATTTTCTCGCCGCTAGTGAACCTCTCCGCGCCAAGTGGCAGGAGTCGCTTGACTTTGCTGCGCTGCTAAACGAGTTAGGATGGTATGTTGTTCTACCTCACGTTCAGACGTATGCTAAGGTCATGCTTTCAACAGGTACTTCCAGGAGCGAGGTAAGAGCGACGATGCACTTGCGTGTTTCAAGATTGTGCAAAAGAATGCGGCTTTCATCGTAGGCCGGGCGACGCCTATCATGGGGATCGAGTACGTTCGTCGAGCGAAAGATCTGCTCGCGGAGGCACACGGAAACATTGGTGGTGCGGCAACAGATCTCAATGATGCCAATGTTGCCCTTCTGAGCTATAGGACTTATCACCTTATGCTTCAGGAAGAACACCTGGGGCAGGACAAGGTCATGGACGCACGGCTTACGACATCATTCTACGACGTTGGTCTGAGTTACACAATGAAAGGGGAATATGCTATCGCGTGCAAGTGGCTCAAAGAAGCTCTGCGTGAGGCAGGCAGGATCGAGGGCGACTTCAAGAAAAAGTCGGCCAGAAGTCTCGCACTCATCAACCTCGGATTGACACACTGGCTAGATGGGTGGTATGACCAGGCCCAGGAGCGACTTCTCACGGCACTGCAGGATAGGGAGGAATTGTTTGGGCCCAACGACAGACAGTCGATGATGTGAGTACTGGTGAAGCATGTTGGCAGGTGACCTCTGATGCGCGACAGCACGGGACGAGCGCTGTATTGCCTTGGGAACGTCCGTCAGTCACTTGGTGACTTCCATCAGAGCTTCCTCTATCATCAAAGAGCGCTGGTCCATTTCACAGACACGGTTGGAGAATTCCACCACCGTACTGGGAACTCTTGCTACAAGGTAGCAGAGCATTACCTTCGACGCAACCAGTATTCACAAGCACTGTAAGTTCGCTGCGCATGCTGTATGGGGACATGAGTGGCATTGTGCTGATTTCTGTGACCCAGTGTGCTGCTCGGTCAGGCTCGGAAGATCTTCGAGGGTCGACCCTGCTATCGAGGGGAGGCTGGCCGGGTCCTAATCCTACAGAGCCAAGCTCTGGAAAGGATTGGTATGAGTAAACGAGCGGCACAGGCAGTGTGTAAGGCTGAAGAATTGTATCACCAATTGGGCTGCATCACAGAGGAGGGATGTACTTTGGGCACGGAGGACTTTGAAGGGTTCGTCCACGTTTGGGGACGATGATAGGGACGATGATAGGGACGATGATAGGGACGATGATAGGGACGATGATAGGGACGATGACCTTCTACAATTTGCCTTCTTTCTGTATTCTATGTAGCTCTCACCACGATTGCAACTGCCTTTTATCCGGACCAATGACCGCCAACGATATCAGAGCCCGTGATTTCCTCGCCAGCGCAGACATCAAGATTCAGGCAAGATGGGCACGCTGGCAGATGGTGGTTTTGGGCAGCGAACATCAAGATGCTACAATCATCCGGTCGCACGAGGACATAAAACCCCTTCAAAGGTCCCGTGATGCTCCAAGGCCGCACCGCAATCATGCCCGAGCTAGGTCGCGCCAGCTCCACTCGTCCAGGACAGCAGTCACGTCCGTACGAAGACTCGCCAGTCGATGCCGTAGATCCGGCCGGTTATGCACGTGCTGTGGCGACACAAGCTCGGCGTCAACTCATCGTCGACCCTTTTTCCGGAGAGCTACTACGCATCCTATCGAAGAGGCTTGACTGGGAGCACGACACCACTGGCGGACCTGCTCTGCCCGTTGATGTCGTCCTCTACATGCTCTCTGGTAACACCGAGCGTCCTCACCGGATTCTATCGAACACGCAGCAACTCGATGATCTCGATAATTACTTGGACATGGCATCGACCACGCCAGCGTCCAGCCAGGATCAACCCAAGATCTTACTACTCCAAGGAGATCAGCCACCGCAATGCTTGAATCGATTGGGGGTCAAGCTCAAGGTCGACCCTCGAGTCTATCTACGCCACCTCCAATATCTATGGTCCAATCGTCCGTCCAAGCTCTTCGCATCGCCATCCCTCCCTTCAGCTTCGGCGGATATGGTCAGCCTCTGTGTTGTCACTTTGGGCAGACACGAGCCCTCAAATACACCCTTGCGGTCGCTCAGGCAGCAAGCGGCGTTGGACATGCAGGCCTACCTCCACGAAGCTTTCATGGGACGCGAGCTCAAGATCGGCGATTCCATAGTACGTGGCTACTGGGTCCATAGTCAGGAGTACTTCTCGATCGAGCAGGAAATTACTGTTTCGCTGCAGTACAGGAATGATCAATGGTCGCGTGAGTTGCCCACTCGTTACTCCCGTACTGTGCTTACATCCATAGTGCTTATATGGAGTGATATCGCCAGGCCCCTCAGCAGCGGCCCACGTGGACCGTGGCAGCATCAGAGAGATCCACCCAAATCCCTGCGCGGAGCCCTTCTTCCCAGTGTTCGTCTATCAATAGCTAGATCCACGCACCGGGTTCCACCTGGTCATGAGCAAACCCCAATGGACAAACTTGGCTCATCCACGATGCATGCACTGAGGTCGTCTCTTCATTACGGGAACGACCTTAACCCCATTCTTATGGCCATAGATCCATTCTACTGCCTCAGCGACCTCTTCAGAACCTCAGCCTACTCCATCGACCAGCTCCTCAAGCTCGTCGAAGGTCGCATCCAAGAAAATACTGGCTACCGCCTGTCCCAATCCCACCACGACAGCCACGAAGACCTCCTCTACCACCAAGACATCCTCAACAAACTCCGCGAACGCACGGCCCAATCCCTCAGCGACATCCGGCAATACCGCCACAGCTGGCCCAAATACACCGACCAAGACCAGCGCTACGAAGTCGATCGCATCAGCGACAAGCTCGACAAGGACTTCTCTAACCTCGAAACCCGCATCGACCGCCTCCTTACACGTTGTCGTGAGGGCATGAGCATGTGCATGAGCATCGCCTCCATTCACGGGGCGGAGAAAGCGAGGTTACAAGCCGAGCGCATCGGCCAACTCACCTGGCTGGCCTTCTTCTACACGCCCCTGTCGTTCACGACGTCCTTCTTCGGTATGAACCTCGCTGACTTTGGGCAGAAGGGCGGCCTGCCGACTTGGCTCTGGTTTGCGGTCTCGTTGCCGGTTGTGTCAGTGTCGTACATGGCGTTGCTGTTGTTCGCTCAGTATGGGAGGAAGTGAACCGTGTTGATGAGTCATCGCTGTGCGAATGAGGTGTCTGATCTGCTTAATATCTCCACGCATTTGTACACGGCATCTTCCTTCCTCTTTCCCCTAGTTTTCCCTGTTGTCTTGAGACTTTGCTTTCTACACACACCACTTCCCACCTTCGCCGTTCGCGCGGCACATAGAGCACGCTCACGCACTTCTCCTTAGATACCAGATCCATAGTCACGTCAGAGAACAATGCCATCAGTTATCAATTGGTATCTATCGTTCCCATCCTCTGACTCCATGTATGCATAATCATAACATCGTTACCCGATCCTCCCACCCTTCCTCGCGCCACCATTACCGTGCGCCTTGGAATACTCCATCAACAAGCCCAACACACCCGCATCGCCATCCGGCTTAGCTTCCATCTCCTTTGCCCCCTGCCGTTGCGGTTTCTTCCCTCTACCCCTCCCCACATCACCAACCTCCGTCTCCTCGTCCTCGCTTCTATCGAATTTCCATGACTCGGCCAAAGAGTCATCCGCCTCAATCAATTTGCTCGTTGTCAGATCTCTGACATCCTCGCGCTCTGGTGTCCTCCTCGCTTCCGATCTGGGGCTGAAGGGATTGCCTCGCCGAGGTACAGGACCGGTTTGGCCACGGCGCTTGTCTCGATTCACAATCGATCGGCCTTGGAGGTCGAGGAGCATGCTCGCTTCCGGGCCGGGGCTGCGGACGCTTTTGCCAATATCTTTGCGGCCGGCTGCTGTTTCGCGCAGAGGGCTCAAGGCGGGGAAGGTGGGTGGCATTTGAGCGCCTTGTAGGCGTCTATGGTAGCGCTCAGCTTGGCTGCGGTCGTACCGCCCCAGCCGCTGCATAAAGTAGTACTGGCTTTGAGCCATCTTGTTATCGCCCTTGGTGCCAGTGCCGGCGCCGCCGAAGTATTCTTCTCTGAGGTCGCCGACCTCGCCGTCTGCATCGTCGTCTTCGGGACGATTGCGTTTGCGGAATTCAAACACGGCGTGGTTGCAGAGCCCACCTAGGCCGTCCACGTGGACGGTGTTCTGCCGGAAGAAATCAATGACAGCGGCTGAGGGCTTGCCGGCATTCTTCCATAGGATGAATGGGGCAGCGACAAGCGAGAGTATCTCTTCGAGAAAGACGAGGACCTTGACTTGATACATGGCTGCAAACTCATCTCGGACAGCAGGAGTGTGGTATTTGTTCCTCCATCGCTGAGGTGCGTAATGAGTGTACTCGATAACCTCGAACAGATGAAGAACTGGTTCGTGCACCTCCGAATCGTCAGGTACAGCCCCGCGAGCGGCCGCAAAGATAGCCATGGAGACGGACAGGTAGAAGAACGCGGTCCTGTTCGAAGTGACCTCGAAGCCAAGGAAGAGTTCAGGATCGAGCAGTGTGGCTATACCAAGGATTGCAGCAACTGTGCCAGCTACGAGCGAGACAAATTGCAGAAATTGGATGGTCTTGTCGCGAGGAAACTGTGCCAAGTAGCGGTCAGCGAAGGGATACGACATCTTGCAGCGTCGGCGAAAGTCGTGCTCAAGCTCGTTGAATTCACGCATACGCCATTCCGCGTGAGGTGTGAATGCTCGAGCACCAAGCTGAGCAGGTGAGTTGCGGAACTCTGCATAGTAGCGCGAGAAGAAGTAGATGCATTGCGCAGTAATGTTGAATGGTGCCATGATAATGGAAATGATGGCGGCGAAGCGAAAGCGGCGGCGGAGGGTTTCAACCATGCGAAGCCGTAGTTTAGCGTCTAGGATGTGTGGTTGGACATGGCCATGCGAGTCAAAGACAAAGTTCTCGAAGCAGAAGGAGAGACACCACTCCAGAGACTTGGAGTAAAACGATCGCTGGCCTACGAATGGTATCGTAAGCTGAAGATCGAGAATCTCTTTATTGACCAGTGCGATGTAGTAGTTGTCTCGTCGCATCAGGCGGTTTGCGATGTCATGAGCATCCATTCTTTGCTTTGATTGAGCTGTTCTGGCGACCTTGCGCACATAGCCAGGTACGTTCGAGGCCGTCTCGGGATTGGAGTCTCGTAGATTCATCAAGCCTTCGACTACTCTTTCCCACGCTATGGTCTGAATGTCGGAGTCGGGGATACCAAGGAGATAATGGTAGAAATCATGCAGGTGCCACAATCGACGAATGTCTGTGATATAGCGGAAGATCATCCATGACCACCAGAAGACAAAGTTCCAGAGCAAGAGGTTTTTCCAGAATGTCGTCTTCGCCATGCACTTGGGTATCAGGATCTCTGCTGTCGACTTGCTTTGCGGAACCTTGCTGTAGTCTATGCAAGTTGAAAGAAACATGTACGCGCTAAATAGAAATGCAGTTGAAAGCACATAGATGACTCGTGCCAGTATGATCGACCAGATCCCGTGGTCGGTGTAGTATTGGTAGACCTCCAGGAGGAACCCGTCAACGTTCTCGACATTGGCCCATCGCCATAGAGCCTGCTCTTTTCGATCTATTCGAGAGTTCAGTGCGCCGGGTTGTTGTTGCTGCTGCCTCGCATACGCTGTCGCGGGCACAGGCGGCTGATCAAAGAAGAGTCTCTGTTGCTCTTGTGTCTGTTTCCACTGCTGGCGCATCTTATCCGACTGCCGTGCTTCCGAAACATCGTGGTAGCGCTGCTCCGGCGACTCTCGACCAGGCATCCGGGCCTCCATGAGCAGGGAAGCTGGGACGTCGTTATGATCTGGTGGTGAGTTCGACCTTGCAGATTTGCCAGCAGGCTGACGTTTCTCTCGTGGCGGTCTTGCCGATTGCCTGAATGGTCCTGCCGTTGGTCGTTGTATGTCTTTGGGTCTTTGCTCTGGAGATGGTTGTTCCAGTAGCATGTTGTCAAGCTCCTGTTCGTCGACAAAGTCCGGGAAATGATCTTCGAGTTCACCGCCATTTTCGAGTATTCGTTGTGACTCTTCGTTCCCGCATTCTCCGCTGTCGAAAGTGCTCTCAGCTCCAGGCAAGAATCGCGAGAGAACCTTCGAAGCCATCATCCCTGTGAACAAGTCGTGTTTGCTACCTGCAAGAGTCCTCCCGAATTTTCGAGCTGCCGTTGATTTATGATGCTGTGATACATGGGCGCCACTTGTGAGTTGCAGACGCTGGGAGTCGCGTCACGAATGTGTTGCAAGAGGAAGGCAAGGTCACACCTTCACATGACAGGCAATCACGCGCCAAGCATTCATGATCATCACGGTTCGCGCCGGCGTAGCTTTCCCCACGTTCCGCAGAGCCGCATCTCACTTCGACCCCCTCCATCCATTCGCACATGCTGGAGCTAATTATTTCAAGGATTCGCTCCGACATGCATTGTTTTGCTGTGTTGTCAGTATGATGGTCCATAGTGTAATCAAGTAAATTTAACATGTTTGTAATTTGCATATCCAGAGCACGTCCCCCAATATCTCACAAATCACTCTGATCTTCCTCACATCGGAGGTCGCCGACAACACCCAGCACCACTCCCATCCTATTTCATAGCTTCGACACCCACTACCATTTCTATCACTCTTCATACCTTTGGTAACCCTCGATCACCCTATTCTCCCTCTTGTCTTATCATGGATCCCGACCCCTCCAAAGCTCGCCCCCTCCTCGACCTCGCCGAGGAATGGCTCTCCCAAGACCGCGACCCTACCACCCGCCAACAGATCGCCTCCCTCCTCGCCAACAAAGACTACTCCCAACTGGGAGGCCTCCTCATCCCCCGCATCGCCTTCGGTACCGCCGGTCTCCGCGCCCGCATGTCCGCCGGCTACGCCCGCATGAACTGCCTCACCGTGCTACAAGCATCGCAAGGTCTCGCGGCGTACTTGCTCTCCTCCAGCGCCTCTCAAACTGGTCAATCTGGTCAGCTAAGTATCGTCGTAGGTCATGATGCGCGCCACAACTCGGCTCGCTTCGCGCGCTTGGCTGCAGGGGCGTTCGTGGCGAAAGGGCTGAAGGTTTTCTGGTTGGGGCAGTGTCATACGCCGCTTGTGCCGTATGTGGTGGGGAGGCAGGGGGCAGGGGCAGGGGTGATGGTTACGGCGAGTCATAATCCAAAGGACGATAATGGATATAAGGTGTATTGGGGGAATGGGTGTCAGATTATCCCGCCTGTGGATCGGGGGATTGCGGAGAGTATAGATGCAAATCTGGAGGTGGAGATTTGGGATGAAGGTGTGGTCGAGGCGGGGAAGGTGGAGAGGTTGGAGGGGTTGCAGGCAGAGTATGTGGAGAAAGTTGTCGGGGCAGTCAAGTGGGATGGCGGGGATGGAGAGGTGCAGGGGTTCACGTATACGGCCATGCATGGCGTAGGAATGGAGGTTGTGGATAAGGTGTTGACGAGGATGCGGTTGAGGGAGAAGGTGCACGTCGTAAGGAGTCAAGCTCAGCCAGACCCGGAATTCCCCACTGTCAAGTTCCCAAATCCTGAGGAGAAGGGCGCTTTGGATGAGGCCATCAGGACTGCCACTGAAGCAGGTGATCGGTTGATTGTGGCAAACGATCCAGATGCTGATCGATTCGCGGCTGCGGAGCTTGTGAGTGAGAAATGGACGCAGCTCACAGGGAATCAATTGGGCGTATTATTGGGCGCGCATGTGCTGGAGACCATGGTAATACAAAACGGGGACAAGTTTGCTATGCTTGCTTCAGCAGTCTCCTCAAGGATGCTGGCAAAGATGGCTGAAGCGAGTGGCAAGTTTAGATTCGAGGAAACGTTGACGGGTTTCAAATGGTTGGGTAACAAAGCGCAAGAGCTAAACAAGCAGGGTTACAAGGCGCTGTATGCTTACGAAGAAGCCATAGGATTCATGCTATCTGATGTCGTATATGACAAAGACGGTGTAGCGGCGCTTGCGCTGTTTCTGACAGCAGTGAGGAAGTGGCAAGCAGAGGGTCTGACGCCCTGGACGAAGTTGCAGCAGCTGTACGAAACATACGGCCATTTCGCAGAAGCCAACACATATCTTGTATCGCCCTCGCCCGACACAACGAGGGCTGTCTTCCAGGCTGTGCGGAGTGCAAACCCGCAGACGGTTGGTAGTCGCAAGATACTGCGATGGCGAGATCTGACCGAGGGTCACGACACGGCTACCACCGACAATGTTCCAACTCTTCCGGTCGACAAATCTGCGCAGATGATCACCTGTGAGTTGGAGCGGGGAGTTGTCTTCACGGTGAGAGGATCCGGTACAGAGCCCAAGATCAAGCTGTATGTCGAAGGGACAGCGTCGAGTGCAGAAGATGCCAGAGCCGCGGCGCACGAGGTGTGCCAACAGTTGATCCAGGAATGGTTCAAGCCCGAGGCCAATAACCTCAGAGTGGCGTGAGCGATGACTGGAATGAGCATAGATCAGACATCATCAGAGTAGGCTTCTTGGGCTGTATTAGGTCCTTCTCTCTCCTGATTTGACTGGGCGCCACGCTGCTCGGCGTCGAGAATATCGGCAGCCCAAAGACCGGTACCGACCGCAGTGGTCAAAAGAAATAGAAGTGAGGCAACAGGTATCAGCTGTAGAAGTAGGCCCACGGTACCGAACCAAGTCAATTGCCACCTTGTTGACTTGTTCTTGATATATGCTTTTCTCTGCTTCCTGTCAAAGCCCTTGAGTTTGTAGAACCTCCATTGCTGGAGGGGACCAGCTCGGTAGCCAGTGGCGAGAAGAAACATTGGTACGCCAACATATGGTACCAAATTGAGGGGAAGTAGGATGACCAACTCGACAATCTGTCGAAGAGAAAATGGATAGTACTCAGCGCCCTTGTCTCTTGGACCTAGACATTTGACACAGTCGGTCTCTTCGGCGTCGATCGGACGAGTATTTGCAACAAAGTCGCGGTGGCCACGAGCGACGAGGACGGCATCGACGATATCGACCTGAGTCTTGTCGACGAAGAAAGCCTCGAAGAAGAGGGAGACAACCAGACTCGCTTCACTGAGGACCAGGAATGTGCCGTTGACCCAAGCTGATCCCGCTCTGTGGAACACTGCCAGTAAGGCGACTTGAGGAAGATAAGCGAAAAGAAACAGTATCAGGGTCACGAACAGTGACAGGATCGCCAGAGGAATGAGCTTGGCCTGCAGCAGTGGCCATAGAGATCGGTTGAGGGCAAAGTGATAGATCCCCTGTAGCCAAGTCAGGATTGTTCGATGAAAGAACGACACGCGGCAAAACTGTACCTTCAACGGATAAGTCCAGGATAGGGTAAAATTCTGTTGAATGGTTCGCCGAAGAGGCACATTGCCCTGCCGTTGGTCCGCCATGCGAAAGCGTGATCAAAGTGAGAACGACTCTGATGAAGGATGCTGTTGATGGCAGTCGGTAGAGGTCTAGACCTGGCGTTGGATTGGTGCAGAGTTGCTGTGGTATTTTTGGAGGTGTCTCTCGGATATCGAACCGGCCAAGTGGCGTAGATGTCACGATCGGATGCGGATATCAGCGGCGAAGAAGTATCTGACTGGAGTCATCTACTTTGTGATTAGAGGCATCGTGGAGGTGACGAGGATGATGTGATACAGTTGAAGCTGGGCCAAGCTGGAGCCTAAAAAGTCTGGCACTGCCACAGCTCGCGCTCCCCCTCCGCCACTGTGGCTGCAAGTTTATGTGGTTGACCTCGCCGTTGTGGTTCTCGTTTGGATTGATTTGACTACTCTCCAAGAACATGTATCGTGTGGTCAGCGTAGCGTAAATCTAGCATGACTCGGGGCCTACAAAGTCGGCCTCCACCTAGTCCGCAGAGAAAAATGTTGCCTGCAATATGCGAGGCTTCTATCATGCACTATTAGATTTGGTGGCGTACCTGAGCAACGTCTGCTCGAACACAATTGAAGTCGGCCATGGCTTGAAAGCTTCATTGCGATGAGAGCCGTCCCTTCCGATCCAACAAAAGCTGTGTCCGCCGACTTGAGGATCGGGAGAAGAACATGTTCATCCATGAAACACAACTCGGCATTGCCAGCGATGATGTACAAAGATGTGATTCGATGGCTTGAAGTCTCGGTGAGCACGTCCGCCGTGGTTGGAGCACTAGAAAGGGGAACAGCTGCAAGCCAGTCTTTCCTGCATGAAGCCCACATTTGGAAAACGTCGTGCAGATCGGACGGAGCAGGAAAACGAACGCCAGGTAATCCAGGTTAGATCTCATGAAGCCTGTACAATCTGTGCGGTACTTGACTCGTTTTCGATGGTCTTGTGTAACGATAGTTGATGAATTTTACCAGCGACCAAGCCGCTGGAGTCGCGGGGACCAATTTCTGGTAGCCGTGGCTTGCTCGACTCATTGACGATTGCTTCATGTCGCCTTCATCCGGGCACATCGTCACCGCCTCTTTGGTCCGGCGCATTTTCCGTCCCTCCTTCACGTGTCTGCTCCCCGCTCGTGCAGCATGCATGCCCTCATTCTTCATTGAGGTACATTGCTAGTTCCATGGCATGCCCGTGATTGGGCGGAGTCGTATGGCCGATTAGACGAAGGGGATGCGAATCAAAGTTGGAGCGACAAGCCGTTGACGACAAGCGCTATCCCGTTAGTGCAATCCGTGCAGCTGAACAGAGTCAACGAAGCTGCAAATCCATCCTCGTCCTGCAACGATCGGGTAAAGAGAGCCTGCGCCGAATTGACCAAATTGAGAACCCATGCTGCCGTGACGCTGCAAGATTAGCACGATTATTGCCTGCGAGTCTCAAGACTTCACCGCAAGCTTTAGGGAGGTCCTCCGTTTGCCTCCTCCTCCCTACTCGAGAATTCCTCGTACCTCCTCCCACCCTCGTGTGTCCTAATTGAGATCGCATACCTCGAGGTCGCCAAACGCCTATCATTTCATCATACTGTTGTTGTGTACCCCGTCCTCGGATTCCTCGTTCGCCAAGCTCGTTCATCTTGCACGTCACTGCCCTCCCTGGACGGCACCGAAAAAGCGAACTCGCATTTCACTCCGTCCCGCTCGCCCACTTCTCCGTCACAAGGAGCATTGACTTGTTCCATCACTTCTTCTCGCCAGTCCAGACCCGTTTTCCTGTCACCCATCAAAGAGCATCCATCGCATCAATTCGATATACAGCTTGGTACAGAGGGTATGCTTGAAGCTTTCCACCCGACTTAGTGTGCGCCTACCCTGTGGAGGCCGCGAACGACGTAGGTGGCTAGCCGCCTCCTGTACCAATCTCAACCACCACCACCGCCAGCTGTTCCATCACCACCGCTGCAATGGACAATCAGGCGGGTTCCAACAATTCCAGCGACTTTGTAAGTATATCGCAAAGAAGCTTTGACATGGTGGAACCATGGCTGACATTGAATCAATCAGGTTCGCAAGCTGTACAAGTGAGCTCTGCATTAGGATACAATTGTCGAGCAACGGCTGATCACAATAGGATGCTGGAGAATCCACAAGACGAGAGTGTAGTCAGATGGGGCGATCAAGGCGACAGCTTTGTCGTGCTAGAGGTCATTACATTCTGCCCCCTCATCAAGCAGCTTAACTGACTAGCCCCTGTAGAACGAAAAATTCACTAAACACATCCTCCCAAAACACTTCAAACATTCCAATTTCGCCAGCTTTGTCCGACAACTCAACAAATATGATTTTCACAAAGTGCGACACAACAATGAAGACAATAACTCAAGTCCTTACGGTCCAGGGGTAAGTGGTACCGTTGAAGAGCTCGAAAGACAGATCTAAGATAACCAGGCCTGGGAATTCAAGCACCCCGACTTCAGAGCTAACAACAAGGATGCTCTCGACAACATTCGACGCAAGGCGCCGGCGCCTCGAAAGCCAGGACCATTGGGCGAGGACATTTTGCCGACACAACAGATGGACATGTTCAATACACAGCTTGTCGCTACGCAACAGCAACTGCAGCAGCTTCAAGAGAGATACAGTGAGCTGAGCATGCATCACTCGCTACTCCTGCAAGAGTTGATTGGGGTACAAAAGACGGTCGTCAATCACGAACATGTCATGCAGTACGTCATGAACTTCCTACAGAGCATCGACGCACAACGAAGACGGGAGTCAAGGGTCGCGAATCCATTCGCACCACCAACAGCGAATGGCGCAGCACCTGTTGCAGCGGCTCCAGCTCCTCCTCCTCCTGAGGACGATATTCCTGCGTCACCTCTGCAGAATGCTGCGAAACTTCTTGGCGAAGTCAACGCTGAGCATATGCTAAACACACGGAATCTCGAACAGATGAACGAGATGTCTCTGCGCATGAACTCTGCACTCACCACACCGCCTCCAGACATGGGTTTCCGAAACGGCCGAGCTGGAAAGGCTGGTGGGCCGCACTCTGCATCTTCATCGACTATATCTTACGGTGACATTGAAACCATGGTCTATCCTGTAGGGCAAACGCAAGGCATCGACCCCATGTACAGCGAGCACATCCACAACATACCTTACGCTCTTCCACCAAAAGCTCCCGAGCCACCTGCTGTAGTGGGTGTTCCAGAGCCGCGCAAGAAGAGCGCAGCCATGGACCCTGGTTGGGCGCGTCCACCTCAAGTCTTGCTTGTCGAAGACGATCCGACCTGCAGGAGGATTGGAAGCAAATTCTTGTATGCTTTCCATTGTAACATTGATAGCGCTGTAAGTTTCGTGGAGGAGCAATTTTGATCCACTACTAATCATACTAGTTTGACGGTCTTGAAGCTGTCAACAAGATGAACGCTGGCGCAAAGTACGATCTTGTCCTCATGGACATCATTATGCCCAACCTCGATGGCGTCTCGGCTACGCACTTGATACGGCAATTTGACACCACCCCAATCATTGCTATGACGTCGAACATTCGCAGCGACGACATTTCAATGTATTTCCAACACGGCATGAACGATGTCCTGCCGAAGCCATTCACAAAAGAAGGCCTCCTTAGCATGCTTGAGAAGCACTTGGGACATCTGAAGAAGGGAGCGCCAGGTCTCGAGATGAGACCGCCCAGCGGCGCACAGTCCGGCAAGCAATCGTTGAAGAGCGACGAGTCACCAGCTACGTCACCTGTCACAGTAACGACCTGGAATTCACCTGGTCACGTTCCTGGTATATCACCGGCTAGCGGAGAAGCAGAATACACTGCCGTTCAAGCCGGGGGCTACCAGCTGCAACCGACAGCGATGAATCCGGGACTTTCACCTCAGGCCATGACCTTCGCCAGCTCACCACAGGGTCTCCGACAGCAACTGCCAGGACAGCAGCCGCATCGAAGACATATTTCGGAAATCACGGGCGGTCCTGGTGATATGGGAGGAGATGTGAAGCGACAACAGATATATGGCCAACCTGGACCGCCCATGTCTCAACCAATGGCGAACCCAATGTTGCAACAGCGACGATGACGAATGGCGAGATTACCCAATCACAACGATACCCATGCGCGACAAGTTGGATCGGACCTTTGACTGAACATGACCAAACGATTTCTGTACATATACCAGCTTGATTTCAGGGCGGCGGCATTTCTACAGCTCGATGCGGATGTCTGGAGGGACAGAACAGCATCAGGAGAGGAGCGCGACGAGGTTATTTGTTGCAATAGCGGGCATCTCAATAGATGACAAGGTCATATTAGTGACTTTATGGGCATTCTAGACGGCGCAAGAGGTTGATGGGGTAGCTATCACGATTTCCTCACTCATGCTGGCCATGGCCAACAACGACAATGCGATGCGTAAATACAATCATATCTCCAGAGAATACTGCAAACGGATTGACGAACCTTGGGAGCTGTGACAAAGACCCTTTCCCCAGTTCAGGCCAGAGATGAGATTCGGATCACAGATTCCTCGTCCAAGATTTGGGGTGCAAGAGTGCGTGATCCTGGCCGCGAGCAGCCTTTGATCTTCCCGCTGCCGCTTTCGTCAAGGTCTTTTGGGTGCCCCGACCCTTCCTCCGTTTCCCCCTCGCCTGCTCGACAACAAAACAATCAGCTGTAACCTCGCCGTCACTGCCATACTGCGCGTCTCTTCTGCACATTCTGCGACAGCCTACAGAAACGTACGTAACATGACTTTCTTTGCCTTCTGAAAATCTGCATGCTGTACATATACCGTCCCTGGTACTTTCCCAGACGCCACATCCCGACGCGCTTTCCGCTCCTCGACGGGAGGCCATAGCTCCTTTTGCCTCGACAGTATACCACTACACTTTAACGGATCACGTCGGACATAACATACACTGCATCGCATGCCAGTTCCGAACAGGAATTGACCACCTGAAAGCTATTCCTGCACGACCTCGGCGCCCTGCAACTTCCGGCGCATTCTGCTTTTGTGACGTCGCGCCTTGTACCCTTACCTTATTCTCACGCGCTTCGAAGCACTACTGTTACCACACCCTTTCCACTCAACTCTGCTCTTTCGGTGACGTGTTCTGACACAATACATTAGCCCTACAGCATCCTACTTTAAGCATCTCACGTCCACTACCGCAATGGCAGCCACTCGCGGTGCACGCGCGACCACGCGCGCCAAAGCCGCACCGAAGAGCAGAGACACTACTACTGCTGCAGCCCCGAAAGCGACCAAGGCAAAAGCCGCTCCCAAGGTAAAGGCACCCAAGCCTGCAGCCGAAGCCAAAGCGAAGGTGACTAAGAAGGCTCCTGCGCCCAAGAAGACGCCTGCGACCAAGAAGACACCAGCCGCCGCAGCCGAACCTGTCACCGCAAAGGCAGCCAAAGTCGCCGAGAAGGTAGCAGAGGAAGTCGAGAAGACAGCAAAGGTGGTCAAGAGCAAGGCGAAGAAGGTGGAGAAGGACAGCAAGGCTGCCGCAGCTAAAGAAGCGAAAACCAAGACAGCGGCGGCCAAAGATGCGAAACCAAAGGCACCTGCAAAGAGAGCCACTGCTCCTGCAAAAGCTAAAGAGTCCAAGCCCAAGACTGCCAAAGCGACGCCGGTCAAGACCGAGTCAGCAGAGAAGGAGAAGAAGCCACGCGCGAAGAAAGCTAGCAAGCCCTCGCCCGCAGCAAAAGAGAAGACTCCCGACGTCGTCGAGACAGTAGAACAAGTCTTCGAAGAAGTCGCCGAAAAAGCCGCAGCAGAAGCAGAGAAGCTACCCAATGGCGATATCACCAGCCCAGAGACTCGAAGCGGCTCCCATCCACCCGCTGCAGCCCCTGCAACAAAGGGCAAAGGTAAACGCACCTCAACCGCCACCACGGACGAGCCCAAAGCCAAGAAGCCCCGCGCATCCAACACCTCCGCCACCAGCGAAAAGAAACCCGGCCGCCCCGCAAAGGCCGCAAAGCCAGCACTCGCAAAGAAGGATAAGACCGTCGCAGTAGAAAAGAAATCCGAGACCAAGAAACGCGTTTCCAAGACGAAGAAGGAGGTGATGATCGACGACGGCACCACGCCTGAGCCGGTCGGTCCTCGCGCTGAGATCGAGGATGTGGACGCGCCGGTGAATGATGTCAAGCCTGATGAGGAGGATACAGTAGCTGCGACGGGGCCGAGTCTGCTTGAGCAGGCAAAGGAGGCGGTCGGTGGGGTACTGGGTGGATTGAAAGAGATTGTAGGTGTAGGGAATGGACAGGTGAGTGCTTGTTGGGCATAAGGGATGGAGATGATTGCTGACCGAAGAAAGGGAAAGAAGAAGGGAAGGAAGGAGTTGCGCTAGAGAGCAGAGATGAGGCACACGCGCATGGCCGCGGGAATGATTGGGCTCGGTGCTACCTGATCTCATAGCATGAGAGGGACGCGATACGAAGTACCAGCTTCCGGCGATGAAGTGTACGAGGACACACACGACAGCGGAACGTCAAAGGGATTCGGTCGCGAGGGTGTACAGGTCTGGGAGAGCTTGTTCGATACCATGTTTTCTATTGTTTTCAGGCGACAATGTCCGAGTAATGCCATGTCTTCACGCTCCGCCTCAGCCCTGACCAACACGCTACCCCCTCCCCTCCCCCTCCGCCCTCATCTTCCTCCCATAAAACCCCTCCATCTCCCTCACCACCTCCCCCACCCCTTTCTCACCCCCCTTGAGTCCCCCCCTAATCCACCCAGGCAGTTTCCCCCTCACCACCTCCCTCCCATACCTTCGATCAACAAGCACGATTCCCGCCCAATCCCCCCCATGCCTGATCACCCGCCCAATCGCCTGGTTCACGGCCCGCATACACGTATTCTCAGCAAACTCCCTCGCCGCTTGTCCGGGCACGTACTTCTGTCCAGGGGTAGAGGCCGCCACCTCTTTCGCTCGCTCTTCGATGTACCCCATCCTCGCCTTCCACTCCGCCGTGTTGGGGTTGGGCCACGGCATCCCGACCACAATGACGCATCGACCCAGGCGGTCGGAAAAGTTGATCCCTTCTGACAACTTGCCGCCTATCACGGAGAAGAGGAGGGCGCCTCGATGAGGGGTTGAGGGTTGGTGGATGGCGTTGGCGTAGTCGCGGAGGAGAGCATCGGTGTTGGCGCCGCGGGAGTCGATGAAGGTGGGTTTGAGGGATTGGAGCTGGGAGAGGTGGGAGGTGTGGCGCCAGGAGGTGAGGACCGTGTCGAGGTAGGAGTAGGAGGGGAAGAAGAGGATGGTGCCGTCTGGGGTGTGGGGGAGGAGGTGGAGGAGGGTGGTGGCGAGGCTGGTGAGGAGGAGGGGAGAGGTGCGGTTGGTGAAGGAGAAGTCGAAGGGGGTGGAGGAGGGGCCGGTGGAGAGGGTGGTGACGTAGAGGTTGGACGGAGGGATTACGTGGGAGCAGGAGAGGGTGGTGATCTTTGTGGGAGGGAGGTAGGGGAAGAGTTGGGAGAGGTAGTCCGATATGGGGGACATGGTGCCGCCGCAGAGGATGACGGAGCGAGCGGCGGTGACAATGTCGCGGAAGTGCTGGGAGGGGTCCAGGAGGAGGTATTTCAGCTTGGTCGAGGCAGGGTCGGAGCCCTTGTGGTAGAAGAAGCGACCCTCTTTGGCTGGGTTGGTCAGAGCCATGATGAAGTTCTGGAAGATGTTGAGGACGGGAGTTTGATCTGAATTTGGATGCGTGAGGGCCGATGCACTAGTTTTGGCGGTCTGGGTCTGCTTGTGCTGATGCTGTGTGTATCCTTGCACCTTTCGAGCAAGCTTGCTCTCTTGCAGATATTGTGTCAATTTGTAGAGGTTGATCTGGTCAACTCCTTTGCCAGCCAGCAGTGAGCCACTGTCCAGCTCTCCCTCATCGGATTCGTGCAGTTGACCAAGCGCTGCTTTCAAGGAATCGAGTAAGCGAACAGTCTGTGTTACGTATACTCGATTCTTCCCAGCCAACCTGTTCCGAAACTTCTGCAGGTAGTTCATCAACTGTCCTTTGGCAGCGTCCAGGTCGGCGAGTGATATCTCTGCAGTGTAGATACCGAGGATGGCGTCCAAAAGATTATGGGCCTCGTCAATGATGACGACTTGATCTTTCATGGATAAGGCCAGGGCTTCCCGAGCTGTCTTCTGCAACAGAAGTGGATACGGTAACATGACCAGCTCGGCCGGGTTGATGGCTGACCTCGATGCGTAGTATGGACAGATGCCAATCTTAGTTCCCAGTACCGCAAGATCTTCGATGTCTCGTACTTTGGACAAAGCGTAGTGCTTGAAATCGAGCGCCACAGCCTCATTCTCCTTGCTAGGAAGGAATTGGCACTTTGCATCTGCAGGGGTCTTGGTTTCCTGAAGTTCCAGGCATCGTTCGTTGATCCTAGATATGCTTTCCAAGCGGTTGACTTTCTTGTTGATGCACAGATTCTTGCGAGATCCTAGAGATAGCTGCTTGATCTGCTCGACGGGATATTCGGCGGGCTCCTGATCTGCGTCTGCAGGATAGGCAGAAGGAATCTCGACGCGGCGGAGTTCGCCTACCAATTGGGAGAGCTGAGAATGTGTTCTGGAGCATATGAAGATCTTGAGCTCGTCCTCCAAGTCATCACCATCCTCTGTTTGATTCGATCCCAAGCCTAGCTTCTGTAGAAGAGCCTTGGTCTCACTCGAGAGATCATCTCCAGGCTTCTCCTTGCCTCTAGTATTTGTATCGTCGTCACTATGATAGTTGTCTAGAAGAAAGCTTGCTTCCTCATCTGGTAGGGCTGTCTCTTGGTCTAGCTTGACACGTTTACCGGGTGGCGGACCTCTTTCTGCTTGCTCCCGGATTTTCCGCTCCTTTCGCCTGATGGCCTCGAGTCTGGATTCCAAGTCATCTCTTCGTTGCAGTAAGTCCTGTCTCTTGACTCTTTGCGCATGCTCTCGCATCCATGACGGTTCGTCCTCTTATATCTCTCAGCAAGGGGCTACAAGGAAAGCACCGACCTCTTCTTTACCTGTGTCTGCTGTGGCGATTTCACTCGAAAACGACGATCGCTTGTGATTGCGCAGCCATGTCAATGATGCGCATAGCAGACTCAAAGACTTTCCCGTGCCGGTTGGTGATTCGAAGATGCCGACTTTGCCTTGGTCAATGCACTGGTAAAGTGCCAGCATCAAATCCTTCTGGATTTGATATGGGGTATAAGGATGGTGAAATTCGATCTCCTTTCGCTTGTCATTTTGGCAAGTGGACATCTTCTTTGTGAAAGATGTGAAGGCATCCTTGGTATGGCATATATATTTATGAGTGTGAGAAGGTGGGATGTCAAATGTTAAATTATTCGGGTGGCAACAAGAGCCGCAGCATCGGTCTTGGCAGAGAAAGATCCAATAAGCGTGGCTAATAAGACCAATGCTATCTATGCTTGCCCTTCCTATGTCTCATCGTCTCATCCCGAATGCTGAAGCTCGATTTCATGCCCATATTGCCGTCAATTACCCAAGTATCCACTATTTGTTTCGACTCTGTCTGCTGAACCGCCTTTGTCTTGGCATCCGATACTCTTTTGATATAGCCAAAGTATATAGCGACTTCGGCAACGCCAATGACAGTGCTCCCGCCCAAACTCAAGCCCAGTCTCGCAGGTGTTGGCCAATGCCACGCTATGACCCAGATCCCGACGCTGCAGGCGATGACCGTAACCAAGACATTGATGATCAGAGTGATCTGACGATTAACATCGGCAAACGTCACATCATCGACTTCTTGAGCGACTGGACCCTTGAGAATGTCTGCGCCAAAGGCTTTTGTTCCAGGGAATCGATGCCCGAAGGTTTCAATGGGTGATGGAGGGTTGATCATGCGCTCATAAGCACGTTGCTCTTCTTCCTCGCGCAGTCTTGCCATCAAGGCTACATATTCAGGAGTCTTTGGTAAGTCAGTATACCGGAACCAACTGAGTGACATGTCATTGACCTTCTCCGCCTTTGGTTTGGGTGGCGCTACATAGATCCTTGCGCCTCTCAGAAGCGACTCGAGGTCGAAAGTTGTTGACGGAGTATAATCGGCAGATGTCCCTTTCCTGAATCCGTCGCTGATCTGGACGAGCTGACTGTGAGATACAGGGTTTCCCACAGCTGTGTTGGTCAAGTCAGGCTCGTCATCTGACCACTTGGTGTCTTCAAAGTGCTCATGGTAGACCTTGATGGCTTCCCGAGCTGTCTCAGTGACTGTCAAGAGCACCATGCCCGACAAATACTGCCGGTCTCAGATCGACATGTTGTTTGATGAGAAGACAAGATATGAGGCAACAAGAATCTCTTGATCTTGACCCGGACGGGCCGAAGAAGCACTGACCACCTTTTGTGTAGATTCCATGGAGGAATCACCCGAAAAAAATGCAAGTCCAAAGTCCGACTTCACTTCACATTGCGATTCACATCCGGGGTAGAACTAGGAAGAGGGGGCACAATCTGATCGCCGGAACCTCGAGGGAAGCGCATCAATACCAACCACAATTCGTTTTCTCAGCCCTCATGTCCGTCTCTCGGGCACGAGCTTCTACGCTCGTCGCCTCCATCGCCGCACGTCGACCTCAACCTCGGAATCCGCTTAGATGTCCTGAATGTAGCCAACCTCTGGCTCTTACTTCGCCTCAATCACCTTCCACATCACTGTACCATCCTCCACGGCGGCGGCATCAATCTGCTGTAGCAGCTGCCGTGTCCGCAGCCAAAACGCTCTTTAGCAATGATGCTCCTCCACCACCCATGGGCATTGACCCGTTACGAGGGGTAGCAAAAGAGCTCAAATCTCTAGCGGGTAACCTTAAGCAGTTGCTCGGCTCGGGTCATCCTATGCTCGACACAGTAGCAAAGTACTACACCTCCAGCGAAGGCAAATATGTCCGACCAATGCTGGTACTCCTCATGTCACAAGCCACAGCGCTCACTCCACAAGCTCTACGCCATACCTACGATACAAGGAAAGAAGGCGTCAATACACCATTCACATCTGCGTCCGTCCTCTCTGACACCAATCCCACCTCACCCCTCACCGCGCTCCTCGACAACACTGCCGACCCGACGCATCCAGACATTCTTCCTTCCCAGCGACGCCTGGCAGAGATCACCGAACTCATCCATACCGCTTCTCTGCTTCATGACGACGTAATAGACCACTCTACCTCTCGCCGTGGCTTTCCCTCGGCCAACACCGAATTCGGCAACAAAATGGCCGTGCTGGCAGGCGACTTTCTTCTCGGCCGAGCTTCTGTAGCTCTAGCTCGTCTACGTGACCCTGAGGTTACCGAGCTACTCGCCACCGTCATCGCAAATCTAGTAGAAGGAGAGTTCATGCAACTTCGCAACACAGCACAAGATGAGAAGCACCCGACCTATTCGGAAGAGACATTGAGCTACTACCTACAGAAGACATACCTCAAATCGGCGAGCTTGATTTCGAAATCCTGTCGCGCCGCGGCATTGTTGGGAGGGAGAAGCGAAGAGACAGTCGAAGCTGCATACCAGTACGGAAAGAATCTTGGGCTGGCCTTCCAACTAGTAGACGACATGCTGGACTATACCGTGGATCAAGGCGAGCTTGGTAAGCCCGCGGGCGCAGATCTGGAGCTTGGTCTTGCGACGGCCCCATTACTCTTCGCGTGGCGCGAGAACAGGGCACTAGGCGAATTGGTAGGCCGGAAGTTCAGCCGGGAGGGGGACGTGGATAAGGTAAGATCTTGCTTTGCATGCGGTGCACACATCAGAGGAGATGCTAAATCTGGGTTTCTAGGCACGTCAAATCGTCCTGAACAGCGACGGCCTCGCACAAACGCGGGCGCTCGCGCAGGATTTCGTCGAGCGAGCAAAGGCAGCAATAGCGCACTTTCCGGACAGCGATGCGAAGACGGGACTCATTGACATGTGCAGTAAGGTGATGAATAGGCGGAAGTGATCATCTCATCTCAGCAGGGACAGGGTCAACGATATATAGACGGAAGGAGAGCATGGTATGCTTGTCAAATTAGCGTGCCGCTGAAGAGCAGGGGCGGTTCTGTACAACACCACGCAATATAGAAGGAGCGAGCTTTTGACATGTGACACGACCACATCCTTTCAGGCCACAAAGCCAACAGGCAGAATGGCACGGCTAAGAGGCGTCCACTGATGGTCAGGGGCAGTCAAGGGGTCCTTGAACTGACCACATCACCCGTGCAGCCCGAAGCCCCGCCACCTGTACCTGAACACACATCTCGTTACCTAAGGTAAGCTTGACTACGCAGAAAGAAGACGAGGTATCGGCACAAAAGATGTCTTCCGGTATCTGCCTGAATTGGGTGCGCATCAACGCAACTTCCACAGTTTTTCATTACTACGGGCTAGGGAACTTCGGAGACAATCAGATGACAATGTTGCTCTCGAAGTGCCTAGGGATCTAATTTGTTCGAGTCTATCTATCGAGTGTCTCGCTACCAGGTGCTTCGCAACCAAGGCTTCAGCTTCGACTTCAGCTTCAGTTCCCCCTCTTCGGCGCATGGCCGCCTGGCGGATTCAGCAGCTAGGCTTACAATCAAGATGTTGTCTTCCGGAGCGAACCAATCCCTTCCTATCGAGATATGGAACGTAGTCCTCCAGTTTGTGCAAAGCACTACCTGCCTGCGGGACTTTTCGGTCTGTTCGCATGACACCCGCCTCCACCCGCCACCGCTTGGACAACTGTCTGACTTGGTGCTGGTCATCGATGACTGGGAACACAGAGATAGTCTCGCTCTCGAGATAGGGTGTCTCACCCATGGGCCCTTGAGACGTCTTTACTGCTTTGACACGGCCTCTAGCATGTCACCAAATGGTTCTCCAATCACTACACTAGCCTCAACAGCCTCGCACTCATCAAATGTAGAATTCATGGATCTCAGGTCTTGCTACTTGAAGTCGCCCGACATGCACAATCTCTTACGCATCCCTCGAGCGTTATTGACCTTCATATATGAGATCGGTCCTGGTAACGCATCTGAAAGGTCTGTTCTTCTCAGTATTGCCGATCTTTATGATGCTTTGAAGACTCAAGCTCATAGTCTGCATGACCTGTCCCTCAGTCTGGTTCAGGGGAATTTCGATGTGGTTCATGAGCCTCTGGGTCTATTACAGTCATTCGCGAGCTTCAATCATCTTTGACGCTTGATTCTCGATGCCCAGCTTCTGTTCCGCCGAAGAGACTCGGAATCGTCTGACGGCCTCGACATGAGCCACCTCGAAGATCGCATTGTGCGTCAGATTGCCCCTCAGCTCCAACACCTCTGCACAAATCATATCAATTCATATTGGAAAGAGGTCTACGTGGCCACGAAGGCTTTATGCCTCACAGCAGCGGTAGATGGAGGTCTCGCACTCGCCCGCATTCGACTCGCTTCACACTTCAAAGGTTCGGATTTCTTCAACAAACGGGACATTCTACGGCAACTGCATTCTCTGCGTCAACGAGCAACACGCGCGAATATCAAGCTCGAGTACGTTGAAGATGGTAAGTGTGATCTCTCTCCGTCGCAGAAATGCGCACATCTCTCGCACCACATTATCTCACTAACTTAACAAGGGACCGACGACTTGTACGTCCATCCAATGACCGAATCACCATGGGACTTCATCAACCACGACGAGTACCTTCCAGACTACGAGCGCGGATGGGGCATGGACGAAGACATAGTCTGGGCTCCACTGATTGGTTCTATGAACAAGACCTACCCGTTCCCGAGATACTTCACACCAGAGGACGTCCACCTCGATCATCAATCGGACCCAGACTCGGATGTGAGTGACGCAGACACCTAAGCATCTTAGTTTTCTGGAGCAACCCTCTTCGCCTCACTGTCTACAAGCACTACCACAATCCTCCCCCTCCACACGGCGAGTACCACCACCCACCTCCCCTTCCAAATCCCAATCCGTATCAGAGATCACCACCCCACCACCATCACCCGCCCCCTGCCCTCCGTTGTAGATATACACTCCCTTGGGAAACAGGTTCGTCCTTTGCCCTTTCGGATGGCGCTGTTGCTGGCTCGCGACCGCTTGTGCGATCTGCGCGAGGACACCGCTGCGGTGGCGCCATGGTTGGTTGAGGGGTTTGGGAGGTGGAGCCATGATGCTCGTGCTAGATGAAGAGGTTGGCGTTAGTGATGGGTGGGGTTGTGGTGTTAGCATGGGAGGTGTTGAGCCGGGAGGGCAAGGGTTGATGGGTCGGAGGGTTGGAGGGTGAGCTGATCAATGTGGGCGGTACAGGCCGGTGTTGATGGTTCGGGCATTCAAGGGTATCTGTGACTGGAGTAGGGCGATTCGATCAGCTTGCACCACGTCATCATGTGTGAGGGCTTGGGATGTGATGGGAGCAAGGTTGCTCGTCTGGTGGAGCCGTGCGACTGCAAATCTTCGAAGCTCGAGTCTGATCACGCGGAATCTGCTAGGGCGCCCTGTACTCAAATCACAATTATGCAAGATGTCATGTGATGGAATATGGCTTCGTCTGTTCTACTGAATGCTTCTTTCCGCCAGTCGTCCTGTCACGCCAGACCACCATCTGCATCATAGACTACACCCCGTTCCGCGACGCCTGCCCTGAGATCTCCTCCTATAGATGGGGTGGCATCTACTGTATCACCTTCTCCCGCAGCATGCCCACAAATTGAGCCGCGCTCACTCCTTGGTCCGCTCTGTCCTCCACGAGCAGTGTCTGCGCCCATAAGCGAAGACTTGGCTCACCATCCTCCCGTACAAGATACAAGCTAGGATATGTGATGCTACCACAGCCCTTACCTCTGTGGTCTCGGCTCTTGTCCACCACCGCTCTGACTCGTTCGTTGAATTCGGTGTCGAGGACAGGTAAGGTGGTCTTGCCCTGCTTGAGCTGCGCCTTGTCGTCTGTGCCAAAGACATCCATGATCAGCTGTGGGACAGCGTCGCGGCCGAGCCACAAGAACTGTGTCTGTCCGTCATCGAGAAGGTACAGACCGTAAGGTACCAGGTTCTGGCTGGTGAGGTTGAGAGCCGGTGGCAGGACAATGTCGCCAGTGTCGGGATCTGGAATGCCGGCATTGTCCGGCATGTCGTGTAGTGAGTACAGACGAGGGTAGATGTACTGGATGAGCAAAGGGAGGGGAAGTGTCGAGAGAAGACACAACGCAGCGGAGCGGAGATCTGATGGGATCTGCGCGGATTTCCGCAATCCCAGCTGTGGAAAGTCAGTACTGTAATTCGCGGTTTGAGGAAGGACGAGACGACTTACGTTCTTGATCAGACCGAGGAACAGGATGGGGAGCGCTCGCATGTTGACCGGAAATTGAAGTCCCGATCCACCCATGTTGCCGCCACCTAGCTCCTTCTTGTAGGTTTGCAATAGCTCGATGATCTTCGCTTGCAGTGCATCACGAGCCGCGTCCAGACCGGACGAAAGAGCGCGCTCGACAGCTTTGTGACTAAAGTACACCGAGATGGCTTGCTGGTCTGCACTTGCGTAGACGTCGGCCAAAATTTGAGTCGTCGGTATCGAGAGTGTGAGCACTCGAATCCGCCGTTCGCCATTGCATGTTGTGTGAAGAACACCAGCTTGTAAGCAGATGAATGGCTTCGATACAGTTTCATCAATGGCAATTTCGACCACATAAGCTTGGTCGCGAGGGAACGCCGGGAAAGCGCAAAGATCGGAGCTGCGGTTGAAGAAGTTGCCATAGAAGGAGCTGGGTCGTAGACCCGTCGTTGTCCGAACACGAAGGACAGCCTCGAGGCCAATTTCTGCAGAAAGGTAGTCACTGAACTCGCTAGCGAACTTGACCGCGTCCTCTGTACGGGCAGCGTTCCATGCTGGGTAGAAATATGTCTGTCCACCAGTGTAACGTGGTAGGTTGCTCAATGATGCCACATCTTGGTATTGTGCCGAAAACAGGAACATGTCGATCGAGACCTGGGTCTTCGAACATTCTACCGCAAATGCCTTGAAGAACGAATTTGCGGTCTGCAATAGAGCGCTCTCCTTACTGGTTCCCAGCAGTTTCTTGTCTTCTCGTACGTCCAGCTTGCCGTAGCCTGCGTTGGGAAGCGTAGCCGTGAGGCACACAATCTTGCCTCCGACGTGCGAGATCAGCTTGTGCCCAGCTCTTAATGCCGATCCCATGGCAGAGGCGCCGTTCTGGGTGTTTGCGAACATGCCTTGTAGTTTGTTGAGGAAATTCTCGATGTTGGCTTTGCAGTCGGACAGATTGACCAGGAGGTCTTCAGGAGTCGGGAGGAAAGGTTCGTCCAAATCGCTGACAACCAACATGCTTGCGTCTTTCACCTCAGCACCGTCACGTCCGATGGAGAAGTAGTGCAGACTAGAGTCGACAGCCATGAAACCCAGTCGGGTCCGATGATCAGCATTTGGAATTCTGTCCAGACTTTCGGAGATGCATCTGGCTGCAGTAGCTAGCAGTCCACTCGTAACGGAGCCATAGCTGACATCCAGCAGGAAGAGGTATACCAGAGGCTGTGGAGCTCTCACCATGTACTCTTGCGGTGCAACGAATTCCATGACAGAGTAGTTGAGCTCTGGTCTTTGCCATCGATCTACACTCTGCTGTCGGACATTATCCCAATCGAATGCTTGCGGAACGTCGTTGGTCAGATTACACATGTTACATCTCCATCTGTGACTGTGGTCCAGGAAGGTCGCAAACGGATTGATATATGTCCTACACCTCCTGCACCGTGCAATGACCTGATCTTGCTGGACTGGAACGTCATCTTCCGAGTCATGGAGTGCCGCGTACGGCTGAATAATAAGGGCAAAAGGTAGCTTGGACTTTTTGAGGAGGGAACTCGTGGTCGGAACGGCATTAAGCGTAGATCGTACATATCGTGGAGGACAATTGGCGGTCGGAGCTGGTGTCACACTCGACTAAAGTCTGTCAGTTCTGGTCATGGTCCCAGCTACTAGTTGTACTCACGTTCGGCGGGAGGATAAGAGGCGGTGGAGGAAGATCAAGGTCCGAAACATGAAATGGAGCACCTTGATAGCTAATGTCGACGGGTTGAAGAGGATTCAGTCTTTGCATAGCTTGGCCAGCTTGCTGTGGTTGCGCCGCTGGCTGCTGATTGTTGAATCCCATCTGTCCAAATTGCTGTGTCATGCCAGCAACACCTCCCTGCGGCGCAGCAGGCTGACCTGGCCCTGGATAACCAGCCTGTGGTGCTTGATATCCTGCTGATGCATCATATTGAGGCTGGCCATACTGCTGTCCTGCTGCCGGCTGCTGAGCATTAGGATCAGCATATCCCTGAGCTGGAAACCCTGGTTGTGCTGCTTGTTGTGGATAGCCACCATATGCAGGCTGTGCTGTCTGTGCTGCCGGAGCTCCTCCATATGGTGCGCCTGGCGCAGGCGGTGCAGCTGCTGCTCCTGTGTTTGCACCAAAATCATATGCTTGTCCCGCGTATGCTCTCTTCTTCTTGCCACCAGCAGGGGCGGGAGCTCCAGCAGGGTGTTGCCCATCGTACGGTTGGGTGCCATCCTGTGCCTTCTGCCCGTCCTGATAGCTCTGCGGCGCTGCCATGTCGCAACTGAATCAAGGGGCTTCACCGCGGTGAGCTCCTATCTGGCCGGCTCTCGGTCGCGGAGATGTATATTTCGAGCTTGACGCTTTTACACTTGACGAATGACGTTGGCGGATTGGAAAAGGATCGCGACGGCAGGGTCGGGACAGATTGCCAGCGCTATTTGCAGGAGCCAATTGCGACCTGCGAGAGGTAGAGAGGATGATGAGGAGATGGACCGACTGCAGGCAGTAATGTCGCAGCCTGACTTTAGCTGTATATTTTGGACTAACAACGTTTGGTGAACAGCTGGCCGTCGACTCTTGTGGGATGAGGTCAGCCAGCCAATCACATGTCAGCATCACTTTGCTGCGCGCCGAATGCAGTCCATGACATGTATAGCTCTGAATGCGACCATCACTCATTCAACATATATGCAATCAATACGTCAAAGTCAGTTCCATAACCTGGTAATCCAGAACGCTACCGCCACGCTATGCAAGGTTTGATCTCGAACGAAAAGTCGAGTCGACAATCAGAATACTCCGACAGCCAGACCTTCCCTCATCTTCTCTACGCCCTTGACACCAACCCCTTTAAGTCTGCCTAGCTCTGATAGGCCTCGCAGCTCTGCATGGTCCTCCAGCTCACAGAGACAGTTGACAATCATCTCGGCCTTCTTCGCTCCTACTCCCTTTAGCAATCGGATCTGGCCGACATCTCTGGTGTTGATGATCTTGAGGAGCTCTTTGGTTCTCGGAGTCTCTGCATTGGGAAGAGAAAGCTCGTCTTCTGATCCGGAGACTCGATCGACTCGCACTTGTAGCTTTTTCTTCTTCGGCTGACGCTTGATGGGGAGGAATGAGTCGTCCTCGTCCTCTTCTGCAGCATGATCATCGTCCTGGAAAGAAGCATCTCCATCATGGTGTCGCAATGCGTCGGGACGCTCTGCAGGCTCTTCTTCATGGTCCAGCTTTGATTTTGTCGTCTTCCTTGTTAATCGATCTTGCAGTGACATGATCTTCCTTTTCAGCTTCTCATTTCCTGGGAAGAATGGCAATGCGAGCTGGTACATCTTCAGCGCGCTGTTCTCTTCACCCCGCACCTGATGCTGCTTTGCCATAAGCAGGTATTGGAGTCCCTCTGACCTCTCAGTCTCCTGCGACCCCACGCGTTGCTCGAGAGCGTCGAGTCTTGCTTGGACCTCTTTCGAGATTGACTGCGTGCTTGTTGCGGACACGGTTGCATTCATGGTTGCTGAAGCCAGCTTTTCGTTGACCTTACGCTCAATCATGGCTTCGATCGACTCGGCCGTGAATGCGTTATTCTGGTAGGTGGGACGAGCCGACTCTGTCGTCCTGGCAATCTTCGTAGGTCTCATCAAGTTCCGAGCTTCGCCACTGCTTCTTTTACTTCCTTGCTTCAGACTAGCAATCTCGGTCCTGGCGAGACTAGGCTTGGACTTTTCGGCATACACCATGAACGATTTGACAGGTTTGTCTGCTTTAGTTGTCATGTCGCGGGGCACGATGTTGGCTGATATATTCTTAGGACGAAGCGGCTGCCGATTCATCGATGGCCCAGTAAGTGACGAGGTCTCCGCTTTGCCTGGCGCTCTGAACATTGGCTGATTCTCGACTTCGTTGACCTCAATCTTCTTGGTACGATTCGCAAAATTGAGCGAGCTCAGTGTATCCAGGTGGTAGCTCCGCACTGGCGCAAGATTGAGTATCATGATCGTAACTCCGTTGTTCTGACCTAGAGACAGAATCCTGGTCATTCTTGATTCGCGATAGGGAATGCGAGACTGCTTCTTGCTGATGGCTTCGACACATTGCGCAAGGACGAAAAGGGACTTGTTGATCGCAGAGGATTCGACCATGCGATCTTTCCCATTGTCCGTCCGCCTGTTGTCTTCAGATCCTGCAAGATCGATAGCACTGACGCTGCTCACCCGAACCTCGTCACCGGTCGTCTGCGTGACCTTCACCGACAGGATGGCATGCGACCTGGACGAATGGGCATTGAGCTTAGTCGCTGAGGTGGATCTGTTCACATTGGCCTGGTCGTAAAGTTGCTCAAACTCTTTCAAGGTCGTGCAGGGTCGTTCCGTCAAACCGACCACGACTGTCTTGCCGCCATTATCTCGGATCGGAAGTCCAGCGGGCGTCCTCTTGTCGGGTGACTCGAAGAGATCATATACGCGATCACAGTAGATCTCGTAATAACTCATGGACACGTCAATGCTTGTTTCTCCAGATGTGTCCCGCTCGATCTTCTTCGCCCTTCTGTATATGCTGCTCAACAATCTGGGAATAACACCCCGGTCTGCAAGACTCTTCCCTCCCCTCATCGTGTGTGTCTTGCCGGTTCCTGTGACTCCATAGGCGAAGATGGTCACGTCCAGTCCTTTGAACAAGCTCTTGACTGTGGGTGACACCTCCTCGTCGAACAGCTGCTGCTGGGTTGCATCATGGTCGTAGACAGAGGCAAACTGAAAGCTGAAGGCCTCGGATTCGTTCCTTGGATTCGGTATGCGAACGACGGAAGTGCCGGTGGTGTTCTCGACAATGATGTCCTTGTCCAATTCGGCCTTGAGCAGTGGGCGGATGCGAGCGACTACTCTTACAGTGCTCATCTTGACTTTAGAATCGAACGCACAAAGAAATACACTGCCAGAGAGACTCCAGCGCAAATGCCACTCAAACCTTGAATGAATGTCTAGACTTGAAGATTTGTGGATGGTTTGATATTGCTGCTTTGGGCTGCGTCACCGGGGCAACGTTTGGCGGTGTACATGCTCATCAAATACCCGCCATGCATCCTCGATTCTTACCGTTCAACGACCAACGTAGCAATCGGAAATCACGATTCGCGCCATTCGATAGAGAAATCATACAGCAAAATATTACAGAGCATCTGCAGTCAAACAGTCGGCGTCTAGTTGGTTCAGGGAGGGTACGTATGATGGGGTTTTTTTTGGGTTATCATTGTTTCTGTTTAAGCATTTCCTTCTTGCGAAGTCAATGATACCCCCAACATCGTAAGTAGCATAGACCTCCGTAAGTTGGTGTCGTGATGCCGCACTGCTGTCGCTCACAAGTCGACTCGCGCTACCTCAGGCTATCTCACGTCCTTCCCGTCAAGGACACTTTCCCACTTCCTCCCAAACACCTGTCTGAAGAAGGCATCCACCACATCGTCCACCACCTCCAGCACCCTCATTCCCTGAAGCGTACCCACCAGCGCGTACACTACAGGACCATGAATCCCCGCCAGCTCCACGATCAATGGCCAATCCTCGAACGTGGCATGCTGTGACCCTTTCAGCTTCAACAAAATCTTCCCCCCCGCGCCATTCGGAACGTCAGATCTCGTGTTCAACCCGCGTGAAAGATGATGCTTCCGTGACCGGTCGGCCTCCAGAAACAGCGGTGCCATCAGGCAGATGCGGTGCTCATATCAACAAAGAACTTGATTGGCCACTCGACCGAACAGACCAAGGAGGCACAGGAAATGTGAAACTGCTACAGTATAGTGAGGACGAAAAACAATATACATTTCGCAAATCCATTCCATCTCAAGTGTGCTGCGGTATCCGTGATTCCGTATCGCTATGCTGTCGTAAATTCATCCTTGCCTCCGCTATGCTTTGGCTACTTTCTTCTGCCCAATAGGTGTGTGGTTTTGCGATTTCTCCCATGCTTCCTTGCTGATCGTCTTTCCTGCTAGAGGATGTTTGGTCTTATTTTCCGCTGTGACGCTCTTGCTTAGGGTCTTTGGTGTGGTGCCTGCTGCAGATGTACCAGTTGTCGTACGTCTGACCGGCACGGCTCTGTTGGTGCTAGTGGTACTCGAAGAGCTGATGGTGTGGACACTGCCTCGTCTCTGGGGTCTAGGTGGGCGAACAGGTCCGTATGTACTGCCAGCAGTGCCATTTGCTTTCGTAGGCACACCTTTCTTCGTCGCTTGTGCCTTGGCCTCGACTGCCTTTCGCCCTTGTTCGACCTTTGGTCCAAGCTTGGCGAGTGCACCAGCACCTCGTTGCATCGCAAGGGTACTGATCGGCCTCGTCAGGACAGTTTCCATAGGCGTCATCGGGATACTGTTCTTGATGTTGGGAGCCTTTCTAGCCGCTGGTGTGGCGGCTTTCTGCAGTCGCTGTTGGACCTTTGAATTCGCATTCTCGATTAAGCTCCGCACCTCTGGATCAAGATTCTGTCCAGCCGTAAGCTTTGCAGTGGCTGGACTGGTTGCCGACTTTTGTGTCATATTGAGAGCTGCAGCGTTTCCTGGTGGCAACCCAGGCATGGCCGGCATTGATGGCGTACCGTTCTTGATCGCACCTTTCTGTTGAGCAGCTACTTTGGCGAGAAGAGCATCAAAGTCGACGTTCTCAGGCGTCAATTCACCACTTGATATCGCCGTCGCGGCTGTAGCTATTGGCGCGAAGATGCCAATGAATTCTTCCATACCTCCAGCCCTAACGTCAGTTGTGATGACTTTTGCCAATTTGGGTGATGCCTTGACGATGGACTTGCCACCTGCCTTCTTCTGCTCTGCTGCAAACTTGGCCAGAGCAATTTCTTGCTTGATTGCTTGAGTCGGATCACCTTCCGGGAATGAGCCATGCCTCTGGAAGAACCCGAGAAGGCAATCTTTCTCGACCCATCTTTGACGGAGCCACTGCGAGAACTTCTCCGTGTCGTCGATTGGAATGTCTGAGATACGGAATCTGCGCCAGTACATGTTGACAGACTTCGGTGGCCGCCCCTCAAACAGTGACGAGCGTAACGTGAAGATGTCTTGACCAAATTGTCCTTCAGGAACTCCTTCGTAAGCGATCGTCGCGTCGTATAGCCAATTCGTTGTCTCTTTGAGCTCCTGTAAACAGAATTGCAGGCCGGTACTTCTTGGGAGAAGTTGGTGCTTCATATCCGGAACACCAGTCTTTTCGGCCCAGGCCTTACTCTTCTGACGTGTGGTAGCACTCAGATTCGTGCCTTCCGGGAAGATCAGTAGCCACATAGGGTCATTCGGGTTGCTTAGAGCTTGCAGATGTCTTCGAAAGCGAGGCTTGTCCGTCTCCCACTTCCGGGCAAGGAAGATGAAGTTGTAGAATTGAGCACCCCAACCGAAGATCGGGACGTTCTTCAGTGACTCTTTAAGAATAATGTAGATGCGGCCATGCATCTTATTGGTGTAGGCCACAAACCATAGATATAGCCAGTCCGTGTACAGTTGGTGGTTTGCCATCATGACCAGGCGATGAGGAAAGTTGCACCTCAGACTACCGTCTGGCATCTGGAAAAGTTGATCCTTCATACTGTCGTCTCCGGAGACTCTGAATACTGTTGGCGCCCACCATTGTGTCATGGTGGTGACCAGAACCGCGAAGGACTCTTTCGTCCATGCCATGTAGCCATCGTAGAATTTTGGATCAACCAATTTCAAGGGAGCGCCAATAAATTGAGAAGCACTGATTGCCAGGATTCCTGAAAGAAAGGTCGATGCCGCCGAAAATGCTCGTTCTGCTTGTCCGAGAGCATTGTGAGCTGGAGGACCCGCTGGATGTATGCCGACTTGAGGTTTGTCCAGACTCAAGCCAGCTCCAAGATTGGAAGGCTTCCTCTTCGCTGCCATTGCTGTGAAGTGTATGAGGCTGCATATCTGACCGGCCAGAAGATCCGAAGAAGTTCGGCGCTACATGTGTCTGATTCACTCCAGCCGTGGTTGGTGATAGTTTCGTAGTCTGTGCCACAAAATGCGGCTGTCATCGAAGATTTGCATCATGATCGCTAGCTCGAAGAGGAAACGCGAGGAAATTCGTTTGATCCCTGCCGCTTCTCCTCCGCTGGGCATCCACTGTCACCCACTGGGCCTCCACAGGTGCGGGCCGTCTTCGACCATGACGTATCTTCATGCAACCTCTGATGGAGCTCGATCCAGCCCAGCCATGTCCACGCGGGCCACATCCACCTTTTCACTCCCTCTTCAGTCCTGTCAGAGCCAGAAGTGATCGATTATCGACTTGTTTCTGCGATTCTCCACTTTCGGTTTCCCTTCATATATTCACGAAAGCCACACTGTGTTCACCACACGAAGCCTTCACCCCGCGTAGCACTTTACACGTCCCTCACCGCAACTCACAATGGCAGCTATCCCACAGACAAACGGCGCTCCTCGCACCAATGGTGTGCACCAGGCAAATGGTATGACGAGACCAGTCGGAAACGGAGTCCCAGCACGACGAAATGTCCGTTCAGCTTCTCTGCCGAAGAATCAGATGGTCCGCAAGCCAGCGGTGCCAAAGGCGCACTCGACGGCCGGCGAATCTCCTCAGCAAGGCGTCACATCAGCATATGCCATCATGGCCAACAGAATTGCAAACAGAGTCGCCGAAATGGCAGAGAGTATCACATTTGTTGAACGGTAAGCAATTCTCAATCACAGCCGGCATGGACGATACTGATTCGACTTTAGACCAAAGCCGAACGGACAAGGATTCGAAGAACCGGAGGAGCGCAAGCGTCCTCGCAAGCTCGAGATGCGTCTGCCCACTTCAGGTGCAGACAGTGTTAGCTTCTCTGCTCCATTCCTCGACAACACCCTCCAGAAGATGCTTGCACTTCAGAACCGCATGCTCAAGAGCACCGCTGAAATTTCGAAGACTGGAGGTGTCGACGAGAAGGTCATTCGCGAACACGCTGCACAAAGCGCCGAGCTCAGTCGGATTATCGCATTGATCTGTGCAGAGAAGGCGAGACAGGGTGCGTAAAAGATTGATATCATGATTGGAACTGGACAGAAAGGAAGGCAACGGGGTTTGGCGTACACAGGCGTCAGCGCCCCTATATCATGTATTTCTACGATTCACGGCTATGCTTTACTACACTTATCCCAGAAAGGGCGGCTTTCCACCACCACAACCAGAACGCACAATATCGACAGATGACAGACCCGGCATAGCGAGAGCGAGATACCTTAGTCAAGCTTCTATATAATCACTCCTGTTTTCATAACCGGGTTTTTTCTGAGACATTCGTGAACTCAATGATAATCGTTCGTGTCTTCCCAAGCCTCGCAACTCGGGTCCAAGCAGGCAAACGTGCGTTCCCAGTCTTGATCGGCGGCTAGAATTGCTCACCGTCGATCCGCTCCAGTATCCCGTTTGCCTCCGACCCACCGTAGACGTCACCTTGCATGAGCTCCCGTGTGCTTTGCACAACCTTACCCCAGACGCTTCGATATCAAGAATTCGTTTCAATGCGGACCCTCACTTCAGTCTCAATCCTACCAAAAGCATCACATAGCTTCCCAGCCCAATCTGAGCTATCTACACCACCTCCAATTCCAACAGCACTCTCCAACCACCACCGTATCTCCACCTCCCACACTCCTCCGCCACAATGGCCTTCATAGGCAACTACATCCAAGACAAAGCCCTCGGCGTCGTTGCCACAGGCATCACCTACGCCGGCGGCATCGCAGGCAACGCAGTCGGCGGCGTCGGCCAATTGATCGAATCCGGGGGCAATGCAGTCGGCAATGGCGTAGCAGGCTTCATCGCCAAAGGGGGCAATGCCATCAACAGCGTGGGCGAGTACATGATGGACAGCACAGCGACACAAGACGGACGAGTCAAGAGCACAGTCACGAAGAGCCCGTCAGCGGCGGCGCATAGCACGCCGAATATCTCGGCGACCGCGGGAGGGGCGAAGAAAGTCGTTGGCGGGGCGGGGCAGAAGGGGACGAAAGCGCTCACGGGAGCGGTGGGGAGTGGGCAGAAGGTGGTGGGGAATGCGTCGGGCGTGGCGGGGAAGAAGGCTGGGCAGGGGATGAAGACGATTTCTGCGGCGTCGAGACCTGGTGGTGGTGTGGCGAAGAGCGTGTCGGGATTCACTGATACGGCGGGGAGCTTTGCTGGTGGTACGCTGGGGGGAGTGAAGAAGACGGCGACAGGAACCGCCGGGGCAGGGCAGAAGGCGTTGCCTGCGCCTAATGGGGTGAAGAAGGAGACGAAGCCGCCTGCGGTTGGGGGCCAGGGTGGGAAGGTCAAGATTAGTGCTGCGAGTCGACCGGGGGCGTTGAATAAGACTGGGAGTAGTGGTGCGGGTAAGGTAGGGGCTGGGGCGAAGCCAGCTGCCGGTGGTGCGAACAAGGCGAGCTCGACCGCGAGCAAGAGTAATGATGGGAAAGTGAAGATTAGTGCTGCGAGTCGGCCAAAGCCCGCGGCCCGGTGATTGGGATGATCGGAACAGGGGTATGAGAGATTATGTATACATCGACAGCGTTTAGTCAGCTTCAATACCAACTACATTGCATCTAGCTCAGATCCACCACAGAGTGCCCTCTGAGCACGTCTTCTGCGCGCAAGCTCTGTTTAGTCTCCACTACTAGCCCTCATCCGTCCTCCCTCAAATCCAGTCCATTGTGGTCTCCCAGTGGTCAGCGTGCCTGCTCGTCTGTTTGCCGCAGGACTCGATTCTCGCGCTGTCTCGCCTGCTGTGCTCGGCCTGTCTCCATCCTCAGTAACCAGTCTGACGCCGCCACCTTTGCGCTTCAGCTGTTCAGTCCGACTCATACCTTCACCTCGACTCGTGTTGCTCTCCCGACTATCGCCTCTCTCTCTGCCCATGAAAGTGCCTGATCCTGACGACACGCCTGTCAAGATAGAATCGGCGTCGTTCGTGACGGTTCGGGACAGTGTACTTGTGCTTTGGTTTGGCGTCTCTCTTCCATTCAGACCACTCAAGCTGCCCATGTTGGGCACAGGTGGTAGGCTGGGTGCATTGCTCGATGCGATGCTCGGAGCTCCGCTGCTTGATCTGCCGGGGCCAAAATCTGCAATGATGCCCTTGAAGTAGACCTCAGCTTGTACTGTTTGCGAGTATGACAGTGGGGGCCAGAACGCATTGTTCTTAGCGTTTGAGTCGGCGCCCGCCTCCATTAAAATACGGATAGCTTTGAGAGCACCAGCAGCGGAAGCGTGGTGGAGTGGAGTGTTGCCTTGATTATCTCTATGTGAGACTGAAGCTGGGTATGTAGGGTGCTTCAGCAGAGGTGCAATCAGAAGATGTGAATCCGGCCTCGATGCCGCTATTGAAAGTGCATCGAGACCCTTCTTGTTCTTCCAGAGTATACTCCTGGAACATCGATTAAGTAGGATCTCTCCGACTTCAACATGGCACTTGTCAGCCGCTAGCATCAAAGGTGTGTCCCAGTTCGTGTTCTGAGAGATCTCCTCTCGATCATGACCAGCGTCGAGAAGGACCTCAACAATGTCCTTGTGTCCGAGTTCGGCGGCAAGATGCAAGCTGGAATTACTTCTGTCTTCGTAATCTGGATTCTCCAGAAGATCCTCATGTGCTTCGATAATGCGTTTGACCAGCAAAGCATCGTTCATGTGTATCGCCCGCCGAAGGCGGATTGGCGGTTCGATCATTACCGCCACTTTCGCATGATTGCTGCCAGAGCCCGATCTTTACCGGGTCGACAAGATTAGGGATGATCAACGCCTATGACCTTGTAACGTTTCTATTCCCAGTATATGTTTTGTAAGTGTGAGTGGTAATATGAAGGACAAAGATAGCTATTGGGTGCAAGGAGTTCAGCCGCTGCAGATCCGCACGGGCCAGGCGTTCACAGCAAGTTCTCTTGGATGTCCGTCTGGTCTCGCAGCTCTTTCAGCTGCATCACCACGCACTTCACTCCCTTCGCTTCGCCAACCCGCATACCGCGCCATTCAGCAAGGTCTCGTGGCAGTTGGAAACTACTGAAAGCTCTGCGCGCCGACGAGCTTGACCAAAATGGCCCCTGCACCTGGCAGGTCAGTCTTTGTCGGCAACATCCCATATGGTAAGTGAACTCGCGCACCCAATCTGAATCTTAATACTCACCAATTCCAGGTGTGAGTGAAGAACAGATCATCGATATCTTCTCAAGAGTCGGTGCAGTCAACAACTTTCGATTGGTACACGACAAAGAGACGGGACGGCCCAAAGGATTCGGTTTCTTAGAATATGCGGACCCGGACACAGCAGCAGCGGCCGTGCGCAACCTCAATGACCACGATATAATGGGTCGTAAGCTACGAGTAGACTGGTCGAACGACAGCAGTGGCGGCGGCGGAGGAGGCGGAGGAGGCAGTGCACCCACAACCCAGCTTGCGCCTGAGCCAATACCTCACGCAAACGGATTCGACGGACAGGCACCTGGAGCGCTGCCTCCTCTACCTCCTGGCATGGAGAACACGAACATCAGCGCGCCAGATGCTATCTCTCAGACACTCTCCGCGATGCCAGCTCCTCAACTTCTCGATCTGATCTCCCAAATGAAAGGCATGGTCGCAGAGAATCCCGCACAGGTGCAGCAGCTTTTCGCCGTGGCACCACAACTAGCATACGCAATCTTCCAAGCTCTCTTGTTGCTGGGTCTTACAGACACGAACGTTCTGAGCAGTATTGTTCAAGCAGCAGCGGCTCAGCCTCAGGCTCCTCAATACCAGCAACCACCAGTCCCTCCTCCTCAGGCACAGCCACAGAATCCGTATGGTGGGTACCAGCAGTATCAGCCACCTGTAGCGCCTACACCCCCACAACAGCCAGTGTATGCTCCACCACCAGCACCACCAGCGGCGCCTCCAGATCAACAGGCTGCGATACAGCAGATTCTCAGCATGACAAGGGAGATGATCTTCACTTTGCCGGCGGCTCAAAGAGATCAGATCATACAAATCCGCGCGCAACTTGGTCATCCAGTCACATGATTTCCAAATGATTGCCAGAGGATGAACGATGGCTTGGCATCACTTTGGACTAGAGCTGCATCGGGCAAACTCACCGCCACTCAGCCACGCGTAAAAGAAGCACGAGGCAAACAACAATTGAAATTGTCATGATCGAGAAAATGGTAATCATGATGCACCCATGAGGGTATATGCATGCGAGCAATTCCATGCTTGAGAACAGTCCGATCTTATAATAGCGGTAACTGACTTGCGGGCCGTTGCCAGGCGGAAGCGGAGATGAGGCGGCGAACCACGATTGACCGTCAAAGGGTAAACAGTCCGCCTGACCTCGAAATTTTTGAGTAGCTGTCGGCAGTGGAGTGGCATGTAGCTGGAGAATGAGATGTGAAATACCATAGTCTGCCACAAATTAAGTGATAGTCTGCATACGCCAAAAGTGAGTGATAGGGGATGCTCATAGAGCGTTCAAACTGAGTGGCTGGAAGCTTTGGGCGGCAGAGATCTGCGCTGCACGCCAACACATCAACTCACCATCTCAAACTGAACATTGCTCCACCATCATTCGCCCAGCAGGGTGAAATTTGAGCCCACACCGCGCAAGGCTCATCAGCGTCACTTTTCGACTCTGCAAATCAACTCAATACTACACGCGACCTGCACAACACTTCGAGCGCAATCAACAGGATGTACGCGATGACACAAAGACACTAATTGATACCCAACTTCACCAGTCTCCCGCACAATATGTTTGGACTTCGCCGGAGCAATAGCTCTTCCTCCAAGAGTAACAAAAAGTCGGACAAGTCTAGCCGAACACCTTCGCTCACAGAGAGCGCCATCCGGAGCGTCGCAAATGAGGAAGAATGGGAGGATCTGGATGGCAAGAGTGAGATCAGGAGCAGAGTCTCCTCGCGCTCGGAGAAGAAGGGAGGCAAAAAGAGTCGATCTCGAAGCAGGTCGAGGGACCGTAAGAGGAGGGATGGAGACAAACGCGACAGCGACAAGCGGAAGGACAAGCGAGTTGAGTCGATCGATGGCCCCTCACGCACTGCACGAAGTGGGAGGGGGAGAGGCGCAGAGGACTTAGCCAGTGATATGCGCGCGACAGGCTTCAATCAATTCCCTGGACAATACGATCAGTCGTATGGCATGCCTCAATCTGCTGTACCTCAACTCTCGTCCAACGTGCAGAACCAATTTCCAGGTCAATTCCCGGTGGACTATTCGCATAACGCTTTCGAGCGGGCAGGGAAGACTACATCTGAGGGAGGCTACGGGCTCGCCGCAGACTTCTACGGTGACCAGGGCCAATCGGTGAGCATGCAACCAGGTGTCAGGCCCCCTTCTCCCGATATCAAGATGCACCATCCACCGCATTTACAACCAGCATCTTCGATCCCAACTCCTGCACAGGATACTGGCAACGGATCAGCTGCAGATTTCTATGGGACAAGTGGAAGCACGTCTAAGCCCCCAAGGCAATCTAGCTCTTCGAGACCTTTCAGACCAGAGCATGGACCTTCCACTCCTGCATACGCACATGGCCATTTTGGTCCAGGGGCTGGAACGAGTGACGCAGCATCTTTCTATACTGCATCAGGCACTGCAAATGGCACATGGGCACAGCACGGGAGCAATACTTCCGAGAACAATGGCGGTGTTGAGGGAGCTTACTACATTCCTGCGCAACCTCCACGGCCCGGTCAACCAGATGGCAGTTCATTCCCCACTGCGGCGGTCGCTGGAGCGGCAGGGCTGGCGGCCGGTGCCTACGCTGCGCATCATCATGCTTCAGGAACGTCACCTCTCCCTGTCAATCACCCGCAGGAAGATCAATTCACCTATCGCCCACCATCAATAGTAGGACATGCGATAGAGCACAAGCATCGACATACGCATCGAGGTCCTCTTGACCGGTTATTCGACCTAGTCCAGAACAAGGAAGATGTCCGCAGAATGGAAGAATATACCGAGTATATTGGGGTCTGCAAATATTGCTTCGATCCCAAGTCTTCGGCGCGAGATGCACCCCGACCACATCACTTTCATCGTCGGCGCTCCAGCGACTCGTTCAAGAGACGTCGGTCGAATGAATCTCTACGACAATCTGCTAGACGTAAGGGCAAGCACAGCGGTGTGGACAAGGATGCCAGATATCATTCTTCGTCTTCGTCCGAGAATGGCGGCAAGCGGAAAAATAAGGCTGGTTGGCTTGGTGCTGGTTTGGCTGGGTACAGCATTGCAAAAGTCGGTGGGGCACTCTGGAATCAGAAGCATGAATTCAACGACGGTCACAGTGCTAAGTCTGGACGATCGGACCGACCACCGAGCTATCAGTCGAGAGGATCAGACATCTCGCGAGGTGTAGTACGGCCGCATGGTCGTACCCAGTATGTGCATCCGCAAAATCCCGATGCTTTGACGGTGAGACACCCCGAACCCATCAGGTTGTCGCGGTCGCGATCAAGGGAAAGGTATGTTACACATGCTGGTTCATCGCGCGCCCATGGAGCGCAATCAAGCGGAGTTTACGTCCGCAGACGATCGCGCTCCCGATCACGAAGCCACAGCCCCGGCATTGGAGAAATACTTGGAGTCACAGCTCCCAAGTCCAAGCTGAAATCGACTTCTAGCAAAAAGAAGACGAAGCAGAAGGGTTTCTTCAACTTTGGCAATGGCTCCTCTTCTTCCTCGGATTCAGGACTGGCGTTTGGAGGTTCGGTCAGCCGCCGCAAATCGAGTCCCAGGAGACGTTCCCGACGCCACTCGAGAGATCGTCTCGATTCCACGCTGCTGGGGATCGGGGCTACTGCCGCAGCTCTCGCGGCGGCACAAAGTAGAAGGCGACCAGAAGTGATCGCTGTGAAGGAGAAACCCAGTGGTCACAGGAACCGCGACCGAGGAAGTGTCCTTGGGCGTCCTAGCTCGGCTGACGAAGATGGCTGGGAATCAGTATCTGAGTCTGACGCTTCAAGCGCGACCTCAGGTCTCGCATTCGGAGATTTGCACTACGACAAGGACAAGCAACCTGCTCGAAGATCGAGTCGAGAATCGCTAAGCTCGGATTCATCGGGTACAGGGAAGTGGGGATGGCGATGGGGCAGCTCATCTCAGAAGCAAGCGAGGCCAAAGCAGCGACCAACACACATCGTTGAACCTGCGCCATCGCTACCCAGGAGAGAATCTCCACAATCGTCAAGAATACAGTCTTACTCCTCACCAGCACAGCCCACGCCCGCTAGGCCCGCCGACGTCGCCTCGTTGGTCTCGTCAACGGCTATGCGACCCATGCAGCATGTTGAACCTATGCCATTCACAGACTCATCATCGACGGCCTCTGCTCAGCCTAGATACGAGACACTACCAGAACGCGGCTGGGTTGGCCAGGCTAGAGATGGCAGAAGCGAATATTCTTCTCCTACATCAGAACGCAGAAAGAATAGGGATCGACCCGAACTGCCTGCGCCCCGTAGATCCCAGACCGATCCATCTTCTGGTGTTTCCATGGGTGACGCTGCGGTGCTGGGTGGCGCTGCCGCTGCAGCCGCTGGAATCTATGCTGCGACACGTGGCAGGAAAGACGATTCGAGCGTCCGTTTCGAAGACGACCGTCAGTCTCGAGCGGATTCACGAAAAGAAAGACGTAATGACAATCGCGATGAGAACCACGAAGCAGAACGAGAGCGAGAACGAGCCCATGAGAGCGAGCGCACACGCACGAAACGAGAGAATGCCGAGCGCAAAGCTTACGACCGAGCACGTGAGAACGAGCGACAAGCTATCGCTGATAGAGCCGAGCACGAAGCGCAATACAGCATGAGCGGTGCTCTAACGTCTCCTCCTCCAATTATCCAGCCGCAAACTTCGCAGTCTCCTCAGCAGCCTGTGAATGCTTTGTCGGACCGCGAGCGAGAGCTGGAGGCGCTCATAGCAGCCAAGAAGAGGGAGCTGGCTGAGCGACAAGCACGAGAAGGAGGAGCACGATCCACACCACCACCTCCTTACCCTAGTCACAACGATTCGGCAGACCAGACGCATTCGAGCTACGACCCTGCTACAGGGTACTACACTCAGACTTTCAAACCGAGCCGTCGCGACACCGAAGACGATATCTATTCTCGAGATACACCCGAAGATCAGAGGCGCGGACGATCTGGTGTGGAGTACCCTGATACTGCCAGAGATACTGCGGCCCGCGTCGTTGCAGATCTAAAAGAGAAGTACACCTCACCACAGCCCACGCAAGCCGAGTTTTTTGCACCAAAGGAGCTTGAAAAGAGTCCTGTCCTTTCCGAAGAGGAGGAACGTCAGAAGAAGCTCAAGGAATGGGTACCCAATGCCGATGCCGACATCCACTACACCATGCATGCAGGCGACTTTAAGCGTTTCGATCCAAAGACTCAAGTGCTAATCCGCAAGGATGGTGTGCCTCATCTGGGATTGATTGTGCCTACACCCCCTGTAAGCATGGCAGGCTCCGTCAAGGGCGACAAATCGCCAGTCTCTCCACATGTCGTGACGGAACGTGAGATACCCAATCAGTCCGCCGAGAAGACAAGGGACGAGAAAGCGGCCAATCGAGTCAGCTGGGGTCCAGATGATACTCGCTTCTATGAGATCGAGTCTCCTGCCCACAGTCCGCGTCTACCACCCGCTGGGGCCTATCCTTCAGATCCGGTCATCGAAATAAAAAATGATTCACGTAGCGAGCCCAGCACGAGCTACAGACTCAGCGATCTCCCATCCGCCGCAGCTCCATTCGCCGCTGACAAATTCACTGGAGAGCCTGAGACAATCGAAGTTGTTCGCGAAAGGCCAGGGTCATCGTTTGAACGACCTGGTATTTATCAGTCACCTTTCTTCGAGACTGTGTCCGACCTTGGAATGTCATTAGACTCTCCTGATACTGAGGGAGCACCACCTGTTCGAGGCTTTATTGAAGGCGAGGTGGATGAGCCAACGCCGGTGGCTGAGAAGAGATCCTATCTTCCAGGTGCCTTCGAAGATGGGCCACCACCAACAGTATCTCGAGAGACTAAGCCCTCTAGCCGGGATACATCTCGTGTTCGCGAGGTCAAGGACATGGTCATCGAAGACGAGCCTCTTGCCCAATCATGGTCTTCACTTCCGCCTCGCAATCTTGAGAAAGAGGATCGAGACCTCGACACAAGATCTGAGACATGGGATACTGGCCTGAGCAAGAAAGACAAGAAGCGGAAGGGCAAGAGCAAGACTGGCACACGTGAGATCGTAGATTTTGCCTCTGAGCCAGCCATGTCAGAGCGTGCTTCATCCGTCATCGAGGAGTCTGTTACTCACACCGCTGGCGATAAGGAACTTTGGGAGAAGCCGCTCACCAAGAAGGAGCAACGCAAGCGAGACAAGCTACCTCGTCGCGATACTGATGACATAGTCGCTGAAGCTCTGGAACCGTTCATGGCAGTCCAAACACCTCCTACGAAAGATGATGATGAGCAAATTTTCGAAGCACCTCTTTCGAAAAAGGACAAGAAACGTCGAGACAAGTTGGCTAGAAAGGATACAGATGACTTCGCGAGCGCAACTGTGACTCCTCTGCAGACGATACCCGAGCCAGCTTCTGACCAACTCATCCAGCCTGTAATTGAGACCATTGCTGAGCAAGAAGACACGTGGACTCCGACCCTATCACGCAAGGAACAGAAAAAGCGAGAGAAGTTGGCACGGCAAACTACGGATGACTTTGCCAGCCCGATTGAGACTCCTGTCAAGGAGCAGCCAGAGTCCAACACGTTCGACGCTGCTGCGAATGATGAGTGGTCCGTTCCTCTTAGCAAGAAGGAGCAGAAGAAACGGGACAAATTGGCTCGACAGAACACCGACGAATTCTCGACACCGGTCGAAACGCCAGTCAAGGAGGTCTCTGTTCTGGATGAGTGGCAAGCTCCCTTGAGCAAGAAGGAGCAAAAGAAGCGTGACAAGCTTGCCCGTCAGAACACAGACGACTTCTCTACTCCCGTCGAGACTCCGGTCGAAGAAGCTCCCGTAGCCGACGAGTGGCAGATTCCATTGAGCAAGAAGGAACAGAAGAAACGAGACAAGCTTGCTAGACAGAACACAGAAGACTTCCCAACGCCCGTCGAGACTCCTGTGGAAGAAGCCGCCGTAGCTAACGAGTGGCAAGTACCGTTGAGCAAGAAGGAGCAGAAGAAGCGAGATAAGCTTGCACGACAAAATACCGACGATTTCTCTGAGCCAATCTCTGCAACGAATGGTACACCGTCCAAGGAGGAAGAGCTGGACACAGCCTGGGTAGCCCCACTCTCGAAAAAGGACAAGAAGAAGCTCGAGAAGGAACGCCGGAAGAGTCTCGCCGACGACGAATCTTCTCGGGACACTTCTACAACTCGAGATGCATATGCCACGTCAAAGCCTGGCAGCAAACGTCGAGAGGAACGAATTGGTCGCGAAACTCGTTGCGAAGCTGGTGACCGCCGAGAGGACAAGCAGAGTTTTGGTGACATCGCTAAAGCGCTGATAGCTGGCGGCGCTGCCGGGTTCGTTGCCAATGATGCACTAAAATCTCACTCAGACAAACGAGATGAGGATCAGTTCGACAACAGGACTTCTTTTGACGAGAAGCCCCGCCAGCGACGAGGCACTCTGTCACGCTCACCGCCGTACGAAGCCCCTCCCGCGGACAGGAATGGCAATACCGAGCGTGAACAGTCCAATTATGGTGTTCCAGGATCCTTTGACGAGCCTGAACGAGCCGAGACAGAGGAGGAGCGGAGAGCCCGTAAGAAAAAGTCAAGACGTAGTGGCGATTTCGACGACAACATGTCTATGATTTCAGGCTATTCCGAGCGCTCGAGCAAGTCAAAGCGCGACAAAGATGAGAGCTCGTCGAAGAAAGACAAGAAAGGTGGTCTGTTCGGTATGTTCCGACGCAAGTCGGAAGACGCCAAACAAGATGAGCTAGACGATCGCGACGACAAGAAGGATAAGCGGCATCATCGCCGTCGCGGCACCGGAGACGACGATGACACACGCAGTGTTAACTCCGGCATCTCGCGGCGGAGCACCGCAGACTATGGTGATATACCATCCGAGTCGAAGCGCGAACGTCGACGAGACCGCGAAGCAGAGAGCCCACCTGATCAATTATCTCGTCGATCAACTTCGTCCAAAGAGGATCTGCGGAACCGTGACCGGAGTAGCACATTGACCGGAGAGGATAAATACCAGGACCAGTCTTTTTTAGCCAAGCGGGTAGAGGTTGAGGAGCTTCAATCTCTACCCGCCGAACCTTCACGACAGCCGTCTCGAGCTCCAGAGACGGCCTTGGATTCCCACAGGTCAGCTGATTTCGGTACACCGACTGTGTATCATGATGAAAGCCTCAGAGGCAGTGTCATGTCGCCAGAGTCTCCGTCCCTTCAGTCACCGTTAGCAGAGACTCCTCCGCGTCCCGCGGCTTTGCCACTCCGTCCAGCATCCGCTACAGCTGTGCCATTGCGATTCCGCCGCCCACCACCTTCACCATCGGTGAGCACGACGTCCACACCAAACGCTCCACGACAACGAGCGGAAAGCTTCTCCAGTCAAGTGCCTGTTTCACCAGATTCACCTGCGTCTCTCATCACACCTCGGACTCGAGCTTTGAGACCCCGATCGATTGAGATCAGACGAGAATTCCAGCCTTTGTACCTCGTCGAACATAATCGTAAGCCTAGTGAAATAGTCCTTGAGGACGAGCCGCTACCACCTCTTCCGATCAGTCGGGAGACAAGTTGTGCATCGAGTCTAAGAGGCAGTGATGGGTACGAGAGCGCTGTTGAAGAGCAGCTCTTCGAAGACGCTGTAGAGACACCACTGCCAGCCATAGCTGCCGAGGATGAATTCAAGAATTTCGACTTGCCTGTAGAGCGCTCAATCGAAACGCAGCAGCGCTTTGAGGATGTGCTTAGCTCCAATCAGAGCACTCCTAGAGCGAGTACCTTCCCTTCGGATGTATTCAGCAAGAAGCCCAAGCGCGAGCCCGAGTTTTACAGCTGGGAAGACATGCTCAGGGAAGAGAAGGAAAGGGAAGAGCGCGCAGCCAGAGATGTGGTCGAACAAGTCCCGCAACCTGAAAGCGCGCCAACAGTTTCTACGGGCCTAGACTTCGGCACCATCGCTAGCACTGTAGCGCTTGGGGCCGGAGCCGCACTCGCTGCCGACGCTCTGACTGAGACCGATGTGAGCTCTCATTCGCGCGAGACTACTGGCGACGGGTCTGACATGCAGCCAACAACCTCCAGCTTTGCTGAGCCCATGCCGATCTCACCAGGACCAGATTCTGTGTTCGCCACTCCACTGGAGGAGCCAAATCCCTCCTTTGCCACTCCCAGCGAACAGCCTGAGCCTGCATTCGTCCTCAAACCTGCTCGCAAGGGCAGCAAGAAGAAAGGAAAGCCTCTCAAGCTCGGCACCGCTGTTGTCACGAGTGGTGAAGTCGACCGCGAGACGACGGAAGAGATCAAGACGAGGAACGAGCAAGATACTCGCGACGCTGTCGATGGTCTTTTCGGCGAGACCGAGAGTCCAGGCAAAGAGTGGAGGTCTAAACGAGAGCGGAAGGGAAGTAAGAGCAAGCGTGACAGTGTCGACTTCAAATCCAAGCAACCAATTGCTGCTACTCCCGATGCTTCTCTCAGGCCTCTGGATTCACCACCTCCGGCCCCAACTGATGTGGTCAATACGGAAGGCAATCATCCAATGACACATGCCACTCCCTGGACGGTCAACACGCCGCAAGAAGCAGATACTATCCCACCTGACCACTCGGTGCAGCATACTCATTCCGAGGAGCAACCATCGTTCGTCACGACGCCCATCACTGCAATTGAGAGATCCGCCGAAACGATCAAACCTGCTGAGGATAAATGGGCATTTACTCCACTGAAATCTGACAAGAAGAAGAAGGGCAAGAAAGGGAAGGGTGTCCAATTTGACATCTGGAACGATGATGTGCCAGCACCGTCCGAGCCAGTACCACAAGAGCAAAACCAGGCGTCCATGTCACATGCTGCGTCGACCGACATTCGAGCTATCGAGACATCAATCCTGCCCCGTTCCGAACCCGAGGGCATCGAGCAACATGCCGAACCTGAGCCGCCAACTGCAGAATCCTCTGTCCAACCAGAAGCGCAAGCGCTGTCTAAGAAAGAGCTGAAGAAGTTGAAGAAGGGCAAGAAAGTCGACTTGTGGACCGAAGAGCCTGTGGCACAAGCCCTGACACCCGACGAAGGAAGACAGAGCGACCAAATTGCTGAAGTCGATCAACCACGTGCCGAAAACGGTACGGAAGAGTTCGATCACGTCAATTCCTCGGCTTTCCAGACCATCGGCGAATCTGACGCCGCTGCCGTCCCAGGTGTCCAGCAACAGCAAGCTGATTTGCCCGTACTCTCAAAAGATCCTCCTGGAATTTCAGAATGGTCAAAGCCGTTGTCTAAGAAAGACCTTAAAAAGCTGAAGAAGGGCAAAAAGGTTGATATCTGGGCAGAAAAGCCATCTTCTCCTGCAGAGGATAGGCAGCCAATCGGCAAGGACACGCTTGATGATTCGGCTCCTTCACAGCCGGCAAACCTCCCAGACAACATGGCTGAGACGAGACTCGACCTGTCAGCACCACAACTACAATCTGAGGATACGTCCAGCCATATGCAGGCCGAAGCGCCAGTCGATGCCGCAGAATCGGAAGCCTGGAGCAAGCCTCTTTCCAAGAAGGAGCTCAAGAAGCTCAAGAAAGGAAAGCAGACAGATCGTTTCCGCGCTGAGTCGCCAGCAGCTCTATCTCCGGATAGAGAACAGCCATCGGGGATCAATGCCAACGACACTGGGCCGATCGAATCTTCAGAAGCAGACAATGATCTTGATACTCATGCTGAGACCCCTCAGGATAGAGCGCAACTCCCAGAGCTAGCAGACGAGTTAAACATAGGGGCCGAACCGGAGCCTTGGAGCAAACCTCTTTCGAAGAAAGAACTCAAGAAGCTGAAGAAAGGGAAGCAAGTCGACCTATGGAGTGATGAGCCGGTGAACTCTCCCATTGAAGAGCCGGCTACGACTATTGCCAGCGACAGCAAGCAGCCTATCTCCGACGCAAATGCTGCTACCGTCGTCCGAGACGAGGCGTTTGCCGACACTGTGGACGTCACAAGTCCAAACACTGCGGACCCGTCTAGCACTATCGTCGAGCAGCAACGCGAGGCCGATGAGTGGGCAAAACCACTTTCGAAGAAGGAGCTGAAGAAGCTGAAGAAAGGCAAGAAAGTCGACCTGTGGAGCGAAGAGCCGTCGCCAGCTGTCGACACCGAGGGCAAGCAAATTGTTGATGTCGCTGATACTCAGGAGCTGAACAACGAGCCGCCTCGTGAGGCTTCTGTGGCAGACGCAGGCCCCACTATGGTAAATGAAACACCTGCAGACCCCAATCTGGAGCAAGAGATCGAGCCATGGTCGAGACCGCTATCTAAGAAAGAGCTGAAGAAGCTGAGAAAGGGCAAGCAAGTGGCCGTCGAGGATGAATCGCCTGCGATCGCCGTGGAAGAAGCCGAAGTCGAGGAGCAGGCCACTCCTTTGCAAGAGGAACCTCCGACCGCGAGCTCCTCGCGAGAAGCGCCTTCAGACACTCCTGCTAAGCAGGTCCGAGCAAGCGAGGCCGATGAATGGGCTAAACCACTGTCCAAGAAGGAGCTGAAAAAGCTTAAGAAGGGTAAGAAGACGGATGTCTGGGACGACGAGCCTTCGCAAGAGACAACAGAGTCGATCGCAACTGTCGAGCAAGCCGAACCTGTCAAGAGCTTTAGGTTCGCTACAGATGTCGTGCACAGTACAACTCCAGCACAGTCCGATCTCATTGAAACAGGCACAAAGCAACTCTCCAAAGCCGAGCGGAAGAAGTTGAAGAAGGCCCGGAAATCTGATCCCTTGGCGTTTGAGGATGAAGACGGCAGTGGTGCAGTCGCACCCGGGGAAAGTGAAGACGCTACTCCACCGCAAGTAACAGAATCTGCCGAGTCCACTAACGATCCTTTGAATGACAAGGAAGCTGCCTCGGAGACGGTGCAGACATCACAACAGGACGCGACCACAGCGAGAGACTATTGGGGCGTGATGGCTGGTGCCGTTGCGGGCGTGGGTGCTACGGTCGCTGCTCTCGGTACTGGAAGTCGCAACAACGACAAAGCCGACGATCTTGTGCATCGTGAAGAATCCTCAACAGCTGGCACGCATGACCAGACTTTGCTAGAGGACAACCGTGCGGTCGTTCAGCAAGACGATACCATCTCTGAGCGGCAATCTGAGACCAAGGACGATACCGAGGCTGACAACATTGATGATTCGTCATCACTAATCGACGCACGTAGCAAGTCAACTGAGCGCGGGCATAAAGATAAGCGATCCAAGAGCAAGAATGAGAAACGCAAATCAGCTACTTCAACAGTGCTCTCGTGGGTCCTCCCTGGGATTGGTGGCAAATCGAAACGCAGCAGCGACAAATCAGACAAGCGTTCCTTGTCGAGCAAACCTAAGGACCGAGCCATCTTGTATGACGACACAGACAAGTCCACAGTCCAACAAGACAAGGACGAAAAGATCGACACAACTGTCCAACAGTCAAGCGAACCGAAGACTACTTCTAGCGAGCCGCTATGGGGCCCTGAAGATCTGGTCAGGGATGAGTCGGATCGATTTACCCGACCTGATCCTGATGCTCCTTTGCCTGAACATCCTTCCACAGAAGATGTTGTTGCACAAGAGCCTCGCACGGAGCCCGGCCCATCGACGGAGGCTGCTAATGATCAGCCTGTGTCGTCCTCGCCTGCGAAGCCAAGAGATTTTTCTAATCTGTGGGGCGAGGACGATCTGATCAGAGATGAGAGCTGTCGCATGCGTGGTGATGTGGAAGAGCTTGAGACTAGCAGACAGATGCCCTCTGTCACTGAAGACAACTTAGCTCATGCTGATGAACCCAATGTCAGTAACACAGGTGACAAAACTTTCGAGGAATCAGTTGAATCCCCTTCGGAATTCTTCGTCACCAAGAAGTCTAAAAAGGACAAGAAGCGTGGCAAGGGAAAGGCATTGTCCGAGACGCCAGCGGAAGACACGACAATGGAGGAGCCGAAGGTCCTGGTCCCTGACGACAATGCACGACTCCTGAGCCTAGAGCAACCTTCAAAAGACATGGAGTCTCTGCCAACAACGGAAGCCATCGCTACGGACAAACAAGCCGACATCGATTTGGAACGGTCGCAGCCGTCAATCGAGACTGCAGCAGATAACGCTTGGGACTTTCCAGTCAAGAAACGGAAAGGCAAGAAAGGGAAGCGGGCAGAAGCAATTGAGTCTGAGACGGCGCCAGTGCCCATTGCTGATGCTGCAATGGCGCGTAACATTGAGCCTGGAAATCCCGGGCCTGCTGCGGCTGAACCACTAGAACAAATCCAAGCCTCTGAGCCGATCCCGGGACCGACTCCCCAGCAAGGAGAGCCTAGCACGACCTTCAATGAGACCGCCGGAGACGATGATTGGGGCTTCGCTCCTCTCAAGAAGCGTAAGGGCAAAAAGGGAAAACGTGCTGAGGCAGACGAGCAGGTTTCGACAAAAAAGATAGTATCGCAACCGGATAATGTGGCCATGGGTACGGCAACAAGCCATGGTGACACCATGGAAGTCGCTGAGCGCAGCCAGCCGACAGCGGATGAGTTCGTCAACACCGAGGCTCGCGACAATGTACCCGCCACGGACACAATCCCCACTGCGGAGATCGAACCCTCTTGGAACGACGAGCTCACAATAAAGAAGGCACGTAAGGGGAAGAAATCGAAACGGGATATCACTGGCGAACTCGATTCCGTACCTGATCAATCTAGCTTCGATCCTCCCGTTGAGCAACCTTTCGAGGGTAATGCCGATAAGTATGCAACATCTACCAGCCCCGCGACCGAGCAAGTGCTCGCCACAGCCATCAGCAAGGATATTGAACCAGGAGTTCCAGGTATTGACACTGCAAATGACAGTGTTGGTCCACTGCAAACAGTCGAGCCTGCAGACACATCAGACATCAACAATCTGGCAGAAGAGCAGTCAGTGGAAGCGGCACCAGAAGATGAATGGAGCTCATTCGTTGTTAAAAAAGGCAAGAAGGGCAAGAAAGGCAAACGAGCTTCGGGTATTGAGTCCACTCCGATGACGCCCCCTATCACTGAACGGCCAGACGAGTTCAAGGTTGCAGCTCCAGTTCAGCATTCTAACAGTGAGCAAGCTGAAGAGCACGACTGGGCGCCGAGCACCTCGAAAAGCAAGAAAAAGGGTCGGAAGGCTGCCGCTGCAGCTGCAGCTCTTGTCACAGCCGCAGGTGCTCTTGCTCTGCGGAGTGATGACAAAACTGAGGAGATGCAGACAGCACACAACGATACTGCTCCTGATGAGATCAAAGAGCAGGTGGACCGGAACCGAGACATGCTGCTCGAATCTGAGCTTCAGTCGCAAGCGCCGAGTCCTGCACCAGACGATCGTCCTTTGGAACGCATGGTCATGCCATCTGACTTGCGAGACCTGCCAGCCCCGAACGATCGTCGTAAATCCACGATCTCTGAGCCTTCACAGCCATCACCAGATGTGCATCTCGAGACCATGAAGATGCCCGAGGACCTTCGCGACCTGCCACCCATTCAGACTGATAATCTTGCCGTTACTAGCGCACACACATCCGCCATCCCGACTCCGCTCGGGGATTGGGATATTGACCCACTCCTCGACTCGAACATGGAGACACCAGATGAGATGTGGGCTCGTATGTCCAAGATGAAGAAAGGCAAGAAGTCGAAGCGCGCATCAGCTATCGGAACGCCTCTCTCAAGAGAAGTCCCTCTGCCTGCTGATCTTGAGGAAGCTGGTCAGAAGCTGGCACTGGCAGATCAGCAGGCGGAGTCGTCTGATCAAGTCGATCCGTCCAAGCGAGAGGATGTCGTCGCAGTGAGGGAAGCGAATGACGCCGTCTCTGGAGCAGTATTGACCTCCGAACCTCCCACAGAGCTCGATGCTGTCGATCGATCAGCAGCAATCACTCAACCGCTTGACATCCCTGCGACACCAGCAAAGCGATCGGACGCTGTCATCATGACCGAGTCACCAGTCGAAGAGGTTGGTATCTCACGATTCAAGGAAAGTCCACCTCGCGACACAGAGTCGGAGCCACACAGGCAGCAGTCCTCCCACGTCTCTTCTGAAGGCAACGAGGGCGTCATGGGAGTAGATCGAATGCCCTTGACAAGAGCACCTTCCGAGCTGCTCGAGGATGAACGTCAGCCGCTACTGTCACGAAGAGAATCACCTGAACGTGGGATCTCTCCTGTCGCTGTACCTGCTGAGATACCAAACGACGACCACGAGAAGAGTCTCATTTCCGCCGAGCAGGACAGTAGCACTGCGCAAGCAAAGCCAGCAGAAACTCTGGATCGGGAACAAGACAATGAGGGATTCTCTGCATTCAGCCTCAAACTCTCCAAGAAAGATCGGAAGAAAGCCAAGCAGAAGCGAAAGACTCTCGACCTCACTGGAGATGAACCGTCGAACGTGACGCCTGACACAGTCGTTGAGCCTGCGCCCGTCTTGGAAGAGCCTATAGCACAGACCATCGGGACTGGACAGGAACTCCCTGAGTCGGCCAATCCCCTATCAGGACCACGCTTGAGCGTACCAGATCGGTTCCGCCTCTCTCGTCCACTTAGCAAATTCGACTGGGCGGATGAAGTTGAAGCAGCTGAGCAGGATGACGAGGTAGTCCCTACAGCCATACCTGCAGCGGAGAAGTCCACAATAATCCCAGCTGAGGACGCACTTCCATCACAGGACACTGCTCAAATTGACCCAGAATCTGAATTTCCAATCACCCGCAAGATTTCGAAAAAGGAGAAACGCAAGTCTAAGAAGGCGAAGGGTCTGGACGTTGAGGACGATATGCCTACGCCAGCAGCTGATAAGACTGCGGAAGAGGGACTGCAAACCGACTTGTCACAGACCGCAGAATTGCAACAGTCCGACGATCGCGCGAGAGAACCCCAATCGTCATTCGCAAGAGCTGCAAGTCCGCCATCCAACGATATAGACTTTGCAGCCACTCTCGCAGCAGGGCTCGCACAATCCGGCTTCGACTCTAACATGGTTGTGGAAGACCCAGTCTTTCATCGCCGATCGTCGCCGCCAGGTACCGTAGCAGAGGTAGACCCCGAAGAAGCCTTCGCCATTGTCAACAAGAAAGGTCGAAAGGGGAAGAAGAATCGCAGATCAACTACGGACACGCCATCGGAGGAAAAGACTGAGCAAGCTGCATTGGAAGAGGCTGCTATTCCAAAGGAGGTGCCAGATCTTCACGACAGACCATTGACTTCCGGGGGAAAAGACGACGACTTCACTGCTGCCCTGACTGCAGGTCTCGGAGCGGCTGGCTTCACTGCAGCGATGCTCAGCAGATCCGAGGAAGAGCTATCGAAAGCCGGAGAGCCTGAAGAGTCCATATTCACGAAATCTAACAAGAAGAAACGCAAATGCAAGAAGAACGTCGACACTGAAGGGGACGATTTGAACGATCAAAACGCTCGACGTGCTGTTGAGCTCGCGGGGGAGACGCCGACGGATGAGCTTTTGCAGGCTGCCGTGGAGCACGAGAAGCAGCTGTCGCTCGACACGACAGATCTCGCATCCAAGGAGGTCCTGGACGTACCGAGCACTGAACAGGACCCCGACAACGAAGAATGGGCCCTGCCTGTTAAGAAGGGAAAAAAGGGGAGAGGGAAAGGCAAACGAGGAAGCGCTCCAGAGACCGATCCGACTCCCGAGCCTGTCAAGCAACCAGTCGTCGAGACTCCACTGCCAGATCTGCCGAGCAAGAAATCCAAAAAGAAGAAGCGAGGATCTGCATTTGACTGGAACGCTGAGACGCCATCGGTACCGTCGGAGACCAGCACAGCTGCCATCGCAACAGCTTCCAATTCCACACCCAAGGTTGGCATGATGCACACTTCTGAGATCTCACAGAGTCTGCCTACAACTGTCAACAAGCTACCCAGAGGTCATGAAGGATCGTTGGCAACATCAGAACGACCACGTGGAATCTCTCGAGATCCAAGCCCTGCCGGAATCGTCAACACACCCGGATGGTCCTTTGATGTTCTGGACAAGAGCAGAGACAGCGGCGTGCCGGAATCACCTATCTTGCTGGAGGATGACAAGCCACGAGAGACGATCAGAGATAGTGGGTACGATACCATCACTGATCGATCAAACCGCAACTCTGGTGAAAAGTACGGTGTCCCGGAGACAATCGTGGAGACTGGCGCCAGTGATCTCAATGCTGATAAGGAGTCTGTGGCAAGTTGGGAGCAGTGGGAGATGCCGGTCAAGAAGACACGTTCTCAAGATGTTTCTGAGGAGAAGCTGGCGACCGGAAGCAGAGGACCATCTCCGGTTGAGTCAACGACCAAGAACCGGACTTCGTACCTCTTCGCGACTCCTCCATCGAATGGACAGCAATCGAACGAGTCAACGAATAGCCGGACTGTAAAGGACGCACGCAATCGGTCGGCTTCCCCTGTCATACCTCTGGACTACATACCGACCGAGTCGGCAGAGCGCAAGCGCGGCAAATCAGCTTCAGATGTCGGACTTCCTGACCACGCCATCAAGACGACGAGAAGGACCGACACGCCGAAGCAATCGTTCCGCGATCGCATAGACTCCAGCTCCCGGATCCCACCTGAACTGTCACTTCGAGATGTAAAGGGATCGCAACCTTCAACGAGTCAAACGAGACTGGAGGCTCTTCGGTCTCCCACTGGGATCAGCAATACTTCAGCAAGCAGCCTACAGCGACTTAAGAGTCCCGACCCGATTCGTGCTCCAAGCATCACAGCAAGCATCATCAGCAACGAAAGTGCAACACCATCTCTGCGACGCACGGACCGGTCAGCGTCGGGTGATCTTCGGACGGCAGCTCGGCGGGGTGACGCTTTGAACCTTGGATCCGCTGCTGCCCAAACAAACAATTCCATCCCACCTTTCCGCGCACCGCCAACCCCGCCGTTGAACGATGACGAGCGGGGCTTGAATACCAGGAGTCGTGCCATGTCGGACATCTATGAAGGGTACGGCGATGGCGAGCCGATGGCCACATCGCCGACTCGACCTCAAAGTGTCCGGCGCAAGCAAAGCATGTACATTGCTGACATGGAAGCACGGGTCGAAGCGTTGGTCTCGGAGAATCGACGATTGCAGGATGCGAAAGGCAATATGGATGTTGATGGAAGTGAAAATCTGGCCGGACGATCAATCGCTAACAGCGAGATGAGACTGCGAGAGAAGGACGCCGAGATCAATCAAATCAAAGCCATGCTCGAGCCACTCAAGCAGGAATTGGAGCAGCTCAAGGATCTCAACGCAACTTTGACCGAAGTGAACAAGAACCTCATCGCTGACACGAATGATCGATATGGCACTCTTCAAGAAGAGCACTCTTACGCCAATGCGCAGTGGCAGCAATCAATCCGCGAGCTTGAAAAGCTCCGCCATGAGCACTCGCAACTCTCGAATGGCATGGAGACAATCGTCCGACAACATATCGATACTGCACTGGAAGACAAGGATACTGAGATTGCCCGGCTAAGAGCAGAACTCGACTACGCCACCTCCGAGATTCGGGCATTACAAGCACGGATTCAAGCTACTGCTTCTGACGACTATCTTACTGTACGCGACGAAGACTACTTTGATGGAGCATGTCAGAAGCTCTGCCAGCATGTCCAAGCATGGGTCTTGCGCTTCTCCAAGTCGTCTGATAACAGAGCTTGTCGCCTTTCGAGCGATCTCAAGGATGACAAGCTGGAGACAAGGCTTGACAATACTATGCTCGATGGGAGCGATGTCGACACACTTCTTGTGGATCGGGTGCGGCGGCGCGACGTCTTTATGGCGCTTGTCATGATGATGGTATGGGAGTACATTTTCACCCGCTACCTCTTTGGTATGGACAGAGAGCAGCGACAAAAGCTCAAAGCATTGGAGAAGATTCTACTGGAAGTTGGACCACCTCGAGCAGTGGCACAGTGGCGCGCGACAACTCTGACGCTATTAGCACGACGACCAGCATTCTCTACTCAGAAGAATCTCGATCACGAGGCGGTCACGCAGGAGATCTACGCTACGCTCGCGGCACTTTTACCGCCGCCAAAGTCTGCAGAAGGGCAACTTCAGGCAAGCCTCAAGAAGGTGCTCCGACTCGCCATTGATCTTAGTATCGAGATGCGGACGCAAAGAGCAGACTATTTCATGCTTCCACCGCCGACGCCAGAGTATGACAGCAATGGAGACTTGATGCGCAAGACAAAGTTCGACGCTGAGACGATGAACGAGCGCAGTGGAGAGTACGCCAGCAACGAAGAGCTGCAAAGCACCGGATTAGTAGTGAAGATTGTGCTCTTCCCACTCGTCATGAAGAAGGGAGACGATAGTGGGGAAGGCGGCGACGAGGCAGTGATTTGCCCTGCCCAGGTGCTGGTAGCGACGAGCAAGCATAGCAAACGAGTCGTCAGACGGAGGAGCGGTGTCATGGATGTAGATGAGAGCGGGAGTCGAGGAACAGGTGCGAGGAGCAGAATGAGCCTGATCAGTGGAGGAGAAGGGTTCATCTGATGCATATAGCGTATAGGGCGTTGTTCATTTCACGATACCACGGTTGCATATAATGATTGATCTGACATTTCACATGCTCCCAGCACATGCTCGTACCCTCCTCACCACCGTCAGTCCTCTCCCCAAACACATGGCCCAAGCTCCCATCACTTCCGCGGAACTTCTCCGCAAAAAAAGTTCCCTCTCCAAAATTTCCTCCCTCAAACTGTCCCACCAGACACCACTCATGCGCCTCTCACAACCACGAACCCACCACCTTCCGACTCTCTCGTAATCACACATCATGGCACCCTCTCGAGGCCCCTCCCGTCCTAAAGCCACCAAAATCGTCGCCCCGACCAAACGCCGTCGCCCCACCCCCTCCTCACGCAACCACCACTTCCTCCCCTTCTCGCAACGCATCGCCTCTCTCAAGATCGCGCCTCTCCGCTCGCGGTCCCGCCCCGATCTCGACCCCGTGAGCGCCGACCTCTCGTCCACTTCCTCGTCATACTTCGCTACTGCCTTGCGGGAATGGCTGGACGTGAACCTCAGCGCGGCCTTTGGGGAGTTTGCCGAGGAAGCACTGGGACGGAGCGAGAGTTTGGTGCAGGTGGTGCATAATGAGGGGTGGCTTGTCGAGAGATTGTTAGAAGTCGTGGACAAGGCGGAGACTGTGGCGCTGGAGCCGTTGTTCGCGCTGGTGGGCCATTTGGCGCATGATTTGGATTATAGGTTCGAGGGGTGGTTTGAGCGGGCTTTTAGCACGGTGAGCAGGAAGGTGAGCAGGACGGAAGAGGTGGAGGGGTTGGAGTGGGGGTTTAATTGTTTGGGGTGGTTGGTGAAGTATATGAGTCGGGTGCTGTTGGGGGAGGGGGAGGTGGCAGGGAGGTGGTGGAGGGGGATTGGGGATTGGTTGGGGAGGGAGAGGCAGAGGCCGTTTGTGGTGAGGTTTATGGGAGAGGTGGTGGGGTTTTTGTTGAGGAGGGCGGCGAAGGAGGAGGAGAGGTTGGGGAGGGTGTTGGAGTGGTTGTTGGAGGGGTTTGGTGAGGAAGAGCATGCGTTGTGGGAGGAGGGGTTGAAGGTTGCGTTTTCGGAGACGGTCAAGGGGATCAAGGGTGGGACACATCCGGATGGAGTGGTGGTGCTGGAGAAGTTGTACGCTTATATGGAGAAGGCTGGAGACCAGAAAGAGCGCGCTTTGCTGAGGGTGATCAAGGGGACGCTGATCAGTGTCATACACTATACAGACTCAAATGGCTTTGAGCCGGTGCAGAAGAGCCTGCTGGAGTTTTCGAGAGATGCAAACGCCGACGAGACACACCTTCGACTCTCTGCGGAATTGCTATACGTCGCAGTCGCCACGAGAAAGGGAACAAGAATATCGGACTGGCGAGATGTTGCAGACACTACGATTGGCTTTGTCAAATCTGCAGAGTCTTCAAAGCTGAATACAAATTCTGCAACGCAGGATGCTGCTCTGCGTCTACTTGCAGTTGTTAGCGCTTCTGCACCAATCACGACAATCATGGCAAGGACGTCAGTCTTCGCAAGTGTCTCGCAAGGATGCTGGACACCGATATTCCTGCCGTTCTGCTACATGACAGCTGAGCTCGCCCCCGATCGATTCAAGGACTTGCTTCTCGCGCCCTTTCAGAAGTATGTCGTTGGGAATTGGAAGCAGATGGAGACTGAGCTACTGGCAGTCATCCCTAGGATGCAAGACCTGAATGCTATAGGCACGACCCAGCTTGTTTGTCCTGCAGACTGGCAACAAAAGATGGTCGACCGACTCGCCACGAATTCGCAGCAGACCAATGCAGCAGCCAGTATCAATGCTGCGTATCTGCGTCTGCTTCGAGTGACAAGGTCTCAGAGCAACGACCACCAGCAGAAGATCACTCAATCTCTGTGGAAACAGATTGATCGAGCCACAAAGGGAACTACCACCGACCATGATCTGTTCTTACATGGAGAAGGCCTGCTCTTTGCAGCATCTGTCATCTGCCCCTCCGCAATCCAGGTAGAAGAACTGGCTGGGAGAGCAAGTAAATACATGTCTGGTCTGGCGTACTGGGAGGCGATTCTTTCAGGTCTAGAGCAGCTGCAACAGGCAGGAAAGAGCATTCCCGATGCAGCTCTCGAAGAAATGTTCCAGGCAGCTCTCGCTTGTCTGCGAGCTCCAAGCCATGATCTACGATCGGTCAGCTTGAAGGTGATCCAGATGCTGTATAAGCTCCGGGACAAAGCGATCCCAGAGCTATTGGAAATTATAGTCAGCATCGAGGAGACCAACCCATCCGTACCGACTGCCCGCTTCATTTCTTCGCAAATCCGAAGACTCGGATTAGGATATGAGGCATGTCTGTCGGATCCGGAGATGAGCAAGATAGTCCCGACATACCTCTTCGGAGTCATGCACCTACGCCTATCTCAAGCCTGGGAAGACGCTGCCGTCGTTCTCAAAGAAATCGCGAAGTTCGAGCAGGCAGAGACGGTGATTACAGATATCGTTTCGCAATGGCTGGAAGGAGGTACGGATGACGAATCACTGGTGTCTGTGGATTGGAGTCCGCATGAAGCTGTCCCCAATCGCTCGGATTTCGAGTGCTCGAACGTGAATCAGATCGAGGCTGCCATATTGAACGCGCAGGCGGCTTGTCAAGATACTGCTGAAAAGCTTGAACAAACGTTCAAGTCAAGTACGCAGGCACATTCCCTCTATCACAGCTTCAACCGTAGCCAAGCGCTGAGAGTACTGCGGGCCAATCCTCAATTAGCCGAGAAGCGATCACGACTCTTGACACCAGTCCTATTGCGCTGGGTCCACCAAGATGTTGAAGATGAAGGTGAAGCAGATTCTTCCATGCAACGCTGGAACAGGAAAGACCAGAAAGCAATGCTGGACGTATTTGCCCAGTTTCAGAACCCGAGAGTCCTGTTCAAATCGAACGAGGCTTATCAAGCACTGCTGAATTTGCTTGCGAACGGTGATGCAGAGATTCAGAAGTCGGCACTGAAGGCTCTCTTGGCTTGGAAGCAGGAGCAGGTCGTACGCTACCAAGAACATTTACTGAATTTTCTGGACGATGCACGATTTAGAGAAGAAATCTCGGTCTTTCTTCGCATCGACGAAGAGGAAGGTATCAGACCAGAGGACGTCGAAGTGCTCGCCCCGATCCTGCTACGCCTTCTGTACGGTCTTCTTGTCAATCGAACCGGTAACGCGTCCGGTGTCAGAGGCAAGCAGACGAAGAGAAAAGCGGTCTTTGGTGCCCTCAACCGCTTTCCGGGCAGCATCCTGAAACAATTCATTGCTATCGCTTTGGAGCCTGTCGGGTCTGCTTCGACCGAAACGGGTGAGCCTCTCACAGCAACGAAAGCACACCCTCGCAAACAAGTTGGCGTTTTGGACATGATCGGCGACATGTACGATACATTACGCTCTGAGCTGGAACCTTATTCAACACGACTGGCTGGTGTAGCTCTTGCCTGTCTTCTAAGCGCCAAGCAGGGCTCAGATGCCGACGATCAAGGTGCAGAGGATGAGTCTCACGCCTCTCTGTACAAAGCTATTCGCCGATCAGGATATGCATGCCTAGTTCACGCCTATACATACGCCCCATTTGCGGACTGGCGGTCCATCAGCATAATCATCATCCATCAACTGCTGCTTCCACGTCTCGCTAAGTTCGTCCCTGAGGTAGCGCAATCGGTCTCTGGACTGCTCAAGCTGCTTTCGGTGTGGTCAAGATCAGGCTCCACTGCAGAGAATCTGATCGAGGAGGCTCCGGGCTTGACGCCAGCCCTGATCGAATGTCTCGAGTCATCATTCTGTCCCGACCAGGTCAAGGTATCTGTCTTGGACGAAATCTTGGGCCACCTGCTCAGGCATGTCTCGGATGGTGAGGATGTGGTCATGAATGGGGATGTTGGAAACTATCCGAACCTCCGCGCCGAGCTCCAGCAGCACGCATCACGCTTCCTGCACGCAGCCAGTGATCTGATGCAGAAGACACCGTCAAAGCAGATACTTGACTCTTGCCTGGCATGCACGTTGAGCATCGCTGGCCTAGTCAAGGACAAGAAGGACGTGGACGACTTCATCGTTATCGGCTCAGGTCTACTTCAGGAGACAAACAAGAAAGTTCCTGTGCCTACGAAACGACAACTATTGTTGACGATACATCGCTTGTTGAGTAGCCGGGACAACAGCACCGCCATTGACGAGAAGATATTCGCCGCAGCTTTCCGGTCGACTTCGTCACTCTTCACCCTCTTCCGCGATCGAGAAAGCCGCCAAGACCTATGCAATGTGTTGAGCAGTCTCTGCACTGGCAGAACGGATCTCGAACAGGTAGCTGAATTGTGTCAAGACCTCAATTCTTTCGCGGTAGGCAAGATCGATGAGCCTGATTTTGATCAACGGGAGTTGGCTTTCTCCAAGATCAATGACGAGCTCTACATCCAGCTCAGCCCAGATCAGTGGCGGCCACTACTGCACAACATGTTCTACTACATCAGGGACAACGACGAGTTGAGCATCAGGACAAGTGCATCTTTCAGTTTGCAGAGGTTCGTAGAAGCTGTGGAGAAGCACCTCGAGAATGACAACGAGACCGAAGGGTTCCGTCAGTTGGTCTCGAAAGTTGTTGTTCCTGGAATCCACAGCGGGATGTATCAGTCGTCTGAGCTGGTCCGTATCGAATACCTTACAGTCTTAAGTCACATGGTCAAGCGTCTGGACTCTTTCGCAGACCTAGCCAATCTCACGCCCCTGCTAGCTGGCAGCGATGAAGAAGCCTCCTTCTTCGCCAATGTTCTCCACGTACAGCAACACCGAAGACTTCGAGCTCTGCGGCGACTTGCGACCGAAGCTCAGAAGGCGCAGCTGTCGAGCTCAAATGTGGCGAATATATTTCTACCACTCCTTGAGCACTTCGTCATGAACGCCGCGCAGGATGAGAGCTCACACAATCTCACTGCGGAAGCAATTACTTCCACCAGCGCTCTGACCGCATGTCTCAACTGGTCACAGTATAAGTCGACTCTGCGCAAGTATATTGGCATGATGAAGGACATGGAAGGCAAAGAGAAGACAGTGCTTCGTCTTGTCGGCGCAGTAATTGAAGGTCTATACAAAGCATGCTCGAGCTCCGCAAGTCACCACACCGAAGTGATGGACGCCGAACCGCTCAACCAGCGTATACTCGGTGCCTTGCAGCGAACAATGCCACCAGCAGAGGCCCTTGCAACAAGTATTACCGAGCAATTGTTGCCGCCATTGACCAGCTTCCTGCATCTCAAGGATGAATCGACAGTCAGCCTCCGAGTACCAGTCGGCGTCGTGGTTGTCAAGCTTCTCAAGTGTCTTCCTGAAGATATCATGCTTACGAAGCTGCCTGCTGTGTTGCTTGACCTTTGCCACATCCTACGCAGTAGAGACCAAGGTTCACGGGACATGACAAGGAAGACGTTGTCGGAAATCACAGCTCTTCTCGGACCATCTTATTTCCATTTCCTCCTCAAAGAATTGCGGAGCTCACTGCAACGTGGATACCAGCTTCACGTCTTGTCCTTCACAATGCACTCTATTCTCGTAGAGAATCTCGGAAAGCTCAGCCCGGGTGATCTGGACCACTGCTTGTCAGATGTTGTGATGATCATCATGGACGATATTTTCGGCGTAGCCGGTCAAGAGAAGGATGCGGAAGAGTATATCAGTCGCATGAAGGAGGTCAAAAGCAGCAAGAGCTACGACTCGATGGATCTGATTGCTAAGATTACGACTCTACCTCACCTCAGCCAGCTCATCCGGCCCATTCAGAATCTTCTCTCGGAGAAACTTGATCTCAGGACTGTCAAGAAGATTGACGAGTTACTGCGTCGCGTCGCTCTCGGTATCACTGCCAATCCGGCCGTGATAGATCGTTCGGCTCTTGTCTTTTGCTACGAGATCATCCAGCAGACGACCGCACCTCCAGCTCCAGCAAAGAGTGGCAAACCTTTCAACGACTACAAGACTCGCCGATACCTCATCCAGATGCACTCTGCACAGAAATCCAACACCAAAGCCACCACCTCATCCTACACCTTCAAGCTCACCCGCTTCGCAATCGACCTCCTACGCACCATCCTCACCAAACACGAATCCCTCCGCACCCCAGCCAACATTGCCGGCCTCATTCCCCTCGTAAGCGAATCCCTCGTCACCGGCACGGAAGAAGTCCAACTCGCCTCCCTCCGCCTCCTCACCTCCATCATGCGCGTCCCACACCCCGAGCTCGCCCGTAACGCAGCAACCTACGTCTTCGAAGCCGTCAAAATCATCAAAGCCGCACCCGCAATGACGACCGAAGCCGCGCAAGCAGCACTCAAACTCCTCTCCGCAGCGCTCCGCGACAAAGAAGCCAAGATCCGCGAGCCAGACCTCGGGTACGTCCTCAAGCGCACGAAGCCGGATCTCGAAGAACCGGATCGTCAGGGGGTGATTTTCAATTTCTTGAAAGCCGTGCTCGGGCGCAAGATTGTCATTGCGGAGGTGTACGAGGTTATGGATGCTGTGGGGCAGATGATGGTCACGAACCAGACCAAGGGGGCGAGGGAGTTGAGTCGCGGTTTGTGGGTGGGGTTTGTGGGGGATTATCCTCAGTCCAAGGGGAGGTGGGAGAAGCAGGTTGGGTTTTTGGTGAGGAATTTGGAGTATGAGTATCCTGAGGGGAGGAGGAGTGTGCTTGAGGGTATGCATGGGTTGGTGAGGAGGACGGGTGGGGAGGTGGGGCAGGAGTTGTGTAATCAGGTTTTTGTGCCGTTGGTGTTGAGGTTGGTGAATGATGATGATAGAGAGTGTAGGGAGATGGTGGGGGTGTTGATCAGGGAGGTGTTGCAGAAGGCGGAGGGGGAGGTGGAGCAGGCGTTCAGGGGGTTGTTGAAGATGTGGGTTGAGGGAGATCAGGTGTTGTTGAGGAGAGTGGGGTTGCAGGTGTGGAAGACTGTTGTCGAGGTTGGCAAGACGAGCGACAAGGATCTCGAGTTCCTGTTGCGCGCGATCAAGGACCTGCTACCGACGCTGGACAAGACGGTCGCTCAAGACGAATGGGAGATGCTGTACTACGCCCTGCAGCTCTTCGCTGAAATTGCAAAGACCAGTCCGGCCGTTGCCTTCGCTGCAAAGACCAAGCAGATCTGGACATCTGTCTTCCGGTGCCTGGTCTTTCCACATGCCTGGGTCAAACTATCAGCAGCAAGACTGGTTGGTGTCCTTTTCGGAGACATCGGCAAGGCCAGCAAAGAGGGCGGGCTGGGCAAGTTACCATTACCTTCTACTGGCGCCGTAGTAGTATCGTCACAGGAGCTACGTCAATTGTGCTTGACAAGCCTGCGAGTTCTACGTTACGATGGATCTAGCGAACAGCTTTTGGCGCAAACATGCCGCAACCTGGTCTTCTTGGGACGGTCTTTTGGAGCCAACGGGATGATGTGGGAGTACGACAATCAGCCACTCAATGGCATGAACGGATATGGCGATGAGTCTTCAGCCTCGGACGAAAACGATATGGAGAACAGCAACGAGGACCAAGAGCATGATCAGACCGCTGCAGAAGTCAAGACGACTCTCACCTTCCTGCTCAGCTCATTGAGCTCCATCATCCGACGTAACCAGTCTGCGACCACGCCGACGTCTGTTCCGCCAAAAGTCGCAGCATTGCAGACGCTGCATGCTCTGCTATCACACCTGGACCCCCATCTTTACACTGCGATTGTACAAACCATTGTCCACCCTCTTCTACTCCTCACAGACTCATCCATTCCCAAACCGGTCTCTACCAACCCGACATTCACCGAGTCGTTTGCGACCCTCTGCAATCTCGCACAAGAGACGATGAGCCTCCTGCAAACCAAGCTAGGAAGCAGTAAGTACGTCAAGGAAGTCAGCGGCGCTCAGAGCAAGCTGCGTGAGAAGCGAGAAGATAGACGGGTGAAGAGAAGAATTGAAGCAGTAGCGCAACCTGAGAGGGCAGAGAAACGGAAAGCGAGAAAGGTGGAGGGTAAGATCAGGAGGAAGAAGGAGAAGGGTGAGGAGTACAAGGGACGAAGAAGAGGATGGTAGTTTGACCTTGGCGTTCTGGAAGCATGGGTTCTGGTGCATAGCATGGGTTAGGGTGCATGGGTAGGGAGAGGCCATCGAGTGCGGTCACTGCAGTGCTTGAATCACGTGACAGGCTGAATGCCCCGAAAAACAGGGTCATGCATCCTTTTCTCGCTCCTGCCGTGTCTGCTCGCCATGTCTGTCATGTCCATCCACAGGGTCTGTAAGGTAGCAAAGCCAGGTTTTTTCCCCTTCCCTGATTATCGTCATATTTCCTTACGCGCTCTATCAAGCAGGACCCCACTCGCTGATCTGATATTACCACGTTGACATGCCCAGTTGTACCTCGTATTCACCACCGCAGTCACACCTTTTGTCCTTCCTGTCTTGAACGTATGCTTGTCGAGTGAGAATCGCCACGTGGAATTGGCAAGCGAGAGACTACAGCATCTCTGGACATGCGCCACGCTGCTTCGACTTAACTAATCACACCCCCGCCTCCCGTCACATATGGAGTCTATCCCTGAGGCGCAGGATTCTTCGCCCGTTCCTAGACGCAGGTCTGTCTTTGTCGAGACTGGACTTATTGAGGACGGCAATGAAAGCAGCCCGTTCGTCAGCGGAGGGGAGACGAGACATGGGAGCGGCCAGACGGGGAGTGCGCATGGCAGTGCGGGGGAGAGGAGCGCGAGGGGGTACGGTGATCAGAGGAAGCAGTATAACCGGGCCGAGAAGAGTGTGGATGATTTGTTGAGCGGGGGCGAGCCGAGTTTTTGGGGGACGGCGTTGAGTCCGAAGAGGAGTTTGAGGGTGACGAATAGTGATTAGTTGTATATATGAGATGGAAAGGGAGGGGAAGGGAAGGAAAGCGGGGATGGGGGAAGTGTGTATGAGGTACGGATTGTGGTGTTGTTTGTTGAGGTATACCACCTGTATCAGACACGGTCTCTGATAATCTGCGCATCTGGTTTAGTCGTTATATAGCTGGTAGTACTATATATTTAATTACCAGGTTTGCAAGCATAGAAGCCGCTCCTCTACCACATGGAGTCATGTCTCGCGTGTCTCTGGTATGGAGACTCAACCTCGACGACCTCCAAACCCCTCTCCAAACCTCCACTGCCCGCGACGGGAACCCAAGTGAACCAATCTGCGCCTATCAGTATCAGCTTGATTCGACCCCTAGCCGCGCCACGTGGATATGGTAACCCGCAGTAGTCACCGATAACGAACCTCTCCTCTTTTTTGGGTCCGCGGGGCAGAAGCCAGAAGCTGCCCCTCTTGTCCCGTCTTGGAGGTGATAAAATCGGACACTACACCTGGTAGGAATCACACAGTCATTGAGCGCACACGATCGTCAACATGCCGAAGAAGAGTGGGTGCTCGTAACCGACGGCTGGGGTGTAGCATGTGCGGTATAGCTGATGCGACATAGTTCAGTGCTGTATCTCTGTCGATATTGATGCCGTGGCAGGATGGTATGTAGGCTCTCTCATTTCTCACTGCTGCAACCTACAAGCACGCAGCTAATCCATCGACAGGCTCGGCTCCTACGGCGGCGAAGACTCGACGAGTGACATCTCTCGAGGTTTGTCCCTTCAGACCATACCAACGAGGTAATTGACATGGTACAGGCATGTTCGCCGGCACAGTCGGTGTCCGCCGTATGCTTCGTCTCTTCAAGAAGCACAACATCAAGACGACGTGGTTCATCCCGGGCCACTCTCTTGAGACTTTCCCCGAAGAGTGCCGCATGATTGCTGATCAGGGACATGAGATTGGTCTGCATGGTACGTGATACAGCAGTCGGCTAGATTGAGTCACAATCAATGACATCGTGTAGGCTACTCTCATGAAAACCCCAGATCCATGACCCTCGAGCAGCAGACCGTTGTCATGGACAAGTGCTACCGTCTCATCCAGGACTTTCAAGGAAGACCGCCGAGAGGAATCGTGGCACCCTGGTGGGGTGAGTCTTGCCTCCCATGACAAGCCTGTTCCCAGCACATGATCATGCTGACTGACATATGCGATAGAGGCAAGCAAGGAGGGAGCAGAACTCATGCTCAAGTATGGTCTGGAGTACGACCACTCTTTCTCTCACCATGACTCTCAGCCGTACTGGCTCCGTACTGGTGATGAGTGGGACAAGATCAACTTTGACAACCATCCTGACACTTGGATGAACCCTCTGCGGAAAGGACAGCTCACCGGGCTTGTGGAGATAGGGGCTTCGTGGTACCTGGATGATCTACCGCCTCTCATGTTCGTAAAGGAATCAAAAAACTCACAGCTGGTCACCCCCGAGCCTCTTTCTCTTCTCATTTGCTAATCTTTGCAGTGGCATGTTTTGAGACCAAGAAGAGCTTTAGGTGGCGCCATACTGACTGCTTGCAGGCTGGGTCGACACAGAAACTGTGGAGAAGATCTGGCGGGAACACTTTGATTTCTACGTGAGGGAGATCAAGGAACAAGAAGCGGATTATGATCCCGTCATCTACGGAGATGGCAATGGTGATGTCGGCGCCGTCTTCGCCGTCACTACCCATCCAGACGTGAGCGGGCACCCTCATGGCGTGCTCATGGTCGAGAGGTAATTTCATTCCACTCCCGAATGCCCGAGAATACTAACGCATGCAGAATGATCGAGTACATCAACAGTCAGAAGGATATTCAAGTTGAGTGGGTTACCATGGAGCAAATTTGCGACACGTTCAAGAAGAGCAACCCGACACCACCAAAGGGCGCGTGGCTCCCGGCGAAGCCAGGAGCTATTCTCGACAACAAAAGCTTGCAGCTGGAGGTACAGTCATAGTCGCCTCCGCACTGTCAATATTGCAGGAGGTCATCTGAGAAGCGTTGCGCGAGCAGGAGTCTATTGGAGAATGAAGTTGCTGAAAGCGGCCTATGGATCTAGTCTAGCTGTCATGTAATGTGCACTCATTTGCTCCTCGTCCCTCGCTCTGTCCTTACCCCCATTCAAGCACCTCCGGGCGACAGATTACTCGGTGTCCTCTTCATACTCTCGTTCGCCTTCTGCCCACTCGCCCCACTCCCACTCGTCTCCGCCTCGGCCTTCCTCCTCGCAGCGATCTGCTCCCCCGTCGCCGCAGCAGGACTCTCATCCGGATCCAGCGCCTGTGCCACCGGAGCAGAAGCCGGAGCAGGAGTCGGCGGTGCTATGGGCGCCTGCTCCACTTTCTTCCCCTCGGCTGGCGTCAACGTTCCATTCTCCCCTTTCCCTGCTCCCTGCCCAACCTCCTTCTTTCCCCCCTCCACCTCCTTCGCGGGCGCCGCCTCCCTGTCCCCCTCCTTCCCCTTCACGACCCCAACGGCTTCAGCAGGCGGCACAGGCCCCTCCCTCACACTCGACCCCACCGCCACAGGCACCATACTCGGCACCTGCACCGGCCCGGGTGCCCCCCCACCCTGCTTCCTCCTCAACCCCCCCTCCCCACCATCCCCCACCGACCCAGCAGCGTACATATCCGGATCATTACTCACATTCCTCCTGACGGCCTGATCCCACAACCTCGTCAACCTCGCCACCTCCCCTCGCACCGTAACCCTTTCATCAATATCAATAGCATCGTACCCGTGCGTCCCCGTCGCGATCCCCAACCACATGGTCGCGGAGCTTTCAATCTCATCGACAAGCCGCTCCAGATCCTCGCGGTACATCCTCGCTCTCATCGGCTGCCCGCGCGACTTGAGGTACGCCACCAGTCCCGCGATGATGGTGTTCACGGCCCCGAAGACGGTGATGAGGATGTGGTTCGCGGCTGCGGCGCCGAGGGCGGTGAGGGCGGCTCCGAGGACGACTTGGGATAGGAGGAGCGTGTTGGAGAGACTGGCGGTGAAGAGGTAGACGCGGTTTTGGGAGCGGCGGCGGGAGAGGGCGCGTTGGTAGAGGGTGTCTTTTGCGGGTTTGGGGAGGGGGATGGGGGAGCGAGGGGTGGGGGAGGGGGGGCATGCCGATGAGGGTGCAGAATTGGAGGTGGTGGTTGGTGGAGAGGGAGGAGGTGGGGGTCGGGGGAGAGGGGGGGAATTGCAGGAGGGGGGTCCGGGGGTCGGACGGGGGGAATGGCATGGTTGGTGGTTGTGGTATGGTGATTTGGTCGAGTGGTGATGAGGAAGGTGTTGTTATCTGGTGGCCAGTGGTGGTGGATGGCTTGGTCGGTGCGATTGTTCAAGCGAGCGTTGTGGTACGCTGGTGATGGTATGCTTGGTATTGGTGATGATGTACGCTTCAGATAATGATGTTGACGGAAAGGAAAAGCTCCAGACCTGTTGCGCGACCTCCTATGTGCTTATCATCAGATGAACAAAAAATGAGGGGTGAGATTTCCGCAGCTTCAGCTCTGGCGGGCCTGGATCTGCCATTGTGGCTTGCGGCCATAGCGCAGCGCTGCTGAACTGCTTTCAGCGAATGGTCGCTGATCAGCTGGCACGCGCAAGACGGAAAATAAAAATCATGCGAGAAGCTGAAGATGTTAGGCAAATACTGTGGCCGTGACATGGCTGATGTCACGGAGGGTAGACTTGGCTGCTTATGCAGGTACAGCTTGGTTTCATTGGCAAGGCTGGTGTCAAAATTGCCCTTTGTATTCATGACAAAATGTGGTATATTTACAGTCGAAGAGTAAAGCGCTATGTAAATGCGATGATATATCATGGCTGAATGCAATCGTCGTGGATGTGCGTGACGCTAAGTGTGGTTCACTTTCACAAGACCTCCTGGAATGCCGCGACCAGCATCTCGTATGTATCGGGATGTAGCCTGGACAGCCCCCCTTCAGGAATCTACAGGGAAGTCTCTCATCGAGATTCGACCACGGGTCGCGGTGGAGAAAGTCGCAGTCCACCAGGCCCATCTCGCGGACTCGCCGGCCGGTTGGCAATCTGCCTGATCCCCCTCTTCACCCCGAGGACATTCCCGATGAAGTTTAATGATCGATTTGCGTCAAACTTTTGTTGTGATGTCGAGTTCATGTCTTGGTATATGTGCGTTAGTGGCCAGAGAAGATAATATGCACCGACTGCTCGGCCAGGACTCATGTGTGCTATAGAGCCGTCCTTGTCGACTTCACCCATAGCACAAGCTGCACTAGCCAGGATCTGATCGTTGAGTCTGTGAATGATTGAGAGTGACCTTGCAACATTCAAGGTCTGCCCAGGTGTCGTATCGGTTGGAGGTATTGACCAGTCGACAAGTCCGAAATGTGCTGCGACCCGTAACATGACTTTGTGAAGAACAATATACTGAACACGGTAGAGGTTGATGTAGCAGGCGATCAAGGGTGAGCTGTACATATGCACTATACCGTCGCTTGGTATCGAAGTCGATGTCGTTCGTAGAGGGTTTGACACGACTGTGACTTCTTTGTAGTGCCAGCTAGACGGTAATGAAGATTCCCACTTGGCATAAGTGGCGTCAAAATCGATAGCCGACTGTAGCTCGGTCACGACATCCGCGACGACTGCCGGGTCGGATGGACTTTGTCGAAAGAATGGTGTGAGTACGGCGAGAATGTCGGTCATGTTGCGAACTTCAGCATTACGTTGTCGTGCGGGATGCTCTGGCGGGTACCCTAAATAGTGGCAACCTCTCCGCATGAGTTCTGTGGATTTTTTGGTTTGTGAGACATCTCTGCCATGCTGTTTCGGTGGTGAGTCGGCATCACCAAATAATCGGGAGGGAGGACACACTAGGTATCCCATGACGATCCTGGCTATGGACCGACCTTGGGTTGATTCTAATTGCTTGAAGCCTCGCATGGCGAAGAGCATTCGTAAACCGGCATCATGATTGCCTATCGATAATGAATCGTCACAAGTGATGTGCTACGGCCGGTTAGTCGTTACCGGATTGACTTGCGCCATCTGCTAGATGATGCCAGGCGGACTATGGCAATGGCTCACCTCAAATATCTGAAGTAATACTATCGATGCGATTGTGCTATCTCGGAGTGATGCTTCGGAGTTTCGTAATGATGCATTCAACGCCGTCAGTGCCCGGCCGTATGAGGCTCTCGCCTTGGCCATCATCTCGGGTGAATTGTGCTGGTTCGCAAAGGACGCATAAGAAGCTGCTCGAAGAGCCAGAGAAAAGTCGAGGTCCGTCTTGGACTTGGAGAAGAGGTCGGGAAGAAAATCGAGGAAGCCTACAGCCATGCCATTGCTGGCTTCGGGAATCGTCCAGTCATGAATAAAGGAGTTTACACTCCAATCCTCCCAGGCTGGAGTGGGCGATATGATATTGGGATCGCTCTCAGGTCTCCGAGCGATCCATTGCGGACTTTGCGACTGCTTCGAGTCCTGTGATGTCGATGATGATACAGACGTTGCTGGAGATGGCTTTGTGGCATTACGATTAGGTCGCGAACATGTTGTTCGTTTGCGGACAGCAAGTGTTTTTGTTTCTGTGGAATTATTTTCGTTGACGAATTTGTAATCACTCTCGCTTCGGTAACCAGGACATTTCGCCTTGTAGATGATGCAGCGCTGGCAACTAGGCCGGCCACCGTCGCACTAGAGGTATATCAGTGGCGACTCTACTACGAGAGGTCGCGGTCGTGGCACCGCCATCGTCTCCGTGACACCCTAGTGGCGATCGGACGGGAACGTACCTTTATTCGACGCTTCCGACAAAGATGACATCCGTCGCTGGGCCCCGTGTAGACCATTGTGGATCCTGGGGGATGGCCAGGGATGCGGCTCTGACGAACTCGCAAGCCGGTGGACGTGTATGGGGCGCCGTAGCGAGAATTATTGCAGCATGTTGCTCAATCGAGCAGGGCTTGCGAGGACACTGGAGTTCGCATGCGGCGGAGGAGGACCGAGGACGTCGAGTGGAGTTGGGGTTCGCCAAGGAAAGAGGAACCGGCCGCAGGCGTGGCGCTGAGCTCGCCAAGCTGTATGGGAAACTTGGAAGTGAAAATCGCATGCAAGGAAGAGTGGGAGAAGACTAGGCGGTGGGTCCAGAATGGGCTTGTGCTTGACCCGGCTCGGTTTCCCGTCTCCATTGAAGCCTCTGACTCGCCTGGAATAGATCAACGACGTCTTTTCCACGGCCGAGTTACGGACAGAGCAGATCAGGCGACGACATCATCGTAATTTCTTTGTTGAAGCTTATTACTAACCACGTCAAAGTTCGACATGTGCCAGAGCCCCCAACATGCGCGGCTTCAGGCAATTGACCGCCAGCTGGATGGAATATTCGTTCGATCGTCAGACGTCAAGCTCTCCTGCTGTGACTCCCACATACTTCCGTCTAGATCTCCGAGCGACCATCTCTTCTGGCATTGACTTCATTCCTTACAGACCTTACTTCTCCCACACTGGACCAGACAATCAAGCTCAAGACATTTATGGGATACTACCTTCAAGATCCAGCACGTGAGAAGTCTACTGGTCTTTTACCACGTGACATCCACTTTCGTCGACCACTACAGGATATTACGTTCCCTAAGGTAGACATGGTGGGCCGCCAGCAGTCCGCTGTATGGCTTGCTTCTACTTTGAATACCAGCTAGCAACCGCCGACATTCGCACTGTACCCATCTTCGCTGTGATGTTATTTCTCTTGCATGGTCTTGCCTCAAATACGATTAGGAAGTGGATACCATAAATTCATAGCCATCTGCTATCCGAACTCACACCGTGGCATCGATTTTCCATTCAGTCTTCAGCGTAGAAGACAGGTCACTATTTCCCATTCCACACGTTAGATTCCCTTTATCTAGGCCTCTCTTCCTTCTCTTCCTTCTCTTCCTCACCTTCCTCACCTCATCTCAATTTGACCAGATTCAATCACTTTGACCAGATTTTCACCCATCTGAAGCCATGAGACCTCTCGCCACAGGGGCATTGCCCGTCATGGCACTCTGCCTGCTCTGCCCTCTCGTCGTGGCTGCCCGAATCGGCAGCGTCGAGAATGCAACCAACCCTGTCGAAGCAGCCATTAATGCCCTGGAGGCCTATGTCGGACGGGCTGTGGATCAAGGTGCCTTCCGCACTATCTCCCAGTCCAGCACCTCCGACGGCAGTACCGTCTTCAACGTCTACACCGACGATGAGAAGAAGGTCTTCACCATCCCAGGCTTCGATTCTCCTGCTGGCCCCTCCAACTCGGGCAAGCCACCTCCGAGCACAAAGCTTGAGAGGTTTGCGCCCAGGGCGCCAACGATGAACCCCCAGACCAAGCCTACACACTTCTCCCAGGACCCTGCCCCAAGCCCGTACCCCCCTGACCAGGTCGCTTCCGACTGGCTTCAACCCAGCGCACACCGCAAGCCCAAGTACACCACTTCTTCCGCCACCTCCGACGAGGATACTGACACCGCCACCCCCACTCCCACGCCTAGCACATCTCACCATCATCACCACCACCACCATCACCATTCCGACGATGCAGAGTCTACTCCTACCTGGTCAACCTCAGTCTTTTCCTACACCACAGAACCAGCTTTCCCAATTATCACAAGGAGGTCCGACAAGCCACCCGCCACTCGTCGAACACACTACACTCATCACACAATGTCCAATGATCACACCACGAGTAGCAGCGAGTCCCACGTCATAGTTAAATCCACCGATCGCGAACCGATCACAGTCTTGGGCGAAACCACAGGTGGGAGATACAGCACCACCGTCGACCCCAGCCAATTGACCTTGACATTTGAGATCCCCCGTGAGACCACTCCCACCCATTACGACCACACTAGGACTGTCACGGTCAGATACCCTCAGGGGACGACTACTCGACCTGGTGACTCCGAGACAACCAAGACCGAGACCATCATCGAAACCACCCTCAGCGCTGACACCACCTCCAGCGATTTGTTCGAAACCACCACCGTGACCGTGGTCGAACCCGAGTCCACCGAAATCTTCCTCCCTCATACCACCAGGTCCCACCCTACCAGGTCCCATCCCACCTTGACCAGGTCCCATCCTACCTTCACCAGGTCCCACCCTACCTTCACCGACTGGCACCACATCACCTCGCACAACACCCGCTACACCGACCCAGCCGAGACCTCCACCACCATCACCGACCGCCCCGAGATCACCCTCATCACCGATCACCCCGAAATCACCCTCATCACCGGCACCAGGACCAGGACCAATCTTTTCGATATCCCAGCCCACACCACCCGCCGCTTCCCGCGCCCCTTTCCCCCCGGCCCCATAGGTCCAATCATCACCAACCGCGCCGCGCCCATGTTGCCCGAAACCCGCCGCATCACCACCATCGAGTCCATCCCTGGCCCTGCCACCACAGGCCACGTTACCATCACCGAGAAGTCCATCGGCCCGCCGATTACGATCGTCACGAAGCGGGACGAGGGACGGCCAACGAAGACCAAGGAGGAGATGGCGGAGACTCGTCCGACCGACGGAATGTTGGCGCGCCTAAAGTGCATCTTCGGCTGCGACGATGGGCCCTTCCCGAGGACGCGGACCACTGAGGATGTCCCGGCTATTACTGACCCGTCCGTCTCTGTTGAGGCAAAGAGGTTTATGCAGGAGCGCAAGGAGTGCATCTTCGGCTGCAACGATGGGCCCTCCCCGAGGACGAGGACCACCGAGGAGGTCCCTGCTATCTCCGACCCGTCCGTCTCTGTTGAGGCAAAGAGGGCTTTGGAATACGAACATACCGAGACTAGGTATGCGGGCCTGGAGCCTACCAGCATTGATGATATGTCGCCGCCCCTGCCATGCATCTCCCCTGGGTGCGACGATGCATTCTGGCCTAGAACGAGGACCACCGAGGATGTCCCGGCCATGACCGATCCCAGCGTCTCCGTCGAAGCAGCGCGGTTTATGCAGGAGGAAGTGCCGGCTCCTACTACTACTGGCTCTGGCATCCGAGTTTTGCCCCCTTGCGGTCCGCATGGGTGCTTCACTGACAGGGTTACGTTTTTGACTGGTACGAGGAGGCCGGTGGAGACTGGTGGGGTTGAGGTTGAGGCTGCGGCTGCGGCGGTTATGGAAGAAGGACCGACGAGGACTAGGGAGGAGGAGGTGGTCGGACCTACCACTACTGATTCTGGGATCCATGCCGTATGCGATACTTTGTGGTGTGCAACTCACATCCCCGACAGGGTCACTTTTTTGACTCGCACGAGGAGGCCGGTGGAGACTGGCGGGGTCGATGTTGAGGCTGTGAAGGTTTTGGAGGGGTAGGGTCTTCGTGGGATGGGTAGTACCGCTCAGCTGGTCTTGCGTGGGCGGTCGCCTCTGGACTACCTTTGGTAGTTGGGGCGGAGAGGATACTACCACAGACACGGAGACGACTGCAGGCTGGCTGCTGCTGACCCGTGGACTTGCTCTAGGAGCGCGGAGTCAAGGAGAAAAGTTTGCGTTGAGGACAACTGGATTTTGATTTTTGTCTTTTACTTTTCCTTTGTCGGATATACTTTCATATTAGGCTCGGTCAAGCGCCTCAGTAGACTAGGGACTCGCTACTGCTGCCACTTTGTAGTTGATTTAGATGTAATGTTTAATGCAATGTTGTCCTCAACATGATTGACATTCCTATATGTACCGTGTGTGCACAGCTTGTTGGTACATAACATCTAGATAACAAATCTGTATCCCTTCTGCATAGCCCTCGCGTCGGCCATGCTGACACCCTCCACTTGCGCTGTCTTCTCAAGCTTCTTGATATCCTTCTGTGTCAGCTCGCTATCCGCACTCTCCATCCGGGCCAATCTCTTGTTCTGCGAAACGAGTAGGAATCGCAATGTTACTGCGCAACCAGCGGCGATACATTGCAGAGCGATACAGATACCAAGTGCTGGACGGTAGAAAGGTGCGTCTTTCGGTCGGTAGGTGAAGGGTGTCCAGATAGATGCGGCATTACCGATCGAGTTGATAAAGGCAAGAGCAGCAGCTCGTTTGGCTGGTGGACGTGGAATGGAGGAAGAGATCCAGGCGTAGATAGTACCGTTCATGGCAAAGACGAAGATCTGGAGGAAGAGCGAGAAGTAGCGTCCGCCAAAACCTCCGACGAACATGAAGACTGAAAAGGATTAGATAGGTAGTAGGGAAAGCACTGGGACATGCTTACTGAAGAAACCGACAATTGTGATCGGAATGGGGTAGACGAAGAACCAGAACCTCTTCGATATTTTGTCGGAGAAGCGGCAGTGGATGAACGACCAGATGACCATGAAAATGTAAGGAGGTGCGCAGAGCAAAAGAGCAATGGTGCGGTTGGGGTTGATAGTCTGTGTCAACGTCGGAAAGTAGTTCTGAATACCTGCCGCTCCAGTATGTCCGTGATAGGCGATGGCAAGAAGATAGGTCTTTGGATCAGTCAAAGCCAGCTTGATACCCTTGACTTGCGACATGCCCCCCTTCTCATCAATGTCGGCTTCTGCTGCTTCGATGGCGAGGCGGCGATTGGCCACATGTCGTTCTTCGTCAGACAGCTTCTTCCAGGTATCGGGGAAATCAGGAAGGATGATAATGACCAGAATACCAAACTGAATGTACGTCAGCGTTGGTAAGGAAAAGCGGTAGAGTAAATGTGATGGTGCAACCATTATAGAGCAAATGTGATGGAGCAACCGTGGAAGAGCGAATTGGAGAGCAAAGTGTGAGCAAATGTGGTAGAGCAAATTTGCCATGGTGAGGTATGATGCACTTACAAGGACAGTGATAGCACCCTCTACAATATAGAGCCACTGCCACGCACTGTACCCTCTCTTACCCGCAAGACCGGTCAAGATACCTGCGGCGATCAAATTGCCAAATGCGCCTGAGACAAGCGAGCCAGAGTAGAAGATGGCCATTCGGAGTGATAGTTCCTCTTTAGTGTACCATTTTGACAAGTAGAACAGTATCCCCGGGAAGAAGGGAGCTTCTACAAAGCCCAAAATGAATCTACAAGCGATAATCTGACCTGCGGTCTTGACCTGGGATGTGCAAGCCGAGACCAGACCCCAGAGGATGGTGAAGAAACCGATGTACAAGGACGGACGACCAGCGTAGTTTAGGAGGGCATTCGAGGGTACTTGCATGAGTACATAACCCACAAAGAGCGTGGAGAGACCAATTTGGTATTCTTGAGGTGTCATGTTGAGGTCGTCCTCGAGACCTTGGAGACGTGCCGCAGCATAGTTGTTCCTGCAGTGGATTAGCACAAGGCTCTCCGCGTTTTAGAGCTGCCCACCTGTCGATGTAGTTCATGAGGTAGACCAGAACACAAAGAGGCATGATCAAAATATCAATCTTCCTCCTGAGTTTCTTTTCAATTGCTAGCTCCCCAGGCGTGAGCTTGCGCAAATGAGCCGCCGTCTCCGGGTCGAGCTTCTCGTCTGCGATGATATCATGGTCGTGAACATGCTCGGCATGCGATAGATCCTTGTGGTCCGTCACGGGGGTCGCCATGTTGAGAATTGCTCGAGGTGTGCAGCAAAGTCTGCGGAACACAAGCACGCGGGCGACGTGAGCTTTTCAAGTCTCATCATGCATGGGGAGGATCTGCATTGAGGTGTCATTGCTCGTGTTTAGCGTCGCCTAAAGGAAAGACCGATGACCATGGACCGGCAGACAAAGAGGGGGCGGCCCCATGTCACAGGCTGGAGAAATTCCGGGGGAAAGAAGAGGCAGTCGGTGTCAGTGGCGGCGGATGAGCGCACACACTCTGATGTTCCTTTTGATGATCGGCAGATATGCATGTCTTTTTCGGTCCAGGCGTCCAGCTTGTGCCGTACATGCATGCCATGTGCTTTGATCGAAACACAAGCACTTCCAAGAGACTGGTTCAGAGAGTATGGCGAGCAAAGCGAACGGGGGGGAAGAAGAGTGAAACGACCGCACTACCAAGAATGGGAAGCCGCGCCATCGATTGTCGGCTTTTGAGGACAGATGCAGACATGATCGTCGTTCATCCCCCAGAAATCATCACAGGCATGGAGACAATTGCTCACTTCACAACAAACTAAACATTGGAAGCATGTCTACGGTCAGATCCATATTTCATCGACGTTTCCACTTGCAATCTGGTCAAGAGAGCTTCATTAATCTTCACAAGCCATCGCGCCTTGTCTTCTTGGCGTTGACATCAGCGCTTTTTTGGAGCTGAGAGAAGGCAAAGACACACCCTAAACACATCATCAACATCAACCGAGACTCTGACAACGTCTTTTACGCCATGCTGTCAACATGGAGGCAGCTCCACCGTCATACGAAACAGCCACCTTAGTCAATCCTTGGGACCTGGTTGCTGCATGGCTCCCATCAAACGATCTGTGCTCCGCCGCTCTGGTCTGCAGCAAGTGGCATTCCATCTTCACACCTCATCTGTGGGGTAATCCTGCCGCTCATTTCGGCACCGAGAATGATCGAGTATACAGTGAGATCCGACTGGACATGTCATTCGTTGATATATTGACAAACCTCTAGTCGCTCTGACCAAATTCCAACGGACATTACCCTGGGTCAGAAAGTATGTTCGCGCCTTTACCCACACGCTACAACTTCCCCCCGCATCGGCCGAGATCTACTATGGTCCACACGACGGATGGCTGCGGGATGTCCTGGAACGACTCGAGAACCTTCAGACCCTCGTCGTTCGTGCCCTGCCGTTTTTCGATCATGGAGCTCTGACAGCGCTTCGGCCAAAGCCGAGTCAGGACCCTTTAGCATCAAGTCCGCAGAGCTTCGCCTTACGCCTGCTGGATGCTTCCAAATGTGAGAATGCCACGACAAGTGGCCTTTTGGCTGCATTGAAGCGACTTGACCAATTACTTTATCTCGACTTATCATACACTTACCCGGCCAAAGACCGCCAGATCTTGGCTCAACTGTCCAATTTCGCTGGTCTGCAAGTTCTGAAGCTGAGAAGCATCTCTCTCAAGGACGACGATGTTCAAATTTTGGCAAAGGCGATCGCAAATCGCGTGCGTAGTCTGGACCTTCGTAACAACAAGCTCACAGACCAGAGTATCACCTATTTGACATGCAATTGTTTTACTACCCACGATGCCAACCATACAGATGATTCTCAGCATAGATCTGATGGAGAAAGATCGTCCCTTCTGCACTATCTTGGTCCGGACATGCTTCGAGTCTACCAAGGCGATGGCTTTGAAGGATACCTTCGCCGTTGTTTGAGTGCTCAATTCGTCGCAAGGCTGGCATTCGAAGACGCCCCGGAAAGTGGTATCACTCATCTCTACATTTCGGGGAACAATCTTAGCGTCGAAGGTATATCTGCTGTCTTGCGGATGAAGCGACTGCATGTACTCGATGCTCGTGCCGACACCCGTTTACCCAACAAGCTATTGAACAAAAATGGCGACTATGAAATTGTCCATCCCGGCTCTGAGAAGCTGCCTCTCACCCTCGCCAAAGAAAATGGCAATTCTTTGACTTACCTGAAAATCGATCATGAGATTATCACGAAGAAGGTACCAGAGTTTCGACCTCATTCTGATGTTCAGGATCGGTCAGAGCTCGCAGATACAGCAGTGGAAGACGACCCGCCCGAGCTACCACCGAGACACGCCGAATTGGAGGCCTCTTCTGACATTCCCGAACTACCTTATGACAACTACATCCATGAGCTCCCTGGATCGGATCCCCATATGCCATTGCCTCTCAGAAACAAGAAAACTGATAGCAATGACGCCTCTTCAGTAGGACGGCAGGCTGACGACCAAGTGAAGCGAGGCAGTATTTATGCTCCCGAGCCTGCGTCGGCCACGGTCTCCTCGTTATCACATACGTCTTCTGCATACCCGACAAGTACTGCAACCTCGACCCTTAATTCGAACAATCCGTACCTGTCATCACAACCATCTGGCAGTTCGTCTCAGACTACTACCCTTCAGGTTCCACTAGCTGGACAAGCGAAGCCGCGCTCTTATTCTTCCCTCGTCTCTACCCGCCACGCACAACGTCTCGCTCTTGACCCCACTACTTACCATCCATCAATGACTCCGCACCTCTGCACGCTGGTGCTCTCGACATTTCCCTCCCATAGCCCTAATAACATGGTCGTCTCACGTCTTCAGACCTTTATCACCGCTTGCGCCTCCGAGGCACTTCTAGCCACTCAATTGTCCGAGAAAGACTATTCGCTTCCACCGTCAAGACGTGGTCCTGCACATCGACGAGAAGCCGCTCGGCGCCATTTCGCACTCGAGACTATCATACTTGAAGTAGTTTCATCTGCATCAGACCGGAAGCGAAGTAAAGGGTGGAAAGGCAAGAGTACGACTGAGGATCGAGATAGTGCTAGCTTATGGCTTACCGCGGAAAGTGACTTCAGTTTCTTCGGGGATGAGGGTGAGATGATGTTTCCAAGTATCGAAGATCGAAGAGATATGTTGGTGGAGGGTAAGGAGGTAGTTGCGCCAGGCATGCACATCACTGGTCAAAATGGCAGGGCACCTGGGGTGAACAGGGTAGAGACGTGGGTAGACAACATCACCCAGCTAAGCAAGTGGCGCAGGGCCAAGAAAGAGGAATGGGAACGTGCTGTGGAAAATGCTACAATGTGTGGACAGACAGAGACTGACGTTGAAGTCGAAGGGTACTGGCCGGGCATGATCCGTGTAGTGCGACTTACAGGACAGGACGGCGAGAGTAAAGGCGAAGAAAAGGACTACCACGGGAACGTCTACGGTTCCCACGGTATCTACCGCTGATCTCCCAGGATCCTACACCACCCTCTTCAGCGCACCGGTCTCCACCTCCCAGATCCACCCACTTATCTTCGCCTTCTCCTTAAGCGCCTTGTTGTCCCTCAGGAACTGCACATCTCCCCTTACCGCTTCCTTAAGCTCCGGGAAAGGCAGAAATTCCGTCCCCTCGACCTCCTTGCTAGCCTCCTCACCCTGACGCTCTTTGATCAATCCCTTGATATCCGCATCCTGGAACGTCAGCATGCCGCACCCGGTGTGCTTGATCACGAGCACCTCCTCAGTGCCGAGGAGGTGTTGCGAGATCAGCAAGGAGCGGAGACCGTCGACTGCGGAGCCGCCAGCGTTGCGGATGATGTGAGCGTCGCCGGGTTGGATGCCGAGAGAGGCAGGGTTGGTGGGTGGCAGCCGGGCGTCCATACATGTCACTTTGTTCAAGGTCAGACATAGCGGGACAGACAGTTACTGGGGCTGGGAGCAGAGAAGTACCAATGGCATATTTCTTTCCTGGTGGCAAAGGGAGATCACCATGCTTGAAGTCTTTGACCCAAGATTCGTTAGCGGCGACGATGGAGTCGACATTGGGCGTTGTCTGGTGGGACATGCTGAATTAGTTGGGCATGATTGGTCTAAAATTTGAAGGAATACTACCTTGATGGATTCTCGAGGTATACTTATACTGAGCTTCATGTGTGTCATTAGGTGATAGGAGGTGTGGTTGTCGTCCCCGCCAACGCGAAGACGTGATTTGGGAGCTTGATCGCGACTGAAATGGGGGTCTGGCTGAGTCTACACATCTATCTGGCATATTGATGATAAGGGGTAGAAGTTGACAAAGGTCGTGTATACTTGGGAGTTCACTCCAAGAAGAGAAATTGTATCGACCAGCTGGGGAGGAAGCCACAGATGCGGTTTGACGTCGATGCAATTCGGCAGGAGAGTGTCAACGCTTGTGGAGCATCGAGCTCTGCATGTGCCTCTGGTTGTCAATCACATATGATGAGGTACAATTCCGATGAAGACGAAATCAACTTCTGCCTGCTGTTGCCTGCCGATTGTGTCACGCTCCGGTCCGCCTTCCCCCTAACCGTGGCCCTCTGATTTCGGGCGTGTGAAAGTCAAAAACTTGGATCAGCCACACCCACAATTTTCCAAGACACAACAGGAAATCACTTTCGCGACGGGACAGGGGAGAGCTGCAAGACACAACAGAAGGTCACAATTATCTGCACAATGTCTTCATAGTCCTCATTAAGGGCAACAACGACCGTCAAAATGTTCGCTCTCAAATCTCGTGAGTCCTCGCCCCCACCAACGACCCAGCGACTGCCCCTCATCCATCGCGATCGAGCAAGACAACAGGGTCGCGTCACGCGCTGCATTTCGTCACAGGCGTCAAAGAACCTTTTCACAATTCACATGCTGACTTGAAATTATCCAGTCTCCAAAATCTTCTTTAGCTCAGAAAGCTCAAAGGAATCTCTCATCGAGCTCCCCCAAGGCCAGCTGTACATTGTCCGCCCACGCTCACCCAAGGGATACTCCGAGCTGATCTTCAAAGACGCAGCAGCATCGATCAGACGCACCGGTCAGGACTTTCAGTACCAGCTCGTCGTCCAGCGAGCATACGAGGAAGGTGAAGCTGAGCTTCTAGAAGAGGAAGGCGGAAGTGACGGTGAAGGCGGGACAATCAATCCGGACAAAGACGAACGAACGTTCCTCCTCGACGAGAGCTTGCGATTACGTGCCGACTTGCGTGAGGACCGAGAGGTCGTTTTCGCCTGGCTGGACCTTAGTGGAGACGACGGCGACGTTTACGAATTTGTCTGCGATCATACCGTGAAGCCGGAAACTGCCAGCGCCTTCAGCCTGGTCGCCGCGCAGTGTCAGTACGAACGCAAGTACCGGAAGAGCAGGGAGACAGCTACAGAGCAAGACCTCAAGCAATTCGACTTTGAGGACGACGAGCCGATACCTCAAGCCAGCCCACTCACGAGTCCGAATCGTTCACCTGGAGCTTCACCTTCACCGCCCAGGGCGAGGTCTTTCAGTAACGCGAATAATATCCTCCAAGTAGACGGCAGCATGGCACGAAAGGCGATCGAGCCAGCCGGGAAGGCGCCCCTCAGACCCTATGAGGAGAAGCCGACCGCCGCCCCACCAATGTCGACGAAGCAAATTGCCTCTGGCGAGACACTTGCAAACGAGGAGGCGGAATTACATCTGTTCGACTTCCAGTCCGGCACTTTCATCCAGCAGGACACCAAGGTCAACGTCACAGTCACAGAGCTTGGGGGTTGGAAATACTGGCTGCACGTCGCGAACAAGGACAAGCAATGGCTCGGTCAGGAGATCGGCCCTGAGCTCAATCCAGTCTTCAATTTCGAGTATCTCTCATTCATCTTTAACCACTACACAGATGAAGGATCAGCTTACTCATGGCTGCTCCGATTCAAGGATCGTGAGACCGAAGAGCGCTTCCAGGAAGGTCTGATGCAGGCTCTCTGGGAGCACTTGAACGAGACAAAGTGGCTCAAGGCCAAGGATACCGAGCGCGACTACGTACTGGACGCTTTCAATGATCTGGTTCTGGACGACGCGCGGGAAGCAGAAGCAAAGGAAGAAGACGAGGCCGAAGAAGAAGAGTACGATGATGACGAGGAAGACACTGCACCGCGCAGCGAGCACTATGACAGCGACGAGTCAGATGATGATGTGGACCCGCAAGACAGAGATGGTAATATCAACAGTCAATTGGCTGTTGGCGCAAAGCACGATAGATCGTTCGTGGTTCGTGGATCGAAAATTGGAGTCTTTAAGCACACACCAGACAACCACTTGGAGTTTTCGACAAATATTTCCAAGGTCCAAACGCCCAAGGGCAAGCTTTTCAGCCCGAAGAAGGTCATGTTGCACGCAGGTGACAAGAACATGATCCTTCAAAACGAGGACGATCCCAATGCTCTGTACCGTATGGATCTGGAGTATGGCAAGGTCGTGGACGAGTGGAAGGTGCACGACGATATACCCATTAGCAGTTTCGCGCCGGACAAGGTGAGTCTTACTGCAAGTCTCCATCCGCGCTGATACTAACCAGAAACAGAAATTCGCTCAGATGACTGACGAGCAGACCTTCATCGGTTTGTCGAACAATGCTCTCTATCGTGTCGATCCTCGCCTCTCCGGCAACAAGCTCGTGGACTCAGAACTCAAGCAATACGCAACCAAGAACGGCTTCACTGCCGCCGCCACTACCGACAAAGGCTACATCGCTGTCGCCTCCTCAAAGGGTGACATCCGCATGTTTGACCGCCTCGGTATTAACGCCAAAACCCATATCCCTGCCCTTGGCGATCCTATCATCGGTCTGGACGCCTCCGCCGACGGTCGCTGGGTGCTCGCCACCACAAAAACCTACCTCCTCCTCATCGACAACCTCCAGAAAGAAGGCAAAAACGAAGGCAAGCTCGGCTTCGAGAAAGCCTTCGCCAAAGACTCCAAACCCCAACCGCGCCGCCTCGGCCTCACACCCGCCCACGTCGCCCAATTCCAACACGAGACCGGCGTCCCCCTCGCCTTCACCCCGGCCCGCTTCAACACCGGCCCCGACGCCACTGAAACAACCATCATCACTGCCACCGGCCCCTTTGTAATCACCTGGTCTCTCAAAAAAGTCCTCGCCGGCCGTCGCGATCCGTACAGCATCAAGCGCTACTCTGAAGAAGTCAAGGCCGACAATTTCCGCTTCGGGAGCGATAAGAATATCGTGGTTGCGCTGCCGAATGAGGTGGGCATGGTGGCGAAGAGGGCGTTGCAGAGGCCGACGAGGGAGAGTATCATGGCTACTCCGGTGCGGAAGAGTGCGGGGAGGCATGGGGGGTATTTGGGGAGGGGGGATGTGGTTGATAGTCCTTATTAGGAAGAGGATGAGGTGGGTAGTGCTGGGAGAGAGGTTAGGTTGGTTGTGGCCGAGGTGGGACAAGGGCAGGGGAGTCCGAGTTTGAGTTTGTTGAGGGGGACGGGGGTGAAGAGGTGGGTTGGGAGGGGGTTGAGGGATAGATGAGGAGGTGAAAGGATGGATGCTTGAATCGGAGGGATTCGACGACGATTATCGCGAGACCTCAAATTAGGTGCGGGAGATGATGGAGGATTGCATGATATACCCCTCGCTTTTACTTTCTTCTTGGGTGGATTAACAGGTAGCGTTGGAGAAGCCATCCTGAATATCAGTGGCAAGAGAGGAAGGACAGCTAGATTACATCGCTTTGAAATGAGACATGAGTAATTATCAACACTGATATTGGCCAAGCGAAGGGGACTGGAGTGTTTGAGTGATGTGATGTACCATTGTTGGCAGAGTCTATGTACCATTTTGACAAGCCATGCCTTGCCCGTCCCCATCCTTATCCCTAACCATGAACCTTCCATGATCATTTTGATCCCTATCCCTATCCCTACGATCCCTCTGTGTCGGGTGATATCCCAGTCTAGTCATTATCATAATCATCTCTCATCCATCCATTCACCCCTTCTCCCTCTTCCTCTCTCCTTTCCGTCCAACCTCTTCTGTCCCTCATATCTACAACCACATAATCCCTCCTACTACTGTAGCAAAGGCTATGAAAAGCCCACAGCTGCCAGTCCTCACGACTCCTGCGCCACCAACGACAGTCGACGTCGCTCCAGCAGAGGAAGATGAAGAAGCAGCATTCGCCTCGGCCCTAACGAGTCTACTCCCCCCTGCCGCAGCTGCATTTCCCTCAGACCCAGACCCAGACCCAGAACCAGAGCCAGCCTGTACCCCACCAGCAACCCCCGCCGATCCAGATCCCGCAACAGCCGCACCAGTAGGCGCACACCCTGCCGCCGTAGGAGCAGCAGTGATCAAAAACCCTCGATCATCATACCTCCTTGCACCAGAGGCGACGAGCAGCGTAGTAGGCATTCCTTTCTCATCAAACCCGCGGACCGTTTCAACGCCAGGAGAAGCCGCGCACGAGACCTGCGGCGAGGGAGCAGGCGATGGTGAGGACGATGGGGACGGGGATGGAGTCTAGGAAATGTTAGTCTGGTTCATACACATACAGAATGACAGAGGGTGTTGAAGGGGGTCAGGGAGATGAGGAGGAATGATATGTCGGTGGTCAAGGGGGCAAGAACTGGGAAATCTTGGACGCACTTACGGGTGCCGCGCTGGGGGGCGGGACGACTTTGCCGGAACTCGTGACTGTCCAGCCGGCGGGGAGACCGGGGTAGTTCGTGTTGATGCTGGGGTCGAGGGTGGTTTGGCTGCGGTGGGTGCCGCGCCATTGGGGACCACCGCTGCTGGTGCTTGTGATGGCTGGGCTGGCGACGTTGGTGTTGGAGCCGCCACGGGAGTTGACTTGGCCGCCGACGGCTTGAATGGATTGCCATGACCCAGAGGTGTCGCCGTAGCGGTAGGCGGAGCCGGTGCTGTAGTCTGTCACCGATATGGATTTGACGACCATGGTGAACGGTCCGTCTCGGTAGTTTGTCGCACCGCCAGCCCATTCGATGGTGCCGGGAGGGTTGGAAGAGTCGCCGCCTGCCCAAGCGCCGAAACGGAGTTGCATGGGTGTCTGAGGGTATTGGCCATTGGCGTCTGTGGATTTGAGTACGCGGACAGTCTGACCATCGATTTGCCAAACGATCTGGTCGGCGGTCCAGTCGATTGTGTAGGTGTGGAATTGTGTTTGCGTGGCGGAGACTGCGTGGAAGGCGCCGCGGTTGGAGCTGGTGGCGACACCTTTGCCGAAGTAGTTGGACTGGGCCTCGCTTGGTCGTCCACCTAGCCACTCCCAATCAATCTCGTCAAGGTCGGAGGATTGAAGAACAGCGGAGCTAACGATGCCAGTACCGTGTGCAGCCTTCATGGTGATCTCGAACCTTCCGAACATGAAATACCAGTTCGATTGTAATTGTGGCGAGTCTCCAGATTTGGCGACGGTAAAGGTAGCTCCCTCCGAGCTGTAGCCAACATTGCCTACAGTTGTGAAGTCACTCGATGCACCGCCGGTGAAGTCCGCCGTCGCCGATCGACCGAGAGCTGGGTTTGGCTGACATGTCTGTCCTTGTGTCGGATTGCACTCGCTGAAGGTCTGTGATGAAGCTGTGTTGATGAATAGTAGGGCGACTGCTGCCAGTCGTAATGATGGTGCTAATGATAGCATAGTGAGTGTCTTAGGAGATAACGATGCGCTTATCTCTTTGACAGACAACGGTCAACCGTCTTCCAGCAACGGCTTGACGATATGAAGATGTTGGAGATGGAATATGTGTGAGAAGGGAAGGGACGACGGCCTGGACCTACAGTATTAAAAACGCCGTCGTTTACCTTTGGCAGGGAATCCAGCCACGTGTGACGAAAATTTGCCTGCTTGCGTCTACGTAATTCGGGCCACAGACAGGCGTATGCATAGGTGTCCAAGCAGAAATGAGTGGATTGTGATGAGCTGTAACAGAAAAATGGAGGCTGGAGATGCGCGGCATGGCTGGTGTTGACGGTCAGTGCACGGGCTGGTTCGCGCGCGGTTGCTATGCCGCTTGCAGATCCCTGCGCCACAAAAGCATTGCTGAAATGCGGCTCTACTGACAATAGCATCTCGGAACCTCTCTCTTGTCGGCGCACTTAAGTTCATGATCCACAGCCGGGCCTGTCACTACGAAAGACCATAGACGATGTGACACGTGACTGAATCTTCTGCATTCCCATCTATTGTGATGCAATACTACCTTACAATTACAATCCCTCGAAACCTTCCCCTGCGTCGTCTTCGTCCATGTCTCCCTCTTGGATCTCCTTAGCAAGCTCTCGCTCTCGCTCACGTGCCTCCTGAGCATTCTTGAGCTCCTGGCGGTGCTTGTTCATTGGATACCTCATGGACATGACGCACTCGTCGTGAATACTTAAGCATGCCTTGATACGGTCGTGGAAAGCCTCTGCCGGCTCCCTCGTTGCGTAGATGTCGCCTGCTTGCTTCGACTCCATAAAGCCGTGTTCGTGATCCAGCGTGGCCTCAATCACTCCATCGCGGATCGCCTTGGCGACCATGTACTCTGCAGATTCTTCGCTCTCCACGCCGAGGCGGAGACAGATGTCTCGTAATGAGATTCGAGCATAAGACAAAGAAAGCATGCGGACACCGGTCTTGATAACGTTCTGTCGCAGGCGCAGAATGAGAGTGTATGTTCCGTCCTTGCGGAACTGAGCCACATTTCCTTCCACTACCTTTGTGAAACCCTGCAGATCCCCAACACGAACCGTTTGAACAAGTTTGAGGTATGGGTAGATCGCAGTCTCCAGCGAAGGTTGGCGGAATAGTGCCCGGTCAGGAATGTCTCCCATCAGCAGCTCCACCACAATCAACAACTTGGTCGCGGTCTGATAGAAGCCAGCTGCGGTCTTGTGCGTCGGTGACTTGCGGGTTGCGCTTATGAGATGTTCGTGAGCCTCGGTGTACGATAGTTGAATCGCACGGATGCGGCCGAGGTAGTAAAGGAAGCGGCACACTTGGTTGTTGGAAGCTGTCGTCGGAAATTGAGTCTGACCGACTAGTAGATCGGCCTGGGTGATGTCTGCCGTCGAGAGGTAGTTGCGGAGGAGGAGAACTGTGACTGAAGCCTGTGTATCGGCGTCCTTTCGCAGGACAGAGCTTCGAAGGGCGGCTAATAGCTTCGACCGTGTCTGGATAATCGGCGATTGTCGTGAAGGAGGTTTCGGATCGAGCTGCTCGTGGAAGAGATGATAATAGAAGTATGCCTTCGCTGCTAATGGGTCGAGTGTCCTCCTGTTGTCTTCTCTTATCCGGTCTACCAAGATTGACGAGAATTCAGCGCCTTCGGCGAACTTTTGGGCATCGTAGAGGTGTACCTGATTACGTTAGATGCCACGGTCTAATAGAAGTATCATCCACGCCTTACCTGGACGAGAATAGCCAGGTAGGCAAATGTCTCTGATGACGGAGGTGCGCTTAGAGCCTTCTGTGCAACTTCGCCGTTCGTCGCGGTCTTCTTGGACGAACGCAACGCAGTCTGCAAGAACTTCACAGCGGCGTCATCAGAGAATGAGCCGAAATGGTTGATAGCTGCGGAGAGAGCTTCGACAAAGTGAGGGCTCTTTCTTGTGCTCGATATCGACCGGAGAACGCGGAGTGTGAAGCGGCCATCGAATTGCGATACTGCTTGATCAAGCAGCGCGAAGTTGGAAGTGATGGCTACAAAGGATCAGTAATAGATTGCTGCCAGAAGTTCATGACGGCATACCATCAGTGACTTGCTGAACAGTTTGGCCTTCAGGCTGCTCCGGGGCCTGCGTTTCCACACCCTCCATCTTCTCCGCCATCGTGAATGTGATGTGCTATCGGGGGTAGAGTGCTGCGTCTATACGAGATGAGCGCAATATGAGGGTATTGAATCGGATGAGAATGATCAGCGTGAAGCTCAATGGGATGGGAAACAGCAGTGACAGCTCAAACCCGAAGCTTCAACAGCTGAGTCAGCGCATCCAGCTTTGGCACGTGTCTCGCGTCATGCTTATTGTCTGCTACGCATTCACACTTTCTCTGTACTACATACGGATCATGGTGACGACTGGGATTTCATATTTGAGATTCTAATCAGAATGGCCATATCTCTGCTAGGCAGTCATCTGGAGCAGATTGCAGCATGCTCTACTTCGATTGCGGAGCTTGACTTTCCCAAGCCCAAGCAGTTTGAGAACTCGTTACTGGCGCCTCACGACATCACGGCCTTGATCCGCGACACAGAGATACATGAGCGTGCTTTGTTCTCGATTGCTCCGCCGACTCTACCCAGCAAGCCAGATCAATTCAACTTCTCCGGGTCTGAGTTCAACAATTCTCGAACAGCTGCGGCGCCGAACGCGTCACGTGCGCCGAAAAGAAACACTGCTGTTGCGGCTGTACTAGGACGCGACCTATTCCGCAAGGTCAGAGAGGCTGATGGCTCGACAGGAGCTTCCGGATATGGCGCTCGTAGCAGAGCGAAAGGCGAGATCGATGTCGAAGTCTTGCTGCAAGGCGCATCACGCTTGTCCGAAGTCTATCCAGTCGCCGGCGCCAACGAGAGAATCGCAAGACTGAAAGCCAGACATGAGCAGCTGCAAGCTAATATCGCCCACTACGAGGACAGAGTGGCGAGAAATGCCAAGCAGCTTGATAGCATGTATGCTCGACAGGGATGGACCGAAGAGGATCTGGACCTTCAGGGTGAGAGCACAGCCATAGCACTGGAAAGCAGTGGACCATCCATGACCAAAGAAGACATTGAGAGGGAGGAGAGGGAGATTAAGGAGCTTGAAAGGAAGAAGAAAGGCTTGGAGAGTCGGGTCACGGAGATGGAGAAAGATCTCGGAGGGCTGATGAGATGAAGTGCATCTGCCCACCAGGATCTCGAACTTTGCCCAACTCGCCGTGATCAGAGGCGTATGGTCTGAAAGGAACTGCGACCATACGACGCGCCTGTTACCAGCCTTACACAGGCACCCGGCCTCCCGCTCACTCGAATTCAGTACAGATTTGATTGCGGCACTACTGCACGCTCTACCGGACATCACGGCACGACCTGTATGTACGCCAGACAACACTGTCTGCTTTAGCATGCGTCTTAGTCCTAGCTCGGATGGCAGAATCGCCTTGCCGAGGAGGACAGAAACGTGCTCGGGGTTTCAATGCACCGCAGGTCTCATGCAAAGATACAGCATGTTGCAGCAGAACAAATGATAGGTGACCGATGGAGAGGACGCGTCAGCTCATGCAAGCTAGAGAAGGAAGACACGCTCAAGAAAGCCACTTACACATGATCAAACAATTGGCGGTGTAGAATGTGGCTGAGGCATGAAAAACAAGCATCGTAGCCAAGCTGAACGGAGTCGTTGATCCCCACAAGAAATAGAAGAACCATGCCCTTCTCCACCGTGTACCATTTTATATCTTCACTGGACATGTCTTGCCTCGCAGACTTCCGGACAGACTGTCTCGCAGCTTGTGAAGTACAGTCGTTTTGAGTTCAACCGAGCCACCCCGGGCTTGGCAATACAGTCGTTTTGAGTTCAACCGAGCCACCCCGGGCTTGGCAATATGCTTCACCGACTTCTGTTCACTAAATTTGGCTAGCTAGATGTCCATAGAGAATATAGAGTCGAATAGCTTAATAGCGCCGTCAATTTAAATGAAATTAAAGCTAAAAAAAGGTGTAATAAACTAGTTAGTATAGCCTAACGTCACTAAATTATAGCTCGTAAGCGTCCTTCTTTAGTACTTTACTATCGCTCTAGCCGAGTAAAGAGGCCTTTAAAGGTAGTATAAGAGGTAATTAAGGAAGTAGTTAAGGTATCCTCTACTCTACCGTCGTCGCCGCTAGTATCTTCTTCTTTAAGGCACTCGTTAAGCTCTTTAGAGAAGGTACTAAAGAAGCTTCGCTATAGCCTAACTATCCGGCTAAAGAGCCGTATACCGGCACCTACTTATCTAGAGGTTATATCCGCTAACTACGCTCTTTAAAGGCTTATAGAATAAGCTATAAGCTAAGTTATACTATCTTTACGAGCTAGATTACGAGCTAGATCTTAGTAGCTATCTCTTCGATTAAGGTTCCTAACGCTAGTATTAGACTAGCTAAGGTAGTCGATCGAGTTAAATATAGTATAAGGGTAAGAGCTAGATATATAGATAATAGAGGTAGTATAGTCATCGTAGTTTCCGGAGATACTAGAGACTAATCCTAGCGACTTAGATACGCTCTATATTAGTTAGATAGTAGAGGTAAAGCTAGTAGTAAAGCTTAGAAGTAAGACTCTATACTATAACGAGCGTATATTTAGCTAGCCGAGTAATCTATACTAGTTAGTACTATTAGATTAGTTAGTAGAGAAGAGTAGTCTTATTACTTAAGCTATAGTTAAGTTACTTTTACTTAATTATACTACTACTTACGAGCGCCTTAGTACGTAGTAGCCTTTTAGAGTAGTAATATCTTAGCTAACTAAGATATAGAGGCTAGTTAATAAGCTTAAGGATTAGCTTACTAAGGATTACTAGTAGCTACGAGTTAGCCTTATTACCGAGATAAGGAAGGTACTAGCTACTATAAACTCTATAGTAAATTTAAGAGTTATATAGCTACCTTTAACTATGCTAGTTCTAAGCTCTTTAATAGGTCTACTACTACTACCTTTATAGTAATCCTCTATTAGATCGATACTAGCGAGAGTAGTATAGACTCTAGCTATTAGTACGATACTATCTTTACTATAGTTAGTATAGTTATCGTAGCTAGCGCCGCTATCGTAAGGTTAAGACTCGGCGACGAGCTAATTACGTAGTACGCTCGAGGATATAAATAGTAATAAGGAGCCTCTATTAGAGTTAGTATAGACTTACGCTAATCGTAATTACTATAACTATAAGAGGTTATACTAGCCTACGTTAACTAGTAAGTACTACTAGATTACGATAGAGAATAAGTATACCTAGGCTACTACTATTCGCGATAGTAAAGCTACTATTAATCGTCCTTCTATAGGCCTTATATTAAGCCTTAATTACTTAAAGGCCTCGAGGAGTATTAAAAGCGCTCTACCGATACTACTAATACCGACGCCTTTAGTATCTTTAGCGTTTCTTATACTCTCTTTAACATTTATTAACTATATTAATATTATAAACTCGATTACTCCTTACTAGCTATAGTAGCGCTTAGGGCCTATAAACGACTTAAGATCCTTACCTATTACTTCTAAGGCCGACTCTTACGAAGTTTTAACTAAGTTCTTTAAGTAGATAAAGAGAAAGAGAAGCTTTAAAAGAGATATTTAGGTACTAGATTAGGTTAAATTTAAGCTAAAGAAGGAGAGTTACGACCTTAATAGTATAAGAGGTATATACTTAGATAAGTAGAGAGATACCTAGGCCTTTAATAAAGGCCTTCTATACCGGATTTAAAGCTAAATTAGCTCTTTTAAGCGCTAGTATCGCTCTAAGATAGTTATACGAGCTAGATCGAATTAAGCGAGTTAAATACCTTACTATCTTAGTAGTCGAAATAGGTACTTTTACCTAGTTTACGCTACCTAATTAGTATCTATATTAGCTGCTAAAATAGACGGTTTAACTAGCTTAGCGGCCGAGATAGATATTAATCTAGTTTAGCTACTAAACTAGATTTAGTTTATCTAACTCGGAGTAGTATACGTATAGTATAGAGTAGTTATAGTAGTAGTAAAGAGTTTTTACTAGGTCTTAGTATTAAACTTATTTAATATAAGCAATTTCTTACGTACTAAATAGATCCCCTATAATCTTACGCTATATCTATAGCTCTTAAAGTACGCCTTAGCGTATAGTCCGCTATACGAGTAGATAGCTAGCTCTAAGAAATTAGTATATTTCTCGTACCTAGTAACTAGATCGTAGTATTACTTTACCTATACCTTAAGCACTAAGAAGAATTACTCGATAGAATTAAAATCTAGCGAATAAGGTAGTAGGTATTTAAGGTAACTTCTATACTCTTATACTAGCTCCTTTACCTTATTACTCTAGTAAATTAAAGCGTTATCTATAATAAAGATTATTCTAGCTAGAAGCTCCGGTATTATTATATCTATAAGCTAGCTAATAAAGATCTTACTAGTAATCGATCTATAGTAGATTAAGGTACTAAGAAGATAGCTATTAATAGTAATAGCTAGTAATATGCTCTACCTCTTACTACGCTACTTTAGCTAGATATCTATATACTCTTTACTAACTAGCGTCTATCTATATCTCCTTTACGTAGTACGCTCGTTATAAGCCGATTTATTAATATAAACGATCCTCTCGACTAGCTAAAGTATACTCCGTCGAGTCTAATTAGCTCTAAGTATTATATCTCTTTTAGCTACTACCTTCTTAGCTACTTTCCGAGACTACTATCGGCGCTAGATAGTATACTAGATTATACTTAAGTATACCTAGTAGTTATATACCTCCCTTAGGAAGGCTTAGACCTCGTCGAGGTAGGTAGTAAGAATATTGTTTAAGTATATAATTACCTCCTTAGATAGGTTAATATAGAAAGAGCTTAACTATAAAGAACCTATATCTTCTAATAGAGAAGTAAGAGTATAAGGACGTAGTATATAAGCTTTATTAGGTAGATAAGGAGTACTAAAGAACTTAAGGGATAGTCGAATTCGCTATATTATAGCTCTAGCTACCTTAGTAGTAGTATAAATAGTATAATTAGTATACCCTTTAGTAAGTAAGAACTATATATCCGCTAGCTTAGATTTAGCTATCCGATGATTAACTATAATAGTAATAACTTAATTAGAGTAGTATAGCGACTATTACACCTTTTTTTAGCTTTAATTTATCGATATTCTCTATAGACCTCTAGCTAGCTAAATTTAATAACGAGAGGTTAACGTAGAGTATAACGCGCTAAGACTAGAGTAGCTCGGTTAAACTTAAAACGACTATATACTTCACCGACTTCTATTTACTAAATTTAGCTAGCTAGATGTCTATAGAGAATATAGAGTCGAATAGCTTAATAGCGCCGTTAATTTAAATGAAATTAAAGCTAAAAAAAGGTATAATAAACTAGTTAGTATAGCCTAACGTTACTAAATTATAGCTCGTAAGCGTCCTTCTTTAGTACCTTACTATCGCTCTAACTAAGTAAAGAGGCCTTTAAAGGTAGTATAAGAGGCAATTAAGGAGGTAGTTAAGGTATCCTCTACTTTACTATCGTCGCCGCTAGTATCTTCTTCTTTAAGGCACTCGTTAAGCTCTTTAGAGAAAGTACTAGAGGAGCTTTACTATAGCCTAACTATCCGGCTAAAGAGCCGTATACTAGTACCTACTTATCTAGAGGTTATATCCGCTAACTACGCTCTTTAAAGGCTTATAGAATAAGCTATAAGCTAAGTTATACTATCTTTACGAGCTAGATTACGAGCTAGATCTCGGCGGCTATCTCTTTAATTAAGGTTCCTAACGCTAGTATTAGACTAGCTAAGGTAGTCGATCGAGTTAGATATAGTATAAGGATAAGAGCTAGATATATAGATAATAGAGGTAGTATAGTTATCGTAGTTTCTAGAGATGCTAGAGACTAATCCTAGCGACTTAGATATACTCTATATTAGTCGAATAGTAGAGGTAAAGCTAGCGATAAAGCTTAGAAGTAAGACTCTATACTATAACGAGCGTGTATTTAGCTAGCCGAGTAATCTATACTAGTTAGTACTATTAGATTAGTTAGTAAAGAAGGGTAGTCTTATTACTTAAGCTATAGTTAAGTTACTTTTACTTAATTACGCTACTACTTACGAGCGCCTTAGTATATAGTAGTCTTTTAGAGTAGCGATATCTTAGCTAACTAAGATATAGAGGCTAGTTAATAAGCTTAAGGATTAGCTTACTAAGGATTACTAGTAGCTACGAGTTAGCCTTACTACTAAGATAAGGAAGGTACTAGCTACTATAAACTCTATAGTAAATTTAAGAGTTATATAGCTACCTTTAACTATGCTAGTTCTAAACTCTTTAATAGGTCTACTACCGCTACCTTTATAGTAATCCTCTATTAGATCGACACTAGCGAAGGTAGTATAGACTCTAGCCGTTAGTATAATACTATCTTTACTATAGTTAGTATAGTCGTCGTAGCTAGCGCTACTATTATAAGGTCGAGGCTCGGCAATAAGCTAATTATATAATACGCTCGAGGGCGTAAATAGTAATAAGGAGCCTCTATTAGAGTTAGTATAGACTTACGCTAATCGTAATTACTATAACTATAAGAGGTTATACTAGCCTACGTTAACTAGTAAGTACTACTAGATTACGATAGAGAATAAGTATACCTAGGCTACTACTATTCGCGATAGTAAAGCTACTATTAATCGTCCTTCTATAGGCCTTATATTAAGCCTTAATCGCTTAAAGGCCTCGAGGAGTGTTAAAAGTACTCTACTAATACTACTAATACTAACGCCTTTAGCGTCTTTAGCGCCTCTCGTACTCTCTTTAATACCTATTAACTATATTAATATTATAAACTCGATTACTCCTTACTAGCTATAGTAGCGCTTAGGGCCTATAAACGACTTAAGATCCTTATCTATTACTTCTAAGACTAACTCTTACAAAGTTTTAACTAAGTTCTTTAAGTAGATAAAGAGAAAGAGAAGCTTTAAAAGAGATATTTAGGTACTAGATTAGGTTAAATTTAAGCTAAAGAAGGAGAGTTATAACCTTAATAGTATAAGAGGTATATACTTAGATAGGTAGAGAGATACCTAGGCCTTTAATAAAGGCCTTCTATACCGGATTTAAAGCTAAATTAGCTCTTTTAAGCGCTAGTATCGCTCTAAGATAGTTATATAAGCTAGATCGAATTAAGCGAGTTAGATACCTTACTATCTTAGTAGTCGAAATAGGCACTTTTACCTAGTTTACGCCGCCTAATTAGTATCTATATTAGCCGCTAAGATAGATAGTTTAACTAGCTCGGCGGCCGAGATAGATATTAATCTAGTTTAGCTACTAAACTAGATTTAGTTTATCTAACTCGGAGTAGTATACGTATAGTATAGAGTAGTTATAGTAGTAGTAAAGAGTTTTTACTAGGTCTTAGTATTAAACTTATTTAATATAAGTAATTTCTTACGTACTAAATAGATCCTCTATAACCTTACGCTATATCTATAGCTCTTAAAGTACGCCTTAGCGTATAGTCTACTATACGAGTAGATAGCTAGCTCTAAGAAATTAGTATATTCCTTATACCTAGTAACTAGATTATAGTATTACTTTACCTATACCTTAAGCACTAAGAAGAATTACTCGATAGGATTAAAATCTAGCGAATAAGGTAGTAGGTATTTAAGGTAACTTCTATACTCTTATACTAGCTCCTTTACCTTATCGCTCTAGTAAATTAAAGTATTATCTATAACGAAGATTATTCTAGCTAGAAGCTCTAGTATTATTATATCTATAAGCTAGCTAATAAAGATCTAACTAGTAATCGATCTATAGTAGATTAAGGTACTAGGAAGATAGCTATTAATAGTAATAGCTAGTAATACGCTCTACCTCTTACTACGCTACTTTAGCTAGATATCTATATACTCTTTACTAACTAGCGCCTATCTATATCTCCTTTACGTAGTACGCTCGTTATAAGCTAATTCGTTAATATAAACGATTCTCTCGACTAGCTAAAGTATACTCTATCGAGTCTAATTAGCTCTAAGTATTATATCTCTTTTAGCCGCTACCTTCTTAGCTACTTTCCGAGACTACTATCGGCGCTAGATAGTACACTAGATTATACTTAAGTATACCTAGTAGTTATATACCTCCCTTAGGAAGACTTAGACCTTATTAAGGTAAGTAATAGAGATATCGTTTAAGTATATAATTACCTCCTTAAATAGGTTAGTATAGAAAGAGCTTAGCTATAAAAGACCTATATCTTCTAATAGAGGAGTAAGAGCACGAGAGCGTAGTACGTAAGCTTTATTAGGTAGATAAGGAGTACTAAAGAACTTAAGGAATAGTCGAATTCGCCGTATTATAGCTCTAGCCACCTTAGTAGTAGTATAAATAGTACGATCGGTATACTCTTTAGCGAGTAAGAACTATATATCCGCTAGCTTAGATTTAGCTATCCGATGATTAACTATAATAGTAACAACTTAATTAGAGTAGTATAGCGACTATTACACCTTTTTTTAGCTTCAATTTATCGATATTCTCTATGGACCTCTAGCTAGCCAAATTTGATGACGAGAGGTCGACGCGGAGTACAACGCGCCAAGACTGGGGTGGCTCGGTTGAACTCAAAACGACTGTAATGAGTTTTACCGGTGGAGCTCGTGTCCGAAACGGTAGGTCCGCAATGGCATCATGCACGACCTGCAGATAGGGCATTCCAGACCACGCACCGCCTAAAACCCAATCGCATCATTAGCGGATTATACATCCGTGACATGTCTGCCCGAGCTCCATGTCATAGCTCCAAAGAGCTTCTCGTATACCTCTAACCTCAGCTGTCGTTTTACATTCCTTGACTCCTCAACCTCCCATCCTCTCACCCTCACAACTCAAGACTCAACTGCACCACCCACCATCTCCGACACACATCCCATCCCTCATCATGTCATTCCTCAAAGACCTCGTCTCCAACTTCACCGACAACGACTCTCAGCCATCCGGTCCCCCACCACGAGTCCCCCAACCCTGGTTCACAGAATGGGACTCCCGCGAAGGTCGCTGGCTTTTCATCAACAACGACACCGGCGACCGCACCTACGACTTCCCCTCTGAGTACGGCTTCAGCGAAGGTGCAGCCAACTGGGCAGGACGTAAAGTTGGCGAAGCAGAAGAACTCGGCGACGATGTGAGGCAAGACTACGACAATGCTAAATATGGCGCCGAAGAGCGGATCGACAATGGCATCAATCGAGTACGTCTCTGTCCACCTCCCTACCCCTTTTCTCTCCACCTCCCTATCCCTCTCCTCTCCTCGGCCCATCACTCATCTCCCATAGGTTGAAGACATACCCCAAGATATTCGTCAAGACTACGACAACTTTGAAAACCGCGTAGAAGGCGGCTTCGACCGCTTCGCCCACCGCGTGAGCCCCCCTTCCCCTCTATGCAACGACTGGGTACCCAATGATGATCCAATTTCTTCTCCACCCCGTCGGGGACAAGAGTCGGACATGAGTTGACTTTCCATCTGAAACCTCCTTCCCTCTTCCCCTTCTTCCCCTCCCCCTTACCCCTCTACCCTCCCAGCCTCTCCCCCTTCCCCATCCCTTCCCCCCCCGCAACCCCGCCTCTGACACCACCCACAACAGGTCGAAAATCTCCCCGAAGACCTCTCCTACGGTGCAGGAGAGGCGTACGGTAAGGCACAGCAATTCGGCCAAGACGTGGAAGACATCCCGCAAGACGTAGAGCAGAGCTTCGATCGTTTCGGCAATAGAGTCGAGGAGAGTTACGATGATGCCCGCGACGACGCCAGGAGGTTTGGCGATGAGCAGGAGGGGGCTTTCGACGCGGGGAGGAACCAGGGGAGGGGGGACGGGTGGTAATTACCCGCCACAAGGTCAGGAGAGAGGGGTTTGTGTATGGGGGGATAGAGAAAGGGGATTGGTTTACGAGGCATAGCGAGGACCAGGAACGAAGTCATGGAGCTTTTTGCATCCCATTTGAATGCTTGCTAATAGCTGCTGCTGCCATCTCCCGGGCTGTTCGCCACGTGGTATTTCCTATGCCCGATCTGATATCGTATAACCCTGTGCCCGAGACGCCTTGCATAATCAGTCTCTCCGCCGGCCGTGGAAACAAAAAGTCGTTGAACTCCCTTTTCGTGTCTCTTTCATGATTGATTGTCACGTCACGGAAACCTCACTCCTGCGCTGCCCTCTTCCTTGATGTGACCTCTGTCGCCTTTTGATGCCACAGCTCTGCTTGTTCTTCTGGTCTGAGATCCCACTAATTATCCTGCCTGCCCATGACCTTTGCCGCCTGGACTGCATTCATTTTCTGAGTCCAACCAGGCGCAGGCTGGAACTTGCGCACAGTACGGACTTCATCCAGAGCGTAGCCCGGGATGCGGATGTTGTGGTTGCGCTCAAGCACAATCTGGATGTCGCGAACCTCGAGAGTGGCGTTGGGGCGGATCTTGGCGAGGCGGCAGGCGTTGGTCAGGACGCTCTCGACAAACTCGTCTGCGAGGTTGAGTACAGCCTGTTAGAGAATTAGTCTTGCTTTGAGCAATGTATGAATGTGAACAGAGTCTGATGGAAACGAGAAGTGCAAGTAAGCGGGTTGGTGCAAAAGTGAATGTAAAAGTCAACGCGGTGTGAACATACCTCTTCTGCTTCAGGGGTGAGGCCCTCACCACCACCAGTGACCTGCCTGACCAATTCGTCAAGCTTCTTCTTGCTGAGCACCCTGCCTTCTTCGCCTTCAAGAGTGAATCCAGGAGGCTTCTGCAATGCTGGCTGGCCCATCATGCCTTGTGGTCCTGAGCCAAAAGTCGGCCTGGTTGGGGCCATCTGTACTGGCTGGATAGGAGGAGTGTTCAGTTTCTGTGGGATGGGAATCTTGGATGAGTTGAAGTTGTTGCTTCCAGGTGGTTGAGGGAACGGTGTAGGCTGAGTTTGCGCGGTTGGGGTGCTGCGTGAAGTTGGCGCATTTGATTGAGGAGGTTGATCAGTGCTGTAAGTACGGTTGATAGCCGAAATAGCGGCTTGATGTGAAAGCGGCTGCGGTGCACCGGCTTGCTGTCCTTGCTGACCTTGCTGCCCCAGCTGCTGCTGCTGCGGGACAGGCTGTGGGCGGGCCTGCTGTTGTTGTTGAAGCTGCTGCTGTTGTTGCTGATATTGTTGTTGCAGCGGTTGGCTGGACGTCGGGGTAGGGACATTCATGGCTTGCGGTGTCTGCGCTTGCTGCTGTTGATGGTTGTCTGGAGTTTGACGCTGAGCCTGTTGAGCTTGCTGCTGGGCCTGCTGGGCCTGTTGAGCCTGCTGAGCCTGCTGAGCTTGTTGCTGTCTCATCTGCGCAGCTTGTGCTTGTGCGGCCTGAGCCTGTGCTTGCGCCTGAGCCTGAGCCTGCAAGTTCTGATTGTTTCCAGTGCCTTGATCTCCTCCCTGCTGTGCGTTCTGCTGTCTTTGCTGCCACAGTGCCTTGTTACGTTCATTGTCGCTCTTGATCCTATCGAATTCCGCCTTGGCTTTTGTCATCATCGCCTTTAGGTTCTCTCGATTCTTGATCTGCTCTTGACTCATGGACTGACCAGCGGCCTTGAGTTTCTCATCGCGAAGCAGCCACTCTTTCATGCTAGCAGAATAGCGCTCCTGTGCATACAAACACCTAGAGAGATGGTCGGTGAACTTTGCCTTGTACTGCTCAAATTGAGGAGTGTTTGGCAGGACGTTGGGCCCAGGATATATCTCAAACTGGGCCAGAAACTTTTTGGCAGTCTCGGAGAGTATCATCTGTTGCGGATTATTGCCTTGCTGTGATGACTGGCGCTGTGGTTGTGAGGCTTGTGGTTGAGCTTGCGGCTGCTGCTGTTGCTGAATTTGCGGGTTGTTTGGTATGCCACCTTGAGGTTGCCCTTGATTCTGGTTCTGATTCTGGGACCGCTGTGCTGACTGTTGACCTTGCGTTTGCTGTGCCTGACCCTGAGCTTGGGCGTTTCCGCGATTCTTGGAATTCGCGATACGGCGCAAAAGATCTCGGGATACCTCTCTGATCTTATTGACCGCCTTCTGGTGCTGTTCAGAATCTGCCGGGGTCGTTTTGACTATGTTCCACAGATTCTCCAGACCCTTGGTGTATTTCTGCTTGTCCGCGTCGTTAAGGATGGGAATGCCGGCAATGTGATGTGGTTGGATCATGTCTATGGTAGGTCCACTACCACCGGCCCCTTGGCCTCCATTTGATTGACTCATATTCGCGGAAGGCGCGGCTGGGGATTGAGAAAGACCAGTCGCTGGATGACGTGTACGACAAGGTAATTCGGTGACAGGTAAGTGGTGGACTCGATGGAAGCTCGTTGGATTTCAGTCTATACAGCCATTAGCTTGCAATTACTCGAAAGATCGATGAGCAGCGATCCAGCGAGAGCAGCGAGGGAGCGGTCGATTCGAGGTCGTAAAAGATATGGCGTTGAGTGAGCACTGAAGAAAAGGTAAAGAAGGTCGAGTAATTGAAGTTACACTCCGCCTCCGCAGCGCATGCCTTGGCGTTCATGTGCCACTCGAGGTGAGATGAAAAGCGTGTATATATGGTTGTAAAGATGACACAATGAAACGACTGCGTTGGTTGGGGATCTGGTTGGAACAAATTCATGATTAGGATGTACCAACATGCTCCTAGATGTATGCAACATGATCACATCTGTGCCTCGCTCTATGCTAGTCTGCCTTGTGGCTTTCATGCCGTCGTTATATGTTATGTGCGCCTTCGCAACCCGAGTCAAAGACTAATGAGCCTCCTTTGTGCAGTATCCTACTTCGTCCTTTGACCTCCGATGACACCAACGGCGCCAGTCGGTGAGCCCATACCCCAAGCGGTCCCAGAGCTGCCACTTCTCTGCTGAACGCCCGGCTCTGCTTCACTGCCTTCCAGACCGCCAGTCTCCTCCTCCATGGAGAATATACTCTCCTCTTCGATCTTCTCACGGCCGAGTGTGTTGCTGAGATTGCCGCTCAGACTTCGCTCCCCTGCGCCGAGTCCTTGACCATATCTTCCGTTGGATGTAGGTCCAATCCGAGAAGATAGAGAAGTCCCAGAAGCAGAAGGAGACAAGTACGAAGAACTGGCCGTGGGTGAGCCTGAAGCGCTGTCATTCAGCTTTGCACGCTTGAGCTGAGATGTGAGCATGCTGAGAGCGGCAGGGTTGCCATCGGGTGGTGAAGAGGTGTGTGTACTGCTTGTGCGTAGATTCGATGGACGCAGAGGTGATCCGACATGTCCCAGTGTAGACGTCAGCGCGCTGTCGGACTCCTGTTTCGATGAGGAGCGAGCTGCCCACATCGCACTATACCTCGACGGCGAAGCAGAATGTGGAGACAGCGATCCCGTCTTGAACTCTCCGTTACCGCCGTTGCTAGAAATACGGCGTGGTGCCGAAGTCCAGGGGCTGTTATTCTCGTCTTCCGTGTAGCCGCTCTTCGAAGAACGACGTGGCCTGTCGGTAGGGAGCAAGTCATGGAGCGATGAAGGTAAGAGATCCTCCCCGGCACCGTCGTCCGAGTCTGCTCCGTCCAGATCCGAATTGTCGAGATTGGTCAGGAATTGCGTATTCCGGACGTCCAAGGAAGATGAGAGAAAAGGTCTTGATCGCGCGAATCGCTCGGAATGAAGAGGACGTTTCGAGAAGGTGAGTGGCTCGTTCTCTCGCGGCGACGACCCGAGGCCATGCAGGACGCCATCCAGATTCGCTGTATCGCCAAATGCAGAATCTCGAATGTCGCGAAGAGCAGTGTTACCCATCTGGGCCTTGTTGGGATATGATGACGGCGGCGACTCGAGGCCGAATCGACCTGGAACAGACGCAGCATAAGGACCATGTCGAGCAGCCTGTGAAATTCCTTGGCTATCCCATGAGCTCGGCATTGGCGCATCGCGAGCGCTTAAACCTGGTCGCGGCGGAGATCGAACAGGGTTTAGATAGTCGTTCTGTGGCGATCCAAATGTCGGTGAGGCGTCTCCAGGGTATATTTCCGACTTGAAGACAGGTGAAGTCGGCTGGTGTGGGTACGCGAAAGAAGGATCTTGACCTTGATATGCCATCGGATCTGCGGAAGCGCTTGGGTCATGTGGATTGATGGTCAATGGCGATGTCTGGCTGTTCTGGTACATGTGCCCGTTGTGCTGGCCTCTGCGATTGAAGCCGTGCCCACCTCTTATCGGTCTGTTCGTCACTCTGCCATCTGGTAGAACATGCATAAGAGCACATCCTTGACCAAATTTGCAACTTCCCTGGGTGATCCGTCAGCAAAAGGTATAGGCGGTCAAGCACAGGACATACCCTTGCGAAGTATTTGCATGGCGCATTCTGCCTGGTAGGGTCAAGATCGTGAGAGAACTGGCATGCAGCTCCGGCCTGGCATTGTCCTATAGGAAAGAACTTGCAGGGGACATGCGATGTGCCTGCGGATGTCAGCTATGCTTCCTCTCTTTCGCGACACAGCAACCTACTCTTTTGCTTTGGCGGACTTCTTGCTCCGGAGAACCCGGAACCATAGGTCTGCATTCCTCTAGCTTGTCCGGGTATGACCATGGGCATGTGTCCGTTGGGCGCACCGCTCGGCGGCATCTCACCAGGGCCCATTTGCGGACTCGAGAAATCCCCAGAAGTACGTCGGCCGAATCCCTCTGTGTGGAGCTGGGGCAGCTGTTGTCCGAAGTTCATGACGAGCGTTTCAACAGGAAAGACAGATCGTATAAGGAATGCCGAGAACGAGGTTGAGGTGAGGCACTCGCATAGAAGAACGTCAGGCAACCTTGTGCCGACAAAAAGGCGTGCGCCTCGAAGATCTGCGGTCGGAAATGGCCGTCAGGCAATTCGGTGCAGGCGGAGCGGAATGCTATACTTGGCGCGTCAAGCAGGTCGAACAGGCACGTGGACGTCCATCAAAGAGATCATCTGAACATGAAGGAGGGGTGGGTGGGAACGAGGATGGTGGAGAGCGGGAACCACTTCACATCTGCCCGCGCCAATCACGGCCAATCACATCACTCTCAAAATGCGGCTCTGTCACTCGGAAATTGATCGACATTGCATGCCGCTAAGGGAGCTAGGACCACATGATATGTCAAGGACTTGTGCGACTTGAACTTCATTGATCATCGACTTCCATAACAACTTATGTGGACCACGGATCGTTTCGTCTGCCCTATCCACAAGTGTGACGAGGGTTGCGCGAACGTGATGCCTCTGCAAGCATAAACCAGTAGAATGTGTAATTGTCTGCCTTCAATCGAGGTCTGCCGAAGGTATAGACACATTCAATGTCGGTCCTTCAACCCGGGCCCTTGTCGATCTCAGTGTTCCCCCCGGCGTACATGTGCATGCAGCAGACTCGTGTTTCACCACGAGATTGCCTCGTGCCTCACAGTGCAGGCTCTTGGGGTGACGCAATCGCGGCTTCCACTTGTCCCAAGCTCGTAAGTGGCACGCACTGGCAGAAGCAGTGCATTTCCACAATCGCGTCCCGCGTTAGTCGTTCTTCTTCGACCTCACTTTCGTCGTAGAACCCTCAACTCACCACAGTCACTCTTTACGCTGTTCACCTTTATCGTTCATCTATTCCCAGCAGCATGAAGATCATTACGGCGATTCTGGCCGCCCTGGCTGCCACCAGCGCATCTGCTCAGGATCTTAGGTACGTTGGACTCATTGCGGCCTTGCACACGATTCCGACTCATCGTTGCATAGCACCTGCGTTGTTTCTGTGGACATCCTCACCGTCTTCGATACCATCACAATCACTCAGACCGTCGCGGAAGTCACCACCACAGTTGTTTCCACCGAAATTGTCACGATCACCGCCGGCGGATCCTCCTCCGATAATCTCACGGCTACCTCCAAATTCCCGTCTTTCACATACCTATCTACAACATCAGGCAATAGCAACACTACCGCCACCACCTACACAGCATCCACCACCTATACAGCATCCACCACCTCCGTCTTTCCCACCATTACTTTGACCATTCCCCGTACAAGCTCTGCCAGTAGTATCGTTGGACCTGGCGCGAGTGGCTGGAACGTCTCCTCCAGCATCAGCCGAAGCCTTGGTCTTTCCGGAGATAGCTCGAATGCAGAAGTGGCCGTTTCTATGTCTCGCATCTTCGTTCGCGACGCACAGCTTGAGGATGTAGAGGTTGGAGAGCTCACCGAGATTGAGCTGCCAGGAAATACCTATCCAGGGCCCATCAGGTACTCGCCAGGCACAATTGGGAGACCTGTGATCTCTCAGCTCCCACCATATCCAACCATCGCTGTCTCAGCGTCTTCCCGCGTACCGGTCTATGCGACTGGCACCGCAGGAACAACGACCTGTAATCAGACAGTATCAGAGCCATCCACCTTCAGTACTCGCACGATATCTTTTCCCTCAGGTACTGGTCTTGCGACTTTGGAGACAGACTGTGGAGAGATTGGTGATTTTCGCTTTGGCGTGAGTGGTCTTCCCGTCTTGTAATCCTTTATTGACCCTCGGCCAGTGGGATGACTTACCTCGATTCATCACCAACCTTACCGACATCACTCGCGCGGTACCGATCTTCAGCCCATATCGCCACTTTCAATTCTCCGAAGGATATGTGTACGCTCCTCTGCCAGAGACGCCCTTCAGAGCTGTGACTCCTCCACACCTGGCAGTCTTCATCACCAATCAGACAGGTGCCGCCAATGTCCCATCTCCTGGCTTCGTGAGACCTGGCGAACTTGGTGCTGGAGCTCGTGCTTCCAACCAAGTCTACTGGTTCAACGCCTACTCTGCTTACTTAGGCTGCGACAACACCGACTCACCTGGCTGCATGTACGAGATCAGCGGCTACGTTTACGACCGAGCATTCCGCGATGAGATACTTGCATATCAGAGCAACGTCACTGTCCCTGCTTGTCCCGCTCTTGAGGACTGCGACCTCACTTTCGTAGACTTTCCGCTGGATATGCGTGGATTGAGTGGGTTGCAGATCAGAGCTTTTGCTGGGGATGAGCAGAGGATCTGGTTCATGGACGAGTTGGCTCTGGGATGGTGGGACAATTCTTGTGAAGCCGGCCAGATCAGGGCAAGGGGTAGGAAGAGGTCTATCGAGGCTTGATATAATGCCTCCTCCATGTCCACAGTAGAGGCTTTCAAGCATGGGCTACAGTGCTTTACAGTCATGTTAGTTATCATACATACATGACAGGTGATAGATAGCATAATACGATGTCTTTGATACGCCAGCTTTGGTGTATTATTGCACCCGGTGTGACGAATTGAATTGGTCTCATTCGTGTCATGACACATCTCATAGATCCTATCTTACCCCAGTCCGCACCAGCAGACAAATTCCCGTTAAGGTGCGTCCATACCCAACCCTGCGCCGCGCTATGAGTAACAATCACATCGCTCAACTCTCCTACGAGCTCTACTCATCCTCATCCTCGAACCCCTTCGCCATCTCCGCCGCCAACGCCGCCTCCAAATCATCATCATCCGTCGCCTGGCCCTCGCCTTCCTCTCCTCCCTCGTCGTGCTCCACCACGGTATCCTGTTCAGGCACCGCGACAGCCCCTTGCGTCACCCCCTCCACGGTATTCAGACTACTAGTCCTCCCCAGAGCCTTCTTCTTCCTGACCTGCAACTTACTGCTCCCTTCTCGCTCTTCCCCGCTCTCGCCCTCCTGGCTACCCGTGTCCGCTCGCTTGCGCTTCTTCCCTGCCTGCCCGCTGGCTCCGTCAGTGGACGATCGCGTCGACTCGGCCTCGCTTGCGCTGCCGTCGTCTTCGGCGTCGCTGCCGAGGAATTCGGCAAGTTCGTCATTGACTTCGTCCCAGTCTTCTTTTGTTTCTTCGTGTGGGGCAGAGTCTTCGCGGGAGAGAGAGGGCATGTGGCGGCGGAGTTCTTTCTCCGTTTCAGTGTCGTCGGCTTCGTCGTCGGCGTCAGTGGCTGAGTTGGGGGCGGAGGTGTCGAGGCGGAGGCCGTTGGTGGCGGTTGGGGTGTCGGCGTCGGACTCGGTGAGGGCGGCGTCTTCTTCACTTGAGGAGAGGAGACCGGGCTGGTCGTCGAGAGGAGAGGTGCGGTGAGGATGGTGGGGCCCGTCTTCGTCGTCGAGTACTGTGTGGATCTGATAGGGCGCTTCGGGAACGCGGCGCCACTGAGAGAAGCAGTCGAGGAGCCATTTCTGTTGGACCATTGGTATGCCGCGGCGATAGGCCTTCTTGACCTTTGATGTCTTGCGGCTAGGTACGGCGATGACATGGGTGGTGCGGCGATTGATATTCTCCTGAATCACAGCTCCGAAGGACTTGGCCCAAACAGCGAGGTCGTGAGATTGGATCGGTGTGCCGAGCGGTACGACGCCAGAGAAGACAATGTAGACGCCGCGTAGAACAGAGATTTTCATGCTTGCCATAATCGTGGTCACATCAGGGAGTGTCTCCAGGTCTGAAGCAGCCTTGGGCGCCTGTGGTCGCAAGCTATTCTGTCGGAGCTCAGATACGCGCGATGGTTGTAGCGAGTTTCGCGCATCGTATTCTGAGTAGAACTTCTGGTGAACAGACTGTAATGATCGTCGCAGATAATGTAGCTCATTATCATCGTCGCGGAGCAGATTGTGGCGATGTTGAGGAGGAGTACCCGAGTCACCGTTCCGTTGCGGTGAATCCACGGGGGTGTCGTCAGAAGCATCTTCCGCGGCTTCGAGCTTCTTTTGTTTCTGTAGCAAAGGTCTGGCTGTCAATTGCGCCTTGATCGTCTCGTTGTGCTCGTTGGTCTGTTCTTTCACCGTACTGGCGTCTCCCGCTCCACCCATGGCCATGATCTGATCGATGGTCGAGACATCTCCGTTGGTCTGTGGCTCCACAGGATTCTCCGCGATTGGTCGGATCGGTTTCTGCTTTCCTTCGCCGTTGACCTTGCTAGCTTCTATCGACTCGTGGTTTCCATTCGCAGTGGCCGGCTCGACCGTCGGTGGCGGTACATCATCAATGCCTGGGCGTTTTGGAAGAAAGCTGGAGTTGATGTCTCCGATTCCCACAAAAAAGTCAAAGGCGTTGACCTTGATGAGGTTCTGGCTCCAATGCCATACATCACCACGATCGTCGATGATGACAACCATCTTGGTATCAACAGGGAAAAGGAGCCGCAAGTTCTTCACCTGCATGCTTCCGCTCTCGTCCCGACTGAGGATGCGGTCGCCAAAGATCTTCCTGTCAGGGTCAACAAGCTTTGCGATGTTGTGTGCATAGTTACGTGTTCCCATGGTGTAGATGTGCATTTCGTAGAGCTTGTTCATGTCTTCGAGAAATTGTTTGAGACCAGGGCGCAACTTGACATAGTACCAGCAACCTCGTACGCCGGACGCTTCTTCGGAGAGCTGGAAAGCTCGCACATCCTTGACTGCGTCATGGTTCGGGTTTGTAGGATCGTTCTGCCATTCTGCCACAGTACCGTCAACAGTAGCTTGAATGATGGTCTGATCAAGATCGACAACCAGAGACAGCTTTCGTGAGGTTAGGAGCCTTCTCTTTGCTTCTTCGTCCGATCTTGAAGCCTCAGCGGGTGATATGAGGAGTCCAGAATGACCGAGTGCAGTGGAAATAGTGGCGCGAGCCGACTTCTTTTGTACTGTGTTGTAGGTAACTCTGTGCCATGGTCAGCGAATTGTGCGGATACATCGATTGGATCATCATACTCGTCCATATCTTTACCGCAGTCGGCACACATGCCCTGGAATTGAACTTCGTGCCGACACGCCTCTTCCACGTCGCCTACTGGTGTACTGCAGACATGTTAGCCGTCGTTTCTTATCTGGCGCCCTGTAATCGACTTGCGCTCCACGGGTTATGACAGTCCCTTGCGACACGAGCCATCTTCGAAGAGTGCCCTCTAGATCACTCTCGTATGTGGCGTACAGTGTCCTCTTGACGGGTTCTCCCTCTGGATTGTCGATGGACCCCTCTATCACAGTCGTCTCATAACGATAGTCGAACAGCGGTGTCCCTTGCGCTACCTCTTCATCCTGTTGGCAGCGCAAACGCGTGACCGTCAGAGGATAGTGGAGGCTCGGTGGTGTGATCAGACGCATCGAGAATGCTAGGGTCGCATCTGGAAATGCTTTCAGGTGCTATGTTGGATCGAGGGTGAATATATGACCGTGAATCAATACTGGTTGGTGTCGGTGATTGTGATGTTAAGGTATGTTGGAGATGGAATCTAAGTGACAGAGTGGGTCTCTTTGTTGAAGCAATTGTTCGCATTTGGCAGCGCAATCACTCTTCGAATTTGAGCGGTCATGTAGTTGCATCAATTGTTTGGTCGCATGCTTGTCGGGCAACAGAAAGATTTGGAGCTTCTCCACACGCACAAGCAAAGTGACGCGCCCGGCCGAGGTGGGGGAGAGCAAGCCTTCTTATACGCCGCCTTTTGAAAAGGTCAAAGCTCCTTCCGCCCATGATTCGCAGCCGTGCAGGGGTATCCTCAAGACAGAGGCTTGGGCTCATCTATCAAATTTTACCACGTGCTTTGTGCAAATTGGTCTGCTCGGACCACCAAAAGCATGCCACTGTCTGATCTTGCACTACTGGCGAATTCCCAAGAGAAGTTCCACATTGCTCGAGATTCTGTCAACATAGATGATCATACAACCCAAGTATCATCAGGATCCCCACTTCCGGCGATCACAAAGCGGAGCTTCAGAACGTGTGACCCAGCGCGGAGCCGCGAGTTTGAACAAAGAGAAGTATGCTCTGATATCTTTGTTGGCTTCATACAACGTCTACGTGGAAGGTGTAGACTGCACAGCAGGTCGCAAGATCTCCAAGAATTGCTGCGTTTCTGAGAGATGCCTCCTCTTCCTACATGTGGTATTGTTATCAGATGCTGTGCCCTGGGGACGCGCATTCCAGGCTACGGGCTTTTCTTCATTCATCTCGATAGATTCTATACCACGTTTGATGCGGTCACAATTGTTCTTCTCTGAACTTATATCGACAAGCGATCATCAATGATAGATGTTCTCTAACGCAACCAAATGAGCTGGTAAGAAGTGCACTCAAGCTCCGTTTTTTTGCCTCGCTATGATTGGCGGCGGGCCTGCAGATCTTGAGCTTGTCCTGGTTTGGGAAATCTATCGCGTGTCGTCACGCTGAGGCAGCACGCAGGTACCTCACAGGACTGTCTCCCGATAACAGGATGTGCCGCTTTTCTGGGCTTTTGGCTGATCGGTCTCTGTCCTTTCTTGCCCATCATATATAAGTCCTCCGCTGTAGTTGTCAAGTGACTGTCGTCTGGTCTGCCAGTTGTCGTTAACGATCTCCTCGATTGGCAAAGCTTGGGCCGATTCCGACGTCACCCAGGTCCGCACTGCTCTGACAGATCCACCTCCGCTGTTTGTTCCGCCCGGCCAGAGTTTTTCAACTTTGCACCCGGCATCATATTCTCACGCCCAACCTCCACTTCGACCACATACCGGTACACAGCACGGCCAAGTCGTTATGGAGCCCCGCACACCCAAAACTGCCGGCCCTCCGGTGACGAGCTCGCAGAATGCTATAGGCCAATCTTCAACTCCGACCCGACCAGGCCCGAACCCGACGAACCCTGGGCAGACTAGTGGTCATACGGAGACTATGCCGGCGAAGAAGAAGAAGCATCGAGGTGGTCGCAAGAGGAAGAATAGGAGACAAAGCTTTGCCGCACCCTCGGAATCTACTGTCAATGACAACGACGAGCATGATCGGAGGCCGAGTCTGCTTGACGGTCCAAGACCGACTGCTGCATCAACCAGCTTCTATCGACTTAAGGACGACAACCGAAGCAACACTAGTCTGGAGAGCGAGGCTTTATTGGACCACAGAGAACAGCTCCCGTTCAGATCTCGCCGCAGGAGTAACTCGAACAACCTCTTCAGCGCATCGAGGGCCAGTATACCACAACGATCTCAGAAAAATCGTACAAGCGAGCCTGCAATCGCTTCGAGTCCGAACAAATCGAGGCTGAACCAGGTGACTGGTGGGGTTCCTGAGGAAGATTCTGACGACAATGGAGATCGCACGCCGCTGTTGGCCTCGAAATCAAAGTCGAGGCCAACAACGTCACGCAGTGGTACAGGAGGCTACGGTACTTCGGTTTTCAATGCCAAGCGCAATTCATATCCATCTCCAGAGAGCAGGAAGCGGAACTTGAAGGGATATACGGACAACAGTGACGAGGAATTCGATGTCAACAATCCGCCTTCGGTTCCAGGCTCTCCCAAACTAGGATCTCTTGACGATGTCATGATCGCTGAAGAATTCTCACGGGACCATCCTCATAGTAGCCAGGATGCTATCATTGACATTGATGGGGACGGTGTTGATGAGCACCGGCCCCGATCTGTTCCTCAATCGCCGAAGAGATCTCGCACAATCCACGGTCTCGCTGAAATGGATGTCTGCTACCCAGGCGGTCCCGGCATGTCAGAAATAGGAGATGAGGATTTCCATGGACGTCAAGAGAGTCGGCGGTGCCCGCGCCGTCGCCGTAGGAGGCAATGGCCCGATCTATCTGTTCTTGAAGAGTGGTCACATGAAGAAAAAGAAGAGCGTAATGCTGAGCAGATCCGAGCGAAGAAGATGACTGAGCCTGTCATGGTCGGTGGTCGACTAAGGAACATCAAGCAGGCCTGGCATCGCGAACAGGAAGAAGACCCGTATAGGTATACCTACTTCAACGAGAACTTCGACGCGACCATCCACAGCCGAACTATTAGCGAGCTTTGTCAATTCGGCGCTACCTTCGACGATCTCTTCCGACCGAGTCCACCCGAACTCAGCGATTCCAGTGAAAGTGAAGAGGATTATGAATCTGCCATACCATCTCCGGGTAAAGAAGCCACAATCACTGCGCCTGAACTCGGACGAGGTAGACCGTCCCTTGCCAGCACACAGATGGAGAAGTCTCGATCACAAGACCATTCTGGCTCCATGACACCAAATGGGAAGCATCAATCTGCCCCACCGACTCCACACAAGCCAAAGCGCTTCGGACCTCGTCCAACCTTCTGGTTAGACGTTCTCTCGCCCACCGAAGCAGAGATGAAGATTCTAGCCAAGACATTTGGCATTCATCAACTGACAGTGGAAGATATACTGGTACAGGAGCCCCGTGAGAAGGTGGAGCTTTTCCAGAACTACTACTTTGTCAATTACCGTTCTTTTGAGCAAGACAAGGACAGCGTTGACTACATGGAGCCAGTAAACATATACGTCATCGTCTATCGCGACGGTATTCTGAGCTTCCATTTTAGTGAGACTCCTCACCCCGCAAATGTCCGTCGTCGTATTCGACAGCTCAATGATTACATGTCACCGTCCGCGGACTGGATGTCTTACGCCATCATTGACGACATCACTGACGCCTATGCTCCTCTCGTCCAGCAAGTCGAAGATGAAGTGGACGACATCGATGATCGTATCTTGGCCCTGCACAGCGTCAGCGTCAAGGACGAAGATAAGGAGAAGAAGGAGAGCAACAAGAAGATTCTTGGCGAGAAGGACGACGACAACAAGAGCCAAAGGAGTTCCGACATAGATGAAGGTGGCAGAATGTTGCGTCGAATCGGCGAATGCAGGAAGAAAGTCATGTCACTCTATCGACTGCTGGGCAACAAGGCCGACGTTATAAAAGGCTTTGCAAAACGATGCACGGAGCAGTGGCAGGTAGCGCCACGCAGTGAGATTGGTTTGTATCTTGGAGATATCCAGGATCACATTGTCACCATGACAGGAAACTTGTCCCACTACGAGAAGTAAGTTGATAGCCCAGCCTTTCCTCAGACTACTCTACTAACACGCCATAGCCTTCTCAGCAGAGCTCACACGAACTACCTTGCACAAATCAACATTCGTACCTCCGAACGTGCGGAGCAGACCAACGACGTCCTCAACAAGCTTACCGTCCTTGGTACCATCGTTTTGCCGAGTATGTCTTCCCCCTTTCGACCTCGATTCCTCCACTTTTTTTTTCTCGAAACACCTTCTTGACTCTATACTGACGCCAACAAAGTGAATGTAATTACTGGCATCTGGGGAATGAACTGGTAAGCCTCTTGTCGTTCTCTTGATGGTCACTGCTGACTCCAAAAAGTTGGGTACCGGGACAGAAGTACGAGAACGATTTGACTTGGTTCTGGGGTATCACGGGAGGACTCTTGGCCTTTGGCATCAGCTGCTACCTGATTGCGAAGAAAATACTTGGTATCGTGTAGGGAAGCTGATAGAGGTGGTCGTCGAGTGGACTTCGTCTGGTAGGATAAGGGGCATAGCGAGAGCTGGAAATAGATGGAATCAACAATCACGTTTCAATTCGCCAGCCATGTCTGCTATGATGTCGAGCCACGTGAGTGTCATACGTATATGCTTACTATGTGCTCTCTTGTCTGCTGCCCACCTCGCCGTCAGTCTTCCCACAATTTCATGGATTTGCCAGCCGGAAAGATGGCCTGGAACATTCAGCTTTTCTCAGGCTGGTGGTAGTAGTCTAACTGGTACCACCAGATTTCTCTATTGCCCTTTGGAGATCCCGTTCAAGAGATTAATTTCTGGTAGTACATGCTACGGCCCAAGATCTATCATGACTCTTGTGCCATACAGCTTTGACCAGGTCCACCTGCCCAGGAGACGTCATGTACTACCACCGCCAGTCTCGAGACCATGCCATTACTACCAGACTACCAACATCTCGATCTCTCATATCGCTGCTCTAGTGGTAAACGACGTCAATGCTTGTAATTGACCCATGCTGCCTCTACCAGCTTACCCGATGCCATTGTCGCCGCTACACCCAGTGGTGCCAATACTGGTAGTAAACCTCATGCTATTACTACCAGCTTGCCTTAAGCTATCATTGCCATTGCAACCAGAGCTGCCAATACTGGTAGGAAATCATGCTGTTACTACCAGCTCGTTCGCCAGCTTGTGTAGCTCCTCGGACAACCACTCGAACCTCTGACCATATCCCAAGTCCTACTCGATCATCTACTTCACATACTCACCATGGTCTCGCTTGAAATGGGCTCTCATGTTGTGGCGGGCATTGTAGACCTTGGTGCATTTGCCTACCAGAAGGCACGGAAACTACAGGCCGAGGTGGACACCGTTGTAGTGCCTCATCATATCTTTCTTGCTTGTCCATTTGGTGTTGCATCCAGCATGCTTGCATGGTAGGTACTTGCCCCTCTTTCTCTCCTTGGCATGCATGTCATCGATGTACTTCTTCTGCCTGGCTTGGAAGACGGGCTCGTCGGCATACTTGGCCTTGTAGCGTGCGTAGCGGACTTTGGACGAGTTCATCTTCCTCTCGAGCTTCTCTGCGATGTATGACGCGTTCTTCTTGTCGAGACCTTCGTACCGTTTGGGCGTGAGTACAGAGGCCTTGGTACTGGCGCTGAGTGAGGTCAAATGAGACCATACGCCCCAAATAGTAGTCCTTGTCCTTGGAGATCACGCCGCCCAACCTAAAGGGCAACTGAGCTTCCATATACTTGTTGAGCAGACGAAGAAGAAGTTCGTTTTTGCCATCTGGTATGTCGTGCTTGTAGAAGACGCCGACGTGTTTGATTTTGTAACCATCCTTGATAGCGTCGACGACCTTGATGGACATAGCAGATATGTAGAGGTGCCTGCTTCTTTCGGTCTGCATTTGACGTTCTTCCAGGCACAAAGGCGAGAACAATCATCAAAGCTGTTACTGCTGTACGGGTCATAGGAGTTCTGAAAAAGCCCCGGAAAGCAGTGTATTCAACAGAGCCATATTGCCTCGGCACCCCTACCATTACGAGAACGCAGGCTGTAGCTTCCCAGCTATCCGCTCCTGGACTCTAATCGGCAACAAGCTCTCGTATGTATGCTTGAGCCACTCGCACACCAGTGGTCTCGTCCTCGCTGGGTCGATGATCTCCTCTACCCCAAATGCATTCGCTGTCCGGATCGGACTCATGAGCCGCTTATACTCGTCGTCCAGCTCCTTGTACCTGTCCTTGCGGGCTTGTTCTCCTTTTTCCTTCTCTATCTTTTTGAGCTCGGCAGCATGACCTGCCTCAATACCTCCGTCTAGTGGTAGTGACCCCCATTCACCCGATGGCCACGCGACCCGCAGCCTCGGATCACGGCAGTCCAGCATGACTCCACCTGCTACGCCGTAGACTCTCCTCAGGATAACACTGAAAATTGGCATGGTGGTGGCGTAATAGGTTTTTGCAAGTTCGACACCCCACCTCATTGTGGCTGTTCGTTCCGCTACTGTGCCAACTGCATATCCTGGTACGTCGACAAATTGAAGTAGAGGTATGTTGAAAATGTCCAAGAACTTCAGGTGTCGAGTCAGCTTCTGCGACCCTGCCGCATCCAGTGCTCCAGCATTCGTCTCTGGGTTGTTCGCTACGATTCCTACAGGTTTGCCACCCAGTCTCGCCAGACCAACTACCACCGTCGTACCCCACAATCGACCAATCTCAAAGAAGGAGACTTTATCGACGATCGTGGTGATGATTTTCCTGGGCTCAAACATCCTCTCACGCTTCCGAGGTACCGCTGTCCGCAGCTCGGGGCTCAATCTCTCCTCATCATCTTCTCCATGCACCGTCGGTGGTAGTTTCTCCCCCGAATCAGGCAGATACCCCAACACCGTCCTGATTTGCTCGAAACACTCCTCCTCATCCCTCGCCAGATTATCGATCGTCCCATTCGTACAATGCATCATCGGCCCTCCCAAATCTCTAAACGTCAGTCCCTCCTCGAACGTCGCCCCCGCCACCACCTTCGGACCCGCATTGAACAAAGCCCCCACATCCGCCGCCATGACCGAAAAATGACAACTCACCACCCTCGCAGCCCCCAATCCAATCGCCGGCCCTAACACCGCCCCCAGATTCGGGATGCCCTGATTCAGCTGCTTCATGACATACTCAAAACTCTCCAGCGGCGGAATATAGCTATACCCCATCGTGCGTATCGAACTCACCGATCCCCCACCACTACTCCCATCCACGAGCTTGACCATTGGTAGTTTCAGCGCCAATGCCAGTTTCTCCATATACACGGTCTTGGCCCCGATGGCGCCGTCCGCGTGTCCCGCGCGCAGCGTAAAGTCATCAGCAGTGAACAGCACCTTTCGTCCACGAAGCCGGCCATAGCCTTGGACATTGTTGCTGGGCACAAAGTCGATGGGCTCTTCTTTCGTCGCGGAGAGAGAGCGCCATGTCACGTCCCCGCTTACGGAGCCGACTTCGCGGAAGGAGCCGCCGTCGAAGAGGCGGGTGACCCGTTCGCGCACCCACAGCTTGCCGGAGGCTTTCTGGCGAGAGTAGCCTGGGTGGTGTGGGTTGGGGGTTTTGGCGATGGTGCGGAGTTGGTGGAGTTGGTTGAGGATGTCGGAGTGGTCAGCTGGTGGGTCGTCTCTGGAGGTTCTGCTACGGCGGCGGCGAGTGTTGGCTGTTGCTGGTGGGGAGGGGTTGATGTGGGCGGAGATTTGGGTGGCGCGGGATTGAGCGGTGGTGGTGGGATTGGTGGCGACTTGGGGGTCAGAAGGGTTTTCGTCTTTGGCCATGGCTATATCTTGTATTTTCTATATCGCCGATGACGCTGAAGTACAGGATTCCAACATGTCTAGATAGGGGAGGTAGAGATGTCGTCGGTTCACTAAACGTGGATCTCCCCCTTGCCTGTTCAGCCGAGGCATCTTTGAAGTGGGGTTTGGTTGACCTCGCTCCTCCTGGACACTGCACCGTTCCGACAGCCAACGCTCCCGGGCAGTCACTTCGTTCATCGTGATGAGTGCTTGATGAGAATCGATTTGCTGTGATCTTCGAAAGCAGCAATGTCACCACGTCCCATCAAACGACTTCTGGTGGCCAACAGGTGAGCATTTAAGCCAGACATGCATCACGACAACTGACCGAGTCTAGAGGAGAGATTGCAACAAGGATTATCTCGGCTGCACGCGAGCTCGAAATTGAGACTGTAGCTCTATACACAGGGGAGGACATCTCTCATGCCTACAACGCAGACCATGCAGTCGAGCTAGCCGGACCTGGGTCATATCTCAACATCGACGAGCTGCTTCAGGTGATTCAGAAGCATTCTATTGATGCAGTTCATCCTGGATATGGCTTTTTGTCCGAGTCGGCTGAGTTCGCCAAAAGACTGACAGATGTCGGTGTCATGGTCATCGGGCCTGGTTCTGACATTCTGGATCGTACTGGAGACAAATTACAAGCTCGACGATTAGCGGAAGAATGTAGTGTGCCAGTCCTTCCAGCACTTACTACACCGACGAATGATCCTGCGGTGGTCAGATCATTTGCCCAGCGTTCTGGGTTCCCTATCATGATCAAAGCCGTCGATGGTGGTGGTGGACGTGGCATCCGCCTGGTACAAGACCCAGCTTCTTTGGACGGATTACTTGCTCGGGCCATTGAGGAAAGTCCGCCTAGACAAGTCTTTGTTGAAAAGGCTGCCATATCAGGCTACCGACACATTGAAGTCCAAATTGTTGGTGATCATCACGGCAAAGTCACTCACTTGTGGGAGCGAGAGTGTAGCATTCAGAGGCGATACCAGAAGGTGGTAGAACTAGCACCAAGCTCGTTACAGGATCGCAAGCTGGTTGGTAAGGTCATTGAATCAGCTCTAAGAATCGCAAAGCACATTCAATACACGTCATTGGGGACCTTCGAGTTCCTCGTCAACCCAGGCACCTCAGACTATTACTTTCTGGAGATCAATCCTCGGTTGCAAGTTGAACATACAGTGACCGAATCAATCTGCTCGACAGACATCGTGCGAGTACAGTTACAAATCGCACAGGGTGCGTCCCTGCATCAAACCGGGCTATCTCAGTTAGCCAGCAACCCGGAGACTCCGCCTTCTCAACATTCAGTTCAGCTTCGCATAACAGCCGAGGATCCTACGAAGACCTGGTCGCTCAGTGTTGGGAAGATACAGTCTGCTCACTTTCCGTCTGGCAATGGCGTGAGATGTGACACGAATATCGTCAATGGGATACCAGCATCAGTGACTGCGGACTTTGACAGCCTCATCGCGAAGCTAATAATCACTGCTTCTAACTGGTCTGCAGCGATTCAGAAGGCAAGACGGGCACTGGAAGACACTCATATCAACGGCATAGAGACGAACATAACAATCCTCAAAGCTATTATCGCTCACCCTGACTTTGTCGCTGGCAAATGTACAACTACCTGGTTAGAATTTCAACAAACCGCCCTCCTCGCTAATGCTCGCCAAACCAAGCCAAAGAAATTTGGAACCGACCTGTTTCAGACCTCCAGTACCTCAATTTCTACGTCTTCGCCATCTTCGTCCCAACTCCTCTTCCGCAAAGACGACGCATGGAGCGTCACATTAGACCCCCTCGGTCGATCAACAACGGATCCCCAGTCCTACCACCTACACCTCACCAAGCTCCTCAAGAACGACTTTCCCTCTTCCCTCTCCGCTGAAGTTGCCGTCACGCCCACATCAGGCAGCACATCCGAGTCGAGACCTTACCGCCTCGCCATACAGCAGACATCCATGTCCGCGTCAGCCGCAGTGTCTGCTTCGTCAAGACCTCGGGCGGATGCGAGAAACAAGACACACGTGCCTATCCCGTTCGCAGGTAAGCTGGTCGAAGTGCTTGTTGATGAAGGCGATGAGGTCAAGGAAGGCGAGACGTTGTTTGTTGTGAGGCAAATGAAGATGGAGCTGGAGGTCAGAGCACATAGGTCAGGCGTGGTAAAGTGGGTCATGGAAGTGGAAGAGGGGGAGGATGTCGGTGAGGGTTGGTTGGGTGCTGTAATTGAAGCAGTAGAGGGCGTGGGGAGGGAGGCGAAGCTATGAGAGTTCTCCTTCCACGGACTCCTGTCATGAACCTCCGCGGAAGAACATGGCCTCGGCAAAGACTACATTCAGACATATACCCCGAGCTCTGCCAGCGTGGGATGGGGGAGCCGATGTTTCAGCCATGGATTCAAACGGGTTACCTCACATCGGACACAGATAGGTCATCGCCGGCAACAACCAAGATTGATACGTCTGATTTACATCTACAACCACTCCAAGACAATGCTGTCCCACAGGAAACCCCTCCACAAGGTCGTCCTCTCCACCACAAAACTCACCGTATTCCTCCCCTCCCTCAAGAGCGCTCTCGCCACCGGGAACTCGAAGAAGTGCCACTCTCCAGCCTGCGTCGCACTCCTGTACAGACACTGATCGCTCGGAATACTCCCTGTCGTCAAGTTGCCCACCCTTCCCGTGGCTCCTTGACCGTTCACATAGATCCCACTCGACGTCCCCTGACTATATCCCGCCAAACTCACACTCAACAACGCCGACCGATTTCCAGCCGCCGTCAACTCCTCGCCTGACAAGTCGAAACCAATACTCCACGTTCCTAGCGCCGACTGCCCGAAGCACCACTCCTCCGTATTGCTTTGGCCCACCGTGAATGTAAGATTAGCAGGACACTTCGCCACAAGACCATGCTCATACGGCGCCCCACCGTACTTGAATCCCAAACTCCTGCGATCCGAGGCTCCGACCTGGAAGATCCGATTCCGTCCCTCAGGGAGCTGCCACGTGAGCTCACCAAGATCCTTCCCCTCGCATGCAGCTGAGAGATCGATATCATCCTCGACAAACCTACCCAGAACATCGCCAATCTCCCCTCCATTGGCCCAGGCCTGCAACGCGTATGTCCCGGTCAGGACATGCGGAAAAGCAAACCGTCCCTCCTCATCAGCGTAGGTAGTATAGTAACTCCCCGCCCCCTGATCCAACGACGACAAATTCGACCTATTATCCCCAAGAAACACCGCCGCGCCCGCCGCCGGCCTGCCATCTGTTCGGCCACGAGGAAAGGTTTCGTTGTCTAGCCTCCAGAGTGTTCTGAACTCGCCCAGGTTCGGCAGGGCGCGGTTGATGAAGTACTGGTACGCTCCTGGCAGGTCGTTCCAAATGACCCAATGCATCTCTCCTTCCACTGCGTCAAATTGAACGTCGATGTAGTCCTCCGTCTCCAGGGCGATTTTGGCTGAGGTCCAGGCGAGATCATTTCTCGCGCCGTCTGCGAGTCGTCAGCATCGCTGTCCTGATACATCCAGTTAACCGGACCTACTGTAACTTGTATAATGCCCCACAGCATCCCCCACTAGATCTTTCCCTTTGTACCACAGCTTCGTCCCGTACTTCTCATCCTGCGTCATATTCCAAAGATCATTGCCAATCACCCACGTCGTAGCGTTGAGCTGTGTCAAGAAAGGGCTCGCAAGGGCAGTCTGATCCAGAAGCGCACCAGCTGCTAGCAGAGAAAACACCATGGTGGACGAAAATGCTCACTAGGCTCAACCTCGAGACGAAATTGGCGTTGTGGCTCGAGACATCTTATACCTACCACCCTTCAAACCATCTCACCCACCGGTATCTGGTGTGTGGAGATTTGCTTCGACCCTGCGTCTCCCCGGCCTGGTTGTGCTCGTCCGCCCCGCAAAGCGCAGGTCGCTCGCCATGATCGGCGGTGCTCGCTGGGGCGAGCAGTCACGGTGATGCGGGAGAATGAGAGTCGGGTCGGGGCATTGTGAGGCGAGAATGGACGGGTGTGGGGATTTCATTCGTGGGAATTCTGGGGGAGGGGGGGCGGGCGCCAATGCGTGCTGGGGAGAAGGGGGAAGGTGAGATGAATTTCCTGGAGAAAGTTAGGCTCTGCTCAATCTTGAGATGCATGAACCTGTGCGAGGGTCATGACCCGGGGAAAGAGGCAGGTCAACAGGCGTTGCATTTTGAACAGCAAACCACTACCTAAACTAGATTTTACACGTCACATCTTTACAGCCTGGAGAGACCGCTGATTTCTCTCGGAGCATGGTAGTTGGGCACCTTCATGTCCAAAGCGGAGCCAGAGTAGCCAAGATCCTCAGCGGTGAGGACGGCGGCCTTCTCGCCGATGAGCAGGGCTGTGGAGTAGGTGTTGCAGCCGACGTTGTCGGGGCAGATGGACAGATCGGCGACCTTGAGGCCCTTGACGCCATGGACGTTAAGGCGTTCGTCGAGCACACCGTGCTTGGTGGCGGCGTTGCCGTGCTTGGGTGCCATGGAGCAGGTACCAAGGGAGTGCCAGGTGGTCTCGACGCTGGGAGGAGTTAGTGGAGTGCGAACATATGAGCCGAAGTGGACTTACTGTCGCCTGACCCACTCCATGATGGCCTCGATATCATCGTTGGAGTAGTTGAGGTCATCACGGATGTCCTGCCTGTTGGAGTTGAGGTAGGTCGAGGCGGATGGCTTGGCCTCGTCGACCGTCTTGGACCAGGAACCGACCTGAATACCACGAGATAAGTGGTCGGGACCAGCGTATGCCTTGGCGGTAGCGAGGTCCATGTCGCATGCACGTGCTGGGGAGTCGTAGGCGTAGAAGGGGTGGAAGTTCTGAAGCTCGCCAGCGTAGGCATCCATGCGGCGGGCAGTCTCACGGGACTTGATGTAACCCCAGACCATGGGTGCCATGTCGCGCTTGTCATTCCTAGGCCAAGTCAGTAAGTTGAGCAAATCAGCATGCTGTTGTCACTCACATGAAGCCTGCATCAAAGTCTGGAGCGTCGTATGGGTTCGGTGAAGTGATGTGGGTGGAGCCACGAGAGAAGGGATACTCCAAGAAGTGGAACATCGAGAAGTACTTGCCAGGCGGCACAAGAGTGTGGTCGCCATAGAATCCAGAAATGACAGAGTAGTGCATGACTGGCTTGTCGGGCTTGTTCTTGAAGTAGCTGTCCCAGCCAGAGCGGAACTCCTTGCATGGCCAGCTGTCCATCATCTTCAATTCCTCCTCAGTTGGGCGAACCTTTACGCCAGCGTCGATACCGTTGGTGGCAAGAGGGCCAGTGCCATTGATGTTCCATTGGTCGATGACACGCTTCTGAACCTCTGGGTCGCCTCTGACGAAATCGTCGAATGACTCGACGTGTGGCTTCGCCCGGTATGGAGCGAAGGTGAGGTAGTGGTCCTGGAAGTTGAGACCGACACCTGGGAGGTCGACGAGAGGCTTGACGCCGGCCTTGCGAAGCTTGGCTGGGTCACCGATACCAGAGCGCTGGAGAATCAGCGGTGAGCTAAGAGTACCGCCGGAAACGATGATTTGCTTGCGAGCTCGGTATGTCTTGCTCTTGAGCTGGTTGGGGTGGAGGGGTTTGGTGGGGACGGTCTTGACACCGACAGCGCGGTCGCCTTCGAGGACGACCTTCTCAACTTTGGTGTTCACGGCAAGGTGCAGGTTGGTGTATTGAGAGCGAGTGCTGTGGATGTAGGCGTGAGCAGAGTCAGATCGTCGACCAGTGTCACTATTTCATATTAGAGCCCATGACAAGTGATTAAAGCTGGCATGACATACCGGTTGATCCACTTCAGCCAGTGCTCAGCACCGTGGCCAGTGACAAGATCCTGCAAATCGTCGGTCACAGGAATGTCCTGTGACTCTGCAGCACGGAGGAAGTCCTGCATAATCGGGTATGTATAGTTGCCGAATGAGACCTTGATTGGGCCCTCAAAACCATGGATGTCACGGTTGTTGGAGGCACGTTGGTAGGTCTCATGCTTCTTCATGAGGGGAATGAGCTCCTTGGTAGTCCAGCCCTTGGCCAGGAAGTCATCGTAGTCAGATGCAGAAGCACGGGTGTACATCTAGAGGATATATCAGAACTTCGATCACTGATTATGGGAATTGCTCACCATGAAGTTGATGGATGAACCGCCGCCCAAGATGTGAGCGCATGGAACAACCGCACGACGACCGCTCAAGAATTCCGATGGGCGGGAGTAGTAGAACGATGCAGTCTTGCTGTCCAATTGCATGTTCCTGGGGTAGATACCTGGTCGGTAGACCCATGGGTCCTGGTAAATGTCAGCAATGCTCACCATCTCCAGTCATACATTCATTTTCCTTACGTTGAGATTGCTCTCACCGGCCTCGATGAGTAAGACCTGGAGGTTGTGGTCCAGGTTGGCCAGACGGCCAGCCACAACGCAGCTGCACGGCGTTAGCAAAGCTCAAGGAGCCCGGATATGTGTAATTACCCGCATGAACCACCTCCGCACACGATGATGTCAACCTCGTCGGGGATCGTCATCTTGTTGGATGCTATGAAATTCGATATCGAGATGGGATATGAGTTATGGGCAGGTGAGACAAGCAATCCTGGTAGAAAGCAAGAGGTCGAGAGAAACGATGGGGTCTTATAGCTATCTGAGACTATTCCAAGCCCCGCATGCCTGGTATGGTCGAGGCAGTGGGGGGTGGAGATGACCAGAAGGGAATGGTGGATACCACGGCAAGCTTGGGGTTCATTCAAACCGAATCGTATCATGCAAAAGAGACTCCGTGACCATCGGGCTTGGATCCAATCGACGGCTGGGACGGCCCAGGAAGAATAAGGGCAAAATGATGTTGTCGATGCACATGGCACCCTCGCATCTTCTTGACGCTTGCTTCAAACTCTTTTCGAGTCAAGTCGTTGGTTTATCCTAGACATCTTGCTCCTGTCATTCGTGAGCAGATTGCATATCGTCCGATCGAGCAAGAGTGGCCGACCAAAGTGAGTTGGGACAGAGCAGGGCACCATTGGCAAGGATGTCAATCCACTGTATCGAGACAAGATGTGGAGGAACATTGATTGTCAGGCGGCTTAGTGCGGAGAAACCCTGCCTGTGGGCCCTGAATTGCGAGTCTCGTGCCACTGAGCAAGCTCTCATCGCTTAGATTGGTACCGCCTGGATACTGGCGGGAAGTGACCATGCCGCCTCGTTCGAACGCTTGTGCATCGGACACCAATTATTTATCAATTCCTGGCGCCAACGTGGTGATCAGACAAACCGAGTGAGAGACGCTGCGATCGGGGAGGAGTCGTAGGCGGCATGGTGGTTAGCCTTGCATGAGCCGTGCCTTGTTCGCAATGTGGCATGCATCAGCTCTGGCTCATCTAGGGCTTGAAGAGCTTCCACGTCCCGTACCCCTCGCTACAGCTTATCCGTGTTTCTGGTGGCTGAATACGCGGCTTCTAGCTCGGAATTACAGGAACCAGCTGTCGCCGGCTGTTTGACACGCTGGCATCAGATCGCTTCGGACCAAAGCTGCTCAGTTGATTGTGTGCGATATTTGCCGGTCGTCAGGTGTTTGCAGTGCTACGTAATCGACAAGACTTGGACGTCGATGAACCAGTGAGGTCTGTTCGCCGTCCGGATCCAGCTGGCAAAAGTGGACCTCAAGCTTTGAGTGATGTGGGGAGGGCATGCGGGGAAGGGCGCAGGAGGCGTCAATCCGGGGAACCAGTCCTCACAAACCACGAACGTAGCGTTCTCCGTCAATCCTCCGCTCGTCACATCCGACGTTGAGGGGAAATTCCTGTCAAGGGTGCCCTCAGCCTACTCACGCTTGACTTGATTGGGAGCTTGGACCAAGGGCTGTGCCTCTTCGATCATTCCGTCCGTGTCCGCCATGAACAAGACATGGGGTATCGTCCGGTGATACAAAGTCATTCAAGGTGCAAAGTCAAGCTGGACAATGACAATATATTATCTACTATTCCAGCATGCTGTCAAACACTCGATGGATAAAGATTTGGGGTATCATAGAAAAAGGTGATGTGGGCCGGGCATCGCGCGGATAGTGCATGTTGGAAACGCCACTAATGTGGGACTCGGAGACGGCCAGGAACTCCTCACCCTTGTGTTACAGGTGGAACAAGGCCACTCGACTCGGATATGATAGTCTGTCGATCCGAGAAATCTCCCTGGACAGATTCAGGTGATTTGCTGCCTCCCAGCCATTCATCCGAGAGCTCCTCTCTGACAGCTTGCGACCACTTCAGCACAGCTGAATCGAATCGCTCCCACGTGTCTTGACCCCTGCTGTACACCACATCCAGCACCTCGAGCTTGAGCTTGACCTCCCACCTTAGCTCCGCAGCTTTCATCCAGTATCTGAGGTTATCCGCACATCTGTAAGGCTTGCCCAAGTCGTGGTAGAAAGATTTAATCTCGCCAAAACGTCTGTGAGACTGACGGACGAGCTCGTTGTGCAGATTGACGAGACGAATCCCGCTTGAGAGGGCTTTCAAAAACTCTGTCGGTTCAGGGCCTGAAGCTTCCTCCCATGATGGCAGGGGATCTGCATCGGTAGAGAAGGAGCTCAAGAAATGCCACTCCCTCTCACGTTCTCGCCCAGTCCAGTCGCCTCGTAACCACTCCCACTGACTGCGCAGCCGCTCTCTCTGCCGCTCATCTTCCTGCTCTTTCTGTAAGAGTACATGGATACCTTCTATCCAGCGCAGTATGCCGTCTCGCTCCACTTCTCGGACCCCACCACGAAAGTTGCGATTCGCCATACGCTTCAAGATGTCAAGAGCTTGATAGAGATCCGATCGTATTTCCCGCTCTGATCTGATAGCGTATAGTGCCTGTGGTTGACTGTGGAAAGTGTAGTAATCCTTAGCGGATCGAATAGCAAGGGTGAGGATGTCCAGGATGTGAAGACCCTGTATCTCATGCCATCCCTGACTGTCGGGCCTCTGTTTGCTGGTAGGGGAGTTTTCTCCGTTGATGAGGATCTCGGGAGCCGCGGGTGTAACTTGGATATCTTCAACAGCTTCACGTGCTCTCTTAAGACTGTCTTGTAGTTCACGACGGAGGACGTTGATGTCCGGTGGCGGATGGCTCTCGATGATTTTGGCGCGGTAGGTGCTGACAGTGGGTGGGAGCATTGAAGCCTCCTCCTTCAGCATGTCCTCGCCATGATAGTCATTCTCTTTGTCCTCGTCCTCGACCAGACCTCCATCACTGACGGTCCTTACACCATCCTGAGCTACAGCTTTGTCTTTGGCTTTTCTTGCAAGCTGAGCACCTTTTCCGTCCAAAAGACCTGTCCTTGCAAAGTAGTATTGCATGTGTGCTATGCTTCCCAAGCTCATGACGCTGTCTCTGTTCTTTGCCGAGCTGGAGAAAGCCGTACCCTGTGGCCGCATGTAACCTCTCCGGCGATTTGAGGCGAGTCCGCCATCGGATGCTGCTGAGACAGACCTGCTAGAAGCAGTAGAGATGGAGGACGGGTCAGAAACACACCGGTCGAGGTCCGGACAAGCACCAAGAGCCATTGAAGGCGTGATGCTAGGTGAAGGAGACACTGATCGGAGCGGCGGTGACCCAGGCGTGCTGGTGGGCGGTGTGGTATCGGCCATGACTCAGAGGCTGACCAGGTGTGATGAGGGATGCTCGATGATACCGACGAATGCCTTTCCGCTCAACAGACAATCTCGTAGTGCTATCGTGTCATGCTGAGTTGGGTGTATGATCCGACGTGGCTAGGTCGCCTCGTGGTGATTGTGAATTGTCGACGGCAGGCTGTCTTGAAAAAGATGCTTCGCTGGCCAATTTCCCTTAGCCGGGGAAACGCGACAACACTTTCAGATAAACACCCCCCTGACTGACCCCGTGCACTGCGCCGGCTTCGTTTGGCCGAATTACACTATCATGTGAGCAGAATTTCCATGGACTATCGATTCGATTATTTTCAAGTGAGGAGACTCGATGCTAATAAGCATGATATTTGCGCAGCACTGCAAAGTCCAAAAATGTATATGTCTTTCTTTCCGTGATCTGTCAGATGTGAACGCGCCAATTTCGCGTTGCTTGCCCATGATGTCAGAGCTAGGTTCAGCCGAGAGGGGCAAATTGTCGGAGTCGCCCTTTTGACAGACGATATATCTCAAGCACACGATTTTAGTACTAGTTCTATGAGCTCAGCGACCAGCATCATGTCCAAGAGAGTAGGCCAAAGTATTCGCCGGCAGCTTGATGTGAACTCACGGTCAAACAGATTGCCTACCAGGTCGAGGGAGTCGTTCAGGGCGTAAACTTTCGGTGAGCACCCTCTTTGTGATATCTTCTCGGATGGGTTGCTAAACCCAGTAGATCACACACCGTCAAACATGCCTCACAAGCTGGCGTGACTGGCTTTGTCAAGAATGCCAGCGATGGCAGCGTAAGGATCTCGATAATCTACGAGGACGATCAAGCTGACGCAGAGTGCTCTCAGGTCATCGGAGAAGCCCAAGGCAGTGACTCGGCATTGAACAAGTTCGTGCAACACCTGAACATGGGGCCATCTGCGGCAAAAGTAGACAAAGTCGATATCAAAGACATACCTACTAAGGACGGAGAGTCGGGCTTCGATCAAACACGATAGACAAGTCATACCTGGCGTGCAATGCTTAGAGGTAGAGGATGAGACGCCGCATCTTCCAGAATGCACCGTATTCGTAATGTCTAGAAGAAGATCGAAGCTGTGAAATTTTTGTGTTGACACAAAATTCTGCGCAGTCATCTGATATGGTGGAAGTCACAGAATATTGTCCGATGAATTATCGGTCACAGCCAAATTCGGCCGAAACCTTTGATTTTCGGGGATCAGCTGATGCCGATCTGTCCCGTCGTTTCGCGGGTCTGCAGACTGCACACGGGCCAGTAGTTCACGATGCTACCACCACGATCAAATGCTAGAAGGGTGTACGCATGAGCCGAAAATTACTCAATCATGGTGATTTGAGCTTTCAATGTTACATTGAGCGTGAAGAATGTTCATCTCACTTCGTGAATTTCTGGCGTGGTCAAACGGATTCGTGTCAGCAGAAATGGTTCATGGTGGCTTGGGCCAGCCGGACGAATAAGGAACCTCTCCGAACAACGCAGCCTGTACGTCCGCAAACAGGGCTGACATTAATAGCTCACGGCCCATACAAAAGGGATCTCAGGTCCGGCATCAGTATTATCTTCGTACTATCACATTACTTTGATATACATCACAACACAACCAACACTCAAACCGTCCACCGAATCACCATCAATGATATCGTCAAGACCCCTGACAAACACCGCCAACCTTGTTTGCAAGCGAGCCGCCACCCTCGGTGGCTCTCAAGGAGTTCTCAATGTCCAGCCTGGACCGCTCCTGGTTCACCAGTCATGGACCCCTGCATCAAAAAGCTTCAGTACCACTCCGACGAACAGACTGAAAGACTTCTTCCCTCAAAGAGAGACCGAGAAGATCAAGACCACGAAACCAGCATGGCCACATCCAATGTTTGTCTTGATTCGAACCTCAAAGAAATTCATCTAAAATTGGTCAGGTACTCGTACGAGCAGATGGAGGGCATCAAGGTCGCACATCGTGAGGCCAAAACTTGGTCCGACTGGACTGCCCTAGGTGCTGTTCGCGCGCTTCGATGGGGCATGGACCTGGCCAGCGGCTATCGACATGAGCCTGCACAAGAGCTCATGGAGAAGAATCCAGAACTGGCCATGAAGAAGTACGGCATGACTGCCCGCAAATACATGATCAGAAACATTTTCCTGGAAAGTGTCGCGGGTGTGCCAGGTATGGTCGCGGGAATGCTTCGCCATCTTCACAGCATGAGGCGAATGAAGCGCGACAATGGCTGGATCGAAACTCTGCTTGAGGAATCCTACAACGAGCGAATGGTAAATCTTACTCTCTGCACTCATTAGCAAGGATGCTAACACTTATTAGCACCTCTTGACGTTCCTCAAGATGGCTGAGCCAGGTCCATTCATGCGACTGATGGTCCTTGGTGCTCAGGGTGTCTTCTTCAACGCCATGTTTCTGGCGTATCTTGTCTCGCCAAAGACTTGTCATCGCTTCGTTGGCTATCTCGAAGAAGAGGCCGTCTACACGTACAGTCGACAGATCCGCGACCTTGAAGCTGGCCGGTTACCAGAATGGGAGAATCTCCAAGCTCCAGACATTGCCGTCACCTACTGGAAGATGCCAGAAGGCAAACGTAGCATGAGGGATCTTCTGCTTTACATCAGAGCAGATGAGGCCAAGCATCGCGAGGTCAACCATACTCTGGGAAACCTGAACCAGAAGGAGGACATGAACCCATTCGTCAGTCAGTACAAGGATGACAGCAAGCCACATCCAACAAAGTCGATTGAGCACATCAAACCGACGGGCTGGGAGCGCGAGGAGGTTATCTGAACTTTGGGATAATGCATGAGCTGGACACTTCGGAGTTCCGGATCTGGCGTATGGAAACGCACGAGGATGCCGTCTTGATTGAAGCATTCCATCGAATGCTGTGTATTGTAAAGTCGCGCTCGCGAGCATGGAGACACCGAAAAAACGTCAAGCTCAAGAGTCAATTGATCCTGTAGGAGTAGTCTTGTCTCGAAGAAGGATGAAAAGGACCCCGAAGAATTTTTGGCCCTGGATTTGTCGCTTGTTGCAGAGTGAGATCATCGAGCAGAAATGCAGAACGCGCCAAGTCGAGGTCAATCTCGCGTTTGGATCGACCCAGAAAATGAACCCCCACGATCAGGCAGCTGACAGGCAGACAAGTCTCATCCACCTCACATCGTCCTGCCTCCCCAATAATTGACCACCATACCGCTCGAGCACATGACCGTGGCAGCACCATTGTCGCTCTCAATGCCCGACCTTCGCAAACATACCACATAAAATACCAAAGCTCGACCTCTAGGACCCCACTCGTCCGCGCCGTTCAGCATGAGCTCGCGCAACGGACTGCCAGATCGCTCGATATTCTGCTAGAAATACCTGTCCAACACATCTGCCAGGCAAGATAGACACCAAGACTCGTTCTGCTGTAGTGTTGTGCGATCCGCCAACACTCTTGAACCAGCAGTCTCCGCGAGCACCAATGGCAGCCCCTTCTTATGCGCAATCGGCTCTGGATACACGCATCCATGTCCCCTATTATCCTCAACGACCCGAGTCTGATGCCGATGTGTCGTCTGTAGCCGACATATCGACCACAGTATACTCCGATACGGACGACAGCGAGTCACCATCTGCGCCAGCTCTGGATCGTCGGCGCCGGAACTTCTTAGAGTCAGTCAAATCCAAGCTGCACAGTAAAGGTAGTGCATCGTCGGGTCCATACTCTCCTCAAGCACCTCGAACGGATCTCCGGACATCCCACACTGTCACATCTCCAACTCCTTCTTCGCCACAACGTAATCCGACCTATAGCTTAAGCGATACCGACTTGAGCACTTCCGGGCATTCAAGAGCAGGCTCCATGTATTCATTGTCCCGTGTTTCATTCACCAGCCGTCTGGCACAGCTGACATCCATACCACTTCCGACCGCATCGAGCTTACAAGCGAGGATATCTTCACAGACTACTGCTCATCTGGCAGCGAGGACACTTTCCGAAGCCGGCGATCAAATCAGATTGTGGACCAAAAAAGCTTCGGACGTTCTGCAAGATCTGGACGCACAAGATGATGTCGAGTGGTCAGCCGCAGGCGGCGCTGAAGGACTGGAAGAAGTCGATCAAGCAATCTCGAGGTTCGAGGGTCTTGTCAAAATCTACGTCATCTCTATCGAGGAGTTGCAGATGCGTTCCGATGTCAAGACACTCTCAGACGAAACGTTACGAGGACATGTCGAGCAAATGGAAGGCGTTATCAAGGAGTGGCAGAAGAGTAAGCAGTCGCTGAAAGCCGTCAAGGATCAAGTCGAAATTGCTCTGGAATGGGAAGAGATGTGGAACAGTGTCCTCGGTGAGATCGCACAAGAGCTGGGATCTTTGAGCGACTTGATCTTTGAGATGGAAGAGAAACGGCATCAATCAGCGCAAGCTGTGTCTGGAGCCGACAGCAGAAATCATGTTGACTTGGACGATCTTGCGAACGTGATGGAGCGACGACCTTCTGCAGAGAACACACCCATCAAGTCTCAAGTTAGCTTACCGGCGCCGTTCTCGCCGAACTCACCAATCGAATTACCCACATCTACGGCGAACAAAGACGACTCGAAACTGCTTGCTCTTTTCGCTCGCATGCAGCCTCTTCGTGCCTCGCTGGACTTCCTGCCGATGCGACTCTCCGCATTCCACACTCGAGGAAATGCGCTCTTTCCCAGCGGCTGCATAGAGCTCGAATCCAGAAGAGACCAACTCGAAAATCAGTGGAGGAAGCTGGAGACTGATGCCGAGGCCCTGAGAAAAGAGCTTGGTGAAGACAGATGGTTGATGGTGTTCCGCAACGCTGGTCGACAAGCACTGAAGATGTTTGAGTCTGTTGAGCGAAGTATACTCAAGTTGAACCAGAATATTGCGAACGGCGCATACCAAAACGATCCGCATGCTTTCGCTCGGATGGCTGAGAGCTTTGAGGCAAAGAAGACGCACTACGTCCCAGCCATTGATCGTGTCCTCAGCCTGATCGATAGAGGAGTCATGGACCGATTGTCCGTGAATGGCGAGATACTTCGTTTGCAGTCTGATATGAAGCGGCGGTACAAGGACCTCCAAGCGAACATCAGGGACCTTGATGAGCTCATGGTCATGCCCGATGCACAAGGTCAGCAGCTTCGCGATTCTATCTCGACCATCCTTTCGACCGAGCGATCAAGAACGAGTAGCATCCTTGACTCCCCTCGTAGCTCTCCAGCATCCTCTGTCATGATGAGGAGCCGGAATAGTAGCGCGACCGGCCTCTCTACACCTACCGGACGCTCATCAAGTGCTTTACCAAAGGCCCGTCGCCCTGTAAACTTGACTCCTTCTACACCCACAGCACGACCTCGTTCTCGACTCAGCGACGCACATCGCTCCGTAACCTCACCCTTTCCGCGTGTCGCTGAACCATACACTGGCAAGAAGGCCGACCTATTCCGCGAATTCAAAGAGCCAACCAATAAGCCTCGTTGGAATGCTGGCTCGAGTGGTACGCCTGCTCGCGACTTTCTACCACTTTCGGCAACCCAGCCTTCGCCCTACCGGAAGTCAGTCGCAACGCCTAGGAAGTACACGCCATCACGTATTTCGCAGATCCCAGAACTAAATCGGACGATGTCGCCTGCACCTGCCACGCCGTCATCCTCACGAAGACTGAGCTCGTCAAAGCTTCCGCCTCGAGCACACTGTGCGTTGGAGCACAGGTCTGTTTCCAGTAATGCAGTGCTTGGTGGATCAAGCCCCGCCAAGAGGAGAGAAAGCGGTGGTAGACTACAGCCACCAAGTACACCACTCACGACGAGAAAGTTCAGCACAGCATCGACACTTGCAACAGTGCAGGATGACGAGGAATCTACCCCCACGGCAACGCCGTCTGGTCTGCCAAGGATGGTTTCAAGGCTTCCACTATCGCGACCACCGAGCTCGCTATCCACAGCTACGAATGGCACAAGTACCACAAGGGCCAGCACTGCAGCCACTAGCGTCAGCGGTAGACGAAGTTCTCTCGCTATCACAACACCTGGAAGAAGGACTAGCAGTTTGCTTGCACCACAGTGGAGCGCTAACAGGAGAGAAAGCAGGATGGGGACGCGGGCCGCAAGTGCTATGGGTAGCAGCAGCATGGAGGACAAAGAAGCTGATAAGCCCAAGTGGCGCTTCTGAGCAAGTCTGGACACCTGCAAGTTGAGTCTCCTTTTTCTTTGGATGAGACGAATGTCATGACGCAGGTCACGGTACGGTCGACACGGAATAAGGATTTGATACCATGGGCCATGGCGTTCGGAAATGAATGAAGAATCTCTCTACACTGTATCACAAGGCGTCCCTGATCATTTTCATCCTTTCATACCATCTCGCATCGGTCTGCAGCCAGCTTGTATGCAGTCAACATGCTGCAGGTCGTGCCGTCACCCGAAAGACAGGCAAAGCTTGAGCGCTGCTTAGGAGTAGTCTATCGCTCGCGGCCGAATGATTACCACCATATCAAGCATTCAGCAACCTCTTGAGACTCTCCCGGTGTTATACAAACCCCTCTTCAAGTCGACAATCTTTGCTGGCTCCTACCAGATGTTCGCATGTCTGCATTGAGCGTCGCGCACAGCCCCACAGACAACGCATCATGTCCCCATGTTCAGCAGAAACGATGATCGAGCAAGACCTGTTCACACTGTGTAACACATTGCTTTTCTTGCCTTCTCGGACAATTTCTGCTTCAGCCCTCTATCAACGTCCAACCATCGAGCTGTGCAACCACACTCCCAGGCACACGATCTTATCTCCCCCGCTTTCGCATTATATATCGTCGTCATCCGTTCTCGAGCACAAAGCCCAACTATGAAGAAATCGATTCGCTCCCAACCAAGACTTAAAAGCGGCACCGTCCAACCAATTTCTTTCGCAGTCCTGTCACTTCGTTTTGCCCTCGAAAAATCTTCTTCCCCCCAACCCTGGTCGCACAGCACAACTCCAAGCGCTTGCGCCCCTCCTGCACGCAGCCGGAGCGAGGCAGTCTGCGCCACGCAGCACCCTCTAGCTCCGCTCGTCGCTGCGCTAAGCAGATGTCTCCACCGCGCACTGAGCAATCCGTCTGCCAGCACCACCGTAAGGCACCCCAGACATCGGCAGTTTGCCTGCCTGCATGCATGCACTGCAATCTCCCTGCCTTGATCCGCTCGCTCCTGCACGACGAAGTGGTTCCTGCGTCCACCCGCACGTGGATCCTAGGCCGCTCGTCGCGAGGAAGGACGGATCGTCTCGGCTTGGGGGTGATGTTGGGATGCCTGGTGGGCTTGGAGGGAGGGGGGCGGACCAAGCGTTATTGAGATCGATGGTGAGATGTGCTGTGCATTGATCGATGCTCCTCAGGGGGCGGAGATCATTGGGTGTGTTTTGTTGATGTTGAGGGGTGAGTGTACACGCCGCTTCTTGCTTGACCGGTGGTCAGGGGAGAGGTCGCGAGGTGCTCGAGTTGAGGGGCAAGGGGGGGTGGTATAAAGTGGGATGTGAACTGCAAGCTTCTGTTTTGCAAACTTCTTCAATCTACTAGATCACTGCAGATGAGCGCGATTACCACGTTGGCCAACCCAGATTTAGTCTCTGGGGACCCAACAGGTACCGCGTGAATCACTTGATCTGTCTCGCATCTCGAGCAGATCAAGGCAGTCCGAATAAGCACTCGCGACTTGTGCAGTGCCTTCTGTTTCATTGTACCGTCTTTTGTCCTATCAGCTTCTCTTCTTACGCGGACTGCATTCGCAAACACCACTAATACAACAACTCCGACCACGCCTCCTGGACCATCCCGTTGTTCAACACGGTCATTCAAGTCCCTACTCGGCCATGCGCCGGAGGACAGGCAGATCGGTGGCTCGGACGAGCAGTGCAAGTCCCACCCCCGTCCACGAGTCCACTGACAGCACCAATCACGCTGGCCTCTTCAACATGGAGGATGTCTCGGACTCGGACTCGGACCACGAGACGGTGTCTACATTGCCATCGATACCAACACCTGAGGACCAACGCCCTCTTCAAACATTCCCTGCCTGGTTGCAACGGACTTCCTCCACGGAAGTGGGCCCTTCGCATTCCCCAGAGCGTCTCATGGGCCAGAGACAAGATCACCAAGTACCACAATCACATATCTCCCCTCAGCAGAGAAACACCGAGAGATCGCAACGCTGGCCGCGTCCGCCGACACCTCCTCCAGAATCGAGGCCAGGACTTCAACCTTTGACTACCCTCCGTCGTTCTGCCACGACGCAAAGCTCGGGACGGCCCTCACGCAGAACCCCAACTTCCTCACAACGGTCTGATGGTCTCCATTCATCTTCGTCGCCGGCTCTCTTTGATGCAGCGAGCATCCAAGATCATCTGGCGCACCTACCCCATGACACTGGAGTCGCCCATGATCAGAACCTCCATGCATCAATTCCCAGCAACAGCACGAAACTACCTGCTGGCCTTCGAGACAGATCTCCTGCCGCTACTCATGCTACGCCTGCGCTGGACATTCCGAATCGCGGTCGTGATACGAGACCGCCTCGACGGCGACGATCTGATTCGCCTCGCCCAGATTCGTCTGGCGAGCGTCCTACCATGGTCCGTGATATGGACACAGGTCAGATAAGAGAAATGACTGCACAAGACCCACCAAGACCATCGCCAGGCGTGTTTTCGATGTCACCTCTGATGCAGCTCGCTCGCACTGAGGGTCCTGCAAGGGTCGCTCAGGTCAACGAGAGACTGCACCCGGTCCGCATTTCGGACTTCGAGGCCGAGTCACCTCCTTCAGCTGGTCGATCAAGGTCAACGACCCCATCTCCACCCAGCACTACTGCGAGACCACCACGCAATCATCGATCGAGTCGACTGAGTGTCGACTTCCATCGCAGGCACCCACGCAGCCGAGAGGAAGCGCAGGTTCGTGATCATCTCAGCACGAGTCGCAACCGGCGGTACGCCTCTGGCGAAGATGAGTCCGACAGTCAGATTCGGGCAGTCGTCCGCCACGAACATGCTCTCAGGACCTCATTTGGTGCAGAGGACGAACCGGTTACAACTACTCCATCGCCTCAGCCACAACGACAACCAGCCTTGAACGAGGCCTCGTCGGGGTCGCCACCTGAGGACATGATGACAGAGAATCTCGAACCCTCCCTGCCACGGTTGTTGGACCCTGTCACCAACCTCGGTGATCAAAGCCTCCCGCCCGCCACACAAGCACCTTCTTCGAGAAGGCTGACCACACTCGAGCCACCTGATGTAAGCACTGACACACCAGTGGGTATTGGCAGAGCGCATTCAAATCGACGGCGGCGTTCAACTACCAGATCGGGACGTCGGAACACCTCGTTGACATCGCCACCAAAGCGTCAACGTTGTACAGATGCATCCAGCCAATCGAGAGCTTCACGACCTGGTCCAGGCAGGGTACACACCGCACCCATCGCAGACCATCAGTCTTCACATTCGAAGGGTCCTCCTTCCACGGGTCGAAACAAGCCTTTACCGGCGCGTCCGACTCGCGAGTCCAGATATGTTCCGCACGATCAGCGGATTTATCTGAACCCGCAGCGATGGAAAACATACAGCCGGGAGACCAGGGATTTGGAGGCCGCTGGTATGGAGCGACCGTTGCTGGAAATCGTACGCTCATTCAATGGTGCTGTACAGATCGTGGACACTAGCGGACGTGCGAGGCCTCCAACGCCACCCTCGCCTCTAGAACCATCGCAATCAGCACCCGCAAAGACCGTCGAGAGCAGATCATCTCCGAGCGCGATTTCCAATCGGCCCGTTCCTGAGCCCGAGCAGACTGAGGACATCAGGAGGCACCAACAAAGTACTGCTCGAGCCGCAAATGCAACCGAGGCTTTGCCATCCCGCCATAGCAGTATCTCTGGCAGCGACAATGAGGTCCGCACTGGTTTTGTTCGGGGTCATCGCCGTGGTGAATCGAATGTTTCGAACACCAGCGATGCCACTATCAGAGGTGCCGAGAGTGTGCTCGACGAGATCGATATCATACAACGTCGAGATTCTCAGAGACAAAACAGCGTGTCGGTCCACGATCGGTTTGTGTTACCGTCGCTGAACACCAACACGCATGGATCTCATAGGCGGCGACAGCCGCACACTGGTCAAGCACCAACGAATGGTGATAGCAGCGAGCCTAGCCCAGCGACAGGGCAGTCGACATCGAGTTTTGCCTCTCAGCAAGGCTTCGAGTCCACGACCACGCCTGACGATGATGCGGAGCTGTACTCCCACGATCTGCGGCCAGCTCCAGCTCCATCGACCTCACGTACCTTTCGTGGTAGAGCCGATTCGATCGCATCGGCCTCGTCCATCGAGCCGCGCCAGGGTGACTTCCATGGTCCCACGTCCTGGAGCAGGGGCGGTCAGGTGAACTCTCCTCATACGCCTGCACTCGTCCACCAAGCTGACCAACAGGCAGCGCTAGATCGGAACACGAACACAGCGAATGGTGACTTGAACGGCAACTCCGACGCCCTTAGCGACAACTTCGGACGATGCCAGGACGACGGCTACGGCAAGGGAGAGGGCCAAGCCCAACCACCCTCCGTCAGCACAGACGCCGACGAAGCACAAGTTGCCCGATCATGCCCTGAACAATCAAGTCCCACACTGCCGCCAGAGAATGAGAAACCTCCCACCCTCAGCCCTACCAAGCCCCATCGCACCACCTTCACACCACTTCCCCCCACCCCTCTCTCACCCACAACACTTCCCGCGACCTCCTGCCCACACTGTCAAGCGACCGGCTCCCTCACCGTCACCTGCGCAACCTGCTCCGACGACCGCATCGTGGCGATCTACTGCATTCACTGTCTGGAGTCGGGACACTACAAACTCTCCTGCAAGCGGTGCTGGGGGACAAGGATCGTTGCAAGATTCTGCGGTATTTGCGATGAGGACAGGAGGGAGGAGTTGAGGTGTGTTTGTGTTGGTGGTGAGGTTGTGATTCGGGAAAAAAGGGGGAGGCGTGAGGGGAGAGAGGACGGGTTGAGAGAGGGTGATGGGGTGACAGAGGCAGGAGGGCAGAATGAGAGGGGAGAGAGGGAACAGGATGGAGGAGTGGTGCTAAGTGAAGGTGACGAAGCATGGGATGGAGACGAGGATGAGGATGAGGAGAGTGGGTGGGAGACCGAGGATGAGGAGCGGGAGGAAGGGTCAGGTGGAGAGGATGATTGAGAAGGCAATGTTTGGCAGAGGGAGGAGAGATGAGGATAGTGTCGCCGGCACAATGCCACGGCACTGGGCTTTGTGTAGCGCTGCCCAATGTCATTACATTTCCTTCAGGACATTCGTGTCCGCCACGCCGGTCTCGCTGAAGCTCATAACAACAGCACTTGACTTGGAGGCTATCAAGGGCCTGTTCTTTGTGTCAGTACTACTAACGCCAGTACTGCGGTTCCTCACCAGAATTCGTAAGATTTAGTCAACCGGAGCAATCTTGGCGAACTATTCGTCCTAGCCTTGTAATAAAGCTCGAGTAGCGTAAACCTTAGACGTCGGAACAACTAGAAGTAGTAAGGTGTGCAAGTAAAACCTTATTTGTTCTACGGCACCTCGGGGGGTACTACGGTCGGCAGTAAAGTATATTACACGCTAACTACCAGTAGAACTGGGATTTCAGTACTGACACCAAGAACAGGCCCTAAACCTAATGCTCCAATACCAATCTTCTTTCTAGGGTATAGTGTTTCACATCCCAACGCCTGTATAAGCCCTATCGTAGTCGCGCTGCGACTGGCCACCGGGCCTTCACTTTGGTGGGGCACACAAACTCATCGTGATATTTGTGCGATACAAGCTTTAATTCATTGGAACAGTTTCAATGCTTGTTTCGTGAGTTTCGAACGCAAAGCGTCGATGCCACATTGTCTCCTGCTAGCTGGCCAGACCACGGACAGAGTTCATCAGAGAGGTGCAGCAAGACCCACAAGATCATATCTACAATCCATTGACAGCATCCCGCAGGCGCAACGTGGTGGAGACGACTGACCTGCTCATATGATGCGCCGAACAGCCCTTGTTTTGGCATTACAAAGGTACGATATAAAACTCTGATGATACCTCGTTACACCACAGGGCTTGCCATATCAAGTCACTCCGAACTCGTTTTCCTCTCTTCGAACACTCCTCCACAATCTACCGCGCTAGCCGACTCAACAACCATGCAGCTCTCCCTAGCTATCAACGTCCTGCTCCCCGCCCTCTTCCTACACAGCGCCCAGGCCAAAGCCGTCTCCAACACCAAAGGAGTCTGCTACCTCCCCGGCCCCGAGTGCAAAGTCTACAAGCCCCCGGATTACATCCAAGACTCCGAATGCGCCTTCAACAAACGCACCGGCAAACTACCACAAACCTTTGCGGTCTGGAAACACAACCCAAAATTCGACAAGAGCCACGGCGCCCCGTACGGGACATGCCTTGCCTACACTTGCTCACTTTCTTCTGCCATTAAGAAAGTCAATGATCCGGGGTGCTGGACTTTCTTCTGGACAAGTCCCACTGCTGGTCGGCAAAGGGGACCGGGTACGGACTGTGTGAGGAGCCCGATTAATGGCAGGTGTGGTTGTCAGACTAGTGATGGGAAGTTTCATGAGGGGAGGGATGATTGTTATAAGGATCCGAATGTTGGGAGGTAGATTGTGAGAGAGGCATAAGTGTAGAGGGCTTGACCCTGGAATGCTATCTGAACTTGCATGTTAGATGGGATGGTGATTCGCGTCATATGTATGAGTGTGTGATATACATCAGCTGGGTTATCCGCCCAGGTCATTGTGCCGTCCCTGATCGGTACCGTAATCCGATCCGATCACGTGCTAGAGGGTGGGGTGACCCCGCTATCAGTTGTATCGAGTATTCAAACACCACACCTGACATCAGCTTGATTTCAGCGATACAAGCCCTCAATATGGCCAAATGGGAAGAGCTCGCCGCCAGCAAGCGGCAACAACTCGCCGACTCAATCCCCGCCGAATGGCGCATCCCCTCTGACCAATTGCCTCCGGAATCCCAACTCGACGTTACTAACTGGCCCGAAACATCCAACTTCTTCACTCCCAGAGAGCTAGAAATCACCAACCTCACAGCCTCCGAACTCCTCCCCAAACTTGCCTCTTCGCACTACACCAGCGAACAAGTCACCCTCGCCTTCAGCAAACGCGCCTGCGTTGCCCAACAACTCGTGCCTTCCCCGCCCTTTCTCCTTCCCTCTCCCACCGACTAATCCCCTCCCCAGACAAATTGTCTCTCCGAGATCTTCCTCCCCCAAGCCCTCACCGCCGCCCGCTCCCTCGACACCCACCTCCGCACCATGGGCCAACCCAAAGGTCCCCTCCACGGCCTCCCCATCAGCCTAAAAGACAACTTCCAAATCACCGGCCTCGACTCGACCGATGGCTTCGCCTCCTGGATCTCCCAACCCGCCACCACCAACTCCGCCATCGTCGACGTCCTCGCCTCCCTTGGCGCAGTGGCTTACGTCAAAACCAATGTCCCGACGGCAATGATGATCGCCGAGACAGTGAACAACGTCTTCGGCCGCACTGTCAACCCGCGAAACAGGAAGCTGACGTCAGGGGGTAGTTCGGGGGGTGAGTCCGCGCTGATCGTCATGAAGGGGAGCTGTCTCGGCGTAGGCACGGATATCGGAGGCAGTCTGAGGATCCCGGCGGCTTGTACGGGGATTTTCACCGTCAGGCCGAGCGCGGGACGGTTCCCGATTGTCGGAGCGAAGAGTGGTTTGGCGGGGCAGGAGGCTGTGAGGTCGGTGTTGGGGCCGATGGCGAGGTCGTTGGAGGATGTGGAGGTTTGGAGCAGGGCGGTGGTGGGGGTGGAGCCGTGGAGGGTGGACCCGAGTTGTGTGCCCATTCCGTGGAGAGAGGTGGAGGGGGTGGAGAGGTTAAGGATTGGGGTTATGTGGGATGATGGGTTGATTGTGTAGGTTCGACATGTGTGAGTGGGGGAGGATTGCTGATGGTGATAGGCCCACGCCGCCGGTGAAGAGGGCGCTGAGGGAGACGGTGGAAAAGTTGAAGAAGGCGGGACATGAGATTGTGGATTGGGCGCCGGAGGGACATACGGAGATTTACCAGATGCTGGTACTTACTTGATGCGTTCTTGTGTCCGGGGGCAAGCTGATATCGTACAGGGCAAGCTCTTCGTGGCAGACGGAGGCAAGACTCTGCGATCCATCCTAGAGCCTGTAGAAGAGCCCTTTCGACCTGAATTGGCCATGTACGAACAGGCAACTGAACTGGGCGTCTCGGAAATGTGGAAGATGCAAGCCAAGCGCGTACAGCTCACGGCCGACTACCTCAAGCGATGGCAAAAGTCCGGCATCGATGCAATTCTGTGTCCAACCACACCATATGCGACTGTCGAGCATGGCAACTTCAAAAGTGTAGGCTATACTGGTGTGTTCAACGTGCTGGACTACTCGGCGACGTCCTTTCCCAGTGGAATCTACGCAGATGAGAAGCTTGACCAGTACCAAGACGAGCCGATCTTATCGGAACTTGACACGCAGACGAGAAAGGATTGTAAGTACTCTGGCACAGGGCCAAGAATTCCGGGAGATTATGCTGACTGTACCGCAGACAATGCTTCAGTGGTGCACGGTATGCCGGTCAGCTTGCAACTTGTGGCGCAGAGGTTGGAAGAGGAAAAGGTTCTGGCCATGACACGGGAAGTGCTCCGAGTGCTGTGAGATCCTGAGAGCCGAGCATTGGGCAGGTGTTTGAGACAGAGAGGAAGCTATTTCCCGTGTGGTTGAGGGACAGTATTGGAGGCTGTCTTGGATCAGTATTCGAGGTCGATTTGATAGTCGAGTAGCTGACCGTTGACGGCAGAGCCTGTGCTTCATCCTTCGCATGTGCTTTAGCCTGTGCCTGTGCCTGTCGACGCCCTTGAATCCTTCGCTCAGCTCCACATCACCGTGCATTAGCGGCGTGCAGGACGCAGGTCCAGGAAAATCCCATGATTCATGTCCGTTGACGCTTGCGTGCTCTGATGGGTCGCTCTTGAGAATCAGAGGCACAGGCGGCCATGGCAAAGTCGATTTCTCCGGCTTGTGCTGTGCCATCTTTGTCCCTCCGCGGTACGGCCTGAATGCCATTCCTGAATGCCATTCACCGTGGCATAGCCAGTCTCACGATCCTCGGTGGAAATTGCCCGTCACTCTTCGACCGGTAGAGTCTCATCCTCACCATGCTCTCCGTTATCCAACAGCTAGCTTGTCGCGATGGTGAAAAGCTCAACAATTACGCGGCGGATTCAGCCAGTTGGCGCAGGCCGCACACAGCCAAAATTCACAGTCGCAAACTCTATTGGCGGGCAATGCGGCTCTTGCAAACGCCCTGACCTTGTTCCCGACCCACATTCTTCCAGAAAAATCACCCGCGTCTTTCTCCGCTGCTCGCTTGCTCCGTTCGTGCCTCTAACCTCTCACGTCCTCCCAACCCTTCTTTCCCGTCTGATTGGTCCACTGTGTACCTGCAGGATTCTCACCTCGCACACCGGAAGCACTTCACTTAACCGGGTCCATTGGTCTGCCCGCCAGACCACTTATCTCTTTCGTCACATGGAAACAATTCGGTCTTGTCTTCCCGGGGTCATGGCGACGAACCACGAGGGGACCAGGGACATTGTAAGGCGGCACGGTGCACAGCTATAGCTATCGGGTCGTCGCCTCAGGTGGGCACCTGCATGTCAGCTCTTTTCTGCACGACCTCCACCTCTCTGTTTTTCTTGTCTGGTCTTTTTACTTTTACGGCACGGGCGATCACTGGGGCCTTGCGAACTGGTTCCTGCTCTTTCTTCGTCTTCTTTCATCGTCTCTGATTTGGGTTGGCTCTTTGATCATGTCTGCAAAGGATGGGTATACCTTTGATCAGGAGTTTGCGGCTGTCCTGGCTAAGGAGTCCTGGGCGCTGTTCGCCGTGGGGGCTGTTACGTTTGTGCTGAGGGTGTAAGTGCTTGGCCTCTTGGTATCATGCATGTCCGTTCCCATGCTTACATCACTGCTAGATTCACTAAGCTATGGTTCCTCAAGCGCTTCAATACCGACGACTACGTCTCTCTATTGGCATTTGGCCTCTATACCGGCCTCGTTGTCACTCTCAACTTCATCGCCCAGTCAGGAGGCAGCAACCTCTACGACCCGGGCGATGAGGTCTACTTCACACCTCAAGTCATCCAGGACCGGATATACAATTCAAAGATTGTTGTCGTGTCAGAACAGGTACGATCAGTTCGTTGTCACTCTTCCCAGATCCCACTGACACCTCACCAAGTTCATGCTCTGCACCATCTACACCCTCAAAGCCTCAGTCATCCTGTTCTACCTCCGCCTCACTCAAGGTCTCCCCAAGCAGAGAATAATCCGCTACGTCGCCATCTCCATCCTCATCGCCTTCATCGGCACCCAGATCTGCTTCTTCACCGCCTGCCAGCCCTTCAAAGGATACTGGGCCATCCCACCCCCAAGCGAAGAGTGCACCACGCTCCGCATCTACGGCATCGTACAAGGCGTCTTCAACATCCCCACAGATCTCTTCATGCTCTGCGCCACAGTCCCAGTCATCTATCGCCTACAGGTCCCTCTCAAGCAAAAAGTTCTCATAGGAGGCCTCTTCAGTCTCGGTATCGTGGTCCTCCTCATGGCTGTACTTGCCAAAGCCTACAATAATTCGAACTACTACAGCTCCGGCTACATGCTTTGGTATATCCGGGAAGCGAGCACGGCGACATACGTGGCGAATTTGCCGCACATTTGGCCGCTGATCAGGCACTTGTTCCCTTGTCTCCGCGGGACGACGAGGGCAAACTACACCACGAGCAACCAGTATGGTGGTGGAAGGAGGACTGGAGCAGTAACGACGATCAAGAGTCAAGCGAGAGGCGAGGATGATCAGATTCTGTTGAACAAGATTGATATCGAGGCGATGGGGAGTGATAAGATTCTTACCACGGTGGAGGTGAGGCAGGATGATGAGAAGATCTCGCCGGCTGAGGAGACGGGGCAAGGGACGGTGCAGAAGGGATATGTCTGATTGACGTTATCGAGGGGGAATGGCGGAATTGCCAATGTACAATACTGTTCACTTTAGATGTAGATATGCCTCGTGGCGAATACAGTACAAATCATGTAGCTACCTGGCACGAATAGCAGTAGATGTGGACCCTGCAAAGGGGGACGTGTACGCGGCGTTCAAGCTCCTTCAGCATGCGCTTGAGTCGATGCGCTACTGTCTTGTTTAGACATCAGTAGTTCTGATCTGATCTGCTCGCAGTCGCGAGATGAAGCTGGCATCCCGTGTGAGCCGTTAGTACATACTCTCGAGCCGTTGTTCACTCATCATGACCGCGCCGATTCCGCAGTTGTTGCACACCGACGATCCCTCCCCCGTTCCTGGCAGCAAAGACATGTGAAACTTTCCCAGGAACTGTACAGTAGTCAGGGCGGGATCACGGATCCGCAACTACTGAAGCTTCCCGCGCATCATAGCCGCGAGGGAGAGCTTCCAGCTTCTTCGCAACGTCTTGCGGCTGGCTGATCGGCTGGGCTGGCTGATTGGCTCATCCGATATCGTAAGTACATGGTCCACAACTTCACACCACTTAGATCCATCAAGAGTATGCGTCGTTGTTCCCGAACCGGTCGGGCGGTCAAGTCGCATACTTGGAGCAGGCATTTCCAAGACCTGCCTTCCTCTTCCCGGTCACATACGCCTTCTTCACTGTCGCCTTCTCCTTCTCGAGCAGTAATGCTGTCGTACTTGCGAGATACATCTTTCGCGCCGCTGGACACACTGCAACAGAATGGGAGAACAAGGGCCTCGCAATGGCATCATACAGTTCATTGGAGCCACACGGTCAATCCGCGAGTGTGCCAGACAGGGTGTCATCCCATGGCCACATCTATGGGCTTCCACCAAACCCTTCGGCACCCCTTTCGCGCCCATCTTACTGAAATGGTTCATGACCATCATCGTCATTCTGGCCCTCCCATTTGGAGACGCTTTTGACTTTCTCGTCGACCTCCGGTCCTACCCAGACTCCATCTTCATCTTTCTGATGGTCGTCGGCATCTATGCTCTGCGCCGTCATCGCAAGAAGGAAGGTCTACCACCAGCACAATTCCAGGCATGGCGTACCGCTCTCATCTTCTCGGCTCTCGTCTGTCTCTTCATTCTTCATAAGTCACTGGGAGTGCTAGGTCCTGTAAGAAGAAGGCGATTGAGGGGATGAGAGAAGGGAAGAGAAAGCAAAATGCAGACCAAGTTGCAATCGAGGACCCGTGCGAAGCATGGTACCTCCCACCTTGGGTAGCAAGTCTAGCTGTATCATTGACACTGGTGGCATGTGCTAGACCTCATCTTATAATTCGAACATGGAACATAAGACCATCGAACGCCCCCATCTTCTACCACGCTCTTACGGGGAATGTCAGCGGCGTCCAGGCCGTGCTGGCAAGTGGCGAGGGCTGCGTCACCGATGTGACAGAAGAGGACGGGTCTAGTGCACTCAGTGTGCGTACAAGTACGATGCCGAACGGTCCTTGTGACGAATACATCCAGATCGCCCTAGCTTTTCAACAAGTCTCCGCGGTCGAATTCCTGTTAAACCAAGGAGCCGATCGACATGACAAGAACTTTTGCTTCAATAGGTACGCTCGCCACACGAAAGGTCCTCAGACTCTTACATCGTCCGCAGTCCCGCTTACGACCACGCATGGGACCTAATCCTTCGCCGCCAACTCGACCGCCAGACAGAGGACATTTTCAGGACACGCTTTCCCGAAGACGACCAATTCGATTGTAGATCGTTCACAACGATCCACAAATCCATCATCGGAATCACTCATCTGGAACTGGAGCAGCTACTGTCAGCATCAATCTCGAGCATCAACCAGCCTGACTGCAAGGGTTACACACCTTTGATGTGGGCAGCCGCCCGTCGAAACCGTGGTCATGTCCGGTTGCTGCTCGAATTTGGCGCCGACCCTCGCAAATCCAACCACAACGGCTATACCGCCGTGCACGAAGCCATCTGGCCCGGCAACAAGGCCATACTCGGCGACCTGTTCGAGTTTGGTGCAAAGGCCACGGACACTTGTTTGAGAGGCGGCACAGGCTTGCACTTTGTAGCTTTCAAATGGGTCGGTGTTGGTGAGTCTCTTGCGCTTATCTTCTTTTCCTCTGCAGTTTACAGGACTTACAGGACACAGATGATATGAATCTCACCACGGACAATAATTGCCAGAGTGATGAGGAAGACACAGATAAAGTTACATGGAGAAGCCGCAGGGGTTGAGTGCGGCAATCGAGGCTGCATCTTCTGCTGATGATGCAGGTGCAGCAGCGTTGGGCAAAAACGGCGCGGGTCACGAATCGTGCAGAGTGGAGCTCTTGTGCAGTTTTTCACGTGTACCTGGCCGCCATACGTCCATAAGCGTCAGCGGTCAGGTCACGCAGACACTTCTGGCTTTGTTGGATGACAGCTTTGGGCGTGCCAGGCCGCAGGGGTTGCAGTGGTAGCACCATTTGTTTGGGAGATGGCTGGGGGACAAGGGCGCCACAAGTCCCCGATAAGTTGCTGGACCGCGATTCCACCATCACGTTGCCAAACGGTCGGGAGAGCGGTGAAGTCAACCAGAGAATTCGTGGAAAAGCAACCTGGTGGTTAAAGAAGAACTATCGACGCATCCTTCAGCGGGGTGAGGTCGTGCGACGACTCGGATGGGATCCCCAAAACGTCCGGATCGACCGCCTAGGCGTAGTCTCGTAGATCCATCTGGCGCCGAGACGGCCCATGAGGCGACGAACGAGAGGCACCATCGACCTCGCTAGCCGTGCGCCAGGACCAAGGACCCGCTAAAGGCGAACACAGACCAAGGGCATGGTCGAATGCGTCGAATGCAAGTCTGGGTTGCCCATACGCCCCCCCAGCATCCCACTCTGCTTGCAAGCCCCCCGTACCAAGCGCAGTACCTCTCAAGTCCGTATGGAACAGCGATCGACGGGTGACAAGTTGCGGCTGTGCTGAGAAATGCCGTTGAAACACTCTCACCAGAGCATACGTAACTGCTCCCAGAAACCCGGAGGGACAGGAGGGGGGGAATTCCACAGAGTCTTTCCTCTTTTTCACACCGTGGCGGGGCAGAGGCCAGCCTCCAGCTTGTCCAGCTCTTGTCGTTATCATCCAACACTTTGACTAGTCCCCTCCCTTCTCCATCCTCCTGCATGTCTCTTTTCGACCAGGCCAGATTTGCTTTTTGAAAGGTGGTGTTAGAATCTAATGCGCCTTCCCGTCAGCATCTGTGCGACACCCTCCAACTCTCTCCCGACAACGCCTGTACCACTCTCCCGGACCTTGCCTCGACATCTCTGTCCGCTTCCTCCGTCGTCGCAGCTCGACGCGAGGAGATCAAGTCGACAGTGACAGGACTGTAGTCCTGAAATTGACTGCTTTCCTTCGTGTGCAGCGACCCGACCACTTCGGCTTCTCGGATTTAGGACTTCATCACCGTCTCGAAGACGGCTCTAGGCATGGCTGCGACCACCACGTCGTACCATCCGCACAACTCACATTTCTCACCGCCGTCGCACCCCTCGACACCTAGACTCATGAATATGGGCTCTCCAAAGCGTATCGAGCAAAGTCGACCGGCAGAAACTCCGACCGTAGACGACAGGACCGTCGACACCGCCGAGGTCTCCACCCCCACCAAGGACGACTTTGGTGGTGTTCCAGGTCAACGTCCGCTGCCCACCACGCCTTTTTCACCCTCCGATATTGCCAACACACCCGATGCGGACAAGTCTGACAATGATGCCGCCACGACCCGGTCTGGACAGCAAAAGGAGGATTCTGAAGATGTAGAAATGGCAGACGACGGCGAGATGGACTCGGACAATGACAGTAATGCAAGCGACTCGAAGCCAAGGAAGAAGAAGAAGAAGGGACAAAGGTTCTTCTGCACCGACTTTCCACCTTGCAATCTCAGCTTCACTCGCAGTGAGCATCTCGCTCGTCACATAAGGTATGTCGCTCTGTAACCGGAATCATAGGATAATTGCTGACCAACTCAAAGGAAGCATACTGGCGAAAGGCCATTCCAGTGTCACTGCTCTCGCCGCTTCTCTCGACTCGACAACCTGCGTCAACATGCTCAGACTGTCCATGTCAACGAGGAAATACCAGGCGACTCCCTCGCTGCCACTAGCAGCAGGTTCCAAAGACAGATCCGCACCGACCGCGTTCGAGCACCAGGCGGTCGAGCAAGAGCAGGCACAGGTGGTAGTGTTGGCCATGTCAGGGGTCACAGCAGAAATCTGTCGTCGTCAAGTATTGCTTCGACGACCTCAAACGTCAGCAACATGCCCGACGAGGGTCGGCGTCGTCCACCACCCCTGGCCATGGCCAACCAGACTACACCAGGTCGAATGACGGTCGACACCTACGGCCCGCCAGGCGCTGCTCCGACGCAGTATGCTTATTACACAGCGCAGTCTCCCAGCGGATACAGCACACCGACTTCTGCCACTTTCTCGACTGGAGGTAATAGCCCTCGTTTCCCTGTGCAGTCCCCTTCGATTGCGCCTCGGGCTGCATACTACCCACCTTCGAGCGCGACCTCCGCTAGAAGGCTCTCTGTCCCATCCGTTGCCAGCCCGTACCAGTCTGGACATGCCAACGCTTATCCAACCGCGCACTACAGCCCCTACCCTCCAGTCGGCGGCTTTCACCACTCCACCGCAAGCACGAGCAGCATCCACAGTCCTACCAGTTCTATCTACTCGCACTCTCGACGTGATTCTGATGCCGACCTCGACTGGAGGCGTCGCACTTGGCATCCTGGCACATGTGCCGCCCACGTTCAGCGCCCTGCCACTAGTGGATTGACATATGCACAAACTCCTGACGACGCCAGACCTACCACCGCTGGTCAATCAGCTGCCAGTCAGGTCACAAGGCTTCCGGGTATTGAGAGCTTCGACCACGCTATCTCTGCCGCACCTGCAGCCGCACGTTCTTCCAGCCCCATGCAGATTGACAATTCTGGCCGACCTCCTGTTTACCTTGGCCCTATGGAAGGCAAAGCACCCGGTCCTGACGACAGGCGTTCCAACTCTGTCTGGGAGGCCAGTCTACACCAGAACTTGAACCGTCTTGACATCACCAATACTACTCCACCAAGACCTGCTGTCGCTCGTGCTCGTGCACCGCTGCCCACTTTTCACTTCCCGCAGGCACCGCCAACCTCTGAGAGCGGTCAAAGTCAGCCGACGGCAAGCATCGAGTCTGGCAATGAGAATCTGGGTGTCAACAACAGGCGTCCGGGGTGGTACGGTGGGCCTGCATCTCGCAGCCAGCCGATCAACATTGCTCACCGCCCCTCTCCTGAAGAGTCTGGCAGCAGCGACGGCGTCCCTACCCCGTCAACCTCGCAAGGCACTGAAGCTCACCCGGCCATCGTACAAGCTAATGGCATGGTCATCAGACCTCCAGGTGCAGCACTGACCGAGGAGCAGCACCGTGCCTTGGAGGCTGAGAGAGCCAAGCCTGAACCCGTCAGGACCGACTCCGGATCTCACATGTATGCACACTATCCTAATGGTAGTCACGGTGCGTCCTACACCCTACACTCTGGTCACGGCGCCCGTCTGCAGCACCACTACGTGCATCATCCGCCACCTCGCAACGACATGGGCCGTCTCGAGGCTCTTGTGGCTGTCGCAACTTCCGAGAACGCTCACCGCTAAGATCGCCCACTCAACCAAACCGCATGAGTCTTCACAACGGAGACATGACGAAACTTCAATTCGAAGACCACTATTCATATAACATCACCATGTGGCTGACAGCAAGCAACACGAAAGTAACGATGCATGAACCGTACGAAGCCAAATCTAGAACAGGACTTCGAACGACGACCCAGTCCGGCACCCAACGAGAGTGCCCGGAACAGGGGGTTTTCCCTTGAGTCAGAAATGATTTTGTGATACCCCAACAAGGATACCCTGATGATGTTAAGAGCATGTTTTTGTTTTAGCGTTATTATTTTGTCTGGAACTTCTGTTTTTGCTATTCGAGCGTGTCTTCAACCAAGGCTGATCAAGCTCTGATGTCTATGATTGTTACGCAATGGGTTGAGGGATTGATGAATTATCTGATGGAGTAGAGTGCTGGGTCGCAGGACGCTGGTCATCGTTTTTGGTTGGTCGTTTTGGAGACACTCTGCTCCGAGTATATATACTGGATGACATTAATGAACCCCTATCCGAAATCATGAATATGTGACCAAGTAGATTACAGACATGCAAGTGACGATGCATTGCATTGTGCACCCTGTTTGCACCAGCTATTCCATCGTCGTGAATTCCTAGGCCTACTGGGAGAACTCATATACACGGCTTGAAAACATGAATTTGGGAGGCTCTACTCCAGACGCTATCATAATCTTAATTCGTAATCGTTTTCGCATGACATGGTCCCGTGAAATCATCAATCGTCAACATCCATCCCGTCCCGCTCAGAATGGCTCTGCCGCTCCCTCACCCTACCTCTATCCATACCCTCGTCCTCGTCCCTAGCATCGCCTTCCCAACGACCCTCCCACGCTCCCTCCGCGTTCGCATCCTCAAACCGCCCCATCCGCCGTCTGATTCGTCTCTCCATCCCCCCAACCCCATGATCCCACCATGCATCAGAATCCACCTCCTCCCCCTCGTCTACAGCAAGGGAATGGCTCCTCTTCGGACCTCGCGTGCTCCACCCCGTCGCCTTGCGCTTATGCCGCAGCTCCGGCGCCAGTAAGCGATCATTCGCCCCCCTGTCGCCTTCAGCGGAGCATTGCAGACGGCTCATGCGGCGAGCAACATGGGTATCCGAGTCGGTGGAGGAGAAGTCGACATCGCTTTGGTTTGCACTGGGCGCGGCTGGATGGGGTGAGCGTGTGGGTGAGCGGGACGAGGCCTCGATGGTTTCGTAGGGTAGGAGGACATCGATGTCGAGCTCGGATTGGTAGCCTGCGTCTTCCTCCGTGAGATCGGTGATTTGTATCGAGGAGCCTGGAGGGGAGGTGGATGATTTGCGGGAGGAGGAGGGGGTCGAGAGAGGGGTCTTTCGGGGGTAGAGAGGTTGGGTGGCGGGTTTGGAGATGGTGGTGAGTGTTGGGGAGAGCGGTGGCGAGGCGAGGGGGTGGGGGAAGGGGGTATCTTGTCTTGGGTAATTCATGGTCTCTCGTGGGAGATGGTGAGGTCGCTGAGCGAGGGATTTAGAAATGTGAATCCTTGAGTGTGTGTTCGCGGGGCTTGTGACACTGGTGAAGCGTCATTGCGGAGGACTGGTGCTACAGGAGGAAGATGCCGCCGAAGTCGGAGTGGAGGTGCGTATTCGATAACAGCCTGGTGAAGACACAAGATTAGGAGATTGTATGTAGCATGTCCGCAAGAAGGATATAGTGGGAACCAGCCCTGGGTGAAGAAGGTTTGTAAGAGAAGGTGAAGTTCCGGGGAAGTGAAGTCGGGCCTGCACGTGAATTGTGGGGACGAGGACGGAAATAGCCGCACCCCTGGCTTTGGGCGGGCGTGAGCTCCTCTAGAATTATGTGTCCTTGGTGCTTGCAAGCTCAGGCTACGACATCACGACCCCCGAACCCCCTTCCATCACGGCATTGCTTGCGCCAAAGGATCTGGCGGCATCGAACTTCTACAGCGCAATTGATCGAATCTCTTGAGCAGATTGTGCGCAACACTACAGCAACTGGAGGAGCGGCAGCTTCCCGTCAGCCGCGGCCATGCAGTCCTCCCCTAATATGCTAACAAAGGTATGTTGTCCATGGCAAGTGCTAGCCATTGGGTTACTGACAATTTATGACAGTTCGAGTCCAAATCATCGCGAGCGAAGGGAATTGCTTTCCATCCGAAGCGGTCAGTACCTCGGATCCGACACACCAAACATGCTAGCTGACGTATGCCATAGACCATGGATCCTCGTCTCTCTCCATTCCTCAACCATTCAACTTTGGGATTACCGCATGGGAACGCTGATCGATCGCTTCGAAGAGCATGATGGACCTGTCCGAGGAATTGACTTTCACAAAACACAGCCCCTCTTCGTTTCAGGAGGAGACGACTACAAGATCAAGGTGTGGTCATACCAGACACGGCGTTGCCTTTTTACTCTGAGTGGGCATCTCGACTATGTCCGGACTGTTTTCTTCCACCACGAGCTACCGTGGATCATCTCGAGCTCCGATGACCAGACCATCAAGATCTGGAATTGGCAAAACAGGTCTTTGAGTAAGGCATACTCTGGCAGCAGATGATGGCAAGCTGACATATTACAGTCTGTACCATGACTGGACACAACCACTATGCGATGTGCGCTCAATTCCATCCCAAGGAAGACTTGGTAGTCTCCGCATCTCTAGATCAATCGGTCCGTGTTTGGGATATCTCTGGCTTGCGAAAGAAGCACTCTGCGCCAACGACGATGACATTCGAGGATCAGATGGCTCGAGCCAACGCGAACCAGGCAGACATGTTCGGGAACACCGACGCGGTCGTCAAGTTTGTGCTCGAAGGTCATGATCGTGGTGTGAATTGGGTCGCATTTCATCCGACTCTGCCTCTCATTGTTTCAGCAGGAGACGACAGACTCATCAAACTCTGGAGAATGAGCGAGACAAAAGCTTGGGAGGTTGACACCTGCAGAGGCCATTTCCAGAACGCATCCGCTTGCTTGTTCCATCCACACCAGGACCTCATCTTGTCAGTAGGTGAGGACAAGACCGTGCGTGTCTGGGATCTCAACAAGCGGACATCGGTGCAGTCATTCAAGCGCGAGAACGACAGGTTCTGGGTCATCGCGGCGCATCCGGAGATCAACCTGTTTGCAGCTGGCCATGATAATGGTGTGATGGTATTCAAACTGGAAAGGGAACGTCCAGCGTCTGCAGTCTACCAGAACCAGCTCTTCTACATCACCAAGGAGAAGCACGTGCGATCATTCGACTTTACGAAGAATGTTGAGAGTCCGTCGATGCTCTCCTTGAAGAAGCTAGGAAGCGCGTGGGTACCACCACGGTCCATGTCATACAACCCAGCCGAGCGCGCTGTCCTTGTCACATCGCCCGTTGATGGTGGCGTGTACGAGCTCGTCAGCCTGCCAAAGGATGCCTCTGGTGCAGTTGAGCCTACGAACACTATGCGAGGGTCTGGACAGTCCGCCGTCTTTGTTGCCAGGAACCGCTTCGCCGTTTTCAACTCAGCGAACCAGCAAGTGGACATCAAAGATCTCTCGAATTCGACAACCAAGACCATCAAGCCGCCACACGGTACTACAGACGTGTTTTTCGGAGGCACTGGTTGTCTTTTGCTCGTCACACCCACCACCGTCTACCTGTACGATATCCAGCAAAAGAAGCAGCTTGCAGAACTTGCCGTAGCTGGTGTCAAATACGTGACATGGTCTAGCGATGGTCTCCACTGCGCTTTACTGAGCAAGCACAACGTCACGATCGTCACCAAACAGCTCGAACAGGTCTCTACACTACACGAAACTATCCGGATCAAGAGCGCAGTCTGGGATGACGCTGGCGTTCTGCTCTATTCCACCCTTAATCACATCAAGTACACTCTCATGAATGGCGACAACGGCATTGTGCGGACTCTTGACCAGACAGTCTATCTTGTCCGTGTCAAGGGTCGAAGCATCTACGCACTCGATCGGGCAGCGAAGCCGAAGATCATGACGATTGAGCCGACGGAATACCGATTCAAGCTTGCCTTGGTCAAGCGACACTACGACGAAATGCTCAACATCATCAAGAATTCCAGTCTAGTTGGCCAGAGCATCATCTCATATCTGCAGAAGAAGGGCTACCCTGAGATTGCTCTCCAGTTCGTCCAAGATCCACAAACCAGATTTGAGCTGGCGATCGAGTGCGGCAACCTGGATGTTGCTGTTGAGATGGCTAAGCAGCTTGATCGACCAAAGATCTGGCAACAACTCAGCTCAGAAGCTTTAGCACACGGCAATCACCAAGTTGTGGAAATGACTTACCAGAAGCTGAAGAACTTCGACAAACTCTCCTTCCTGTACTTGGCGACTGGTGATGAGAACAAGCTTCAACGAATGGCAAAGATCGCAGAACACAGAGGCGACATGACTTCACGGTTCCAGAACTCGATCTACCTCAATGATGTGCAAAGTAGAATCGATATGCTCAAGGAGCTAGATCAATGTACGTATACCGTTCAAGGACCGACGAGATAGATGCTAACACGACTCAGACCCTCTAGCTTACCTGACAGCAAAGACGCACGGCCTGGACGACGAATGTCAAGCGATCCTGGATGCTACGGGACTGACTGAAGATCAAATCTCGCTGCCGAGTACAGGAAAGCCTTTCACCACACCGTCCGTCTTCGCGCCAACCTTTGAGAAGAATTGGCCGGTCAAGTCCACAGGTGTATCATCATTTGAGAAGGCATTGCTCGCAGAAGGTGGCGACGAAGAAGCCGTGGCGAACGGATACGCTGAGGATGACTTTGCGGATGCAGACGCGGAGCCAGATGCCAACGGCCACATCGACGAAGCTGAAGACGAAGATCTTGCTGGCTGGGACGTCGGAGAGGAGACTGCCATATCCGCAGACGACGATTATGTCAACGTTGAAGCAGACGATGCAGGCGCTGGCATAAGTGAAGCTGAGATCTGGATTCGGAACTCTCCTGTCGCGGCCGATCATGTGGCTGGTGGCTCTTTCGACACAGCAATGAATCTGCTCAACAGGCAAGTGGGCGCGGTCAACTTCAAACCACTCGAAAGCAGATTCAACGAGATTCACCAAGCGACACGTACGTACCTGCCCGCAAGCCCTGGATTACCGCCTCTTGTCAACTATGTTCGACGCACATTGAAGGAGACTGAATCACGAAAACTTCTACCACTGATCGTTCGCGACCTGGAATGGATCACCACTGTCGATCTGCCTGCAGCCAAACAGCGAATGCAGAAAAATCAGCTCGAGGAGGGTGTCGTGTTATTCAAGAAGATTCTTCACACCATGCTTGTCAATGCTGTGACCACAAAATCTGAAGTAGAAGAGGTGAGTGCAACATTGAAGCCGCTAAATAATCAGCTGATATTGACAACGTCCGTAGGCAAAAACTCTGATCCAGACAGCCGCATCCTACACCCTCGCCATGTCTATCGAACTTGCTCGCCGGGCGATCTCTCCAGCTACCGACCTTTCATCACTTCCCGAGGACAAGCGCAAGCGTGTACTCGAGCTCTCCGCCTACTTTACCGTACCAACCCTCGACCCCAATCATGTCACTCTCGCCCTCTACGCCGCTATGAATCTCGCAAACAAGAACAAGCAGCTGTCATCTGCGCTTGGCTTCGCTAATGCTCTGATCGAGAAGGGCACCAATGCAAAGTTCAAGGATACGGCGAAGAAGGTCAAGGCTGCTTGTGAGCGGAGCCCAGGAGATGCCATCGAAGTCGAGTTTGATCCCTTTGCGGAATTTGAGGTCTGCGGTGCAAGTTACACGCCGATTTATGCTGGTGAGCAGAGTGTCAGCTGTCCATACGACGGTACGAAATATCTGCCCAAGTACAAGGGAACAGTCTGCAAGGTCTGCGAGGTTTGCGCTATAGGAGCAGCAGCAAGTGGGATCAGGTTATCGGTATAGCACGTGTCATGTTATAGCGAAGATTAGAAGCCAAAAATGAAGTAGCATGTCAACGTTTCTTTTAGGTCCGTGGCTGTCTGTTCAGGCACCCGATCAGGCACCCGAGAAATCCGACAAGTCTAGGCAACCGCAAAAGGCTAGACTAAAAGTGTCGCGTTGGAAAGGAACAAATATCCGAAACCTCCCTCCGTTTGCAACTGCTTGTCGCCCCACTTCTTATTGGCCCGGAACTATGCCTGAGCAGTCGTCAGTGAGTCGAAATGCCTATCAGCCGATGCTGCCATTGGCATTGGACGCGTGCTGATATCTGCAGTGTGATCCGTGCAGGTCGACAAAGGTCAAATGCACGAAAGAGCGCCCCGTCTGCGTGCGGTGTCAACAACGCAACTTGGAATGCGTCTACTCACAACGCAAGAAGTGGAAACCCAGACGAAGTCGCGTCTCCCATTCCCAACATGTCCCAATCATCCTGACCGCGAGCAGAAAAGTCCGAAGGCACAATCCTTGACCGCGTCAAGCGCTTGGAGCAGCATGTCACGCCGACGTCTCCAGGACCCGAGTCGCCTGGCGGGGAAAGCAGCGTCTTGTCACCCATAGAGCATGTCACTTGGCCACAACAGCACCTCAGCCCTATTGCACATCATAATGCGCCCATCTCGCCCAATTCACATGCTCGTACTGGACATGGCTCGTCGATATCGCACACCGGTCATGCTCTGCCGTTTCAGCAGTTACCACAAACGCCGAGCGTGAGTGTGCCGGTGGAATTGCCACGATCGATTCCAAGACATCTCAGCATCAAATGGCTCCACAGTACGATACATAGCAGTCCCAATGCTTGCTCTGACTGACCGCCCTAGATGCACTGACTGACCGGATACATGACAAATTCCTCGGCCTGGTAGATCTGAAGGCGCTGGAGCCAATACCTACCATTATTGACAGCTCATACGCCAAAGTCGACCCTGCTGTAGCAACGATATACTACTTCCTCATCAACATTGGCTGGCATCAAGATGTGTCAGCGGAGCCGTACTGGGGTTCTGTCATCTACACACTCTGTGTCCAAAGCTTACCTGATTGGGATACTATGGAAACGTTCTCTGACTTGGACTTGGCAGCAGTGATAGTGGCGGTATGTATGCCTGCCTTGTCAGTGGGGACGTTCTCCTAATGATACCAGATCTATACCGCCCAGGAGAAGTTCGATCTTCATATGGCTTGGAAGCTATTTCTACAATCAAAGCGCATCATCGATGGACTCGGCATACGTGAGATGGATGCACGCCCTCTTCCACCTGAAGCTACACCCGATGAGCGCACTGAAGCTCGTCGTCTTGCATTTGGGCAGATCATGCGCCTTGACTGCATATTCCGAGCGTTCTACGGAAAGCCGCCTGTTTTCATGCACGAACCCTGGTCTGTCCATCTGCCCTCAGCAGTCATCAACAAAGCTGCGGATCCACATGCGATGGGCCTAGCCACCATCTTAGTGGCCTTTGCTCGGATCATGCTTGTGATCATGGAAAGCTTCTCTGTTCTCGATGACGATGACATGACCCAGCGTGACATCCGGAGCAAGATGGAGACATATTTCTGGCAGACCCATGAATGGCTGGAAGAATGGCGGATCGAGGACGCCTTTCACAAAAGTATCAATCCAAGCGAAAAGAGACTGTTTGGTGATACTCTCGTATTTGCATGGTCTCTGCTTGTAGTGTGGGAGCAGAAGATGAGAGGCAGCAGAGACCTGACCAGACTTGTCGCACGAGGAAGTGCAAGGAAAGTGATCAGGGTCTTCCTCGAACTCGCGGAAATGGATCGGAGAAGAGGCAGCTGGGCTTGCAGGAGTGCTCTATCGTTAGTCCACCTTACCAGCCATCTGCTGAACCCTACTGACATCCTCAACAGAGTGACAGGCACAACCTCTTTCGTCAGCTTCTTCTACCTCTACCGCCTCACCAACACGGACAGCAAAGAAGACAACAGAAAAGACAGACTTTTACTTGAAGAGTTCACAGAGCTGCTAATCAAAGGTAGCCAGACTTATGGATACAGCAGATTACTGCCGCTGGCGGAGTACATGTATCGAGTCGTCAGGGAGCCGGAAATGGGTATTGAGCCGGGTATCGCGGGCGTGCCGGAAGTGGCGAGGATGAGGGATTGGAATGCTAGCTATGCTTTATGATCTATCTCACATATGACAAAATATTCCGAGAGGGGGTTATAGGGACTTTGTTGATGAAGTGAAGACGGAGCAGACATGTCCGCCTGTGTTCCCATCTGCAAAATCGAGAAAAAGGGGATCTCTCATATTACCTGTTGGTTCGTACCTCTTTCTACAGTAAAGCTCTACTGAATCACTGATCCGACCATGTTCTGTACTTCCCGAACAGCCTCTCCCAGTCTTGTCTACCCTAGCCTCCCTTCCCCAAGCACCCTCCCCAAGGCCTCCACCATCACCCTCCTGCGCAGGGTACCACCCAGCTAGCCCCCTCAACCACTCTTCCGAGCCACTTATCGACGCAAGATGGACGCGGGAAAGACTGGATCGAAATGGCAGTGGTCCAGTCACGATATCCAGGCAGCTCGAGTCGTGGTCGGGTGCTGGCTGACTTTGTTTCCGGCTGCTGGATTATTGAACTCGTCAGGCACTCTGCAGGCGATCCTTCTGGAGGGAGACTTGAGGTCGTACACTGATAGTGAAGTCAGTTGGATCATCAGTGTGTATGCGTGGGCATACTTCTTCGGGGGTCTATTTTTCTGCTTTGGATCGCTCTGGACCTAAAGGTCTGTTGATCACCGGCTCTATTGGCGTGATATTGGCTTCGCTGAGCATGAGCTTCTGCCGCGGTACGTTGGAACACATCTCGTCAGAGCCGTCTGCTGATTATCAAAGCATACTACCAGTATATGCTCGCATTCGGCGTCCTTGGAGGGTTCTCGTCATCCTGCCTATATACAACGTGCGTTGCGGTACTGGCACACTGGTACGATAAACGTAGAGCGCTAGCTACGGCGCTAGCCTTGACCGCAGGTAGCATCGGAGGTATTGCATACCCCTTTATGCTTTCTGGCCTTACTCCCAAGATCGGGCTGGACTGGACTTTTCGAGCCACGACTTTGCTCACTGTGGTCTGCTTGTGCCTAGGCATAGTCCTTGTCCGTGCTAGACTGCCGCCCAACAGCCAAGCCCGTTGTATCTTCGACTGGCGCGGCTTCAAGGACATGCGCTTCACCGTGACTATGCTGGCTTTTTTCTTCCTCGAGGGCGCGGTCCTGATCCCACCGGCATATATCACTATGTATGCCATCTCGATGGGAGTGGAAAGGAGTATGGTTGACAAGCTGTTACCCATCATGAACGCCACTGCGGTACTCGGTCGAGTCATTCCAGGACTGGCTGCGGATATTTTTGGGCGCTATAATGTGACTATTCTTTGCATAGTCACTTGCTCGGCGTTGATTCCGGGGCTATGGCTGCAAGCGGATAGGAATGCTGCATCGATGGCGGTCTTTGCAGGCCTCTATGGCTTCTTCAGCGGACCAGCATATAGCTTGACACCCGTATGTGTCTCGCAACTATGCCGGGTGGAGGAATATGCCAGCAAATACGGTGCGGCGTATGGAATTGTGAGCTTGGCAACGCTTTCAGGCATCCCTTTCTCAGGTCTTGTGCTCGAAGCCAGAGGAGAACGCAACTACGAGCATTTGATCCTGTTCTGTGGTGCGACATATGTCGTTGCTTCGATACTCTTCATCGTGGCTCGGGCACTATGCTGCGGTTGGAGGTTCAGAACTATATTTTGATAGCGGTTCTCATCAGACCACCAGTGCGTTGTGGCCAAGGCCTAGAAAACAAGTGCATGCATTGGTCGATATATATGCGGAATGTACTGGGTCCATCCACTCTTCGTCGACTGTAATCTGAGCGTACTACCACGGTACCTCTTCACCCGTGTATGTGAAGAACTTACCATTGCTCCCGTCGCTCAATCCATGTATGCACTTCAGCATGCCACCAATGCTGACCTCTGGCTCGAGCTGCGCTCCATCACCACCCATCCGAGTCTTCACCCAACCTGGATCCATACAGATGACTACCGCACCTTTCAACTTCTCCCTGACCTCGCCACTCTGCTGTACTGTGAGAGCATTCAAAGCTGCCTTGGAGATTGAGTAGGTAGCACACTTTCTCGGGGTGATCGACAGAGAGACAACCATGCTTCCCAATCCAGAGGTCATGTTTACGATGCGAGCATTGTCAGCCAGCAAGCCAGCTTCCAAGAGATATTCTGTCGTTTTCGCCGGTCCTACCACGTTCACCCGGATATGCTCGTTGAGATCCTCAGGCGAGATCGACAATGCGGTCTGCTCGGGTTTGGCGTTGATACCGGCATTGTTAATGACAAAGTCCAACTTGTTGCCTGAGAGGGCATCACGAGCTGATGATGCGAGAGATTTGATTGACTTGATGTCTCCCGTGTCGCAGACGAGGAAATGGGTCGATCTGGAAGCTACCTTTTTGACGTCAGAAAGATCGGCGGAAGAAGATCGCGTGCAAGCCAGGATCGTGTTGTTAGCATCCAGGGATAGCTGGCGGACGAATTCCAGGCCCAGACCACGGTTTGCACCAGTTATGAGATATGAAGGCATATTGTCGAAGTCTTCTTTGGTCCCGGTGGAAGAGGATGACCTTTTCTATCTATACAAAAGGCAGCTCTTTGCCAAGCCGCCTTTTGCGTGCCGAGTTGGCTAAATAGAGAGGCTTCCTGAATTGCTTCCATCATGTAGCTGTGATGCAATACGACATGACTGTTGTGATGTATGTTGATATATCCTTGCCAAGGAATTCACCAACATAGAGACTACAACTGAATGACCCAGCTAACCCGCACAAGCTAGCCTTCGCCGGGAGTACGACGATCCGTTGTATATGAGCCAGTTCTGGTCGAATAGACTGCGCCTTCCTGACTCCGTGACTAGGCTGACTATGAGCCTCGAGACCCCGGAGGCTGTGAGGAAGGAACTCATGCTCTTCGCGGACGACTTACAATTGTGGAAATTCATGCGGAAGGACCACAAGACGCTCTCGTGGCTAGGGGAGGGGGAGGGTCGTTCGGTCGAGACATGGACGGGTAGCTCGATCCTGAATGCACAGCGATAGCTGAGATACGAAGCCCAGCCTGAGAGAATCGACTATGTCATTGTGAGCCTAACGTGGGGTGTACAGTCGTTTTGAGTTCAACCGAGCCACCCCAGTCTTAGCGCGTTGTACTCCGCGTCGACCTCTCGTCATTAAATTTGGCTAGCTAGAGGTCCATAGAGAATATCGATAAATTAAAGCTGAAAAAAGGTGTAATAGTCGCTATACCGCTCTAATTGAGTTGTTACTATTATAGTTAATCATCGGATAGCTAAATCTAAGCTAGCGGATATATAGTTCTTACTCGCTAAAGAGTATACCGATCGTGCTATTTATACTACTACTAAAGTGGCTAGAGCTATAATATAGCGAATTCGACTATCCCTTAAGTTCTTTAGTACTCCTTATCTACCTAATAAAGCTTACGTACTACGCCTTCGTGCTCTTACTTCTCTATTAGAAGATATAGGTCCTTTATAGCTAAGCTCTTTCTATACTAACCTATCTAAGGAGGTAATTATATACTTAAACGATATCTCTACCGCCTACCTTGACGAGGTCTAAGCCTTCCTAAGGGAGGTATATAACTACTAGGTATACTTAAGTATAATCTAGTATACTATCTAGCGCTAATAGTAGTCTCGGAAGATAGCTAAGAAGGTAGCGGCTAAAAGAGATATAATACTTAAAGCTAATTAGACTCGACGGAGTATACTTTAGCTAGTCGAGAGGATCGTTTATATTAACGAATTAGCTTATAACGAGCGTACTACGTAGAGGAGATATAGATAGACGCTAGTTAGTAAAGAGTATATAGATATCTAGCTAAAGTAGCGTAGTAAGAGGTAGAGTATATTACTAGCTATTACCGTTAATAGCTATCTTCCTAGTACCTTAATCTACTATAGATCGATTACTAGTAAGATCTTTATTAGCTAGCTTATAGATGTAATAATGCCGGAGCTTCTAGCTAGAATAATCTTCGTTATAGATAACGCTTTAATCTACTAGAGCGATAAGGTAAAGGAGCTAGTATAAGAGTATAGAAGTTACCTTAAATACCTACCGCCTTATTCGCTAGATTTTAATCCTATCGAGTAATTCTTCTTAGTGCTTAAGGCATAGGTAAAGCGATACCGCGATCTAGTTACTAGGTACGAGGAATATACTAATTTCTTAGAGCTAGCTATCTACTCGTATAGCGGACTATACGCTAAGGCGCACTTTAAGAGCTATAGATATAGCGTAAGATTATAGGGGATCTATTTAGTACGTAAGAAATTGCTTATATTAAATAAGTTTAATGCTAAGACCTAGTAAAAACTCTTTACTACTACTATAACTACTCTATACTATACGTATACTACTCCGAGTTAGATAAACTAAATCTAGTTCGGTAGCCGAACTAGATTAACATCTATCTCGGCCGCCGAGCTAGTTAAACTATCTATCTCGGCGGCTAATATAGATACTAATTAGGCGGCGCGAACTAGGTAAAAGTGCCTATTTCGACTACCGAGATAGTAAGGTATCTAACTCGCTTAATTCGATCTAGCTCGTATAACTATCTTAGAGTAATACTAGCGCTTAAAAGGGCTAATTTAGCTTTAAATCCGGTATAGAAGGCCTTTATTAAAGGCCTAGGTATTTCTCTACCTATTCGAGCGTATACCTCTTACGCTATTAAGGTCGTAACTTTCCTTCTTTAGCTTAAATTTAACCTAATCTAGTACCTAAATATCCCTTTTAAAGCTTCTCTTTCTCTTTATCTACTTAAAGAACTTAGTTAAAACTTCGTAAGGGTTGGCCTTAGAAGTAATAGGTAAGGATCTTAAGTCGTTTATAGGCTCTAAGCGCTACTATAGCTAGTAAGGAGTAATCGAGTTTATAATATTAATATAGTTAATAAGTGTTAGAGAGAGTACGAGAGGCACTAAAGACGCTAAAGGCGTCGGTATTAGTAGTATCGGTAGAGCGCTTTTAACACTCCTCGAGGCCTTTAAGCGATTAAGGCTTAATATAAGGCCTATAGAAGGACGATTAATAGTAGCTTTACTATCGCGAATAGTAGTAGCCTAGGTATACTTATCCTCCGTCGTAATCTAGTAGTACTTACTAGTTAACGTACGCTAGTATAACCTCTTATAGTTATAGTAATTACGATTAGCGTAAGTCTATACCGACTCTAATAGAGGCTCCTTATTACTATTTACGCTCTCGAGCGTACTACGTAATTAGCTTATCGCCGAGCCTCGACCTTATAATAGTAGCGCTAGCTACGACGACTATACTAACTATAGTAAAGACAGTATCGTACTAACGGCTAGAGTCTATACCGCCCTCGCCGGTGTCGATCTAATAGAGGATTACTATAAAGGTAGCAGTAGTAGACCTATTAAAGAGCTTAGAACTAGTATAGTTAAAGGTAGCTATATAACTCTTAAATTTACTATAGAGTTTATAGTAGCTAGTACCTTCCTTATCTCGGTAGTAAGGCTAACTCGTAGCTACTAGTAATCCTTAGTAAGCTAATCCTTAAGCTTATTAACTAGCCTCTATATCTTAGTCGGCTAAGATATCGCTACTCTAAAAGGCTATCGCGTACTAAGGCGCTCGTAAGTAGTAGCGTAATTAAGTAAAAGTAACTTAACTATAGCTTAAGTAATAAGACTACTCTTCTCTACTAACTAATCCGATAGTACTAACTAGTATAGATTACTCGGCTAGCTAAATATACGCTCGTTATAGTATAGAGTCTTACTTCTAAGCTTTACTACTAGCCTTACCTCTACTATCCGACTAATATAGAGTATATCTAAGTCGCTAGGATTAGTCTCTAGTATCTCCGGAAACTACGACGATTATACTACCTCCGTTATCTATATATCTAGCTCTTGCCCTTATACTATATCCGACTCGATCGACTACCTCGGCTAGTCTAATGCTAGCGTTAGGAACCTTAATCGAAGAGATAGCCGCCGAGATCTAGCTCGTAATCTAGCTCGTAAAGATAGTATAACTTAGCTTATAGCTTGTTCTATAAGCCTTTAAAGAGCGTAGTTAGCGAATATAACCTCTAGATAAGTAGGTGCCGGTATACGGCTCTTTAGCTAGATAGTTAGGCTATAGTAAAGCTCCTCTAGCACCTCTTCTAAAGAGCTTAACGAGTACCTTAAAGAAGAAGATACCGGCGGCGACGACGGTAGAGTAGAGGATACCTTAACTACCTCCTTAATTACCTCTTATACTACCTTTAAAGGCCTCTTTACTCGGCTAGAGTAATAGTAAGGTACTAAAGAAGGACGCTTACGAGCTATGATTTAGTGACGTTAGGCTATACTAACTAGTTTATTACACCTTTTTTTAGCTTTAATTTCATTTAAATTGACGGCGCTATTAAGCTATTCGACTCTATATTCTCTATGGACATCTAGCTAGCCAAATTTGGTAAACAGAAGTCGGTGAAGCATATTGCCAAGCCCGGGGTGGCTCGGTTGAACTCAAAACGACTGTATCTGGTGGGGAGGCATTTGTTAAATAACATATTCATAGTCAATAAGCCACAGCTATCTGCAATTCAGTCGTCTACGCCATGAGAACAGACCCATACCACAGAGAAATATCAATCCAAGCATAAGGCTGCCTTCCGGCCACTCCTCGGAAACACCGCTCGTGGCTAACTTGTACGGGGCATGATGAGATGCACGACGAGCCAAGAAAGGGAGTGGAGTCTCTGCATCGTTGCGTATGGCTAGCGAGCTGGGTTTATGCTGCACGCGGGACACCGCCGCCGAGGGAGTGCTTTCGAATGGGCCGGACTGATTCAGAGCTGTGCCTATGAAGACCACCAGGACCGCTGCGAATCTGTTCTCAGGTCAGCCTCGATATCGAAACTTGCCACTCGATCACGACGATTCATCGAGTCCCAAAGCTTGGTGTCCGCCAATGGTACTGGACACCTTATCTGCGAGAAGAGTACACTTACGTTGCTATGGCCGCGTAGATGTCATGGGTGCGAGCCGTCGTCAGGAGAGCGACGAAGAGAGCGAAGAACAAGGTCAAGACGCTGAACAGGACCAGTCGGCCAGCATTGCTCCTCCAGAAATAGAGGGCCACTATAGCACAGACTAGCCAGATGACGGCGAGGAATGTGCTGAAGTACTTGACAAAATCTGTCATGCGTTTGTACGAGACTTTGTTCGTCTTCCTGGTAGTCTTGTCCTGGATGTATGTTAGCCCTGAAAGGAGGTGCAACATGGAGACTGGAATCTTGGATACATAGAATTTCTTTGCAAATCGTCTCTCAAGGAGTTGAGTAAGGGGGTCTCGCTCGACTTTGGACGCCAGGATGCAGAGATCGTCGAGATCGTCGAGCCGATTGTTCATCAGGCCACTGAACAGCGTGAGTTCCTCTTCCGAATCAGCTTTTGTCTCTTGCGTAAGGACCCCTAGATCCCCTGCGCGGACCTCAGCGCTTCCATGCATGATGTCAGACTCTCTTGAATCAGTCACAGGTCTTTCAATTCCTCTCTCAAGCCCTTCTGCCCTGATCTCGGCACCCTCTGTGGCAACCTGAGGTTCGCCTGCATCATGCTCGGTCCCATCTGCACCAAGCTCTGGCTTTTCCTTCCATCCCACGATTCTGCGCAAGGTCGCCACGTCTCCCTTGTGCGGCTCACCTAGTGAGAAAATCTCCCCAGTGAGCCTGAGTGCCTCATCTGCGATCGTCAGAAAGACTTTCAGCCATTGTCGACAAGACTTGATAGACGAACGGTATTCTTTCAGAGTCCGTCGGATGTTCATGACTAGATCGCGTCGCTGCTTATAAAGTGCTGCGACATCTCCGTCCATTCCTACCCCTCGGACTGGATTCATGGGCCAGTTGTGCATGTGTTGGAGCGTCTCAATCTGAAAATATTCATGTTCATCCAATTTTTTCAGCTCGTCTTCAAGTTCAAGAAGCTCACTTTCCAGATACAACAGGTTCCTAATACTGAGCTGATCAAATCTTCGGAAGATTGTCTGCGAGTGGAGTAAATCGTCGGCCACGCAGCTGGCGAGAAACTGGTATGGGTCTACTACGCTCCAGCACGTCTCATCGGAAGAAGCATTACTGGTGCTTTCGGCTGTCACCGGACGCTGGTTCGAGGATTCTGGGTATCTTGCCTGATCGGATTCAGAGGAAGCTACGTCAGCCTCTCTGGAATGCCTTTTGGGTACGTCTCTAGACACCGTGGAGGGCGAAGGGCTTGGGAGTTGACCAGTGGTCGCTACCGTCTCAGCAAGTCGTGACCCCTCAGAAGGTGAAGTCTGATCGGAAAGCTGCGAGTCCTGACTGCCACTGCTGACGGCCTCCGGCAAATTACTCGGTAACTCGACGCCGGAGGATAACATGCTTTGCGCATCATCAATGACCCCTGTGCCACTGTCTAGTGGTCGTTCGTCTGCTTTGATAGGCTGCGTCGGTTCCATCTTGCAGACGATGTTTCTGAAGATGGTCAGAACTGAGCTTCACATTCCGCGTCAGTATCCCACTGGGATACTGTGGGTGCCATCTGACCAAGTATGCAATTGGCAAGATCTAAACTTGCTGGTCATAAGTTCAATGATCACAACCATTCAAACTGAGGATCAAATCGTCTCTCGATGTCGATAACGACTTTGAAGAGATGCAAGGATTTCTGCTGAATAGTGACGCGCCGAGGTCACTTTTATATCAAAGAACATGAGCAAAACGTACCTCAGACGTGTCCAAGGGTTCAGTCTGACGGACACACTGTGCCGATACCTTCGATTGTCAGCATAAGACAGGACAGGAAATTCAGGCAAGATGTGGTCGATCTAGCAATCAACGAAGGGATGTCGACTGTCGTCCAATGCAAGCCAAACAAGCCACAAGATGGGTTAGTTATAAGATAGCCACAGTAGTGGCAATCTCGTTCCCGTGTAGCATATACCATTTTCCACAAAGAAGAGATCGCGGTGACATCCTCATCATTGTCAATGCATTACTATGACGGATCCGCCCTACAGAGGTCCTAGCCGTTTTACCGAGCTCTGTACAGGCTTGGTATTTGACACGTGCTTCGAAAGCGATATTGAGATCAAGGACGGAGCTGGCTCGATGTCACCTCACGGCCTGGTAGACCTCTCATCTGAAGACGATGGTACATGTAGCAGATCGACATGCAGGTTTTGCTGGCAGTGTTGATGACTGCAGGATCTAGACGCCAGCCGCCATTCTCGTGCATAGACGGCGTGGGCGTTGAGCTTCACCGTGAATCCAGTGTCTTCCTACACGTCTTTGAAAAGACAGCCATGCCCAACGTTGTGTTTGCGAAGGCAATGGAGCTTCTGAAGCGCAATCATGTGCCTTTTTGCGAGCTATGGTAACACCAGGTATGTGAGTTGACTGTGTATATATCAAGCAACAGATATCGTGTTGAAGGCGTGGCTTTATGCATTGCTACGCGATCGACCTTTTTGGCATATGGTAGAGCAGGTATTGTCGCTGCCACGTGGCGTAGCGAGTCCGAGGTTCCAGGCAAGCTCAAATGAGAAAATGGTGACACTGTGGTGCCTCTTTCCGCTAGCTGATTGGACATTCCAATGTGCATCATGCGACGTCTTCTGCGACCTTTTACCACTTTCGAGATCGGTCGAAGTGCACGGCCGTAGTCATCGGCGACGTCGTGCCATCACAATGTACATGCGTAGGGCTGTGCCTATGCCACTTTGCATGACAGGTTGTCGAATGATTGGCTGATGTTAAGGACAGATACATTCAGTACAGAAAAACTGCACAACGCCTCACCGTTTTGAGGGGCGAGCCGTGTGCTCCCTCCCTTAAAGATCTTCTATATACCTTCGATGCCTCCCTTTTTCACCATCAAGAAGACATCCACGAACACCTCTTCACAAGACGAAAGATCTCGAAGTATTTCCTGGTCCTGTCGTCACTACCGTTACCATGGTCTTGTTAGATGAAAAAGATTACAACGAGCGTTACGGCTGGATGAAGAAGGCGCATCCGAAACCTCCGAAATGTCAGTCCTCCCGCCGGCGTCACTATCAATACTGATCATTCGCTGCAGCTGGTAGCAAGATTAAGAGCCATTTCAGTCTCATGCGGAGTTCTCATCGATCGCAAGGCTCCACGAGATCGTCCCAAAACCGTGTCTCAGCTGCCGACAGAGCAGCTCATGTTGAGAAGGCGCTGGCTCAGACTAAAACCGCGGATGCTACAGTGAAAGGTGCTTCCACAGCATCGAAGAAAACGTGAGACTGCATTAGTTCAGGACCGAGTGCTCTTCTCATGCGACATTAGCCTGTCGACTGAGCACAAGACAAGTACAACGAGGTCTACCACTGGCAATAAGCAGAAGACGTGAATGCTTGTCGCGACAGCTCGCATGCCTGTGGCAAGCAATCCTGTCATTTGACGATCGAGAGGCGAGACGATGAGTTTATTTTTAACGAAGTATGCATTAACGAAGTCACGACCAATATCTGGCTTATCATAGAGGTGCCTAAACCTTGATCATTTCGGTCATTGCTGTCACAGGAATCAGTAAAAATGGATTTTTGTCTCATATTATTCTTCATTTCGCTGGCTTGCTTTGAGTGCAGGACTATCGCATGACAAAGCACCACCTACAGTCCATCAGAACACTCGCGAATGGTCGGTTGACAGCAGCTGAAGAGAAGTGATTGGCACGGCTTCGCCACCAGTGTCTCGATTCAATATGTATGGGCGCAGCACTGGTTGACCGCCTCGCTGCTCATGTGGCCTAGAATTTACTCTTCAGCCACTTCTCCAGTGCCTCATTGACCTCCTTCGGCTTCTCCAGCTGGACCCAATGAGCAGACTCCAAGAGTACCTCAGTCAGATCCTTGGTGTGCTTTCTCTGACCTTCCGCAAACTTGGGCGTGGTAGTGATGGAGCATACACCGTCGTATTTGGCGTCAATGAACAAGACGGGGAACTCCAAAACACCTCCATTCTTCTCTTCCTTTGACCATTTGGTGTTGACTTCGTGGTTCAGATACCAGGCTGAGCACGGGAAGCTTCCGTGAGTCTTGTGTGATTTCACAAGCAGCTCATATAGCCATGGTTCCAACGTGGTGTACTCGAGAGGAATGTCGGGCAGAGCGTCAGGGTTCGGGAACATGCCGCCAGTCCTGATGGTGGAAGCAGTCATGCTTGGTTTGCCCCACGACTTGGGGTCGCCGCGAACGTACATCAGCTTAGTGATCTTCTCTGCATGGGTCTCGAGAGACTTCACGGCGTTGTCCTCCTCCAGCTCATAGGACTTCTGGTACTCGAACTGACCGTAAGGATACTCGGATTCAGGATAGATCTCGCGGTTGATAGTGCTGAGTTCGTAATCCAGACCAAGTTCAACTGTCCTGTAGGGAACGGCAAGAGTTGCGTAGCCCTTGCAAAGCTCCGGGTAATGAGCGGTGAACCCATTGAGAAGACCCGAACCCCAGTCGTGGGCGACCCAGATCGCCTGCTTGGCTCCGAGGTGATGCAGCAACTCCACCAGCTCTGCGGACATGACCTCCAGAGAGTATGCACGCTTGTCAGTTGGTGCTGAGGACTGACCGTAACCTCGCATGTCAGGTGCCACGACACGGTAGCCAGCCGCAGCAAAGTGCTTGAGTTGGTGATGCCAGGTTGCTCCAAGATCGGGCCATCCATGTATGAAGATGATCAGCTCGCCATCAGGAGAACCTCCTTCCCAATAGAAGGTCTTTTGCCCTTTGAGGGAGACAGTGTGGCCTGTGAAATCGTCCATGGTGTTGAATAAGTCCTACAATACGAGAGGCCTTTAGGAAGTAGTGAAACTTCCAGGGAAACGGGAGAACTTTTATAATACGAACCTGTGTAAGCTTATGATTTGCGCACGTACGCCAACAAAGGTTGATATGTTGCCAGGATGGCTGATTGGGTTGTTGCACCAACCTTCAGGCGGGGAATCCTATTCACCCCACCGGTTTTTGCTAGATATCCCACCTCAAGGCGCTAGTACGTGGCAGACGAAGCTTATTTGCGTGCCCCTACTTTTAGTATCTGTAAAACACCTGCCTAGCGGCGAGCGAGCTAGCTAAATATGTATCCGGCTCGCACGAGCGTAGCGAGTAAGAGCTATCTCTTTTTAATATCTAAATCCTATCCTATCCTATGAGGTAATTTAACTATATGCTTCGTAATGTAGTTATAGATAAGCTTCAAGCTAAGTGGATGAACTTAGGGCTAAGGGGTAGTCCCGCGTTTTAGCGCCTTGCAGTGGTATCTAGCAAAAATCGGTGGGGTGAATAGGATTCCCCCCTTCAGGCTCACGTAACCCTCGGCCCGTGGCGGCCTAACAGAGTGTCCGGGGAAACAACAGGACGCCGAGCCAGGGCGGAACTGCTGACAATGAGCCAAGTATATCAGAGGTCTCAACACGTCGTGCAAATTCTGATGCTTTACATCTCACGTGTGTTGTCAGGTAGAAGAATGTGACGGCTGTTCAATCATGTCCCACCACCATCCCTGCATCTGCCGAGGGGCGATTGCGGGGCAGAATGGCGACACGGCAAATGCATGGCGGTGAAGCTACAGGTAGGTCTTGATTTGTAAACACGTCCTTTGCGGATATTTGCAATCGAAGTCTCCCGAATCTCCTTCCTTGACATCTTACACTCTGCGCGACTGAGTACTCAACCACCTACTAGCAAAGCATCAACGATGTCCGTCCCATCCGAGATCAAAGCTCTGAAGAGCACCTCGAACAAGACAGCAGAAGTCCGCACTGTGCCCACCCCCAAGCTCCGAGATGACTATGCCCTCATCAAAGTCCATGCGGTAGCTCTCAACCCCACTGACTGGAAGCACGTCGTCTACATCCCCTCCGACGGCGCCACTGTTGGCTGCGATCTTGCCGGAACGGTCGTCAAAGTCGGTCCAAAAGTGACCAAATCCCTCAAAGAGGGTGACCGCGTGACTGGCCTCTCCCACGGCGTCAACAGCGGAGAACACGAAGACGGCGCCTTCGGCGACTACGCCGTCATAAAAGGCGACCTCGCAACCAAAATCCCAGATAACCTCTCCTTCGAAGAAGCCTCCACGCTCGGCGTCGGCATCAGCACCGTCGGCCAAGGCCTCTACCAATCCCTCAAACTCACCCTTCCCGGCGAAGGCAGCGGCAACGGCGAATACCTCCTCGTCTACGGCGGCAGCACCGCCACGGGCACCCTCGCGATCCAATTCGCCAAACTAAGCGGGTACAAAGTCCTCAGCGCCAACAGCCCGCACAACGACTCGTTGGTCAAGAGCCTGGGCGCAGAAAAGACATTCAACTACAAGGACGCCGACGTGGGCAAGCAAATCCACGACTACACCAACGGCAAGCTCACCAAAGTCTTTGACACGATCAGCGAGGGCGACAGCCCCAAGATCTCCGCTGAAGCCATCGGCGACCAGGCCGGTAAGATCTCCTTCTTGCTGCAGGTTAGACGGGACAAGGTGCCCAACGAGAAGATCGAGATCCAGACCACGTTGGCGTACAGTGTCGTGGGTGAAGGCTTCAAGTTTGGTACGCAGCAGATTGATTTCCCTGCCAACCCGGCCGATTTCGAGTTCGGGAAGAAGTTCTGGTCGCTTACGGAGAAGTTGTTGGCGGAAGGGAAGATCAAGACGCATCCGGCGGATGTGAGGGAGGGACCTATTGAGAAGATTCCAGAGGGATTGAAGGATTTGCAGGAGGGAAAGGTCAGTGGGAAGAAGATTGTGTACAAGCTTGCATAGACATAGGCTGCAATGCAAAAAAGGTAGTGATGAGTTCATCGTTTCCATTACATTTGCTTTGGGGTATTTACATGTTTGGTGGTACAGATTGTTTAGCGAGTGGTAGCCTCTTGCTGGGCCTGGTATATCCTGTCTCTTATCTGTCTTCTGGTGTGTCTCTGGGTATCTCATTCTAATCAGGTGTGCCACCATTATGGTTCTCCAGGTCCGCTGACCTTGATCTGCGGTACCGGGGGTGGTGGTGTGCCGCCAGAGTTGTCTCTGCATTTTCGCCATTTGAGCACGGGGATTCTGAAGTCACCCTGATCAGTGTTAGCATGCTGATGAGATCGAGGCATAATGACAAGATTATCGTACCTTGACTTCTGTCGGTTCCTGACTGCCGAGGACGAGGACATCTCCATCTTCTTCAAACCGCCACGTTCTGATCTGGATGTCTCCGATCCATCCTGGTAGACTGCAAAATTGAAAGCTGTGCCGAAGGACTTCTTCGTTACCAGGACCATCATTGCTGATGAAGTACGGTCCACAGTAAGCGAAGCATCTTTTGCCCGCTTCGGCCCACTGGGAATCATCGCCAGGTCCTTTATTGAATTGTTGTTGACCGGGTATCAGCATTTGTGCACTCATGTATCCGTCAGGCGTGTACATGATCAGGCCGGTAACGTTCTTTGTCATTGGATATTTCGCTCGCTGTAACGGTGATGATGCTGTAGGATAGGCGATATATGATTCCAGCTTCCATGCACCTATCAGCCTTTCTCGCAAGGGCAGCTTTGGTGTTGGCGGGGGGCTTGGAGAGGGCGGCAATGTGTAGAAGTCACCGTTCAAGTCATTAAATATCTCCCTCGGATGGACAGGCTCAGGGTCAGCTTTGTGTAGAAGCAGGTGAGGTGGCGGAGTTCTCTTCCTCAATGGTAGCGTCTTAGGCGATGAAGTCCGGAGAGGCGGTGGTGACCCGATCGACCTCCGTCCACCGCCACTACTCAACAAACGACGGTGACCTCTTGTTGGCGATGTGCTTTTGAGATTGACAGGCGTTGGTGCCACTCGTGTTGGTGAGCCGCGAGACCTTGAACGAGTTCGCCGGCCTGGAGATTCTGGTTCCCGAGGACGTGAGCGCGACCTCGCTCGCCTGTGTGGAAGCGCTTTAGGCACTTCCAGGAACATTGGCGAATTGCGAGGCATAATGGGGGCTGGGCAGATAATCATGATTGCAGTGTGTCGAAGGAAGTTGAAGAGACTGAATCACCGGCAGGCACGATATCCGAATTGACTGCGAGTAAGATGACTAGGATGTCGGAAGAGATATGTGAGCATGACGAGGGATGTATATGCGATAGAAGGTTCAGGGAAAGAAAGGAAAGTTCGACTCGCGCGCACACAAACATCGTACATGACCGTTCTCTCGGCTCGTGCTAGGGTATGGGGGTCGTGTTGGAGTGGACATGCGTCTATCAGACCTTCGGACAAGGTGGTGGATTGTCCGAAAGCCACACCAAAGAGGGATAGTGCAGGCAATATCGACCCGGAAGAGTCCAATTTTCCTTGTTCCAAGTCGCCTTTCCTCGTACAGACGTGGAGCAGTTGACATCAGAAGCTTCTCGTGGTCGACTGCAATCACAATCGCGTGCTGTGCTGCTTCGATGCATGCATGTTGATTCCCCGAAGGTGTGTGGCAGACCGGGGAATGGAGAGCTGAAGTCCCAAGACCCAGCGACGATCCTTCGCTCGGCTAAACCGAGTCAATCGACATCCTTGCTGGGTTCAGGCACTTGGTCAATCTTCAGATTGCTTGATTTGCACCCATGCTGTGACAGCGCTTGACGATGGAAAGTGTCGTGAGCTTGACATGATTTCAAAAGGACAAACCATGATTGGCTCTTTCCGCTCCTCATGTCCGAAGCGCGGGAAAAGCGGGTCCCTCCTCAACCCCCACCACTGCTTCCAGTGAGGGGGTTTTCATCTCGTCGCTTTTCGACCCTCACAGACGAGAATCGGATATTCCCAAAATACCAAACTCCCGTAAAGTATTGAGGGTTTCGACCTGGCGTTTCACCTAGAGTAGGGAACCATAACTAATGCACGTGGCAGACGTCAAACACCCACCTCGGTACGGTGATCGCCCTCCACCTACGTCGACCAGCATGACTCCCATCGCGGCGGGAGACGTCCTTTCAGGATGGTACATCCAAACATGATCGAGGTAACTACCTATAGAAGCATGAGCCGGTGTTCGACGTGGGGCAGAACATGATCTGAAGAGAGGTGCTCAAGTTACCCTTCAGACTGATCTCCCCACGTTGTTCTGAGATTATACGGCCTGAACTTGATCTCTGGATAATGCCAGCGGAAGGATTCATGCTATCGCAATGTCCCACTTCAATGTGGCATCCTAACGAGAAACAGTCTACAAGTAGACATCAAACATGTCTCCACCAGCCGCAACCTACGATGGCCCTACTGCCACAATGATGGCAACTCAGCCTCACCAGACGGCCATTCCCGTCAAGGGCGGCGTTCAGCCCCAGACTGTCGAAGCCATGGCTGGCAAATGGGAAAGCTTTGCCTTTGAGCCTATTCGGGAATCGGAGGTCTCCCGCGCCATGACTCGCCGCTACTTTGCCGACCTCGACAACTACGCCGAGTCTGACGTTGTGATCATCGGCGCTGGCAGCTGCGGCCTAAGCAGCGCTTACTGCCTTGCCAAGCAGCGTCCTGACCTGAAGATCGCGATCCTCGAGGCAGGTGTCGCCCCTGGTGGTGGTGCCTGGCTCGGTGGTCAACTCTTTTCCGCCATGATCATGAGGAAGCCGGCCGATGCTTTCCTCCGTGAGCTCGGCTTGCCTTACGAGGAGGATCCGGGTCACCCAAGCTACGTTGTCGTCAAGCATGCGGCTCTGTTCACCAGCACTTTGCTTAGCAAAGTCTTGAGCTTCCCCAACGTCAAGCTTTTCAACGCTACCTGCGTCGAGGACTTGATCACCCGCAACGACGACAAGAATGGTCTTTCCATTGCTGGTGTAGTCACCAACTGGACTTTGGTCTCCATGCACCATGACGATCAGAGGTGAGACTAAGTCGGGCCGATATCATCAAACAGTCTAACATTCCTAGTTGCATGGACCCAAACACCATCAACGCCCCCGTCATCATCTCGACCACCGGCCATGACGGTCCCATGGGAGCCTTCTCCGTGAAGCGTCTCGTTTCCATGCAAGCGACTCCAGCTCTCGGCGGCATGCGCGGTCTGGACATGAACACCGCTGAGGACGCCATCGTCAAGGGCACCCGTGAGATCATCCCCGGCATGATTGTCGGTGGTATGGAGTTGTCCGAGTTCGACGGCGCCAACCGCATGGGTCCTACTTTTGGTGCCATGGCTGCTTCTGGCATTCATGCCGCTGAGGTTGCAATTGAGGTCTTTGAGCGCCGCAGGAAGGAGGGTGGTATCTAGATTGAGCCGCTGAATAGTCTGCTCAGTATGCAGGGAAATGATCGAAATGATGGGAGGTAAACTAGCCGTTCGCTGAATAAAACATGTCACTCTTTTACTGTCATTCATTATTCGCTACGCCGTTTATGATATGTGATGAGGTATCTTTGAAGTTGTTTGTAGCTCTGATACGGTTGATAGCAATTACTTCTAGGCGACATGCTACATTCCGTCGCACCCGCAAAGTCAAATGCACACGACAACGAATCATCAATACGAGAAAAGATCGGGATAAGATTTAGGCAAAATAAATTCCTCGTAACGATATCGTACACGCTCCTCAAGAACGACAAAGGCCTCTGGGTATCCCATCATGATATTTTGCCCAGCCTTTCTTTCCAATCGAAAAAATAGCTCCACGCTGTTCAGTTCGTGCCATGCGTTCATCAAGCCTTCGCTCTCCCAATTTGCTCATATTCTTTGACCGCCCATCTATCTTCCAGGAGGAGGTCCCTCAGGAGGCTTGTACTGTCCCTGATACGTCGCGGCAGGCTCACTCACACCCGTCTCGCCTCTGTAGTAGCTCGCGTTCTGACCATTCGGGTTATATGGAGGAGTGTTGTTATGGTACGGTTGCTGAGTAGGGTCGTTGTTGGCATAGTATGGCTGCGCGTTGTTGTTCATGTTGTACTGGCTGGGTTGCTGGCCATTGTACTGCGGTCGGCCATGGCCCATGGGAGCGTTTCCTGCGGCCCAGTTCGTGCCCCAGAATGGTCGGTAGCCGGCCTTGCGACGGCGGCGGGCGGAGATGCAGGAGAAGAGCAGGAAGAGGAGCAGTGCGCCGCCGACGATCAGGCCGAAGACGAGCCAGCGTATCCAGCTGTTCCAGGCGGAGTAGCAGCGATAGCGGCCGTAGCGGTCGTAACCACATCTGTAATTATAGTAAGTCATCTGATCTGATTTGCTATTTTGTGGAGCGAGAGGTGAGAATGATGGAGGAATGTGAGGTTATACGGACGCAGCGTTGCGGCGCAACGGCTGAGACAGGTGAAATGAGCGTGAGATGGACACTTACCTTCTGCTCTGTCGCGCAACAAGATCTCTGTCGACGAGATACATGGTTGCGCAGGTATCTCAAAAGCGGGCTTGGTGGAGTTTAGTAGGTGGTGGAGAAGGTGAGAGAGCGATGGCGGGGGTTCTTGATTATATGCGAAAAATGGTGACGAGGGCTGACGGCATAGGGCAGAGACACGGCGGGCGGGCAGTGCTTGGTGGATGACCGGCGGCGGGCTGCACTGCCGCTTGGCAATTACGTCGCCGAGTGGCTGGCAAATGATGACCACAGTCTTTTGCCTGAATGATGCATGATTCTCTGCACGACCGATGCCTTGCCTTGCTGGGGGCCTGGTCATAACGCAAGTTGCAAGCAGAGAGAATGAGATGTCCGGATTAGGCATTTGCGGCTTTAGAAGTGTCCTTGTCGATGATTATTGGATCTGCGCCGGGAATTCACACCTAACCTTCTCTGATTGGCTACCAGTGCGTCGAATGAACCATGATCTTGCCTATTTTTTGATGTGGCACCAAGCACTCAATATTTCCATGATCCATTCGATACCTCAAATAGTGCCCCGGAATTTGCGATAATGCGGAATTAAATCGAGTTGATCTAGATTGCAAATCTCGGTCTACATGTCGTCTTCTGTTTGGGGCCTATCTACTTTGAGGTAGGTCCCATGCATGCCAGCGTGGCAGACATGCACATCCCTGACATCGACGTTATAACCGCTTCTTCGCTTCCATAAAATATTCCCCCTTCTGATTTGACCACTGCCTCCATCGTCACTGTCAATGTCGAGGTATCCTCAACAAATAAGCACCACGCTTGCACAGACACGATCGCTGCGCAGCACGATCGCAGAACAAATAAGAACGATAGCAGTGAAAACCAGCGTTTCATTATAATGGGATATCATATCGTTACTGATGCATAAGTCGTGACTCAACCATCACGGCGTGACCGTTGCTGGTCAGCAGCCCGAGCTGCGTTCCGTCTGTTCTACTCCATCGGAAGCAACAAGCAATACTTGTTCGGACAGCACTTCGAGCGGGTAACCCACCTCTTTCTTCTCAGTGAGGTTGAGAGTCGAAAGCCTCTTACACCTTTCGTCTTCGAAATGCCAGCCTGGCTGATCTATTTACTGGCCTTGTTGATCAACCACTTGAGAACAGCATCCAGGTTCGTCTCCTCTTTGGCGCTGATACCATAGCAGCTGACTTCCCTACCAGTGATGGACTGGAGGTCTAGCATTTCTATCAGTGTATCCACTGATCGATGACTGTCCAGATCTGATTTGTTGCCGAGGACCAGAAGAGGAATTTGTTCGACTCGCGGTGCATTTACCAGATCGTGCAAGGCCCGCTTCGCCTTCTTGATACCACTGTCTACATCCGGCGGATCTGACTTGTCTTCATCTCGTACTCCGGGTTCCATATCGCCTTGATTGGCTGAGTCCACCACGAAGCTGCTGCTGTTAGCACTTGCTTTGCCTATCATACCTTGTTAACTTACACGATGGCGCTGGAGCCTGGAGCGTATCGCTTCCACATCGGAATGAACCGGTCCTGGCCGCCTATGTCCCAGCTAGAAGCAATCAGTGACTCAATCAACGATCCGGTTTTCGGGCAATAACATACCATCTGAGGGTGACGTGTCCTCGGGTCACTTTCTTCATGTTGAAACCGACTGTAGGTATCGAGCTGGTCATAATTAACGCCGGCGGAAAACATGGTTGTAATTCATTCATACTTGATAGTGAATTCGCCCCCCTGCAAGAATGTCAGTCAAAAATTCCGTGGATCCTCATGCGCTACTGACCGCGAGCACACGGACGAGTGACGTTTTGCCAGCACTCGATAATCCCACGATCGTCACATCCATCTCCGAAGACCTGGATCCGATCAGTCTTGTGTTCACGGTATCGCTACGTGGCATCCGTGCCACATGTCGACAAGATGAGATCTCGGAAACAGATCCTGCTTCGTCGCCCTTCGGAAGCATGCCTACCAGAACAAGCTTAATAGCCAGTCATACAACTTCCTCAAAAGACCAGCCATATTGTTCTGCTGCGTCAGGATCCACCTGAACGCTGCCTAAACCACTCGTCGAAGGCAAAGGGAACCACTTGCTCAACCAGAAATTCTACTGTCGTTGCTTTCACACAAGTCGCAGGCGGCGCCTGTACATATGTTAATGGATCAAGCTGGTAGCGATCATGGAATCGTAATTTTTGAGCAGGCGAACAGTCGGTCTGAGCTGTGGATCGTCGAGTCAAGATGCGGCGCAAGTGTCAAAGGGCAGAAATAGAGAACGGATCACGAATGGGAATGCAGAGCAGCCCGAAATGCGGGTGGAGAAGCCACAATTGTTTCACTTCGGCATCGATCGGCGCTTTTTAGAGTTGTCGCCCGCATTTCTTATCGATAAGCTTAAAAATGTCCTGCAATGCATTTTTTGAGCTTGGACTACCAGAAATCTTTCATTGTGAAAGACGACATATCCGACTACCACTGCCCAGGACAACCGACCATCAGCGATCTGGCTCTGGACCTGGTAGTATAGCCATGCTTTCCAGGTAGAGACAACGGCAGTAACGACCAAGGGCGCCAGCATGGCTCCGTCAGTAGACACTTCGACATGGACGACCGAGTTTGGGACTGTCAAGCGGCAGAAGCTCTTCCAGGAGCCCCCAAAAGACAAGACCGCATATCCTTCGCTGGCTCAAGCTATCAAGCCACATGTAGACTCATTCAACGGCATTTTCGCAGAGGGCGGACAGATTGAACAGGCTCTGAGAGATATTGGGACGAAAACCTTCTTCGACGGTAACCCTCAGCAATCCCCGCAAGTGGATGAAGATACCCCACTCAAGAACAAACTCGAGGTCAAAGTGGACCAGGTATTCCTGGCGCGAAGTGTTGTGCCGGCAAGCAATAAGCAACCAGGTGTGCGGGAAATCCTACCTGTTGAATGCAGGGAGCGCCACGTCACATACAGAGGAAGGTTGACTGGCAGATTTTTATATCGAATCAATGGAGGACCATGGAAAGAGTCGCTCCGAGAGTTTGGACAGCTTCCAATCATGCTTAGGTCGAACAGATGCCACCTTGAAGGACTCTCGCCAGACCAGCTTGTCAACAAAAGGGAAGAAACAGAAGAGCTTGGAGGATACTTTATCGTCAATGGCATTGAGAAGCTTATACGAATGCTGATCGTCAATCGGAGGAACTACCCTATGGCCATTATCCGTCCGTCGTTCGTCAATCGAGGAGCGACTTACACAAAGTTTGGTATTCAGATAAGGAGCGTCCGAGCAGATCAATCATCGCAGACCAATGTGCTGCACTATCTCAGCGATGGCAACGTCACATTCCGATTCTCATGGCGCAAGAACGAGTTCCTGGTTCCAGTCTTGATGATCATCAAGGCATTGGCAGAAACAAACGACAGAGAGATCTATGAGGGCATTGTAGGTCCGGCTGGGAGCGAGGGAATTGCGGAGAAACAATTCGTCACCGACAGAGTAGAGCTTCTATTGCGAACATACCGAGCGTACGATATTCATGGCAAGGCAAAAACAAGGGCATACCTTGGCAGCAAGTTCCGGGTAGTCCTGGGCGTATCAGATGACCTGTCGGATGAAGAAGCGGGCGTAGCTTTCATCAAAAAAATCGTCTTGCCACATCTTGGAGCTCTTGACTCGACCGAGAACAGCGATATCGACAAATTCCGAATGTTGCTTTTCATGACTAGGAAGCTCTACTCCTTGGTGGAGGGAGAATGTGCAGTTGACAATCCGGATGCAGTCCAAAATCAAGAGATCCTTCTACCGGGTCATTTGTATGGCATGATCATCAAAGAGAGGATTGATGAGTGGTTGCTATCGTTCGGGCTAGCCCTTCGTGAATGGGGTCGGAAGAACAATTGGCTCCCCATCACATCAGAGCAATTCGACAAGGACTTCAACTCACAGATCCTCAGGAAAACGAATGAGAATCTAGCACAAGCACTTGAATATTTCCTTTCCACCGGCAATCTTGTCAGTCCGACAGGTTTGGATCTACAACAGGTATCTGGTTTCACTGTAGTGGCAGAAAAGATCAATTTCTATCGCTTCATTAGCCACTTCCGCATGGTACACAGAGGTAGCTTCTTCGCCCAGCTCAAGACTACTACCGTCCGAAAACTTCTGCCGGAGAGTTGGGGATTTCTGTGCCCGGTACACACCCCTGATGGATCTCCATGCGGTCTCCTCAACCATCTTTCACACACGTGCAGGATCGCAACGAGCAGCACGAATGTGTCGAAACTACCACAATTGATCACAGAGCTTGGCGTGCAAGACGTCTCCTTGGCCAAGTTGCAAAGCAGTGTGGTAGTTCAGCTTGATGGGAAGATCATGGGTTTCTGCTCCCCCAAGCAAGCCCGTGTCATTGCAGATACTCTCAGATACTGGAAAGTTGAAGGCTCTCATGGCGTACCACTAGACCTGGAAGTCGGCTATATCCCCAATTCGACCGGTGGACAATATCCTGGCATCTACATGTTTTCTGGACCAGCAAGAATGTTCCGGCCTGTCAGATACGTGCCGCTGGATAGACAGGATCTGGTAGGAGCATTTGAGCAGCCCTACCTCGCCGTCGCCTGCACGGATGCCGAGTTGGCGTCGAATGATTCGACTCACGTGGAATACGACCCAACAAATATTTTATCTATCGTGGCGAACCAAACTCCTTTCTCAGATTTCAATCAGAGTCCTAGAAACATGTATCAAGCAACGTCCTCCCTGTCCTCATATGTGGTAGTATATGCTAACAAACTACCAGTGTCAGATGGGAAAACAGACCATGGGTACTCCAGGTACAGCACTCAAGTACAGGACCGACAACAAGACCTACCGACTACAGACGGGCCAAACGCCTGTCGTACGACCACCACTATACAATGAATATGGTCTCGACAATTTTCCGAATGGTACAAATGCTGTTGTCGCCGTCATTTCATACACCGGGTATGATATGGACGACGCGATGATAATTAACAAATCAGCCCACGAACGAGGCTTCGGTCACGGGACAGTCTATAAGACCAAGAAGCTCGACCTGACTGAAGATACTGGCGGCCGAAAAAGCAGATCAAGCGCCAAAGTCGGTCGCCTCTTTGGTTTTGCGCCTGGCGGACTTGTAAAGGCCAACACCCGAGAACGACTTGATGACGACGGTCTCATTATGATAGGGTCCAAAGTCAAAGAGGGCGACATCATCGCCGCTTCACATACAGTTGCCAAAGACCCTATCACGGGAGAATACATTAACCGCGACGGCATCACGCACTTCCACCGCTACAAAGATCCCGAAGAAGCCTTCATCGACGAGATCAAGCTCATCGGGAACGAAACAGGTGAATCCGTCCCCTGCCAAACCCTCAGCGTCCGTCTTCGTATCCCTCGCTCTCCTGTCATTGGCGACAAATTCTCCTCCCGCCACGGCCAAAAGGGTGTCTGCTCCCAAAAATGGCCAAGTATCGACATGCCCTTCTCCGAATCCGGCATCCAGCCCGACGTCATCATCAACCCCCACGCGTTTCCCTCGCGCATGACAATCGGCATGTTCATCGAATCCCTCGCGGGCAAAGCAGGCTGCCTCCACGGCCTCGCCCAAGACTCAACCCCATTCCGCTTCAAAGACGAACCGGGCAAAACCGCCGCCGACTTCTTCGGGCACCAACTCAAACGCGCAGGATTCAACTACCACGGCAACGAGCCCATGTACAGCGGCATCACGGGCCAAGAACTCGGCGCCGACATCTACGTCGGCGTAGTCTACTACCAACGTCTCCGTCACATGGTCAATGACAAATTCCAAGTCCGCACCACTGGTCCCGTGACGCAGCTCACGGGTCAGCCCATCAAGGGTCGTGCTAAAGGAGGCGGTATCCGTGTCGGAGAGATGGAGCGCGATGCACTCATGGCTCATGGCGCGGCGTTTCTTCTGCAGGACCGTCTGCTGAACTGCAGTGACTATACCAAAGCGTGGCTGTGCAGGAGCTGTGGTGGGTTTTTGGCAAGTCAGCCTGTGGTGAGCGAGTATCAGCGCAGGGGCAGAGGGGTGCAAGGACCGGACATGGTACGGTGTAGGAGGTGTAGTAAGAAGGCCAAAGGGGGTGAGGTGAGGAATGAGACGTGGCAGGATGGGCATGGGCAGAAATGGGTTGGAGGAAGAGATGTTACGGTCGTGGCGGTGCCCGGGGTGCTGAGGTTTTTGGACGTAGAGTTGGCGGCTATGGGTGTGAAGATGAAGTTTGAGGTGGAGAATTAGGCGTTGCTGGTAGTTTCATGATAGTGCTGGTAGTGTATCGCTGGAATTCTGGTAGTGACACACGGATTCGGGTTAGATGCGTGGAGTCTCTGATGTCTCCATGGGGCTTCTGGTAGTTCCTTTGCTTGCATTGAGGCGCAGGGGTAATGAGGGCCATAGATATACTAGCTATCGTACGCCGGTTCCTGGGAAGAAGAATCATTTCTTCACCATGCGTGCATTTTTTGTTCCCCCGAGTTTCGGCCCACTGACAGGCTCTGCTGTCTTCGCCGATGCAGTAGCCTGCTTGATCTTCCGCTCCTCCACGTTTGCTCGGAACTCTCGCTCAAACTCCTCTGCCATTCTCCTGTCCGCATCGGTATCCACGCCCTTCGCCCCGGGCGCCGCATTGGTGGAAGGGCTGTCGTAGATGCCTTCCAGTCGATTCTCCGCCAAAAGTCTGTCCACAAGCGAATCACGGGCTTTGTCGTCATCGGACCGCCAGTTGCGAGGCCGACGAGGTGGGAAGGGCCTGCCGTGGCGATCTAGGCGGGGCTTTGGTTCTTTGCGCTTGCGGTCTTTTGAGGGATTCGATGTAGTGTCTGGGTCGCGCGGGTTGATCTCGACTTCTTCGACTGTGTGATGGCGTGCCTTGATGCCTTCTGGCGGATTGGATCTAGCGCCAATTGGAGATGCTGCAATGGGGTCTCCATTTGAAGATGATTGGGCAGGTGGGTCTGATCTCGATCTTGTAGATTGCATCTCAGCCAGCTTGGAATCTATATATGCGGTCCTGACGATTAGTAATGTTCTTCCAACGAAAGACACGATTGACACAAATGCCGAGGATTGCTGATGGAATGGGGCTGACAGCATCATGGGACGACTTACATGTGTTTATCGTCCTTGACTGTCACTTCTCCAATTGCAGGCATGAACCTGCCTGCACTCATCGCAGCTGTCTGAGGCACAATATTCGTCGTGACGAGCGGCTGAGAAGATACATCCGCATTTCCTTCAGCTTTGCTCGCTGTGCTGAAGCTCACCCCAAACTTCTGACTACCTCTTGACCGCCTTGAGAATGTAGGCGGTGTCGTTTCGGTGGGCGAAGCAATATCCGATCCGCCGATATCATCCTTAGCTTGTTGCTTGATCGTACCAACATGGCTGGTGTCGCCATTCTCGTCCACAGCTCGTTGACGAAGGACCCTGCGCCTTTTGGAGGGCCGAAACACCACTTCTTTGGCCGTTCCATCCCCATCCATGATCAACGTCTAACGAAGACCCATGTAGGATCTCTCGAGTCGATGAGGGAAAGCTTCAGCCAACACGAATTGCCGATATGCTTTCATGTCAAGTTCCGCGGCAGAGGTGTTGTTGTTGATGAATCGCCACAGAAGCTTAGTCAGCACGAATGGTACGTGATCACACCCCCGAACTTGGATCTTTCCTTCATCAGAACTAGTCACCGATTTGCTCAGCGCATCCCAGTAGTCCATGTACCGCTTGACGTATGTGCAGTTTCCAACAATGATGTGAATGTCCATTTGTCCGGTAAGGCCACCGTGGTAGATGTCAAAGTCCTGAACCACGACCAGCAAAGTCCTCTTCTCCTCCATTCCAAATTCTCACCACTATTATAGTCGGTCTTAGTAGCTTTCATATGCAATGCATGGCATAAAGTTCCATCACCAAACCATCTCAAATGCGACTCCTCCCTTTGCTCGGCATCCTCATGGTGTTCATGCTTCTTACCGCCCCTGTCAGCCTCCCAACTACCAAGTCAGAGCTTGCTACTGGATTCTTCGCGGCGCTGGCATGGTACGGCTTTAGAGGAGTACCCAACATCATTTCGATTCTTGAACACTGCCAGACAACTTCGAGACTTGCCGCGTGGCCGGCGTATTACCACACACGGCAGTACCCTGCGACATCTACACTTCTAAAGTCATTCTCGATCATTACCTGAGCTTCGTGGCAGGGACAAAATTGGCGAATATCGAGAAGTTCACAGTAGCTGCTGTGGTCTCCACTAAGAATGCTGCAGAACGCTGGTCACATAAGCGGAGGTCACGAGCCAATCCAGCTTCCAAGCAAACATAGCAAATGGCTCGACGACGTGATCAGCTCTCGGGGCGACCTGTCCTGCTGTAGATGTTCACTGGGGCTATTCAGGAGCGTGTAAACTGGACTGCATATACAGGGATGCACCTCGTTGGCAGCCACCAGGCAATGCTTCCTGAACCTGATGTAGAAATGATGGATACAATTCTTACCTCCCCAGCCCTGGGCAAATATGCAAATGGATGAATGAGGGCCACCCACGACTTTTCCGGCACTGACGAAACACGTGACCGAAAATGGACGGAGGACGGGCCGATCGCGCCGATGACTTCACGATGCATAGTGTTACCTTCACTCATCTATCACCTGATCTGGACACATCCCACTGTTCTCAAATCACCAACACTTCACACCTGCTCGACACTTATCAAACTATTGCCTCATCACATGGAGTCATGTTGAGTCCTTGACGTTTCAGTAAAGACGACTGAACGATCAGGCGGGGCACACGGCCCTCAACCGACAAGATGGTTGACCTGGACAATTTACTGGTACAGAGAATCACACGGAGCTCTTACGACAGCGACGAAGATTACGACTCCAAACTACAGACCCATGTCTCACAGCTTCGCAAAGCTACGTCAACGAAATCAGGCAAGCGTATCTCCGACCCAGAGCTTCTTCGAGTGTTACACCCCGCGGAGCACACCCTAGGATACATTTTCCTCCTCAACGGGCTGACCAATGGCCGCACAAGCGACATCTATGTCATCTCTCTGGTAGCTTTCCTCACCCAATTCGACCCTGTTCAGGCACGATACGCCGGTGCAGAATGGAGGCGAATCTTGCAGATTGCGGGTGAGGTCATGGGAGAAACGCAAGACGTAAGGGATGCGGTATCGCATGGAAAGCAGACATTGACATCGGTGGCAGGTCCAGCTTCTCACGCCCATCCGCACAGCCATCCTGCGCATGGATCCCTCGTCCAGCACATTCACCACTTCCCACCTCGAATATCTCCAGCTATGTCTGCACGTACGGCGACCTCGCGAAGCTCTACCCATTATCGACAAGGATATCCTCGACTTCCCGTACAAAGACTACACAGAGATCGATGCGCGACCGGCTTGCGCCGATCATCACAACAGTTGTGGATACATCACAAAGAAGTCGGAGATATCAGGCGACGTCACAACACTCATGGTGCAAGAGTATTACCTGATGGGAGCGCAAGTCTATATCGGGCTCAGAAATTACGAAAGAGCAAAGATCTTCCTTGAGCTAGTGATAGCGACACCCACACTGAATCAGGCAGTTGACATGTACATGCTTGAAGCATACAGAAAGCTTCTACTAGTCGGTCTCGTGGCAGATGGTATTCCAGTACCATGCTCACATATTTTCGAGCAAGGCTCAGTACGCATCGCGGAGTCCGCGGCAAAGCCATACCAAGGCCTGGTTGACGCGTTCAAGAATCGCGACTTGGCCAAGTTCCATGCGGAGGTGGACGAAGCTGGACTTTCGTGGGTCGAGGATGGCAATGCTGGTCTCGTGCGCGAAGCAGCAGAATCACTACGGCGTTGTCGCGTACTGGATCTTCAGCGCACCTATGCAGCTCTTCCGGTCGATCAGGTCGCGATTCACCTCAGTCTCTCTTCACAAAACACCATCCAGCTTCTTCAAAGCATGATCCAGCAAGGACATCTCCAGGCCTCTATCTCAACCTCGAATCGCCCCTCGCACGCTCAGAACGGCACATCTGGTGGTGATGCTCCAGTATTGCGGTTCCATTCCTGGGACTCTTCACGCCTAGTACAGCAAGTCGGCAGCAACAAGGAACAGCAGATCCAGGCACAGATCCAGCGCATCGCGGTCTTGTCAGAAGCAGTCAAAGAAGCTGATCGCAAGTTCTCCCTGACGAAGGACTTTGGCGACTACCTGAAGAGGAACAAGAAGGGGACGGACGCAGGGGCTGCAGCGTTTGAGGATCCGATGGAGATGGACGACAACTTCGGCGGTGGAGGAGATGACGAAGACATCATGGCGACATGAAGCAGAAGACCCTTACAGGAAATCGGAGATGGAGACGACTAAGCACCGCAACAGCATTGACTACGGAGAAGCCTTCCGGTCATCACACTTGCTGCTGGGCGGCAACATAATGCGAAGTATCGATAGAAGACAAGTCCAACCACATGGACCAGCACAACATAACGCGGTGCTCACGAAGCGATGACCGCGAGATAGAGCATCGAGCGTGCATGAAATGAATGAAATGGAATTCGAAGCCGTCCCTGATAGTCTCTATGCCTGTGCCATCGCAATGCAAATCCCCCGAAAGCGCCTCACAAATCCAGCAGTGTCTTCTCTTTTATCCTACCCTCCTGTCACGGCTTCCGCACCATGATCGCCTCTACTTCCTCGCCCTCCCCCTAGCCGCCTCCTCCACCCTCCCCACCCTCTCCCTCAACCCCTGCACCCCAACCAAATGCCTCTCCATCCGTTCCCTCACCCTCCTCATCCCATTCACCAACGGCATCTGGCCCCCTTCCTCCCCCCTCCCTGCCTCCTCACTCGCGCTATTCAGCATCAGCCCAAAAAACTCCCCCCAAATATCCGTCGCCCAATACCGCTTCAGATTCTCCCTCGTCTTCCACCTCCTCTGCTCAGTAAGCGGTCTCTCCTCCCTCCCCATCCCCAGCGCCTCGTCCCCAACAGGAGGGGAAAGATCCATCAAATCCCCGTCCCCAACCCCAACCCCACTCCCGCGCCCACGCACCCTGCTGGCTTCACTCCTCGGTATCCCACCCCCACCAGACCGGTCAGGCACAACGCTCATGTACTTCCCGAACAACAACGTGTGTGCCGTCCCCGCAAGACCATGGTAATCGATTTGGAAAGTCCACCCGCGCAACTCGCGCATCTCGACACAGTCGGCGTCTGTGGTGGCCCAGTCGGCCACGAATTTGACATCGGGGCGGAAGTTGCGCATGTCTATGCCGCGGCCGAAGTCGATGAGGGTGACGCCGTGGTCGGACCAGCCTTCGCTGCCGTCGGGAGCGTAGGTCGGGCTCCAGGTGATCGGGGAGCAGGCGGAGGCGGGGAGACGGAGCATCACGTTGTCCGCCTTCAAGTCGCCATGGATGAGCGAGTGAGAGTGCATACCTTCGACGAAGCGGAGCAGCTCGACGGTGTAGAACATGGCGAGCGACTCCTCGAGGCCAGCGGATTGGCCACCGTTGCAGCCTTCGAGGGTGCGGGCGAGGTTGACGAGGTCGAGGAGGGTGCCGGTGGGGGAGTAGGATTCGAGGAGGAATGAGGCGTTGGGGTGGAGGTGGAGTTCGTGGGCGGGGACGAGGGAGGAGAGGAGGCGGGGTGCCGGGGAGAGGCGCAGCTGGGAGAGGTGAAGCATGTGGAATTCCCAGGCTGAAGGGGGGGAGAGCTCGAGTTTCATGGCTTCGAGGACGCCGCGGGTATTGGAGTGATCGGGGGAGTGGCGCTCGACGAGGTAGACGGGGCCGAAGGCACCACAGCCGAGTTCGCGTTTGACGGTGTAGGTGTTGTCTGTGCCGGAGAAGGTGATGGTGGGTGGGAAGGAGAGGGTGCTGCTGGTCTTATCGCCGTTGTTGCCCTTTTTGCTCGCGACGGCTTTGGCGTACTTCTTGATCTCGACGAGACGAGTGTTCTCTCCTTCCGAGCGGTGGTCGAAAAAGCCAGGGTAAGTGGACAAGGCTGGTCGCATCTGAGCCAAAATAATGTCTCGGATCGCTGGGTCGCAAGGGTTGACTTGCTTGTCAGGGATGATGGGACCAGTGACGTCCAACGAGGTTGTGATCGGAGTGAGAGCTTGTAGACTTGCCACCTTTTTCTGCTTGATCAAGAACTGCTTGTCGTTGGACGAGTCGCTCATCTGATCTTGGAAAGGGCTGCTCCATGTCTCGTCGCTGTCTTCTAGAATCGGCTGTACAGGATGAGTCTGCCTACTAGGCGTCTTCGCTGTGAAGTAGTCCTTTTCTTTCTCAGTCTTTGAGGTGCCAATGGATGACTCGGTTTGCTCTGCGATTGGCGTCATGAACGGCAATCTATTGTTTGCCATGATCGCTCGACTGCGGTAGGTTGCATTCGAGGCCTCAAAGTCCTCGGGGGGGATAGGGATATACATAGTGCGAGGTGAAGAAGGTTCATCCTCACATGGAGTGAGATGGTCATCTTCCACGTGCGTGGCAGCCTGGTGAGATTGGGCATCGTCTTGAAAGATCTGCAGCTTCGCCTTGTGTGAAGGCGAGTCATCCTCTCGAGGCACGTGCTTGCTCGTGGTAAAGTCAGACCAGCCAGTATGCTCTGTTCGCTCTTCAGCATCTGTCGTCGCAGCTTCACCTTCGGAATCCTCCTCATCTTCGAGTGTCCCCATCGCTTGATGCGCTTGAAGGATCTCATTGCGAGTTTCCTCTCCATACTCGCTGGTTGGTGCAGAGATTCGTCCGGTAGTAGTACTTTCGGCGCCGCTGGTGTAATCGTCGTCACTGTCATCAGCCTCTTCTTCACTGCTAGAGCTATCTCTTTCTGCAGGCTGATCAAATATTCCGTAGATCTCATCCATGGCTTCCTTCGTGTTGATCGTGACAGTCGGATCTGCTGTTCTCTTTCGCCGTAATTTGGGTCCAGTAGGTGAGGCGAAGTTGAGCTGAACAGTTTGAGTCTCCTTCTTCTCGTGCCTGACCTCCATCACTTTGATCTTTCTTGTTCTGTTGGCCTTTTCCTCCTTTCGCATCCGCTTCGCCACATCGTGCTTTTCCTTGACTGGTCGTCGAATGGCGTTTTCGTTATTCTCGTCATTCAAGACGACTGTCCTTGCCGGCAAGGATTCGGCCTGAATAGGCTGTGGGACTACCACGACAGGCGATACCACTGCTTCTGGGATAGCACTATCATGGAAGATCTCAAAGCCGCCCTTCTTTTTCGGCTTCTTCTCTGGCGATGCCATTTTCATTCTCCTGATCTCTTCGTCTCTCGTGCGATTCTCCTCCTTCCAGTCCTTTTCCAGCCACCCGCGATGCTTAGCCATTACTTCCTCAAAGCTGAACTCGATCTTTGTCCCTCCAATATCTGTGTACACCACGTCCAAGTTGACATGCACAATCTCTCTCTTGCCCGTCCGTGGATTGATCGTACACTGTGCCTCATGACTGCTCTTCGCTTTTGACGGCTGTGAAGAGGCGTCGCCCTGCTCGACGGACTGCCGATTAGTCCTTGTCCCTTCAGTATAATGTCCATACGGACTAATAGAAGCGGCACTCACCTTGAAGATCTTCATCTTTTCCATGCCACCATTCGTCTTGCCCACCTTGAGCGTCTGGCCCTCCCACTTCCCAGCCTCCATGTCATTCTCAACCTTCCTCCCCGCCTTTGTGCCGAAATCCCAATTCCCATCCCCACTTCCAAGCACGCTCTCCTTCGCCTCACCATCGGCAAATATCGCCATCTTGGTCTTCTTCTTCTTCCCCTCCGCCTTCTCCGCACCAGCCTGCGCCCTCTGCCCCGCCGCAAACGGATCCACCCTCTCCCCCAATACAGCCCTCACTACCGGCAGCGCAGGACTATCCGGTCTGGCTCCCTCCTCCCCCTTCACCCCCCTCCTCGCCTCAAACTCAGCAAACCTCCTCCCCAACCTCTCCACCGGCCTCGCCCCCCTCTCCATACCAAGCGTATACACCTCATGCGCCTGACTCCACCTCCCCTCTCCCTCCAACCAACCCGCAAACTCTTCATAGTAAAGCGCCAATCCCTCCCCCACCCCGTTGCGCGCCAGGTAAACAAACACCTCCCTCGGACTCTCCGCGAACAGCCTCACATACCGCAACCATAGTCTCAAGTAGCGCACATCATTCTTGTACTCCTCCCTCTTGAGCAGACTCTTCGTCCCTCGCTCCAGTACACCGCATAGTCCCGCGGCAGGGGCGACAGGATCGGCATACGCGCCCTCGATCCAGCGGACGTACCGCTCCCAGACATCCAATGGGTCGTCTGCTTCGTCGAGCAGGACAACCTCGGCTTCGAAAGCGTTGCGTTGCGCCGAGTGGGCGTCGTTGTGGCTGGAGGGGCGGGCGGTGAGGGGCGGCGAGTAGATGGCCGCGAGAGCTTTGGCGGAGCGGCCGGAGGGGAGGGAGGTGATGTTTTCTTTGTGAGATTCGAGGAGGGTGAAGTCCACTGGATGGTCGTCTGGAAAGGCGGCCATTGTGGTGGTGGTGTGCGTGGAAGAGAGGATGGAGAGATATGGTTGTGTTGACAAAGGTAAACATTGGCTTAGTCAGCGGGGAATTGTTTGGGAGCTTGGACTTGGTCGTGAGCTTTCTTGACACGTACACCCTTGGTTTGTTCATGATAATTGATAGTGAATGCTTTGTATTTAACTATTATTCTTCATTTTGACAAAACTGTGGCAGCACTCCCGTTTGATCATGTGCCCATGAGCTAGCTGCTCTTGATATCCCTGCAGTAAACAGGTACACGCTGCAAGGCGGGTATGCCGCACGACTCGACATGAACTGCTGTCCCGACCGTGCATGGCAAACTAAAGTCGCTGCAGGTACACGGCAAGGGAGCAAGAATTGATTCTCAAGATTTGATTGCGGGTCTGTATCTCGACTGAAGATAGTACATGACAGCCCGTCTCGCGAATAAAAGCTACTCTCTATCGCATCGCAACCTTAAAGCTGCCGACGATCAAGACTCCTCCCATACCGTCTAGCATCGCCGATGCCCGAGACTCCACCTCATGCAGCTCCCTGATCTGGTCGTAAAGTCGCATCTGCTCTGGGCAGATATAAGAGGACTTTCGCCGGAATCGTAAAAAGCAGAAAACAAAAAAGCAGGACAACTGTAAAGTCCGAGCATAATTGAACAGAATCTCAAATTAAAGCAGTACGGTAACATCGCGGGTCGGAGTCGCATGAAAGGCTCAGAATGCTTCGTGTCGTGGGTCATGTTCGTCATCGTTGGTCGTGTATGTTTGCGACTAGCTGGTTGTAATCGTAGAAGCTGGTGTTGTTGGCCAGAAACAGGTGATATTGTGGGATGGTGAAGATGCAGCGGTCGACTCTGTCTGACTTGCCAAGGAAGAAGGATATGTGCCCATAATCTCAGAGCGGGTATCTTGTGTCGTACCGTCCAGCTTGCGCTGGTAAAATATGCTGTATTTGCGAATGACGCACTATTGGCGTGTAGCCTGGGCTGCCAATTCACGGAAGCGGCCTTCGAGAGAGAGATTGGGGCGGAACGCCTGGGAGGAGTCGAGACCAGGCTGGGCGATGCGGCGAGGGAAGGTGTTGAATGGGTTTGCAGGTGCTGCAAAGGGTGATCCGAGCCGAGTTTGGTCGGCAGCATCAGAACGGAGCTGCTGAACGTGGAGATTCTCGGCCTGTGGCATCTCTGGGATGGGAGGACGAGAGAAGGACATTGACAAGTTGCGAGTGCTGTGGCGGACCGCACCGAGGCTGAAGGAGCGATCGCGGACAGGGCGACGGGGAGCTGGCGCGTGCCCGGCAAACAGATTCTCAAGCCGGTTGACGTTGTCTGGGCTGCTGTCGAGGATGCCATGGCGGCGCTTCAGCGACGATCGGTTGCTGGGGATAGGTGCGTGTAACTCGAGCGGCGATTTGAGCATCGAGGCCTGATTGGAGATAGAGTGCGTTTCGCTGGTCAATGGAGTGGACTGGAATGCTGCCGAGGAGGATGCGTCGGTACGGTTGAAGCTGCTGTCGTCGAATGGTGACTCGAGATCGCCGAAGGAAAAGCCACCACCGAGAGCAATCTGAAGCGACTGGCTCTTCTGATGAGCTTGCGAACGACCGACACGCTGATACCATTGGTCTGGACGAGGTGCCTCGCGAGCAACGGTAGCAGGTTCCGAGGGAAAGGTCGAGAAAGGTCCTTCGGAAGTCGTGATGCGAGGTCTCTGGTGTGAAGACTTGAGTGTTGATAGTGAGGCCGACGTGATGGTGCTTGGCCTGGTCTGCGGGCTGCTGCTGCTTGACTCGAATGGCGACGGGGTTCGCATCTTCACCAAACGCTGGTAGTGTGCTGAAAGTGACGGTTGCTTCTTGCACAGCTTGCGGAGTCGCTTCCGGGTACCTGACTCGGTACATGGCCAGTGCGACCATGTCTTGGATCCCTTCCACGAGTGCTTGGCCTCGCGAGCAACTCTACTGCAGACACCAAGAGGAGGTGCCGTGCCGGGCAGCATTTTGAAGGGCGTAAGTTCCGGATCTGCGAGATACTTGGCGTAGGTCTGCATGAGGTGGTTGTCGGTCTCATCGTTCCACATGGCGCTACGGTTCGTCTTGGAGCGCTTAGCAGCGGGTGAAGTCTGTAGAAGATCTGGCGAGAACATTGGATCGCCATCCTTTGACTCTGCGTGAAAAACATCATTAGTGTCGCTCTCCGGAGAAGTGCAGCTGCCAGAGGCGCCAAAGCTACCAAATGAGGGGAAAGATTGGATGCTGCTACCAATTGACGAAGCCGAGGAGTTTGAGAAATTTGAGCATGATGACGAGGGGCGCTCGAGGCGTTCTCCGGTGAAAGACGATTCTGATGGCTTGTTATCGAGCGTGTATGTGATCTGGGAGACTGGCGTCTTGGGAGGGGTGATCGGGCGGTTCGCCTGTGCTGCTGGCGTAAGATAACCAGCTATGTACCCGGAGTCGCTGTCTGGACTCATCTCTGCGTCTGCTTCAGTCATCTCAAAAGGAGGAAGACCGTCGCAATCAATGTCGGAGAGAATGTCGCGGGGTACATTGTCGGCTTTGCGACGGCGGACCTTGAAGGTCTGGCGCGGCGGTGGTGGAGGGTGTGACACATCTTGCTCTTGATTCATCATCTGAGGTTCTGGTGTAGTAGGCATGTCGCGGCCATTGTAGTGGAATGTGAAGTTGCGCGGCAAAGTGATTGACATTGAAGGTTTGGGTCCCATATTTGCGACCGGTCGGATAATCGATTGTAGAAAACGGTGATAGGTATGTATGATGCTGGCAAGCCTAGCAATTTCTTCGCGCAAGTCGCGCTATGTCGAGGTGAAGTTGTGTTTCTTTCGCGGTGCTTTCTTTTGGGAGGCGTCCACCACTCGGTCGCAAGAACTATCTGCGCATTGCGACGGCGGTAAACAACCTGAGAGAACGTAAGACACTATTCGAATGGTTGCGCGCGTTGTCTAGTCGAAGCGGCAGCGGGCAGAGCAATAGTCGAGCAGTGAGCGTGGCGAAAAGGTAGGATGTGAAGTTGGAGAGGCGGGATTGTCGATGGTGATGTTCGGGAAGAGGATGCGAGGAAGAGTGGGCGAGGGCTGCGAAAACCAGAAACCCCAAAATCAGCGAACCGACCATTTCACACACACACGCCGTGGTCCGTGCCATCACCACGCTATTCCCTTTTCGATCTTGTGAGAAGAACCAGCGCTTGCAAGACTATCTCGAGAATAGCTGGATCGATGGTACAGGTTGTCCTTCAGACCATGTCTCCATCTCGATGCTCTCTCATCGACCAATGTCATTTACCATGTTCATTCAGCTTTGCGGTAGCACGTCTCGTTCTTTTCGCATCTGTAACGCGACTTCTGACAGCTGAAAGTGACATTCGAGGACGTCACTTGTAAACACATAACAAAAACAACGAGACCCCAGGGTGATTGGGGACTTGAGCAAGCGCCCTTCTGCGTTTCGTCCTGCAGCGGGGAGCGGTTCTCTGACATCGAGGAGCTCAAGCTCTCATGCACAGCAAGCCATGCCCCTCACCGACGTGCAGCTGCAGCGGCGGGCCAACTCTCGGGCCTAGCGTTGGGCCGGCTCTACCAGCGAAATGGAGCCTCTGCGGATCGATGGCTCGATAGTTCTGCTTTGACTGGTACTATCAGACCCTGGATGGCATTTCTGCCGTCTTGAATCGGCCACCGCTGCGGGGATCGAAGAGTTGAATCGCAAACAGACCTGAATTGGGGCCGCAAGAGTCGACGATTATCCCGCCAAGCCACTCTACGCGCTACGCGTGCTTTTCGTGTTGCTCACCTGATATCAAAATTGCACAAATTGAAAACTGCGAAACAAACCCATGCAAAACCATGCTCGGCTGGCACGTTTCCTTTCGCGCTGGTCAAGCCTGGCACTTTAGCCTTCTGGACAATTCGTAGCCTGTGCTTTTCGTCCCTCACCGCCGGATGCCGACTCATGACAGGCCCCATTGCTCGTGCTCTTGCCTGGTCCCGTAATGAGACCCACCACCGAAGCTCTCGCCAGTCCTCCCCCAAGCCCGTCAATTGCTTTTCCTTCCCAACCGTGCTTAAGCCAAAAACGGACCCTGACACGTTTTTTTGACCACGGGCTACGAATCGTGAAGCTTTCGCTACATCGTCTCGGTGCCGTCGCTTCGTGCTGGTACCGAATTTTGCGCGTGCGGGATCCTCGATGATCGGCCATTGTGCCTGTATCAGGACTCGTCAGGTGACGCTTGTCCATGGTGTTTCAGGCGTCATGGTTGCGGGTACCTGAAGATCGTACCCGTCGGTAATCTTGCATGGTATGGGATTGATGCTATTTCCGCGCGGGAGGACACGCCGCTGACGTGGGATCGATTTTGCGATACAGGGCAGTTCGCGACTTCATGTCGTGTCAGGCGTGCTTCATGAAAAGAGATTGCGCGCGTTGTGAGTAGAATTATGTTGCAGGGCATCAGCGGTGGTGAATTAGAGAGGACGAAACCTGTTCTGGATTATTGTGTGCTTTTATGCGAATTGCTCTGCTGCTTTCATTGAGGCAGGGCTGGAGTCACTGCCTGCTGAGGCTGGGAGCATTGAACGACTGGTGGCATTGCTCATGTGCCTTCCCTAGACCTTCATCTTCTGAATGTTCAGCGCAAGTACTCTCCCTATCCAGGTAACTATGCCCACCCAAAGGTGCCACCTCAGTCATCTTCAAGCGTAAAGTCCCATTCCTTGAAGCCTTCCTTGAATCCCTCCGCATCCTTCTCCTCTTCTTTCACAGCCTGCCCGCAATTCCTCCAGTCGCCCCTGCTTTCCAGTCCCATCAGCTTTGCCAACACCTTCCTCGCAAATTGCAGATCAAATCTGAATCCAGCATCGAGGTAAAGAGTCATGACCTTCTCCTCGCCGTCGCCTGCCTCCTCGCATCCTGCGATCCAGACGCGGAAGTAGTCCTGTCTTTCCTCTTCTTCTGCGTCACCCGCTTCATCGCCGCGTTGAACCGTGCGGGTCTTCTCAAATCGAGGATATCCTTCGTTTTCAGCTTGGACCTTGAACGCTGCCTCCACGAGACCTTTGCTCATCGTCTCCCTTTCCACAGGAAGGAATTGCCAGTGTAAGTGTACACCGCCCGCGCGGCTAATTGACCAGGTGACACTTCCAAGCTTGTGAGCCTCTGCAGCATCCTTGCTGCGGGTGGCGATCATATCTTGCAGGGCATGGCGGTACCTATGCATCTCTTTCCGTGTTGTGGTCCTCGAGTCGGCTTCAATGGTCGCCAAAGTCGGCGAGTGTGATAACGGGATGATCAAGATATGCCCAGGAAAGTTGAGTGTCGGAAAGGTAGTCGAGGTCGTAAGCGGTCCTTTGGCTGTGGTCAGATAGGCAGAGTCACCTATCGAAGTGATCAGGTGGGTTGCTGCGTTCGGATTGGAGAGGCAGAAGAAGCATTCTGACGGCGCCGTCGGAGGACGAGCTCGTTTCGAGGGGCGGGAAGGAGTATAGGTAGAATCGCCGAAGCGGGTGAATGAAGCTGTGGCCCTACGCTTGACAGGTCCTGAAGAGAGACTGAGTGGTGATGCAGTTGTCCCTGCTGGAATGGTCGAGGGCAGATCGGTCGTAGCTGGCAGTGTGAAGGCATAGATCCATTTTTGCTTTGAGGGGTTACCGTACGGTGCGAGCGAGATGAAGCGTGAGGTCTGGTATCCGGCGCTGTCCTCGGCTCGCGGGTGAAAGAAAGGTTCACGCTCATAGAAATGCGATGCAACGCTAAAGTGATATCGAGGCTTGAGCAAGAGGGCAAGGTCCGATACAGCCTGCTCCTCGTTTCGCTCGAGATCTGATGAGAGTGGGACCTTTGATCCCGTGGTGATGCCTGCGGGCCAGTCTGAGGTGACAAGAATGTCTGCCGAGTTCGCACCTTTGAGTACCTTGACATCTGTCGTAGAGTACGACGGAGTGTAATTGTCTACTTCGGTGGTCTCGGCTGAGAATTGGCCGCCTAGCGCCACGATCTTGACGCCTTCTGAGGTCTTGATAGTCGTCCTTCTGCCGAGGAGGAACAGGTTTGGGCAGACCTCGCCATCATTCTCCAGTCTCGCTTTGACAGCCTCGGGTAGTGGATGACTTCCAAGAGCGAAGTATGTAGGCAGTGGTATGATAATATCACCCTTGAGAAGCTTCAGCAGGTCGGCTGCATGGTCTTCGCCTTCGCTATGGGCGCTGAACAATGATCCGACTATCAAGGCGAACGAGAAATTGTTCTTCGCGTGGAGAGTTGCAAGTTTTGCGAAAACGGCACTGATAGATCCGTTGATATCGCCAATGACAGCTCTGAAGGCAAGTCAGTCCTAAGTGGTAGATCCAGCTGATTCACGTGATAGTGAAGCTCGTCCGGAGACGATTCACCATCTTCTCTGCCTCGTGCACTCACATTTTGGTGGCCATCTCCAGTAAAGCTCGATCCCGTCAAGACTGCATTGATGACATGTCGAGTTGCTATCGCATTCCATAGATGGTTTGATGATTGTGCTGTCAAGGTATGACGGAGTACTCTAAAGGTTAGAAAATTTCAACCTCATCAACGCCAAGCGGAAACATATTCGTCGTGACCTCGACTCGGAGTGCAGATTGGGATCTTAGACGATGCGTTTGCTAAAATCTACAAGAGCTCATCAGCCTGTAAGCTGCGTTGTGTCTGCCCCTGGTTACCAAGACCAGATCATCGTCGGCACGTATGCCCTCGACCAGAGCGAGGACACTGCTTCTTCCTCGGGCAACCAAAGCAGAAGTGGCGGCATAAGAATATACCAACTTGAGGGCGACGAGATGTAAGCCTCATTGCCCTCTTTACATAGCATGTTTCTCCCTGCACACAACTTGACTAATCCCGAGACAGACTCATCCTCAAAGAGTTCGTGGTCGCAGCTGGCATCCTCGACATCGCTATCGATCCCCATGATCAAACACGTCTGTTTGCCGCCACATCTGTGGGCAGCATAATCGAGTACCGCATCCAGAGCAAAGATGACCCTCGTCATGGCACTCCCGTCCTCGACCTGGCTCTTGTTCGCGATATGCAAATCCTCGACCCTGCCATTCTGATCCTAGACCTCGAATTCCATCCCACCCAGCCAGGGATACTCGGCATCACCACTTCCACAGGACACACATGCCTCGTCAGTACCTCTCCCAATACAGACACCGAATTCGATACAGAGCAACCCACCGACGCCTCCATCTCCCTCGCACCCCTCCACCACTCCCCCCTCGAAGCCTGGACCCTCTCCTTCTCCCCCTCGGGTACCCACCTCTTCTTCGGCGCGGACGACTCCACCCTAGGCACCGCGCACCTCCCCCCCGGCCTCCTCACCTTTGATTCCCTCCCATCTTCTTCCCCACCCACCTCCTCCCTCACCCTCTTTTCCAGCACCATCCCAGCCGACCCCGTCCCCCTCCTCACCCTCCCCACTTCAATCACAGCTCGCGTGCACAACGCCGGCGTAGTCTCCATCATCCCGCTCTTCACCTCCCCTCGGGACGCTGCTTCTTCAGCGCCGACCACCTCCATCCTCCTCACAGGCTCCTACGACGACCACATCCGCGTTGTTCGGCCGGAGCGGAAGCCCATCGCGCGGACACTCGCGGAGCTGAATCTTGGGGGCGGGGTGTGGCGGACGTCGATCATATCCCAATGGGTCGACCCGAGGGATGAAGACAAGAGGAAGTGGCTCGTTCTGGTGGCTTGTATGCATTCCGGGGCGAAGGTGGTGGAGGTGAGGTGTGAGAGGTTCGGGGAGGCGGTTGAGGGAAGTGAGGCTGGGGACGGGGGTTGGGAGATTGAAGAGATGGTAGGGTTTGAGGGGCATGAGAGTATGTGCTATGGTGCGGTGGTGGTACCTGGAAAGGGCAGGAGGAGAAGGGTGATTAGTACGAGCTTTTATGACAAGTTGATTGCGGACTGGGAGTTTGAGGGGCCGAAGTGGCTTGATGAGGGTGAGGAGGGGATGGAGGACAAAGTCTAGGAGATTGGATTCAAAACAAGGTACGCTATCCCGCTATTATCCTCCGCATCATTCGTGACAAAAGTATCAGTATCGTTGGCTGGGGTCTCGTGCAGCTTCCTATGCTGCGGCTGGCACAGGCGCGGCCGGCTCCTCCGCGACAGTCTCCTTGTTCTCGAGACCTGTGCCGACTCTGCTGCCCTGTGGTGTGGTCTGGATGCTGGAAGATTCTCTTGCCTGGCTGGGTACAGCGCTATTGCCCAATCCGTTGGCGTTGCTTGTGAGAGTAGACCACGATGGTGACCAGTGACGGAGCTGCTCTTCAGCAGTGTTCAACACTTCTCTAGCCTCATTTCCGTGCTCGAAAGACCTGGCTTCATCTCCCGGGACAACAGGAGTGTCATCGAGAAGTTCCAGGAGGTCGCGCGCATTCTTTGCCAGAAGGATCTGCTTCTCAGCCCGCTCGATGATGGCTGCGGTGTGGATGTCGTAGGCCTCCTTCAACTTCTGGCGGGTGATGTTGGTGAGCTGGGCTTCCGCGACAAGAGATTGTGCTTCGGCGCGGACAAGCTCCTGCTCGAGCTGAGGAATCTTTGTGGATGATGGCTCTTTGTACTTGAGCTTCTGGATCTCGTCGGATACCTATGAACGTCAATTATGGTCAATGATCAAGGTGCATTGGACCTACCTTGGCCTTGTGGTCCCGCGATGGCTGGACTGAGCTCTCAGTGTTACGGATCTGCTTCAGCACGCCTCTGCTGTCCTCGAGGTTTTGAGCAAAGTTCTCTTCTTGCTCTGCGATCTCTGCCAGAAGGACACCAAGCTTATCGGAGATGTCTGAGATGGCTTCATCACCAGTCTCCTCACCCCAGTCGCTAAGCTGAGAAGCGATGTGCGCTTGCTCCTTGGCGGCTGTCTCGTATGCGCTGATGCTGTGGTTCTGGGTCTTGATCAAGGTGTAGAGCTTCTTGGAGAGCTCTGCCTGCCTGATGCCTCGCAACGAAGCCATGCCGAAACGGTGCTTGGAGGCTGCCGCGGCCGAGTCATTGTGCTTGTTGCGAGAACGGACTGAAAGAGAGCGATTCCTGAAGAAGCACATGTTAGTGCCTGGATGCGGATTGTAGCATGATTAGAAGCGCCTCGACTTACATGTTGCTGATATAGTGGAATAGAATTGATTGGCAGGATGCGATCAATTGTCAAGTCTATGCTGTTTGTGAAGAGCAATTTGGAAAACAACCAGCAAAGAATGTTATAAAGAAGGAGGGGCAGCTGCCCCACCGACGTCATTCCCTTGATCTCCAAAAGATCAACGGCACATCACGCAGATCACTCAATCTTGCAGCATCTCATCTGTGGTTCGCTCTCAACGTTCTAGACCGTGCAGAGCAAATTTGAGACAAACGTTCATGTGAGTAAATGACGATCTGTTTACCATCCCAACTAGCAACCAGGCAAATCCAACCAAGGAGAGTTATTACTCAATCTCTACTGGCAGCGTAAGTATCCCTCGCACAAGTCAAGCAGGACTTTTGTGATGGATCCGAAGGTACAGTCTCTTCAGCCTCTCGTCTGTAAGGCTGGCTGTGAGGATATTCCATCTGTCCAGAAGCGCTGCCGAATGCTGGTGTCTGGTTTGCGCGGTCCTTATGTTTTGTGGTCGCAGCTTCACGGCGGATCCTCTTGTTGGCACGTTCCATCTCGACACTCACTCTTCCGCTACTACCCTGACGATATTCGACCATGCTGGCTCGCGATAGCCCGGTCGGCTCATGAGCGTGCGGGTCCAATTCGCCGCCAGAGCTACCTGCATTCCGCCTCTTGATGGGCACGAATCCTTCTGGTGTCGGAGATGTGTCGCCTCTGAGCAATTGATATAGCGATGCTAGGCCGTTCAAGTCCAGTTCACCGGTGGCTTCATTCGATCCCGCGAGGTTGTCCCAGCTGCTGCCTCGCTTCTGCTTCTGCTCATAGTCTTGGTTGTTCGCCTCACGTCGGATCGAGACGAAGTCCTGTACAGCACCGTTGGCACCTCCTTCGCCCTGCTTATCAGGACTGTGGGTAGGAGCAATGTCGAGCTCTCCTAGTGACTTGAGCCAGCTTCCTCCCACGTTCCGTTCGGGCAGAACATGACAGGAGGCGAGGTTGATGGCTAGACTGAGATGAACAATGTAGGTTGTAAATGCTCTCATTTTGTCTAATGGGCTTTGCTACGCTAGTTGGCGATCACTGATCCGCGGCGGAGCTGATAATGGACTGGAAGCTTGACAGGTCTGCGGGCATGCTCATTTTATGCCTTGTCAGGAAAGGGTGACATCCGTGGCGGAACAGTCTTGTATCCGGTCATGACGCTTTCTTCGCCAATGACTGCTTGACATAGCGGGATGAAGCGACGAGTGGGACGCCTGTCCTGCGGCTGAGAGTTGTGGCTGCTGACATGCATCCTCCACAGACTACATCAATCAGGGTATCTCTACATCTGGGGTCATGTGGCGCTCCTCGAACTTGACGACTGGACAATGTTACTTCACCATCCAGAAATAGCTGCCTAGCCTGTCGTGGCCGAACATCGATGCGGCTCCTGAGAGGCCAGTGAACTCGTCTCGGATGCGAAAACGACATTGCTCTGTACGCCCACCACGAGACACACATAAATGACCGTTCGATCGCAACATCTCAATCTTCAACCACATCTGCAACGAGGAGAAGCAATGCTTGAAAACGTGTACCATCTACGAAAATTCTACCAGACCCCAATAGCAGTCACCTGTTGTACTTCGCTCGCTCCAATCGCCTCTACCAAAGCCCTGAATACCCCTAGAATATATCATCCACCCACCCATCAACCTTGTCCCCAACTTTGCCTCCAAATTGCTTGACCTGCTGGCGGGAATTCGGGTCCATGGCATACGGAAGAGCTGTGCCGGCCACTGCTGCAACTGCCGGTATCCAGCGCCTCTCATTGACGGCGAAGTCGGATTTGATCGAAACTGGAGCTGCAGAAGTAAAAGCCGCCAGGAAGGCCAGGAGTGATGCGAGCTGAGAGATGTGCATGATGGCTGCTGTGAATATAGGCGTTCTTCTCTTTGACTCGTAAAGAAAAGCTCTATCGTCCAGAGTATATCAAGGAAAAATTGCTCAGTCTTGACTCTCAAATTGAGGCCCTCGAAGCAATCTTATATCCCATTCGACAAGGTCACTGTGCCCAGACGAGGCATCATGAAGCGCCAGACAAGTATTGCCACGAATATCTTGCCTAGAAACCAAAGGGTGCTCTACAGATGGTGACATGACGTGAAGAAGGTAAAGTATACTTCTTGGCTAGGCTTCCCTGTGTATATCTCCTGTTCAGCTGGACGTAAGGACAGGTTTGGAGTCTCAAATACAGTAGACAATGCAGAGATGTAGTGGCGGCACCCGAGCCAAGATCGGACGCGGCTATGAGATATGAACACTTTCAGGGTCCTTATAGGCGGAGATGTGTCAGGCTGACTTACCGTTGGCTGGATGTGGAGTGGCTCGAGAGGGAATAGCTCAGGTACACAGCCTTGTCCTCCAGTTTCGTGAAGCACGAGTGTCCTCCACCAAGTACTGCTCATCAGCTCACGGGCCAAACGGGACAGTGACATTCACGGAAGTCAGCAACGGCAAACACAGCTTGGCACAAGGTGAGGGAGAAGTAGAAGTTGTAGAAGGCCATTCATTCATTCATTCATCCATCACCACCACTCCCTCCCCCTCCCCCACCACACCCCTTTCCCCCCCTCTACTGCCCATCAAAAAGCCCCGCGAACTCCGCGCTCAGACCATCGTACTGCCCCTCATGATCCACCAAATTCGGGTTCATATCCGGCGTCACCGCCTCCTTGACGTTCCCCCACGCCTTGTCAACCCCCAAGGCCGCGCCCTCCAACTCCACACCAAAACCATCGAATTGGCCGGGCACGTCCTTTGTTGGAGCTTCTTGACGTTTCTTCAGATTGGGGTCGTAGGGCTTTCCTTCGGGTGCAAGGGGCTTGAAGCCAGCGTATCCGGTGACGCCACCAGCCTCTTCGAAGAGAGGGTCACGCTTCTTCATGTTCGGGTCGTAGGGCTTTCCTTCGGGTGCCAGGGGCTTGAAGCCAGCGTATCCGGTGACGCCACCAGCCTCTTCGAAGAGAGGGTCGCGCTTCTTCATGTTCGGGTCATAACGGCCTCCAGATTCGCTGCCGACTGGGTTGATGCCGGCGTATGCGCCCACTCCGCCTTCGCCGAAGAGAGGATCGCGCTTGTCGAAGGCGCCGCTCAGCTCATCCACAGGACCATTCTCTTGAGCCTCGAGGGGAGCGGCGGCGGCGAGATGAGAGAGGAGGAGCGGGAGGAATATCGCAAAGGTGGAGGTCTTTGGGAAATGCATGATTGATTGCTAGGATGTGGTGATCAGCTAGAGCTGAGATGTCTGGGAGTTGGCCCTAGTGGACCGGGGTCTTGTATTTGAATGGCATGGCAGGTGATGCCGAGTATGCCTGATTGATCCTTGCTGTTGCGGTCATGACACCGGCCAACTTGGGAAAGAGGTGGATCCGTTTCCCGGTTGGAGGGTTTGGTTGCCTTCATGTGTCCTTCCGGTATGGGGTGACAGAAGAATGCCACGAGATGGTCGGAAGGAAGATCTATGAACGTGAGTGGTGGTAAGAAGGGCTGGATCCTTGTAGGATCTCAGTGAACGCCTTGCCAACCTCTCGGAACACATGTTATCTGGCCACATTGGACTGAACGGAAAGTCCAGGGGTTTCGTGGTTGGAAGGAACAAGCGATTGAAAAACGGTGTGTTCTTGACAAGGACCATGTCTGGTTTCCACTGTACCTGACCAAGCAGACGAGAACCAAAGACATCAATAGCAAATGTGTGTCTAATACCAACCTAAGCCTTGATAAGCAAAGGAAAATTGATACCAGCAGCCAAAGCGAGAGCCACAAGCCTAAGCCAGAGCGTCAGTGATAGAAGGCAGGAACTGAAGTGGCAACGTACGGATTGTTAGCAGTAGGCTTCCAAGCTTGCGAGGAGGAGGGCAAGGACGAGGCTGCGGTGTCCTTCGCAGTAGCGGCCGCCTGTCGATTGTCGGACCATGCATCTTGGGCACCGGCGGCGAGGCCGTCGGCCAGACCCTTGACAATCACGCCCCCAATACCCCGAGGAGCGGGTAGAGGAGAGGCCGATGAAAAGGACAGAAGGACAGCGAGGAGGAGGAAGATGCCAAGACGGGAGGGAGGCTGCATGGTTGTTGGGTTCTGATGGGCGGTGCCAAGTGTAACAGATTGTAAAGATGCAGGACAAGGCTAGAGGATGTGTTGCTGCTGTTTGGCCTTTTCTGTTGGGTTTCTGTTATGCTTTTGTACACCTACCTCCATTCCATGTTTAGATGAGCATGAGCCCATTTCAGTGGCTATGACAATCATACCACCGGTACAAAGGTCAGTCGACCGGTCGCCGGGCGTGGGCTGAGCGTGCGCCGAACACAAGTGTGCGAAGGCAGACACAAAGTCACTTCAGCTTCCACTCTTGTTCACAAGACTGATGATGATGGACCGTGTTCGAACATCATCGCGTCCCGGTTGGGATTGTGCATGGGGTCATCCAGTTCTCAATGTGTGAATCTCGCTACGTGTGCGCGCGTTCCCACGCAAGAAGTCCTAATCTACCATGCACCACGAATATTCATCTCCTCCCAAACCACCTCCCGGACCACTGCCTCCTTAACCACCAACGCTCATAGTCTTCACAGTACCGGTACTCGTCGCCGCAGTCTGCATAGTCGGCCCCTCCAACGCTTGCGCATCGCTAATTTCCCCTCCTTGCGCCTGCCAGTCCTCCAGCGCCTTCATCAGAATAGGTCGGAGATAAGCCATGAGATCTTTACCCAACTTGGGTTTCTTCTGTTTATGCTTCTCCTTCTTTTTGTTCTCCTTCTCCTTCTTCTTTTCCTCCTCAGTACGTCCCCATTGTGCAAAATTGCCGTATGGACGACCTTTGTGGGATTTGACCTCCTTCTTGTCATCGTCGTCGCGATCATCGTCATCGTCATCGTCATCGTCTTTGCCGTGGCTGACGCTGGAAGCGTGGTCTTGATCATCTTCGGTACTTGACGACCAGGACGAGTCTTGTTCGTGTTGACCATCAGAGTGGCTGTCTTGTCCATGCCCACCAGGTTGACCGTGTTTGCCTGGGCTGCCATTGGAGGAAGACGAGAATGATCCGCCTCCGTTGCCGCCGCTGATCGAAGACGAGATCGATGCTCCGCTACTGCTGCCACCCAAAGCAGAGTTGTATGATCCACGACTATTGCTTCCATCCGAAGACAACGACTTTGACTCGCCGCCATTATCTCCACTCGAGGCAGACCAAGTCGAGCCGCCCTTGCCGCCGCTGGATGCAGATGAGAACGACCCACCGGCTTTACCGTTGCTACCTTGTGAGGAACTGGATGTGCTCGAGTAGCTGTTACTAGTACTGCTACTAGTACTATGCCAATTACCATTGATGTCGACACGTATGGTGCTGCTCTCATTCTCCTCCTCGTCTTCTTCGCCCTTGTCGCCCAGCTTCTCCTTCGTCTTCCATGATGAGGATGTCGAGTTTCCACCAAGATCCGTGGAACTGGAGGCGAGGGATAGCTTGGTGGAGTCGGGACGAGATCCAATGGCACCATTTATGGCCGCCTTGTTCTGTACTCCAGACACGGAGAAAGGAGTAACGGTTCCGTTGGTAATGGACGTCCCTGGCTTGTCGAGAGATAGATTGGTAGCCTTGCCTGACCCAGCGATCTTGGAATCCGTGCCATCTGAAGAGAGACCTGTGGATTGCCTATTTGAGGCCAGGTCAATATGAGTACCATTTGCATAAGGACCCTTTTCGCCACCCTTGGCCATATTGCTCTCCTGGCTATTCGAACTGCTGAGGGTCGATTTGGAGGAAGTGCTGGTCGATGAAGAGAGTGTGCTGTTGCTTGTGGCGGTAGCATCGTGATCCTTGGACATGGCAAGTTGAGATTCTCCGGTGGCTCCGGGACTGGTAACCTTGCTACCTGTCCTGATAGTGTCATCCTTCTCCGTTTCACTCTGGCCGTCGGCCGAGAAAGAGGATGAAGAGGTACTGTCGGAGGAACTGCTTTGGGAGAACGACTTCGATGAGGTGGAGTGAGCGCTCGAGCTACTGGAGACATCGGTACAATTGTCTGGCTTCAGTGGGTCTGTCAAAGGATATTTCGGGGCTGTCCCCAATGATCCACTCCCAACGGTTGGCGGTTCTCTGGCAGGCTCAGCACTGACAAGTGGAGCTTCGGTCGAGAGATGACTTCCAGCCGAAGTCGATTGGTCCAGCGAATTAGATTCAACCACAGGTGGTAGTCCTCCGACAATTGGTGGAGTCTGAATGCTTGCTGTGGCTGGGGTCTCGACGGGTTCAGTGGGTATCGGAGTGTTACTCGGCGGAATGACGGCTGGTTCGGTGGTACCAAAGGTGACTTTGGGTCCAAGCTGGATGTTGCCAGCATTATCGACATTGTCACCCGCAGAGAAGGAAATGGTGCCGGTGCTAGAAGAGGATGCAGTGCTTGTCGAAGTCTCCGATGTTGACGAATCATAGCTTTGCGCGATGGTTCCTTCTCCAGCATTCGGATAGAGTATAGGGGACGCTGATGTGAGGCTGGCTAGTACCAGCAGCGTCAGAGGTAGTAACCTTGTGATGTTGGACTGCGCCGACCCTCTCGTGGCATCCCACATCTTGGACGATTCGTCTTCGCACTTCTCGATTGTCCAGGAGGGGTTTCAAAATTGCTCTTCTCTTGACAGACACGGGACAGACGTCACATTTAAGACGACTTAACCGAAGCAATCGTTGCATTGGCCAAGCTCCCTCTAAGTTCGACAGCGGTGGTGAGGCCATCTTGGTAGAAACACATGTGTTCTCGAAGTTGGGAGTCCTGATGTCTTTTCTGAGCAACATGCAGTGGTGCAGATCGCAGGATGGGTTGCTAGAGTGGTTGTTTGGATTTTGTTGATTGTGGTGGGATATGGTTGGCCTGAATTTCAGCGGTGGACGCATAGCTGGCCACTTGGTGGCCTGACATGGTCCGAAGGACGAACCACTTGGCAAAATGCTTCGCTGCCCACAAGTCTCGCCTTGATGTTGATCGTCACCGATGAGGTCCCTGTGATGGTTTGTCGACCGGTCTGGTTCGTTTCAGAGACATGGCGGAAACTTGTCCCAACCATCAGGCCTTCTCGGCTCCCACCTACGGTACGTCGGCTACTGCTTCCCACCGTGTATTCCGCCACTGAATGTGAATATTATCAGTAGCAAATCCTTTACCGTGGCCAGATTGTCTAGTGTCCAGCGATTGTCGGTCTGTACGGGTCGTGCGACAACCGAACTCCGGCTATTTGTGGGCTGTCAGTCCGATCGTTTGGCTGATCTCAAGGCATGTCGTCCTTTCTTGAATCATTCAACTTGCCAGATGTCGCTGGGAACAATTGTTCCATGCTGTGCATAGATTCCAAAGCAGTCAAGGTCGTAACCGAGTCGTTCGTCAGCCAAACACATACAGTACTGCAGCACAGCCTACAAGTAGCAGCATAAGAACTGATTCCAAGGACTTCGAGCGCGAAGCAGATCCAGTCTGTGCCTCGGCAGAATTGCTTGTGCTTGCAAGAGACGACGCTGCAACGGTCCTCGTCGGGGACGCTCTTTCTGTAGTAGTAGCAGTCTGCGCGGGTTGAGCAGATGAAGAAGCAGAATCACCCGTGGTAGAAGCGAAGGTAGGCTTTGCAAACACCTTGGCTGTGTCCAATGTGATCGGCGGATCGTAAAATCCCTGACTGCCAGGATCTTCTTGACAACCTGAAGCAGCCCATTCCGGTTGAGCTGAAACCAAGCGGTCAGGAATCTTGAGGATTGGTCGGCATGGATCTTTGACGTACGCCCCCATTCCAGCATTCTTGAGAAGTCAGTAGGAGAGTTTTAGGGTCCATTGCAGACTTACGAATGGGTTGCCTGGCCAGTAGGAGTAGTAACCTCCAGTGATGGAGCAGTCGCCCGTAAGGTCGTCGTAATTGATTCTTGCATCGGCAGGCTTGGACGTGACATAATTGGTGATAGTCCTCGTAGCATTGCCTACAGTTCTGGTCTCCACGAGGGTCGAGGTGATGGTAGGGTTGAGCGTGGTGATCTCGTCTGCATTGAACGCCAACGTGGTATTCTGCCAGACCTGCAGCCATTAGTAATGGGGCAATACTGCTAGGTATGAGAGCGTTCTGACTGTGCCCACTGTACCGCACTTATTCGATGCATACAGCTTACTGAATGCCATGTATACGCTTGGGGAGGTGCTGCATAGATCAGTACGTCGGCAATGATTTGGGAAAGCAGCACCTACAACGTGAAGCCATTGTTGTTCGTATACGTGCTCGGCAGTCCGGTCGGCTCAGTGGCACGCTGCTGGTGTGGCCAGTAAATCAGCTGCATTGTGCCGGCCGATAGATAGCATTGAGAGCAGCATGGCGGTTTCGCTGTATATGCCCGTATAGGGTATTGCGTGTCTGGACAATTGTCAGACAAGAATTGGCTGGGGGTCGTAGACACTCACAGGTGTATGTCGAGGTCCAATGCGACTGCGATGTTACAGGTCCAGTGAGGACGCCATTCGAGTCGGTGGGACCGTACCCTTCGTATCCAGGTACTAGTGTGATGGCAAGCTCAGTGGCAACGTACGTGCTGAAGAAGTTCTGCAGGACCGAGTCGCAATATGCCGATATTGTATTGTTCATTGTTGATCCCTCTGATGTGACAGAGACAATGCTGCTGCCGCCCTCGGCCAGCGCTGATGCAGCGAGTGTGCCAATCCATACCACCGCGCTGAGATGCACGAGTCGCGTCATTGGAGTCGCATCGAAGCCTGCAAGTTGGCAGGGCGGTTTAAGACGACCTTTAGACATTCTAGATGAGAAAGGAGATCACCGTTTGCAGGTGTCTGTGCCGTCAATTCAGGGTTTTGACAGTTTCACTTCGAAGATCGAACCGTCCCGTCGCATGGATGAACTCAACAACGACGATCGCGTCTGTCAGACCACATACCACTTTCATCTCCTATCATTTAGCAAATTTCGAGGAATCTACGCCGTCTCAGAGGAGAGCCGGGGTACCATATCAGACGTCTCCGTACAAGGAAGGGACTGTTGCGGGTTGAGAATGTGGATGGAAGAGATTGTACTCGTCGACATGAGCGAATTTCCAGAAATGGTTTGCTAACCCGTGGTACTCAACGGTCAATAACGCCCTTCACGGTCGGCGAACACTTGTATCTACACGACTAAATAATAGCAGGTGTCAATGATTCGTTTCATCGAGCTCTTCTATTGTTCACAAATCCAAGCATGCATTCTATACCGACTTCTCGATGCGGCTGTCGTGTACAAGTGTCCGCTCTCAGCATCTTCCCAGCCACGCGTTCCCTGCCATTAGTAGACCCATTGATGTCGTCATGGCGCCAACCTAATCTCATTTTGATGGAGCCGCCGCAGGTACCTCCGGCAGTAACACCAGGCTAAGGAACGCGAAAAGACTTCCAGCCCAGTGCACGCCTAGCTTCTCGTACATCTGTACGGTAGTCTCGCGCATCCAGATCAGTCCGCACCAGATGGGCAAGCTCAGTACAAGGATAGTGTATTGCGTCCATCGCCAGTTGTTGTCATGACCTGCTAGTACGTATGCACCCGCGAGAGGACCCAGAGTCGGGCCGAGAAACGGTCCGAGGATGAATAACAGAGCAGAGATACCTCTTGACGAAGGGTGTTGCCATATTTCGGTGGCGGTACCGGCTCCGACGGCGACACCAGCGGATCCCAGAAAGCCGGCCAGGAAGCGGCACGCAAGGACGCCTGAGAAGGTTGGACTAAGGGCTGCACCTAAGATGAAGAGCATGAAGAACAAATGTGTGGAGATGTAGATCCATTTTCTTCCGAATGCTTCGCTCAGTGGCGCGATGAAGAGCGGTCCAAATCCAATCCCCAAGGTGTAGAGAGTAAGAGGCAGGAGGCTGTATGTTCTCGATAGATCGAAGTCTTGAGCTAGGACTCTCGTTGCTGGAACTGTGACTGACGTTGCGAAAGTGCTATCATTGTCAGAAGTGCATAAATGTTGCGTGAAGCAGCTTACATTGTGAAAGAATCATCCCAATCCAGAGTTGTTTCCCCAGAAGCACTGGCTTGCGATGAGGGGGCCTCGACTGCCTTCTCCAAATCCGCCACTGTCGGATTGCTGACACTTCCAGTATGCTCGTCCGCCTTGTCGTCCATTATATAGTATCTGGCTCAGATTGGATCTATCACAGGCAGAAACTTTCTTGAAAGGCGATTTTTGAAATGATGGAAAGTGTTCGCATGGAAGTTCTGTGACACTCACGACTCGGAATCTGGTCGCAGAAACAACAGCCACTGGTACCGGCTATCATCAGGCGACGATCAACCCTCGAGATCCCAGTCGCATCGCCGAAACTGGAGACCTGTCGCGTATGGAGATCCGACATATCAAAAGATGATGGTCATGCAAGATCAGACACGACTCCGGCAGCCCCACGTGTTGGTCGCGGCAGACGTCACAGCATCCAACTTTCTTGCTCGAGAAAACGCAGTCGTATCTTTTGGCAACATCAACTTGCCCTGGCTCCCAGCCTCTCGTATCTGCAGTATGACATGCATTGAGCCATCGCGACACCCTGTAGGGCTCGTGCAATATTTGTACATTCAACCGTCAAACTCGATCTCTACAACAGCTTTGTCCGAACAGACGAGTCCGAAGATCGCACTACTAGGCAAACATGTGCTTCGTCACCGAACGTCGTGGCTACGTCGCCCGCTCCGCTTACGAGGCTCCAAGACACGTCTCATACTACTCTGCTCCGAAGCGAAGGACCGTAAGGACCTACAGAACGACTTCCACACCTGTCCGCTACAGCTATCCTAGCCGGACGACTGGCTATACTACGAAGAAGGTGGTCTACTACTGAGTCTGCTATTGAGCGAGCAACAACTCAGGCAGGAACAAAGTTCAAGGCACCAAGTGCAGAACGTTAGAGGAGATATTGCGCTGGACATGGAGGGAAGCTTGACTCAATCACGATACCACGAATGACGACTTGGAGATGCCATCTCATTGTTTGATAAGCATGTATAGAAAACCCAATGTAATACCATCCAAGTCCCGCATCCTTACCTGAACAGCACCAATCCTCCCACTGTACAATCTGTCAATCAGCCGTCACGTGTGCACTAAGCCTCCGTCGCCGAGTCCTTCCTCCCGGCCAACGACACAGGCCTAATATAACACGTCTTCGGCTTATGCGTCAAATTATCCGTCGCCTTGTACCCAGACAACTCCTTCGGCGTCTCCAACAACTCAAACTCCCACAAGACCAACGTGAACAAGATTCTCATCTCGAGATACGCCAGCCTCTTGCCAAAACATCCTGTCACAACGTCAGCTTCTACCACCCCATCTGAACTTGATTTCGGAAGAAGACGACTTACCCCTAATCCCCCCACCAAAGACCTGCATAGGCCCCGCTCGCGAATCATACTCCTCCACCCCCTTCTCATCCCTCTTCAGCCACCTCTCCGGCCTAAACTCGGCGGCATCCTTGCCCCAAGCCCCCGTCTTGCCCTTGGCCTCCCTGCTGCTCTGGCTGCGCACCTCTTCTTTGATCGACCCCGCGTACCTGTCTTCCTCGATATACCCACTCCCGTTCGTCAAGAGGAACACATCCGTTCCTTTCGGCACCGCGTGGCCCAGGATCGTGGTGTCGACTGTCGCTTTGCGTGTGGCGCCTGGCGCGGTGAGGCTGAGGCGGAGGATCTCCTCGATGGTGGCGTCGAGGTAGGGGATGTTGGCGCGGGTGATCTGGTCTGCGGTTGGGGGAGAGTGGGTCTTGGCTTGGTCGGGGAAGGTGGCGCGGAGGGCGGCGCGGAGTTTGTTAGTGCTGGCGGGGTTGTCGGTGAGCATTTTCATGCCCCATGCGACCGTGGTCGAAGTGGTGTCGTGCCCGCCGACGAGGAAGCCCATGAGTTCGTCTTTGGCGGCGGGGGAGTCGTAGGTGGGAGCGCGGGATTCTTTTTCGGCGGCTTGTTGTTCGCGGCGGACCATGTTGTCTGTTGCGCAGTGAATCATGTCGTCTGTGGCGTCTTTGGTGAGGAGGCGGCGTTTGGCGTCGTCGAGACGTTCGGCAATGAGCTTGTCTTTGTGTGCCTTGGCGGCTTTGAAGGCGGAGGATTGACGGAGCCACCAGTGGCCGAGGCGAGGGTGGGGAGAGCGGATGGCGGCGGTGATGGCGTCGGAGAGGTACATGATGCTGTGGAAGGCGGCAGGCAGCTCGGGCCGGGAGAACGTGACAGGCTCGTCTACTGATGCGGAGAGTGTGGGAGCTGGAACGGCGTTGAGGTGTGCGTCTTGGGTCTTGACGGTGTTGATATCGGTACCGAAAGCGACAGCCCAGATACTATCCATGGCCATTTGAGCAATGTCGTCGGAGGCTTCGAAGGGGTGAGATGCAGCAAGACGAGCTTTGGTCTTCCAGAGGTTGATGAGATGGACGGTCTGAGCGTGGAGATGTTTGGCTGCTACGCTGTGCAAAAACCCAGTGGTCATGGTGTCGGCAAGCAATTTGCGCTGAGCACGGAAGCGGTCATTAGTCTGCTGGACGATGTGGTGGTCAGGGATGGTGCCGATGAAGAGATCTGTGAACCATGTTGCACGGTCGAACTCGCGGTGGCGGCGAACGAGGATGTCCTGGATCTCGCGAGGGTCGGTGACAACGATAGTTGGACGGCTGAAAGGCTGGATGAAGAGCTGATAGATTGGAGAGTTGAGTCGCTTGCCCTGAGCAGCCATCCAATCGAATACAGTCTCATTTGCTTTAGACCAAGCCATCATCTCGCCGGCATGGCCGAACGGTTTTCGAGATTCCTTACTGTAAGGAATGTTCGACAATGGGGTTGGTATAGCCGCTCGATAAATGAGGAAGCATAGCGCCGCGATACTGCCGCACACCACATAGGTGGTTGGGCTGAAGAGGATGAACGACATCGTGGGTTGGGAACTGTGGACGTGGAAGGGAAATGATAGTCTATGAGGAGCTCGCGGCATACAACACTGTCTTATAGCGGAGCTATCACGGAGTAAGCCTCGAGTAAGATTTGCTTACCTGTTGAGCCCAATGGTAAGGTTAGTAGATCCTTGTCAGCTTCCACGAGGTCGTTTGGGCGCTGAGACTGCCGCGTAGATCATTGCTGCCAATTATGCACCTTACATAGCCTTCGGCATAACCCGTGTGTTTGACAGTAAGCGGATAGACAAGCTAGGACGCTAGGATAGGTCGCCGTGTTCCATTGGTGGTCTTCACGTTGTTGCAGCAATGTCATGCGAGTCCTGAATCTCTTCATGCTGCAGTGGATTCGAGAGCTCGGGAGAATGCAGCCATTAGTCGCACATGAACATGTGTCGGCGTCACAGCGAATGAATTTGACTAATCTTGCAGAATGCAGGCAAGGGAACAAAGGACAATTCCGCTGCGGCTCTGCTTTTTTCCTGAACTGGCTAGGGAGGGGGGGCAAGGCCGACCAATCCAAAAATAGCAAATGTCAGGGTAAGGCTCCATCAAACCTCAACATCCGATTGAGTATCAGGTAGCATGCACATCATAGCTGCAAAACTCTCAAATTCACCGGCTTCCTCGTGAGTTCACCTTGTGGCCGCGGTACAGGGTATCATTGCATGGCAATACGTGCATGGCAAGACTCTTGCTCGAGTCCATATTCGCAGTCGCACCAGCCTGCGAGCCATCAAGGGGCAACAAGCCCTGCTCGACCTCCTTGGGGAAATGCTTCCTGACAATATCCTTCGCATCCTCCCACTGGATCTTCTCGCCCGACGATAGAAGAAAATTTTGGTTTCCCTTGACCTTGGGATCAAGTGCTCGGACGTGAGCCAGAGCTACGTCATCCAAAGAGATGACGACGGCTGGTTTGGCCTGCTCCTCTTTGTGTCCGAGGATAGTGCCAATCGCTATCCAGTTGGAACCGAACTTGAATTCTTCGACCGTCTTGGTCTGCTCGTTCCTGCCAACGACGTAGGTCGGGAAGATGTGAATGGCGTCGAAGTCAGGCTTCTCGGCTTTTACCCACTCCTCTGCTGCGGATGACAGCGCGGACATTGTACCCATGTTGAAGCAGGAAGCGCAGAGTGCGGAAGCCAACGTGGCCTGAGGCACCGGTGAGGAGAACAGTAGAGCCAGACATCGTGATCGTGATGATTCGAGGAGACTGCAGTTGACGTCCTTCAGTGAGCTATATAACGGTGCCTGCACAGCTGTATTATTGTGGAGCTTGGGACCTTGCGGAAGCTCTCCAGCCTGATGTGCATACCCAGTCTCTCGTCAGCGCTAGCTAGTAGCGTTCCATGGTAACAAAGTCTGACGACCTACCAGAGTAATCTCACCTTTGCTTCAATTATTTTCGATGAGGGATAAACCATGTAAGCTCTAAGAGTTTCGAATGTTGGTGCAGAGGAGAAATTGTTGTTGCTTTACAAGCTCGATTTAATGGAACAACAAATCAGCAGCTACCTCGGCCTAGCCACTTCCAACGCAATTAATCAACCTTCTCTGCGAGGAGGTAATGTTTCGATTCGTTCACACATGCTTCGTCTTTCTCTGCTCAATCAGCAGCTGGCCGCTTGGCTCTTCTCTATCGAACCCTGTTGCGCTACTGTGGATTCTCTTCCCTCTCAACCACGTCTCCTTGACCACTCCCTGTAGCTTCTTACCTTGGTAGGCACTACATTTGTTCTTGAACAGCATGCTATCCTCCTCGACAGTAAAGGTCCCTTTGTCGTCAAAAACAACAATGTCTGCATCCCACCCCTTTCTCAAGAAACCCTTTCTGTCTTCCAGCCCAACGTGCTTCGCAGTCTGTTCACAACACCATCTTACTAGATCAACGATGCCAAATCCACGCTTGTCCTTCTCCGACCAGAGGATGCTGATACCGAGACCGACAGACGATACACCACCCCATGCTTTCATGAAGTCGCCCGACCCATCTGCGTCCGGGAGATGTCCAGGAATATTGCCGGGTAGGATCTTGAGGTCGGGAGTGCATGGAGAGTGATCGCTTACTACTGTGCGGATGCAGCTGTCACTTTTCTTGAGCTCTTCCCACAATGTGTCTTGATTCTTGCCGCTCCGGATAGGTGGGCAGCACTTGAACCGCGTATCACCGTTCCGGATCTGTTCTGCGGTCAAGGAAAGATAGTGGAAGCATGTTTCGGCTGTGATCTTTGCGCCTTTGGCTCGAGCATCGCGCAGAGCAGGGATGGCGGCCACTTCGCTAAGATGGACCACATGCAAAGGCAACTCTGGCGCCAATGGTGCCAGCTCCAAGATAGTATTGATAGCGGTGGTCTCAAGAATACCAGGTCGAGATGAGAGGAAGGTGGAATAATGATCCGGTGGTCCTGTTGGCTCATCGACAGGCGTGTCAGGCATTTGCTCGGCATGAAACATGACCACAGTCGTAGAGTCCGCTAGCTCGGTCAAGACAGAACGAATGTCCGAGGGGGAGACACATGGGAATTCGTCAACTCCCGACTCGATCATGAAGCCTTTGAAGCCACGCACACCAGCAGCGATAAGTGGCTTCAAGGAGGAAACATTGCCAGGGATAATACCGCCCCAGAAACCTACATCCACCCAGACCTGTGGTTGGGCAGCTTCCAGCTTAGTCTTAAAGTTGTCGACGGTCGTAGTGGGTGGGATCGAATTCAACGGCATATCAACCACAGTAGTTACACCACCAAATGCTGCAGCTCGTGTTCCAGTCCAGAAGCCTTCCCATTCTGTGCGGCCTGGCTCGTTGAGATGGACGTGAGCATCGACGAGACCCGGCAACAGAATATTTGGAGAGTGATCAATGTACTCTGTGCTTTCCGGGAATTTGGAGCGTGGTAGAACGGAATCGTGAACTTCCTGGATCTTTCCCGAGGCCGGATTGATGACCAAGGTCGCGGGCCCAACTTTGCCTTTTACCACCGCCCGTGATGAGACGAGGACCAATTCTGCAGCCATGTGGATCTTCAGACACCGATAGGTTAGGAGATGTGAAGTGACACTGGAACGGACGTATACCATCAAAACGAGCGAAAGGTAGATAGCAGTTTTGCAGCGTCTTGGCAGCGATGTCGGGCAATCCCGATGAGCGCCATCGTGAGGCCCGACTTACCTTCAATTGTGCGTCGACGCGAAAAGGCGAATGGAAGGAAGGCTGCCGGTCGCTCTGCGAGCATCACGAGTAAAGTTCTGCAGAACATGGGATGGAGACTTGGGGAAAGGCTGCGGTCATCTGTGTGACGATGGAGAATGAATGATGATCGGCAGCTCGGAAGTGGTTTGGCGCGCGACGCGCTGCAACGCGTCTCCCCGACCTTTGACCTCTCCTTCCTGAACCATTTCACCTTGCAACACCAGCATATTTCGATACAGCAACATAGCAATCATGCCTCACGCAGTATCGCCGGCTTCGTCGCCGCCAGTTGAAGATGCGACCATGTCAGACTTGCCTCCCGCATCATCACCTCCGAACGACTCACAGGACACCCCCGCTGCAGCCACCAAACTCGACGACATCTTCGCCGACGACGGTAGTGACGACGAGTTCTCCTCCTCCCCAGTGAAGCAGCAATCCTCCCAAGAAGAAACCGGCTTGTCAGCAGCCACCATTCGAGCTTCCGATCCAGACACACTCATGACTTTCTACTCACGGCTGTTCCCATTCCGACAACTTTTCCTTTGGCTGAACGCCTCGCCGACACCACAAACACAATTCACAAATCGCGAATTCGCCTTTGTCCTACCCTCAGACGCTTATATCCGATATCAGTCCTTCCAAACCTCTGATGCACTCCGAAAGCAATGTCTCCAGATGACCCCAGTCCGTTTCGAAATTGGTCCCGAATACACCCTCAACCCTCGCGACCGCAAGAGCGTACGGAAACAAGGTGCATTTCGTCCGATAACCAAAGAGCTGGTTTTCGATGTGGATCTGACAGATTACGATGACATCCGTACATGCTGTCAGAAAGCCAACATCTGCCCGAAATGCTGGGTCTTCGCTACTCTTGCCATTAAAGTCATCGACCGCGCTCTGCGCGAAGACTTTGGCTTCCGCCATCTCCTCTGGGTCTACTCCGGTCGTCGTGGTGTCCATTGCTGGGTCTCCGACCGCCGCGCCCGCACCATGGAAGACAGCACGCGCAAAGCCGTAGCCGGCTACCTCGAAGTACTCCGAGGCTCAGGCCAAGGCAAATCACGCGTCAACGCCCGCCGTCCACTCCACCCACACATCGAACGCTCCCTCAAACTCCTCGACCTCTCCTTCTCTTCCGCCATCCTCGAAGCTCAAGACCCATTCCGCTCCTCCGAAGGGGAGAAGCGCCTCCTCTCCCTCATCCCCGACCCCGTCCTCTCCACCGCTCTGAGCAAGAAATGGGACTCCACACCCAATCGCTCCTCAACGCAAAAATGGGCAGACATCGACGCACTCGCCTCCTTCGGCAACCTCAGCATCAGCACAACATCGCTCAGAGATGTAAAGCAGGATATCCGGCTAGAGTACACCTACCCCCGACTCGACGCGGAGGTTTCCAAGAAACTCAACCATTTGCTGAAAAGTCCCTTCGTCATCCACCCGGGCACAGGCAGGGTGTGTGTCCCCATCGACGTCAGTCGAGTAGACGACTTCGACCCCTTCTCCGTGCCTACAGTCCAGGAGCTCTTGGGGGAGATCGACGCCTGGACACCCACGGGTGGAGAAGACGCGAGCAAGGTGCAAGACTGGCAGAAGACGAGTCTGCGGCCGTATGTGGAGTACTTTAAGCGTTTCGTGGATGGGCTGGTCAAGGAGGAGAGCGGGGAGAAGAAGCGGAGTCGGGAGCAAGAGGGGGAGGGGATGGAGTTCTAAGCGCCATACGAGGGATGTTTACGGATTGCATAGTCTGGCGTAGCGAATGTCGAATTGAATACCACGAATGCAAATTCTCACTACTTGTATACCTATCCATCAACTCCTTTCCCTGATCCTCATCCCTTAAGCCCTCCCGCTTTCCCTGAGCCCCTGCCCCCCGTCTTTCCCTTTGTTTCCCTCCCCGCTCCCTCGCCAGGAGAAACACCTACAACGTCTCCCACCCCCCATTGTTGATATCCCCCTCCAACTTCCTACTAATAACACTCGGTATCCCGTGCCCCAACCACACATCCCTCAACAGACGATCATACCTCTTCTGATTCAAAAACAACTGATGGTGCCTGCGCATCGTCGGGTCCGGCTCCCCGTATTTATCCAGGTACGGAGCCTGGGCCCAACTCCCGTTGCGTTCGTGGAGAAAGACGACCATGCATTTGCGGATGTTGATATAAAGGCCTATTGTGCCGCCGCATCTAGTGGTTGTTAGCACTGTAAATCTGGGAGGGGCAGTGTGGGAGGGAAGAGGGGGAGGGGAAAGGCAGGGGAGGGGGAAGTAAGGGAATGGAAAGGAGACTTACTTCTTCCTATGCCGTGATGCCCCGCCGAAATTGGTCTGGCGGTCGCGGCAGCAGTTGGCTTGCGAGCAGAAGATCTCGCCGCAGAGGAGGCACACCACGGGGTCCGTGACGGTTTTGCCGGTTGTGGGGCAGCGCCGCTTGATGGCTTCCTCGGAGAGGCTGTCGAAGGTTCTCGGGAGGCCGACGAGCTCGAAGATGGCGGGGTGGTCGATGTGGCGTGGAGATGGCTGGCTGGGTGCGTTACGGTCGACGTCGAGCCAGCGTTTGGCTATGGTGCGGAGGTTGTTGCCAGCGGGGGATGCGGCGGTGAAAGTGGTGAAGAGCTGTGTGAGGGAGGGAAGGCGGAGGAGGGTGCAGAGGCGGTCGAGCTCAGAGGCTTCTGTGTCGAGGGTGGCGGAGACGACCGAGTAGTCCACGCCGGAGCGGACGTGGGTGAGGATGAGGACTTTGCGGAGGTAGACCAGAGCATGGCGTTTGACGATTGCGTACATCTTCTTAGCAGCGACAAGATTTTCATTGAGCGCTAGGGGTTTGCCCTCACGCGAAGCGAGGCTGACCATAGTGGCTGTGAAGGAATCGAATGCAGGATCGCTGGGCTCTTGCTGATCAAGCCATTTGTCGACTGCAGATATGGTACCGTGTTGGGCATGTACGGTGACTGCCTTGACGATCTCTGCTATGAGGCCGAGCTGTATCAGATTGTGCCCATGCTTCTGCCAGTCCGACTGTGGCAAAAACGAACACAAAGTGACCGCCCAAAAAACGTTGTACCTCATGGGTGTAGGGTCTGAAATCCTGCCATCTTTATCGGCAAGGCCGAGCAATTGGCTGATACTGAACATGTCTTGGTTGTTCAGTAGCTTTGAGACTTTCCTGGGATCCTTCAGCTGCTCCATGGCCATGAGAGAAGACACCGTCTCGCAGTATATCCGGAGGTTGTTCAGTGTCTGGTCTGGGATGGCAGTCAAAAGACAATGCTGGCTTGCTGCTCCGCGGTAATGTATTTCTGTAGCGGCAATGCTCGATGCCACGGACTGCAGGATTGTGGTGAACAGATGAGGCGACCCCTCCTGCAGCAGATTGATCCCGGGGTCAACGTAGCAATTGGTCTCTATGCTCCCACAGAGGACATTGTAGGCCTTCGTGAGCTCCGATCCGGTCGTGAAGTTGACGAGCGGCGTGCTCGTCAGGCCAACACTGGTACTAAGACGGCGTAGATCAAAGATGGAAGACAGTGGAATGGATCGTCGCCGACCGCTAGGCTCTATACTTGGCGATTGCGGATTGTCGTCGACCAGCAATTGTGACGCCAAATTAGTCTTGAACGTAGATCTGATGTAATCCTGGGCCAGGCTTGTCCGTTCTGAGATCCAAATGGAACCTTTCTCGTAAGAGTGCGAGCTTTCCAGTATGCTCTCAAGGGATCCGATGTCGCTGGTCAGCCATTCCTCGAACGGTTGTGATGTTTGACCTAGAAGTCCCGGGTAAGACTCCTTCCGCGGCTTCCAGATGACTGGCAAGAATGCATTGCCCAGAGCTTTGCAAAGTGGACAAAGGAATTCCTTGGTATCAAGGTTCTCCGGATGGTTTCGCGAGATCTGCTGGGATTGCCTCCTCTGAGTCGCATTCAAATATGTATCGAAGCAAGAAAAGTGCATCATGTGACCGCAGCTATTCACCACGTTGTCTCGCAAGATACTGTCATATCTCGTGAATCCCTCCCCGAGCGCCTGAATCTCATGTTGGATCACTGTGCCATCCGGCGCGGTCTTCCCAGCTGAACGTTTGTTCTTGGCGGCTTTCCCAAATGGTCTGATGGATTCGGCTGATCTGTCAAGACTGAGTGGCGTGTCCAAAACCTCCTGTACGTAGTCCAAGTCGTTCAGAGGAGTCTGCCTTTGGATACCACTTTCCGAAATGAAGGCAAAGCATCCATATAAGCGACCCTCCGTGGCATCTTCCTGACAGAGGATGCACGCATCTGCAGGCCAGTCTCGGGTGTTCTCGGTGTTTGTCTCGTCAACTTTGATATCCTCCATCCCATCTTTGTCCTCGTCGCTGAGATCGTCTACATCCCAGTCCATGCCCTGGTTGGACATAAAGGAGTTTTGTTGGGCTTTGAATTGAGCCATAACTCTGGCCTGCCTTTCCAAAGCAGCCTTCTTTTTCGCATCCTTATCGGCAGAAATGTTTGATGCAGGTGTCGATGTGGCCGTTCGGCTACCTGGGTCGAGAAGGTTATGCTCTGCGAACAAGTCATGGCGCTTCTGCTGAGCACGCTCGAGAATGACCCGGACCCGGGGATGGCAGGCTGAGTACTCTTCAATGTTCAAGATCGAGCTCAAGAGTCTGTAGATGGTCTCGGGCTCTACCAGCTGAGGACTTTCCGGACCTGGCTGTCGAACTGTCTTCACCATCCGGTCGATGAACCCCGTGGTGCTCGACCCGTCCACAATTCCAGCCGCGGCATCCTCATGAATAGAAAGAAGTGTCAAGTGCAAGATGAGCTGTAACACAGGCTCGATGCGGGTCTTTTCCACAGACGTTTTCCGATCATGGCCATATGCGGCGAAGCGAAGCGCCTCGCGGATGAGTTCGGCAAAGATGGATGTGCGCGTGAATGCCCCAAGGTCTTTGAAAAGTCCTTCTGTGATGACCGGTAATTGTGGTTCTGGCACAACATCTGCCTTGTCTATGCCGAGCTTTTTCGCATGTATCTCACGGTAGATGTTATCGGCTTCTTCACGCTGATTGCGCGAATAGAAGCCAAAGTAGGGATCAACCTTTTCCACAAATTCGGCTTTCAACTCGAAGGTCCCGTGATCGTTTAGGCCCTCTGGAGGTTTGTAATTTGTCATGTCCTCCAAAATTTCGTCAAAGTCTTCGGCATCCGTGATGCGATCGGTCAATTTTGCGGCCAGATCAGAGTAGGACATGGGCTTGAAGCACAGAATATGTGAGATGTCTCGTTGAACTGCCCGCCTTGACGACTTTCCATGCACACCGTCGAGCAGTAAATCTTCTCGCTCAGTCAACAAGATGACGAGCAGCTGAAAGAAGTCTTCGATGACGTCCATGTGCTGGCTCTCTTCCCAATCCTCGGCGAGACTCATTCTGCCGGATATCCAATTGTGCAGCTCATATCGACTGATCATCTGCCTCAAGAACTTGTCACCAATGTCGCCCGACTCGAAGTCACAGAGGACCATTCCTGCTTGAAGCATAAAGATGTCGCGTTGGAATGTTACATCTCGCTGTGTTGGGCTTCTGTAGCTTTGCATTTGATGGCGCAGAGTCATACCGTTCCTGACCCACATGCCAGCACGCATCTGAGAAAGCCAAACACAGACCTTGAGAGGAGGGTCGAACAAGGCGCAGACCCAGTCGTTTGGCTTCACGAATACCGAGAATGGTCCACTTCCAGTCGCCGCATCTGGATATTTTGACTGCAAGTTGGAGATTTGCTGCATCGAACTCGACAGGCAAGACTGCATCTGCTCTCGTGACATGCCCTTGCCAGCTTGCAGCATCCATGAAGTGATATAGTGCAACGGATGGTGGAAGCTCATATGTGCATCGATGACTTTGACACTGGGTATGACGCATGGCTTGTCTCCCATCAGTGCGACCTCGCTGAAGGACAAGGGCGCCTTGAGCTCGCCATTCTGGAATCGACCGGATTCTAGACCAAGAGAGCTGATTGTTGTCACCACGAAAAGTTCTTTGAGAGCGACCATGAAATGACTGGCACTGTCGCTCGACTCTAAGGTGAAGAAGGCATCAACCACAAGCCGAGAAAGCCGATTGATGTCCTTCATGATCATGGAAGCACTAAGCCATGCATCTGTTTCGTACTCGACATGTTCACCCACGGCGCGAACATTGGGACAGATGCCTTGATGGAGTTTGACAAGATCCAGGAATTGCTGCAGGTACTGTGGTTCACTGCGTAATCGCTCCTGAATTGCTGGGGATTGGAAAATGTACTTGGCGTCAATGAAGAAATGGAACATGCGACGATTCGCAATTGCTCCTGCATCGAATGCAAGCGTCGCCGAAGGTGTGATGTCTTTTGGATAGCCAACTTGCCTGGTGGTTAGGAAAGTATAAAGAATGGCCATGAGGTGTGTGAGAAAGTTCGCTCGCTCCACCACCTCTGCAGTGAGACTCGGCGTTGTCAAAATCTGCAAAGATAGATTGATTATCGAATGGTCGGGCTCGCGGTCCGCGATGAGATAAAGTTGGGCCAACAATGTATACAGGCCGGCGAATCGAATGGCAAGCAGTCTTTTGTACTCAGGCATGGTAATAACTGTGCTTATGAACAGGTGTCGAAGAGTATCTCGTAGCGTCTTCCAGAGACGCAGGTCATACAGTATAAGAAAGTCTATTCGTAGTCGTTCGTTCAAGTTCTCTGGTGATCCAGGCTGATTCGCTTCAGTCCACCCACCAGGCCTCGTCAGCCAGAACTTTGGCGGTCTCTTTCTGTTCCTGTGTCGATTCGTAGGTGTTTCGGGCAGAGCTGGTAGCTTCGCTGATCCGATAACGGTCTCTGTCTCCTCAAGGTCCTGGGAGGTGGCCATCTCGTGACTGTCAGTCAGCGAAGCCTGTCTTAAGGCGTCCGTATTTTGAGCTGGCGGAGGCGGAGGTGGAGGAGGATAACCAGCCATGGTCGCCTCGGAGACCTCGTTGGCATCGTCACCTTCTTCGTCAATGTCGATGTCCATCTGACCATCATCCGGGAGCACAACGATATTGCCCTCATCATCTGCTATGTCCATAATGTCCGGGTTGACAAGTTCGGGGTTCCGTCTAATGAGTGCACGACGGACTGACTGAGCTCGTCGTAGAATCGGGTTCAGTTCAACTTCCGTTTCTTCTGGGCGCTCCGTTGTGGTGTCGTCCATGTCCTCTTCAATAGCAAATTCGCCCTCCTCATCGTCTTCCGATTCATCATCATCGTCGTCGGCGCCTGGACCCAGGAATGTAATGTTCTCTCCAAGGCCAGTGATCTGAATGTAACGTGTGGCCCAGTCCCGGTATTCGCGCTCTTCGGCTTCGTGATCGTAAATTCCAGACTTGCCCGCTTGCTCATGCACCCGTGAGCTACCAACGCTCCATGGCTTGAACAGCTCGGAGCAGATTGTCTGCCTGAGAAGATGATGATCAGATCCCACGCTGCAGCCAGAGATGTCCGAAAGCCACTCGATGATTGTTTCACACATGAGCTCCCGGAAAGTGTCTCGTGATGCCCGTACCGTTACAGATACCTTGATCTGTTCGAGAATGCTTGCCATGTCCAGTAATTTTCTAGAATCTGAAGCGTATTCAACGATACTTCGTCCGATATCGTCGACCTCTGTAGCCTTCTGCTCGCCGTATGTCTTTGGTTTTTTGCATGCTCTTGCGACCTGATTCATGACCTGGTCCACTGTATGCTTCTCATCATTCCACAGAACGAGAGAGAACTCAGTGATCTCTTGTACCGGTTCTGCCCCTCCGTACTTCTCCGGACTCAATCTTGCAAGTCTCTCGTCCTGCCGTACTGTTTGCTCCGTCTTTGGCAGTCGCAACTGTTCCGGCGAGCAAGAGAAGACATCGCAAAGGTAGTCCATACACTTGCCGATGGTGGTGCTCACGGCTTCCAGGATGTCATCAGGCAAGGACGCTGGCTGGGCAGCCTTCCCGCTGGACATCCTCGAGTTTGTAGCATCTGCTGTGTGTATCCCGCATATGACCGGCCGTACCCAAGCTTCATCGTCTCCACAGTCACAGCAGCCACTGTTTCCAGGAGAAATGCTCACAAAGACAGCATGCCCCTCATGATCCGATTCGGCAAAGCATCTTGCGCACAGGACGCACGTGTCATCGGTCGTGCAGGTCTTGCAGTGATATGAGGATTCCCCCGATTTGAAAATGTGTCCGCATGCATGTCCCCTGGCCGATTCTGTATACTCTGCTCCTTCTACAGCGTTTTGCGCCTTACGCAGGCTCCATCCGATTTCCTTGTCACCTGGCGGCGAGGTTGGGAAGAGGAGAGTCAGTCTTTGCTCTGAGCCTACCAGCGATGTACATAGTGTTCTGAGAAGCTCGGTCTTTGCCTCTGGTGTGTACCGGTATCCGTATTTGTGCGGGAGATCTCGTAGAGCCCGACTCAGCGTGGCCTCAAGCGTAGCCGATGACATCGAAGTGCGGGAAGATACGTGAGTGTGTCGGAGTCGGATTTGTCATCCCTAGTGTACAGTACAATCTCGTCAGAAAATGAGGTTCTTGTCCAGAACGTTGCTCAAGCTATGTTTCAGGGTTGAGGAAGGTGAGAGCAGCTTGATGTGACGGAAATGCGTTATCGATAAATTGGCGGAGTTGATTCCGCATCACATGTCACGATTGCATCTACGGGCCACCGAACAAAGGCGCTGCATGACATTTCCATCTCATATAGCTTGCATGCATGGCTGTGAGTGATCTACGGTTCACACATGGCCATTTCCACATTATGGCGTATACATCGTGTCGGCTGGGACGCATAAGCTCGCGCTGTGGAGGAATGTCATGATCAAGGAGGCATGATCGTTACGAGAGCGCAGCAGCATCATGCGACGTTACAGCCAGATCCGAGAAGAAGGGGCTAGGATATGAAAGCAGTCGAGCATCCTCATCCTAGCTGAATCTGTGGACAATCCAAAGGTTGCAGAGAGGCGAGCTACATGCCCTCGATGTTAGACCTGTCACAGCTTCACTCAGGGTGCTCATTCACAGCTCTCCAAGTAGACATGCGGGTGAGCTGAATTGGCTGCTCATGAGGCTTCATAGGCTTGGCGAATCGTCAGGCTGGGAAGTCCCTGGCAAGAATACGTGAACCGATGTCGACTGTACATTCCTCCACGGGTTGAAGGATCGTAGGTCATGGTAGAGGTACCAGAAGAGGAATGTCTTTCAATTGTGCTTTGATTGCCATGCTTCTTCTACTGCTATGCAGATCCGCGCGGAGGCATGTTACCACCGAGAGGCCGGTGGTATCAGCTCAGCGTGCGCCTGCCGCGATGCAAAGCGCATGCTGGTCGCCATATTGGTGTGTACTGGTTTGTCGAGTTCATAATGTTACAATCTTGCTCAATGCCGCTATTCGTCGTCGTCCTCGTCCTCGGCTTTTTGTAGGTACCGGTACTTGATGTCCTTCCATTGTCGCTGGAGAAACGGTCAGCTGGGGCTTGACTGAACGGAAAGACCCAATGTATACTTACGCCTCGATTTACGGCATCCCAGATCTTGTTGGAGGTTGTGTCGAATGCGCTGTTAATAGTCAATCCCGCGCCTAGCTCTTGCGTTGTGCAACTCACATCTCGAGGGCAAAAGCGCTGGCAAAGACAGTCCCGAGGAATATGGTGTTCCTCTTGATGAGTGTGCTACATGTATCAGCTGATTCCCTTCGGTGCTTGACATGGTGTTCGTACTTATAGAGGGTTCCAAAGACCTTCAACATGGTTAGCCCGGTGCGGCACGGGACGTCGATTGACGATACTCACCGACGACATCTTGATTGGCGAGCTGGTAGCAGTCGATGGTACTTCGACAGGGTCTTGGTCGAAGAGGGTTCTGCGATTGACTATTGCTGGCAAGGTAGAGAAAAACAGCGAAGTCGAGATGGGAGTCTCAATTGGGACAATCTGATTGGTCAATTGCTCTCTGCGGTTTCCCCCGACTGCCGACAGATAGCCTGTCCATTAGTGCCAGATTTTCTACAATACCAAAACACCAGCCGTTCGTAAAGCACATTGTGTACCCGGAAATCTCAATGGTTCCTCCGTCAATCGATGCAAAGGGCTCAATCTCCCGTGCTGGCATCGCAGATAGCAAAGATGGGCATCGACACATTCCATCGTCCGTTCGAGCAGACGGCTCTGTCCGCAAGGAGATCCGGGTGAGGGACGGATATCGGCCGCCCGAAGATGTCGATGTGTACAAAAATCGCACGGCAGAAGCTTTCAAGAATAGAGGAAAAGGTGGTGTTCCTGGTGCGGAAGCTGTATCTACCGACCTCGCCTCTGCATCCTCCAACAAGAATGCAAAAAGGCGCGAAGCGAGACGGAAGGCAGCAGCAGCGTTAACCGACGAGACTGGAGAGTCGCAGAAGACCACCGACAAAGATAATCACACGTCCGTGGAACCGACGGCTCCCATAGATCCTGAAGCGGAAAAGGCAAAGGAGGCCCGGAAGCTGAGCAAGAAGCTACGTCAGGCAAGGGATCTCAAGGACAAGAAGGAGAAGGGCGATTCTTTACTGCCGGAACAGCTGGAGAAAGTCATCAAGATCAATGAGCTTATCCGGCAACTCGACAAGTTGGGTTTCGATATTGACGGCGAGAAGAAGACCACCGACACCTGAGATGCACGTTCACGCAGTCTGAGTAGCTGTACTGGAAGAACCTCTCGATCATATGTGTGTCTTGATCACCAGTACCTGTAGCGTCCTGGTGGTGTACAGGCCGAACTCGTTCTCGGCCCTCAACGAAACCTCCTCAACCGCGACGTGGGGCATCCTACCATTGCCATCTTTGCAACCATTATATCTATGGACGATCGTCCGAATGTCCTCGTGCAAATTGCCATACATTCGAGGTTGCGCCCATACGCGAGCAGATCCACCATGAGCTGGGATGGTGGCTACCACCATGTTGCCGCATTCGTCCCAGTCATGTCCTACAATCTCCTCGCCAATGGATATTCCTACTTGACATCAGCTCGTAGCCGACTAGGAAGGACTCCTACTCAAGACTCACCTTTGATCCCTTGGTCTGGGAAAATCAAGACAATGATTGTGTCGAGGAATCCTTGGTCTAGTTGCTGTTCCAGTAATGATCTGTAGAGATCCTGTATTGGACCACTATCAACACCTTTGAGCTTCTGGTCCCGTTTCTCTGTTGAGATGCCCCGGGGTGTGCTCTGGACTCGGGCTGAAGGACGATTCGACGGTCCTGCTTCATATGGTGGTGGTGGCTCTTCTTCCACAGGCGTGGCCTGAGAGTCCATTTTGCAAAGGTCGAACCAGGATGGGATAGCGAACAACACGAGAACGAGCGAATAGTGTAAACTCGAGCAAAAAGTCCAAGGACAGGCCATGCAGGGGAACAATGCGGGACCAAAAGACCTTTCCCACCACGCTAAGGTTTCTGGTGCCGCAGTTCTCCATAGAAGGAGTCAAAATCTTGCCTGACTGCCTTGAAACCAACGCAAAGAAGCATATCGTGGGCAAGAATGCTTCCATGCATGCTATACTTTACCCTCAGGCAAAACTTTGTGGGGCCGAAGAGGCGCATGACCATCAACCGCTGCGGAACGTTCCGGATCTGAAGACCGACTCCTCAATCAGGCACGCATTCCATCCATCAGACACAATCATTCCTTCTCAATTTGCCTTTCGTCGCCACGAATTATATGCGTGCCGACATCAGACCTTGCGTTGTGAGTCTGGCATACGGTTATCGAATTGTGGTAAGTTCGCTATGTAAGGCAAGGTGAGTACATTCGCTGCCTTCTTCGAGCCGCCGAATCTGAGAGTCTATGCAAAGAAGAACTTTGAATGCGTCATGAAGCTATATATAAAGAATACTGGCCCTGCGATATCTCCATACTCTCCATCGCTGCAGTATCACAGCTGAAGCGTCCAATTACCTTGCCATCCAAAGCCAACTTATACCTAATACCCAAGCAACTGGTCACAGATTTTGGTCGCCCGCCAACACCGCAGCCATGTGGTTAGTAGCTTTCACAATGATTTACAATATCGCATTGACAAGACTAGGTATCACGTCTCGGAACCCAATTCCTACCTGGTCATCACTGGCGCAGGCATCAAAGATGTCCAGGTTCGGAAGAAAGCCTTCATATATCCCTTCCAGAAAGCATGCAAGATTAGCATCACGCCGTTCGACTTCTCCATGAGCTTGCATGCCATGACAAAGGAGAAGCTCAAATTCTCTCTACCAGCTGTCTTCACCATTGGACCCCGCGACAATGTCCCCGATCTCGAGAAATATGCAGTCCTTCTAACAGGCAACTCCGATGGCGCAGTCACCGATTCTCTTGCCAAGGGCGCTGTCGCCACTGGTAGGAACCACGTCCAGGACATCGTCAAGGGCATCATCGAGGGCGAGACCCGAAGCATTGTCTCCACAATGACTATGGAAGAGCTTTTCAGCGAACGCCAAATGTTCAAGAACAAAGTCATCAAGAATGTTCAGAGCGAGCTGGACCAATTTGGTCTTTGCATCTACAATGCCAACGTCAAAGAGCTTCAAGATATGCCTGGTAGTCAGTACTTTGAATTCCTGTCAAAGAAAGCGCACGAAGGAGCTCAGAACCAAGCCAAGGTCGATGTCGCCAACGCTCGGATGGTCGGTGAGATCGGTGAGGCGGAGAAGCAGGGCGAGACCAAGCAGAGGATTGCAAAGATTCATGCCACCACTGCTGTCTTGGAGACTGAGAGGAAGAAAGAAAAGGCCGCTGCGGACATGGGCCTCAAGAGCAAGGAGATCGAGATTGAAAGGGAACTCGACCTCGAACGCATCGGTGCAAGGAGAGCTGCCGAGCAGAAGGATGCCGAGCTGTTGAAGATTGTGGAGCAGAAGAAAGCAGAGATGGAGCTTGAGCGTCTGAGAGCGACCAAGGTGGTAGGAGCCAAGATCGAGAAGGAAAGCAGTCAAGAGAAAGCCGACGCACAATTTTACAAGGACCAAAAGACCGCAGACGCCAGCAAGTACGCCCAAGCGACAGCAGCCGAAGCATCAAAGTATCAGGAAGAACGCGCAGCAGAGGCTCGATACCTCAAAGTCTCCAAGGATGCGGACGCCGCAAAGTACGCCGAAGCCGTAGCAGCTGAGGCACACTACGTCAAGAAGTCGAGAGAAGCCGATGCTCTTCTGTACAGCAAGCAGAAGCAAGCCGAGGCAGACTTTGTCCAGAAGTCACGGGAGGCTGAGGCATTGCTGGTTGCGAAGACCAAGGAAGCCGAAGGTCTTTGCCAACTCGCTGTCGCCTATGAAGCTCTCGGCAAGTCCCTCGGTGGACCTCAAGGGCTCATGCAGTGGCTCATGCTGCAGAATGGGACCTACGAGAGGATGGCAAAGGCCAACGCCGATGCTATTAGGGGACTGCAGCCAAAGATCAGCGTCTGGAACACTGGCAGCGAGGGTGGATCCGACTCTATGGCGCCAATCCGGGATCTGGTCAGATGCTTACCTCCTATGCTCAGCACTGTCCAGGAGCAGACTGGCATCCGACCACCTCAATGGTTTGCACAGATGCCGGAACCTCAGCCGGAACCTCCCACCACGAAAGAGAAGGCCGAGAAGATCATCAATGGCTGGAAGTAATTGTCGCGATTTGGTTGGCTGGCAAGGCGTTCTAATGGTGATAGAATTAGGGACGACTGACTTTCGTGACTTCCATGTACCGCAAATCTATATCCTTGATACTATCATCTACTCATACCTCACACTCCCCTTCATAATCTCCACCGCGGTCCCCTTCAACCTCACCTCCTTGATCTCGCCCCTACCCACTTCCACCTCAACCCCAATCTCACTCCTCCTCCCCATCTCTACCGCCTGCGTCATCTCAAACCTCCTCGTCCCCTCTTTGCCCAACCCCTCCTTCAGACTCAACAGACACCCCAATCCACAACTCGCCGACCCCGTCGCCGGATCCTCAAACATACCCTCCACCATCCTCGTCCTCAACCTCGTCACCCCTTCCCCTTCACCCACCACCACATAAAACATCATCATCAACACCCCCTCCCCCCACCCCTGATCCAGATCCTCACTCCTCAACTTCTCCGCAAACAACTCCACCGTCCCCAACGCCTCCACATCCGGCAACCTCACAAACACAAACGTCATCCCCTTGACGATACTCAACGTACTCACCTCCCTCCCCACCTCCTCCATCCTCCCCCCCCAACACCTTTGCCAAACCCGGCTGCTGCCTCCCCAACTCCCCCGCCCCAAACCTGAAATTCTCATGCAAATGCACCCGATGCGGGATTCCCGCCGTCACCCTGCCCTCCGCATTCATCACCAACTCCACCCTCCCCGCCTTGGTCACGAAAACCCCGCGCTTGACCCCCGCGTTGCGCAAAGCCCACACCGCTGTCCCGATGACCGGGTGCCCGGCAAGAGGCACCTCGGCCGTCGTGAGGAAGATGTCGAGGCGCCATTCGGGAATATCCTGCCCGTTCTGGTCCGCGGAGGAAGAAGCAGGGGAAGGGACGCGGTGCGAGGAGGGCGCGGGGAGGTGCAGGAAGGTAGTTTCGGAGTAATTGAATTCGCGGGCGAGGAGTTGTTTGGTTGATTGGGAGAGGACGGGGGAGAGGTATGAGGGGACGAGGATGACGGCGAGAGGGTTGCCTGCGAAGGGGGAGGTGGTGAAGACGTCGAGGGTGTGGTAGTCGAGGGTTTGCGGGGGGTACATTTTGGTGGTAGTATTGTGATCGGAGAGGAGAAGGGGTGGGCTGGGTTGTGGCGAAGGGATGAGAGGAGGAGGAGGAGGAGGGGTGTTTCTAGGGAGAAATTGGATTTTTGTGGTGGGGGTAGGGTGACTCGTTCAAGTGTGACTCGTTCAAGTGTGACTGGTAATGTTCAGAACAGTGAATGGTAGCAATCATGAGGGACAGGTGAGGGGGACTAGATTGACTGGCGATGACATTGAGACTGGATTTATTTGATTGTTTCATTTTAACGTGGTTGTCTTTACACTAAGTACTATTCCTTTTGGTCTGACCAGAACCTATTTTCTGTGCCATTCGTGTTGCACTTTTCCGGTCCGTTGACATGCCCCTTTCGAATACCAAACGCCATGTATATACCCCTGATAAGTGCATCAATCGTGACCGGCGTGACAAGGAAAAAGCCATGTTGAGTGGTAGACATTGACAGTAGATATGAGCTCGTGAGAACCTCGAGATACGCTCTAGGGGTATTTGCTGGAGATAAAAGACGATAGAGAAGAAAGAGTGTGGTGCAGGTCGAGCTGATCAGCCAGCGGCGGCCGTCATGTGGACGTCGTATGCAAGACGTTGCTTGCGCATGGCTTCTTGATCAAAGTCTGGAATATCCTTGGGCGAGGATGAGGCAACGCTACCATTGCGAGATGACGACCTGCGAAGGCTGAGGCTGCTCAAGCTCTTCATCTTGCGCACTGGCTTAGACGGCTGCTCGACGTTCTCGTCGACCTTGATCTGGGGGATCATCTCGCTGACGTCGGTCTTGTTGCGCTTGAGGTGACGGATCTCGCGGGCAAGCTTCTCGAGTGCACTGGTCGATTTGTGCGGTGCTGCGCGAGAGACTGGACGCTCGGCTGATGAAGGCGTGGTAATCGATTTCTCACTCGATGAGCTGTTCTTGCGACTGTCAAGAAAAGAGACACCGGAATCGGCCTTGCGGTTCGCGCGCTTGGAAACATCAGAGCTAGAGCCGATGGAGATGCATTCGTCGATCATGTTGTTGCAGGTGAGGAGGTAGTCATCGAGGCTTTCGCGGGTGGAAGGCCAACCATTCTGCTCGCTAGTCCGCTTGCCCTGAGTGACGAGGTTACTGAGGATACCAGGGCCGGATTTCTCAACCGCGGTGATGTATTTGAAAAAAGTCTCGCGCTGTGACTTGAGGGTGCTCTCGCTCAGTCGTGCCGCTGGTGATGCGGCCATGGGCGGATAGACTGTGTTGAGCATGGCGATGCAGCTGCTCTTGCTGAAAGGCTCGAGCGACATCTCGTTAATCAGGATCCACCTGCGCAGAGCGACATGAAGCTTGGCGTAGAGGACCTCGACTTTGGAGGTCTTGTCTTCTAATGACTTGTACCAGTCATATGCTTCTGGGTGATCGCGGAGTAGATCTTCCGCGTTGTGGATGTTCTCGCGAGTAATACCGACACGATCGAGAACTGCTTGCATCTCTCGTCGTCGTCGCGTCTCGAGATCCTTGAGGTAGTCCAGACCAGTCAAGGCCTGAGGGAAATCGACAAGGCTGAGTTCCGAGGCGAAGCATTTGCGGACGAATGAGGTGATGAAGGCGGGTGGTAATGAATTTGGCTGGTTTGGCATATGCGAGATCTCGGCCATCAAGGAGCTCGTGAGTTTCTGGGCAGCTTCGCCAGTGCTGTTGACACCGCTGGCGGTGGAGCCTGGTGTCCTCGGTCGTGGCAGCTGGGCACGTGGTACCGAGTTGAGAGCATACATTGTCCTAAGAGGTAGCTCATATGTGCCAGGATAGCTCAGGATGTGTTCGAGAATGAGCCTGTGCGCAATAGACCCACCCGATGAGGAGCTCTCGTGGGAGGCTGTGCGCTTATGCATGACCGGTCGTAGATCGGCCATTGTGGTGTGTAGTCGGTATGAGATGTGGTTTGCCGGCGTCCGTAATGTGACAGCAATCAGGAAGTCGGCGGGAAGTTATCAAGGTAAAAGATCCAGATCATGGGACGACAAAGGACCGCACGCAACTCGGACAACGCAATGGTTTAACGGGAACGGTCGAGTCCAAACAGCAGCAACTGTCCAACGGTGAAGCGAAAATGAACGGTCCGAGGGAAATAAATCGGAAGTCGTATGTACTTTGCAGTAGTAATGGTAGAAAAAAAAAGCCGAAGCAGTCAGGTAGACGCGTTGGCTTTGATCCAGAGGAGGCTCCTGCACGCGATTCCCCTCGGCCGAGAAACCCTTCCTGGTTCTAGAGGTGATGCTGGATGTAATAGTCCAAGCGGGTAAGATACAGAGAAGTGAAGCCGAAAGTGAGAGGAGTCTTGTTTGTTAATAAAATGTTTTCCAGTGACACGACCAGGATCAGGATGAGGAGCTCGAGCGAGCTTGAGCTTGGGGACTGGTGGCTGTCGATGGCTGCCGGAGGTCTGTGTTTGTGGTTTGTGGACCCTGGCACGCAAAGAGGCAAAGGGCCCGTGATCTATTGAGCCTGCGGACCACAGTCGAGACTGTCGAGCACTGGAGAATCGTTCCTTCGAGGTCGTTGCCGTAGGCTAATCTCGATTTGGCTCAGTGCGCGACGCCACAATCAACACGCTCTTTTGGCTGTTTTTCGACATGCAAATTTCGCTTCAGCTGCTCAAAAGTGCATCCTACAGTGGAGATCGAACGCGTGATGATGCACTTGGTCACATTGATAGACATGAATATTTGTTATGGGCAACCGCTTGAGCACAAGCTAAACTGTATCGCGGCTTACAGATCCAAGTCCTCCGTGCACGGGCTACAGCTGCGAACTCTGAGAGGACCCTGCTGGCCGCTGTCAGGACCTGCAGGAAACCTCTCAACGGCCTGTCTCTACCTTTACCACTGCTGCATCTTCCCGACAGTTCCATTGTCTTGGACACCTCGGTCTGTCTCCGAGCCCCATGTCGTCGCCGATCCATGTTTATTGTCCGAGTCAGTTGGGTAATATGGGATGCCGCTCCCCGTCCTCGCAAATGGTCTCAAAATGCCTCACCATGTCAGCCACCAAAGCCATGAAGAAACAGTCTTTTCGCCATTGCAAAGTCTGCCCCACATTGTGAGGACTGAGGATTGAGAGTTACACACGCGGTACCATTTTCTCTTCCGCGTGAAGCAGATCTTCCCAGGTGGAGAAATAGCTATTCCCAACAACCGTTTTTCTCCAGCACCTGCCGTCCGGAGCCTGAGCCCGACACTGTGGTAAATTGGAGCATCCAAATCTTCCAACCGATGCTCACACTTCAAAGAGCTCTCTCCGACCCACAAAACTATTGCAGATCAGGTACCATGAAAAGATAGTGGCCCACTGTGCCGTGGTTGAGAATTGACGAGGTCGATCCATCACCCCGGCCTACCTCCAACGGCCCTTCCGTCTTGTTCACTCCCCGAACGGCACGGCAGAGAAACACTTCTCCCTGGCGCGGAGGCTTATCTTCATGACTTGCCCTCTTTCTTGCCGCGCCGCAATCAATTCCGCGCCGCAATCAATTCCACCGTGCCGCGACATGCAGTCGAGACCTTTTTCCCTCCGCCACCCTCACGTCCATCAACTTGGATCTCAAAAGTCACGACAACTTGATCTCTCGTGGCAAAACGCGCGAGAAATCTTGGTTGAGCCAAAGCTTTTCGCCGCATGCCCGCACGAGAAACATCAGGGTTCGCGACGACCCTAGGGACATCCCCCTGATCCACGGGCATCATCCGTGAGAAGGTTTGTCCGCAGAGGCTCACTCTGTGACAAAATCCTGTCAGAGTATACGGCCAGACCCTGGAGTGGCTGTACGAGTCGCTTGCCACGCGCTTTAATGTGTCGCTTTTGGGAAGTAGGTTCAGGGAAACCTGGGAGGGATTGAGTTTTGGACAGCCTCATGGTAAGGGTCGTGAAGCAAAAGTTGAAGCTGTCTTGGGATCTGCACAGAAGCGACAGAGTTGGCAGTTCTCACATGCTCAACAATCCACGTGATGGTAAGCTGAACGAGATTCGAGACGGTAAGCTTGATTTTCTGCTCTGCTGGTTATCGCTGGAGGCTCGACCTCTGCTGTCCAGCTACATACACTTTCATCCATTCGTTTACACTTTTCATGCCCTTCCTCTCGACCGAAGCCTCTGCCATTCAGGCTGATGCGGCAATCAACCACAAGGCATGCTCAAAATAGCCTGTGCTTCCTCCGCATGCAGTTTGGGGTATCATACGAAAGTCAACTCTCTCCATGGAAATATCGCTGAAGCCCTTGGCGTACGCTTTTATGAAGCTTCAATGGTGCTGTGCCTACGATTCCTGCTGTCGAATGCAAATACAGCTAGGTCTTGCTCGTCGAGAGTTTGATCATTGTCGTATACGGCTTTCTCAACCTCCTTTCTCCTCAACGATCCTTCTTGCGTTCCGTATCTCCCATTCGAACTCTCTTAGAGCTCGTAATTCACTGCCCACAAAAAGTCCACCGATTAATCCGTCGATGACACCTGCGCTCAAGCCCAGCGAGCTCAGCAGCATGAGTAAAAATGCAATGAAGTTGCGAGGACTCCACCAAATTGCTGTCAGACACCCAATCGTGATGACCACTTGAGCGATGAAATGTCCCAGTCTCCATCTTCTCTGCTGCCGCTCTCTCGCCTCGTAGCCCTTGATCATGTCCAGAATCTCATCATACGTCTCCGCTGGCAATCCCTCTTTCGAACCTCCTTCCACCTTCTCTGTTGCCGCCAGAGGCCTTATCCTCTCTACGGTCGCCTCCACGGAGAAATGGTCGCTCGGACTGCACCTAGTCGTCGGCTCCCTCTCCATCATCCCAACATTCACATCCCTCACCTGCCAACCCCCTTGTCCCCCAAAGAAGATATAATCCAACCTCTGGCTATGGGGATCGTCCTCCTCAGGATCCACCACCCTATCTCTTCCCTTCCCCAAGTCTTTCTGATGCTGCTTACTCCACCTCCACGTATTAAATCGACTATCACACGTCGCGCCATGCTCCTTCACCGCCTCCCTCGCCGTCGGTACCTTCCTTCCCCTCTCCTTCTCCTGCCTATTGAAACTACTCCCAATCGCGCTATCCGGGTACACCACCCTCCACACATCCCTCACCGGCGCATGGCCCTCGATCAACCTATGGGCCAAACTCAACGGTATCATATTGAAGTCCCCCATCCCCACCACTAAATGCCCCCTCTCCGCCGCATGCCTCATCTTCTTCGCAATCTCCCACGCCTGCGCCGTGCGATGGCAGATATACGTATCCCTATCCTCCGGCTCATACGGCGCATGGAGATGCGTGCAGAACACCTCCAGCGTATCCGTTTTCCTCGGCGGGCTCGACGGCGGAAGCTGCACCCGAGCACAAGCCACGCCTTTGCCTACGAACCAATCGCCCCGGAAGAAGGCAGTGGGCCGGCCATTGAGTGGGTACCCGAACATGCTGGACTCGACCATGGGGTAGCGCGAGAGGATAGCGAGGCCGCCGCCGAAGATGCCGGAGTGGTAGAATTTGGCGTGCGGGAGGAGTGTGGACGTGGCGGCGCGGATGATGGCGTAGTCGGCTTGGGTCCAGATTTCTTGGAGGCAGACGATGTCCGGGGTGGGCGAGGCGGTGGTGAGGAGGTGGCCGATGTGGGTGAAGCGAGCGGCGCGGTGGGCGGAGAGGAATTTGAGGCCCCAGCAGTTGAGGGAGAGGAGGCGGAGGGTGGAGGGTGGGGGGTCGGTCATGGTGGGTGGTGATGGAGGGGAGGTCGGGGTTGGAGAGATGGAGGTAGCAAAGTAGGTAAGGAGGGAAGAACAATTGAAGCTGTACAGTGTCCCTGACGTCAATGTGGTGAGCTGCAGACATGCAACGGTTAGCCGAATCGACGTTTATGCAAAGAATGTTCACCTCGTTCTCCAAGACAGCACTTCCTCGTTACAAGCATAAGACCTTCACATGTCGGGCTCTCGCCCTGTCAATTGCCCAGTATGAGTATCGCTGACGCCGAAACTCTTCGACCTCGCTCTCCGAAACGCAAGCGATCCGAATACGAGGACTCTCCTTCTCTTCCTCCAGCCAAAAGCCGTGCTACAGATTACGATGGCTATGCATACGAAGACTCACCACTACCCTCCTCACCCGCATCATCTGCGGAGCCTGCAACACCTCTACCTCCACAAAGACCGACGAGCTTGAACTTCATCCCTCACTCGACACTACACGGACATGCGTCATCCGTCAGTACGGTCAAGTTCTCCCCCTCCGGCCACCTCGTTGCCTCTGCCTCCTCGGATGCGACGATCAAGATCTGGTCTATACCTTCATTCACCCTCGTACACACGCTCGAAGGCCATCTCGCAGGCATCTCCACGCTAGCATGGAATCCGGACAGTACAGTGCTTGCATCTGGGAGCGACGACAAGAGCATACGATTATGGGACGTAAAGGCAGGGAAGAACTTCCCGACACCACTGCTGGGGCACAGCAATTACGTCTACAGCGTGGCGTTCAGTCCGAAAGGCAATATGCTGGCGTCAGGGAGCTATGATGAAGCGGTTTTCTTGTGGGATGTACGGACAGCAAGGGTGATGCGGTCATTACCGGCGCACAGCGATCCGGTGTCTGGGGTGGATTTTGTAAGAGACGGGACATTAGTGGCCAGTTGTAGCAGCGATGGATTGATACGAATTTGGGATAGCGGAACGGGTCAATGCTTGAAGACACTGGTGCACGAAGATCACAAGCCGGTGGGTGCAGTGAGGTTCAGTCCGAATGGCAAGTTTGTGGTCGCTGCTACGTTAGACAGCACGATACGACTGTGGAGGTATGTCGAAGGGAGGGTGATCAAGACGTACTTCGGTGGCAAGAATGAGCGATACAGCGCTGCAGTCTGCTTCGGGAAGTATGGGGCTGTTGAAGGTGGAGAGGAGTGGGCTTTCATCGCAGCTGGAAGTGAAGACGGAACTGTGGTACTTTGGGATGTCAACACCAAAGAGGTCTTGCAAAAGATTGCGGCGCATGAAGGCCCTGTCTTGGGCGTGGATACTAGTCCAGATGGCAGTCTGATTGCCACTTGTGGTCTGGATGGAAAGGTCCGATTATGGAAATCACAGCAGGAATCGTCGAAGACTGTCGCCGCTGGGGATGCTGATACCAATGGAACAATTGCCAAAGAGGAAGAGGCCAAGGTCAATGGGACAAATGGAACGAATGGTCATGCTTAAGATACCCAGGCTCGCAATATGAACGAATCGATTGATGTGAATTTCCTCTTATTTCGCTGAGAGCTCAATCTATGCAATGAAATCCCGTTCAACGGACTAAGGGGTACCAACGCATGACTCGGATCAACACCCCAAGCCTCTTGACAGCACCACCCGTCTTGGCTCAAGTCGATGTCTTGAAGATGGATTTCACATCACCACCAAGGTCAACCACATTCAAATATGGCATACTCAAGCTAACAGTCGCTCTTTACGATCACGCTCTCTTCCAAGCACCATGAACAATACCTCCACCCCGTCCATTAACTCTACCTCGACGCACGAATTGCGGACCTTTGCCAGCTCCAAGTCTAGCTTGGTCAGGCCAGATGCAGCACACATCGCTGGGGAAAATCGTCATTCGACCATCTTCGCCGAGCACAGTACCGCAGAAGATGAACCAGCTACGGCTGATCAGATGGTGACGACCAAGGCTCGGTCAGTCGCCATCATCTTCTCCATCGCCATGGTCACGGGTGTGAGCTCCATGCTGAATGGTCTGGTTACGGTCGTGTTACCTACCCTCGATCGTGACCTCAAGCTTGGGCCTGAGCTTTTGATATGGTGAGCTCGGATAATCATCCTTTCTTCTGGATCATGCTGATCAGAACCAGGCCTGTAGCTATCCCGGCTCTCACATGTGGTTGCACCCTTCTCCTTGCTGGCTCGATCTGCGACGCTCTCGGTTCAAAGCTGATGTACCTCTGGGGAACCATTCTCCAGACCGGCTTCGTTCTTGGATGTGGTCTGTCACGTAATGGCTTCGAGATTGTCCTTTTCCGTGGATTGACTGGCGTTGCGATCTCGTTCTGCCTACCGAGTGCAGTCAGCATTATTACTTCTTCGTTCGTAGGCAAGCAGCGCAATATGGCTTTTGCAGTACTTGGATCTGGTCAACCTGTTGGCTTCGTGGTCGGACTTGTCCTAGGTGGTGTGCTGGCGCAGTTTGTCACCTGGAGGGCGGGGTTTTACATCGGCTCAGGTATCATCGCTATGAATATAGCACTGATCCTTTGGGCTGTCCCAAACACCGGCGCAGGTAGTCTTACCTGGCAAGAGAAGCGGCAGCAGATTATTCATGAAATTGACTGGGTGGGTGCCGGACTGGCAAGCGCATCGTTAGCCATGACCTCGTATGTTTTCGCCACGATCACTGGCAGCACGCGGAACATTCGTCAGCCGAGCACAATCGCCTTGCTTGCAATTGGCTTAGCTCTGGTACCTGCCTTTACTTTCTGGGTTGGTCGTCAAGAGAAGCTGGGTCGGCCTGCAATCATACCAAATTCGGTATGGAAGAACAGATACTTCACTACCATCTGTCTTGCGGTCTTCTTCTCTTGGGGCACCTTCAATAGCGTTGAGACTCTACTTACCTTCTACTTCCAGGAAGTACAAAAGTTGTCACCGATACAGACGTCGTTGCGTTTCTTACCATCTGCTGTCGTCGGGTTCACCATGAATATCATTGCAGGTGCCCTAGTGCACCGCATCTCGGCAAACCTCATGGTCAATGTCGGTCTTTTCATCACCTGTGCTGCACCTCTCGCCATGACATTTGCCACGCCTTCATCGAGCTTCTGGACTTCTGGCTTCATCGCCAACGTTCTGAGCGCAGTAGGCGTTGATGCACTCTTCACAGTCGCCAACCTCCTCATCACATCCGTCTTCCCAGCCAAGACACAAGCACTTGCAGGAGGCGTCTTCAACACCGTTGGCCAGATCGGCAAGTCAGTGGGCATCGCTCTCAGCGCAGTCGTTGCAAGCAGTGTCACGGCAAGGACACTGTATCCGGATAAGCACTCCCCGGACGCTCTCATGGACGGCTACATTGGTGCTTTCTGGTTCAACTTTGGCATCTGCGGCCTCACGCTCGCTATGGGCTTGATTGGTCTCAGAAAGATAGGCAAAGTGGGACATAAGCGAGATTGAGGCGGCAATCAGCATGACATTCGTTGTAATATTGAGCTCGGCACCATCTTCACGGGACATTTTCGAGCATGGCTTGAATCTGTCAGCCTTGCGAAGCATGGCAAGACGCACGTGTGTGCCATGCGAGTATACGGCCGAGAGAATCAACGAGTCTCCATCGCATTACGTGATGTCCCGGACCGAGAGAGGTCAATGGCACATGCCTTCCATTGCCCTATGGAGCCAATGATGCGTTGAAGCGGGATGTACGTTGTAGATATTGAGGCAGATAGTAGAGATACCTTCGGCTAGACCGACGTGGCGGCCAGTCAGCTATCAAGGACCGTTCAATACAAAGACTTCGCTTATACTCATGCCGCGCTGTGAATTTGCAAAATGTTGAGCTGTGAAGCTCTTTTTGGGTTCGTGGCAGTACAACTTTGACAACTTGATATCATCATACGGATCTGATTGATCCTGCGAGCAGATGCAGCCTATGACCCGATCAATCCAAGACGCTCAAGTCTCTGATGGAAAGTCTCCAGGTCCTTACGAGCAGAAAACCACCAATGAGCAGCCGGACACAAGCAACCACAAGCCCAGACTCTGACCATTACCTCGACCGAACATGTATTTACAGCCTTCCCGTCGACGGTTGCCGTTTGCCTGTCTCCGTCTGTATCTACCCGCCGGGCTTAATATGCCGTACATCACGGCCCTATACTGATGTTCCATGCTTTTTCCAGGTCCTTCCGGACTGCACATGTGAATATCGATCTTCAGAGACGGCCCATGCCGCGTGGGCAGAAGGCTCTGGCCACCGACAAGGTGAGTCAGCCGGTAGCGGCAACGACCTGATGTTCGGCCGTTGCTATCGAACGATCTTCGAGCTCAAAGTACCATGCAAGAGTACAGCATATATGCTGTGGTGTTATATAGTCACGCTGGATTCGACAGCACAGACTCCTCTCATCAGGCTCTATTCCTGCTTTCTTACCTAATACCTAATTATACCTGATCGTTCAAGATGCGCTTCTGGGATGCCGCTCTGCCCGCTCTCGCGTTCACCACTGTTGTGGAGGCGCAGGGCATTCAATTCGGGAAGATCATGAAGAAGAAGCCCGGGCTCTCGCAGACTACCAATACTCCCGCAGCCGAGACTATACCGATGCCACCGCTTCGTCAATTGTCAGTGCCATGAGTGCTCGCAAGCCTCAGCCGACCGGTGTCACTGCTATTGCTACTACTACTGAGGAAGCTGCCACAGCTACCGCAGCTACTAGCGCCACGAAGAAGGGCAAATTACCCAAGGTCACCACGAAGAAGGGCAAGGCACCTAAGACAACCAAGACGAAGAAGGCCAAGGCAGCAAAGGCGACAGGAAAGTCCAAGACAGGTCACGGAGGTGCTGTAGCTGCGTTCGCCGCTGTGCGTCCCAACATCGCTGCAGCTGGATGTGTCGTACAAGACGTTCAGTATGGCTATGTCCCATCACCGAATAACCCTACTGGGTTCCTCACAGACGCAAAGCTGGCGAAGATCTCCAAGGACAACACTCCTTACCCAGCTGGCTACACGACCAACTTCACCAATCAGTATGGTTCGCTCTTCGCCAACAACTACATCACTTACACTCAGTTGCCGACTTATAACATCTCGCAATGCGCGGCGTTCTGTGATGCCACTTCAGGCTGCCAGGCTTTCAACATCTACTTCGAGCGTGACCCAATCCAGGACCCAGGTTCAGCTTGCCCCAACCCTACCTCATCTACCATGATCCGCTGCGCTCTGTGGGGATCTCAAGTCTCTACCTCTCAAGCTGGCAACATTGGTGAGTGGAGAACCGACTTCATGGTCGTCGTCCAGGGATCCAACGGGTACAACAAGAACCCTACCCCTGCCACCGTCTCAGGCTTCAACGCTCCCATTCCTCTTGGCGGTGCTGTCGATGTGTCCAGTGTTACCTCCGGCAGGACCCCCTTCGCCGGTGCGCAATTCTACACACAGTCTTTCACCCCTCAGCTCTGCGCCGACTTCTGTACAAACACGACTGCGACCAACAAAGCTACGGCCAGGACCGCTGGTCTGAGCAGCTATACTCCTTGCAACTTCTTCAATGCTCTGTCCATTTCTGTCAATGGAGTCGCTCAGGGTACTTACTGCCAGGCGTACTCGTCTGACGTCTCGTCTTACGCCGGTCTGTACAGCTCGACCATGTCCGGTGTCAGCTATGATTTGCTCCAGTCGTACGGCTATGTTGCTAGCCAGCTTGACAGTGGTGTCATCTCCAGTGCTGCGGGCAGTGTTGTCTCCAGCGCGGCCGGCAATGTCGTTGCTACTGCCAATAACCTGCTGCCGACCACCACCGCCGTCAGGACGACCACGACAATCACGAGCACTGCTATCCCCACCACCACCACCACCACCACCCGCCCTCTCTCCGCAGCCACCCCATCATCAGTATCTTGCACATCCCTCGGTGGAGCATCCTACACCGACGCCAATGGGGTCATTTACCAAACACGCTGCGGTACGGATCTCCTCAACGTAGGCGACATCTCCTCACTCGCCGTCAATGCCTACAGCGACTGCTTCACAAACTGCGACGTCATCAGCGGGTGCAGCGGCTTCGCCTACGTCCCTTCGGCCAAGGTGTGCTACTTCAAGCGACTCGTAGGCGTCACTACAAGCCCGAACGCAAACTCGAATGTTGATTTGGCGTGGTTGGCGTCGGCTTACACGCCGCCGAATTTGAGCTCGAGCTCGACAACGACGACGACGAGGGCGAGTACGACTACTGCTGCGGCGACGACGACGGCGGCCGGGGGGCTGGGGGCTGTTGTTAGTAGGATTGCTGGGAGTCTCTAGTGGAGTAATGGGAGAGAGGGGAAGGGAGGGGAAAGTAGAGGGAAGTGGGCGATTGTACATAGGGCGTTTTTGGGAAGGAAGATACCACTTTGTAATGTGTAGATATTTGTACAGACTCATAATGGCACAAAGCCCTTTTCTGAGATGACCTCCATACTGCGTTGTGTTTGGTCTGCGAGGGCAAGAGTATGAATGATATCACGTGGTAGAGCTGATGGGCTGTTTTCGGGGAAAAGTGTCGCCGTTGAAACGATGTCTTTGTCTCCAACAGGAATGAGGCTTTCTTTCTCTGTCTTCACTCACACGAGCGTATTGCTGCCTCTCGCAGAGGGCACAGAGCGGTGCGATTCTCGGAGGCGATATATGTGATGTGATGCACATTTCGTCGTTGAGTAGATCTGCGGGTGCCGTGAGGCAACGCATGAACTCGAGACAGCTTGGGATGAGCGATTGTCGTCAATTCTTCCGTGCAAGTCGACATGAAATTAGAAAGGTATCGAGCTTGATTCCGTGCTTCGCAGGAAGCTGGACTGCCTTTCCTTCTCTTCTCACATCCACTATTTTCTTCTCAGCCATCCGCACTCTCCTTCCATCAACGATACGACACTTGCTCAGAGCACTTGTGTCCGCCGCATCATCGGATTCTGCTGCTTCACAGCAGCTTGAGTCTGCAACATGGCTGCTGAAGTCACCGCTGCGGCGAAGCTCCCATTCGAGGTGAAATGCATGATTGCCGAGGCGGTATCGCGACGCAACATGACCAAGATCTGATACAAGCTGATCTATCGCAGTTGAAGAGGCCCTCCGACCTCGCCAGGCTTTGTCGTGTCTCGAACACCTGGTACGATGCCGGAATCCGCAAGCTCTATCGTCATGTTCGATTCGACATAGGTGTACTAGACGATGTCAAGTTAATGGCCACCACTCTCAACTTACGCAATAGAGGTCTACGCTACGTCAGAACTGTTGAGCTGGGCATTGCAGCCGGTGGTCTTGGTAGACAAGTCGACGCAACCATCTCAGCAATCCTGGACTTGCTTCCCAAGGACTCGATCGAGAGGTTTCGATGGAGGAGCTGGGTTACACTATCGCGGTCGACGCTGCGCAAGATTCTCCTTCAACAGACCAAGATGAGCACGGTACAGGCCTTCCATGCAGATCATCTGACGAACGTAGTCTTACCAGACTCTGACGATAGCGTCACCACTTTCCACGACTTTGATGGTGGGGATCTCCTCGAATCATCCTGTGCGAGGACCTGCAGACGATCATATAAACCTACAAGTGCTCTCCAGCATTGTAAGAAGCTGAGACTATGTATACAGTCTGAGGAGTCCTTCGAGATCAGCCGTATTTTCCTGTCAGAATGTCAACCACGCGACCTGACAATTCGGATACACCCAAATGACAAGAACTTGAGATTCATGTCCGCCCTTGTTGCCGCCCCGCAGGCATCCGCGCAGCCGACAAACTATGCCTGCGCTTTTGTCGAGAGACTCTGCGACAACCTGGACTGGCATCATTATTCTTCATCTATGCAGAACTTGGGCAGTTTGACGCTCGTCAACGCTGATCTGATCAACTCCTCGATCTGGGTTCGCATGATTCCATTCACTTCCTTACATACTCTACGGTTTTGCGGATGCTCTGACTTGGAGCAATTCATCTCCTATCTCGAGACTTCTAGAGGATGTTTGGGTTGCAGGTGCGGTGCTTTCGCTGTGGGATTCATACTGTCGCTGTGACGGATCAGGCGGGTGTAAGTTATGTCTAGATGGTTTTTCAGATTCCAATATGACGGCGGCACGTTGATGTGGCGTAATTCTTTTCGACGATTCCATATCTGAATGTCACGTGACCAAATGATTTGCCTCGTGAAACTTGGCTGATCACTTTCCTAAGGTACTAACCATCTATTCCAATTATTCTCTTCCACCACATTTGTACTGTCAATCAGATCATCACCATTCGGACTGGAGACTATTGCGTACCACGCCATCATGGTGCAACTGCCGGTCGAGGTCAGGCACATGGTAGCCGGGCACGTAAGTGTAATATCAGCCGCAATCCAAACCATCGCTGATCAGTGTGACAGCTTTCACGACCATTAGATCTCAAAAAGCTTTGTCTCACCAACAAGGACTGGTACGATCCAGCCGTGAAGGTTCTCTACAATGAAATGTACCTTCTGATCGGGGGCGACAAAGACCGCAATCTCGTGTACACCTTCAATCCACAGAATCACGCCCTTGGTCACATCCGAGGATTGGACATCAAGGTGATTGAAGGTGCACCAACCGCTCTGGTCGAGATGACGATGCAACTCATCCTCGAGTACCTACCTGAGAACATCCTCAAAGGATTCTTCTGGTGTAATGCGACAGCTTTCTCTGTAGATCTCATCAGAAAGCTGTATTCGAAGCAGAGTTGTGTCGAGGACGTCCAGGTCGTGCCCACAATCGGTTTGGCAAAGCCATATGACGTCGAAGAGATCGCACCAGTCTATGACAGATTGGTGAACAACGATAGGCGGCTGGATCTAGTCATCGACTCAGAAGCGTCCTTTCAGCTCTCTCAGTATCTTCTGCAGATGTCGTCCTCGGTCCAGACACTGCGCATTGTGCTACAAGACGAACACCAAGATTACGACTTTCTCGGACCGGGCACGCATGCATCACCTAGAGACCTTCCATCTATTCTCGTCAGACGCCTGTTCAGCATCAGATTGCGGGACCAGATCGCTGCCAGCGTCGCCAATCTGCAAAGACTCGAGTTGTGCTTCGTTGATCTTGTCAACGCGACCGCCGAGTGGAACTGCCTGGTCGGTGCTCATCGCTTGAAGGCACTGAGCTTGATAAAATGCGGCGGTACAGGAGCATTCTTCAAGAAGATCTGTAGTCGTTCTTCCGTCGATGTCGAAGAGCTCACCCTCACGGATCATGGATTGAAGAGCGATAGACTACTCGAAATCATCGAAGCGTCCATCGTCCGTTGCGACAAGCTCAAGAGCCTTGCATTGTCTCTGATGGGAACGGACAGATGCATCTATGTCGATGACATCTGTCAGGTCGGATCGAACCTGGAGCTACTTTCTGTCCACATTTTCGGATCTGATGATGACTCCAACACGGAGTGGTGCTGGGACGATGAGGAATTTGCAGCCATCATTGATGCGTGTCCCAAGCTCAAACAGCTCTCCTGTGCCTTCCCAGGCGTTGATCTTCTCGACGACCCGAGTCCATCTTGGGTAACACGAGCCGTGAGTTGGCGTGGAAAACTCTATTAGCCCTTGATTGAGCTGACATGATCGCAGAGATGCCTACTGGAGGAATCATCCATCTCGACCCTGCAAATCAGTCCATGGCCAAAAGTCAGCGAGGTCAAGAGAATGTCTCCAACCAGATACCGAGATCTCCTCCGAGATTTTGCGTCAAACATGTTGAGTGGCGAGTTCTCCAAGGAGAAGTACGACTTCACGCCCAGCGTACAGCTGATTGCTTTCGGATGCGGACTTCAGGGGCGATACGACAACCACGATGGGGTCAGCGTGTTCGCCATGGCGACAGCTGAACTGAAAGGGTCTTTCAATGGCGCCGTACAGATTGCCAGGCCGATCTCATGTATCGACAGGAGATATGACTTTCCTGGTAGCTATATCCTCGAGTACGAAACTCCTGAGTGGTCGAAGAGGCCAGCAAATGTGAGGGAGGAGTCGGATGAGTTGGATGAGATCGATGAGACGGACGAGTGAGGATCGATGGAAGGTACCCACGACAACTGAACAGCGTCAACGACCACTATCGACCATACCAGGATCGACTCTCCAGCAGAGACGACCCGACTCTTTTCAACCTTTCACAGTCTTGGTTGAGTGCCTGACAAGGCCCCTCGGTATTGGGTGCAGTGACCAAGTTGCAATTTCATTGGAATTTGAGCGTGCATTGTCAAAGCGGACAGGATAGGCAGGAGATATCCCGAAAGATTGTCAAAGTCTCGATCATCTGAACAAACAAATAGCATGAATACATTTTATCTTCATCATACTACTTGCACGAAAAGACAGGTGATCCACAGACAAAGAGGAAGACATGAAAGAGCAGAAGTCTGTGGATGTCTATCTCGGAGAAATCCCGGACACGACACGTGACGACTTGCGTTTTGCAAGATTATGAGCACCGTAGCGCCTCCACCCGCCCTTCCATCTTGGATCTCGCTCCAGCGCTTCTTCACTTGAACTCTAGAAGGACAGGTGCTGCAATACAGGAGCTTTTGGCTTCAATCGTCTTTTCCAATTGAACTGTGATACAGCTATCTCCTAACGATAAAGTTCACAGAAGTCTGTTGTGTCTCTGAGGCCGGCTTTAGGCATGGTGGAAACGTCCGACGACAGTATTAATCGGCCAGCTTCGTAAGGACCCATTCAACGACCCAGAGTACCCAAGTCGAGGTCAACTTGGTCTGCTTCGAGAATGACAGCCGTCATTTTGTCTTGACGGACAAGCTTTGCCGAGACACTGCCAAACCATGGCATGTTGCAGCGTGGACTCCTTCTTCGATTACGAGCCGTTATAGCGGTGGCAACGGCCAATTGTTCGACTCTGAAGGGCGCTGCCATGCCGTCACCGTCATATGCATGCTTGGGATGAAGGTATAAGAACATGAGGATGATCCTCTTACTGACAACCAGCAACCACAATTTCATCTTTTCTTTACTGTACAATCTCCTGGGCTGGTCCCTTTTCGTTTCTAATTCATTCACTAATCTATATTACCTAACTTAATAATATCTTAATCACTACAGTAAAACTACACTCATTCAGCATGGTTCATCAGAATATCATCGTTGCCGCGGCCCTGGCTGGCCTGGTCGCTGGCTCTCCCGCTCCCCAGATGCTCGACATGGACCAGATCAATGCAGCGCCGGTCGCCGCTACCGGTCCAGGTACTTTCGTGGTCGAGGAGGATGTCACCATTACCAACAATGTGACCGTCACCGATCCTGTCGCACCAGCTGGTTCTGGCCTCACGAAGCGTACTTTCTTCAACCTGGGTAGAAACACCAACTACGGCGCTGTCATCAACACGTGGGAGTGCTTGCTTTTCCGCAAGTGCCAGACTGCTCCGGCTTCGACCACTCCCTGCACCACACCTGCAGCTGCCCCAAAGACCACCACGACTTCCGCGAAGCCCACTACTGCTCCAACCACGACCACCACTACAGCTTCCCGGAGCACGACCTCTTCGACCACAAGTTCGACCACCACGTCGACCACTACAACGAGCACAACTACTTCCAACGCGGTCCCAACAACTTCCGCATACACAACACCAGCCCCGACAACTGCTGCCCCTTCAACAACCACGGCGGCTCCAGCCACTACATCCGCTGCTTCGAGTGGATCCTGCGGCATTCACGGCTACGACTTACAGAACCCCGCAGCTTTCTGGTCCGACGGCTCTGGTCAGTTTGCCAACCTTGAGACCTGCAAAGGCCTTTGCTTGCAGCATGACGGCGCTTTGAGCTTTGCTTTCGGCGCTAACACTTGTCTATGCTACAAGGCCCCTGTACTTGGCAACATCAATCCTGTCGACGACAGTCCCTACGCTTTCTACGACATCAGCTGCGGCGGTGCCGTACCTTCCCCATCTACAACCACATACGCAAGCTCCACGACCTCCGCCAATGGCGCTTGCGCTACTCAACCCGAGGCTGGCACCTATTGTGGCTTCATCAACCCTGAAGATCCTTGCGCTCCCCAACCCGACGGCCACGGTCCAGGCAACCTCACTGTCGATGCTTTCATGACCAACCCCGACTTTAAGCAAGCTGCCCTCTCCGCACCATCGACCGTCAACAGTGGTAGCAGTACTTACAACCGCGTCTTCAGCAACCTCCAAGGTTCAGTATCTGCCAACTCGTATCTCGGTCTTCACACGCTCCATGCATACGATGTCAACAAGTGCGCCGCCTTCTGTGAAGAGACCAATCTTTGCACATCCTTCAACATTTACATCGAGCGTGACCCAGCACTCAACCCGACCAAAAACGATTCGACCGCGCCAACCGTCTGGGGATACTGGTGCCCTCTTCCCGACGCTATCACCAACTACAAGTGCACCCTTTGGGGATCTGCGCTGGACGCCAGTCTCGCTACCAACAAGGGTCAATGGCGCAAGGACTTCGAGGTCGTCATAACCGGCTCCAACGGTTACGACAAGACCAACAACACTACGCCTACTTGTGAGGTAACCTCAACTGTACCTTCCTCTACTCCAAGCTCTACTACTGCTGCTCCGTCGACCGCCGCTCCCACTACCACTGCTATTCAGACGACCGCAGCCCCGACCACTGGCAAGCTTAGCACCACCGTCAAATCATCCTTGACCACCTCCGTCAAGACCACAGTCAAGACCACCGCCGCCTCCAACCCGACCAGCCCCGTCCCCAAATGGAAGCCGGGCAAGAACTGCGGAGGCAAAGCCGTCAACAACCCCAAGCGATGGATGGGCAGCAAGGTCTTCCCCGGCCCCTTCAACGCCCAAATCTGCGGTGACTACGCCATCGCTCAGAACGCCGCAAACAAAGCCGCCGCCATCCAAGCTGGTCTCAAGACCTGGACGCCATGCAAATACGTCAACGCCATCTACTACCACAGGAACGGGATTCCGTATGGAACGTACTGCAACCTTTACGATGTCGCCGTTGATTCGTCCTTTGAGACTTACACTGGTGGCTGGGTGGGCAAGGATAGCTACAGCTGTAAGCAGTCGTGGACGTTTGAGCTGGATGTTGATGTCAACTTTGGGAAATGCTAAAGCAGGAGAAGATTTTTTGTATTACACATAGAATAGCGAGTCGATCATTACTGTAGCATTAGCATCAGCACTAGCATTGAAGATACTTATCTCTTTGTCCATCAATTTCTCCTTGTCACTGATTGTCATTCCAAAGTCTGTCGATGCAAACTTACCGACAGCTCGTCGGTGATCCCCTTTACTGTTTCTGCTAATGGCAACAGTAAAATGAACCTTGCAGCTTTCCTTCATAACCTTCCAAGTTGCAGTGTAGTGGTGTGCGCCACTTTCTGGGCGTGCAATCTCCCGCAAGCTGCGCCGCATTCTGCCTGACCACTACTAAATTGTCACCTTCGCCCGTGCCCTCTTTCTTCCTCAAAGAACAAAAATGGTATCTTTACTGGAAGCGTTGCCTGAAGATGAACGCCGAGCAAGGGCCAATCGACCCTGCTGACCTTGCCATATAGTGGTGATAGTGTGTACATATCTACTACACAAGAGACAGCTAGAGAAGCATCGCCGCGTTTCATCTGTTCAATTATCTTCACTTCTGTCCCCTTCTTCCGCTCAACATGGACCATCCAACATCCCATTCGCTCAACCAATAAACTCCGCCCACCTCCCCCAAACCTCATCCCTCCTCAACCTCTCCAAATCCTCCCCTCTCAAAAACACCCCCACCACCACCTCCCCATCCCCCCTCTTCGGCATGAAATACACCAACCCCTCCACCCCATCAAACCCCGGCCTCCGCACCGCCTCCGGCTTTCCCCACCCGAAATCAACCTCGTACATCTCCACTTTGCTCCAGCTCGACAACATCATATCCTTCGGCCCGTCGATATTGGCCGTGAAACTGAACCCCGCTCTCTCCTCGGCTGTGGCTCTCGTGAGCGCCGTTGCCAGCGCACGGGTGCGGAACCCCACGTCCGAGGTAGCGGCGTCGATGGCGCAACGGAGATCCAGAGCGATGGTGCCTAGCGGGAGGGAAACGAGTTCTTCCACCGAGAAGGTGTGGTAGGTCATGTTTTGGCAGAGTCCGGGGTAGGTGCCGGGCAGGGAGAGGTAGCGTCTTGCGTCGACTGCGCGGGCAAGGCTGATGGGGGTGGAAGGCGGGAGGCGGGAGGAGCGGGCGGCGGTGAGGCGGGTGTAGAGGAGGGCGGTGAGGGCGTCGTCTGTGGATATGTGCGGGGAGGAGGAGGGGAGGGTGGAGGTGGTGTGGGATTTGAGGGCGGCGAGGGAGGTGGGGGAGAAGAGGAAGTAGGACCATGTTGCTGGGGAGGAGGGAGGGAATGGGGAAGTGGGCGCTGTACCCTCCGGAGTGGAGGTGGTGGGGGCGGGAGGGATTCTTTGTGGGGCGAGTTCGGGGCCGGGGTGGTAATTGGTGTCGAGGAGGGGGATCATGCTTGGTCTGTTGGGGTTGCCGATGGTGAGGTCTTCGGGTGTGAATGGTTCACCTTTGCAGGCTTTGGATAGGAGGTGCATGATGAAGTGCTGTCCCACGAGATCCATCACATCGTGGCCAGCGTTGAAGGTCAGGAGCAATCCGCCGCGGAGGATGTTGGCTTGTACCAGGAACGTCGGGACTGGTCCATCGATACTGTGTGACAGTGTGGGGCAAGGTGCTACAATTGACTCATTGAGCATCGAGAATGGGAACTTGGCTCGCCGCATCTGCTCTAGGGACGGAATCTCTTTGTCGTTGCTGTAGTCTTTGATGGTCAACCGAGGTGCTTTGTCAAGATTTTGAATCCTCAGGTTTCCTTTCTCGTCCTGTACCACTTGTCCAGCCGTCCATGGGAAGCTCTTGGACAGGACTGTTAGCCCTCCTCGGATGACTTCAATGTTCGCATGGGTCGCTTCAGCGTCTGCTACGGCATAGCACAAGGCGATCTGGGTGTAAAGTTTGTGCAGCGGCGGCTGGTGTCCAAAGACATCGAGATCCTCGTTCAAAGCCATTCTTGAATTGTCAGAGAGGTTAAAAATGATTTGTCTACGTTGGAGATGGCACGTCGCTTTTGCCTTGCGGTCTCAGCATCTGCAGGATGACTAATGAGGCGGTGTCAGATTCGGGAGTGCGGACGCTTGACTTCACCAGATTCATCCGAGTCGCATTCGATCCGCAACTTCGTCAACATGGCCTTGACAGAGCTGCAATTAAAACCAATTGCGGGTTCAAACTCGCCTGGCACGGTCGTCATCAACTGGCGAAGGTGGCGGACAGTACCGCCAGTTGCAGATACATCGACCGAGAACAGTGCCAACATTCCATCAGGAGAGAGTACTTTGTCGCATGGTATGAGATGGCTGAATCCGTCTGGCGCAAATCCGAGGCTTTTCTTTGAACATGCCATCGATCACGTGACCTCTACGTGCGTGGGAATGGATGCAAAGTCATGAGCTGGGTACATTCTCCTTCTTCTGCGACTAGACCTATACTAAGATTACATACACTACCATCGTATTGACTACCGGACCGTGGCGGAAGACAGGGACACATCTGGGCACATCATGGCAACGAGGATCGGGGACCATGGTGGCGCACGTGCGAGCTTCATGGACCTACCACTGGATCTTAAACTGGTAGTCGTACAGTCCGTGAGTGCTCTACTCGATTTGTCCACCCCGCTTACTGATGTGATAAGCTCGACCTCAAGGCGGATCTGAGAAGCCTAGCACTTGCTTGCAAGCAGACCTACCGCCTCAGCATATCGGAGCTGTACAACTCTGTGGTCATAGACATCAACGAGAATGTGTCGAGTAGGCTGTTGAATACACTTGTGCAAGGCAATGACGGGCTCAGATTTGTCCGTCATATCCACTTCAACTTCATCAAAGATGATGACGGGTAAATCACGGCGAGGATGCATGATAATGCTCGGCAGATACTGGCACAGCTCATGATGCTCTTGCCATGGAATAGTCTGCTATCGTTCCATGCTACTTCGGACATGGTCATGGAAGTGGACTGGGTCGCAGAAATACTGCAGCGGCATGCTTGCCTAAAAAGCCTGTCCGTCAACACGTTTGGCCACAATTGCTCAGAGGTAGATGCCACGGGACGTTTGTTGAGCCTCGGTGGCAGTCTGAGGAGCATCGAAACGCTGCATTTGACCCCACAGCGTACTCACGACCTCAGAATCTGCCATCAAATTCTAAGCCATAGTGGCAGATTAAGGACTCTTCGCCTGCACCTGCTGCCAGAGCGGGGGGCTGAGTGGGGTCTGGATCCGGAGATACGCTGGAATGACACTTCGAATGGACCTGGTCTACTGACAAGGACCCTCTTCCGCCTTCATCTACCATTCGGATCTGGCCAGCCTCCCATCAAATTGTGTGAGCTCGACCTTGTTGGAATCGACCTGGGAGAAGCGTCACATACCTATGCTAACATCATCGATCTTACCCATCTGACGAGATTGGGGATTGCGGATTGTTCCAACACTGCGAGCTTGATCCATGCGCTGCGTGAGCGATGTGGACGGCGCGGAGATGGTCATCTCTCCGCAGTCTTCGTGTGTGTGGCAAGCACGACAGGACCATGAGGCTCGTCGAGTCGATTGACCTCCTGCTCGAGAGTATTAGGGGTCTCGAAGAGATCTCGGTCGAGCTTGGAGACTGTCCGCGCTTACTTAGTGCTCGGGCAATTGTGTTTCAAGCAGAAACGTTGAAGTATCTGCGGGTTCACTCATGGACGAACCGAGGACGTTATCAACAACCAAGGGAAGAGCTATGGCATTACCAAGATTTCCTGCACCTTTGCTTGAACGCACCCAAGTTGAAGGCACTGGCTTGTGCCTTTCCCCGTATTTGGGCTCTCGAAGGAGCCAAGGTCGGATTCTTGTCATTTCTGGTAAGCACAAGTTGTCTAACGCTGAGACCTTGCCCATCTAACTGATCTACAGTGTGCTGTCAGGAGACTCCCTGCCTTGCGAACGCTCAACATTTCAACTTATCCGATTTTGATCGTCGATGGCAAAGTCATTGAGAGCGGACCTTACTTGGACCTAGTTGCAGGCATTGGCAAGCGGATATTTGGCTGGCTCAATTATGGACAAGATACGATGCTCCGGAACACTCCCGCAATAAGGCATCCTGAAGCGTTAGACCAAGTCGCCGATAACATGCAGAACTTGGAGACTGCAATCATCAACCGTCAGGAATCACAGAAACCTGGATCTTCCACCGCGGGTCTACAGCGACTGCGACAGCTCGTCATAGGTACCGATGCTTACGACTCAATCTTGAATTTCAAGGCCGCCTACTTTTGCGCAGAGATCGTCGTCTCTGGACCTTGTCTCGACAGGACTTTTGACGATGTGAGACTTCTGACGAAAGAGGAGAGTGCGTGCATCGATGAAGATGGATCTTTTGTGACCACACGGAGGCTTGAAAAGGTGATGCCGGTGCAGGAGAATATACACGGTGATGGTTCGGTACCCCAGGGGAGCGAGTGGTGGTAACGAGGCGTGTTCGCGGATATGTGTGCATAGGTCACGATCAGAACTGAGATTTCCAAGAATCGGTGCACCGACTTTCATTTCATGGATCACTCGTTGAATGAAAATTGTGGAAAGTGCCCTAGTCATCTAGCTCAGGCATAACTTACTTGAGGCGGATCAGCTCTCACGTCAATATCTGCTGCGCTCCATTGCTGCAAACATTCAACCTCGGATTTTTCTCACACTACGCTTTTTCTTACTTCAAGATCCACGTGGCAGTCCCCGGGGATCTTCCTGGTCTAGTAATCGGCACTTCTGTAGCAAGAATGGCCCAGTGCAGCTCTAGTCCGACTCACTTGCTTGCATGTCCACCTGAGGTGCTGGACATGATCTTCAGCTGTGTGAGTGTAGCATACAAGACTTGAATCCGCACCAAATTGACCAGCTCCTCAAAAACTCGGACATCAGAGCTCTATGCTTGACGTGCAGGCAGATCGGCGACGTGGGAACGCACAGACTGTACAATGTCCTTGAGTTTCGACGTGACGACCCAGAGAGTCTGACACGCAGTTTGTCGAGCTTAGACGACAAGTCCAGCCAAGTTCGTCGTCTTTCGATACTTGGACGAGTGGAAGATCTGGTGCTCTTCTGCTGTGCGACTGGTGAAACGATCCTGGACGCCATGATGGACAAAGAATGGCGACCATGTCATCTACGCAGTCTCCAGATCGTTGACGTCGACAGCGAAACGAACATCATCCACAGCTTCGAAGTTTTTCTACTCGCCATTGACTTTCTCGAGACTGTTCGTCTCGAGGTTGAGACGACAGAGGCACTCCCAGGTATTGAAGGCTTCCAACACCATCGACGAACCTTGAAAAGACTGAGGATCAATGTCTGGAGGCAGATCCCAGAAGAAAATCGTCGCCTTCTCAGAAAAGAGGAGAAAGTATGGGATCCAGAGAGCTTTGAGGAGCTTTGCTCTGCATTATCCAATCTTGAGGAGCTCGCTTGCGCATTTCCGCTGGTGGGAGCATTTGATGAACCTTCCGACGAATGGGTGCGCTTCTTGGTTTGTCTGATCATGCCTTACCCCTGACCTAGCTGATGATACCATCTAGATTGCATTATTCCAATTGAAAAGACTCAGGAAACTTCACATGACGACTTGGCCTGTAGCCCACGGCCGAAAGGATTACCTGCGAAAAGAAGTGTACAATGGTGTTGTGTCAGGTCTGGCGGTCGAAGTCCTTCGTTTCTTGGCAGGTGACGAGGACGTGCTCTGTTACATGCTTGGAGGACCTAACCTTGATCGCGGCCATCTTGGTTTTGAACATCCTGACGGTACAGGACTTGATCCCAATGCTGATCTCCAGCCGGTTACGCCTGTCGCACATAGCACTCGGTCCGCCGCCTCCAAGGGAAATGGCTGACCTGCTGCTTTGTTACGAATGCACATACACAGAGGGACATAATGATGAGCCACCAGTGGTAGACGTGAGAAAGATCGGAGCCGGTGAGATGGAGCGAAGCGTACTAGACATCTTTCGAGCAAGGGTGATAGGCGAAGAAGCTCCTGGATGGTGGAGTTCGCATGCATTCGTCCCTCACACGCCTGACTATTGGTGGTAGGACCAGCGAGTGAAGTGGCATCGTAGTCGATCGCGGTGATGAAGTGGCTGAGAAACTCGAGGTGCAGGTCTCGAAGAGATAAGGTTGCCGAACGGAAGCCGGTATCGGCCCCGATGTCGCCACCATATGCAGTCAGCATTATTTGACACCGCTTGGAGAACAGTCCACCTAGGTACCACCTCTTCTACAGTCCTGCGGTGATGCTCAGGCAACCAATATGTCAGCCTTCATGTGTGAGTCAGCGGCGAAGGGCGCGGCGTCCACTTCTGGCTATACTCATTCGATTCATGGTAGGTGATTCATAACTAACAGTATACGGTGGAGTCATTAGTATCGATCATGTGGTTGGAGTCCCTTATAAGAAGAACGGGACGGTCAGAGCGAAGATGGCGCATCAACAAACATGGATTCTTCAGGAGATTGGAGGGTCCATCGACAAGGCGGGCCACAGATTGATCATGTCCCATTCAACCACGCTCGACAACTGTTCGCAGTCGACGCTTCTGGCTCTACTTCCGGATCCATCATCAAGCACGAGCATGAATTCGTCAAGCCTCTACACTGTCTGGGCCGCGATCAAGTCCTGACTTGGGGAGGTTGTTCCAACGACCCTGTATTCGACCTCAATAATGTCCAATGGAGTGGTAATATGGGTGGCACATCACCTTCCACAATCCTGAGCAACGCAAACGCTCTTTCAGCTCTGAACAACTCTGATGTTTGGTACCTTCTGACTGATGGTGAGATCTGGGGTGCCGATGTCCCAGCACTATTTCGACTAGCCAATCGGACCGGCGTGATCAACGTGCCCATTGTCTTTGTAGTCGCTGGGAATTGTCGCTCCAGTCCCGCTGCCATGAACACCGACGTGCTTCGCTTCAATGGATGCTGGACAACATGCTACTTAAAACTGGTTGTCGCGAAACGTTCAATGAGCTCGGACCATGGGTGACATACCCTGAAGCACTTCCTTGGGCGGCTCGTGACTTCCAAGCGAATGGAGTGGACAGCTGGGCTATTGGATACCCGCTTGCTGGTTTCACCCAGCTGCTCTCTTTTGGAACCAGGACCGGCGCCTTCGATGACAAGGTTGTGGCACAGATGCGAGTGGCGAAGATCCTGCATGGTTTTGTCTCCAATTATCTTGCACTGATGTTCAAGCATGGGAACGGAAACGACCACAGCTGGAAGCAGCCGGTGATGGCGACAGTCTACGCTTCTTTCAACGCTTCGCTCGTTCCGACAGACAGGCGTGGTTCCGCTTCACTCGTCAACGATCCTGCTGAGCTTTTCGCTCGCCTTCGTGCATTTCTTGCATCAGATATGGGCCTTCTTCACCACTGCAGCGAGTCTGAGAAATTCCATCTGATGCGTCGAGCCCAGCTCCTCTCCTTCTGGCTCCTGTACCATCTGCCATCTCATACCAAGGCCAAGACCTTCTTCGCGACCATACGACATTCTCAAGCTCTCGCTACTACTGTGCTCGATGTCTCACTCCCAGCACTACCAGACGCAGCAGTGATCCCAACACTGACATCGATCTTCCGTGCGTCCGACCCAGCCGACCATGTCTTCTTCGCCAGGCACACTAGCGCCTGTCAATTCGCATCTCCATTCGGTGCTTCCGTACTTCGTTACGGCTTCGCTGCTTGCGGAGAATGGTTCATCCAGCCAGAGGACCTACCAAGTATCGACCGAAACTGGACCCCGAAGGAACTGGAGCAGCTGCGTCAAGCTCGAGCCGCACACCTGGTTAGGGCATTCGCTGTAGACAACACATTCGGGAAGCTAGCACACACAGGCATGCCACTCCCGCTAGACGGCAAGGCACCGACCTCGATCCATGTCAATCTCCACGTCAGTGTCGCACGAGTGTGGAGCCAACTCAACCGAATCACGCGGCAACACATCCTGTCTGGAAAAGTGGGTCACTTCATCGCACTAGTGGAGAAGGAAGTCTACGGCACCGGCAGAGGTGACGTCTACCAGGAGCACCTGGCTCGTAAAATCCGCGTGATCCTTCCGAGTTTCTTCATTGTCCTGCACGATGCCGCGGCACGTGAGGGAGCTGGTAGGCGTGCGGAGGATTATGAGCACGATTGGCGGCTGAATCGACTGGAGGTGAAGGCGAAGTGGGAGATGAGGGCAATGGAGGAGGCGGAATGGGAGGCGGATCTTGTGATCGTGGGTGGGCATGAGTAGTGAATTGTTGCGTTCTGGTAGGACAATGCAGGCGGCCGCAGCTGCTGGGTAAATTATTTCATTGTTTTTTTGTGTGACATCATGCTTTATTTTCTTATTTGATCTTACTGATAAATAAAAATGAATGTATAAAGCTTATCGATAAGTTCTTTACGAAGGAGAAAGATGGAACTATAATCCACTGCTATATCTAAGTCATCCTTGCGATCAGATCACTGCGATTATAGATACACTACCAGAAGATATGTCAGAACATAGCAGAGAAGACGACTCATCCAGGTCGTATAGAGACGGCTCACCCGAGTCGGACTCAGGTGGCTCGTCCACCTCCGTCAGCACCATCAGGCCGTCAAGCAGTGCGCCAGACCAGCCGGCCAACGCAATCCAATCTGACTCGTCTAACGAGGGTATATCCAACATGAGGATCGCTCGGCGCGGTCCGAGACCTCTTCCGACCCCAGCAGACCCAGTGATTCCGTCATTGTCGTCTCGGAAGCCACGAGTCGCAGCAGATGATCCACTTCCCAGGCCTCCTCCAACACCTCACCCCTACCAGCAGTATCCCGAACTCAAACTCGAGGATGCAATACAACTATTCCAGCCAGGTTTCGTGGTAGGGAACGACGACGGGACGGGGAATCCGATTGACCTTTTGGAGATCTTAGTGGACGGGGCGTTCTGGCACAATGCAAAGCACCGCCAAGTCAACAAGATCCGCCAGTTTAGGAGTATAATGTGGAAGAGAAGTGAGAGAGCAGATCCGGACCTGGGTGATAGCGACAACCAGCACAGCGACAGCTCGGACGAATTCTATGAAGACGAATTCAAAAAGTCTACAGTTGAGGCATTCAGGGTGATCTACCAGCTATGGAGTTACAAGGGCAGAGGTTCTAACTCTGAGCCGGCCGGTCTTGTCAAGATTTACATTCAAGATCCCGACACGCCTCTTCCAAAGCAATGCAAGCCCATCTCCAAGATTGAGTTTAAGCTCTTCGTGGTGGCTCAGACTGGAATCCTACCCTTGGACCCAGATGCGTCCAAGGAGGATAAGCGGACCTACCACAGGATTCGGGCGCAAGCCTTTAAAGAAAGCCAAATAGATCCGGAAACCGCTACTTATCCATTCCTCACTGTCCGTCAACACATCGCCCCTCATCCCAAGGGCGATCTTCTCGCCAGATGCACGAGCAGGTGGACCAACGTCAGCATGAACACCTTCCACTACGTGCCGGATCTTCCATGTACGAGCGCAATGATCGAGACTGATGAGGAGTTTACCGAGATGGTTGAAACGCTCACTAAAGAACTTCTGTGAGTCTACATGTTCACGTGTCCAGGGATCTCCAACCAGGACTGACTATCTGACTCAGAAAACTGCATGAGACCGGGTTCGTCCCGTGGAGCTTCAACCTCCGAAGTTTCCTGTACCGCCCGTGGGAGGATCCTCCCTATCCTGCCTATCCTGGGATCAATCGTGGTGACACTCAAAAAGGAGCTGAGGCACCAAAGCCAAGAATGTAAGTGATGACGGCACAGCTCCGGCGTCACCGAAAATATGCTGACGGTACTGGCAGCCGCTTTTGGGATGTGTGGCACTCTCGTACAGCACTGTCCAAACGTGACGGCAGGCTGGAAAATATATTGTTGTTATCCAAAGGCGAACCCATCATGGCCGACCGCAATAGCAAACATAGTCGCGCGCTGGAAAACATCATCAGAAGAGAGTCATGGGGCTGGGATGGATCTCCGGTGGTCAAGTACAAGGACGTCGAGGCACTTCGAAGGGATGATATCTACAAATCGTTTGAAGCATTTGAGCGATCGTGGGGATCACAAAACATCGTGGATCCTTAGTGATCTTGAACGTTCAAGTATCAAACCATGGTATGATGATTACGGGGACGGAGACTACTGGTCGCTCGAGCTATTCAGAAGCCTGACAGCGAACTCAAAGAATCTGGAGCAGCTATCATGTGCATCTTCTCCAGTGAGGCTACTTGGCTGGTCTTATGGAGACTGGCGAGACACTCTGGTAGGTCGTCGATGGTCTCTGGAGTCAACTCTCTTACTTACTAGAACAGAATTGTGTCTATCTGGTACTATATTGCACCAGAAACAGGACCGATGTGGATGTAGCTACCTCGATGCAGATGGGTAGCATGCTATTGGAATACGCGCATGACCTCAAGCATCTTACCCTGGCGCAAAGGGATGCACACCAGTACCGTCTGGACCCTGGTTTCTTCGGTCAACCAGCTATCGGTGAGGCCCTTAAAGAGTTGACTCTGAACGGCAAGCTGTCGGGCAAACTTGCAAGCGTAAAGAATCTGGATATCGTGGGCCTTTGCATCGATGAACCAGACAAAGACACAGGCTTGGACAATTCACCTCTGCTCATATATCTCCGGGAAGCCGTTCACAGCAACTATCAGAGAAGCAATGCAGTGTCCGCGGCCAGCTTGACCTGGCAGGAGAGAAAGTATGAGGAGCCTCGTTCGGAGATCCTGGATTTCCCACGATTCATGCGACATCCCGTACCAGTGCTCCTGGTCTGGGAGGAGGAAGTGCAGAGTGCAGGAAGAATATCACGGCTCTTCATATTGACACATCGATGGTATCCAGGCGCCATCCGGTGGTGAAGGCGCCCAGGTCCAACCACGTTTCACACCCTCCTGAGAGATTTGCGGAAGTTCTTATGGTGATCATGATTTTGTACAGTGTCAAGGTACCGAGTTAGAGGACTTGACTCGAGGCTTTCGACCTTTTGTGTCTGAATTATCTCACCCCTGGGGAAGATGGAGGTGCTTAGTGGGAGAAGAAGGCAATGGATCACATGAATGCCGACTAGGGTGGGTCCAGAGCCAAAATGTGTGGCTTCATATCACGACGAATTTCAAGCAACTATAGGTATCGCACAGATTTTATAGAAGATCTTCAAGGACTTAATCCCATTTAACAGGTATCTCTTTGTGCTCTAGGGAGTTTGTTATACTTCGTGCTATCGCTGGTAGTCCTGTCCTGGTTCAGAACTACCACAGCAGAGTGCCACCCTTGGGAGCATTTAAAGTTTCGGAGCTTTGGACCTCAGCTGGGGACACGTTTCTTGTGGTCCAGCAACTGCAAACAAGGGAAGCTTGAGGATCGATTCTGGTACTCCTGCGAAGCTGCGGACGGATTATTCAATGCTATCCCGATGAGGAGCATACAAATTGGCCGTGTTGGCCAATTGAGTCTCTGGGGTGCAGCTCTGCTCGGACTGGCCGTCCAGGGAGCTCCTACTGTCGATGTATCCTTGCAAGCCGCTTTCGAAGCACCGCCATTCCTGGTAGAGCTGATGTAGGTACTCATGCATATAGAACATCACATGGTCGCTAATGTAGCTCCAGCGAGACTGCCGCAGAAGAGAACGCGACTTCATACTTCCCCTTACTCGACCGCGTTGCAGATGGCCACTTCGATGGTGCAAAGACGGACAGAGAGCTGTATGAGCTTTTCTTGAAGACAGTGCAAGATGATGGACATATCATTGACCAAGAGACTCTATCGTCTCTGAGGCTGGCGCTGTCTGTGCATTCCACTGCACCTCGGATCGAAGCCCACTACCAGTACTACAACACCACAGCAAGATATCTCGGGAGTCAGGAATGCGATACATGGGTGGTATTCGATGGCAAGAAGTACTGCACACCAGATCTGGCGAAGGAGGCGACCGAGACGATATCAGAGAGGCGAGTTGGATCCAAGCAAGGTATAGACGTCGGCTCACACCGTACAGGTCTGCGCTATCATCATTACCCTTTGACCGTGTCCTTGGGGATACACAGTCCATAGCCTCTATCCTCTACGCGGATATCACGTCGCCTACTTTCCGGAAATTTCATAGGACCATAAGCATCACAGCTAAGAGTGGGAAGACATCGTACCGGGTCAGACACAAGCCGCCAACGACCGGAACGCGAAGACCACTATCTGTCAGCGGATATGGAGTGGAGCTGGCTCTGAAGAGAACAGATTACATTGTCATAGATGACAGACAAGCGTCGGAAGGAGAGGCAAAGAAGGACTCTCCGGAACGCACGCAGTCCGTGCTAGCGGACGATGATGTAGCAGACCTCAAACCACTGTCCTCGTCAGAGCTAGCGGATCTGGGGATGAAGGCCACAGGTTTCATCATGTCCAACGAAGACAAGTTTGGAACTCTGCTCAAGCTAGCGCAAGACTTCCCCAAACACTCTAGCGTGCTGTCGACAGTGGAGATTTCGGAGCAGCTCAAGCATGAGCTGGACCAGAACGCTGTGTCTTTTCTACCACCTGGGTACAGTGCCATGTGGATCAACGGTAGGCAGATGCTTAGCCGTGATCTCGATGCTTTCTCACTACTGGAGCAACTCCGGTCCGAGCGAAAGCTCATCAATTCCGCGAAGGACATCGGTCTCAGTGGAGAAGAGGCCATCAAGCTGATTAGTCACTCCTCGATGAATGAAGGCGGTCCGTCTGCAGATGGCATGCCAGAGGTGCAACGCTATGATTGGCGCGATGACATCGAAGACAACCATGTCATAATCTGGATGAACAACATCGAGAAAGATAAGAGGTATCTGGAGTGGCCTGACAACGTTCAAGCAGTAAGTCGACTGATGCTGGGCAAAGTTCATTGCTAAATACACAAAGTTCCTTCAGCGCATGTTTCCCGGTCAGCTTCCTGCGGTCAGGAAAGACCTTCACAACGTCGTCATGCCCGTCGACTTCTCCAACAAGACCGACGTTGAGGTTATACTGGAGAATTTGCAGAATTATGTGAAGAGGAAAGTCCCAATCCGGTTCGGTCTAGTGCCACTCACGGAGACTGTCGAGGCCGATCAGCATGCAAAAGTGGTTCTTACATTGGTCGACTCGTACGGGCTGGCGGCAGCTCTGCACTTCCTGGAATTGAGCTTTCCGGACTTGGGTAAGAAGTCAAAACCTCCAACACAATCCCACTACGAGGCTGCGATCAAGGAGAAGACGCTTCGGAAAGAAAAGACCGCACTGTCATTCCAGGAGGTCATCGAAGACACCAACAAAATCATCGAGATCGAACTTGCAAGAAGCTATCTTCGCAGACTCGGTGCTACTGGGTCCTCGCCTCCGTACCTAGCAAACGGTGTTCCCATCACCCGCAACGAAGAGTGGATGGCTGTCATGAGCAATCGAGTGGGGATGGATACTCGCGTTGTACAGCAAGCCATCTACATGGGCAAGCTTGATGATGACAGCTATCTTCCCAGTATGTTCCTGGACAACGCAGTATCGAGGCGGAACCCTTTGATCATACCGGAGGATGAAAAGGATGTACGCGTACTTACACTTTCGAACATTCCGGATCTAAAAGATGGCCGCATGGGCATTATTCCGAGTTTGCCGGCAAGTGAGGAGACCGTGGAAGCAGAACTCGTTCAGCTTGTGCTGTCAGCAGACTTCGACTCCGAGACTGGTGGGCGACTCTTCGCGGAAGCCGTCAAGTTCCGCGCCGAGCATGACAACGTAGAGCTTCTCTTCGCGCAGATAGGTTCCGCGAAGAAAGGCGGCTTTTCTGAGAGATTGCAGGGAGCACTCTCCAGCACAACACTTTCCCTCGATGTGCTCAAAGGTCTTGAGTGGAGTGCTCCTGCCAGCCAGAGTACAGGTGACGCAAGCATCACTGTGCAAGAGTTCTGGCGGTCCGCGGACTCAGTGGTAAAGGAGCTCGGTCTTCCGCAAAGCAGCTCGGCCGTATTATTCAATGGCAGAGTGATCTCTATTCCAGCAGAGTCGACCATAGATGTTGACGATCTGGAGATGCTTTTGTCCTATGAAAGGAAGAAGCGATTGTTGCCAGTGAGCAAGGCACTCAAAGCGCTTGATCTGCTTCCAAGGGCATCAAAGCCATACACGTTCTCTAGGCTGTCGAATCTGGTGGCTCTGTCGCAGGCCTCGGATGTCCCTGAAGGCATCTTCGAAAGCCCACCCGCTGCAAGAATGTCCATCTACGATCAGTTGAAGGGAGACTTTACCGGTATCACACTCGGCGATCCCTCGACTGCAAGTGTACAAGTCGTCGTCGCTATCGATCCTGCGTCTGAGTCTGCGCAGACCTGGCTCCCGGTGGTGAAGGTGCTATCGGAAATGGCAGGTGTGCACGTCAGGATCTTCCTCAACCCGAAAGAACGAATAGAAGACTTGCCGGTCAAGCGCTTCTACAGGCATGTCTTGAAGTCCTCACCGACATTCGACGTAGGAGGTGCGCTTGAGGATCAAAGTGCGCACTTCACAGGACTACCTGCCGATGCTCTTCTCACAATTGGCATGGATCTGCCCCCGGCCTGGCTCGTCTCGCCGAAGGACAGTGTACACGATCTTGACAATCTGAGAATCAGCTCACTGAAGTCCGATCAAGTCGAAGCTGTATACCAACTCGACCACATTCTAATCGAAGGTCACTCGAGAGATGTGACGGCTGGTTCAGCGCCCCGTGGCGCACAGCTCATTCTGGGAAGTGGACGGAATGAAAAAATTGCCGACACTATCATCATGGCTAATCTCGGCTACTTCCAATTCAAGGCGAACCCTGGCTTCTACAATCTCTCTCTCCAGCAGGGTCGGAGCCAAGAGATCTTTAACATCGACAGCGCTGGCTTGTCAGGGTATGCCACACAGTCCAGCGACAGCAGCACAGAAATCGCTCTGTCGAGCTTCCGCGGTACCACACTTTTCCCGCGCCTGTCAAGAAAGTCCGGCATGGAAGAGGAAGACGTCCTTGAGCCAAGTAAGTCCACCTTCGAAAAGACCGCAGACGCCTTGGCTGATGCTGCTGGCAACGTTCTCAATGCGTTCGGTGTCGATGGCAAGGGTGCCGGCGGTTGGCTCTCGAAGGCTACTCAAAAGGTTGCATCCTTGTCAAATGGCGGCACGGGTAAGGCTATCTCTACCCTTCCTCATGCCGACATCAACATCTTCTCGGTTGCCTCCGGTCATCTTTACGAGCGCATGCTTAACCTCATGATGGTCTCGGTCACGAAGCATACCTCACACACAGTCAAATTCTGGTTCATCGAGCAATTCTTATCTCCTTCATTCAAGGCTTTCCTCCCGATCATGGCAGAGGAGTACGGCTTCAGATACGAGATGGTAACATACAAATGGCCACATTGGCTTCGAGCGCAGAAGGAGAAGCAGCGTGAGATCTGGGGATACAAAGTCCTTTTCTTGGATGTCTTGTTCCCGCTAGATCTGGACAAGGTCATTTTCGTCGACGCCGATCAGATTGTCCGCACAGACATGTACGAATTGGTACAGTTCGACCTCAAGGGTGCACCATATGGCTTCACGCCAATGTGTGACTCCCGCACAGAAATGGAAGGGTACAGGTTCTGGAAGCAAGGCTACTGGAAGAACTTTTTGCGGGGCTTGCCCTACCACATCTCGGCTCTGTACGTGATTGACCTGGTCAAGTTTCGTCAAATGGCCGCTGGTGATCGACTCCGGCAGCAGTATCACCAGCTGACCGCGGACCCCGAATCTTTGTCCAATCTTGATCAGGATATCATCAATCAGATGAGCCATGTCCTTCCGGTCCACAGCCTTCCCCAGGAGTGGCTGTGGTGTGAGACCTGGTGCAGCGATGACACCTTGAGAGTCGCAAAGACCATCGATCTCTGCAATAACCCGGCAACCAAGGAACCCAAGCTGGAAAGAGCGAGGAGACTGATACCTGAGTGGACGATTTACGATGAGGAGATTGCTGCGCTCGCGAAGAGAAAGCAGGGTGATGCAGCAACCATTCCAGGACGGGGCGACGGGAAGGGTGAGCAGGAGAGGTTACAAGCAGAGGAGTACCAACGAAAGCTTGAAGAAGAGAAGGCAAAGACGAAAGTGGAGCAGGAGAAAGGAAATGTACCCAGAGATGAGTTGTAAGATAGACGACCTTTTTAGACTTGCTTGTACCAGGACTGTCAGCATGTGGCGCCCTATAAATTATGCTGGCACTTGACCTGTCAGTTCTTCGGACATTGCTATATCATTCGTTCGACACGGTCGCGACGCGCATCGATGAACATGCCATACTTGCGCAGAAAACGACAGAAAGATGGGAACAAGATTGGTCACGTGGGGACGCGTTTGCGTGTTTCTCGGGTGGCGACTCCGACGCGTCTCCCCGCATGAGTGCCTGCAGGCGTCTTGAATTTATTCCTCTCCCCAAACAGCTCTATTCTTCATCACCCACCGGCCATCACATTAAGCAAATATGACCGTCGCTTTGGGCAAGGAGAACATACCTTCGACACCCATTACCGGCATCAAACGAGGACGGCTCTACGGTGGACTCTCACAATCAGTAGACCGGCTTGTCAAGCCATTCAAATGCCCCGGTTCCGCCATCGCCCGAATATCAGAAAAGCCAGCACGAAAGCGACGCAAGGTCAACTACGGAGGAGCAGACAACAGTGAGGATGGAACGGACGATTCGCAATTCAGCATCATCGAGCGACCGCCACTTTCACAACAGTTCCCAGTCTTCAAGGTGAAGGACAAGGACTCCACATTTCGGCAGCGCTTCAATGTGCCGCTGATCAACAAAGATGCTGGAGGATATAGCCAGGGTCGACCGCCACCACTACTGGGCCTGCGACAGGGTGCTGCCTTCGTGGCAAAACCATTACACGATCCGTCTGGCGAATTTGCCATCGTCTTGTACGATCCGACGATCGATGCGAAGCCCGATAAGACTCCAGAAGAGATCGCTGCGGAAAAGAAGAAGAAAGAGGACGAGGCCAAGGCAGAGAAGGAGAAGCTGGACCGACCACTCGTGCACAAGAGCTTGGCTGAAATATTGGGGTTGAAGAAGAATACGGTCGAGGAGAGGCCGAAGGTGCCTGTTGTGATTGATCCACGACTCGCGAAGGTCTTGCGTCCTCATCAAGTCGAGGGTGTCAAGTTCTTGTACCGATGTACGACTGGTTTGATCGATGAGAATGCACATGGCTGCATCATGGCCGATGAGATGGGTCTGGGCAAGACACTGCAGTGCATCACTTTGATGTGGACGCTGTTGAAGCAGAGCCCGGACGCCGGCAAGAGCACGATACAAAAAGCTGTCATTGCATGCCCCAGCAGTCTGGTTCGCAACTGGGCCAACGAGCTTGTGAAGTGGTTGGGCAAAGATGCAGTCAGCCCATTCGCAATCGATGGAAAGGCTACAAAGGAGGAACTTATCCAGCAGTTGCACCAGTGGTCAATCGCGACTGGACGGTCCGTCTCGAGACCTGTCATCATTGTGTCCTACGAAACCCTTCGAATGTATGTGGACGAGCTCAAGGGCACACCTATCGGACTACTTCTATGCGACGAGGGACACAGGCTGAAGAACGGCGAGTCGCAGACATTCACTGCACTCAACAGCTTGAACGTACAGAAGCGGGTCATTCTATCTGGCACACCTATCCAGAACGACTTGTCTGAGTACTTTGCTCTTCTCAATTTCGCCAATCCCAACTACCTCGGTACACGCGCAGAGTTCCGCAAGAAGTTCGAGCTACCTATTCTGCGAGGTAGAGATGCAGATGGCACAGACGCGGACAAGAAGAAGGGAGACGAGGCTATCACTGAGCTTCTAGGACTCGTCAACAAGTTCATCATCCGACGAACCAACGACATCCTCTCGAAGTACCTTCCAGTCAAGTACGAGCATGTTGTGTTCTGCAACATGGCGCCTTTCCAGAAGGATTTGTACAACTGGTTCCTCCAGTCTCCGGACATCAAAGCTCTGCTCAAAGGTAAGGGAAGTCAGCCACTGAAGGCAATCGGCATGCTCAAGAAATTGTGCAATCATCCGGATCTCCTTGCATTGCCAGATGATCTACCAGGTTGCGAGCAGCTCTATCCGGCCGACTATGTGCCTAAAGATGCCAGGGGCCGAGATAGGGATGTCAAGTCATGGTACTCTGGCAAGATGATGGTGCTTGACAGGTCAGTATTTCGCAGTTCCAAAAACGTTCTCTCGCTGACATACATCAGAATGCTTGCCCGCATCCGTGCAGAGACGAATGACAAGATCGTGCTCATTTCCAACTACACGCAGACACTGGACATCTTCGAGAAGCTATGTCGGTCCCGTCAGTACGGCTCACTACGACTCGATGGTACCATGACTGTCAACAAGCGCCAGAAGCTGGTCGACAAGTTCAACGATCCAGATGGGAACGAGTTCGTCTTCTTGCTGTCCTCCAAGGCAGGTGGATGCGGTCTCAACCTCATCGGTGCCAATCGTCTGGTCCTCTTCGACCCTGACTGGAATCCTGCTGCCGATCAGCAAGCGCTTGCACGTGTCTGGCGTGACGGTCAGAAGAAGGATTGCTTTGTATACCGCTTCATTGCAACCGGTACCATCGAGGAGAAGATCTTTCAACGACAATCTCACAAGCAGTCACTATCATCTTGCGTCGTTGACTCGAACGAGGACGTCGAGCGCCACTTCTCCCTCGACAGTCTTCGCGAGCTGTTCCAGTACAATCCAGACACGACTAGCGACACACACAACTCATTCAAGTGCAAGAGATGCAAAGAAGGGAAGCAATTTATCAAAGCGCCTGCTATGCTATACGGCGATACGAGCACCTGGAATCACTTCACCAACGATGGAGACAAGGGCGCAATGAGCAAGATCCAAGATCTTCTGCTGCGGCAAGAGTGCTCGGATCAGGCAGTCAGTGCAGTCTTCCAATACATCAGTCATTAGCGAAGGAGTCGGGTAAAGAAGGTTGTTTTGCTTACTCGTGGGATGACCCTGTACATACTACATCTGCATCTCGCTAGACCATGGAAGAACTATAACGAAAATGTCATGACAGCAACTACCCTCTGAATGCCCCGGTGTCAACAGTGAAGATCTCGAGGACGCCCTACCAGGCCTGCGAACCATGGTCTTGGCGTGGCAGGAACGCCGGCCTTGGCACTTTATTTTGCGATAGCCCTCGTGTCAAGCACTTTCCACATCCACTTTCACGACACGCCCACATGCTTTCGCTTTGCGCTGCTTGTGACCAATTCCTGGCGCCCGATGGGCAATACTTCGTCGCAGATTGTCGGACCTGAACAATCACAACCGCAATCGTCCAATACCGAAGCTCCCACAGCCCCGCAAGCTCTGGAAATTCCTGCGGAGACGCTCGACAAAAGCGCGAGAGAAGAAGCCGTCGCATTCACGCCTCCTCCTACTGGCGTACTCAAGGAGACTGATTCAGACTCTGGACAATCGCACTCCAGCGTTGATCGCGACGAGGTAGAGATCGAAGAGATCGACGACATCGGGTCTGACGAAGCTGCCGGGCAGGATACTCTTAATGATACTGGATCTCCAGAGCTAGGCGACTTTAGCTTCATGGCGGTCCAGCACCCCCGGGAGATTGACTCACACGAGATCCCGCAGTTCGACGGCACCATGGACCCTCCACCGAGCGCAACGGCCAATGAGGCGCCTATACCTAGCGAAAGTCCGGAAGCTGTTCAACTGTCACCAGCTGAAGAAGCCAGGCGAGCGAAGGCAGAGCGCAAGCGTGTGCGCGCCGAGAAAAGAGCGAGAAAAATATCACGGCAGCTGCAACGCGCTATGGGCAGTACGCCACAGGCGCGCCCGACAATCGAGACTGGTCTTGGTGCGCCATTTGTAGAGGATGAGACCTTGGTTCCGGAGACGCAGCCGGAGACGGTCCCAAAGCAGCCAGAATCGCTGCCTGCAAAGCTTCAAGAAGCGGACGCGGAGGTACACAACGAAGAGACCACACCAAGGGCGGCAGAGCAGCAAAACGGGGCCGCAGTATCGGAAGAGGACGTTGACATGTCCTACGATTTCGATGATCCTGGGACACAGCTTCGCATGGAGGCGGAGAGAGCACAGCGAGCTCGAACAAGCACCACACAAGAGCTCTCGAGTCCTCTCAAGCGGAAAGAGCAGGAACTTGCGCAGCAGAAGAACAATTCGAAGAAGCGAAAAGCAGCTTCTGTCGATTTCGAAGAAGATGCGGCCAAGTCGCCAAGTCAGCAGCGACTGTCCAAGAAGCAGGCTATTTCACGCAAAGCAGCGAGCAGCTCGGAAAAAACGAACACCCCACAAGCGAGGAACACGCCGGCAAAAGCTACGAGCAAGAAAGCAAAGCGACAGAAGACACTGCCTACAGAAGTTCAGGAGACACAAGCTATCGAGGACGATAAGGATGTCGATGTAGCTCGCTCGCCTGAATCGAGCCCTTCGCAGGTTCCCGCTTCCTCGAAGCCTATTCTCACGCTATCCACAGATCCTCCACCTGGCGCCGCAGGATCTGCCAAACCGAAGAAGAAGCGAGTGGGGAAGAGCACTGTGCAGAAAGACAAGGATGAGTCAGATGCTACGCCGAGGAGACCAACCATTAGCGGTCCGTTCAGTCAAGAAGAGGTGAATAAGGTGCAGGAAGCAGTAGCGTCTTATTGTGATCAGAACAACATATCTGAGCAGGGCTTCAAAGAGATGTTACAGCCGAAGAATTCATCCAGGACCTTAGTAGCGGACGTGTTCACCTGGATTCAAGATGCTCTGCCGGATAGATCGCGGAAGTCCATCCGTCAGTTCTGCCAGCGGAGATACAGCGCTGCACATCGTGGACCTTGGACACCGGACGAGGACAAGGATCTGAGGGAAGCATACGAGGAGAAACCTGGCAACTGGGTTTACATTGCTGAACTACTCGGACGATTGGCCGAAGACTGTCGAGACCGCTGGAGGGACTATGTCGGCAATCCCAGTAAGCAAGACGGCGTGTGGACTGATGCCGAGGAGGCGGAGCTGGAGAAAGCGGTTGTGGAATGTGTCTCGCGGATGCGGAAAGAACGCTTTAATCAGGAACTTGGCGACGACTTCGATGATAGTATTCTCGAGGCCAACGTCAATTGGGCTGTCGTAAGCGACATGCTAGGCAAGAAAAGAAGCAGGCTCCAATGCAGATACAAATGGGCGAAACTACACTATCGCAAGGTCAGAATAGCAGAAACTGGGACGCCTCATCCCAGACGCAGGAAGAGCGGAGGCCTCACGTCCACTCCAGGGAACACTGATGCGACACCAGCAACGGGGAACAAACGCAAAGCAAGCAAGTCTTCAGCATCCAAGAAGCCGAAAGCCACTAAGGAAGCGGGTGATAAGTCAATTCGGCCTTCAAGCTCTGCGAAACCCAAGAAATCAAGAAGTGTTTCGGCACCACATTCCAGCAAGAAATACTTGAGTGCCGCAAAAATCACTCCAGAGGACGATGATATCGAAGATGAGACCCAGCCGGAACAACAACAGCACAACGATGACATGGAGGTAAGCCAGATTTCTTCCTAGCCTCGGGTTACATGTTTACACCTCAAAGAACAATCGCTGAGGAACCGCAGATCTACGACATTCCTCAATCGCCAACAACAGCTCAACCACGCAAGTCTATTCGGAAAGCAACTCCTCTAGCTCATGGCAGCTCTGCAAGGAAACCGGCACCTGCTCTCCAACAAGTAGTCGCCACCACGAACGAGCTGGAGCAATCAGGGCAGTCTGGAGACCCGGACACGAACGAGCTTCGTCCAGGAGGTTCTCGACCTGCTGCTTCCCGAATCGAGCATGAAGCTGGATTGAATGACGCTCCAGCCCAGATTGCCGCAGAGCCCAGCTCTCCATCTTTCGCGTCATCGCCGCCAATCCTGCAACCTGCTGTCCAAACAAATCAGCCCAGCAGTGAAGACTCGCCGCAACCAATCCGTCGTCGCGCCCCACTGATGTACGATAGCAGTCCGCGACCTCCATCTCCAATCACCTCTGGTCCCTCCCGGCTTCGGGCGCGTACGCCTCCAGATGAGAAAGTCTGGCTACCAGGTGATCAATACCTCATGCTGCACGATCTAATGGCGGCGTATCATGCTGGCAACTTCACCGATCTGATTAGTTTCTTGGCCACTGTACGCCGTGAGTGCAGCGAGCAGCATTACACGGCTGAAGATCGCATCACACAGTATTGGAACATTGTCAAGGAGGCTGGCTTCCGTGGTGGCCTACGTCGCAACATCATAGCAAGCATTGATTGGCTTTCCGACCGATACGAGACCTGGGTGCTCGCCCGTACAAGTCATGGCAACGTGGTGTACGACCAATCCTTGGAGAGGGTTCCTGACCAAGCCACGCCACCGCGCTCCAGATCACAGGAACTGCTTGCCGATGAGCGATATCAGGAGGTCGTCGTCCAGCGACAAGCAGCTCAGATCAGGGAAGCGAGAGGTCAGATCCTCGGAAGCAGTGTTGATCCTAATCAGGAGCTGAGCGATCGCGATCAGGTCATTGACCAGGAGTGTGAAGTCGAAAAGGGGAGCAGGCAGCGCACAGACGCCGAATTCGCAGCTGAAGCGGCATTGGAACGGAGACGTGCGGCGAGAAGAGTAGCACATGAGTCGCGTCACGCTGAGCGGCGAGCCAGGATGACCGCTTCGGAGATCGATGCAAGCGAGATCCGAAGGCGGTACAATTTGGATTCGCAATGGCATCAATGGCATCTAGAAGCAGTTGTGCGTAAGAGGACCGAGAGGGTGATGGAGCATGGCGGTGACGTGGAGCACCCAGGACCTTTTGCAGAGTTCGCTCGGATGGGGGAGGAGGAGCTGGCGTTCCATTTGTTGAAGTGGAGGAACAAGCAGCGAGCTCCAGCGATCAGGGTGCCGGATCATATTCTGTGGGATCTCGCTCGAGAAACGACAAGAGTAAGAGCCGAGCGTCGACAGGAGGCCAGGCGAGAGGAGAGGAAGAAGATTAGGAGAGAGCAAGGTATAGAACTGGCGAGCACGGATGAGGAGAGGGAAAGGCGATCGATTCCTCTGGCACAGCAGAAACATACTGCTGACCGCATTGATCGGTGGTCGCAAGAGGTCATTGAGACGATGGAGTCTGGTAATCTGGAACGTGTCCCTGACAACGAAGGCATCGCGGCAGGATCCGAGGTTATCGAACCAATTTCAGCAAATGACATTGCCGCTGAGGACACGACACACCCGACCTTGCACGACTATGCAAATATGCTGGCCGAACAAACAATCGACCAAGAAGCGATCGTGTCAGACGCGGATGCTGCGCAGGATGCGGTCAATGCGCCAGACCATATGACCGCTCAAGAACACGATCTTGCCAACGACGAAGGAGAGGAAGACGAAGACGTTGCGTCCGGTGCCTCCGAGGAGCTTGGATCGCTAAGACTTGCATCTCCTGAGCTGGGTGACTTGGTCGATCAACCAAATCGAGCGACGCAGGACACTTGGCAGAGCTCGCTCCCGCAGGAGTTCAAGACGCTGAGCAGGACACCAATTCCATCGTCGAGTAGAAACAGGATCAAGACATACTCAAAGTCGGATAAGCGCAAGAGTGGCATCGCGGAGCCGAGTGCCGGGAGGAAGACAGAGGCCAATGAGCATGAGGGTCACAGCACGGCGGAGGGTAGTGCCATGGGCGAGAGTGATGGTGGAAACGCAATTGCTGCATGAGATATGATCAGATGCAAGGGAGACCAGACGTAGCATGATTCCATGGCTGTGGAGGATCAATCGCTGTATTATGGGAAGGGATTATATGTGCATAGCGAGCATAATAAATATGTCGTGACATCATTGTCTCGGCTGGGTACCGAGGTAGATTAGCTTTTGACAGCCGTTGGCGAACCAAGCGATGAAATTTCCGGTGCAATGGACGACATCGACAACAACACTCAGCTTGTGCGAGAGCTTGAGCTTCACTGATCAAGCTTATCAAATTGCCTCGACTCCTATCGCGCCCCGCATACATATCACAAATGATCCTGTGATACGAGTCGGATGTTTGTCATGATTTTCCGCCAAATATCCGAACGTGCCAAATGCGGGGAGCAAGGAACAAAACTGGGGAAGCCTGAGTGGACCGTTTCAGCTCACCTGGACAGTTGGACCGACATGGGTAACGCTGGCTGATATACAACCACGATGGCTGCCGTCCTTCCTCATCCAGAGCACTTTGCTGCTCCAACACGATCAGCACCATGTCGTCCGGCATCCTTTCCCAGCTGTCACTGGGCCAGTCTCCAATTCTCACATTCCTCGGGCTAGCCGTAGCTCTGGTCGTCGGTCGATACTACTTTGCCCTTCTCTTATCCGAGCATAAGATCAGGAAGCTAGGGTTGCATGCGCCCAAGATACCAGACTG